>CM057081.1:12489597-13849597 GCA_029379335.1 Thymus mandschuricus | reverse complement strand
CAACAACAGGGTGAGTGGCGATTGAGGAGCTAAGAAGCTTTCCGGCCATCGGCATGAGGGGCTCCTCTATCACTTTCTCAGGCTCGTCTGGCACTTTCTCCTTGCCCTTCTTCCTAGCCAGCTCAGCTCTAGCTTCATCGACCACTTCTTCCACTGCACTACCTCCTACAACTCCAGTTCCCCCTTCGATCAAGCCTCTTGTTTCGATCCTTCTTCCTCCACTGCTCGACCCTCCTACTTCTCCAGATTCAATGGTTAATCTTTGCATGTTTTCACCCCTTTTGGCATCATCAACACTGCCGGGGGTCGTTGAAATCACCGTTCCGCTAATGGATTGGTGGATGACTGTCAGTTTGCTCAGCACATCACGAAGCATCGTTTCTGCTCGTGCTGCAAATACATTCTCCTTGGAAAGGACAAGCTCTGCCGTCTTCACAGAGATTTCGTCGAGTAGGTAGTTGCATTGCTTCTCCCTTTCCCTTACTGACCGCATCAAATTCTCCAACGGCTCAACATCTCTGAAACGAGCGTCCAACTCAGCTTCTATATCTGCACGAATTAGCTTGCGCTCTTCCTGCAGTTTGAGGTTGAAGAATTTCTGTGATGCTTCCAACTCCGCTTGAGCAGTAGCAATGGCATTCTGCTTTTGCTTTAAAGTCACGTAGACTTGAGCAGCTCCAGCCATTCAGATAGCAAATTCTCCGGCCTTCTTCTGTGCCTTGTTGATTTCAACAGCAAGCTGAGCTTGCTTGAGAGCCACATCAATCCCTGCTTTCCTCCTGCTCGTTAGCTCAGCATTTGCTTCATCAAGCTTGCTGTTGAGCACCTAAACCTCCTTCTCTAGGCCGTGAATCTTCAGTTTTTTCCTGGTCAGCTCACTACTGAGCTTGATTTCCTCTCCCTTCTTCTTCTCCAGATCCTTCCTCTCTTTCTCCAACTTCCTCCTCAGTTCCTTCTTCTCACCCTCCAATGCCACAAGCTTGGCATTTACTTCCCTCAATCTGCTTCGCTCAGCCTCAAGCAATTGCTTGGACTCTTGAGCCTCCTTCTCCGACTCTTCTGCTTGCTTCCCCTTCTCTCCCAACAAATTCTCCTTCTCCGCTAGAAAACTCTCCTTCTCCTCAACCATCTTCTCGAGCTCACCCTTCTTTTTGTCAAAATCTGCACGCAGATTATTGACCTCCAACACCTTCGTAGTTAGCTCCGCATCCTTCTTGGTGATTTCACTCTGCAGATTAGAGATCACCACCTCCTTCACCTCTACCTCAGCTTCATGTTCCTTCATCAATTGGAGTTCAAACTGTGAGGGCACACGTTCTGGGATGGGTGCATGATATAGGTGAAATTTACTCTGTTTTAATAGCCAAAAAGAGTCGATTTTGTGTCTCGATTGTGTGATATTGTCTATAGTTTATATGGTTTTTAGTATATGGGACAATATTATGCTTGTAGGTGTTTTCTGTGTTTTAAGGCATAAATCGATGATAAAACCCCGAGACGAGAAAAGGCGTGAAGATCGAAGTTTAAAATTCAAGATTTGAGTTCGAGTGAAGGCCTCTCGATCGACCTCTCGATCGAGAGAGGTGTCGAGAGGTGCCTTCTGCCGCAGCTATCGATCGAGAGCAAAGATGATACCCTCTCGATCGACCTCTCGATCGAGAGGTCTGTCGAGAGGTGTCCAGACGGGATTTTTCTCCTTTATTAATTAGACTCCTTTTTGGTTTAGATTTTCCTTATGTAAATTTCTCCTATATATACTCTTAGCCTAGCATTGTAAACCCTAACTAGCATTACTTTTACATAATTTCTAGCACACTTTTTCTTTAGAGTTTGTATTCAACATTGGAGCTTATCAAGTTTATTCAAGATTCAAGTTTCGAAGTTCTTAGTGTTCAAGATTCAATTTCAAGTTCTTCTTACTCTTACTTTTTAATTATGTTCTTCCAATTCTTTGTGTTTATGTTTACTTTAATTATGTCTAGCTAAATCCCTTAGTTGATTTTAGGGATTGAATGCCTAATTGAATTTATGTAAGTGTTCTTGTTTACAATTAGCCTTCCAATCTAGATGCATGTTTCATGGTGCTTATTCTCATGCATAGTTAATTGGCCATTAATTGTGTATGCATAGTTATGTGTTTATGCCTTGATAGGGTAATTGCATAATAGATCTCATGAATGCATGATATAATAGTTTGATTTTCTTGATTGATAATTGAATTATTATATGTTCATATATAATTGATTTGGTGTCTTAGTTGAACCTAGTTGATTATATTATTGATACTTGTTCTATTTTGCACTTGATTCAATTCTTACAATTCGAAAGAATATTAGGATTTCGTTGGGTGACTACTTGCATTGCTTTAATTAGGGTGTAGGTTATTCTTGCATGTATCACATTTAGATTGGATTAAATTGGTTAATTGTATTCATTAATTGCTTGCATATGGTTAATTAGGTAGGCTTCCCTAGAATCAACACTTTTCCTTATTTGTTCACTTTCCTTATTTATTTAATTTTTTGTGTCTTAAGTTGTTTTATTTGACTACTTATTTCTTTGTTTACTTATTTCCTTATATGTTTACTTGAGTTCTTTTTATTATTTGCCTAGTATAAATACCACATTCACTAAACCCTTCAAAGTCTTGACATCAGTTTAGTTCTATAGTAGAGGTATTGTGTGCGTTTTCGGTTTATCAGTCCCTGTGGATACGATACTCGTACTTCATTATATTACACCTATTTTGTGTGGTAGAAATAGTGCGATCAAATTTTGGCGCCGTTGCCGGGGATTGATTAGATTTCACATACATATTTTGAAATAGAATTAATAGGTGATTTAGGCACTTTTATTTTCTGTTTCGGTTTATTGATCTCACGTTTTTCTTTTCTCTTCTTTGATTTTAGGTAGTGCATGACCACAAGATCTAAAGGGATACAACCTATTCCTATAGACTTGGAGTTAGAGCGCTCTCTCAGAACATTGAGGCGAGGAAAGGAGCCGAGAAAGATCGATACACCACCCTCTTCACCACCCGATTCGCCAAGGAGTTTCGATTCGATGGGGGATCAAGCAGTGAGGAGGACTTTGAACGACCGCTACAAGCCGGTCGTTGATCAATTTCAGCAAGGAGGATGGGGGACTACCGAAGCAAACAACTACGAGTTCAAGACGTCCCTCATCAACATGGTGCAAAACAATCAATATGGAGGATCACCGGCGGAGGATCCGAACGCACACTTGAAGCAATTTCTGGACATATGTGCTACATACAAGGCCAATGGAGTGTCTTCGGATTACCTCAAGCTTAGCCTTTTCGTGTGGTCTCTCAAGGACGATGCTCGGGAGTGGTTAGATGGATTGGACAAGACGGAGGTCACTACTTGGGCTGACATGTGCACAAAGTTTCTCAACAAGTTCTTTCCACCTTCGAGACTCAAAAGCTTATCAATGAGTTCATACAGTTTCAACAATTCGAGGATGAGCACTTCTACGAGGCATGGGGGAGATTCAAGAAGCTATTACGAGCATGCCCAAATCATGGAATTACCAAGGAGGATCAAATCACGAACTTCTATCGTGGTTTGAACAAGTTGTGTAGGAAGGAGCTCGACTACGCTTCGAAGGGAGGATTTCTGAATAATGAGTATGATGTTGCTATGGAGATCATTGAGCTGACCGTGAACTCGAGTTATAAGGAGGCTACTGACCGTCGACTTGGAAGAAGGAGAGTTGCCAATATTGGAATCGATGCTTACGAGGACTTGATGGAGAAGTATACAAAAACAGCAAGTGAGTTGGATTCTATCAAGAAAGGAGTACTTCGGTGCGATGCTATCACGGACGATCAAGCAAACCCAACCGAAGAGGAAGATGCCAATTTTGTGCAACAAGGGGGCAAGTGGCAACCGAATCAAGGAACCAAGTGGCAAGGAGGGCAAGGAGGACAAGGAGGTTCGAACTACCAAGGAGGGTACAAGAAACCATATTTTCCCAACAACCGAAATCATCCAAACTTCTCCTACGCCAATCTGAACAATGCCTTGCAACCACCTCCCGGCTTCCATGTTGAGAACGGAGTCATCCAAGAGCCCAAGAAGGAGATGTCTACCGACGACTTGATTCGTCAATATATGGCTCAATCGGAGATGAGGATGACACAACAAGATGCAAAGTTGAGGACGTTGGAGCTCACTCAAAGTACCTCAACCAACAACTTGGCTAGTAGCATCAATGCGTTGACCAAGCAAATGCAAATGTTGGAGACGCAAATGAGTCAAATCGCCAACGCTCAAGGAGGAGTCCATAAGCCCGGCCAATTTCCAAGCAATACCGAGCAAAACCCGAAGAACAACCATCATGTTCATGCTATTGAGCTTCGGAGTGGCACAAAATACACAAACCCATCCTTGGAAACACAGGAGAAAGGAGACGGGAGCTTCAAGAATGCGGAGTATGAGAAAACGAGAATCCAAGCGCCGAGGCGAGGGCCTCTCGACACCTCTCTCGATCGAGAGGTCGATCGAGAGGTCCCCACTGGGAGTCAGAATCCACCAATCGATACCCCTATCGATCGAGAGGAGGATCGAGAGGTCTACGACGAGGAGATTCAAATGGAACCTCTCGACACCTCTCTCGATCGAGAGGGTGATCGAGAGGTCAAAAACCGAGGTCAGAAGGGACCTCTCGACACCCCTCTCGATCGAGAGGTCGGTCGAGAGGCCCAGCAGCCGCACCAACTTCCGACTTACACTCCGAAGGCCCCCTTCCCGCAACGATTGACCAAGACGAAGCAAGACGAGAAGTATCAACGCTTCATGGAGATACTACAAAAGGTCAACATCAACATACCACTTCTCGATGCTCTTCGAGACATGCCCAACCACATGAAGTTCATCAAGGATGCGATTTCGGGAAAGAAAAAGTGGGGGAAGTTCGAGACGATCAATCTCACGGAGGAGTGCAGCGCGGTGATCCAAAGGAAGCTACCATTGAAGCAAAAGGATCCCGGAAGATTCACGTTGTCATGCAAGATTGGTGATCAAATCTTCCAAAATGTGCTATGCGATCTTGGTGCTAGCATAAATTTGATGCCTCTCCCTATATTCAACCGGCTCAAGATCGGGAAGATGAAGCCAACCACCATCTCTCTACTTATGGCGGACCGATCAGTTTCTTATCCAAGGGGGATAGTGGAGGACGTTCTCGTTCAAGTGTACAACCTCGTCTTTCCGGCTCGTAGTCTTGGACATGCCCGAGGATACAAATCAACCTTTGATCTTGGGACGGCCATTCTTAGCGACGGGGAGAGCATTGATCGATGTTCAAGATGGAGACCTCACATTTCGAGTTAACGGGGAAGAGCTAAAGATTTCTATATATGAAGCTATGAAGAGACCCGACGATCAACGTGAGGATATCTTCTCCATCGAGACATTGACACCACCTACTTCGGAGGAGGCACTTAACCATTGTATCTCGAATTCTCTCTATGCCTACGAGGAGTTGGATGAAGCTTGCGACGAGATTCTCGAATATCTAAATCAGTTGGAGGCTAATCGACCATCGAGTCACCACAAGGAGGTTTCATATCTCGACATCAACAAGAAGGTGGATGACAGATATTTCGAAGAGGAAGAGAAGAAGGATGCAGCCCCTAAGGTGGAATTAAAGCCACTACCCGAGCACCTCAAGTACAAGTTCTTAGGAGAAGAAGAGACGTACCCGGTGATCGTGTCTTCTCATCTCACGGAGGCAAACACGGACAAGCTATTGAGGGTTCTAAGGGAGCACAAATCTGCAATTGGATGGACGATTGCTGACATCAAAGGTATTAGTCCTACGATTTGCATGCATAGGATCTTGCTCGAGGAAGGCCATCGCCCAAGAGTCCAACCCCAAAGACGATTGAACCCAGCCATGCAAGAAGTTGTAAGGAAGGAGGTGCTGAAGTTGCTTGATGCCGGCATGATCTATGCTATTTCGGATAGTGAGTGGGTGAGCCCTACTCAAGTGGTGTCAAAGAAAGGAGGCATGACGGTCATCAACGACGAGAAAGGAGAGCTGATCGCAACAAGGCTCGTCACGGGATGGCGAGTTTGCATTGATTATCGTCTTCTCAACACAGCAACTAGGAAGGATCACTTTCCCCTCCCGTTCGTAGATCAAATGCTCGATCGTCTAGCCGGCCATGAGTATTATTGCTTCCTCGACGGATACTCCGGCTACAATCAAATCGCCATCGCTCCGGAGGACCAACACAAGACGGCATTCACATGCCCATATGGAGTTTTCGCTTATCGGAGGATGCCGTTCGGATTATGCAATGCACCGGCCACTTTCCAACGGTGCATGATGGCCATCTTCCATGGATTGATCGAGAATATCATGGAGGTGTTTATGGATGATTTTTCAGTCTTTGGTCCTTCTTTTGATCAATGTTTGGAGAATCTTGCCACGGTGCTTCAAAGGTGCGAAGAGACGAACCTCGTTCTCAATTGGGAGAAGTGCCACTTCATGGTTCAAGAAGGAGTTGTACTTGGTCACAAGGTGTCTTCATATGGATTGGAGGTGGATCGAGCCAAAGTTGTAGCCATCGAGAAGTTGCCACCGCCAACCAATGTCAAATCGGTGAGAAGTTTCCTAGGACATGCCGGCTTCTATAGGAGATTCATCAAGGATTTCTCGAAGATCACGAAGCCGTTGTGTGGATTGCTCGAGAAAGATGTCAAGTTCGTGTTCGATGATGAGTGCTTGGAAGCCTTCGAGACATTGAAGAAGGCGCTTATCTCTACTCCCGTCTTGGTGTCGCCGGATTGGAGTGCCCCGTTCGAGCTCATGTGCGATGCAAGCGATTGGGCGGTAGGAGCTGTTTTGGGGCAGAAAAGGGATAAGCTTTTCCAAGTGATCTACTATGCTAGTAAGACGTTGGACTCGGCTCAAAGGAACTACACCACCACGGAGAAGGAGTTACTTGCTGTGGTCTACGCTTTTAACAAGTTTAGACCTTATTTGGTGGGATCTCACACGATTGTGCACACAGACCATGCCGCCATTCGCTATCTATTCAACAAGAAGGACTCGAAGCCAAGGTTAGTTCGGTGGATTTTGCTTCTTCAAGAGTTCGACATGGAGATCAAGGATAGGAAAGGATGCGAGAACGTGGTGGCCGACCATCTCTCAAGACTCGAGCAGCCCGTGGACGGAGAAGATTCGAAAATTGCAATCAAGGAGAGCTTCCCCGATGAGGAGATTTTTCAGATGGACGATTTGATACCTTGGTTCGCCGACATCGTCAACTACTTGGTGATCCATCATGTGCCCAAGGATCTATCGTCTCACCAAAAGAAGAAGTTCCTCCACGATTGTAAGTTCTATTATTGGGATGATCCATACTTGTATAGGAGGTGTGCCGATGGAGTCATAAGGCGATGTGTTCGACAATCGAAATGGAAGAAGATCATCGAAGATTGCCATAGCGCTCCGAATGGGGGACACTTTGCAGCGAATCGGACCGCCCTCAAAGATCTTTCATAGTGGTTTCTATTGGCCTTCGATCTACAAGGATTGCCACGAGTTCATCAAGTCATGTGAACGATGCCAAAGGATGGGGAATATCACGAAGAGGGACGAGATGCCACAACGAACTATCATGGAAGTGGAGTTCTTCGATGTTTGGGGGATTGACTTCATGGGTCCTTTTCCCAAGTCTCAAGGGTTCTCCTACATTTTACTTGCGGTGGAGTATGTTTCTAGATGGGTCGAGGCCATTCCGACTACAACCAACGATTCGAAGGTGGTGATCAAATTCCTCCAGCGAAATATTTTGACTCGGTTTGGAACTCCGAGGGCTTTGCTTAGTGATGGGGGGAGCCACTTCAACAATCGTTGGTTAGGATCGCTTCTTGCGAAGTATGGAGTCAAGCACAAGGTCACATCGCCTTACCACCCTCAAGCAAACGGTCAAGCCGAGTTAGCTAATCGTGAGATCAAGCAAATTTTGGAGAAGACCGTCACCAACAAAAAGGAGTGGGCGAAGTACTTGGACGACGCACTTTGGGCTTATAGGACGGCTTTCAAGACACCAATTGGGAGGTCGCCATATCAATTGCTATTTGGCAAGTCTTGCCACTTACCAATGGAGTTGGAGCATAAAGCTTATTGGGCGACAAGAAGGATCAACTTCGAGTTCAAAGAAGCCATGGGCCAAAGATGTGACGACTTGTTGGAGCTTGATGAATGGAGAAACGAAGCATTTGAAAATTCGAGGATCTACAAGGAACGAGCTGCTAGATTTCACGACTTGAGCATCAAGAAGCGTAAGTTCGAAATTGGTGATGATGTTCTTGTTTTTAATTCTCGACTTCGTTTATTTCCAGGAAAATTGCAAAGCAAGTGGTCGGGGCCGTATGTTATTTACAAGGACTTGAAGAATGGTGCATTCGAGGTGTTGAAGAACGACGGTGAGAAATTCGTAGTGAATGGACATCGCCTCAAGCACTACTTCAAGCCGTTGCCATTTTTCCCCAAGAAAGCGGCCACGTACCTCGATGACCCAAGTTAGAAAGGAGGTATCGTCGGGCTAAAGACGTAAAACGTAGCACTTGTTGGGAGGTAACCCAATATTCGTATCCCGTTTTTATTTTGTTTCGTTTTACTTTTTAGAGTCTTAGGTAATTTATTTTTCCTAGTTTTTAAGTCGATTTTCGTATTTTAGAGTCGAACCTCGTAATATACTAACAAATACTAGAGTGTTGTGTAGAAAACAAAATTGGGCAGGGCCTCTCGACACCTCTCTCGATCGAGAGGCCTGTCGAGAGGTGAAAGTTTGTTGTCCAGTAGGGGTCTCTCGACACCTCTCTCGATCGAGAGGTCGATCGAGAGGTTCTGAAATAATGTGCCCAGGTATATCACGTGAAGCCTCTCGATCGAGACCCCCGTGTTTTCGATCGAGAGGGTAGGTCAGAACGTAAAGTGCAGCACCTCTCGACACCTCTCTCGATCGAGAGGTCAAACTTTGGAATCCAGTAGGTACCTCTTGACACCTCTCTCGATCGAGAGGTCGGTCGAGAGGGTCGTTGACGGCGCAACTTCCGACTTTGACCAGGTTTATTTACTCCTTTAAATACACCTTTTGCACACAACTCACATACTATTCTCTCATAACTCTCAAATTCTCTCAAGCACACACAAGAACTCTCAATTCCTCTCTTCAATTCGTCAAAAGGTACTCGATTTCTTGCCTTTCTCTTATCAATTCTTGAGTCTCTACATGAATTCAAATGTTTTGACCGATTGAAAATTCAATTTTGATGGTTAAATTCGTTGAATTGATAGATTGGGTATTAGATTGAGCATGATAGATTGAATTCATTGAATTATTTGTATGAATCGAATTCATGGATGAATGCAGAGATAATTGTGTATTGATCATCGAATGAGTCTTTATATTTGTCTATGAATTGTTGAGGATTCGTTGGTATCTATATGCATGAGATTGAGATTGTGTGATTATAGGTTCATGTTTTTGGAGGAGTATTGTGGTGATTGTATAAATTGGTGATGAAATTAAGTTGATAATGGGGGAGAATTGGATTTGGTTGAAGTTTGGGGGAAGATGATTTATATTGCTCTATTCTTGCATCCCTTGTATTAATTTGTGATACTTTTAGGTACTAAAAATGGCACGAGACAAGGGCAAGAATGTTGCTTCGACCTCTTCGGGTAAAGGCAAGGGGAAGGAAAAGGTCACCTCTTCGAGCAAGGGCAAGGAGACGTGGTAAAACGACAAGACTATCCCGGAGACTAGAATACCGCCGGCGAGGTCGATGCCCTCGAGTTTGGAGCCCAAGGCGTTCAAGCTTAAGCTTACCACAGCGGAGTCAAAGCGGAGATGGTCTCATCTTGTGCAACTCAAGCACAAGCATTGTCGTTTCCTACACCAAGAGACGATAGCAGCGATGGGGATAGCCGACGAGATCACCCAATTGATGCAACGAGGAGGCTTCACCAACATCTTCCAAGGGAATCATTTGACCTACCACATTATCACGGTGGAGTTTCTCTCGACTTTGGTGGTGGAGCGAGTCAACCAAGTGCCCCATGTCATTCGTTTCCAACTCGGTGGTCAACCAAGGGAGCTTGACATGGACCAACTGAGTGATATCATCGGAGGAAACAAGAATGGCGAGTATATTGGCAACAACCATCCGAATTTGCAAGATTTGTGGAGCCACTTCGTGGATTTTGAGGAGGAAAGAACGAGATCCTACAACCCGGCGAAAGCAAAGGCCACTTCAATTCGGAATCCCACGATTCGCTACTTCCATAGGCTGATTTCGTCGACCATCCATTCCCGTCACGACTCCGGCACCTTCCTTGCCACCGATGCTCATCTCATTTGGACTTCCTTGCGAGGCCATTCTCAATGTGCAGCCGTATACCTCGTCGATCATATGGAGAACCAAGCATACTTGTTTGGGGGGCAAAAGATTGGGATAGGAGCATTTGTCACTCCCATTGCTCAACACTTCCACATCCCGATAGTAGAGCAGCCCGTATCTACATCCATCTTTGTGGATAGACGCACGTTGGAGCTTGCAAGGATGATTTCTTTCGACACGTCCGGGTGGTTCTTTAAGCTACATGGGAGGAGTGGAGTTCACCTTTTCCCGCTGCCGAACAACTACTTGACCGAGGTGATCGGGAATGAGAAGCTACGGAGAGGAAACGGGAAGATGAACTCTCCCCAACACAAGGAGCTTATGTGGGCTGAGGGAGGTCCAAGACCCGATGAAGAGGGTGATGATGATGAGGAGGACGACGCTGAAGACGAGGCCGAGCAATATGAGCAAGGTTTCGATCAAGAGGAGGATGCATATGCGCAAGGATACAAAGGTGTTCCACAGCCCGGTTTTCATATGAGAGCTCCGGATTTCTCTACGATGCGAGATTGGCATACGGAGTCAATGGAGGCGATGGACAACTACCATTGGGATGGTAGGGAGTTTATTGAGTCTCAAGTGCGAGGAGTTCAAGAGGAGGTGCAAACGTTGAGAACCGAGGTGGGGGACCTTCGTACATACATTGGAGGTCGTTTTGATACTCTCAACGCTTACTTTGAGAACGAGAGGAAATTTCGAGAAGAGGAGGCGAAGAGGCGTGAGGATGAACGAGCGTACATGGAGAATTACAATAGGATGGTGCATGAGATGCATTACTTCTATCCTCATTACCCGGAGAGCCATCAACGATTCGACCCCAATAATCCCGACAACCCTCCCTTCCCACCGCCATTTCAATGAGGTCAGTTTTTTTTAACTTAGCCTACTTCTTTTCTTTAAACTTATTTCTTTGCTATGCTTTGAAATAAGTTTGGGGGAGGGAAAGAGTGTCTAAGTTAAATTACTTTTATTGTTTTCTTGTTTTGAGAGTCTTTTATTTGTTTAGTTTTATTTTGGGGTATGTTAGAGTCTTTTATTTTGAGTCTTAGGTTTAAGTTGAGTCGAATAAGCATATGACGATAGTATTGTGAATTTGGCCAATGATAGAAAATTTTTGTTGATTTTTGGAGAAAATCATGATCTTTATTATGCATAGAACCTTGGCGAAGCGACGCATTTTATTCATTGAATTTGAAGTATGCTATGATGTCGGGAACTAGTTAGTTTGAGCCCGTGAGTTTTGAGCTATTTGTGCATGTTGATGCCTATTTTCTTGATTGAGTGATCATGTATGCTTCATTGTTTCTAGAACTTGCCCTATATCTCCGTCAAGACCTTAGTATATTTATGAACTAGGAGATGATATTAGGCCATTCTTTCGTAGCCACATGATTCCCATACACTAACCTTGATCTTAATCTTTGTTTACCCCTTTTGAGCCTTTTTTATGAGCCTTTCTTTCTTGAACATGGATGATAGGAGGTTTGGATGGATAAGGGTATCTTTAGTGGAGTTAGTTGATGATGTGGGAAGGAGTTGAATAAAATATCTTGATGTGGTATGAAAAGAAAAGGAAAAAGAATTTTAGATGCTTGATTAGGTATAGTTGGCTATCCCTATGAGCTTAGAAAAGATAGTTGTGAAAAGAGAAAAAAAAAAAATATAGAGCCTTTGTTCAAATATTAGAAGGAACATTTATTAGTTGAGCTCTATAGTTAGAAGAGAAAAAAAAAAAAAAAAAGAATGAGAATAAAAGCATAAGGGGATAGTTAGCTTGGATTGTATATGTTGCATCTATGATATTGAGTTTTGTAGTTGGTGTTGGATGGTAGAAGATGGAGTGAAAAACCATACTTTGGGTGGAGTTGAAAAAAAAAGGGTAATGATTTGGAGCAATTTGAGTCACTTAGCCTATATATTTCCTACCTTAACCAATGTCCCTACATTACAAGCTTTTATAAAGACCTTTTTGATCTTAGTTTGTGAATATTACATTAGGTGGAGATGTTGAGATTAGGGGCAAGCCTATGGTAAACATGTTGCATGGCATTGATGTTGAGTGAACCTTATGATGTGCATTATATTACATCTTATCTTTGAGAGAGTTGAGTGTTCACTTATATACATAATCTCACATGTTTTGGGAGTGTTCTTTGATAGATTGGCATGTTTCGAATTTGTTGGATAGGTTGTGTTATTGATGCTAAAAGGTTGTGTGCATAGTTTTGATCATGATCATGAGTATTGGTTTTGAAAAGTTTTGAGGCCTATATAGTTCACAATGCTAGAGTCTATTGTTTATGTTTTGGTATTGTTCGGGACGAACAATGTTTAAGTTTGGGGGATTTGATATAGGTGAAATTTACTCTGTTTTAATAGCCAAAAAGAGTCGATTTTGTATCTCGATTGTGTGATATTGTCTATAGTTTATATGGTTTTTAGTATATGGGACAATATTATGCTTGTAGGTGTTTTTCTGTGTTTTCAGGCACGAGACGAGAAAAGGCGTGAAGATCGAAGTTTAAAATTCAAGATTTGAGTTCGAGTGAAGGCCTCTCGATCGACCTCTCGATCGAGAGAGGTGTCGAGAGGTGCCATCTGCCGCAGCTATCGATCGAGAGCAAAGATGATACCCTCTCGATCGACCTCTCGATCGAGAGGTCTGTCGAGAGGTGTCCAGACGGGATTTTTCTCCTTTATTAATTAGACTCCTTTTTGGTTTAGATTTTCCTTATGTAAATTTCTCCTATATATACTCTTAGCCTAGCATTGTAAACCCTAACTAGCATTACTTTTACATAATTTCTAGCACACTTTTTCTTTAGAGTTTGTATTCAACATTGGAGCTTATCAAGTTTATTCAAGATTCAAGTTTCGAAGTTCTTAGTGTTCAAGATTCAATTTCAAGTTCTTCTTACTCTTACTTTTTAATTATGTTCTTCCAATTCTTTGTGTTTATGTTTACTTTAATTATGTCTAGCTAAATCCCTTAGTTGATTTTAGGGATTGAATGCCTAATTGAATTTATGTAAGTGTTCTTGTTTACAATTAGCCTTCCAATCTAGATGCATGTTTCATGGTGCTTATTCTCATGCATAGTTAATTGGCCATTAATTGTGTATGCATAGTTATGTGTTTATGCCTTGATAGGGTAATTGCATAATAGATCTCATGAATGCATGATATAATAGTTTGATTTTCTTGATTGATAATTGAATTATTATATGTTCATATATAATTGATTTGGTGTCTTAGTTGAACCTAGTTGATTATATTATTGATACTTGTTCTATTTTGCACTTGATTCAATTCTTACAATTCGAAAGAATATTAGGATTTCGTTGGGTGACTACTTGCATTGCTTTAATTAGGGTGTAGGTTATTCTTGCATGTATCACATTTAGATTGGATTAAATTGGTTAATTGTATTCATTAATTGCTTGCATATGGTTAATTAGGTAGGCTTCCCTAGAATCAACACTTTTCCTTATTTGTTCACTTTCCTTATTTATTTAATTTCTTGTGTCTTAAGTTGTTTTATTTGACTACTTATTTCATTGTTTACTTATTTCCTTATATGTTTACTTGATTTCTTTTTATTATTTGCCTAGTATAAATACCATATTCACTAAACCCTTCAAAGTCTAGACATCAGTTTAGTTCTATAGTAGAGGTATTGTGTGCGTTTTCGGTTTATCAGTCCCTGTGGATACGATACTCGTACTTCATTATATTACACCTATTTTGTGTGGTAGAAATAGTGTGATCAGTGCATCAGGGTACTCCTTCTTCACCCTTGCGTCGAGCACATCCCAGTAGTTGACCTCATTGATGAAAGTGTGGAAACCATCAACTCCGACAAACGTGAGAGCTTCTATCTCCTTGGCCTTGATCACTTCCTCCTTCATTGCCTTGCGCAGGTTGAAGATTTTGTAGTACTCTGTTCCTCTGTACGTGATGTACGTGAGGAAATCTACAGCGCTGGTGAAGAAGTCCTCTGACATCTCCACGGAGGGGTAGCGATCACGGATAAGCTCGGCCGCTTGCTCTCGATCCTTAACATATCGTTCATGGATCTTCTCTTCCTCGGTCGAAGATTGGGGAGTTCCTGGGATGATGGTGGGGTTGGTGTCGATTGTTTTGGCAGTTTGGGCGGTATCAGCAGTTTCAGCTGATGAAGATGGAGAGCTGGGGGTGGAAGCTTCAGTAGTTTCGGGTTGGGTGGATTGGGGTTGAGTGGTTTCTGTTTGAGGAATGGGTGGGATGTTGTAGAGATTGAAGGCATCGGTAAGATCCGTGCCTAGGAATGGAACGTCAGGAATCTGGAAGGATGATGATGATTCCTGTGGTGAGGTTGGGATTTGAGTGGTTGGAATGGCAGTGGTTGACGTTTGGATTTGGGTAGGGAGAGTTTGGACTTTGGATGGTGAAGGCTGGGGTAGCTCTTTTTCTGGTGAGGGTTGGGGAGGTTGTTCTTCAACTTGCTTCTCGAGCGGCTGCTCCTCAGCCTCGCTCATTTTGATTATTGTGGTGACACTTCTCAGTCTCTGCGGTCGCCTTGACCTTGCTTTCCTCGACACTCGCTTCGATGGTGAAGGAGCTTGAACTTCTTCTTCCGCCTCGCTACAAGATTCAGCGACTGGAGCGGAAGGGAGGACAATCACATCGATGCAATCCCGGTCCATTGGGAGCTTCTCAGTTTTCCATGAATCAAAATAAATGGTGTTCTTTTTGAATGGTGCCGTATCCTTCTTGCCTGTCCACCTCATGTTTTCGAACAGTGTCTCCAGGGCATAGGAGATTCTGGAGAAAAACTTTAATTTTCCCTTGCGAACGATTTCACTGGTACTTCCCTCCTCGTACTTGAAATCCGCCGCAACTTCATGTATCTGGTTGATGAACCAGCGATGCCAGTTGAAGCTTGTCCCTGTCAAGCTGTCAACGATGACAGAGGTGGCGTAGATCTTGGTGTCTGACAGTTGGCTCAGTGAACCAACTCCACAGAGTACAGACTTCGTATACAACTCGCAGATCAGGTTGAACGGTGCTGCCAAGTCATTCCTGATGTTGCTCAGCTTCGGATTCCCAAACTTCACGCCTCTTCTTTGGCAAACCGAGCGTACTCCACTTGAGTTGACATACCAAGTTCTGATAATGAAACTGGTCCGACCATCGGCAAATCGAACACACGGGCTAGACGGCTTAACTCGATCGTCACAGGTTTCCCTTTCTGTGGATCGGTGAAGGTTGACGTTTCTTCTCCTTCTTTGAGATTCAGGAGAATCTCGGTGACGGCCTTGGCCAGAATCCGCTGTGGCTTCGCCGTCACGAACTTCCACAGGCCGGCCGTGGTCACAGCCCTGCGGTAGAAGCCGTTTTCCATCACCACATCTTCATCAAGATGTGGTTCAATAAAGATGTTGTCATTGAGGGTTTTCAAGAAGTCCTCCATCGTTTCGGTTTTCTCCTTCTTTCCCATGGCAATTTTGTAGAGAGATTTGCGAAAAGGTTAAGGTTTTGGGGGATTTGAGACTCGTGATTTGCAGAGGAGCAGATGTAGCACGAGAATGGCAATTTTAGAGTGTTGTGAATTTTTCTGCAGGTCTGCGTCGTTGCATATATATAGAACTAGGGTTCGGCTGACGTGGCAGGGGCAAGACAGTAATATCTTCGAAGATCCTGTGCGGAGGCGGCGGACCCTCAGTGATGGATCTGATGTGTCCGGCGTCATCACAGGAAAAGTGAACCGCCAACTTGACTTGGCGTTGCCACGCGGCAATCTTTGATTCGTCTCTCCATTAGGCGTCGATCCAACGGTTGGGATTTAGAAACTGTTCAGATTCGACGGCTGGATTGAGGGCGATTTTCCCGCTTTTCTCGGCTTGACGTGCACGCGCCTGCCATTTCTCTTTCTACGCGCCCCTGCATTAAATGCTAAAGTAAAAAGTGAAATTTTGCACTCGAGTGCTAACAGCTCATACGCTTCGCTTCGTACACGCTCGCTTCAAGAGTAACCGCTTGGCGTCTACTCGCTTGCGAAGTACTCGCTTGGCGTGACTGCTCCGCACTCGCTTGCGATGACTTGCTTGAGTGACGTGGCACTCGCTTCGTCATTTGTAGCGACTGGAATAAGAAATATAATTTCCTTGCTTAATTTAAAATGTTTCTGACTTACATACTTCAAGGATAAACAAGAATGTTTTCCTCTTTGTACTTGTGTCAGATTCATTTCATATTTTCCACATAGTAAGTGAAGGTTTCTAGCACGCTTCAGCTTACTTAGTGTACTTAGAATTGCAACACTTACCAGTCAATCTCACTTCGTAGGAGATTGATACCACTTATTGAAGTCACTTGATTTGGACTTCATTTGTTGAATCCACTTGATGATATTGCAAATGGTGACTTCAAGCTCGATGATACCACCTGTTAACATTCGTTGGAAACTACATCTTCTTGGCATTCATCTTCATGGCATTCATCTTCCTCTACGAATTAGAGCGTCCTCCATCGAAGTGAATGGGGGAGAGAATGAATATAGTACACAAGCTTACTACGACCCAGAGGGGAGCTTCACGTAAGTGTACATATTCACGACGAATGGGGGATGAGTACAAGTCCTTATCTTAGAGCAGAATAGGACAGGATGACAATGAGAATGCTCTGACAAGACAATCTCATATTTTACGCAGAAGCATGTCACCAGCCCTGCAACCTTTTGAAGAAAAAGGTAACCCTTCAAGCTTCCTCCTACAAGCTACAGAATGAACTTGCAATCGACTCGCTTTGACCCAGAATAGGGTTAATTGAAGCGATGCAAAATTCAAGGTGGGGGAGGAATGGATAGACATCCGACAGCTTAACTCAATGAAGAGTGAGTAGGGAGTGAATATTTATCCACGATGAAGGAGATGAGAAGACTTGCTCCTCTTCGGCGGAAAGATGGGAAGAGGACGCAAGGTCTAGGAGCCAGCCCTGCCTAAGCTTTCACCATTTTTACGTGGGAAGGCCCGATACAAGACCCCACAACCGTTACTAGAAACGGCACTTGTGAGTGTTTATACCCACTCGCTAGGAATCCTATGCTAGGTAGCAGCTTTCCTTGCTCGCTTTAGAAGTAGCTTGCTCCGAGAGCAAACAATAGTTCCCCCTTAACCAATGGCTTAACAATTCCTGTAAGCGGGTAGGGAACATCTTCCAACACTCCACCTTTCTCCACCTTATTTCTCCTTCTTCAAGCGAGTGGAATTTTGAAGTGACTCGCTTGAGTTGGTGAAGATCCGAAGTGAGTGACGCTAAGAAGAACTAGCGACCACTCCTTCGTGCATCCTGGATCTAGCACTCTTCACCAGGGTCTAGCAACCCTAATTCCATGCATAGCTGATTAAAATGAGACTCAGCTAGAGGCTTGGTGAGGATATCTACTCGCTGGAGATCGGTATGGATTTTCTCGAGCTTGATATCCTTCTTCTCGACATGATCACGAATGAAGTGATGTCGGATTTCCACGTGCTTGCATCTGGTGTGTAGCACTGGATTTTGCGAGATGCAGATCGCGCTGTTGTTGTCGCAGAATATAGGAATTTCATTTGCTTCAACATTGTAGTCCTTCAACTGCTGACGAAGCCATAGAATTTGAGAACAGCAGCTTCCAGCAGCCATATATTCAGCTTCAGTCGTTGAAGTAGCTACACTCGTCTGCTTCTTTGAAAACCATGAGATCAGCTTGCTTCCCAAGAACTGACAAGTGCCCGAAGTCAATTTCCTATCATTTCGGCACCCTCCATAGTCAGCATATGAATATCCAGTGAGCTCCAAATTGTCCTCCGTTGGATACCACAGCCCCATGTTGACAGTGCCCTTCAAATATCGAAGAATTCTCTTGGTAGCTTCAAGATGGTTGTGCTTGGGATTGCTTTGGAAGCGAGCACATACTCCAACTGCAAAAGCAATATCCGGCCTACTTGCAGTGAGATATAGAAGGGATCCGATCAAAGCTCGGTAGTCTGTAGCATCCACAGACTTCCCATCTAGGTCTGGCTCCATATTCCAGTTCGTGTTCATTGGAATCTTCACAGCTTTGGCATGCTGAACACCGAACTTGGCAAGCATATCTCGAGTATACTTAGCTTGATTGATGAAGATACCATCATCCTGCTGCTTCACTTGAAGACCTAGAAAGCAGCTCATCAAGCCAATCATCGACATCTCATATTTGGTCTTCATAAGCTCTCCAAACTTCTCGCTAAGCGACTGGTTTGGTGACCCAAATATGATGTCGTCCACATAGATCTGAACCCATAGCATATCCTGTCCATGATTGATGGTGAATAGGATTCGATCTATCTTTCCTTTGTGGAATCCATTATCCACTAGGAATTGGGATAGGGTATCATACCAAGCTCTGGGAGCTTGCTTCAACCCATATAGGGCTTTCTTCAAGCGATACACCTTATCTCCTTGCTCGAAACCCAGAGGCTGCTCCACATACACTTCTTCCTTTAATTCACCGTTGAGGAACGCGCTCTTCACATCCATCTGATAGACTTTGAATTTCTTGGCCGCTGCATAGGCTAGAAATAGTCTGATTGCTTCAAGCCGTGCCACTGGAGCGAAGGTCTCATCGAAGTCGATTCCTTCCTCTTGGCAGTAGCCTTTAGCGACTAGTCGCGCTTTGTTCCTCACGACATTGTGGTCCTCGTCCGTCTTGTTCTTGAACACCCACTTGGTGCCAATAACATGCTGGAATTTGGGACGATCCACGAGGTACCATACATCGTTCCTGGTGAACTGATTCAGCTCTTCTTGCATGACGATCACCCAATTGGAATCAGCTAGGGCTTCCTCCACGCATGATGGCTCGATGTTTGAGAGAAAGCAACTGAACATGGCACTTTCTCCAAACACTTGACTTCTGGTCACTACACCCTTGGATGGATCTCCAATGATTCGACTTGGTGAGTGATCCTTGAGCCATGCACGCTTGGATCCACCAGCTTCGACTTCTTCTTCTTCCTGGTCGCTCGCTTCTCCTTTTGAAGCGACTGGATTGGGTGGTTGGCCTGCACTCGCTTCAGGAATCTTGGGGGCAGCTTCATCTTTTCCTTGGACAATTAGCTCGCTTGAGTCCTTGGCTTCTTCATCATCCTCAATCATGTCCCAAGTTGATGAATTAATGGGTTCCTCGCTTGACTTTCCTTCCTTAGATTAAACCTGTTCCTGTGGAAGACTCAAAGAAGATTAATCAAATACGACATGGGGTGATTCCTCCACGATTAGGGTTTTACAGTTGAACACCCTGTAAGCTTTGCTTGATGTAGAATATCCTAAGAATATTCCTTCATCAGCTTTGCTTTCAAAGGCTTTCAATTGTGATTTCCCATTGTCATGGATGAAGACCCTACAACCAAAAATATGGAAATAGGATATGTTAGGAATTCTCCCTGTCCATATTTCATATGGTGTTTTGTCGTGCCGTTTGCAGAGAAGCGTTCGATTCTGCGTGTAGCATGCTGTATTGGCAGCTTCAGCCCAATACTTCATCGGAAGCTTCGAGTCTGCAATCATGGTTCGAACGGCTTCTTTGATGATTCGATTCCTTCTTTCAGCAACTCCATTCTGATGAGGTGTGCGTGCTGAGGAAGTTTGATGTGCTATGCCATGCTCCGTGCATTAAGCTTCAATGGTAGAGTTCAAGAACTCTGTGCCTTTGTCGGAGCGAATGGTCACAATCGCTTGATTCTTTCCCACAGCCAATCGCTTGAGCAGTTGTGGTAGCTTGGTCAGTGTCTCCTTCTTGCTAAAGAGAAATACAACCCAAGTGTTGCGAGAGAAATCGTCGACTACAACTAGAGTGTACTTCCTTCCATTCACACTAACTGGAGTGACTGGACCAAACAAATCCATATGAAGCAGCTCGAGCACTCGCTTAGATGAAGCTTCTTCAAGACTGGCGAAGTGCTTCTTCGTCTGCTTCCCTCGTTGGCATAGTGAGCATGGATGGTCTTTAATAAAGACTTCATTCGGTATGCCTTGCACCAAACCCTTTCGAGCTAGGCAATTTATGGCTTTGAAGTTGAGATGGTTCAAGCGTCTGTGCCATAGCCATTGTTGGTCCCGGAAAAGAGTAATTGGTGTATGGGGGGGGGGGGGGGGGGGGGGGAATACACCAATGCCAACCGTTTTTGACGTTTTTGAAAATCAGGTCAATCAGAAGGTCGATTGTCAAGGTCGATGCTATCAGAGGCAGATTGATCTATCAAGCTCGTTTGAAAACAAGCTTGATTTATCAAACTGTTTATGCGGAAGTTGGTGGAGGTTGATTACTCTTTGAAAAATCTAATGTCGATAGGCAAATGCAGGTTGATTCATGAAATGCAGGTTGATGCTCGTCAGATTGATAAAGTATTGAAAGAGCGATAAATAAAGAGAGAGAGAGAGAGAGAGACACCGCAATTTAGCGTGGTTCGGAGAAACCCTCCTACGTCCACGTCAGGTCGACTCGACCTGAGAATCCCTTTACCTTTGGATCCAACTTCTCTCTTATTTATACTGACTGAGTATCAGTTCTAAATACACTCTAACTTGAATATATCTAGCCACGAGTTTTGGGTCGTGACCCTTACAACCTGTCGTACAGAAAATGTACAAACAACCTTTCACGAATTACAGAGTTTGACTCACTCTATAATGGCGAAGAACACAAAACAATCTTTCTAACTTCGAACGAATCGGAGAAGAAGATGTTTGAATCAACGACAAGCAGCAGTGAACGCTTCGTCGTTGTGGCTTTTATCGGAGTCGAAAATCTGTCTTCGTCAAGTGTTTGGGAAACTAATGGAATTTCGAACACTTGAATGGATATGGACTTGAGAGAGATTTTGGCAGAGTATTTGCGTTGATAGCTTCAGTTTCCCGTGCTTGAAACTGATAATGGCTTGAAGTATATATAGGCAGTTTTGAAAAACTAGCCATTGGAGTCAGGATGATGTGGCACTAGCTGTTGGGACGTGACTCACTTCTAGCCGTTGGGAAGATTCGTCCTTGCTGGTACACCACGTGGCAAGGATCAGGTCGTGTTGCTCCATGAAGGTGGATCAACGACCTTGATATAGAAATCCAGCTCTTGAAATCTTCTAAGTCAAAGCGGGCTGGAAGCTTGATAAGGAAGGTCGATAGACATCTAGATATGCCAGCTCGATCCGAATGAGGCAGGTCGATAAACAACCTTTCTCTTACAGAGTGGATGAAACTTGCATTTAAACTTTAGAGAGCATCGACCTGCACTAACAGGTAGCAGGTCGATCTATCGGCCTTAACCCTAAACAAGTGAAAATATGCCTAAGTGTGGTTTCGATAAACATCATCAAAATCAAACTGCAAGGGGTTCCCAACAGCCATCCTATTTCTGTAGCACTCCTTGCAACTAAGCACGTCTCCTCTTTACAGCTGCCCCATTGTGCTATGTAGACATTCCTTTGTCTAACTCCAGTGAGCACAATCTGAGACGTGAGCTTGCTCTTTACTATGCACTTGTTGGAAATAAATTCCACCTTGTATCCCTTGTCACAGAATTGTGAAATGGATAGCAAGTTGTGCTTAAGTCCTTCCACGTAGGAGACTTCTTCAATCGCGAGTTTTCCAACTTTCAGTGCGCCGTACCCTTTGGTGCTTCCTCGAGAGTTATCACCAAATGTAACGTGTGGACCCTTCTTCTCTATGTAGTCATGAAGTAGAGCTCTCATGCCGGTCATATGTCTTGAACATCCACTGTCCAAGTACCAGATTTGATGACCCTCACTTGGCATGGGATCCACGGCGCTCACCTGCAATTAGACAGATTTTGGTACCCAAATCAGTTTGGGTCCTTGCAGGTTAGTTACCTTAGGTACCCACACTTGCTTCACTCTCTTTTGAGAGGTAGCTTGTGCTTTGGGTTTCTCGACCTTTGAAAACTGTGACTTCTGCCTTGAGGCATCTTCACACGTGCAGCAGTGTGTGCAAGAGGGGTGGCGGCTCGCTTGAGGCATACCTATGCTCTTACCCTTATGCTTGTATCCTGAAGCGACTCGCTTCGGATTAGCTACAGGCTTAGAGACTGACTTAGGTTTTATAGTCTGTCGAAGCGGCTCGCTTGGTTTTCTCAAAGCGGTCCAACTAGGGTTTTGAACCCGACTCGCTTGAGTAACCTTGGAAGTTTGAAGCGGCCTTCTTGGTGCTTAAGTTCTTCCCCTCAACGTTAGTCCGGTTGGACCATCTCCAGTCCGGATAATGTGACACATAGACATTACTCCTTTTCTTGAAAGGGAGATCCTTTGTCTCTGGTGTCTTGGCTTGAGACTTAGAAGCTTCAACTGGTTTCCCTTTACCTTTGGGTTGGTAAGACTTAGCATTGTGAGTGCTAGGGACAGTTGAATTTTGCTTGCCCTTAGATTCAGCCCTTGAAGATATAGACATCTTCATTGGCTTCTTCTTAGGGTTCTCAGCCATTTGGCCTTTATCCTTGTTGGTGGTCGCTTTGGATGCAGTGGGCACTTCCAAAGTGACTGATGGTGTTGTGTTTGAAGCACCAACAAAGACAGTAGGCTTGGAAGGTCCACCCTCATATCCGAGTCCTCCCTTTCTACCAAAAGGTAGAAGTGAGCTCTCTAGTGCCTGCCTGGCGTATGAAACTTTGTTCAAGTTGGCAACTAGAGCGGATTGGGTTTCATACCTTCCTTCCAAGCTTTGATGTCTAGCGAAGAGATCCTCGAACTTACTAGTCATAGCCCTTAAGTTAAGTTTGACTTGGTCAAGCTCAGTGGCTAGCTTTCGGTTCTCCTTCTCGCTTTGAGACAAAGCTTGTTTCAACATCTCGTGGTCGCTTGACATTTTAATGTGCTTGTCAAGCAACTCACTAAATGTCGAGGAATTAGCTTCCTCTTGGTGAGTGTGTGCGAGTGTAATTGAACTAGGTGAGGGATAGATGAATACCTCTCTAGTTTCCTCGTCGGTGAGCGCCATGAGTCCAAGATCCTCTCCTTCACTGGAGTTGGGATCTGTGAATGCATCCGAGTCGCTTGAGACATCTTCAGTTGAAGCGACCGGCTGCTCGCTCGCTACAAGCGCTCGCCTTGGAGCATCCCTCTTTGCTTTCAGTTCCTCTCGCTCCTTCGCACTTAGCTTCGGGCAATCGGATTTGTAGTGGCCCATTTTGTGGCAGTGGCAGCACTCCACATCCATCATGTCCCTTGAGATCGATTTCGTCATCTCCTCTCTCTTCCCTTTTCCTTCTCGAGCATCAGTGCTCCTCCCCTTGTACTGCTTGTAGAATCTTTTGTATTTGCCCACTCGAGAGTTCATTTTGTTGAAGTTCTTGGGTAAGAACGCAACATGTTCTTCCAACTCTTCCCTCGTCATCTTGGCTAGCGACTGGTCGCTTGGCCCTTCAGCAGCTTTGAAAGCTACACCCTTTGACGTCGTGGGAGCTTCATCCTCTTCGTCGAGGTTCACACGATTCAGATCGAATTCGTGAGCTTTGAGTTCGTAGAACAGAATCTCCGGTGTGAGCTTCGATAGATCCTTGGTAGCTAGGTACAACTCCTTCATAGTCTGCCATTTCCTTGTGAGAGCACGAACAATCTTCAGATTTACTTCCTTGTCTGTGAGTTCCTTCCCTAGTGAGTTGAG
This sequence comes from Thymus mandschuricus, assembly GCA_029379335.1. Lineage (NCBI taxonomy): Eukaryota > Viridiplantae > Streptophyta > Magnoliopsida > Lamiales > Lamiaceae > Thymus > Thymus mandschuricus. The sequence goes on along the minus strand of CM057081.1, from coordinate 13,825,484 downwards.
AGTTGCAGTGATGTTGGTAACTCTCAGCTCGAAGGCGTCGATGGATTCTCCTGGCTTCATTATCAGGCTTTCAAACTCCCGCATTTGTACGGCGAGCTTGTTCTCTTTGATTTTGTCTGTGCCTTGAGAAATGAGAGCTAGGGTTTCCCACATTTCTTTTGCCCTTGCGCACTTCCTTATCCGTGGCAGATAGGCGTCCGACACGGTGCTCTGCATCGTGTGGCGTGCGATCTTATCGAGGTTGGTGACTTTGTAGTCGTTGGCATTGTAGTCGTCCTTGTCCTTCTGCACGTAGGTCTGTCGAACATAGGCAGCCCGACCTTCAGCAGCTGGGACATTCTCAGAGACAGCCTTCTTGATTTCGATCGGTCTATCTTCGATGACTTCCCACATCCGGTCATGGATGGAGCACAGGAAGCTCTCAACGCGAAAGCTCCAAATCTGATAGCCTTCAATGGAGAACTGTGGAAGACTAGAAGCATTGTATGTAGACATAGCAAACCGTCAGTAGAGATGCAGTATGCGTGGGTGAGATTTTGATGCACTTAGAAAATAGGATCCGGTTTAGTGAGACAACAGAAGTGAGTGGGGACTCGCTTCGGATATGCAAAGCAGAGGCTCGAAAGAACCACTGCTCTGATACCACTTGTTGGTCCCGGTTTGTTATAGGAAAAATACGTAGAGGGGGGGGGGGGGGTGAATACGTATTTTGAAGTTTTTCAACTTCAAATCCTTAACTCAGAGTATGAAGTAAAGTGCTCGTAGAAATACTAAGACCTAGCCGAGAGCTACATCTAAAGCAATCAAGATTCTCTTGACCTAAGCTTAGAGCTTGATCAAGAGTGAGACTTTACTCTTTGTGCGGAATTCGGTGAGCTAATATCTTTTCCTAAGTAATTAAAAACGTCCAAGTTATGTTTGTTTAGATGCAATGTGCAATGAATAATCAAACAAAGTAAGGAGTTTAGTGTTAGAGAGATACGACACGAGATTTATAGTGGTTCGGAGATAAAGCTCCTACGTCCACTTGTTGCACGAAGCAACTGTTCTCTTTACTCAAGAACTTGAAGGTTACGGGTCCTTCAAAAACCTAGTCGAGATCGAGCTTCACTCGCTTGGATCTGACAGACGCTGGGTGATTCCGGGTTCACACCAAAAACCTAGACTGGACTGGAAGCTTCACTCGCTTCAGTCCGACGACAGGGAGATTGCGGGCTCTCCTTACAGCCTAGCTTCGATCGAGCTTCACACCAACGATGTAAGTGCAAGCTTGGATCTAGACTCTATGATCGAGGCTTCTACAATCGATGAAAGTAGGGCCTTGGATCGAAACAACCTAATGACGACGAAGACAAAAACCTAACAACAGATTAGGGTCTTTGGTATACGATGACACACTATGAAGAGCTCTTTACAATAAGTGCAAAGATGGCTAGAGCTCTTCTTCTAAGCTTGGATATGGAATGGGCTTAGATTCTAAGTGTGAAGGTTGTGAAGACGAGTTCCGATGAGACTGGAACTCGGAGAACACTTGGAAACAAAGACTCGAAGTTTGCTCTAAGGTTTAGTGTTTGTTTGCAGTAGGCTCGAATGTTCAGGAAGTGTTCTACTTCTCTTCATCTTCATCCTTCACTATTTATAGGCGGAGAGATGCCAAGATCCGTTGCTTGGTTGGTGGCTTTGTCCCTCCTCCTCTCGACAGTACTTGCACAGGCTGGGTGCTTTTGCAGAAGCGCAGTTTGTCTCTTTGCCGAAAATGGCTAAGTTACAAAACTAACAGTAACTGGAGCGAGCCAGTACTGTAGCGGCGCCCTGTCGGCCTGGCAGTCAACTCCTCTGCTCCTCTCCGCTTTCGACACGTGGAGATCTCGTGATTAATGCGAAGATCTCTAGTTGACTGGAGTTCAAAATCGGAGCGGGAATTGTGCTGTCGCTTTCTGGTAGGTAGTGGCTCGCTTCGCCTCAGTCTCGTAGCGTCCGCTTCGAATCGAGTCGCTTCGGGGTCATACTGTAGCGAGTACTTGGGAAGTGAGTTCCCGAAGTGACTGCTTTAGTAGGAGTTGACCCGTGTTGACTCGCTTCGGCTTCTGTAGCGCTCGCTTCGCTTTGCTTTGGTGGACTCGCTTCGATTCCACTGTAGCGCTCGCTTTGCTATTCTTCAGCACGCTTCACTTCGACTCATTAGACTCGCTTCGCTTGGAAAACACACTCGAGCGAGTGGCCTTCACTTGGACTTTTCTGCAGTCTAAAACCTAAGTGACTAAAGCAAAATGAAGCCATCCTAACAGTATAGGCTTAGAAAAATTTCTAACCTATTTCTAAATCAAATAGGGTCGCTTGGAAAAGAACACTTGGGGTTTTGGGATCAAATCAAAACAAACGTTTGACTCACTTCGAAGTGTCCCATAGAAGATCCCCCTTAACACTTTGTTCTTAACAATTCCCAACACAATCGTTCTTACGTTCAGGGGGGAAGGAGTTGAGTTTCCCAAGAGGAAGCTGATATAGGTGAAATTTACCTTATTTTTATAACCAAAAAGAGTCATTTTTGAGTCTCGATTGTGTAGTATTGTCTATGTTTTATATGGTTTTTATTATATTGGACAATATTATGCTTGTGGGTATTTTTCTGTGTTTTTAGGCATAATTTGATGATAAAACCCCGAGACGAGACAAGGCATGATGATCGACGGTTGAAAACTAAGTTTTGAAGTTGAGAGAAGACCTCTCGATACCTCTCTCGATCGAGAGGTCTATCAAGAGGAGACCTTCTGGAGCAGCTTTCGATCGAGAGCAATTTTGGCACCTCTCGATACCTCTCTCGATCGAGAGGTCTATCGAGAGGTGGTGTGTCGAGAGGGGGGGGTGCCAGCCGAGAATTCCCATCTTAATTAATTAGATTCCTGTTTGGTTTATATCCTTATGTAAATTTCTCCTATATATATTCCTTAGTCTAGCATTGTAAACCATACCTAGCAACCCTAATACTTTCTTTACCTTTTACTTACTTTAGAGTTTTTATTTTTTCTTGTATTCGACATTGGAGATTATTCAAGTTTATGCAAGATTCAAGATTCGAAGTTCTTCGTTTGTGTTCAAGTTTTTCTTACTCTTACTCTTTAATTATGTTCTTTCAATTCTTTGTGTTTATGTTTGCTTTAATTATGTCTAGCTAAATTTCTTAGTTGATTTTAGGGATTGAATGCCTAATTGAATTTATGTAAGTGTTTTTGTTTACAATTAGCCTTCCAATCTAGATGCATGTTTCATGGTGCTTATTCTCATGCATGATTACTTGATCACTAATTGTGTATGCATAGTTATGTGTTTATGCCTTAATAAGATAATTGCATAATAGATCTCATGAATACATGGTATGATGATTTGATTGTCTTAGTTGAAGTTGAATTATCATATGTTTATACATAGTTGATTTGGGTGTTATAGTTGAACCTAGTTGATTATATCATTGATACTTGTTCTATTTTGCACTTGATTTGATATCTATGAGTCCGAGAGGATATTAGGATCTTATTAGGTGACGACTTGCATTGCTTTAATCGGGGTGTAGGTTATTTTCATGTATCTCATTTAGATTGGATTAAATTGGGTAATTGTACTCATTAATTACTTGCATAGATTTGATTAGGTAGGCTTCCCTAGATACAACACTTTTCCTTATTTGATTTATTTGACTTTTCCTTATTTGAGTTTTATTCCTTATTTGTGTATTTCCTTATTTGTTTAAATTGAGTCCTTTATTGATTTGCCTAGTTATAAATACCACATTCTCAATTCTTAACTGTCTAAACATCAGTTTAATTCTATAGTAGAGGTACTGTGTGTGGTTTCGACACCCTGTGGATACGATACTCGTACTTTCGTATACTATACCTATTTTGTGTGGTAGAAAATAGTGCGATCAAATTTTGGCGCCGTTGCCGGGGATTGATTAGATTTCATACGCATATTTTGAATAGAATTAATAGGTGATTTAGGCGCTTTAATTTTCTGTTTTTCGGTTTATTGATCTAACGTTTTCTTTTCTTCTCTTTGGTTTTAGGTAGTGCATGAGACGAGAGAAGGAGGCAAGCAAGATTGATACACTACCCTTTTCATCACCCGATTCACCAAGGAGTTTCGATTCAATGGGGGATCAAGCGGCAAGGAGGACTTTGAACGATCGTTTCAAACCGGTCGTGGATCAATTTCAGCAAGGAGGATGGGGGACCACGGACGCTAACAACTATGAGATCAAGACGTCCCTCATCAACATGGTGCAATCTAACCAATATGGAGGCACACCAATAGAGGATCCAAATGCTCACTTGAAGCAATTTTTGGACATTTGTGCAACATACAAGGCCAATGGAGTATCTTCGGACTATCTCAAGCTCAGTTTGTTCGTGTGGTCTCTCAAGGACGATGCAAGGGAGTGGCTTGATGGATTGGACAAGACGGAGATAAGGACTTGGGCTGAGATGTGCACCAGATTTTTGAACAAGTTCTTCCCACCTTCAAGGGCTCAGAAACACATCAACGAGATCAACCAATTCCAACAATACGAGGATGAGTATTTCTACGAGGTGTGGGGGGGATTCAAGAAGCTACTGCGAGCATGCCCAAACCATGGAATTTGCAAGGGGATCAAATCACGTGCTTCTATCGTGGTTTGAACAAGATGTGTAGGAAGGAGCTCGACTATGCTTCGAAAGGAGGATTTTTGAACAACGAGTACGACGTGGCTATGGAGATTATTGAGCTGACCGTGAATTCGAGTTATGAAGAGGCCACTGACCGACGCGTTGGAAGAAGGAGAGTTGCCAACATTGGAATTGAGGATTACGAGGACTTGATGGAGAAATACACAAAAACAGCAAGTGACTTGGATACCATCAAGAAAGGATTACTTCGGTGCGATGCTATCACTGACGAACAAGCAAACCCAACCGAAGAGGAAGATGCCAATTTTGTGCAACAAGGGGGCAAGTGGCAACCAAATCAAGGAAACAAGTGGTTCGAACTACCAAGGAGGATACAAGAAGCCTTACATTTCTGACAACCGAAATCATCCGAACTTCTTTTATGCCGACCCGAACAATGCCTTGCAACCACCTCCCGGCTTCCATGTTGAGAACGGAGTCATCCAAGAGCCAAAGAAGGAGATATCAACCGACGACTTGATTCGTCAATATATGGCTCAGTCAGAGATGAGGATGACACAACAAGATGCAAAGTTGAGGACGTTGGAGCTTACTCAAAACACTTTGAGCAACAACTTGGGGAGTAGCATCAATGCTGTTGGTCCCGGTTTGTTATAGGAAAAATACGTAGAGGGGGGGGGGGGGGGGGGGTGAATACGTATTTTGAAGTTTTTCAACTTCAAATCCTTAACTCAGAGTATAAAGTAAAGTGCTCGTAAGAAGTACTAAGACCAAGTTGAGAGCTAGATCTAAAGCAATCAAGAATCTCTTGACCTAAGCTTAGAGCTTGATCAAGAGTGAGACTTTACTCTTAATGAGGAATTCGGTGAGCTAATATCTTTCCTAAGTTTTTAAAAGTTCCAAGTTATGTTTGTTAAGATGCAAGTGCAATGTATAATCAAACAAGGAAAATAAGAGTTTAGGGTTAGAGAGATACGACACAAGGTTTATAGTGGTTCGGAGATGAAACTCCTATGTCCACTTTGTTGCACTCGGCAACTGTTCTCTTCACTCAAGAACTTGAAGGTTACGGGTCCTTCAAAAACCTAGTCGAGATCGAGTTTCACTCGCTTGGATCTGACAGACGCTGGGTGATTCCGGGTTCACACCAAAAACCTAAACTGGACTGGAAGCTTCACTCACTTTAGTCCGACGACAGGGAGATTGCGGGCTCTCCTTACAGCCTAGCTTCGATCGAGCTTTACACAAATGATGTAAGTGTAAGCTTGGATCTAGACTCTACGATCGAGGCTTCTACAATCGATGAAAGTAGGGCCTTGGATCGAAACAACCTAACGACGACGAACACAGAAACTTAGGGTTTTTGGTTTACGACGACACACTATGAAGAACTCTTTACAGTAGATGCAAAATATGGCTAGAGTTCTTCTTCTAAGCTTGGATATGGAATGGGCTTAGACTCTAAGTGTGAAGGTTGCGAAGACGAGTTCCGATGAGACTGGAACTCGGAGAACACTTGAAACAAAGACTCGAAGTTTGCTCTAAGGCTGGGAGTGTTTGTTTGCAGTAGGTGCTCGAATGCTCAGGAAGTGTTCTACTTCTCTTCGTCTTCATCCTTCACTATTTATAGGCGGAGGGATGCCGAGATCTGTTGCTTGGTTGGTGGCTTTGTCCCTCCTCCTCTCGACAGTACTTGCACAGGCTGGCTGCTTTCAGACGCGCAGTTTTGGCTCTTTTCCGGAAACGGCTAAGATCCAAATTCAACAGTAACTGGAGCGAGCCAGTACTGTAGCGGCGCCCTGTCGGCCTGGCAGTCAACTCCTCTGCTCCTCTCCGCGTTCGACACGTGGAGATCTCGTAATTAATGCGACGATCTTCAGTATGACTGGAGTTCAAAATCGGAACGGGAATTGTGCTGTCGCTTTCTGGTAGGTAGTGGCTCGCTTCGCTTTGAAGTTGTAGCGTCCGCTTTGATCGAGTTGCTTCGGGTCATACTTGAAGCATCTACTTGGAATATAAAGTTTCCGAGTATTGCTTAAGTAACTTTTGACTCGCTTTGACCTTCGCTGTAGCGCTCGCTTTGCTTCGCTTTGGTGGACTCGCTTTGATTCCACTGTAGTGCTCGCTACGCTACGCTATTCTTCGGCACGCTTCACTTCGGCTCGCTAGACTCGCTTCGCTTGGAAAACATACTCAAGCGAGTCGCCTTCACTTGAACTTTTTGAAGTCTACAATCTAAGCAAAAATTGAGCCATCCTAACAGAGTAGGCTTAGAAAAATTTCTAACCTATCATCTACATCAAAATGGGTCGCTTGGGAACAGAACGCTTGGGGGTTTTGGGATCAAATCAAAACAACTATTTGACACGCTTCGAAGTGTCCCCTAGGAGTTCCCCCTTAACATTTGTTCTTAACAATTCCCAACAATTTCCCCCTTTTTGATGATGCCAAAACCCAAAAACAAATTGTTAGACTAAGAGATTTAGCCTGCCTAACCGTGGAAGGAACTTCAAGCGAATGCTTCCTTTGCATGTTCGTTTGAATTTTTTTATTTTTTTTAGGTTCCTTTCCCCTTTTTTGTTTCGGTTAAGTTATTTGAGTTTTGTAGCATAAGGATAAAACATTCATGAAGCTAGTAAATGACACAGGAGAGACAGAAATTAAAATGGGATAAATGAACAGCAGTTCACAAAACATGAAGCTTGAAACTCAAGGGTTTCCTGCAGCTCCATCCTTCTCCTCCTTCTTTTTCTCCGTCACCTCCTCTTCCTTCTCCTTCTCCTCTGCCTCCAAATCCTTCTCGATCATCTCCTCTGGAACAACCTATGCGTTGAGAACCCTTACTTCCAGCGTTCCAACGTTGTAGATGCTTGGCCTCCTCCAAGTTTCCTCTAGCTTGAAAGCTTCATCAATCTCTGCATCAATGATGCGACGATCTGGAACACTTGTGCCGGGCAGGAAGGGCATGGGGAAGTCCTTCGAAGCTGGCACTTTGATGATCAGAGGCATAGGCTGAGCAAGCTCTGCAAGAGTGAAGACCTTCCGCCTGAATTTTTCATCATAGGCACTCAGGAAGTTGTTGAGCGCATTGATCCTTGAGCACTCAGTCTGCAGTGGCACTACCTCCCAGTAGTAGTATGCTTTGATGAATTTTTCCTTGTAGTATAGCCACCGCTCAAGTAAATCATCAGGGATGAACTGCTCGATCTCTTGGGCATCATGATGCTCATTCCTGCGCACAACCAACTCCTCTTCTGATCGGCTGGAAATCTGAGCTATGATAGCATTGAACTTCGCACTTAGCTCAGTGTTCCACTTCGGAAGCATCTCAGTTAGTCGCCTGCGGATGAATTGTTGCTTTTCTCTGCGCGGGTAGCTACCGGAATTGATCATCTCCGTAGTGGTCACATTGCAAGCGTTCATCCAGGCTTGCTTCACACATGCTTCCTATTCTTCAGGCAAAAATGGGATGAAGGCGCTTCGAGTAAGGGCGGACTGGATGAGTGTTACTTCATTGAAGTGTTCCTCGATCCGACCCTCGATGATCTCCATACGCCTTGCCCTGATCTTCTTCTCTTTCTCCACTTCCTCCTTTTACTCCTCTACTTGCTTCCTTCTCCTCTCCACTTGACCAGCTCGTGAAGCGACTGCCTGCTTGATCTTTCGGCGCTTGGCCTCGGGATCATCATCTCTCACTTCGGGGGCAGTCCGCTTTAAAGCTTGTTTCGGTGCTGGTGGTGGAGGCATCTCCTTCTTCTTCTTCTCTGCTTCTTTAGGAGGGATGACTGCGGAGGCACTTGGAGTAATGGCTTTACTGGATGATGTGGCTTCAGCAGTCGATGAAGTGGCTCCTGCAAGATCAGAAATTAGTGCAAGAGTTGAAGCGGCCAGAGGTGAAGCGGGCGCTTGGAACTCGGCAAAGGCCTTCAGATCAAATTGCCTTTCCATGTCGCGAGCTAGGGCTTCATCCGCCGCGATTTGCTGTTCCTTTTGCTCCTTGGTAAGCACAACGACAGGAGGATGAACAGCAATCGAAGAGCCAAGTATTTTCTCTTCATTTGGCCTGCGGGGTACTTCGGGCTTCTTAGCGAGTTCTTCTTCTGTGAGCTTTTCCTTGCCCTTGTTTGCACGCTTCGCCCTTGCTTCATCATCCAACTCCTCCTCACTTCCTCCAACAACTCCACTTACTCCTCCTTCAATCACCTTCTCCATTTCACTTCCTCCTTCTCCACCTTGTAGCTCCAGAGTTTCAGCACTCTTTTGCACAATACCTTCCCCCTTTTTGGCATCATCACTGCCGGGGGTTGGTGTGATCATCTTTCCAGTAATAGAATGGTGTAGATCGTTGACAGCATTGAAAACATCATGTAACATCCGCTCGGTCTTTCCTGCGAACGTATGCTCCTGGGAGAGCACTAGTTCGGCAGTCTTCACGCTTATCTCCTCGAGCAGATATTCGCACTGCTTCTCTCTCTCTCTCTGACAGAAGCCATCAGCCTCTCAAACGACTCAACAGACTTGAAGCGAGCCTCCAGCTCCGCTTCGATTTCCGCGCGAATTTCCTTGCGCTCCTCCTCGATCGTGAGATTAAGGAAATCCTGAGAAGCTTCAAGTTCTGCCTTCGCAGTAACTATGGCGCTTTCTTGTTTGTTTAGTGTCACGCGCAGTTGGGCAGCTTCGGCTAGTCTTACTGCAAATTCACTGGCCCTCTCCTGTGCTTGATTAATTTGCTCTGCCAGTTCTGATTTCCTTAGATTGACCGAATCAATCTCCTTTGCTTGAGCGGCTATCTGAATTGCAGCACGAGCCATTTTACAATTCATCATGACCAATTCTCCATCCTTATCCTCCACAGCTCTTATCATCTTTTCAGCATAGTTAGAGACTTTTTCCATCTCTTCTTTGTGACTTGAGACCATAGCACTCTTTTCCTTCTCCAGATTAACCATCTTGCTATTCAAGTCTTTCAGCCTGCTTCTCTCTGCATCAAGCAACTGCTTGAGTTCAGCAATGGTTTTCTCCTGGTCTCCGACCAGCTTTGCCTTCTCTTCCAGTACCCTTTCCTTCTCCTCCAACAACTTCTCATTCTCCTCCACCTTTCCCTCCAGCTCACCCCTTTTCTTGTCAAAATCTGCACGCAGATAATTGACTTCTTCGATCTTCTTCTCCATCTCTCCATTCCTCCTGGTGATCTCACTCTGTAGACTGGAGATCTCCGCATCCTTCACCTCTATCTCCTCAGCATGCTCCCTTATCAACCGTCGCTCGTGGATGGTCGGGACGTGCTCGGGAACTGAAGCGTCTGGATAGGCACGCTTCACCTTGGCGTCCAACTTATCCCAGAAGCTGGTCCCGGTGAGAAATGCTTGGAAGCCATTCTCACCGATGAAATCGAGCAGCTTCCTCCTTTGAGAAGGCCTCTAGGAGTCTAAAGACCTTGTAGTACTCAGTGCCGCGGTAGGTGATATATGTGAGAAAATCGACGACCTTCGTGAAGAAGTCGTCGGACATCGGCACTGAGGAGTAGCGGGTCCTGATGGTTTCTGCAGCCTGCTCTCTGTCTCTCGCATATCATTCGAGAGCTTCCAGCTGTGCAGGGGCTTTGGAGATTTGGAATTGGGGAATGATGGTTGTTTGGGCGGTATCGGCTGTAGCTGCCGATGAGGTGGGTGATTGGGATGATGAGGTGGGTGATTGGGATGATGAGGTTTGGGTTTCAGAGAGTTGGATTTGGAATTGGGGAATGATGGTTGTTTGTGTTTGTGTTTGTGGTGTGGGGGAGTCTGGATTTTGATAGGTGAAGGCTGGGGTTGGGCAGCTTCGGTCTCCTCAAGCGGCTGCTCCTCAGCCTCGCTTGGCTTGACCAGTGAAGCGACCAACTTCAACTTCTTCTTGGGTCATTTCGTCACGGCTCGCTTCCCAGATGAAGCGGCTCGCTTTGATTGGGGGGCTTCAACTTGCCTTTCGGCAACAGGCACTGCAACGGGCACTTCAACCTCGAGAAGTCCCAGATCAATCGGTATCTTGTTTGACCTCCACAGGTCATGGAACACGGTGAGTTTGTTGTAGATGGTGACGTCAGATTCTGGCCACACTTTGTCCGGATAGCGTTCCTCCAGTGCGACGGAGAGTCTGGAGAAAAACTTAAGCTTCCCCTTGCGGAGAATCTTATTTGTGCTTCCCTTCACGAACTTGAAATCTTCAGCAGCTTCGTGAATCTGGTTGAGAAACCAACCATGCCAGTTAAATTTAGTTCCGGTAAAGCTGTCGACGATGATGGTGGTGGCGAACAGCTTTGTTTCAGAGAGCGTGCCCAAGGTTCCGACGTAGCATGCGACGCACTTCGAAAAGAGCTCGCATATGTGATTGAAAGGAGCCTTCAGATCAGATCGAATGCTGGCCTCCTTGTAGTTGGGCTCTACTCCGTCGACGGCAAATCGAGCATATTCGACTCCGGCCGATAACTCCATCCCCAACAAGGAGTCTCCACCTTCCCTCGGCAAGTCGAATACGCCGATAAGATCGCTCAAGTCCACCTCCACTGGTTCTCCATTTTGTGGATCGGAGAAAAATGATGTGTTGTGGCCTTTCCTCAGATTCACAAGAAGCTTGGCCACCGCCTTGGCCAAGATCTTCGTTGGCACCACCGTCACGAACTTCCATAAGCCGGCCGTGATCACGGCCTTACGGAAGAATCCATCTTCCTCAATGACGGTTGGGTCGAGATGAGGCTCGACGTTGATGTGCGAGTCGACCTCGGTGAGAAATTCCTCCATCGTCTCAGTCTTCTGTTTCTTTCCCATGTTGAAAAATTTGAGAGAGTTTGATCGGAGATTTAAGGACGAGAATGGGTTGAGACTCGTGAGTTGCAGAAGTTGCAGATCTTAGCACGAGAATGGCAAATATAGAAGGCTGTGAAAGATTTTGCAGTTCTGCAACTCCACCCTTATATAGCGGTATGGTTCGGCTGACGTGGCAGGGGTAGGACAGTAATATCGGCGAAGATCCTGTAGGTAGGCGGCGGACGCATGGTGATGGATCTGATGTGTCCGGCGTCATCACAGTAAAAAGTGAACCGCCAACTTGCTCGGCGTCTCCACGTGGCCTGCTGTGATTCGTCACTTTACAAGGCGTCGGATCAAACGGTTCGATGGTTGGATCTCCTCCGTCCTTTCCCGCTTCGAATTCAAAGTGTAGTGCACGCGCCCGTTATTTTCGGCTGTACGTGAACCTGCATTAAATGCAAAGCAAAAGGTAAAATTGCACTCGAGTGCAGACAGCTCATACTCGCTTCGTACCCGCTCGCTTCGAGTTGGGCCGCTAGGCCTTTGCTCGCTTTGAGAGGTACTCGCTTGAGTGACTATTTCGCACTCGCTTGCGATGGCTCGCTTGGAGTGACATAGCACTCGCTTGGCCATCTGAAGCGACTGGAATAAGAAATGAAATTTCTTTGCTTAAATTAAAATGTTTCTGACTTACATACTTCGAGGATAAACAAGAATGTTTTCCTCTTTGTATTTGTGTCAGATTCATTTCATATTTTCCACATAGTGAGTGAAGGTTTCTAGCACGCTTCAGCTCACTTAGTGTGCTTAAAATTGAAACACTTACTAGTCAATCTCACTTCGTAGGAGATTGATACCACTTATTGAAGTCACCATTGGACACCATTTGTTGAATCCACTTGATGATATTGCTTGAAGCTTTTTTATACCACCTGTTACTATTTGTTGGATGCTTTATCTTCTTGGCATTCATCTTCATGGCTTTCATCTTCCTCTACAAATTAGAGCGTCCTCCATCGAAGTGAATGGGGGAGAAAATGAATATAGTACACAAGCTTACTACAACCCAGAGGGGAGCTTCACGTAAGTGTACTTATTCACGAGGAATGGGGGATGAGTACAAGTCCTTATCTCAGAGCAGAATAGGACAGAATGACAATGAGAATGCTCTGACAAGACAATCTCGTATTTTACGCAGAAGCATGTCACCAGCCCTGCAACCTTTTGAAGAAAAAGGTAACCCTTCAAGCTTCCTCCTACAAGCTACATAATGAATTTGCAGTCGACTCGCTTGACCCAAACAAGGGATAATTGAAGCGATGCAAAATTCAAAGTGGGGGAGGAATGGATAGACATTCGGCAGCTCAACTCAATGAAGAGTGAGTAGGGAATGAATATTTATCCACGATGAAGGAGATGAGAAGACTTGCTCCTCTTCGGCGGAAAGATGGGAAGAGGACACAAGGTCTAGGTGCCAGCCCTGCCTAAGCTTTCACCATTTTTACGTGGGAAGGCCCGATACAAGACCCCACAACCGTTACTAGAAATGGTACTTGCGAGTTTTTATACCCACTAGCTAGAAATCCTAGGCTAGGTAGCAGCTTTCCTTGCTCGCTTTGGAAGTAGCTTGCTCCGAGAGCAAACAATAGTTCCCCCTTAACCAATGGCTTAACAATTCCTGTAAGCGGGTAGGGAACGTCTTCCAACACTCCACCTTTCTCCTCCTTATTTCTCCTTCTTCAAGCGAGTGGAATTTCGAAGTGACTCGCTTGAGTTGGTGAAGATCCGAAGCGAGTGACGCTCAAAAGAACAAGCGACCACTCCTTCGTGCATCCTTGATCTAGCACTCTTCACCAGGGTCTAGCAACCCTAATTCCATGCATAGCTGCTTGAAACGAGACTCAGCTAGAGGCTTGGTGAGGATATCTGCTCGCTGGAGACCGGTATGAATTTTCTCAAGCTTGATATCCTTCTTCTCGACATGATCATGAATGAAGTGATGTCGGATTTCCACGTGCTTGCACCTGGTGTGAAGCACTGGATTTTGCGAGATGCAGATCGCACTGTTGTTGTCGCAGAATATTGGAATTTCATTCGCTTCAACTCTGTAGTCCTTCAACTGCTGACGAAGCCATAGAATTTTCGAATAGCAGCTTCCAGCGGCCATATATTCGGCTTCAGTCATTGAAGTAGCTACACTCGTCTGCTTCTTTGAAAACCATGAAATTAGCTTGCTTCCCAAGAACTGACAAGTGCCCGTAGTTGACTTCCTATCAATTCGGCACCCTCAATAGTCAGCATCTGAATATCCGGTGAGCTCCAAATTATCCTCCGTTGGATACCACAGCCCCATATTGACAGTGCCCTTCAAATATCGAAGAATTCTTTTGGCAGCTTCAAGATGGCTGTGCATGGGATTGCTTTGGAAGCGAGCACATACACCAACTGCAAAAGCTATATCCGGCCTACTAGCAGTGAGATATAGAAGGGATCCGATCAAAGCTCGATAGTCTGTAGCATCCACAGACTTCCCATCTAGGTCTGGCTCCATCTTCCAGTTGGTGTTCATAGGAATCTTCACAGCTTTGGCATGCTGAACACCGAACTTGGCAAGCATATCTCGAGTATACTTAGCTTGATTGATGAAGATACCATCATCCTGCTGCTTCACTTGAAGACCTAGAAAGCAGCTCATCAAGCCAATCATCGACATTTCATATTTGGTCTTCATGAGCTCTCCAAACTTCTCGCTAAGCGACTGGTTTGGTGATCCAAATATGATGTCGTCCACGTAGATCTGAACCCATAGCATATCCTCTCCATGATTGATGGTGAATAGGGTTCGATCTATCTTTCCTTTGTGGAATCCATTATCCACTAGGAATTGGGATAGGGTATCATACCAAGCTCTGGGAGCTTGCTTCAACCCATATAGGGCTTTCTTCAAGCGATACACCTTATCTCCTTGCTCGAAACCCGGTGGCTGCTCCACATAAACTTCTTCCTTCAATTCACCATTGAGGAATGCGCTCTTGACATCCATCTGATAGACATTGAATTTCTTGGCCGCAGCATAGGCTAGAAATAGTCTGATTGCTTCAAGCCGTGCCACTGGAGCGAAGGTCTCATCGAAGTCGATTCCTTCCTCTTGGCAGTAGCCTTTAGCGACGAGTCGCGCCTTATTCCTCACAACGTTGTGGTCCTCGTCCATCTTGTTCTTGAACATCCATTTGGTGCCAATAACATGCTGAAATTTGGGACGATCCACGAGGTACCATACGTCATTTCTGGTGAACTGGTTCAGCTCTTCTTGCATGGCGATCACCCAATTGGAATCGGCTAGGGCTTCCTGCACGCATGATGGCTCGATGTTTGAAAGAAAGCAACTAAACATGGCACTTTCTCCAAACACTTGACTTCTGGTCACTACACCCTTGGATGGATCTCCAATGATTTGACTTGGTGAGTGATCCTTGAGCCATGCACGCTTGGATCCGCCAGCTTCGTCTTCATCTTCTTCCTGGTCGCTAGCTTCACCTTCTGAAGCGACTGGATTGGGTGCTTGGCCTGCACTCGCTTCAGGAGTCTTGGGGGCAGCATCAGCTTTTCCTTGGACATTCTGCTCGCTTAAGTCCTTGACTTCTTCATCATCCTCAAGCATGTCCCAAGTTGATGAATTGATGGGTTCCTCGCTTGACTTTCCTTCCTTAGATTGAACCTGTTCCTGTGGAAGACTCAGAGAGGATTCATCAAATACGACATGGGGTGATTCCTCCATGATTAGGGTTTTACAGTTGAACACCCTATAAGCTTTGCTTGATGTAGAATATCCTAAGAATATTCCTTCATCAGCTTTGCTTTCAAGGGCTTTCAACTGTGACTTCCCATTATCATGGATGAAGACCCTACAACCAAAAATATGGAAATAAGATATGTTAGGAATTCTCCCTGTCCATATTTCATATGGTGTCTTGTCGTGCCGTTTGCAGAAAAGCGTCCGGTTCTGCGTGTAGCATGCCGTATTGGCAGCTTCAGCCCAATACTTCATTGGAAGCTTTGAGTCTGCAATCATGGTTCGAACGGCTTCTTTGATGATTCGATTCCTTCTTTCAGCAACTCCATTCTGCTGAGGTGTGCGTGCTGAGGAAGTCTGATGTGATATGCCATGCTCCGTGCAGTAAGCTTCAACGTAGTGTTCAGGAACTCTGTGCCTTTGTCGGAGCGGATGGTCACAATCGCTAGGTTCTTTTCCACAGATAGTCGCTTGAGCAGTTGTGGTAGCTTGGTCAGTGTCTCCTTCTTCCTGAAGAGAAATACAACCCAAGAGTAGCGAGAGAAGTCATCGACTACAACTAGAGTGTACTTCCTTCCATTCACACTAACTGGAGTGACTGGACCAAACAGATCCATATGAAGCAGCTCGAGCACTCGCTTGGATGAAGCTTCTTCAAGACTTGCGAAGTGCTTCTTTGTCTGCTTCCTTCGTTGGCATGGTGAGCATGGATGGTCTTTGATAAAGACTTCATTTGGTATGCCTTGCACCAAACCTTTTCGAGCTATGCGATTGATTGCTTTGAAGTTGAGATGGTTCAAGCGTCGGTGCCATAGCCATCCTAATTCAGTAGCACTTCTTGCAACTAAGCACGTCTCCTCTTGCAGCTTTCCCATTGTGCTATGTAGACATTCCTTTGTCTAATTCCAGTGAGCACAATCTGGGAAGTGAGCTTGCTCTTCACAATGCACTTGTTGGAAATAAATTCCACCTTGTATCCCTTGTCACAGAATTGTGAAATGGATAGCAAGTTGTGCTCAAGTCCTTCCACGTAGGAGACTTCTTCAATTGTGAGCTTTCCAATCTTCAGTGCACCGTACCCTTTGGTGCTTCCTCGAGAGTTATCACCAAATGTAACGTGTGGACCCTTCTTCTCTATGTAGTCATGAAGTAGAGCTCTCATGCCGATCATGTGTCTTGAACATTTACTGTCCAAGTACCAGATTTGTTGACCCTTACTTGGCATGGGATCCACGACGCTCACCTGCATTTAGACAGATTTTGGTACCCAAATCAGTTTGGGTCCTTGCAGGTTAGTTCCCTTAGGTACCCACACTTGCTTCACTCTCTTTTGAAAGGTAGCTTGTGTCTTGGGTTTCTCGACCTTTGAAAACTGTGAGTACTGCCTTGAAGCAGCTTCACACGTGCAGCAGTGTGTGCAAGAGGGGTAGCGGCTCGCTTGAGGCATACCTATGCTCTTACCCTTTTGATTGTATCCTGAAGCGACTTGCTTCGGATTAGCTATAGGTTTAGAGACTGACTTAGGTTTTACAGTCTGTCGAAGCGGCTCGCTTGGTTTCTTAGAAGCGGTCCAACTAGGGTTTTGACCCCGACTCGCTTGAGAAACCTTGGGAATCTGAAGCGACCTCTTTGGTGCTTCACGTTCTTCCCTCTCAATGTTAGTCCGGTTGGTCCATCTCCAGTCCGGATAACGTGACACATAGACATTACTCCTTTCTTGAAAGGGAGATCCTTTGTCTCTCGTGTCTTGGCTTGAGACTTAGAAGCTTCAACTGTTTTCCCTTTACCTTTGGAATGGTAAGCTTTAGCATTGTGAGTGCTAGGGACAGTTGGTCTTTGCTTGCCCTTAGGTTCTGCCTTTGAAGATATAGACATCTTCATTGGCTTCTTCTTAGGGTTCTCAGCCATTTGGCCTTTATCCTTGTTGGTGGTCGCTTTGGATGTAGTGGGCACTTCTAAAGTGACTGATGGAGTCGTGTTTGAAGCACCAACAAAGACAGTAGGCTTGGAAGGTCCACCCTCATATCCGAGTCCTCCCTTTCTACCAAAAGGAAGAAGTGAGCTCTCTAATGCCTGCTTAGCGTATGAAGCTTTGTTTAGGTTGGCAACTAGAGTGGACTAGGTTTCATACCTTCCTTCCAAGCTTTGATGTCTAGCGAAGAGATCCTCGAACTTACTAGTCATAGCCCTTAAGTTAAGTTTGACTTGGTCAAGCTCAGTGGCTAGCTTTCGATTCTCCTTCTCGCTTTGAGACAAAGCTTGTTTCAACACTTCGTGGTCGCTTGACAGTTTGATGTGCTTGTCAAGCAACTCATTCCATGTCGAGGAATTAGCTTCCTCTTGGTGAGTGTGTGCGAGTGTAATTGAACTAGGTGAGGGATAGATAAATACCTTTCCAGTCTCCTCGTCGGTGAGCGCCATGAGTCCAAGATCCTCTCCATCACTGGAGTTGGGATCTGTGAATGCATCCGAGTCGCTTGAGACATCTTCAGTTGAAGCGACTGGCTGCTCGCTCGCTACAAGCGCTCGCCTTGGAGCATCCCTCTTTGCTTTCAGTTCCTCTCGCTCCTTTGCACTCAGCTTTGGACAGTCGGATTTGTAGTGGCCCATCTTGTGGCTGTGATAGCACTCCACGTCCATCATGTCGCGTGGGGTCGGCTTTGTCGTCTCCTGTCTTTTCCCTTTTCCTTCTCGAGCATCAGTGCTCCTTCCTTTGTACTGCTTGTAGAATCTTTTGTATTTGCCCACTCGAGAGTTCATTTTGTTGAAGTTCTTGGATAAGAACGCAACATGTTCTTCCAACTCTTCCCTCGTCATCTTGGCTAGCGACTGGTCGCTTGGCCCTTCAGCAGATTTGAAAGCTACACCTTTTGATGTCGTGGGAGCTTCATCCTCATCATCGAGGTTTATTCGATTTAGATCGAATTCATGAGCTTTGAGTTCGGAGAACAGAATCTCCGGTGTGAGCTTCGATAGATCCTTGGTAGCTAGGTATAGCTCCTTCATAGTCTGCCACTTCCTTGTGAGAGCATGAACAATCTTCAGATTTACTTCCTTGTCTGTGAGTTCCTTCCCAAGTGAGTTTAGAGTTGCAGTGATGTTGGTAACTCTCAGCTCGAAGGCGTCGATGGATTCTCCTGGCTTCATTATCAAACTTTCAAACTCCCGCATTTGTACGGCGAGCTTGTTTTCTTTGATTTTGTCTGTGCCTTGAGAAATGAGGGCTAGGGTTTCCCACATTTCTTTCGCCGTTACACACTTCCTTATCCGTGGTAGATAGGCGTCCGACACGGTGCTCTGCATCGTGTGGCGTGCGATCTTGTCGAGGTTGGCAATCTTGAAATCGTTAGCATTGTAGTCGTCCTTTTCCTTCTCGACATACTCTTGTCTAACATGAGCTTCGCAACCTTCGGCGGCTGGAACGTTTACAGATATGGCTTTCTTGATTTCGATTGGTCCATCTTCAATGACCTCCCACATCCGGTCATGGATGGAGCACAGGAAGCTCTCAACGCGAAAGCTCCAGATCGCATAGCCTTCAATGGAGAACTGTGGAAGACTAGAAGCATTGTATGTAGACATAGTGAACCGTCAGTAGAGATGCAGTATGTGTGGGTGAGGTTTTGATGCACTTAGGAAAATAGGATCCGGTTCAGTGAGACAACGTGAAACTAGTGGGCACTCGCTTCGGATATGCAAAGCAGAGGCTCGAAAGAACCGCTGTTCTGATACCACTTGTTGGTCCCGGTTTGTTATAGGAAAAATACGTAGAGGGGGGGTGAATACGTATTTTGAAGTTTTTTAACTTCAAATCCTTAACTCAGAGTATAAAGTAAAGTGCTCGTAAGAAGTACTAAGACCTAGCTGAGAGCTAGATCTAAAGCAATCAAGAATCTCTTGACCTAAGCTTAGAGCTTGATCAAGAGTGAGACTTTACTCTTAATGCGGAATTTGGTGAGCTAATATCTTTCCTAAGTTTTTAAAAGTTCCAAGTTATGTTTGTTAAGATGCAAGTGCAATGTATAATCAAACAAGGAAAATAAGAGTTTAGGGTTAGAGAGATACGGCACAAGGTTTATAGTGGTTCGGAGATGAAACTCCTACATCCACTTTGTTGCACTCGGCAACTGTTCTCTTCACTCAAGAACTTGAAGGTTACGGGTCCTTCAAAAACCTAGTCGAGATCGAGCTTCACTCGCTTGGATCTGACAGACGCTGGGTGATTCCGGGTTCACACCAAAAACCTAAACTGGACTGGAAGCTTCACTCGCTTCAGTCCGACGACAGGGAGATTGCGGGCTCTCCTTACAGCCTAGCTTCGATCGAGCTTTACACAAACGAGGTAAGTGCAAGCTTGGATCTAGACTCTACGATCGAGGCTTCTACAATCAATGAAAGTAGGGCCTTGGATCGAAACAACCTAACGACGACGAACACAAAAACTTAGGGTTTTTGGTTTACGACGACACACTATGAAGAACTCTTTATAGTAGATGCAAAAGATGGCTAGAGTTCTTCTTCTAAGCTTGGATATGGAATGGGCTTAGACTCTAAGTGTGAAGGTTGCGAAGACGAGTTCCGATGAGACTGGAACTCGGAGAACACTTGAAACAAAGACTCGAAGTTTGCTCTAAGGCTGGGAGTGTTTGTTTGCAGTAGGCGCTCGAATGCTCAGGAAGTGTTCTACTTCTCTTCGTCTTCATCCTTCACTATTTATAGGCGGAGGGATGTCGAGATCCGTTGCTTGGTTGGTGGCTTTGTCCCTCCTCCTCTCGACAGTACTTGCACAGGCTGGCTGCTTTTCAGACGCGCAGTTTTGGCTCTTTGCCGGAAATGGCTAAGATCCAAATTCAACAGTAACTGGAGCGAGCCAGTACTGTAGCGGCGCCCTGTCGGCCTGGCAGTCAACTCCTCTGCTCCTCTCCGCGTTCGACACGTGGAGATCTCGTAATTAATGCGACGATCTTCAGTTTGACTGGAGTTCAAAATTGGAGCGGGAATTGTGCTGTCGCTTTCTGGCAGGTAGTGGCTCGCTTCGCTTTGAAGTTGTAGCGTCCGCTTTGATCGTGTCGCTTCGGGTCATACTTGAAGCGTCTACTTGGAATATAAAGTTTCCGAGTATTGCTTAAGTAACTTTTGACTCGCTTTGACCTTCGCTGTAGCGCTCACTCTGCTTCGCTTTTGTGGACTCGCTTTGATTCCACTGTAGCGCTCGCTACGCTACGCTATTCTTCGGCACGCTTCACTTCGGCTCGCTAGACTCGCTTCGCTTGGAAAACACACTCAAGCGAGTGGCCTTCACTTGAACTTTTTGAAGTCTACAATCTAAGCAAAAATTGAGCCATCCTAACAGAGTAGGCTTAGAAAAATTTCTAACCTATCATCTACATCAAAATGGGTCGCTTGGGAACAGAACGCTTAGGGGTTTTGGGATCAAATCAAAACAACTACTTGACACGCTTCGAAGTGTCCCATAGGAGTTCCCCCTTAACATTTGTTCTTAACAATTCCCAACAGCCCTGTCCAACAGGCAACACTTGCATAAGCCCTATCTAATAGGTGGCACAAGCCCTATATCATAGGCAAACATTATCCATTAAGCCCTATCTAATAGGCAACTCCCTCGTAAGCCCTATACAATGGGCAGAACCTTTTTACAAGCCCTATTAAAAATAGGCAACACACCCATAAGCCCTATTTAATAGGCAATATTATTGTAAATCCCATGTAATGGGCGAACTGCTTCAAAGCTCCGTTTAACGGACAATACCTTCAAAAGCCCTACGGAGTAGGCATCATCCCAACAAGCTCTGCATAGCTGGGCATTATACATAAGGACCTGCACAGTCAGGCACCCCGCAGTGAGTCTCGTAGAATAAGAGGCTACATGAGCCTTAAAAAGCTCGTCCTATATCCAGATCCTTATCAAAAGCTTCATTTAGAGAGCTGTACGAAAATAGATATCAAAAGCTTACCTATGAAAGCAGGGATTATACACTACTATCTCGTGCTGGCAGAAGCCACCCTTAGAGAAGCCCTGCAATGAACAGGCAATATTCGTTAAAATTACCACGAATAATTTCCAATTACAAGAGACCTGTTATGAATAAAAATACATACCTTTTTTAAGCCTCTTCCAAAGAGCATCTGAAATTAATCTTCTCAAACATCTGCAAAGTTCTGCGAGGATGAATACTGCCTCAGATGCTGCTTCAAAAGAAGCTGGCCGGGCTGCTGGAAACCTTGAAAATTCCCTATCGGGGAATAAGGGAAAATGCACTGTGATAGCTGAGGCCAATGTCAACATGGAAGCTCAGCTCTCTCCAACCATGCTCATCCAAATGAAATCACTTATAGAGGGCGTGGTCGAAGAGGCTGTAGAGAAAAGACTGCATATCTTGGGAATGAATTCCCATAGCACAGATCCCCCGAGTGAAATTCAAGAGGGTGGAGGAAGTAAAAGCACACCTCGAATGCAACAGCAGAAGCCTGTAACCCCAGGCATTACATAGAAATTGGCCACTAGTCTGCCATTGATAGTTGCTGAACAAGAAGAAGGATTCCTTACCGATAAGGAGTTCCCAGAGCCTGATGACAGCCCTAAGGAGGGTGTTGATCATGTGTGGGCTAAGAAATGCGCTCCACAGCAAAAGCAAATGAAGCTCTTAACTGGAAAGGTGGAAGAGCTAAAGAAGCAGAAGCAAGCCCTAGGGAGGATTTCAAAAGAAAACCTCAAAAACTTCTCCAATCAAAAAGGTTGAGGACACACGTCGGAGTCACCTGCTATATATATCAATGAGAACAGTCCATTCTCAGATAATATCCAGACGGATCCTGTCCCTCATAATTTTAAAATAGCCTCTTGCGAATATCAAGGGAAAGGCGACCCAGAAGAACATTTGATGAAATTCGAAAGCCTGTGCCTTCTTCATCAATATTCAGAGGGCGTTGAATGTAGAGTATTCCTTACTACTCTCTCCGGAACTGCACAACATTGGTTTAAGCAGTTACCAAAAGCTTCTATCCACTCCTTTACGGACTTAAAGGAAGTCTTCTTGCAACAGTTCGTCAGCACTAAAAGGACTACCAGAAACTCTTTACATCTGACAACCATCAAGCAAGGTGTCAACGAAAGTCTGAGAGACTACATGACTCGGTTCAACGAGGCTGTCCTGGAAATCCCAGGGGTAGAGCCAAAGCTAAAAGTACATGCCTGTGTGGATGGCTTGAAACCGGGGTAGTTCTTTGCTTCTCTCATCAAGAAAGAGGCTATTTCATTCGAGGAACTGCTGGCGAGGGTCCAAAAATACATTCATATGGAGGTGGCCCTGAGCAGCAAAAGAGCGGAGCTAGCTTCTCAAAAAGAAAAAGAAACCTGAAGACAGGAAGAGAGCGGCCCCAGATGCTAGGAAAACCGACCAAAATGAGCGGTTCGTGGGACCATTCACCCCACTGGTCAGGCAGCCTGACGATTTGTTCGAAATAGTCATGAAGAAGCCAGGAGTGCAAATCCCTTCGGGGCATAAGCATCCCCCAAGGAAGCCACCCTCTGATAGGTTCTGCAGGTTCCACAATGATTATGGGCACGTAACTAACGAATGCCAAAATATGAAAATAGCTATTGAAAAACTGATTCAGGAAGGGGAACTTCTGGAGTATGTCAAAAAAGAGAACGATCAAAACAAAAGGCAAAAAGAGGCGGAAGGAAAAACACTCGAAACATAAGAGGTATCGGCATGTAAAGGGGTTATCAATATGATACACGAAAGCTATGCCAAAGAAAACAGCTCATTAATCATGGAAAAGCAAATACCATCCCGCAGGAGGGAAGAAGGGGAACAAGGTCAATGATACCTTTTGGCAATGCTTTATTTCTTAGTTTTTGGAAAAATCGAACTAAGGGGGCATTCTTTGAAAAACACTACCTAAAATGAGGTGTAATTCCTCCGACTCCTTATACCTCACTTGGGGGGGGGGGGGGGGGGGGGGGGGGGAAGGGGGAGTAGGGAGTATCCCCCTAGTGGTAATATCCGTATCCCATTATCTTAAAATGTTTTTTCCATGTCGATATTTATGCTACGCTGCCAATGAAGGCGACAGGTTGAAAACAAAATGAAAAGGCATACATCTATGAAAATAAAAAAGTATCACGCCTACAAAAACAGAAAACAGATTCTGAAAAATAAAGTTCCAGTCATCCAAAAACTCGGAACAAAATCTTGAACAGAAGCAAAAAAGAAGATTTGTTTCAGAAACAGCAGTCGACATAAAAAAGAAGTAGATAGAGGAATTCTAATTTTGAGAAGAAGGCTCAGCAATATCAGGATTAAACAAGTTATCCACAAAGCAATTGGTAGCATCCTGGTTGGGATCCGCAGAAGCATCCTGATTAGGGCCGATAGCGGTATCCTGAGCAAGCCTCGAAGGATCCTCAGAAGAAGAGGCTGTAGTATCAGTAACTGAAGAAACTAAAGGAAGGTCATGAGTAGTAATGGGCTCCTCATTGATCTGCCCAGTTCCAGAAGCAGGGATATAAGGTTCGGCTGTTCCCTCCGCTTGAATCTCCGCAGAAGAAGTAGCGGAAACTTTCCCGGGGCCCTTGAGAGAGGCAGCCTGGTCAGCCAAAGTGTGAATGGCACTGTCAGACTCTGTATCTAAGGAATCAGAAGAGAGTCATTCGGGAGAAGAAACCTCAAAGGGAAGCTCGCATCTGGGCGGAAACAGATCAGGAGATTCTTTTTCCTAAAAAAAAAATATAAATAAAATAAATATATAAATAATACGAATAAGTAATCAAGGGAATTGTTAGTTCCTGAGCACAAAAAACACAAATACGAATAAGAAAAAGGTCCTCGGATCATAGAATAATACCTCTTCAAAAACTCTCTTCAGGAGCCTCTGGGCCTCAGCATCAGGGAGATAGGTTTGAATGCGGGGAGAGCCCCAAGAAGGCGATGGCTCCAAATGATCATGGGGGTGGTGAAGGATTTTAGCCGCCTTCCAAAGATCTCGGAGATACCAAGGGTTCTGTTCGCTAATCTTGCGGTTGAGAGCCAAGGTCTCGGGTGCCCGACTAAGGCCTCCACGATAGGACCCAGATTTACAGATGCGGCCTTCTCGGGAATGCCCAGCATCTTACAACATTCGAACACAGACTTTGCTGCCCATTCAGAAAGAGGCTCGGCCATCCTAACCCAAAAACTGGGAGAATGGAGATAAGCCTCAGGCAAGTGATTAATTAAGTGATCAAGGAAAGCTTGCCCATAGGGGGTAAGAAGAAGCTGAGATCTGCAGCTCCTCAAGCCCCTAATAAGGCCCTGTTCCAGCCCTTCCTTGAAACCCTCGGCTCGAGAAGAAGCTTTCGCTCGCGCCAGTTCTTGCTCATGTTGCCTCTTAAGCTGTTCTACCTCCGCAAAGCGGGCGTCATGCGCCCCTGCTAGTTGTATGACAGAAGCTGTTAAGGCCTCGTGAAAATCCTTTGCTTGCCGAGCATAGGAAGCAGAGCTAACTCGAAGCTGGGAAACCTCTTTTTTCTGGGCCTGGAGATAAGTCTCCCTATCTTGATCTTTCTTCTTTAATTCGGACAGCTCCTTTTCAAGCTTCTTTTTCTGGGCTTGGAGAGTTTGAAGAGTCTCATGTTGACGAGCTTGTCCCTGGAGGCGACACACTTCAGCCTGGAGTTTCTTTTTCTCTTTCTCCGCATGAGAATGATGAACATGTAGATGTCAAAGGCTAAAGCACGAATGCCTAACATAGATCTGCAACTAGCAGCCTGAAGAGAGCATAAACAGTCAATGCAAATATTACTAATACTTTCCTATCTCAAAAAAGGGAAATGAATAAGCTAAAAATATACCTGTAACTCGAGGCTAGCAGCCCTCTTTAATAAGAAATCAGAAGGTTGAGCTTCTGCCAACCGCCAGTCCTCCTCACGGGGAATATTATCTAGGATCATAGCAGCTAAACCCCCGTCTATCGCATTGACCATTCCGGGAAAGGAGACGCTGGCGCCCCTCCCTTGTATGGTCGAAGGAGGAACATCCAAACCCTTCTGACGAAGGGAGTGGATGAAAGCTAAAGAGCTAGTAGAAGATGAGGAAAGACAGGGCTGAGAGGCTTGAATCTCTGTCTGAGGGAGATAAGGATTAACACTAGCAAATGTAGCTAAAAGATTCAAAGCCTGAACTTGGGAATCCCGCTCATGAGGAGTAGGGGACCTGATCGCACTATTTTCTACCACACAAAATAGGTATAGTATAGAATAAGTACGAGTATCGTATCCACAGGGATTGACAAGTCGAAATCACACAAAGTACCTCTACTCTAGAATTAAACTGATGTCTAGGCAATTAAGAAAATAAGAATGTGGTATTATAATCCTAGGCAAATAAATAAAATAAATAAAAGATGACACAAATAAGAAAACAAATAAATAAACAATTAAACAAATAAGGCAAATAAGCAAATAAGGAAATAAATAAATCAAATAAGGAAACAAGGTTGATTCTAGGGAAGCCTACCTAATCAAATATATGCAAGCAATTAATGAGTACAATTAACCAATTTAATCCAATCTAGATGTGATACATGAAAAATAACCTACACCCCGATTAAAGCAATGCAAGTCGTCACCTAATAAGATCCTAATATCCTTTCGGACGCATAGATATCAAACTAAGTGCAAAAGAGAACAAGTACCAATAATATAATCAACGAGGTTCAACTACGACACCAAATCAACTATATATGAACATATAACAATTCAATTATCAATCAAGAGAATCAAACTATTATATCATGCTTTCATGAGATCGATTATGCAATTATCCGATCAAGGCATAAAAACATAATTATGCATACACAATTAATGGCCAGTTAACTATGCATGAGAATAAGCACCATGAAACATGCATCTAGATTGGAAGGCTAATTGCAAACAAAAATACTCACATAAATTCAATTAGGCATTCAATCCCTAAAATCAACTAATAAAGATTAGCTAGACATAATTAAAAGAAAGGTGGAAGGAAGAATAAACATAATTAAAAGCATAAAGTAAAAGAACAAGGGATAGAAAAACTCTTGAATCTTGAATCTTCAATCTTCAATGGTCTTCCAAGAAATACATGAATTAAATCTAAAACTAAAATATAAAAGTGTAGAGAAAAACTAATCTAAAGTATGGTGTTTGCTAGGTTTTACAATGCTAGACTAGGAGTATATATAGGAGAAATTTACATAAGGAAAGCCTAAACCAAAAAGGAGTCTAATTAAAATAAGGAGAAAAATTCCCGGCTGGACACCTCTCGACAGACCTCTCGATCGAGAGGTCGATCGAGAGGGTATAATTTCTGCTCTCGATCGATAGCTCAAACAGAAGGCACCTCTCGACACCTTTCTCGATCGAGAGGTCGATCGAGAGGCCTTCACTCGAACTCAAATCTTGGATTTTCAGCTTCGATCTTCACGCCTTTTCTCGTCTCGGGGTTTTATCATCGATTTATCATCAATTTATGCCTGAAAACACAGAAAAACACCTACAAGCATAATATTGTCCCATATACTAAAAACCATATAAAACATAGACAATACTATAAAATCGAGACACAAAATTGACTCTTTTTGGCTATGAAAACAAGGTAAATTTCACCTATATCAAATCCCCCAAACTTAAACATTGTTCGTCCCGAACAATAAACAAAACATAAACTAAAGAATAGACAAATCAAGCAAACACAAAATACAAGCATAATGAACTCTAAGGGCCTCATAGATCTTCAAAGAAACATCGATCAACATCATATAAGCAACCTCAAAGTTTCAACTCTACGAAAGTACAATAAAATCAAATCATGCTTCAAAAGGGAAACTCACTCAAGACATGTGAAGATATAAGTGTATAAGTGAACTCTCAACTCACAATGAAAGAATTAAAGTGTATAGGTTCACTCATAATCAATAGAATGCAAAAGACTTACCATAAGCTTGCCCTTTATCTCAACATCTCCACCACTTAATTGTATGTAAGAACTAAGATCAATTAGGTCTTTTTTAAGGTTGTAATGTAGGCACATTGGTTTAGGTAGGGAAAATATAGGCTAAGTGACTTAGACGTCTCCAAGTACCAACCTTTTAGCAACTCCAAACTAGTATGGAATTTACTCCATCTTCTACTCATCAACTCAAACTCAAATATCAACCTTATCTCCTCTTAACCTTCTTTTATTCAACTCCCAAAATACTAAAAACTCTATCCATCCCTTTATGCTTTTTTTTTTCTCTTTTCTCTTTTTTATTATCTTTTGTTTTGAACTAGGACTCATATATAATTTTTTTTCTTTTCAAAACTGATTTTCTAAGTCCTTTATTCCTCTTTTTTTTTTTTTTTTTTTCTTTTTTTTCCTAGAGCTTATAGGGATCTAAAATTCCTTTCTTTCAAAGGAGCTTACTAAAAGGACAACTTCTCCAAACATAATCCCTAACAAAACAACTCCCACGATACCCATAATTCCTCCTTTACCTCCTTTCATCCGGTTTAGAAATAAATGGCTATAAAGGCTCAAAAGTGGCTAACAAAGGAATATATGTAAAGGATAGTGTTTAGGAAAGATGTGGTTAACAAAAGATGGCCTAAAATCACTCAAAACTCCTACACACATATGTAGTCTCGATGGAGAACAAACGCAAGTTCTAGAAGTACAATTACATGTATGATACTCTCACAAAAGAAAATAGGCATAAATATGCACCAAAGGCTCGAATCCTCACGGGTTATAACAAAACGTTTCCCAAAATCAAAGCATAATCCTATTTCATCACACACATGCATAATCTCGACCAAGGTTCCAAACATAATATCAACCAATTATTCAAAGAAAATCATGCTATCATTGGCAAAATTCAATTATACTCATAAGTCATGCTTGACTCAATCATCTATACTCCTAAAGACTCTACTAATATCCAAAATTAAACTACTATCCAAGAACCCATGCAAACGAGTTAACGAAGCCACACTTCCCCCTCCCCCAAACTTATTTCGAATCATGATTAAGGAATAAGTTTCAAAAGGAAGAAGTGGATAAGTTAACGAGCGTACCTTTCACCGAAGCTAGCTTACTATCGATCTTCTCCTCTTAGTCGAAACCTTGTCAAGAAAACCTACAACTCACAAGCCTCGAAAATTCTTAGATAAAAAGCTTAATAAAAGATAAGACTCAAAGAAACGAAAAACTAAAAAAAATGAAAAACAAAAATAAAGATAGAGTTGGGTTACCTCCCAACAAGTGCTACGTTTTACGTCTTTAGCCCGACGATACCTCTTATCAAGGTGGATCAAAATGAAAGTTCGTCTCTCCCCCATCATCGAGTTTCTTCATGGCTCCATCGATTGATCTCTGGAATTCAGCTAACTTCATTGGTGGAATGGCTTCCAAATGATTTAAGCACTCGAGAATCTCCTCGCAAACTCCATCCGGTGCCGGCGGTATAGGTGGTTCCAAGACTTGAACGGCAAAAACGTCCTCTCGATGATCATCGGGCCTCTTCATTGCTTCATAGATGGAAATCTTCAATTCTTCTCCGTTGACTCTAAATGTCAAATCTCCATATTGAATATCGATCAAAGCTCTCCCCGTAGCTAGGAATGGCCGTCCTAAGATCAATGGTTGATTCTCATCCTCGGGCATATCCAATACCACAAAATCCGCCGGGAAGACGAGATTCTGAACTTGTACGAGCACATCTTCAACTATCCCCCTTGGATAAGAAACTGATCGATCCGCCATAAGTAGGGAGATAGTTGTCAGCTTCATCTTTCCAATCTTGAGCCGGTTGAAAATAGAGAGGGGCATCAAATTGATGCTAGCACCAAGATCACAAAGGACATTTTGGAAGACGTGATCACCAATCTTGCAAGCTAATGTGAACCTCCCGGGATCCTTTTGCTTTAATGGAAGCTTCTTTTGTAGGACCGCGCTACACTCCTCCGTCAAGTTAATCGTCTCGAACTTAGCCCACTTCTTCTTCCCCGCCACCGCGTCCTTGATGAACTTCATGTGGTTTGGCATGTCTCGGAGAGCATCTAGAAGCGGGATGTTGATGTTGACCTTTTGAAGCATCTCCAAAAACCGTTGATACTTCTCGTCTTGCTTCGTCTTGGTCAATCGTTGCGGGAAGGGGGCCTTCGGAGTGTAAGTCGGAAGTTGGTGCGGCTGCTGGGCCTCTCGACCGACCTCTCGATCGAGAGAGGTATCGAGAGGTCCCTTCTGACCTCGGTTTTTGACCTCTCGATCCACCTCTCGATCGAGAGAGGTATCGAGAGGT
This sequence comes from Thymus mandschuricus, assembly GCA_029379335.1. Lineage (NCBI taxonomy): Eukaryota > Viridiplantae > Streptophyta > Magnoliopsida > Lamiales > Lamiaceae > Thymus > Thymus mandschuricus. The sequence continues at coordinate 13,795,917 of CM057081.1, read as the reverse complement.
GGATTCTGCATAAGCTCGTCGTGGGCCTCTCGATCGACCTCTCGATCGAGAGAGGTATCGAGAGGTGGATTTTTACCTCCAGTATTGACCTCTCGATCGACCTCTCGATCGAGAGAGGTGTCGAGAGGTCCTCGATTCAGACTTCGTCTTCTCGTCTCCTCGAACTCCAAATCCTTGTGCCTTCTTTCTCCATTATGTTCAGCTTCCAAAGATGAATTCGTGTACCGAGTACCGCTCCGAAGCTCGATAGCATGAACTTGATGGTCGGGCTTATGTACTCCTCCTTGAGCTTGAGCATTGACTACTTGATCAACTCGAGCATCCAACATATTCATGTGCTTGGTCAAATTTGCTACACTAGACTCCAAGGCTCCAATTTTATTTGTCGTCGTTGATATGAGAGTCTTTATCAACTCCTCCAATGAAGGTTCCTTCTTCGGCTCTTGGACAACTCTATTCTCCTCATAAGTCTTCTTGAAAGCATCCAACTCCGTTGCCGTCTTGGTGTATTTCTCCATCAAATCTTCATAAGCTTCGGATCCAATGGCGGCAACCTTCCTTCTCCCAACTCTTCTATCGGTAGCCTCCTCATAACTTGTATTGACGTTGAGCTCGATGATCTCCCAGGCCGTCTCTACATCGTTATTTAAGAATCCTCCTTTAGATGCATAATCGAGCTCCTTCTTGCATTGCTTGTTCAATCCTTGATGGAAGCAGAAGATTTGTTCCCCCTTGTCCATACCATGATTGGGGCATACACGAAGCATCTTTCTGAATCTCCCCCATGCTTCGTAAAGGTACTCATCTTCAAATTGTTGGAATGTTTTGATCTCGTTTAGAAGCCTCTGAGCCCTCGAAGGTGGGAAGAACTTATTTAAGAACAATTTGCACAGCTCGCTCCATGTCTTTATCTCGGCTCGATTCTCTATATCCTCAAGCCACTCTCTAGCATCATCCTTGAGAGACCACGCGAAGAGACTGAGCTTGATGTAGTCTGCAGGCACTCCATTTGCCTTGTAGGTGGCACAGATGTTGAGAAATTGCTTCAGGTGAGCATTAGGATCCTCCATCGGTGTGCCTCCATATTGATTTGCTTGCACCATGTTGATGAGGGAAGCCTTGATCTCGTACTCGGTAGCCTCAACAGTCCCCCATCCTCCATTTTGGAATTGATCAACAACCGGTTTGAATCGATCGTTGAGAGTCCTCCTCACTCCTTGATCCGCCATCGAACTTTATTCCTCGACAAAGAAAGGAAACGGTTAGATTAATACTCAAAAACAGAAAAATAAACGCCTAAATCACCTATTAATCCTATTTCAAAATATCTATGTGAAATCTAATCAATCCCCGGCAACGGCGCCAAAATTTGATCGCACTATTTTCTACCACACAAAATTGGTATAGTATAGAATAAGTACGAGTATCGTATCCACAGGGATTGACAAGTCGAAATCACACAAAGTACCTCTACTCTAGAATTAAACTGATGTCTAGGCAATTAAGAAAATAAGAATGTGGTATTATAATCCTAGGCAAATAAATAAAATAAATAAAAGATGACACAAATAAGAAAACAAATAAATAAACAATTAAACAAATAAGGCAAATAAGCAAATAAGGAAATAAATAAATCAAATAAGGAAACAAGGTTGATTCTAGGGAAGCCTACCTAATCAAATATATGCAAGTAATTAATGAGTACAATTAACCAATTTAATCCAATCTAGATGTGATACATGAAAAATAACCTACACCCCGATTAAAGCAATGCAAGTCGTCACCTAATAAGATCCTAATATCCTTTCGGACGCATAGATATCAAACTAAGTGCAAAAGAGAACAAGTACCAATAATATAATCAACGAGGTTCAACTATGACACCAAATCAACTATATATGAACATATAACAATTCAATTATCAATCAAGAGAATCAAACTATTATATCATGCTTTCATGAGATCGATTATGCAATTATCCGATCAAGGCATAAACACATAATTATGCATACACAATTAATGGCCAGTTAACTATGCATGAGAATAAGCACCATGAAACATGCATCTAGATTGGAAGGCTAATTGCAAACAAAAATACTCACATAAATTCAATTAGGCATTCAATCCCTAAAATCAACTAATAAAGATTAGCTAGACATAATTAAAAGAAAGGTGGAAGGAAGAATAAACATAATTAAAAGCATAAAGTAAAAGAACAAGGGATAGAAAAACTCTTGAATCTTGAATCTTCAATCTTCAATTGTCTTCCAAGAAATACATGAATTAAATCTAAAACTAAAATATAAAAGTGTAGAGAAAAACTAATCTAAAGTATGGTGTTTGCTAGGTTTTACAATGCTAGACTAGGAGTATATATAGGAGAAATTTACATAAGGAAAGCCTAAACCAAAAAGGAGTCTAATTAAAATAAGGAGAAAAATTCCCGGCTGGACACCTCTCGACAGACCTCTCGATCGAGAGGTCGATCGAGAGGGTATAATTTCTGCTCTCGATCGATAGCTCAAACAGAAGGCACCTCTCGACACCTCTCTCGATCGAGAGGTTGGCCTTCACTCGAACTCAAATCTTGGATTTTCAGCTTCGATCTTCACGCCTTTTCTCGTCTCGGGGTTTTATCATCGATTTATCATCAATTTATGCCTGAAAACACAGAAAAACACCTACAAGCATAATATTGTCCCATATACTAAAAACCATATAAAACATAGACAATACTATAAAATCGAGACACAAAATTGACTCTTTTTGGCTATGAAAACAAGGTAAATTTCACCTATATCAAATCCCCCAAACTTAAACATTGTTCGTCCCGAACAATAAACAAAACATAAACTAAAGAATAGACAAATCAAGCAAACACAAAATACAAGCATAATGAACTCTAAGGGCCTCATAGATCTTCAAAGAAACATCGATCAACATCATATAAGCAACCTCAAAGTTTCAACTCTACGAAAGTACAATAAAATCAAATCATGCTTCAAAAGGGAAACTCACTCAAGACATGTGAAGATATAAGTGTATAAGTGAACTCTCAACTCACAATGAAAGAATTAAAGTGTATAGGTTCACTCATAATCAATAGAATGCAAAAGACTTACCATAAGCTTGCCCTTTATCTCAACATCTCCACCACTTAATTGTATGTAAGAACTAAGATCAATTAGGTCTTTTTTAAGGTTGTAATGTAGGCACATTGGTTTAGGGTAGGGAAAATATAGGCTAAGTGACTTAGACGTCTCCAAGTACCAACCTTTTAGCAACTCCAAACTAGTATGGAATTTACTCCATCTTCTACTTATCAACTCAAACTCAAATATCAACCTTATCTCCTCTTAACCTTCTTTTATTCAACTCCCAAAATACTAAAAACTCTATCCATCCCTTTATGCTTATTTTTTTCTCTTTTCTCTTTTTTATTATCTTTTGTTTTGAACTAGGACTCATATATAATTTTTTTCTTTTCAAAACTGATTTTCTAAGTCCTTTATTCCTCTTTTTTTTTTTTTCTTTTTTTCCTAGAGCTTATAGGGATCTAAAATTCCTTTCTTTCAAAGGAGCTTACTAAAAGGACAACTTCTCCAAACATAATCCCTAACAAAACAACTCCCACGATACCCATAATTCCTCCTTTACCTCCTTTCATCCGGTTTAGAAATAAATGGCTATAAAGGCTCAAAAGTGGCTAACAAAGGAATATATGTAAAGGATAGTGTTTAGGAAAGATGTGGTTAACAAAAGATGGCCTAAAATCACTCAAAACTCCTACATACATATGTAGTCTCGATGGAGAACAAACGCAAGTTCTAGAAGTACAATTACATGTATGATACTCTCACAAAAGAAAATAGGCATAAATATGCACCAAAGGCTCGAATCCTCACGGGTTATAACAAAACGTTTCCCAAAATCAAAGCATAATCCTATTTCATCACACACATGCATAATCTCCACCAAGGTTCCAAACATAATATCAACCAATTATTCAAAGAAAATCATGCTATCATTGGCAAAATTCAATTATACTCATAAGTCATGCTTGACTCAATCATCTATACTCCTAAAGACTCTACTAATATCCAAAATTAAACTACTATCCAAGAACCCATGCAAACGAGTTAACGAAGCCACACTTCCCCCTCCCCCAAACTTATTTCGAATCATGATTAAGGAATAAGTTTCAAAAGGAAGAAGTGGATAAGTTAACGAGCGTACCTTTCACCGAAGCTAGCTTACTATCGATCTTCTCCTCTTAGTTGAAACCTTGTCAAGAAAACCTACAACTCACAAGCCTCGAAAATTCTTAGATAAAAAGCTTAATAAAAGATAAGACTCAAAGAAACAAAAAACTAAAAAAAATGAAAAACAAAAATAAAGATAGAGTTGGGTTACCTCCCAACAAGTGCTACGTTTTACGTCTTTAGCCCGACGATACCTCTTATCAGGGTGGATCAAAATGAAAGTTCGTCTCTCCCCCATCATCGAGTTTCTTCATGGCTCCATCGATTGATCTCTGGAATTCAGCTAACTTCATTGGTGGAATGGCTTCCAAATGATTTAAGCACTCGAGAATCTCCTCGCAAACTCCATCCGGTGCCGGCGGTATAGGTGGTTCCAAGACTTGAACGGCAAAAACGTCCTCTCGATGATCATCGGGCCTCTTCATTGCTTCATAGATGGAAATCTTCAATTCTTCTCCGTTGACTCTAAATGTCAAATCTCCATATTGAATATCGATCAAAGCTCTCCCCGTAGCTAGGAATGGCCGTCCTAAGATCAATGGTTGATTCTCATCCTCGGGCATATCCAATACCACAAAATCCGCCGGGAAGACGAGATTCTGAACTTGTACGAGCACATCTTCAACTATCCCCCTTGGATAAGAAACTGATCGATCCGCCAAAAGTAGGGAGATAGTTGTCAGCTTCATCTTTCCAATCTTGAGCCGGTTGAAAATAGAGAGGGGCATCAAATTGATGCTTGCACCAAGATCACAAAGGACATTTTGGAAGACGTGATCACCAATCTTGCAAGCTAATGTGAACCTCCCGGGATCCTTTTGCTTTAATGGAAGCTTCTTTTGTAGGACCGCGCTACACTCCTCCGTCAAGTTAATCGTCTCGAACTTAGCCCACTTCTTCTTCCCCGCCACCGCGTCCTTGATGAACTTCATGTGGTTTGGCATGTCTCGGAGAGCATCTAGAAGCGGGATGTTGATGTTGACCTTTTGAAGCATCTCCAAAAACCGTTGATACTTCTCGTCTTGCTTCGTCTTGGTCAATCGTTGCGGGAAGGGGGCCTTCGGAGTGTAAGTCGGAAGTTGGTGCGGCTGCTGGGCCTCTCGACCGACCTCTCGATCGAGAGAGGTATCGAGAGGTCCCTTCTGACCTCGGTTTTTGACCTCTCGATCCACCTCTCGATCGAGAGAGGTATCGAGAGGTGGATTCTGCATAAGCTCGTCGTGGGCCTCTCGATCGACCTCTCGATCGAGAGAGGTATCGAGAGGTGGATTTTTACCTCCAGTATTGACCTCTCGATCGACCTCTCGATCGAGAGAGGTGTCGAGAGGTCCTCGATTCAGACTTCGTCTTCTCGTCTCCTCGAACTCCAAATCCTTGTGCCTTCTTTCTCCATTATGTTCAGCTTCCAAAGATGAATTCGTGTACCGAGTACCGCTCCGAAGCTCGATAGCATGAACTTGATGGTCGGGCTTATGTACTCCTCCTTGAGCTTGAGCATTGACTACTTGATCAACTCGAGCATCCAACATATTCATGTGCTTGGTCAAATTTGCTACACTAGACTCCAAGGCTCCAATTTTATTTGTCGTCGTTGATATGAGAGTCTTTATCAACTCCTCCAATGAAGGTTCCTTCTTCGGCTCTTGGACAACTCTATTCTCCTCATAAGTCTTCTTGAAAGCATCCAACTCCATTGCCGTCTTGGTGTATTTCTCCATCAAATCTTCATAAGCTTCGGATCCAATGGCGGCAACCTTCCTTCTCCCAACTCTTCTATCGGTAGCCTCCTCATAACTTGTATTGACGTTGAGCTCGATGATCTCCCAGGCCGTCTCTACATCGTTATTTAAGAATCCTCCTTTAGATGCATAATCGAGCTCCTTCTTGCATTGCTTGTTCAATCCTTGATGGAAGCAGAAGATTTGTTCCCCCTTGTCCATACCATGATTGGGGCATACACGAAGCATCTTTCTGAATCTCCCCCATGCTTCGTAAAGGTACTCATCTTCAAATTGTTGGAATGTTTTGATCTCGTTTAGAAGCCTCTGAGCCCTCGAAGGTGGGAAGAACTTATTTAAGAACAATTTGCACAGCTCGCTCCATGTCTTTATCTCGGCTCGATTCTCTATATCCTCAAGCCACTCTCTAGCATCATCCTTGAGAGACCACGCGAAGAGACTGAGCTTGATGTAGTCTGCAGGCACTCCATTTGCCTTGTAGGTGGCACAGATGTTGAGAAATTGCTTCAGGTGAGCATTAGGATCCTCCATCGGTGTGCCTCCATATTGATTTGCTTGCACCATGTTGATGAGGGAAGCCTTGATCTCGTACTCGGTAGCCTCAACAGTCCCCCATCCTCCATTTTGGAATTGATCAACAACCGGTTTGAATCGATCGTTGAGAGTCCTCCTCACTCCTTGATCCGCCATCGAACTTTATTCCTCGACAAAGAAAGGAAACGGTTAGATTAATACTCAAAACAGAAAAATAAACGCCTAAATCACCTATTAATCCTATTTCAAAATATATATGTGAAATCTAATCAATCCCCGGCAACGGAGCCAAAATTTGATCGCACTATTTTCTACCACACAAAATAGGTATAGTATAGAATAAGTACGAGTATCGTATCCACAGGGATTGACAAGTCGAAATCACACAAAGTACCTCTACTCTAGAATTAAACTGATGTCTAGGCAATTAAGAAAATAAGAATGTGGTATTATAATCCTAGGCAAATAAATAAAATAAATAAAAGATGACACAAATAAGAAAACAAATAAATAAACAATTAAACAAATAAGGCAAATAAGCAAATAAGGAAATAAATAAATCAAATAAGGAAACAAGGTTGATTCTAGGGAAGCCTACCTAATCAAATATATGCAAGCAATTAATGAGTACAATTAACCAATTTAATCCAATCTAGATGTGATACATGAAAAATAACCTACACCCCGATTAAAGCAATGCAAGTCGTCACCTAATAAGATCCTAATATCCTTTCGGACGCATAGATATCAAACTAAGTGCAAAAGAGAACAAGTACCAATAATATAATCAACGAGGTTCAACTACGACACCAAATCAACTATATATGAACATATAACAATTCAATTATCAATCAAGAGAATCAAACTATTATATCATGCTTTCATGAGATCGATTATGCAATTATCCGATCAAGGCATAAACACATAATTATGCATACACAATTAATGGCCAGTTAACTATGCATGAGAATAAGCACCATGAAACATGCATCTAGATTGGAAGGCTAATTGCAAACAAAAATACTCACATAAATTCAATTAGGCATTCAATCCCTAAAATCAACTAATAAAAATTAGCTAGACATAATTAAAAGAAAGGTGGAAGGAAGAATAAACATAATTAAAAGCATAAAGTAAAAGAACAAGGGATAGAAAAACTCTTGAATCTTGAATCTTCAATCTTCAATTGTCTTCCAAGAAATACATGAATTAAATCTAAAACTAAAATATAAAAGTGTAGAGAAAAACTAATCTAAAGTATGGTGTTTGCTAGGTTTTACAATGCTAGACTAGGAGTATATATAGGAGAAATTTACATAAGGAAAGCCTAAACAAAAAAGGAGTCTAATTAAAATAAGGAGAAAAATTCCCGGCTGGACACCTCTCGACAGACCTCTCGATCGAGAGGTCGATCGAGAGGGTATAATTTCTGCTCTCGATCGATAGCTCAAACAGAAGGCACCTCTCGACACCTCTCTCGATCGAGAGGTCGATCGAGAGGCCTTCACTCGAACTCAAATCTTGGATTTTCAGCTTCGATCTTCACGCCTTTTCTCGTCTCGGGGTTTTATCATCGATTTATCATCAATTTATGCCTGAAAACACAGAAAAACACCTACAAGCATAATATTGTCCCATATACTAAAAACCATATAAAACATAGACAATACTATAAAATCGAGACACAAAATTGACTCTTTTTGGCTATGAAAACAAGGTAAATTTCACCTATATCAAATCCCCCAAACTTAAACATTGTTCGTCCCGAACAATAAACAAAACATAAACTAAAGAATAGACAAATCAAGCAAACACAAAATACAAGCATAATGAACTCTAAGGGCCTCATAGATCTTCAAAGAAACATCGATCAACATCATATAAGCAACCTCAAAGTTTCAACTCTACGAAAGTACAATAAAATCAAATCATGCTTCAAAAGGGAAACTCACTCAAGACATGTGAAGATATAAGTGTATAAGTGAACTCTCAACTCACAATGAAAGAATTAAAGTGTATAGGTTCACTCATAATCAATAGAATGCAAAAGACTTACCATAAGCTTGCCCTTTATCTCAACATCTCCACCACTTAATTGTATGTAAGAACTAAGATCAATTAGGTCTTTTTTAAGGTTGTAATGTAGGCACATTGGTTTAGGGTAGGGAAAATATAGGCTAAGTGACTTAGACGTCTCCAAGTACCAACCTTTTAGCAACTCCAAACTAGTATGGAATTTACTTCATCTTCTACTCATCAACTCAAACTCAAATATCAACCTTATCTCCTCTTAACCTTCTTTTATTCAACTCCCAAATACAAAAACTCTATCCATCCCTTTATGCTTATTTTTTTCTCTTTTCTCTTTTTTATTATCTTTTGTTTTGAACTAGGACTCATATATAATTTTTTTTCTTTTCAAAACTGATTTTCTAAGTCCTTTATTCCTCTTTTTTTTTTTTTTTTTCTTTTTTTCCTAGAGCTTATAGGGATCTAAAATTCCTTTCTTTCAAAGGAGCTTACTAAAAGGACAACTTCTCCAAACATAATCCCTAACAAAACAACTCCCACGATACCCATAATTCCTCCTTTACCTCCTTTCATCCGGTTTAGAAATAAATGGCTATAAAGGCTCAAAAGTGGCTAACAAAGGAATATATGTAAAGGATAGTGTTTAGGAAAGATGTGGTTAACAAAAGATGGCCTAAAATCACTTCAAAACTCCTACACACATATGTAGTCTCGATGGAGAACAAACGCAAGTTCTAGAAGTACAATTACATGTATGATACTCTCACAAAAGAAAATAGGCATAAATATGCACCAAAGGCTCGAATCCTCATGGGTTATAACAAAACGTTTCCCAAAATCAAAGCATAATCCTATTTCATCACACACATGCATAATCTCCACCAAGGTTCCAAACATAATATCAACCAATTATTCAAAGAAAATCATGCTATCATTGGCAAAATTCAATTATACTCATAAGTCATGCTTGACTCAATCATCTATACTCCTAAAGACTCTACTAATATCCAAAATTAAACTACTATCCAAGAACCCATGCAAACGAGTTAACGAAGCCACACTTCCCCCTCCCCCAAACTTATTTCGAATCATGATTAAGGAATAAGTTTCAAAAGGAAGAAGTGGATAAGTTAACGAGCGTACCTTTCACCGAAGCTAGCTTACTATCGATCTTCTCCTCTTAGTCGAAACCTTGTCAAGAAAACCTACAACTCACAAGCCTCGAAAATTCTTGGATAAAAAGCTTAATAAAAGATAAGACTCAAAGAAAAATAAAAACGAAAAACTAAAAAAAATGAAAAACAAAAATAAAGATAGAGTTGGGTTACCTCCCAACAAGTGCTACGTTTTACGTCTTTAGCCCGACGATACCTCTTATCAGGGTGGATCAAAATGAAAGTTCGTCTCTCCCCCATCATCGAGTTTCTTCATGGCTCCATCGATTGATCTCTGGAATTCAGCTAACTTCATTGGTGGAATGGCTTCCAAATGATTTAAGCACTCGAGAATCTCCTCGCAAACTCCATCCGGTGCCGGCGGTATAGGTGGTTCCAAGACTTGAACGGCAAAAACGTCCTCTCGATGATCATCGGGCCTCTTCATTGCTTCATAGATGGAAATCTTCAATTCTTCTCCGTTGACTCTAAATGTCAAATCTCCATATTGAATATCGATCAAAGCTCTCCCCGTAGCTAGGAATGGCCGTCCTAAGATCAATGGTTGATTCTCATCCTCGGGCATATCCAATACCACAAAATCCGCCGGGAAGACGAGATTCTGAACTTGTACGAGCACATCTTCAACTATCCCCCTTGGATAAGAAACTGATCGATCCGCCATAAGTAGGGAGATAGTTGTCAGCTTCATCTTTCCAATCTTGAGCCGGTTGAAAATAGAGAGGGGCATCAAATTGATGCTAGCACCAAGATCACAAAGGACATTTTGAAAGACGTGATCACCAATCTTGCAAGCTAATGTGAACCTCCCGGGATCCTTTTGCTTTAATGGAAGCTTCTTTTGTAGGACCGCGCTACACTCCTCCGTCAAGTTAATCGTCTCGAACTTAGCCCACTTCTTCTTCCCCGCCACCGCGTCCTTGATGAACTTCATGTGGTTTGGCATGTCTCGGAGAGCATCTAGAAGCGGGATGTTGATGTTGACCTTTTGAAGCATCTCCAAAAACCGTTGATACTTCTCGTCTTGCTTCGTCTTGGTCAATCGTTGCGGGAAGGGGGCCTTCGGAGTGTAAGTCGGAAGTTGGTGCGGCTGCTGGGCCTCTCGACCGACCTCTCGATCGAGAGAGGTATCGAGAGGTCCCTTCTGACCTCGGTTTTTGACCTCTCGATCCACCTCTCGATCGAGAGAGGTATCGAGAGGTGGATTCTGCATAAGCTCGTCGTGGGCCTCTCGATCGACCTCTCGATCGAGAGAGGTATCGAGAGGTGGATTTTTACCTCCAGTATTGACCTCTCGATCGACCTCTCGATCGAGAGAGGTGTCGAGAGGTCCTCGATTCAGACTTCGTCTTCTCGTCTCCTCGAACTCCAAATCCTTGTGCCTTCTTTCTCCATTATGTTCAGCTTCCAAAGATGAATTCGTGTACCGAGTACCGCTCCGAAGCTCGATAGCATGAACTTGATGGTCGGGCTTATGTACTCCTCCTTGAGCTTGAGCATTGACTACTTGATCAACTCGAGCATCCAACATATTCATGTGCTTGGTCAAATTTGCTACACTAGACTCCAAGGCTCCAATTTTATTTGTCGTCGTTGATATGAGAGTCTTTATCAACTCCTCCAATGAAGGTTCCTTCTTCGGCTCTTGGACAACTCTATTCTCCTCATAAGTCTTCTTGAAAGCATCCAACTCCGTTGCCGTCTTGGTGTATTTCTCCATCAAATCTTCATAAGCTTCGGATCCAATGGCGGCAACCTTCCTTCTCCCAACTCTTCTATCGGTAGCCTCCTCATAACTTGTATTGACGTTGAGCTCGATGATCTCCCAGGCCGTCTCTACATCGTTATTTAAGAATCCTCCTTTAGATGCATAATCGAGCTCCTTCTTGCATTGCTTGTTCAATCCTTGATGGAAGCAGAAGATTTGTTCCCCCTTGTCCATACCATGATTGGGGCATACACGAAGCATCTTTCTGAATCTCCCCCATGCTTCGTAAAGGTACTCATCTTCAAATTGTTGGAATGTTTTGATCTCGTTTAGAAGCCTCTGAGCCCTCGAAGGTGGGAAGAACTTATTTAAGAACAATTTGCACAGCTCGCTCCATGTCTTTATCTCGGCTCGATTCTCTATATCCTCAAGCCACTCTCTAGCATCATCCTTGAGAGACCACGCGAAGAGACTGAGCTTGATGTAGTCTGCAGGCACTCCATTTGCCTTGTAGGTGGCACAGATGTTGAGAAATTGCTTCAGGTGAGCATTAGGATCCTCCATCGGTGTGCCTCCATATTGATTTGCTTGCACCATGTTGATGAGGGAAGCCTTGATCTCGTACTCGGTAGCCTCAACAGTCCCCCATCCTCCATTTTGGAATTGATCAACAACCGGTTTGAATCGATCGTTGAGAGTCCTCCTCACTCCTTGATCCGCCATCGAACTTTATTCCTCGACAAAGAAAGGAAACGGTTAGATTAATACTCAAAAACAGAATAATAAACGCCTAAATCACCTATTAATCCTATTTCAAAATATATATGTGAAATCTAATCAATCCCCGGCAACGGCGCCAAAATTTGATCGCACTATTTTCTACCACACAAAATAGGTATAGTATAGAATAAGTACGAGTATCGTATCCACAGGGATTGACAAGTCGAAATCACACAAAGTACCTCTACTCTAGAATTAAACTGATGTCTAGGCAATTAAGAAAATAAGAATGTGGTATTATAATCCTAGGCAAATAAATAAAATAAATAAAAGATGACACAAATAAGAAAACAAATAAATAAACAATTAAACAAATAAGGCAAATAAGCAAATAAGGAAATAAATAAATCAAATAAGGAAACAAGGTTGATTCTAGGGAAGCCTACCTAATCAAATATATGCAAGCAATTAATGAGTACAATTAACCAATTTAATCCAATCTAGATGTGATACATGAAAAATAGCCTACACCCCGATTAAAGCAATGCAAGTCGTCACCTAATAAGATCCTAATATCCTTTCGGACGCATAGATATCAAACTAAGTGCAAAAGAGAACAAGTACCAATAATATAATCAACGAGGTTCAACTACGACACCAAATCAACTATATATGAACATATAACAATTCAATTATCAATCAAGAGAATCAAACTATTATATCATGCTTTCATGAGATCGATTATGCAATTATCCGATCAAGGCATAAACACATAATTATGCATACACAATTAATGGCCAGTTAACTATGCATGAGAATAAGCACCATGAAACATGCATCTAGATTGGAAGGCTAATTGCAAACAAAAATACTCACATAAATTCAATTAGGCATTCAATCCCTAAAATCAACTAATAAAAATTAGCTAGACATAATTAAAAGAAAGGTGGAAGGAAGAATAAACATAATTAAAAGCATAAAGTAAAAGAACAAGGGATAGAAAAACTCTTGAATCTTGAATCTTCAATCTTCAATTGTCTTCCAAGAAATACATGAATTAAATCTAAAACTAAAATATAAAAGTGTAGAGAAAAACTAATCTAAAGTATGGTGTTTGCTAGGTTTTACAATGCTAGACTAGGAGTATATATAGGAGAAATTTACATAAGGAAAGCCTAAACCAAAAAGGAGTCTAATTAAAATAAGGAGAAAAATTCCCGGCTGGACACCTCTCGACAGACCTCTCGATCGAGAGGTCGATCGAGAGGGTATAATTTCTGCTCTCGATCGATAGCTCAAACAGAAGGCACCTCTCGACACCTCTCTCGATCGAGAGGTCGATCGAGAGGCCTTCACTCGAACTCAAATCTTGGATTTTCAGCTTCGATCTTCACGCCTTTTCTCGTCTCGGGGTTTTATCATCGATTTATCATCAATTTATGCCTGAAAACACAGAAAAACACCTACAAGCATAATATTGTCCCATATACTAAAAACCATATAAAACATAGACAATACTATAAAATCGAGACACAAAATTGACTCTTTTTGGCTATGAAAACAGGGTAAATTTCACCTATATCAGGACCCAAGAACAGTAGAACCCGAAGCCGAAAGGACCACAGTTCCCGGGGTGGAACTGGGCACTATTGAGCTAGATTCATACCGCCCCTTCTTAGCAAAGGGGCCAAGAGAGGATGAGCTTTTCCTCTTATCAGGAAAAGGAGGAAGATCCGTTGAGCTAGTCCTCAGGTCCTTTTTACAGGCAGAAGAAGCCTCTGCGGTGGTTAAATCCTGACTTGGTAAAGAAAAGGCAAAGCCCTCCACCGAAGGAAGGGTGACAAGGAGAGGGGAAGAAGAATCTGGGCCCTCTGCATCCGCCATTGTCCCTGATCTGGGAGAAGCTTTGCTTTTCCCCTGTCGTGAAGAGGATACCTTTGATCGAGAGGAAGGAGAGGCATCTGTCCCTCGTGAGGGTTTGGGCAGGCTCCTGGAACCTCCTGTAGGGGAAGAAAAGGCTTCACGCTCAGCCGCAGAAGCTTCCTTGGCAAGACCAGAAGCTCCATCGTCGGGGTTTGCCTCAGCAATCAATCGTTGGAGCTTATCAAATGCTTTCTTCTTCAGATTTTGTTTGGAGACGTCCATTCCTATGCACGTTGAAAAAATTAATATCATTCATATACCTAGCGAAGGGTATCTGAAAAATTGGAAAACAAAAGTAGCATCAAAGAAATTTTTTACCCATTGAAGGAGACCAGAGGACGCTGGGTTTCAAACCTAAGAAGGAAAGAGTATCTTCACTCTCTATAAAAGGCCTAAGCATAGTATGATCAGAGGGGTATTCACATAAAAGTGAAAACATTATTTCTTCTTCCCAAGAAGATAAATCAGAAGGGAGGGACCAAGAGGTTTTTTCCTTACCAGGATTCCTATACAAACTAATGTCAGGGATATTCCAGGAAGTACCTGGAGGAGGGCTAACTACCAAATAGCATTTATGCCAATCTTTATCTATAGATTCATACTTGCCATATATATCAGCAAAGCGAACATTGGGAGAAAAATACAGATGAGAATCCCTGTGCTTTAATTCATGAGTGCAAAAGAAGAGGAACGTTGTATCTTTTACCCCTTCTAGGCTAGCAATTATATGGAAAAAAGCAGCCTTACGAATGGAGGATGGATTCAGTTGATTCAGGGGAGCATTGTATAACTGAGCAATGCGGGAGATAAAGGGGGGCACGGGAAAACGCAATCCGGCTCCTAATTGAAAAAACCAGAAGGCTTTTAGAGGAGGCTCCAACGATGAAGTACGCTCATTTTTCTCGGGGATCCTTAAAGAATATCCTCCAAACTCCTTTACTTTTTTCGTAAAAACGTCTAACGCTGTTCTATCTAGAGCAGAAGATTCGTATCTTTCTAGGGGTAAGATCTGCTTCTTTGGTCTATCCTCCATTTTCCCCCTCTGAACCCCATATCCCGAAACAGATCTAATAGACCTGTTACGGCCTTGAAGGTCAGGAGTACCTCGTTGAGAAGAAGAGGATTTCATAGTAGCCTTCTAAAAAGATGACAATGGAGAATATAAGAGGAGGGTGAAATGTAGAAAATACCTGCGCAGTAGGGAGAAAGAGCGTCAAGAAATTGAAAGGGAAGGGGAAGGGTTTCCTCTTTTCCTCCGGAAGTCTGAAAAAATATAAAGGATAACGAGTAGTTACTACACATAAATTTTGGAAAAAAAGGAAAGGGGGAAGAAGAGAAAGCGCGTTTCCATCAATACCCCAGAACCTAGTTAATGCCAGGCGAGGGGCGTCGTCCTCCCTCTAAGCGTGCTTACACGCGCGAACAAAAAAAAAAAAAACAAACAAACAAAGCGGAAGAAGTTAAGCAAAAGTGCGAGTTCTTCCCCTTCAGAAAATGAGGCTAATTTTTCACGAAATAACAAGCAATAAAAAGCCCCAGGATCATCCTAAGGGAACTGCCAGAACCTCATGTAACACGGAGAAAATACCCTCATGGCTTGAAGAAGCTCAGGTCTAATGACCAAGATTTAGTCATTGGTCTTAGCAGTGATAGATGAAGAAGGGAGAATAGGACTTTTTATATACAAAAGTTAGTGAAATATCTCTCTCTGGCATTTCAGTCACATCGAAGAAGTAATAATGATGCAGGGAAGAGTTTTCACGCTTCCTTGCCCTCGAATGACTAAACGTCACACTGTCTTTAAATGCGACAAGACAATCGGGGCATCTATAATGTAATCCTCCCTTGTTGAAGTATCTGCCAGAAGCCAACAGACATGCTTCTGGACTTGGGGAGGGAGTAGCTGATAGGGACTAATATCAGCCTTTGCTAACGTAGCATCTGTAAAAGCTTATCTTTCCTATCTTTTCAGAAGCCATGCACGATGTATCTGGCAAAGATGCTTAAGCCGTGGGCACTATAGAGTTTTGAGCAAGTTTTGACCTGCGGCAAGGCTTCTGCGCAGGAGCCCGGTCCATATAGAGGTTGTGCGGACCCTATTGGCATCTGCCGGAACCTAAGGATCTGCCAGACACATGACCGGCGTGACTCTACCCATCCTAGAGTGAGGACCACAAAATTAATGGCAAAGAAGGAATCTGTCTCCATAGGAACTCCTTTTTTGTCCTTCCTTCACACGAATGCTCGCTTTTTCACCCTTCCTACATCTATAAATAGCGGATGGTTATACACTTCTTCCATCATCACAAAACAACTCTTCATACAAACACGCACTTCGCGTACTATTCCATTCATCCTCTACACTCCGCCTTGAGCTCCCTCGAGCTCAAGCAGTCCAAGCTTTCTAAGGTCACTTCCTTTGGAGCTTCACCAGCAAACAGCACCACCCTCTTCTTCTCGTCGTCGTCGGGAAGGATCTCTCTCTCTCTCTCGTGCACCATCTCAAGCCTGAGGTATAACCTTCGCAACTATGGGAGGAAGAGGCCTAACTGGAGCTCTACGCTCCTGGTTTCCTTTTCTCCCTCCTTTTTCTCTCTTGTTTTCTACTTGAATGAGTCTTAATCTCACATGAATATGACTGATTTACGGCTAGAAACGCCCTTTATTTAAGCATATAGCTCGATTATTACTTGCTCATCTTATGTGGGTAATGTTGTATACGAAATCGATATGAAATGCCTCACTATGGCTGATGAAACCACATGAATCTCTTTTTCTCAATCATTACACTGTTTTATCTATGAATGCTCCTTGCAAATAATATGAATCATCACACAATTGTTGTAGATCTTCAACCCGGATCTATCAACGATGCTAAATCTAAGGTATTTGTAGAGTATAAATTTACAAAGGAAACATAAGTGTAATAGGACTCGATAAAAAGTCGAAAAGCCCACAAATTGATGAATCCCATGTTTCAGCACGACCAAGCACTTGCCCACGCGCTCGATCGACTGCACGGTCGTGCGTCTGGTCGTGCCTCTTGAAAATCAAGCTCGATCAAGCATAACCGCCAGTGTGGTTGGCTCGATCCATGGCGCGGTCGCGCGCCTGGTCGAGTCAACTCACTTGAACTCGTTCTTCGACTTTCGACACTTCTTCACTTGGCTTTCTCGACCCACGTTTCAACTTAAGTTATTTCCACACGAAAAATGCCTAAAAATACGACAAAATACCCAAAGCGTAATATAGTTTGAAAAGTCATAAAACCATACAAAATACGAACTAAACCACTAAACAAGGTATAGAAACGACTCCTAAACACTTATAAAAACATGTAAATTTCTAACCTATCACTCACCCACTTAAAATTTTGCATTTTCATCATATTTGACCTTCCGCGTACATAACTCCTTCAAGAACCTTGTGCATTTGGGCATCGAGCGCAAGGCAGTGAGCAGTGGAATGTTGACTTCCACCTTTTTGAAGATCTGATACATCTGGCCCAGTTCCTCATCTTTGTTTCCACAAACTTTCCCACTTCTTGTAGTAATAGCACTACAATTCTTCTTGGGATTCACTTTCGTATTGCTAGGGTATTGCCCTTGCTTGTGTTGAGAAGCAACATGGTTAGCCATTTGGCTCATTTGACCTTCAAGCATCTAGATATGCTTGTCCATGGAAGAAACCGTGTTCTCCAATATGGTGACCTTTTGCCCCGTTTGAGCAATGAAAGTGCTTTGTTGAGCGACCATTTGTTGGATGATGCTTTCCAACCCCGGTTGAAGAGGCTTCTTTTCTTCAACAACTTGGTGTGAAACACCAAATCTGGGAGGAGAAGATTGAGGATAATTAAGAGCATTTTGTGGATTTCCATAGGAAAGGTTTGGATGATTATTGAAGGTAGGATTACCATAATTCCTTTGATAATTACCTTGTTTCCACCCCTTTGGTTGATGTAGTTCCCCTCCTCTTCACTCAAGACTTCACCATTCTCGAATTTCTTGATGGCTAGCATCTCCTTCATGTCTCTTTGGCCCTTATCATAATCACTCTTAAGAGTAGTGATTAGTGAAGTCAATTCATCATATCTCTCATCCGATAGAGAAGCAACCCTCTTTGTGGAAGTCCGTTACATAGGCCATTGGTAGGCATGAGCGGCCATCTCCACAATTATCCTCAATGCTTCCTTAGCATGCTTATTCAACAAACAACCCCCCGCGGTGGCATCAACTACACTTGTTGTGTGAGAAGTGAGTCCACTATAGAAGTGAGTTACTTGTTGATCCTCACTTAAACCGTGTTGAGGACATTTCCGGATGAGCTCTCTATACCTTTCCCAAGCTTCAAATAAGGTTTCATCCCCATGTTGAGAGAAATGGGAAATCTCCGAAATCATCTTGTGAGCCTTTGAGGGAGGGAAATACTTCGATAAGAAAGCTTTGCAAAGATCTTGCCAAGTGTGTATCTCCGACTTATCCAATCCCTTGTACCAATCCTTGGCTCTATCCCTCAAAGAGAAACCAAACATCCTTAGTCGAATGGCATCACAAGGGACAACATTTAGCTTAACGGTGTCACACATCTCCAAGAAGGAAGTGAGATGTGCATTTGGATCCTCTAGGGGGCTTCCTCCAAATTGAGCATTCATCACCATTTGAATCAAGCCGGTCTTCAACTCAAAATTATTGGCATTGATCGTGCCCCACTCCCCTCCTTGATATTGTTCCGTTGGAGCTTGATACATAAAGTTGATGGGAGGTGGTGGCACCTCATTAGCCTTCCTCTTTTGCTCATCAATTTCCACTTGCATTTCTTCCATCCTTCTCATGATGGCTGTTTGGTGTCATTTTGTTAGGTTTTAGTCGTTATTTATTATTTGTTTTTGTGTCGTTTTTGAGTCGTTTTGTGTCTATATAGCTATGATTTGGGTGTTTCGAGTATTTTACTTGTTAGGGATCATGGGAGCCGAAAGAAGGAGAAAGAACGAGAAAAGGAAGAAAAAGGAGTGCAAAACTGGATGAAGTGCGCGCGTGAGTTGGAGCGCCCGCTCCGTGGAGTTGGAGCGCTCGCTCCATGAACAGTACCCGAAGGATTTGCATGGCATCGTCGGAGCGCCCGCTCCAGGGTGGTGGAGCGCCCGCTCCAGTTCATAAATTCAAGCAGATTTGCGCAGCTATTATGGAGCGCCCGCTCCCGTCTGTTGGAGCGCCCGCTCCACGCCTGGCGTGTTTTCTTACTTGTTTCCTTATTGGAATCGAACTTCTACCTTATTATATATAGGCCATTAGGGCACGAATTTGTACAAGCTTTTACCTTAGTTTTTCAGTTCTAAATACTTTAGCTTTAGTTTTTATTGCTTTCTTTTGTTCGAATCCGGATTCGTAGTTCGTTGCAGTTTAATTCAAGTTCTTCGTTTCCTCGTTACTTTCGTAAGTTATTTTATTGCTTTCGTTTAATTGCTTTAATTACTTGCTTTAGTTTTAGATTTGATTTCTTTATTGCCTCGTTTAATTTCTTTAGTTTAATTTCGTTCGTTCGATTTCCAAAGTCTAGTTTAGATTCGTTTTTCTTTCGTTTTCAATTCTCTCGTTTTCAAAGTTCTTAGAGTTAGATTTATTTATTTAATTTCCAGATTTTCAGATTTAGTTTAATTATGTCTAGATTCGTTTTCTTTTCTTTCGTTGCTTTCTTTATTGCTTTCCTTTCGATTTTTGCCTAGGTAGATTTATTGTTTTCTTTAGTTTAATTCTTAGATTAATTTCCAGCTTTCTAGATTAGATTTATTTGCTTTGATTTATTGCTTTGATTTATTTTCTTGCCTAGGATTTAAAACCAAAAACCCAAAATATTATTTACTTGCTTTCTTAGTTTTAGGCTAGATTAGGTTTACTACATAATTGATCGCCCTGTTAAGTTTTCCTTCGAGATTCGACATTGGGTTTTACTTGCTAGTTCTACGATAGGATTTTGTTCTATTGCAAACACTTTTTGGTGAAACAATGGCCTCCATATTCGAGTTTTGATCACCCATTTCTTGTTCTTCTCTAGAATTCCTTCTTCTATGTCTCATTCCAAATTCTAAGACAAGTGGCTCTTCAAGTCTTCCTTTAGACCTTGTGAGCATGTACCTTCAAAACAAAAAGAAAAAGAAATTAAAAACAAGCTTAGATTAGTAACAAGTGACTAAACAAACTATTGAAATGTCTATCTAATCACTCCCCGTCAACGGCGCCAAAAATTGACTAGGCTATTTCTAACCTAGCAATAATACAATTACCGAACTAGCTAGTAGTCCGGGTCGAACCACAAGGAGTGAATATGTCAATAGAAAATCAAGTAGTTTATGTTGTCTCCATCATACTATCTAAGCACACATTCATGATTTGGTTTTTTTTCTAAACTAGGTAAAGAGTAAAGTAAATGGTGAACTTAACAAAGTGAAATAAGCAAAGACTATAGTAAAATGCAATGAAGAAATATCAATAGTAAAAGGCATGGATCCAAGTGATTTCCGAGATGATTATGATGAAGGTTTTAGAATCTAGATGCTTCAAGCCAATTTAATCCAACTTGAATGGTTTCTTATATCATATATGCTATCCTACCTTACTAGGGTGATTAACAAGTAGATCAATAGAGCAATAAATGCTTTCTAAGCCTTTAAATGCTCTACCAACTCCAAATAGCTCAAATTAGTCTAAGATAACCTACCAACTCTCATCCAACCCATCTAATTCTTTCTAGGAACTATATGAGATGAAATCAAGTGATATGAGTATGAATTGATGCCAAGTGCCATGAATGGAAGCTTCCTAGGCATTCCATCAAACACCTTAGATGCACTCCTAGTGATAAATTATTATGCATTCAAATTAAAGTCCCAATCCATAGGCAATCCAAGGGGAAGGTTGATCAACATCCTAAACTCTAACACCTATCATCTAAATCAAATCATCCATCAATTGGAGCCATATACAAGCTTAGCTAGCCATAGATCTAGCCATCAAACCAACAAAAATAAGAGAATTCATAGTAGAAAGAACAAGGAAAGTAAAAGGAATTGAATTGCTCCAATAATCTTCAAGATCCAAGCATGATCATCCAACAATATTCAAATTCACCAAAAAGGAAAGAGGGAAAGAGCTAGGGTTCTAAAGTAGTAGTTCAAGAGTGAATTACAAGTGTTGAAAGATACCAAATGAGGAAAATAACTAAGTATTTATAGTCTTCCCACAAGTTGGGGTCAAATTGCAATAAAAAGAAACTTGAGTTGAGAAGGTGGGGTAAAAACTGTAATTTTCGGAAAGTAGTCCAAGGGTGTGTGTGTGTTCATTTCCGCCCACATTTGTCATTTTGCCCACTCCCACGGTTTTGGCTCGTTCTCTCTCGTTCGGCATCGGAAAAATAATCCGCAAAGTGCTACGGCTTCCTCTTTCGATCCTCTTTGACATAGGATAACTCAAACGTTCCCAAAAAATTGCCACAGCACCTGAAAGTGGTACGGAAATCGTGAGAAAACGCTAAGCATATAGAAAATGCATAAATTGTAAAAACCTATCATTTCCTATTCATTTAAGCACATATCCTACCCAAAACACGCATCGAGATGCACTCTAAAGCATGCTAAATATGTGGTTATCATCTACCTTGCTTGATGCGATTTCCCTTTCTTCTTCTTTAGCTGGCTGCTTCATCTCTGGTAGTTGTCTTCCACTTCTGGTGGAGATTACCTTGACATGGGCATGATTGATTTCCACTTGTGGGGGTAGCTCTCCTTGCTACTTCTCTAGTCTGGCTAGGGTCTGAGTGAGCTGCCCAAGTTGAGCGTTGATGTGTTGCATGGCTCCTTGGGTTTCCATTCTGAATTTTTTGAACTCTGCCTGTGTTTTGCTGTTGTCCCTTGCCATAGTATTAACCATCTCAGCCAAGGATAGCCTATTCTGCTGATGTTGCCCTTGCTGGTGTTGTGGTTATTGTTGTGGCTTTGGCCCCCATTTAAGTTCTCGTGATCCCTCCATCCTGGATTTTAGAATTGCGAATTGGGATCATATTTGGGATAGCCATTTCCTCCACCTCCTTGGTTGTGGCCAAGTATCTTGACTTCCTCTTGCAGCATCACCTCGGGACACTCATCAGTCATGTGCGACGTGGCAAAGCACAGTTGACATGCGCGTACCCCTTTCTTGTGTGGTCCATTCATGTTGACTATCTGCTCCAACAGGGTACACATCTTGTCAAGCTTCGAGTCCGAAGTCGATCGTTCAACAGGACTTGCCCTTGGCACGTCAATGGGCTCTTCTCGAGTCTCCTCCGCCATATCTGTAAATAGCTTCATAGCTTGACTGGGTAGCTTATTCAGCACTGACCCTCCGCATGCAGCATTCACCAAAGCACAATCTTGCGGTCGAAGTCCCATCATGAAGTATTAAACCAAGTCAGGTTCGGCGATTGCATGCTGTGGGTGATGGATCCGGGTTAGAGATCCACAACAATTTAAGAGATTATTCATCATGTTTTACAAAGAGCATTTATGGATAAAGCTTTAGAGCAGTAAAGAGCAAGAAATTCATGCGTGTAGAGAACTATACATGAGTATTGTGTACAGAGCACGATTTGCGTGGTGATGATAAATAATATTCAAGCTATAAGCAGGGCATATAGGGCATGTTTAGCCACAAACTAGCAAGATCCACAGAGTTTTGCACTCATATATAAGCAGATAATGAAGAAATGGAGCAGGAAAAAGAAGAGAAATAAGGAAACTGAGCTCCATTGAGCCTGATTTCCTTGCGGCAATGAGGGTTTTACCTTGCGCTCAAGGTGATGTGTATAAGATAGAGATTCTTCCCGGCGTTGAGAGGAATGGACGGAGGTGAAGAGAAACTTGAGCTTCCTGGGAGAAGGTCTTGAACACCTTGACTACTTGAACTCGGAGGAGCTCGCAAAGAGAGTGTGGAGTTGAATGGAACAGTACGCAGAGATGCGTGTTTGTTCGTGAGAAAGTGAATTATTATGTGATCTGATGATGAAGTGTGCATTCACTTAATATTTATAGTTGTAAGGAGGGTGAAAAAGGAAGCATTCGTGTGAGGGTATGACAGAAAAGGAATTCCCACGGAAACAGGTCCTGAATGCGGTGGTCCTCACTCTACAATGTATAGAGTCACGCGGATCGTATGCTACGCAGAACCTTAAGCTTCGCTGAACACTTATGGGATCTGATCAAATCCTCTCGGCTTTGCAGATGCTTACGGATCCTACAGGGCTTCTGGGAATAGTTAAAACCCCACGGCTTCTACATGGAATATGGTTCTTGATTGTGATGAGCATTTAATGCTCATGAAATCTCTTTGATAACATGCTTTATATGCAGAACAACTTCCATTGACTCCTATCAGGATTACGATAATCAAATAATCGTAATAATAATGATGGTAAGGCTTGTTTCACCCAGAGCTTATTATTCCATTTCTTCTTAGTAAGATTTCTACGCTCATTGTAGCTTCTAGTGTGTCGTAACTTTAGAAATGATATCCCAGAGTTGAGGAGAGTATATATTCTTATCAACTCGAGTTATTCGGGCATTACGGCTGATATTAATCCCTATCAGTGGGGACTTGGCAAGGAGCTGCTTGAACCTACCCAAATATTCATAGAAATTTTCTCCTGCACTATCTTGATTGAGCTAATCCTTTTCCGCATGTTTTGGATGTGAGAGGCAGGGTAGTATTTCTCCAGAAACTTTTGTTGCAGCTATGCACAGGTGGTCACTGAGCCTTCTTCCAGTGTATATAATATATAACCATTCCCTTGCCCCGTCTTGCAACGAGAAGGGAAATGCCAGCAGCCGTATATACTCTCCCATGTTGCCTTGAGTTCTGACAGTGTTGCACGTCATTTCAAAGTCTTGGAGATGACATTGTGGGTCTTCTCCGGCATGTCACTGAACTTAGGCAATAGTTGCATGAACGCATGCTTAAGTTCCCAATCTGGGGCCGAGGGAAAGGGCAAGGTGATGCCCAATGGCCTCAGATTTCCATTGTTAGGGATAACAGTTTCCCTCAGTGTCCGCTCAGCATTGTTAGGCGGCGCTCGTTGGTCGTCTCCCATCTCATGCCGCCTTCTGTCGCGAGCTCGTTATTCAAGTCTTCTCCTTTGTGCACGTAACTTCCGGTTGGTTCTCTCAATATCCGCGTCGAACTGAAATTCTTCGGGTTGAGCTCCACTCCTTAATTGCATGCACTAGTCCAACACCTGAAAAATGGAAATTGAAAAGATCACTTTTAGCGCAACTCCCCGACAACGGCGCCAATTGACGCGACCGTCGTTTAGCCGCAATCAATAAATTTATAATGCCTATGCCTTGACTACTAGAACTAGTATAGCAATGGTAAGCACAGGGTCGATCCCACGAGGAGTTGGAGTAGCAATCTTTCCATAAACAATTGTCACGTTTGGGGGGTGGGCGCTGCCCAAGACAGAACAAAAAATAACAGGGAAAAGTAAAGACGGCGTAATTTAAAGAACTTGTAAACAATAATGAAAGTAAAACCCAGCCTGGGCAAGTAACATGAATTACAATATAACTCTACTCGTTCATCGATCTAAGTATGCACATGTCATCAGTTATAGGCAAGTCACTAGGCAGGACCCCCTTCTGTCACGTGTCACGTGCCCCGCCAATGTGTGCCCAATCCACCCTTACGGTATAGAAATATAAATCTCCCTAACTTGAACAATTTACATGCAAGGACTAGTTGTCACATATCTTGCCCAAGCAACATTACCGATTTGTGGTGGACCCGAATAGCCACGTAAGCAGGCCTAACATCGACCTACGACTACACTCCCTTGCTAGTTCATACTATATGGCGTGAGGACCTATCCTACATGTTTTACCCATGTACTATTTGTAATCATGCTTGACTCGATATGATACTGGCCACATACCCTACCAAGACTAACATGAATTGTAGAACCGAACCTAGCAAACACGGGAACACATGCAATCATCATTGAGTCCAATTATTCCGATCTCACGAGTATTGAGTTACCTTATAATCACGGCATCTTGCCCAAGTTGGGTTTAGGCGACTACTCTAGCATGCTAGAAATGTAAACAACATAAAAATAAAAAGAAGTCATAATTAAACTAAGTACTGGAAATATTATAAACTGAATAAAAAAGGGAGGACACCAATGTCAGCCATGCAAAGTACTAAAAACATATAAATGTTTGCCCGTAGGACTTGTTCATTCCTCCCCACTCTCAAGCATAAAAAGCAAAAGCATGAAATGGAAAAGTATCAAGCAGCTCCGGTGTACGCTCGCCTGTTCATAACTGAAATGAAGGCGTCTTTTATACTTGTGGATGAATCGTGGACCAGGCCCATCAATCATCTGCTAGGGTTTGAGCTCAGGAGGACTTGCCTTCTCTGTGTAGATTTGTTGCCTTGTTGATCATTGCGGTAATTAGGAAAGAATCTAGGTTGGATTCTTTCCTTCTTCACGTCTCCTCCTCTTCTGAAAAGCCTTCGCCCTAGCTCGATTTGGTCGTCGTACGGCCCACGATCACTCTTTAAGCTTGGTCCACCATGCTTGAACTCTGTCTTGCCCAGCCAGCTCCCCCAGACCGTCCTGCCTGCTCCAGATCCTGCCCAAGCTTTCCTGAAACCAAAATGTGCCCTTCCAAGCACAACTCATGCAAAGACTCAACTAACACACCAATATGCAGACTCAATATGAACAAAATACGAGCAAAACATGGGCTCGTCAGCCATCAACAAGCTGGCACGCAACAAACTGGTCAACGATCTACCTGACCAAATATTCGACAAAGATCATATATGCAATGTTTGTCAAGTCGGGAAGCAAACAAGAGCCTCCTTTCCCAGTGTGATAGCACAAGCTTCAAACTGAATATTGGAGCTTCACTGATATGATCCTTGTTAGAATCATAGAACTCACGCACGCGGAAGACTGAAACGAACGAATAGAACGATGGAATATCCCAATACGTCTACGGACTAAACCCCCTAAGTACTATAGATAAGTCAAAACCTCTATAACCCAAAGAGATGGTCGCCAAGCCACACGGGGACGATGTATGAAACACAAACGAGGGTGATGAACTCGATTGATTCGCCGGATAAAGAATTTCTTTGTCACACCACAGAAATTCAAAGATAAATATCAAAGAGAGAAATAAATTGAAATATTATTAATGAAAAAGATCTTATTTTTGTCCATAACATATGAGGCATATTTATAGGCTTTATAGAGTCCTAATTCCATAAGGAAACTAGTTAAAAACATATCCTATAATATACCAAACCAAAACCTATTCTAAAAAGGAATAAAATCACTAAAATAAAGCTTAAAATAACCCTACCAACTAGAAAACTAAATAAAAACGAAAATTAATAAAATATTAATAAAAACTCAACTAATAAAATACTAAATAAAATCTTCAATCTTCAGCCCATATCATCTTTAATTCATGGCCCAAAAATTGAAATCCACGATCTACGGGTTGCATCATTCCCCTCCTCTTGAGGAAGATTTATCCTCGAATCTTGGTCGCCTCCTACAACAAAAGGAAAGAAATTGTGCTTCCTTATCTTCTCAACCGACAGCATGGACTCCAACTCATTCATCCCCTCCAACTCAATTTGATGTTCACTTCTTTTAACTGATAATATTCCATGCAATGTATCTTTAGAAGAAACATCATCGAATGCCTACACAAATGAATATGTAGAAGAGAATAAAAATTCAAGATCATTAGTGAACGAAACATTCGCCTTGTTACACTTTGCCTCAATGGACTTCTCCTCATTCACTATCAACTCCAAAGCAAGCACGACTCTGATCAATTAGAGACTCATGCATCAATCCATACTCGTTTGTCTCTACTTTCTCCTCCTTGGACTTCATTATCTCCGCCTCATTTGACAATTGCACTTGATTATCCTCGTCCACTTGTGTTGGAGTAAGAGAAACAATCGACACTTCATCCACATGAATGACGTCCTCTTGTTGCTCTCCATCATACTCTTAATTCTGCAAACTCAGATCAATATCATCGAATAAAGAAAGCGGTCCAGAAGGTGCTTCGATTTCTTCCACCTCTTCATTTTGTTCTTCCAAGACCGTCACTTTTGGATCTTCTCTCTCATCTTTGGTCATAACTCTGACATCATCATGAGTTGGAATAGAGACACTCGAAGAATCTGACCTTGGCTTCACAAATGGATGTATGTACCTCTTCTTCTACTTCTCTTCTTTCTCCCAAAAGCTACTGCTTGAATGTAAAACATTGACTTGAAGCCGCCTCCAATCTGCCTGATTTGTAGGATAGTAATGTGAAGGCACATAACGCTTTCTCATCACCGCTTTCATCTCTTTCCGTGTCGTGATAGGTTGCGCTCCACAACTTCTTCTACAATTCACTAATTGATCCCACCAAACTAGAGCATAATGCGAAAACTCTACCTTTCTCTCCCATTCGAGATACAACTCAAGATCACATTTCCCTTGAAATAAGGGAATCTTCATCTCTTTATCCTCAAAGTAGCCATCATAATCTTCATTATGAGGACGACGTTCTCTACCATCTCGTGCTCCTCTTCCCTTACTGCCTCGAGTAGAATGGGAATGCTTGGAAGCCTCTACTTCTTCGATCCAATCATACACCCCCTCTAGCTTTGAGTCAATCATCTTTCCCAATTCCGACATCCATATCTCGATTATGAATTTCATCTTGGGATCGATATCAACATCACCGACAAGGTTTTCTCCTAACATTTCTGCAAAAGGTTAGTGAAAAAAAACACAGGATCCTCACCACCTCACAAACACTCGTGTATCACTCAAAGATGATTCACTAAACACTCGTGTATCACTCAATATAATGGCTTTTACCCCCTTCTAATCTCACTCTCTTGCCTTTTACCTCTCAAATCTCTCTATTTAGTAAATGAACTCAATATGAACGAATCAAAGCTAAATAATAGAAGTGTTGGGAATTGTTAAGGATTCATATGTTAAGGGGGAACTTAACGGGACGCTTTAAATGAATATATTATATGTTTTGATTTGATCCCAAAACCCTCTATGTAATCATATTCCCAAACGACCCTATTTTGACTAGATAGGTTAGAATTTTTCAAGCCTATAATGTTAGGATGGCTTAATTTTTGCTTTAGACGCTTAGTTTTTAGACTGCAGATTTTCAAGTGAAGGCCACTCGCTTGAGTGTGTTTTGAAGTTAAGCGAGTCTGCCGAAGCAAAGCGAAGCGAAGCGAGCGCTACAGTAAATTCAAAGCGAGTCAACACTTACTAAAACGTACGCTCAAGAAACTGAAGCGAAGTGAAGCGAGTGCTACAGTAAAGTCAAAGCGAGTAAACACTTACTAAAGCGGACGCTCAAGATTCTAAAGCGAAGCGAGCCACTTCCTAACTGAAAGCGACAGATCAAATTTACTGCCCCATTCAAACTACGAGTTCAAACTCAAGTCCAGTGAAGATCAAGACATTAATTGCGGATCTCCACGTGGCACACGAAGAATGGAGCACCGGAGTTGACTGCCAGACCGACAGAGCCGCCGCTACAGTACTGGACGCTCCAGTTACTGTTGAACTTGGCTCTTAGCCATTTTCGGCAAAGAGACAAAGCGCGCGTCTGAAAAGCTGCAGGTCAAAGGCAAGTGTTGTCGAGTGAGGAGGGACAAAGCCACCAACCTTCAACGGCTCTAGTCCAAATCTCCCACTACAAATAGTGAAGGCCAGAGGCGGAGAAGAGTAGAACACTACCTGAGATTTTAGCGCATACTGTAAACAAGCACTCACAGCCTTCGAGCAAACTCTTCGAGTTCTTGTCTAAGTGTTCACCAAGTTTCAGTAACATCGAAACTTGTCTCTACAACCTTCACTCTCCTAGATTCTAAGCCCACTTCATATATCGAAGCATAGAAGAAGAACTCTAACCCTCTTTGCACTTCACTGTAAAGAGGTCTTCATTTAGAGAGTTATCAAAACCAAAACCCTAAACCCTTATTCTGTCAAGTTAGGTTTTGTGTTGTAGAAAGGTTGTTGTCAAAGATCTAAGGTTCTACTTTCCTCGATAGTAGAAATCTCGATCGTGTGAAGCTCGATCTTAGCTAGGTTTCTGGAAAACCCGTAATCTCCAAGTTGTATGTGTCTAGGATCTAAGCGAGTGAAGCTTGATCCAGTTAAGGTTTTTGGGGAACCCGTAATCCTCAAGATTCTTAGGTGAAAAGAATCTGTTGCAACAAGCAACAAAGTGGACCTAGGTGCTTTGACACCGAACCACTATAAATCCCTGGTGCCGTATCTCTTTTCTTTAAAAGCTTCCATACTTTGCTTATTTTGTTTATCATTGCACTTGCACTCAAACAAACCTAAAATGAAGCTTTAAATACTTAGGAAAAACTAGCTCACCTAATTCCGCATTTCGCAAGTGAGTCGCTCTGTGATCAAGCATCTGCTTAGGTCAAGAGTTAAGCTTCCACTGTAGATCTAGCTTACAACTAGGTCTTAAGTTCTCGAAGCGACCCAATTACTTGCTACTCTAAGTTAAGTGAAAAAGAAGTTGAAAAAATTCTTACACACGTATTCACCCCCCCTCCTCTACGTGTGTACCGCTTAACAAACCGGGACCAACAAGTGGTATCAGAGCAGGGTTCTTTCGAGCCACTGCTTTGCAAACCTGAAGCGAGTCCCCTCTCGCTTCACGTTGTCTCATTGAACTGATCTAGTTTTCCTAAGTTCGTCAAAACCATCACCCACGCATAGTGCATTACTACTAACGGTTCATCTTGTCTACATATAGTGCATCCAATCTTCCACAGTTCTCAATCGAAGGATACGAGACATGGAGTTTCCGTGTCGAAAGCTTTCTATGCTCCATCCACGACAGGATGCGGGAAGTCCTAGAAGAAGGGCCAATCGAGATCATGAAGATCAACACTGTGAATGTTCCAGCTGCAAAAGGCAGAGAAGCCACAGTCAGACACGAGTACGTGGAAAAGGCGAACGAAGATTACACTGCCAATGACTTCAAAATTGCCAGCCTCGATCGTGTGGCATGTCACACAATGCAGAGCACTGTATCAGACGCTTATCTCCCAAGGATAAGAAAGTGCACCACTGCAAAAGAGATGTGGGAAACACTAGCCCTAATCTCGCAAGGTACTGACAAAATCAAAGAAAACAAGCTCGCAGTGCTGATGAGAGAGTTCGAGAGCTTGACGATGAAGTCTTGAGAGACGATCGACGCATTCGAGTTGCGCGTCACCAACATCATAGCTACACTAATCTCTCTCAGCAAGGAGTTCACGGATAAGGAAATCAACCTCAAGATTGTTCGAGCCCTCACAAGAAAATGGCAGACGATGAAGGAGTTGTACTTGGGAACGAAGGATCTATCAAAGCTCACACTGGAGATTCTATTCTCCGAGCTTAAAGATCACGAGTTTGAACTAAATCGGATGAGCTTAGATGATGAAGATGAAGTCCCTACAACATCAAAAGGAGTCGCTTTCAAAGCCGCAGAAAACTCAAGCGACCAATCAATTGCCAAGATGACAAGAGAAGAACTGGAGGAGCACTACGCATTCCTCTCAAGGAATTTCAACAAGATGAACTCACGAGTTGGAAAGTATAAAAGATTCTACAAGCAGTATAAAGGGAAGAGCACTGATGCTCGAGAAAATAAGGGAAAGCGAGAAGAGACGACGAAGCCGAACACCAGGGACGTGATGGATGTGGAATGCTACCATTGCCACAAAATGGGCCACTACAAATCAGAATGCCCCAAGCTAAGTGCCAAAGAGAAAGAAGAATTGAAGGCCAGGGGCGACGCTCCACGTCGGGCGCTGGTTGCAAGAGAGTCGCTTGCCGTTCCAAGCGAGGAGGTCTCAAGCAACTCAGACACATTCACATATCCAAACTCTAGCGAGGGAGAGGATCTAAGCTTGATGGCGCTCACCGACGAGGACATGGGAGAGGTATTCTTCTAACCCCACTCAATTCAATTACACAAGCACACGTACACGATAAGGAAGTGTATTTCTCCACATGGAGTGAGTTGCTTAACGAGCACCATAAATTGTTAAGCGACTACAAAATGTTACAACAAGCTTTGTCTAAAAGAGAGAGCAAAAACCGAAAGCTAGCCACTAAACTTGATGAAGTCAAGATTAACTTAAGGGCTATGACGAGTAAGTTTGAGGACCTCTTCGCTAGACACAAGAGCTTGGAGGAAAGGTATGAAACCCAATCCATTCTAGTTGCTAATCTAAACAAAGCCTCATTCGTTAGGCAAGCACTAGAAAGCTCACATCTACCTTTTGGTAGAAAGGAAGGACTTGGATATGAGGGTGGACCTTCCAAGCCTACTGTTTTTGTTGGTGCTTCTAACACAACACCATCAGTCCCTTTGGATGTGCCCACTGCCTCCAAAGTGAACACCAACAAGAACAAAGGCAAGATTGAGACTCCAAAGAAGGGACCGATGAGGATGTCTATCTCCTTAAAGGAAGTTCCTAAGGGAAAGCCGACAACAACAGTCCCTAGCACTAAAAATGTTAAAGCTTACTATTCAAAAGGTAAAGGAAAAACTGTTGAGGCTATAAGCTCTCAATCTCAGACACCAAAGACAAAGGATATTCTCTTGACAAGGAGAACTAATGTCTATGTGTCATGTGAGTCGGATTGGAGATGGTCCAATCGTACTTACATTGAGGGAGAAGTATTTGAAGTTCCCAAAAGGAAGCTTCAAACCCCAAAGGTTTCCCAAGCGAGTCATGGTCAAAAGCCAAATTTGACTGCGCAGAAGAAACCAAGCAAGACGCTTGCCAAGACTAGAAATTTCAAGTCAGTCTCCAAGCCTACGGCTAATCCCAAGCGAGATGCTTCAGGATATAAGCAAAAAGGCAAGAGCATGGGTGTGTCTCAAGCGACTCGCTCTCGTAACTTCCCTCAATGCACACACTGCTGCACTTGTGAAGCTGCATTCAAGCAGAGTTCACATTTTAGAAAGGCCGAGGAACCTAAAACACAAGCTAATACTCAAAGGAGAGTAAAGCAAGTGTGGGTACCAAAGAAAGCTAACCTACAAGGACCCAAACTGATTTGGGTACCAAAATTGGCTTAATTGCAGGTGAGCGCTGTGGATCCCATGCCCAGCAAAGGTCAAGCTACATGGTACTTGGACAGTGGATGTTCAAGACATATGACGGGCATGAAGTGTCTCCTCCAAGACTACACGGAGAAGAGGGGTCCACAAGTAACTTTTGGTGAAAACTCTCGAGGAACCACTAAAGGCTACGGCGTGCTGAACATTGGGAAACTAAGCATAGAGAATGTTTCTTATGTTGAAGGACTCAAGCACAACATGTTATCCATTTCACAGTTTTGTGATAAAGGATACAATGTGGAGTTCATCTCTAACAAGTGTTTTGTGAGAAACAAGCTTACCTCCCAAGTTGCTCTAACTGGAGAAAGGAAGAGGAACGTGTATGTTGCTCAATGGGAGAGCTGCAAGGAAGATACATGTATGGTCGCTAGAAGTGCAACGGAGACTGGATGGCTATGGCACCGACGCTTAAGCCACCTCAACTTCAAAACAATCAATCGCTTAGCTCGTAAAGGTTCTGTGAAGGGCATACCAGATGAAGTCTTCGTCAAAGACCATACTTGCTCACCATGCCAATGAGGAAAGCAGACAAAGAAGCACTTCGTCATCTTAGAAGAAGCATCTTCCAAGCGAGTACTGGAGCTACTACACATGGATCTGTTTGGACCAGTCACCCCCATGAGCGTCAATGGAAGAAAATACACTCTTGTCATAGTCGATGATTACTCTCGCTACACTTGGGTTGTATTTCTATTCAGTAAGAAGGAGACGCTGTCCAAACTTCCTCAATTGCTCAAGCGACTCACCGTGGAGAAAAATCAAGCGATAGCTACCATCCGCTCCGACAAAGGAATAGAGTTCCTCAACTCTACAATTGAAGCATATTGCACAGAGCATGGGATAGCACACCAAATATCTGCAGCTCGTACACCTCAACAAAATGGAGTTGCTGAACGAAGGAATCAAATCATCAAAGAAGTTGTTCGCACAATGATCGCAGATTCAAAGCTTCCGATGAAATACTAGGCTGAAGCTGCCAATACCGCATGCTACACTCAGAACCAGACGCTTCTCAACAAACGCTTCGACAAGACACCATATGAAATATGGACAGGGAGAATTCCTAACATCTCTTATTTCCATATATTTGGTTGTCGGGTCTTCATTCACAACAATGGGAAGTCACAGTTGAAAGCCTTTGAAAGCAATGCGGATGAGGGAATATTCTTAGGATATTCTACATCTAGCAAGGCCTATAGGGTGTTCAACTGTAAAACCCTAATTGTGGATGAATCACCCCATGTTGTATTTGATGAATCTTCTTTAAGTCTTCCGCAGGAACAGGTTCAAGCGAATGACAAGATTTCAAGCGAGGAGCTTATCAATCCACTGACTTGGGACACGCTTGAAGATGAAGAAGAAATGAAAGAATCAAATGATCAAGATGTTCAAGAAGATGAAGCTGCCCCCAAATCAAAGGAAGAGATTACAGGCCAAGCACCCAGTTCAGTCGCTTCAGAGAATGAAGCAAGCGACCCACTTGAAGAAGAAGGAGAAGCTGAAGGATCCAAGCGTGAATGGCTCAAAGACCATTAACCTAGCCAAATTCTTGGAGATCCTTCCAAAGGCGTGGTGACCAGAAGCCAAGTGATTGGAGAAAGTGCCATGTTCAGCTGCTTTCTGTCCAATATTGAGCCATCAAGCGTGGAGGAAGCTCTAGCAGATTCAAATTGGGTAATCGCCATGCAAGAGGAGCTCAATCAATTTATCAGAAACGACGTATGGTATCTTGTGGATCGTCCTAAATTCCATCATGTGATTGGCACCAAGTGGGTGTTCAAGAACACGACGAACGAGGACCACAAAGTCGTGAGGATCAAAGTTAGGCTCGTCGCCAAAGGCTACTGCCAAGAGGAAGGAATCGATTTCGATGAGACCTT
Organism: Thymus mandschuricus; assembly: GCA_029379335.1. Taxonomy (NCBI): domain Eukaryota; kingdom Viridiplantae; phylum Streptophyta; class Magnoliopsida; order Lamiales; family Lamiaceae; genus Thymus; species Thymus mandschuricus. Next base: position 13,761,722 of record CM057081.1, on the reverse strand, counting down.
CGCTCCAGTGGCCAGGCTTGAAGCCATTAGACTTTTTCTTGCCTATGCAGCGGCTATGAAATTCAAAGTCTATCAAATGGATGTGAAGAGCGCATTCCTCAATGGAGAGCTCAAAGAAGATGTCTATGTGGAGCAGCCACCTGGATTTGAGCAAGGAAATAAGGTGTATCGATTGAAGAAGGCCTCGTATGGATTGAAGCAAGAGCCTAGAGCATGGTATGATACATTATCTCAGTTCCTAGTGGATAATGGATTCCGCAAGGGAAAGATAGATCGAACTCTCTTCACCATCAATGATGGAGAAGACATGCTATACGTTCAAATCTACGTCGACAACATCATATTTGGTTCACCATACCAGTCACTTAGCGAGAAGTTTGGAGAGCTTATGAAGACCAAGTATGAGATGTCAATGATAGGCTTGATGAGTTGCTTCCTAGGTCTTCAAGTGAAGCAGCAAGATGATGGGATTTTCATCAATCAAGCGAAGTATACTCGAGATATGCTTGCCAAATTTGGTGTTCAGCATGCTAAAGCTGTGAAGATTCCGATGAAAACCAACTAGAAGATGGAACCAGACCTTGAAGGGAAGTCTGTGGATGCTACAGACTACCGAGCCTTGATCGGTTCCCTTCTCTATCTCACTGCAAGCAGGCCGGATATCGCGTTTGCAGTTGGAGTATGTGCTCACTTCCAAAGCAATCCCAAGCTTAGCCATTTTGAAGCTACCAAGTGAATCCTTCGTTATCTTAAGTGCACTGTCAATATGGGCTTATGGTATCCTGCTGAAGACAATCTGGAGCTTACAGGATACTCAGACGCTGACTATGGAGGATGCCGAATTGATAGGAAATCAACTTCGGGCACGTGTCAGTTCTTAGGAAGCAAGCTTGTCTCGTGGTTCTCGAAGAAGCAGACAAGCGTAGCCACTTCAACGACTGAAGCTGAGTATATGGCCGCCGGAAGCTGCTGTTCTCAGATCTTATGGCTTCGTCAGCAATTGAAGGACTACAAAGTTGAAGCGAAGGAGTTTCCAATTTTCTGCGACAACAATAGTGCCATTTTTATCTCGCAGAATCCAGTGCTTCACACCAGGTGCAAACATGTGGAGATTCGACATCATTTCATTCGTGATCATGTCAAAAACAAGGATATCATGCTCGAGAAAATCCATACCAATCTCCAGCGAGCCGATATCCTCACCAAGCCTCTAGCTGAGTCTCGCTTCAACCAGCTATGCATGGAATTAGGGTTACTAGACCCCAGTGAAGAATGCTAGTTCTGGTATGCACAAGGGGAGTGGAAGCTTGTCTTCAAGCAACCCTCGCCTTGGATCTTCATTATGTTAAGCGAGACACTTCAAAACTCACTCACTTGAAGAAGTTATATGGTGGAGAAAGGTGGAGTGTTGGAAGATGTTCCCTACCAACTAACAGGATTGTTAAGTCTATGGTTAAGGGGGAACTATTGATTACTCTCGGAGTGATCTACTTCCAAAGCGAGCAAGGAAAGCTGCTACCTAGCCTAGGATTCCCTACAAGTGGGTATAAATGCTTGCATGTACCTTTTCTAGTAAAGGTTGTGGGGTCTTGTATCGGGCCTTCCCACGTAAAAACGGTGAAGGCTTAGGCAGGGCTGGCACCAAGACCTTGCGTCCTCTTCCCACTTTCCGCCGAAGAGGAGCATGTCTCCTCATCCCCCGTTCGTCGTGGATAATCACTCACTTGAATACTCACTCTTAACTGAGTTGAGCTGCCGGGTGCTTATTCATTTATCCCCCCCCCCCCCCCCGAATAATGCATCGCTCTACTTTTCCATTTTTGGTCAAGCGAGTCGAAAGCTTATTCATTCTGTAGACTAGGGCTGGATGCTTGAAGGGTACCTTTACTTCCAAAGGTTGCAGGGCTGGTGACATGCTTCTGCGTAAAACCGAGAATGGCTTGTCAGAGCTTCTCATTGTCATCCTGTGCTTTTCCCACTTCTGTGAAAAGTACTTGTAACTCATCTCCCATTCATCGTGAATAGCACTCAAAGCTAGTCTCCCTTCGGGTTGAAGAAAGCTAGAGTGTATTATTCATTCTCCCATCTCATTCACTTCGATGGAGGACTCTCTAATCATAGAGGAAGATGGAAGAGATGAATGCCACGAAGATCAAGCTTAAAGTCTACAAATGTGGTATCAGTCTCCTACGAAGCGAGACTGACTGGTAAGTGTTTCAATTTGAGTACACTAAGCCAAGCGAAGCGTGCTAGAAACCTTCGCTAGCTATGTGGAAAACACAAATGAATGTGACACAAATACATAGAGGTAAACATTCTTGTTTATCCTTGAAGTATCTTAGTCAGAAACATTTTAAATTAAAGCAAAGAAATTTCAATTCTTAAGTTAGTCGCTTTAAGATGGTCAAGCGAGTGCCACGTCACTCGAACTCACCATCGCAAGCGAGTGTGTTTCAGTCACGTTAAGCGAGTACTTCACAAGCGAGTAAAAAGCCAAGCGGCTACTATCGTCAAGCGAGCAAGTACAAGCGAGTCGTATGAGCTGTACACACTCGAGCGCATATTTCACTTTTTACTTTACATTTAATGCAGAACAGTACTAGGGTCCGAGAATCCGGGCGCGTGGAGTTCACTGCGAAATTGAAGCACCAAAACTGCTAGCGATCCGACCGTTGAATTTCAACAATCTTCAAATCTGAACAGTTGGATCATCGCCGCTCAAGCGAGCGAATCACAGCAGGCCACGCACCATGCTGACTCACCTATGTGGTTCACTTTTAACCACGGTGACGCTGAGCTTAACCGGACACGTTAGCCACGTCATCCATCGCCGCCGCCCACGTCGAAGTTACGGCGAAATTACTGTGTCTCTCTCCGCCACGTCAGCTTAAACCCTAAAGCTATATAAGGGCACCGATGCAGAACGTAGAAGTTTATCACCCCCAAATTGCCATTCTCATGCAAACTCTCTGCAATTTCTGCAAATCACGAGTCTCAAACCATATATCTTCATCAAATCCCTCTCAAAGTCTACACAATGGTGAAGAAAATTTTTACCCAAACCATGGAGGAGTTTCTATCCAATGCCGAGGAGAATATCAACGTCGAGCCCCATCTCGATGAAGCTATTGTGGAGAAGGATGGATTTTTCCGCAGGGCCATGACCACGGCCGGACTGTGGAAACTGGTAACTGCCAAGCCAATGGAGATTCTCGCCCAACATGTTGCTCAGTTCTTACTGAACTTGAGAGAAGGCCAGACAAGTTCTACCATCACCGACCCAAACTCTGGAGATCTGGTGAACGTTAGCCTACTCGACGTAGCAGGAGCCTTTGAACTACCAAGAGAAGGAGTGGACGCACTATCCAAATTGGAGCTATCTGTGGAGGTGGAGTACGCCAGATTTGCTGCCAAAAGAAACGCAGAATGGAAAGACAAGGGAAACAACATGAGAACGGATTTGGAGAAACCGTTCAATTTTATCTATGAACTCTACACCAAATCCGTGGTGTGTAACATCGGAACCCTAGGGCAGGTTTCCGACAGCAAGCCCTTCGCTGTTAGCGCCATCGTTGACAGCTTGACGGGAACCAAATTCAACTGGTTCGACTGGTTCATCAAGAATATACAAGAGGCTGCCAAGGACTTCGAGGTTGAAGAAGGCAGCACCGTCAACATCGTTAGAATGGGGAAGCTTTGCCTATTCGGGAAGCTATCATACGCTTTGGAACAACTGTTCCCGGGGAGGAAATGGACTGGGATGCTCGAGTACAACAAGTCGAGCGTGTTCAATGACTTATCTAAGTCGGGAAAGGTTATCATTGTTGGTCCCGGTTTGTTAGAGGAAAGACACGTAGAGGGGGGGGGGGGGGGAGGTGAATACGTGTTTTGAAGTTTTACAACTTCCTGTTCCAATAACTCAGAGTGACAAGTAAAGCGCTCGCTACAGATACTAAGACCTAGCCAAGAGCTAGATCTACAGTGTTAGAAAAACTACTTGACCTAAGTGAATGCTTGATCAAGAGTGAGGCTTTACTCGAATACGAAATTTGGTGAGCTAATCTTTCCTAAGTATTTGAAAATCCAGTTTAAGTTTGTTTACGATGCTTATGCAAAGAAATAATCAAAATAGTAAACAAATAGAGAGATTAGGGTTTAGAGATACCACACAGAGATTTAGGGTGGTTCGGTGATAAAACACCTACGTCCACTTTGTTTTACAAGGCAACTGATTCTCTTCACTCAAGAACCTTGAGGACCTACAGGCTCCTCAAAAACCAAGGTCAAGATCGAGCTTCACTTGCTTGGATCTGACGATAACAACTGGGTGATTACGGGTTCACCACAAAACCTAGACTGGACTTAAGCTTCACTCGCTTCAGTCCGAAACTGGAGATTACGGGTTCTCCACTAAGTCCTAGTTTGATCGAGCTTCACACAATCGAGGATTGTGCTAGCTTGGATCTAGAATCTATGATCGAAGCTTCTACTATCGATGAAAGTAGGGCCTTGGATCGAAAACAACCTCTCGATGAACACAAAACCTAACAACAGAACTTAGGGTTAGGGTTTTTTGTTTTTCGACGAACACACTAATGAAGAACTCTTTACAACGAGTGCAAAGTAGGCTACAGTTCTTCTCTAAGCTTGGATATGGAATGGGCTTAGATTTCTAAGTGTGAAGGTTGTGAAGACGAGTTTCGATGGAACTGAAACTCGGAGAACACTTGAAACAAAGACTCGAAGAATGCTGAAAGCTGGGAGTGTTTGTTTGCAGTAGGCGCTGAATGCTCAATTAGTGTTCTACTCTTCTTCGTCTCCATCCTTCACTATTTATAGGTGGAGGGTTGGACAGGAGCCGTTGCTTGGTTGGTGGCTTTGTCCCTCCTCCTCTCGACAGTACTTGCGCAGGCCTACTGCTTTTCAGACCCGCAGATTTGGCACTTTGCCAAAAATGGCTAAGTTCCAAGTGTAACAGTAACTGGAGCGATCCAGGACTGTTGCGGCGCCCTTGTCGGCCTGGCAGTCAACTCCTTTGCTCCTCTCTTCATTTGACACGTGGAGTTCTTGCAATTAATGCGGCGATCTTCAGTTGACTGTAGTTCAAATTTGGAGCGGGAATTGAGTTGTCGCTTCGCTTTAGAATTGGAGCTCGCTTCGCTTTAGAATTGGAGCGTCCACTTCAAATGAGTCGCTTCGGGTCATACTTGAAGCGTATACTTCGGAAATAGAATTTCGAGTATTACTTAAGTGAAAGTTTGACCCGCTTTGACTTCTACTGTAGCGCTCGCTTCACTTCGCTTTAGTAGACTCGCTTCGATTCTACTGTAGTGCTCGCTTCACTTCGCTATTCCTCGGCACGCTTCGCTTTGGCTCACTAGACTTGCTTCGCTTGAAAAACACACTCAAGCGAGTGGTCTTCACTTGAAATTCCTGCAGTCTAAAACCTAAGCGACTAAAGCAAAATAAAGAGCCTTCCTAACATTATAGGCATAGAAAATTCTAACCTATTTCTACATCAATTAGGGTCGCTTGGGAATAGGATACTTAGGGGTTTTGGGAACAAATCAAAACATATACATTTTTCAAGTGTCCCATTTGAGTTCCCCCTTTACACGTTATATCCTTAACAATTCCCAACAATTTCCCCCTTTCTGATGATGCCAAAACCCACTAACTTTCTAACCGTGAAAAGAACTTCAAGCGATTGCTTCCTTTGCAGATTTGCTTGTCATATATTTTTTGAGTTCCTTTCCCTTTTTTTTCAGTTAATATGTGAGTTTGTAGCGTAAGGATAAATCATTCACAAAGCTTGTAAATGACACATTTTGACAGAAAAGTAAAATTGGATATATGAACAAGTAGTTCACAAAATATGGAAATTTAAGATTCGTCAGCAGGCTTCTCCAACTCCTCCTCCTCGCTAAAATATGCTGACAAAACCTTCTCTTCCATGGTCTTCACATTGTGCAATCTCTTTCCTTGGCTTCTCTCAATCATCAGTGCTTCATCTGTTTCATCCTCAATTATTCTTCAATCCGGTACCCTTGGATTTTGTAGGAGAGGTAGAGGAAACTGCTGCATAGTTGGCACTTTGACAATGATGGGTTTGTGATCAGCTTCCTCAGCCTGCGTGAAGATCTTCCGACGCAGTTCCTCATTGTAGAAGCAGAGAAAATTATTGAGAGCATCCAGTCTAGAGCACTCGTCTTGAAGAGGCACTACTTGCCAGAAGTAGTAGGCCTTGATGAACTTGATTCTGCAGATTCTCCACATCTCTAGAAGATCACTGGAGATGAAGTCCTCAATCTCACGTGCATCTGGATGATTCGCCCTTCTCACATCCATCTCTTAATCCGACCTGCTCGTCAACTCCTCCATAATCCGATGGAATTATGAACTTGCATCAGTGTTGAACTGAGGAGTTCTTTCGTTGACTCGCTTGCGGATGTAATCACATTCATCAGTGGAGTAGTGGCGCGAATCAGTCATCTCTTTGATAGTCACCCTGCACGTGTCGATCCAAGATTGAGTCTGGCAAGCTTCCGACTCATCAGGCGTGAAGGGGATGTATGAGCTTCGTGAAATGGCGGATTGAATGAGCCTCACTTCATTCCAGTGGGTCTGGATCCGTTCATCCACTTTCTTTAGTCTGGCAATTTTGACCATCTCCTCCTTCTCAGCCTTTCTCTTCCTCTCCTCTTCACTTCTCTTCCTCCTCTCCAAGCGACTAGATTTCGCAGCAACTGTCTGTTGGATCTTTTGGCGCTTTGCCGAGGGATCCACTTCTCTGCTCTCTGGTGCAGTACGCTTTAGAGGGCCTTTCGGTGCCGGAGGAGGTGGGGGCATGTCCTTCTTCTTTTCTGCATGAGCAGAAGGAATAATAGCATGGCTGGTTGAAGCGGCGGCAACAGTTGTTGAAGCGAGAGCCAGTGTTGAAGCTGGCGCTTGAACTGAAGAACTTGTAGCTCCTGCTTGGGAAGACACTGCTTGCAGTGGCTTCACTTGAGGGATTTCGGCCAAAAACTCTGTTGCAGGGCAAGGGCAAGAGCTTTATCCTCCACAATCTGTTTCTCGGTCTGTTTAGCAGAAACAGGATGAGCAGCAAGCGAAGAAGCAAACAATTTTCCGGCTAGCGGCTTGCGAGGATCTTCAACTACTTTGTCCTTCCCTTTCTTACGAGCAAGCTCTGCCCATGCTTCATCCATTTCCTCTTCTCCTCCAACTCCGCTTCCCCTTTCAATCATATCCACTCCTCCTTCTACACTCCTTCCCCCTTGTTCTTTTCTTTCTTCAATCTTTTCCCCCTTTTTGGCATCATCAAGACTGCCGGGGGTGGTGGTGATGACTTTTCCAGTGAGGGCATGGCGAACGGCAGAGAACTCTTTGTAGACGGCGTGCAGCATCTCTTCTGCTCGCTTTGCAAAGATGTGCTCCTAGGATAGCACTAATTCCGCCGTCTTTGCACTAATTTCTTCCAGTAGATACGGGCACTGCTTCTCTCTCTCCTTCACGGAGGCCATCAAATTCTCCATAGGCTTAACAGCCTTGAAGCGAGCGTCTAGCTCCGCTTTGATCTCTGCACGCATTCTCCACCTCTCCTCCTGCAAAACTAGATCAAAATGAGACTGGGCCACTTCAAATTCGGCCCTTTGTGTGGCAATGCTCCGCTCCCTTCTGTTGAGTCTCACATTGACTTGAGCTGCTGCAGCAATCTTGACGGCAAAATCTCCCGCCAATTTCTGTGCTTGATCTACCTTGATAGCAAGCTCTGCCTGCTTTAGATCAACGGCTTGGGCACTTCTCCGTCGGCTTTCCAACTTGCTCAGTTCCTCCGCATGCTTGAGTTTTACTATCTCAAATTCTTTCCCAAGCGTGTCGAGTTGGAGCTTGGTTATTGTCAACTCGCTCCCGAGCTTGATCAACTCACTATCTTTCTCCTCTATCACTTTCCTCTCCTTCTCAAGATGCCTGGACACTTTCTTCTTTTCCTCCTCTATAGTGACTAGCTTGGAATTGATGTCTCTTAATCTATTCCTCTTAGCCTCAAGCGACTGCTTGAGCTCTCCCACACCTTTCTCCTTCTCCTCTAACTCCTTCACCTTCTCCTCGAGCTTTCTCTCTAGCTCGGTCTTCACTCTGTCAAAATCTGCTCGCAGAATTTTGACCTCCTCTGCCTTCTTTTCCAACTCCTCAGTCCTCCGTGTGATAACACTTTGGAGACTAGCATTTTCCTCTTCCTTCACCTCCATCTCCGCCTCATGATCCTTCACCAATTTCTGCTCATGAACAGATGGCACTCGCTCTGGGATCACAGCGTCTGGATACGCTCGCTTCACTTTTGCGTCTAGCTTCTCCCAGTAGCTAGCCTCATTGACGAAGACATGGAACCCGTCTACGCCAATGAAATTGAGCATCTCCGCTTCCTTTGCTTCAATCACTTCTTCCAAAAAAGCTCTACGGAGATTGAATATTTTGAAATATTCAGTTCCTCGGTACGTGATGTACGTGAGGAAATCTGCTGCCTTTGTGAAGAACTCCTCTGACATCTCCACATTGGGATAGCGGTTGTTGATTGTGTCTGCGGCAACATCCCTATCCATCAAGTAGCGATGGAGGGCTCTTTCTTCCGCGGATGGGGGTGCGGGTTTTGTTGGTGGAGGGATGATGGTGATTTCTGTATTGGATGTTTGTGTGGTGTCGGCTGAGGTGGCTGTTTCTGAGGGGGAGTTAGGTGCAGAGGCTTGGACTGTTTCGGGTTCTTGAGTTTGGATTGGTTTGAAGAGAGTGTAGGCACCATCAGGGTCTGTGCTGAGTAGAGGTAATTTTGGGATGGGGATAGAAGAAGTGGATACTTCTTCATATAGAGAGTGGGGTGAGGTTTGCTTTTGGGTGGTGGAAGCTTCGGGTTGGGGTTGGTTGGTTGTTGAAGCTTCTGGTTCTTGGGGTTGCTGGGTTTGGATTTGGACTGGAGGAGTTTGGGTTTGTTCTTTAGCTGGAGAGGGTTGGGGTTGGTTTACTTCCATTTCTCTCGCAAGTGGCTGCTCCTCAGCCTCGCTTGCTTCAATCAATGAAGCCACTCGCTTCACCTTCTTTGCTCACTTGGGAGCCGCTCGCTTCACAGGTGAAGCGGCTCGCTTGGATTTCTGTTCAACTTCCCTCTCGGCAACGGGGACTGCGGGAAGAACGTCCACCTCGTAGATCCCTTGGTTTACGACAATCTTCTCCAACTTGTACATGTCGTAGAAGATGGAGGTCTTCTTGTATTCTGTGGTGTTTTTCCATCTCCTGTTCGAGAACAGTTTCCCCTCATGCCCCGCCAATCTATCAAGCATTTGATCAACGAAAGGAAGAGGGTAGTGATCCTTCCTTGTCGCCGAATTCAAAGCTCTATAATCGATGCAAACCCTCCATTTAGAAGCCACTCTAGTAGAAATCACCTCATTGTTCTAATTCTTGATAACGGTCATACCTCCCTTCTTCGGAACAACTTGTGTAGGGCTCACCAATTCACTATCGGAAATAGCCCAAATCATACCCGCATCTAGGAGTTTTAAAACCTCTTTTCTAACCACTTCTTGAAGAACGGGGTTCAATCTCCGTTGTGGTTGCCTTTTGGGCCTTGCATCCTCTTCTAAAAAGATCCGGTGCATACAAACACTAGGGCTTATACCCTTAATATCATCAATGGTCCACCCAATCACTTATATTGCCTCAAGACTCTTAGCAACCTCTCCAATTCGGACTCTGAGAGGATGCTTGACACTATAATAGGAAAAGTTTCATTATCACCTAGAAAGGCATACCTCAAGTGCTCCGGTAGTTCCTTCAACTCAAGGGCCGGAGTTGCAGTTTGACCTTTATCTTCCCCCTTTGCACTTGCTCGGTCTTCCTCCGTTCTTAGCTCTAAGAACCCCACTTCTTTCTTTGGAGAAAATGACTTTTGAGACTCCAAGAAGGCTAGAGTACTCAAGAGCTCATCACAAGCTTCATCTATCTCGGTGTAAGAATAAATGGAGTTTTGGATAACATCCTCCAATTGAAATTCTTCTTTAGATGATGGAACCACTTCTATCAAGTTGCATTCCTCAAAATCATGGTCACCTGACTTCTTCATGGCATCATAGATGGAGATAGTGAGAGTTTCATCATTTACACAAAAGGTGTGATTACCCTCATGAACATCTGTTGGTCTCGTTTGCTATAGGAAAAATACGTAGAGGGGGGGGGGGGGTGAATACGTATTTTGAAGTTTTTCAACTTCAATTCCTTAACTCAGAGTATAAAGTAAAGTGCTCTTTGGAAATACTAAGACCTAGCCGAGGGCTAGATCAAAAGCAATCACGAATCTCTTGACCTAAGCTTAGAGCTTGATCAAGAGTGAGACTTTACTCTTTGTGCGGAATTTGGTGAGCTAAAATCTTTCCTAAGTAATTGAAAATCCAAGTTAAGTTTGTTTATATGCACGTGCAATGGATAATCGAATACTGTAAAGAGATTAAGGTAAGAGAGATACGACACAGAGATTTATAGTGGTTCGGAGATAACGCTCCTACGTCCACTTTGTTGCACGCCGGCAACTGTTCTTTTCACTCAAGAACTTGAAGGTTACGGGTCCTTCAAAAACCTGGTCGGGATCGGGCTTCACTTGCCTAGATCAAACGACAGACGTAGTGATTGCGGGTTCACTACACAAACCTAACAAAGACTGGAAGCTTCACTCGCTTCAGTCAGACAGACAGGGAGATTCCGGGCACTCCTTACAGCCTAGCTTCGATCGAGCTTCACACAAACGATGTAAGTGCAAGCTTGGATCTCCACTCTATGATCGAGGCTTCTTCAATCGATGAAAGAAGGGCCTTGGATCGAAACAACCTAACGACGACACAAAAACCTAACAGAACTGAGTTTAGGGTTTTTGGTAGACGACGACACACTATGAAGAGCTCTTTACAATAAGTGTAAAGACTGCTAGAGCTCTTCTTCTAAGCTTGGATATAGAATGGGCTTAGATTCTAAGTGTGAAGGTTGTGAAGACGAGTTCCGATGAACTGGAAACTCGGAGAACACTTGAAACAAAAACTCGAAGATTGCACTAAGGCTTGGGAGTGTTTGTTTGCAGTAGGCTCGTATGCGCAGGTAGTGTTCTACTTCTTCACGTCTTCATCCTTCACTATTTATAGGCGGAGGGTTGGCTAAGATCCGTTGCTTGGTTGGTGGCCTTGTCCCTCCTCCTCTCGACAGTACTTGCGCAGGCAGTAGCTTTTGCAGACGCGCAGATTTGGACTTTTGCCGAAAATGGCTAAGTTCCAATTTTAACAGTAACTGGAGCGACCCAGTACTGTTGCAGCGCCTTTGTCGGCCTGGCAGTCAACTCCTCTGCTCCTCTCCGCTTTCGACACGTGGAGATCTCGTAATTAATGCGGAGATCTCCTGTTGACTGGAATTCAAATTCGGAGCGGGAATTTGTGCTGTCGCTTTCTGGTAGGTAGTGGCTCGCTTCGCTTTGAAGTTGTAGTGGCCGCTCTGAAGTGAGTCGCTTCACAGTCAAATTTGTAGTGAGTCACTTGAGAAATAAATTTCCCGTGACACTACTAAATTAAGTGTTGACTCGTGTTGACTCGCTTCGGCTTTTCTTTGTAGCGCACGCTTCGCTTCGCTTTAGTGGGTTCACTTGATTCCACTGTAGCGCTCGCTTCGCTTCGCTTTGCTTTGAACTGTAGCGCTCGCTTCGCTTCACTTTGGCAGACTCACTTTGAATCTACTGTAGCGATCGCTTCGCTTCGCTATTCTTCGGCACGCTTCACTTCAGCTTGCTTGACTTGCTTCGCTTTGGAAAACACACTCAAGCGAGTGGCCTTCACTTGAACTTTTGAAGCCTAATCTAAGCAAAACAAAAGAGACATCCTAACAGTGTAGGCTTAGAAAAATTCTAACCTATTAGCTACATCAAAATGGGTCGCTTGGGAAAAGGACGCTTGGGGTTTTGGGATCTAATCAAAACAAATGACTTCATTTATCAAAATGTCCCATGAAGTTCCCCCTTAACAATTTAGTCCTTAACAATTCCCAACAATTTCCCCCTTTTTGATGATGCCAAAACCCATACGACTTAGATAAAAATAAATCTAGTCTATCTAACCGTGAAGGGAACTCCAAGCGACTGCTTCCTTTGCAGTTTCGTTTGTAATTTTCTTTTAAGTTCCTTCCCCCTTTTTTTTTTCGGTTAAATTAATGAGTTTGTAGCAGAAAATATAAAGTCATTCACAAAGCGAGTAAATGACACAGAAGAGACAGAAATAAAGGTGGGATAAATGAACAAGCAGTTCACAAAAAGAAATACTAGGAAGCTTGAAACACAAAGGTTTCCAGCAGCTTCATCCTCCTTCTCCTACTCCTTTCCTTCTTCCTCCTTCTTCTCTTCTTCTTCAATAGCAGCAGTATCCACGTAAGCTGATAGCACTCTTGATTCCATAGAGTCTACTGTGTGGATACTAGGTCTTCTCCATGCACTCTCCAGCCTGAAGGCTTCAGTTACTTCCTCATCGATAATTCCTCTGTTAGGAACGTCCGTGCCTGGATGATAAGGCATGGCGAATTCCTTTAAAGCTGGTACCTTGACAACAATTGGCTTGGGCTCTGCTTGTTCAGCCATTGTGAAGATTTTGCGGCGCAATCTGTCGTCATAGGCGGCAAGGAAGTTGTTGAGTGCACTTATTCGAGAACACTCATTCTGCAGCGGCACTACCTCCCAGAAATAATAGGCTTTGATGAATAGGTCTTTGTAGTACAGCCACAGCTCGAGCAGATCTCTCGGAATGAAATCCTCGATTTCCCTTCCGTCCAGGTGCTCATCTCTCCGTTTGGCCAATTCCTCCTCTGACCTGCTTGACAGTTGAGCCATAGTCTTTTTGAATTTTGCTCCCGACTCGCTGTTCCACGATGGACGCTTCGCATTGAGTCGTTTGCGGATGTAATCTTGCTCCTCCTTGAGAGGATATCGACCAGACTCAACCATCTCCTTCGTAGTCACGTCACATGCATCAATTATGGCTTGAGCTTCACATGCTTCGGACTCTTCTGGCATGAGAGGGATGAAGGCGCTGCGCACTAATGAGGACTGGATGAGTAACACTTCACTGAAGTGTTCCTCGATCCGTGCGTTGATCACTTGGAGTCGCCTTTCATTACTCCTCTCCTTCCTCTCGCCTTTGCTCCTTCTCTCTTCTCTTTCCTTCCTCTTTCTCTCCTCTCTTCCAGCTTTTGAAGCGACTGCTTGCTTGACCTTTTGGCGCTTGGCCTCGGGGTCATCTTGCTTAGAATGTGGGGCAGCTCGCTTCAATGGCTGCTTCAGTGGTGGGGGAGGTGGCATATCCTTCTTGGCAGCACTTGGAGGGACGACTGCTGACGAAGTGAGTGCAGCAGTGGTCGTAGTGAGTGCGGCTGTCGAAGTTGGCGCGGCGTCTGAAGTGGGCAGCTTGGGAGTAGCGGCCACTTGGGAGCTAGATGAAGCACCTGCAGCAATAGAATTTTTTGTTAGCTTAAACACTTGCTCCAACTCCCACGCCAAGGCAGCATCCTTCTCCTCCTCCACCCTCTTTTCCTCCTTCGTGATCACAGTGACTGGAGGATGTCGTGCAATAGAAGCACTCAGCACTTTTTCTTGAAGTGGCCTACTGGGCTCTTCAAGTTGTTTCAGTAATTCCTCCTTCGAGAGTTTTTTCTTCCCCTTCCTCGCTTCATCATCCACTCCCTCCTTATCTCCTCCATCTCCACTTCCTCCTTCCAACATTAACTCCACACCGACTCTCCTTCCTTCTGAACCTCCAGCTTCACCTTGCTCTACTTGCCCTTCCCTCATTTGTCCTTCCCCCTTTTTGGCATCATCAAAGCCAGGGGTTAGGATTATAGATTTTCCAGAGAGGGATTGTTGTAGTGAATTGACTGTGTTGAGGACAGTCTGAAGCATCTGCTGGGTTTTGTCCATGGATGGCGCCACAATTTCAGCAGTCTTGATCGATATCTCTTCAAGTAGATATTCGCACTGCCTCTCTCGTTCTACAACAGACGCCATCATGCTCTCTAAAGGCTCCACCTCTCTGAAGCGAGCCTCCAGCTCCGCTTCTATGGCTTTGGTGATCTTCTTGGTTTCTTCTTGAAGTGTGAGATCCAAGTGTTCCTTGGACGCTTCAAGTTCTGCCTTCATTCCGGCAAGTCTCCTTTCCCTTCGATTGAGAGAGTTGTGAAATTCAGCATCTGCAGTGATCCGTACTGTGAGAGTTTCTTTCAGTCTCTTGACTTTCTGTAGAAGAATTGATAGTTCAGCATTTTTCAAGTCAAGAGCCTGTGCACTGCTCCTCAGACTCTCCAGTTCTCTCTTGTCAACTGCACTCTCATCCTTGACTCCCTTCAACTCAGTTCGAAGTGAGTCAAGAGCCTTTTTGGTGTTGAGTAGTTCGCTTCCCTTCAACACTAGTTCTCCCTCCCTATCCTCCACCTTCTCCTTCAGCTCCTTCTTCTTTTTGGTGATCTCGTCTTGTAAACTTAAGATCTTCGCGTTCTTAACCTCCATCTCCTCTGCGTGATCCCTCATTAGCTTCTTCTCATGCATGGTTGGGGTGTGCTCAGGGATATGGGTAGTTTCAGTAGGTGAGGATTGAGATTTGTTAACTTCAATGTCCTCAAGCGGCTTCTCCACAGCCTCGCTTTCTTGGACAGGTGAAGTGTCTTGCTTCACTTTCTTCTTCCCTTGCTTTGCAGCCACTTGCTTCAAAGATGAAGCGGCTTGCTTTGCTTGGGACACTTCAGCTTGAGCTTTCACACCTTGCCTTGCTGCGGGCACTTCTACAACTAGAAGTCCCTGATCCATTGGGATTTTTGTTTTCTTCCACTTGTCGTAGAAGGTGGTGTGCTTGTTGTAGATGATCGTGTCAGATTCTGGCCATATCATCTCTGGATACTTCATTTCCAGAGCAACAGACAGCCTTGAGAAGAATTTCAATTTTCCTTTGCGCAGAATCTTATCTGGAGTTCCTGGTACGAAAGCAAAATCGTCAGCAGCTTCGTGGATTTGCTTGAGAAGCCACCCGTGCCAGTTAAACTTTGTTCCAGTGAGGCTGTCGATGATCACGGTGGTGCCGATCAGCTTCGTTTCTGACAGCGTATCAAAGGATCCAACATAGCATGCGATGCTCTTCGTAAAGAGTTCGCAGATGAGATTGAACGGGTTCTTCAAGCTTTTGCGAATGTTGGCTTCCTTGAAATTCGGATCAGCTCCAGCGACTGCAAATCGGCCATACTGCACTCCGGCCGAAAGACCTAGATCTAGCAGAGAATCTCCTCCTTCTCTTGGTAGATCGAACACCTCGATGAGTTTACTCATATTAACCTCCACCAGCTTCCTGGTCCGTGGATTAGTGAATGAGGAAGTATTTTGATCCTTCCTCAAGTTCAGTAGGATTTCTCCCACTGCCTTTGCCAAAATCTTCGTCGGCACTAAGGTTATGAACTTCCATAGACCGGCCGTGGTCACGGCTCTACGGAAGAAACCATTTACTTCGACCACAATAGGGTCGAGATGGGGCTCGACGTTGATGTGCTCGCCAACATTTGTCATGAACTCCTCCATTGTCTCAGTATTCTTTTTCTTGCCCATGGTGGATTTTGAAAGATTTTGAAGAAAATTTTAACAATGAAGTAGAAAGGGTTGAGACTCGTGAGTTGCAGAGTAATTGCAGATCTAACACGAGAATGGCAAATTTAGAAGGCTGTGAAAGGTTTGCAGTTCTGCCTCGTCCCATATATATAGAATTAGGTTATGGCTGACGTGGCAGGGGTAGGACGGTAATAACACCGAAAATCCTGTAGGTAGGCGGCGGACGTGCGGTGATGGATCTGACGTGTCCGGCGTCATCACAGTAAAAGTGAACCGCCACTTGCTCAGCGTCGCCACGTGGCCTTCTTTGGTTGGCTTGTCGTATACGGCTTTGATCGAACGGCTCCAGATTGGGGGCTGTTGAGATTCGACGGCTGGATCTTCTCCGTCTTTTCCCGCTTCAAATTCAAGCGTGTGAACACGCGCCCGTTATTTCCGTCGTTCCTGCACCTGCATTAAATGCACAGCAGAAAGTAAAATTGCACTCGAGTGCAGACAGCTCATACTCGCTTCATGCCCGCTCGCTTCGAGTTGGGCCGCTACGCCTTGACTCGCTTGAGAGGCATTCGCTTGAGTGACTGTTCTGCACTCGCTTGCGATGGCTAGCTTTGAGTGACGAAGCACTCGCTTGGCCATCTGAAGCGACTGGAATAAGAAATTGAATTTCTTTGCTTAATTTAAAATGTTTCTGACTTACATACTTCGAGGATAAACAAGAGTGTTTTCCTCTTTGTATTTGTGTCAGATTCATTTCATATTTTCCACGTAGTGAGTGAAGGTTTCTAGCACGCTTCGGCTCACTTAGTGTACTTAAAATTGAAATACTTACCAGTCAATCTCACTTCGTAGGAGATTGATACCACAAATTGAAGACTTCATTTGAACTAGATACCACCTGTTGAATGCTACACATTGAGCTAGATCTTCATGGCATTCATCTTTATGGCATTCATCTTCATGGCATTCATCTTCCTCTACGAATTAGAGAGTCCTCCATCGAAGTGAATGAGGGAGAAAATGAATAAAGTACACAAGCTTACTACAACCCGAAGGGAGCATCACGTAAGTGTACTTATTCACGACGAATGGGGGATGAGTACAAGTCCTTATCTCAGAGCAGAAATGGACAGGATGACAATGAGAATGCTCTGACAAGACAATCTCGTATTTTACGTAGAAGCATGTCACCAGCCCTGCAACCTTTTGTATAAAAAGGTAAACCTTCAAACTTTCCTACATTCTAAAGAATGAATCTGCAGTCGGTTCGCTTTGACCCAAGCTAGGGCAAATTGAAGCAATGCAGAACTCAAGATTGCAGCATTCTTGCTCGCTTTGGAAGTAGCTTGCTCCGAGAGAAGCATTAGTTCCCCCTTAACCATATACTTAACAATTCCAATAAGTTGGTAGGGAACTTCTTCCAATACTCCACCTTTCTCCACCTAACTTCAGTTTCTTCAAGCGAGTGAGATTTGAAGTGGCTCGCTTGAGTTGGTGAAGATCCGAAGCGAGTGACGCTCATGAGAACAAGCGAACACTCCTTCGTGCATCCTGGAACTAGCATTCTTCACCAGGGTCTAATAACCCTAATTCCATGCATAGCTGGTTGAAACGAGACTCAGCTAGAGGCTTGGTGAGGATATCTGCTCGCTGGAGATCGGTATGAATTTTCTCGAGCTTGATATCCTTCTTCTCGACATGATCACGAATGAAATGATGTCGAATTTCCACATGCTTGCACCTGGTGTGAAGCACTGGATTCTGCGAGATACATATGGCACTGTTGTTGTCGCAGAAGATCGGAATTTCATTCGCTTCAACTTTGTAGTCCTTCAACTGTTGACGAAGCCATAGGATTTGAGAACAGCAGCTTCCTGCGGCCATATATTCAGCTTCCGTTGTTGAAGTGGCTACGCTTGTTTGCTTCTTTGAGAACCACGAGATTAGCTTGCTTCCCAAGAACTGACACGTGCCCGACGTTGATTTCCTATCAACTCGGCAACCTCCATAGTCAGCATTGGAATATCCAGTGAGCTCCAAATTGTCCTCCGCTGGATACCACAGCCCCATATTGACAGTGCCCTTCAAATATCGAAGAATCCTTTTGGCAGCTTCAAGATGGCTGTGCTTGGGGTTACTTTGGAAGCGAGCGCAGACTCCGACTGCAAAAGCAATATCTGGCCTACTTGCAGTGAGATAGAGAAGTGACCCGATTAGGGCACGATAATCTGTAGGATCTACAGATTTTCCTCCTTCGTCTGGCTCCATCTTCCAGTTGGTATTCATAGGAATCTTCACAGCTTTAGCATGTTGAACACCAAACTTGGCAAGCATATCTCGAGTGTACTTGGCCTGGTTGATGAAAATTCCATTATCCTGCTGCTTCACTTGAAGACCTAGAAAGCAGCTCATCAAGCCAATCATTGACATCTCATACTTGGTCTTCATTAGCTCTCCAAACTTCTCGCTAAGCGACTGGTTTGGTGACCCAAATATGATGTCGTCCACGTAGATCTGGACCCATAGCATATCTTCTCCATGATTGATGGTGAAGAGAGTTCGATCTATCGTTCCCTTTTGGAATCCATTTTCCACTAGGAATTGAGATAATGTATCGTACCAAGCTCTGGGAGCTTGCTTCAACCCATACAGGGCTTTCTTCAAGCGATACACTTTATCTCCCTGCTCGAAACCCGGTGGCTGCTCCACATACACTTCTTCCTTCAATTCACCGTTGAGGAATGCGCTCTTCACATCCATTTGGTACACTTTGAATTTCTTGGCCGCTGCATAGGCTAGAAATAAACGGATCGCTTCAAGACGTGCCACTGGAGCGAAGGTCTCGTCAAAGTCGATTCCTTCCTCTTGGCAGTAGCCTTTGGCAACTAGTCGCGCCTTGTTCCTCACTACGTTGTGGTCCTCGTCCGTCTTGTTCTTGAACACCCACTTGGTGCCAATAACATGCTGAAACTTGGGACGATCCACGAGGTACCATACGTCGTTCCTGGTGAACTGATTCAGCTCTTCTTGCATGGCGATCACCCAGTTAGAATCGGCTAGGGCTTCCTCCACGCTTGATGGCTCAATGTTTGAGAGAAAGCAACTGAACATGGCACTTTCTCCAAACACTTGACTTTTGGTCACTACACCCTTGGATGGATCTCCAATGATTTGGCTAGGTGAGTGATCCTTGAGCCATGCTCGCTTTGATCCGCCAGCTTCATCTTCATCCGCTTCCTTGTCGCTCGCTTCACCGTCTGAAGCGACTGGATTGGGTGCTTGGCCTGCACTAGCTTCAGGAATCTTGGGGGCAGCTTCGACTTCTCCTTTGGGATCCTGCTCGCTTGAGTCCTTGATCTCATCATCTTCATCAAGCACGTCCCAAGTGAGTTGATTTGAGGGTTCCTTGCTTTGATCCTTTTCATTCGCTTGGGCCTGTTCCTGTGGAAGACTTAAAGAAGATTCATCAAATACGACATGGGGTGATTCTTCCACAATTAGGGTTTTACAGTTGAATACTCTGTAGGCTTTGCTAGATGTAGAGTATCCTAAGAATACTCCTTCATCTGCTTTGCTTTCAAAGGCTTTCAACTGTGACTTCCCATTGTTGTGAATGAAGACCCTACAACCAAAAATATGGAAATAAGATATGTTAGGAATTCTCCCTGTCCATATTTCATATGGTGTTTTGTCGTGCCGTTTGTTGAGAAGCGTCCGATTCTGTGTGTAGCACGCCGTGTTGGCAGCTTCAGCCCAATACTTCATCGGAAGCTTCGAGTCAGCAATCATGGTGCGAACGGCTTCTTTGATGATTCGATTTCTTCTTTCAGCAACTCCATTCTGCTGAGGAGTGCGTGCTGAAGAAGTTTGATGTGCTATGCCATGCTCCGTGCAGTACGCTTCAATTGTAGAGTTCAGGAACTCTGTGCCTTTGTCGGAGCGAATGGTCACTATAGCTTGATTCTTTTCCACCGCCAATCGCTTGAGCAGTTGTGGCAGTTTGGTCAGTGTCTCCTTCTTGCTGAATAGAAATACAACCCATGTGTAGCGAGAGAAATCGTCGACTACAACTAGAGTGTACTTCCTTCCATTTACACTAACTGGAGTAACTGGACCAAACAGATCCATGTGAAGCAGCTCGAGCACTCGCTTTGATGAGGCTTCTTCGAGACTGGCAAAGTGCTTCTTCGTCTGCTTCCCTCGTTGGCATGGTGAGCATGGATGGTCTTTGATGAAGACTTCATTCGGTATGCCTTGCACCAAACCTTTTCGAGCTAAGCGATTGATAGCTTTGAAATTGAGGTGGTTCAAGCGTCTGTGCCATAGCCATCCAATTTCTGTAGTACTTCTTGCAACTAGACAAGTTTCCTCCTTGCAGCTGTCCCATTGTGCTATGTAGACATTCCTTTGTCTAACTCCAGTGAGCACAATCTGGGATGTGAGTTTTCTCTTCACAATGCACTTGTTGGAGGTGAACTCCACCCTGTACCCTTTATCACAAAACTGTGAAATAGATAACAGGTTGTGCTTGAGTCCTTCCACATAGGAGACTTCTTCAATTGTGAGCTTTCCAATTTTCAGTGCGCCGTATCCCCTGGTGCTTCCTCGAGAGTTGTCACCAAAGGTTACGTGTGGACCCTTCTTCTCTATGTAGTTGTGAAGTAGAGTTTTCATGCCAGTCATGTGTCTTGAACATCCATTGTCCAAGTACCAAACTAGTTGACCCTCACTTGGCATGGGGTCCACGGCGCTCACCTGCAATTAGACAGATTTTGGTACCCAAATCAGTTTGGGTCCTTGCAGGTTAGTTCCCTTAGGTACCCACACTTGCTTCACTCTCTTTTGAGATGAAGCTTGTGTCTTGGGCTTCTCGACCTTCGAAAACTTGGTGTACTGCTTTGAAGCAGCTTCACACGTGCAACAGTGTGTGCAAGAGGGGTAGCGGCTCGCTTCAGACCTACCTATGCTCTTCCCACTTTGCTTATATCCTGAAGCGACTCGCTTCGGATTAGCTCTGGGTTTAGAGACTGACTTAGGGTTTCTAGTATGTCGAAGCGGCTTGCTTGGTTTCCTCGAAGCGGTCCAACTAGGGTTTTGACCCTGACTCGCTTGAGTAACCTTGGAAGTTTGAAGCGGCCTCTTGGGTGCTTCAAGTTCTTCCCCCTCAACGTTAGTCCGGTTGGACCATCTCCAGTCCGGATAACGTGACACATAGACATTACTCCTCTTCTTAGGAGGTAGATCCTTTGTCTCTCGTGTCTTGGCTTGAGACTTAGAAGCTTCAACAGTTCTCCCTTTACCCTTGGATTGGTAAGACTTAGCATGTTGAGCGCTAGGGATTGTTGAATTTTGCTTGCCCTTAGGATCTGCCCTTAAAGATATAGACATCTTCATTGGCTTCCTTTTAGGGTTCTCAGCCACTTTGCCTTTATCCTTGTTGGTGGTCGCTTTGGATGCAGTGGGCAATTCCAAAGTGACTGATGGTGTAGTGTGCGATGCACCAACAAAGACAGTCGGCTTGGAAGGTCCACCCTCATATCCAAGTCCTCCCTTTCTACCAAAAGGTAGAAGAGAACTCTCTAGTGCCTGTCTAGCGTATGATGCTTTATTTAAGTTGGCGACTAGAGTGGATTGGGTTTCATACCTTCCCTCCAAGCTTTGATGTCTAGCGAAGAGATCCTCGAACTTACTAGTCATAGCCCTTAAATTAAGTTTGACTTCGTCAAGCTCACGGGCTAGCTTTCGGTTCTCCTTCTCGCTTTGAGACAGAGCTTGTTTCACCACTTCGTGGTCGCTTGACAATTTCTGGTGTTTGTCAAACAACTCACTCCATGTAGAGGATTGTTTTTCCTCATTGACAGTGTGTGCTAGTGTAATTGAAGTGTTTGAAGGATAGAAGAATACCTCTCATGTTTCTTCATCGGTGAGCGCCATAAATCCAAGATCCTCACCATCACTGGAATTTGGATTGGTGAATGCATCTGAGTCGCTTGGTGGATCTTCAGTTGTAGCGACCGGCACTTCACTCGCTACGAGCGCTCGCCTTGGGGCATCCCTCTTGGCCTTCAATTCTTCGCGCTCTTTGGCACTTAGCTTTGGGCAATCGGATTTGTAGTGGCCCATCTTGTGGCAGTGGTAACACTCCACTTCCATCATGTCGCGCGGGATTGGCTTGGTCGTCTCTTCTCTCTTTCCTTTTCCTTCTCGAGCATCAGTGCTCCTCCCTTTGTACTGCTTGTAGAATCTTTTATACTTGCCCACTCGAGAGTTCATCTTGTTGAAGTTCTTGGATAAGAACGCAATGTGTTCTTCCAATTCTTCTCTTGTCATCTTGGCTAGCGACTGCTCGCTTGGCCCTTCGGCAGCTTTGAATGCTACTCCTTTTGACGTAGTGGGCGCTTCATCCTCGTCGTCGAGGCTCATTCGATTCAGATCAAACTCGTGAGCTTTGAGCTCGGAGAACAGCACTTCTGGCGTGAGCTTCGTTAGATCCTTGGTAGCTAGGTATAGCTCCTTCATGGTCTGCCACTTCCTTGTGAGAGCACGGACTATTTTCAGATTTACTTCCTTGTCTGTGAGTTCCTTCCCAAGCGAGTTGAGAGTTGCAGTAATGTTGGTAACTCTCAGCTCGAAGGCGTCGATGGACTCTCCTGACTTCATCACTAGATTTTCAAACTCCCGCATCTGAACAGCGAGCTTGTTTTCCTTGATTTTGTCTGTTCCTTGAGAAATGAGAGCTAGAGTTTCCCACATCTCCTTTGCTGTTGCGCACTTCCTAATCCTTGGAAGGTATGCGTCCGACACGGTGCTCTGCATCGTGTGGCGTGCAATCTTGTCGAGGTTGGCAACTTTGAAATCATTTGGAGTATACTCATCCTTATCCTTCTCCATGTACTGTTGTCGAACGTAGGCTGGACGACCTTCAGCGGCTGGAACCTCCACAGATATGGCTTTCTTGATTTCGATTGGTCCGTCCTCAATGACTTCCCACATCCGGTCGTGGATTGAGCATAAGAAGCTCTCGACTCGGAAACTCCATATCTCGTATCCTTCGATCGAGAACTGTGGAAGATTTGATGCACTGTATGTAGACATAGCAAACTATCAGCAGTAAATGCAATATGCGTGGGTGAGGTTTTGATGCACTTAGGAAATAGGATCCGGTTCAGTGAGACAACGTGAAGTGAGTGGGGACTCACTTCGGATATGCAAAGCAGAGGCTCGAAAGAACCGCTGCTCTGATACCACTTGTTGGTCCCGGTTTGCTATAGGAAAAATACGTAGAGGGGGGGGGGGGGGGGGTGAATACGTATTTTGAAGTTTTTCAACTTCAATTCCTTAACTCAGAGTACAAAGTAAAGTGCTCTTTGGAAATACTAAGACCTAGCCGAGGGCTAGATCAAAAGCAATCACGAATCTCTTGACCTAAGCTTAGAGCTTGATTAAGAGTGAGACTTTACTCTTTGTGCGGAATTTGGTGAGGTAAAATCTTTCCTAAGTAATTGAAAATCCAAGTTAAGTTTGTTTATATGCACGTGCAATGGATAATCGAATACTGTAAAGAGATTAAGGTAAGAGAGATACGACACAGAGATTTATAGTGGTTCGGAGATAACGCTCCTACGTCCACTTTGTTGCACGCCGGCAACTGTTCTTTTCACTCAAGAACTTGAAGGTTACGGGTCCTTCAAAAACCTGGTCGGGATCGGGCTTCACTTGCCTAGATCAAACGACAGACGTAGTGATTGCGGGTTCACTACACAAACCTAACAAAGACTGGAAGCTTCACTCGCTTCAGTCAGACAGACAGGGAGATTCCGGGCTCTCCTTACAGCCTAGCTTCGATCGAGCTTCACACAAACGATGTAAGTGCAAGCTTGGATCTCCACTCTATGATCGAGGCTTCTTCAATCGATGAAAGAAGGGCCTTGGATCGAAACAACCTAACGACGGCACAAAAACCTAACAGAACTGAGTTTAGGGTTTTTGGTAGACGACGACACACTATGAAGAGCTCTTTACAATAAGTGTAAAGACTGCTAGAGCTCTTCTTCTAAGCTTGGATATAGAATGGGCTTAGATTCTAAGTGTGAAGGTTGTGAAGACGAGTTCCGATGAACTGGAAACTCGGAGAACACTTGAAACAAAAACTCGAAGATTGCACTAAGGCTTGGGAGTGTTTGTTTGCAGTAGGCTCGTATGCGCAGGTAGTGTTCTACTTCTTCACGTCTTCATCCTTCACTATTTATAGGCGGAGGGTTGGCTAAGATCCGTTGCTTGGTTGGTGGCCTTGTCCCTCCTCCTCTCGACAGTACTTGCGCAGGCAGTAGCTTTTGCAGACGCGCAGATTTGGACTTTTGCCGAAAATGGCTAAGTTCCAATTTTAACAGTAACTGGAGCGACCCAGTACTGTTGCAGCGCCTTTGTCGGCCTGGCAGTCAACTCCTCTGCTCCTCTCCGCTTTCGACACGTGGAGATCTCGTAATTAATGCGGAGATCTCCTGTTGACTGGAATTCAAATTCGGAGCGGGAATTTGTGCTGTCGCTTTCTGGTAGGTAGTGGCTCGCTTCGCTTTGAAGTTGTAGTGGCCGCTCTGAAGTGAGTCGCTTCACAGTCAAATTTGTAGTGAGTCACTTGAGAAATAAATTTCCCGTGACACTACTAAATTAAGTGTTGACTCGTGTTGACTCGCTTCGGCTTTTCTTTGTAGCGCACGCTTCGCTTCGCTTTAGTGGGTTCACTTGATTCCACTGTAGCGCTCGCTTCGCTTCGCTTTGCTTTGAACTGTAGCGCTCGCTTCGCTTCACTTTGGCAGACTCACTTTGAATCTACTGTAGCGATCGCTTCGCTTCGCTATTCTTCGGCACGCTTCACTTCAGCTTGCTTGACTTGCTTCGCTTTGGAAAACACACTCAAGCGAGTGGCCTTCACTTGAACTTTTGAAGCCTAATCTAAGCAAAACAAAAGAGCCATCCTAACAGTGTAGGCTTAGAAAAATTCTAACCTATTAGCTACATCAAAATGGGTCGCTTGGGAAAAGGACGCTTGGGGTTTTGGGATCTAATCAAAACAAATGACTTCATTTATCAAAATGTCCCATGAAGTTCCCCCTTAACAATTTAGTCCTTAACAATTCCCAACAACATCTATCAATGCCCTCCCGGTTGCCAAGAATGGTCTTCCAATTATAAGAGGCATCTCTCTATCTTCCGGCATATCCAAGACTACGAAATCCACCGGAAAAATAAAGGTTTCTTCCTTCACTAGAACATCTTCCACAATTCCTTGAGCATAAGTGATAGAACGATCCGCCATTTGTAGGCACACCGGAGTAGGACGAAGATTCCCAATATCAAGCCTCTTGAAAATGGAAAGAGGCATCAAGTTTATAGAAGCTCCGAGATCACAAAGAACATTACCAAATTCTTTACCCTCAATGAGGCAAGCTATGGTGAACAATCCGGGGTCCTTCTTTTTCAATGGAAGTTTCCTTTGGACGACCGCGCTAACCTCCTCTGTCATGTTAATGGTTTCAAGCAAATCAAACTTCCTTTTGTTAGAAACGGTCTCCTTCAAGAATTTGACATATCCAGGCATGTCCGTCAAAGCATCCAACAAAGGAATGTTGATATGAACCTTGCTAAACATAGCTAAGAACCTTTTCATTTTTTCATCCATCTTCGGCTTTGCTAAACGATGGGGAAACGGTGTCTTAGTGATGACATCCTTTGTAGGTAAAGGAACTTCAACCACATCATTTTTCTTGTGAAGTTCTCTCTCAAGGATAGGATTCCTTACCTCCTTCTTCTTCTTTTCAACCTCATGATCCTCCTCCTCATAGGACAAATCTTCAACAAAAGGCTCCTCATCAACCTCTACAACCTCATCTTTGCTTCCACAAACTCTCCCACTTCTTGTAGTAATAGCTCTACAATTCTTCTTGGGATTCACCTCCGTATTGCTAGGGTATTGCCCTTGCTTGTGTTGAGAAGCAACATGGTTAGCCATTTGGCTCATTTGACCTTCATGCATCTTGATATGCTTGTCCATGGAAGAAACCGTGTTCTCCAATGTGGTGACGTTTTGCCCCGTTTGAGCAATGAAAGTGCTTTGTTGAGCGACCATTTGTTGGATGATGATTTCCATCCCCGGTTGGAGAGGCTTCTTTTCTTTAACAACTTGATGTGAAACTCCAAATCCGGGAGGAGAAGATTGGGGAGTGATTGGTGTTTAGTTGTTAGGTTTTTCGTTGTGTTTTTGTGTCCTTTTTCTTTGTGTTTTTGTGTCTTTTCGTGTGTCTTTGGCTATGATTTGGTTGTTTGGAGTTTTTGGTACTTGTAGGATAAAAAGGGCGGAAACGAGAAGAAAAGTAATCATTGACCTCGAGTTCTAACCTCTCATGATTTTATTGAAGACTCATTTTGGAGGTAATAAAAGCATTATATCGAAGACGGGTTCGATAGGAGTGCATAGGCGAAAACGGAGGTCAATTTGGAGTTCGGACGAGGAAGATACGGCCGAAACAAGAGAAGCGCGCGCAATCGTCCAGAACGTGGTCTGGACGATCGTCCAGAATCTGGACGATCGGCCAGATGATTGTGGCGTGAAGTACCAGTACCTGATTTGGACGAACGGCCAAGTCCTTAACAAATCTGGACGACCGTCCAGATGTCCACGTCCAGCTATTAGTTTCCTTATATGATTAGGTTTTCTTCCTATTATAAATACTAGTACTTTGGGACGAATTGGGATCATCCTTTAACATCTTTTAGCATATTTTAGCTTTAGTTTTCAGCACTTAAACACTTTAGATTAGTTTTACTTTGTTCGGATCCGGATTCTTAGTTCGTTGCAATTCAATTCAAGTTTTTGTTTTACTTCGCGTTCTTCGTTCTTCGTTTAATTCTCGTAAGTTATTTATTGCTTTCGTTTAATTGCTTTAATTGCTTTGCTTTAGTTTTAGATTCGTTTTCTTAATTGCTTCGTTTAATTTGCTTAGTTTTAATTTCGTTCTTTCGATTTCTAGTTTAAAGTTTAGATTCGTTTTTCTAGTTTCGATTCTCTCGTTTTCAAAGCTTTCATAGTTAGATTAATTAGCCTTTTAATTTCCAGATTTTATTCATCATGTCTAGAGTAGTTTATGCTTTCTTTATTGCTTTCTTTATTGCTTTCCTTTCGATTCTTGCCTAGGTAGATTAATCGCTTTCTTAGTTTAATTCTTAGATTTATTTCTCAAGTTCTAGATTAGATTATTTACTTGCTTTAATTTATTGCTTTAATTTATTTTCTTGCCTAGGATTTAAAATAAAAACCCAACAATTCTTTTTACTTGCTTTCTTAGTTTTAGGCTAGATTAGGTTTTACTACATAATTAATTGCCCGCAAAGTTTTCCTTCGAGATTCGACATTGGGTTTTTACTTACTAAGTGCTAGGATAGATTTCGTTCTATTGCGAACACTTTTTGGTGAAACAGGGAGCATTAAGAGCATTTTGTGGATTTCCATAAGAGTGATTTGGATGACTATTGAAGGAAGGATTTCCATAATTTCTTCGAAAGTTACCTTGATTCCAACGGTTAATGTACTTCACCTTCTCCTCATTTAAGACCTCATCATTCTTATATTTCTCGATGGCTCTTATCTCCATCATGCCTCTTTGGCCCTTCTCATAATCACTCTTTAGAGTAGTGATTAGTGAAGTCAATTCATCATATCTCTCATCCGATAGAGAGGCAACCCTCTTTGTGGAAGTCCGTTCCATAGGCCATTGGTAGGCATGAGCGGCCATCTCCTCAATTATCCTCAATGCTTCCTTGGCATGCTTGTTCAACAAACAACCCCCCGCGGTGGCATCAACTACACTTCTTGTATGAGAAGTGAGTCCACTATAGAAGTGAGTTACTTGTTGATCTTCACTTAAACCGTGTTGAGGACATTTTCGGATGAGCTCTCTATACCTTTCCCAAGCTTCAAATAAGGTCTCATCCCCATGTTGAGAGAAATGAGAAATCTCCGAAATCATCTTGTGAGCCTTTGAGGGAGGGAAATACTTTGATAAGAAAGCCTTGCAAAGATCTTTCCAAGTGTGTATCTCTGACTTGTTCAATCCCTTGTACCAATCGTTGGCTCTATCCCTCAAAGAGAAACCAAACATCCTTAGTCGAATGGCATCACAAGGGACACCATTTAGCTTAACGGTGTCACACATCTTCAAGAAGGAAGTGACATGTGCATTTGGATCCTCTAGGGGACTTCCTCCAAATTGAGTATTCATCACCATTTGAATCAATCCGGTCTTCAACTCGAAATTGTTGGCATTGATCGTGCCCCACTCCCCTCCTTGGTATTGATCTGTTGGAGCTTGATACATAAAGTTGATGGGAGGTGGTGGCGCCTCATTTGCCTTCCTCTTTTGCTCATCGATTTCCACTTGCATTTCTTCCATCCTTCTTATAATAGCCTCCATATTCGGGTTTTGATCACCCATTTCTTGCTCTTCTCTAGAATTCCTTCTTCTATATCTTCTCTCAAATTGCAAGACAAGTGGCTCTACAAGTCTCCCCTTGGACCTTGTGAACATGTACCTTCAAAACAAAAAGAAAAGAGAAATTAAAAACAAGCTTTGATTAGATAACAAGTGACTAAACAAACTATTGAAATGTCTATCTAATCACTCCACGGCAACGGCGCCAAAAATTGACTAATTAAGCTATTTCTAGCCTAGCAATAATATCGAACAAGGTAAGTCCGAATGTTGAACCACAAGGAGTGAATATGGCAATAGCAAATCAAGTAGTCTATGTTGTCTCCATCATACTATCTAAGCACACATTCATGGTTTGGTTTTTTACTTAACTAGGCAAAGAGTAAAGTAGACAATGTAAAGTAAACAAGACTAGTAAAATGCAAATGCGAAAAATCAACAATAGGAAAGGCATGGATCCAAGTGATTTCCAATATGATGATGAAGAAGGTCTTAGAATCTAGATGCTTCAAACCAATTTAATCCACCTTGGATGGTTTCTTATATCATATATGCTAACCTACCTTACTAGGGTGATTAACAAGTAGATCAATAGAGCAACAAATGCTTTCTAAGCCTTTAAATACTTTATCAACTCCAAATAGCTCAAATTAATCTAAGAAAACCTACCAACTCTCATCCAACCCATGTAATTCTTTCTAGGAACTATATGAGATGAAATCAAGTGATATGGGTATGGATTGATGCCAAGTGCTATGAATGGAAGCTTCCTAGGCATTCCATCAAACACCTTAGATGCACTCCTAGTGATCAATTATTCATGCATACAAATTAAAGTCCCAATCCATAGGCAATCTAAGGGGAAGGTAGATCAACATCCTAGATTCTAACACCTATCATCTACATCAAATTATCCATCACTTGGAGCCATATGCAAGCTTAGCTAGCCATAGATCTAGCAATCAAACCATGGAAAATAAGAGAATTCATAATAGAAATAACAAGGAAAGGAAAAGGAATAGAAATGCTTCAATAATCTTCAATCTCCAAGCTTGATCATCCAACAATATTTGAAAATACCAAAGAAGAAAGAGGGAAAATAGCTAGGGTTCTAAGAGAGAGTGCAAAAGTCAATTACAAGTGTTGTTAGATGCCAAATAAGGAAAATAACTAGCTATTTATAGTTTTCCCACAAATTGGGGTCAAATTGCAAATAACAGAAACTTGAGGTGAGAAGGTGGGGTAAAATTTGTAATTTCTGGAATGTTGACTAAAGGTTTGACTTGTGCATTTCCGGTTGACTTGTGCATTTCCGCCCACATTTCACAGTTTGCGCGCTCTCACGGTTTTGGCTCGTTCTCTCTCGTCCGGCATCGGAAAATTAATCCGCAAAGTGCTACGGCTTCCTATTTCGATCCTCTTCGACATAGAATAAGTCAAATTTGCCCAGAAAATTTCCACAGCACCAGAAATTAGCACGGAAAACGAGAGAAAGCGCAAAGCATATGGAAAATACATAAATTGTAAAAACCTATCATTTCCCATTCATTTAAGCACATATCCGACCCAAAACACGCATTAAGACGCACTCTAAAACATGCTAGATATGTGGTTATCAAACTCCCCCAAACTTAAGCCATTGCTCGTCCCGACAATGGAACGAACAATCAAAGAACAATAAGCACATATGGGTATGCAAATCAAGATCATCGATGCCTCAAAGCTCACTCAATAAAGCATTTTCAAGCATGGAACTCCCAAGGTGCATTAAACAATTCACAATCACACAACACTCTCAACCAAAAAATCAATCACTCAAGCATAATGAAACTCCAAACCTCTCTAGATGTAAGTGTATCACTCTTTCTCTCAAGTGTATGGAAATAAGTTTTCACACATCGAACTCATGCATGCATCGCTCTTACCATAAGCTTGCCCTAAATCTCAAGATCTCCATCGCTTAATTGTGCACTCGAACTAAGATCAATTAGGTCTTTTCTTTAGGCTTGTAATGTGGGGACATTGGTTTAGGTAGGGATTTTTAGGCTAAGTGACTAAGAAATCTCTTAAGTACTTTCACATTCTATTTTCCACTCTAAGTGTGAATTTCTCCACCTTCTACCTTCACCATTTCACCTCTATACACTCTTTAATACACAAACTTGATTGAAGTTTCTCAAATGTTCATGGATAACTCCTTTATGCTGTCATTCACACTATCTTTATTCAAACTTTTTTTTTTTTTCAACTTTTTTTTTCCTTTTTGTGAGAATTTCATTCTCAACTCTTTGATTTTTTTTTTTCTTTTTTCTTTCTTTCTTTCTTTTTTTTTTTTTTAGAGCTCATAGGAGTATTCTCATCTTAAAACTACCTCTTCAATCAAACTACTCAAACCTCGTTTTCTCAGTTACTTCACAACCTCTCAATAGATTCCCTTAACCAACCTTCACCCCCTTTCATCCGGTTTAGCAACAAGGGCTTCAAAGGCTCAAGGGGGACCACAAAGTTAACGTTTCATTTGGTTAGTGTTTAAGGAATAATGAGGCTAACAATTGAGGGCCTAAAATCCTTTCTAAGTTCTAGTAGCACATATAGCAACCTCGATCGAGATTGAAGGCATGTTCTAGAAGATAACAATGCACTACATGGCAAACTCTCAAGAAAGAAAAATAACGTTATCAACGCAACGTTTTGGCTCAAACCTTACAAGCTTTTGTTTAGAGTTCATGTGCCTAAGATCAATCATTCCTAGTTAATCATGTTATGCAACCATTTCATGCTCAAAACACACATGAGAAATTCCAAAAATATGATGCAATTTCCGCTCAAATCATCATCGACATCTCTCTTGAAAGCAAACGAGCGATAACCACAATATCTAAACATGTGAACAAGAAGCACTAAAACTCAAGTGATACTTTTAAAATGAAACTTGAAAAATTTTGCACCTACGCAACTAAGCACCCTTATAAAGCATGAAAACATCACTTGAATTATTTGCACACACACCCTTTCAAATTCCAAATTTCTTATCCAATTTCTCTTTTTCTTATCCTCAAAACTTCACCACAAACAACCCACTCTACACACTCTCATCTCATCAACAAGCAACCACATCATAGCAACTCAATCGAACAAATTCCACAACAATTACCAAAAGTAGAAAACACCAAAAATAAAAATAAAGTGATTTAAACATTTTATCGTACCCCCCTCCCCCAAACTTATTCTAGAAAATCATTCTAGAATGAGTTTGGGAGGAAGAATAAATAAAAGGCTTAAATCACACTTACAAACATTTGAGGGTTTCTACGAAGGTGGAGGCCTCAGCCATGGAAGGCCTTGGCTCACTTAGAAATCTCGGAATTGCTTAAATAGCGTCGCCATTGAATTCATACTACGCTCAACGCGGTTGACTTGAGTGCCCATGGTGGCGAATTGTCTTTCCATGTGTGCTTTCATGGTGTCGAACCTTCGATCAAAAGTAGAATGCATGGTGGATAATCTATCTTCCATGGTTGAAACTCGAACCCCAAATGCTTCAAAATCACCATGAGAAGACGTGTGAGTAGTATCCTCTTCCTCTTGTCTTGCACTTTCACCCTCATACACTCCTCCAAAATCGAATATCTTCTCAATGATAGCCCTCGTATGAGAAGGCAAGTTCATCTTCCAATTCGTTCTATCATGGATGTCCGTCACAAGCACCAACCTAGCATTCGGAAGGGGAAAACGCCTTTCTTGTAAATCTTTATCATGAAAGAGAAAGAAGTAAGGGGCTTTCTTGCTAGAGATGAATTGGATGGAGCAAAGCTTCTTAATGTCAAGGAGGTACTTCTCATCCAAGTGAGGGCAACCATCTAGGCCAACACGAAACCTCTTCACCCAAGGGGTCAACATCCCCCCAATATTCACTTTGCCGGTTGGGCCACTAGATTGCTTCCTCACTTGTGGCAAGAAAAGGTGGCAAAAGTTGATGCGTTTACCCGTGAGCATTGCATCAAGAATGAAAAGATCATTGGGCCTCACCGACGTGTTCTCCTTTCGAGCGACAACCGTGTGAGAAATGATTTTCAAGGCCATCCTTAGAACCGGGTTGCAAACCTCATTCGCCTTTCAGTATCCGGACCGAAAAAGACTCGTGGTGTTAGAAATACGCTCCCACAATTGAAAAGGACAAAAGACATTCTTGTACAAGTGAAGCCCCCCATGAGGAACACCATAGCAATCATCAATCTCCTCCAAGGAAAGTGCACATCGATCACCAAATAGTTGAAACGACACATCTTGTATGGTGAGAATAGGCCCTATCTCGATGGTGCTCAATATCTCAAGGGTGATCTTCTCATATGTTCTTCTATCCTCCATTACATCATCAAGAAAAGCTCCCCATCCAATATTATCAAACAAACACTTCAAGTTATCATAAAGCCCCAAACTCACCAACACTCCCTTCGAAGGAAAACGTGTAGACTCAATCCCCCTCGTCACTAAGTTAGCAAATGCTTCTCTTTCATCCCCATCCTCAATGAAAATTCTATGAGTCTCCGGAAGAGTAGGATCACCCTCAAGTGCTCCCAATGATGAACTCGTGCCTTTCCTCTTCTTGTTAGCACAAGAGGATTCTTGGACGGGTTCCTTCCCTTTTTTAGAGTGTCCCCTACAAGCAAGAATTATGCATATCAAACTCCATAGTTTAGAATTCAATGCAAATCACCCCTTGGTATATCAAAGCTCAATACACACATATGAAGCTCCAATCAACTCACAACATTGCCAACTAAACAATCATGCTTCCAATCATGCACTGTCCACCATTCATCTCAAACCACAAGAATACAAGACTAACCAAGCATTCCTAACATACTCCAAATCTCAATTAGCATGCTAAATTAAGAAAAGAGAAGAGATATCTCCATAAAACCATGCTAGGACAATGTGAGAAGCTTCTTACCTCATGATTCTTGGCAAAGTTGGACAATATTGAGAAATTTACACCAAAAAGTTCACAACACCCAAATTTTTGTTTTTCACCTTAATGAGCTCGAAAATGAACAATTTTGGTCTTAAAAGAAAGCTTATGTGGTGAAAAACAACTCTATGGTAAGGTTTTGCGAGATTCAAAAAGGATTAAGAGATATGAGAGAAAGAAAATTCAAATTTTCCATGTTATTGAGGTAGTTCTTGAAGATAGAGAGATAAAGTAGTAGATGGGTGGAGTAATGAGGAAGATGACAAATGCATAGCACACAAAGAAAATGGAAAAACAAAATGAAAATAGGGAGGAAGGAGAGTTGGCGGTCAACGCCAAGGAAGGGGCCATTGACCGCCGGAAAAAACACTAAGAACTGCCGGATTTTGGCGGCCTAACTTGAACCGCCGGTGGCCTACATGGCGGGTGAGGCTCGAGCCGCCAGCTCACCTGCCAAACTCACTGTTCTCTGATTTGGCCCGAGCATTTCCGGGCCGGTCCGGGACGAAAGTCGGTCCTCCCCCTACTCCCGAGTCTTAGGAACTCAATGCAATCGACGGAATCGAATTCCGACAAGTTTTGCTATTTTTTTTTTATTTTACCGCCAGACTGCACAAAGTTAGCACTTAGTCCCTCAAAAATTTTCTAAGTGTTGGAGTTCAAGAACTTGAAAATTCTCAAAAATTTTCTAAGGCATGAAATTGCCAACTTGAAAAATCTCAAAAATTTTCTAAGGCATAGGAAAGCACCCAACACTTAGAAATACTTTTCCATAACATATCAACCCACTTCTCAACTCTTATTCGACTAAACGACGCAACCTAAACTTAAAGAAAACGAGTAAATAAAGGATACGTGTTGGGGTGCCTCCCAACGAGCGCTTTGTTTAACGTCGATAGCTCGACGATACCTCACTTTTCGTCAAGGATCTTGAAGCAACGAGAACGTGGCCTCTTCTATATCCGCACGAAAGTAATGCTTGATTTGGTGGCCATTAACCTTGAAAGTCGTGCCATCATCCTTCAATAGCTCGAATGTCCCATTCGGATAGCATCTATAGATCGCATAAGGCCCGGCCCATTTTGAACGAAGCTTTCCGGGGAATAACTTCAAACGAGAGTTAAAGAGTAGAACGGCATCCCCCGGACTAAACTCACGGCTTCGAATTCCACGATCATGAAACTTCTTGGCTCTCTCCTTGAAAATCCTTGAGTTCTCATAAGCTTCATTCCTCCATTCATCTAGCTTTACCAATTGATCTTGCCTTGCAAAACCGGCTTCCTTGAACTCAAAATTGATTCGTCTTGTTGCCCAATAAGCGTTATGCTCTAATTCAACCGGGAGGTGGCATGATTTTCCAAACACCAATTGATATGGAGACATACCGATAGGCGTCTTGTATGTCGTTCGATATGCCCATAGAGCATCATCGAGCCTATTAGCCCAATCCTTTCGGTTTGCAACCGACTTCTCAAGAATTTGCTTGATCTCTCGATTGGCTAACTCGGCTTGGCCATTTGCTTGAGGATGATATGGCAATGTGACCTTGTGCTTCACACCATACTTAGCCAAGAGGCTACCAAGCCAACGATTGTTGAAGTGTGACCCCCCCATCGCTAAGAAGTGCCCTCGGGGTTCCAAACCGAGACAAGATATTCTTCTTAAGAAACTTAAGCACCACTTTAGAATCGTTGATAGCCGTAGGAATGGCTTCCACCCATCTCGAGACATAGTCCATTGCAAGCAAGATGTAGTAGTAACCATTAGAGATGGGGAAAGGTCCCATGAAGTCAATCCCCCAAACATCGAAAAGCTCTACCTCAACCATGATGTTTTGAGGCATCTCATCACGTTTGGTGATTGTACCCAAACGTTGGCATCTATCACAACTCTTCACATATGCAAGGCAATCCTTGAATATCGAAGGCCAATAGAATCCGCTTTGAAACACCTTAATTGCAGTTCGATTTGCTCCAAAATGCCCTCGACATGGTGAGCTATGGCACTCCTCTATGATCTTATTCCAATCATTTTGGCCAACACATCGTCGGATAATGCCATCCGCACATCTCCTCCAAAAATATGGTTCTTGCCAATAGTAGAATTTGACCTCACGAAGGAACTTCTTCTTCTCATATGACTTCAAATCCGGAGGTAGCTCATGAATGACCAAGAAATTTGTAATATCGGAATACCAAGGAGTATAGAGCTTCAAAGCAAGAAGTCTCTCATCCGGAAAACCATCCACAATCTTGGAATCCTCGGAATCACCCTCAATAGGGTTCTCAAGTCGAGACAAGTGATCCGCTATCACATTTTCACACCCTTTTCGATCTCTTATCTCCATATCAAACTCTTGTAAGAGAAGAATCCATCGAATGAGGTGAGGTTTAGCATCTTTCTTCGCAATGAGATGCCGAATAGCGGTGTGATCCGAATAAACAATGGTGTGCTTGCCAACAAGATAGTGCCGAAACTTCTCAAAAGCAAACACCACCGCAAGAAACTCTCTCTCGGTAGTTTTGTAATTCTTTTGAGCCGAGTCTAGAGTTTTTCTTGCATAGCGTATAACTCGGAACAAGTTATCCCGCTTTTGACCCAAAATCACTCCTATCGTCCAATCACTTGCATCACAATCAATGATAAAAGGCTCTTCCCAATTTGGAGTAATCAAAACTGGAGTGGAGACTAAAGCCTTTTTCAACTTCTCAAAAGCAACTAGACACTCATCATCAAATACAAACTTGGCATCCTTCTCAAGAAGATGACAAAGAGGCTTCGTGATTTTAGAGAAATCCTTGATGAATCTTCTATAAAAACCCGCATGCCCCAAGAAACTCCGAATGCTCTTGATATTAGTAGGCGGAGGTAACTTTTCAATTGCCACGATCTTGGCTCTATCCACCTCCAATCCTTTACTCGAGACTCGGTGTCCAAGGACAATGCCATCCTTAACCATGAAGTGACATTTCTCCCAATTAAGCACAAGAGAGGTCTCCTCACATCTTTGAAGAACTTGAGTCAAATTATCAAGACAATTATCAAAGCATGACCCAAAAACCGAGAAATCATCCATAAAGACCTCCATGATATTTTCAATCAACCTATGGAATATTGCCATCATACACCTTTGAAAAGTGGCTGGTGCATTGCATAAACCAAAAGGCATTCTCCTATAGGCAAAAACACCATAAGGACAAGTAAATGCCGTCTTATGTTGATCTTCTGGGGCAATTGTGATTTGATTGTAGCCCGAGTAGCCATCAAGAAAACAATAATATTCATGCCCCGCCAATCTATCAAACATTTGATCAATGAAAGGAAGAGGGAAGTGATCCTTCCTTGTCGCCGAAATCAAAGCTCTATAATCGATGCAAACCCTCAATTTAGAAGCCACTCTAGTAGAAATCACCTCATTGTTCTCATTCTTGATAACGGTCATACCTCCCTTCTTCAGAACAACTTGGGTAGGGCTCACCCATTCACTATCGGAAATAGCCCAAATCATACCCGCATCTAGGAGTTTTAAAACCTCTTTTCTAACCACTTCTTGAAGAACGGGGTTCAATCTCCGTTGTGGTTGCCTTTTGGGCCTTGCATCCTCTTCTAACAAGATCCGGTGCATACAAACACTAGGGCTTATACCCTTAATATCATCAATGGTCCACCCAATCACCGATTTATATTGCCTCAAGATTCTTAGCAACCTCTCCAATTCGGACTCTGAGAGGATGCTTGACACTATAATAGGAAAAGTTTCATTATCACCTAGAAAGGCATACCTCAAGTGCTCCGGTAGTTCCTTCAACTCAAGGGCCGGAGTTGAAGTTTGACCTTTATCTTCCCCCTTTGCACTTGCTCGGTCTTCCTCCGTTCTTAGCTCTAAGAACCCCACTTCTTTCTTTGGAGAAAATGACTTTTGAGACTCCAAGAAGGCTAGAGTACTCAAGAGCTCATCACAAGCTTCATCTATCTCGGTGTAAGAATAAATGGAGTTTTGGATTACATCCTTCAAATGATCTTCTTCTTTAGATGATGGAACCACTTCTATCAAGTTGCATTCCTCAAAATCGTGGTCACTTGTCTTCTTCATGGCATCATAGATGGAGATAGTGAGAGTTTCATCATTTACACGAAAGGTGAGATTACCCTCATGAACATCTATCAATGCCCTCCCGGTTTCCAAGAATGGTCTTCCAAGTATAAGAGGCATCTCTCTATCTTCCGGCATATCCAAGACTACGAAATCCACCAGAAAAATAAAGGTTTCTACCTTCACTAGAACATCTTCCACAATTCCTTGAGCATAAGTGATAGAACGATCCGCCATTTGTAGGCACACCGGAGTAGGACGAAGATTTCCAATATCAAGCCTCTTGAAAATGGAAAGAGGCATCAAGTTTATAGAAGCTCCGAGATCACAAAGAACTTTACCAAATTCTTTACCCTCAATGAGGCAAACTATGGTGAACAATCCGGGATCCTTCTTTTTCAATGGAAGTTTCCTTTGGAGGACCGCACTAACCTCCTCTGTCATGTTAATGGTTTCAAGCAAATCAAACTTCCTTTTGTTAGAAACGGCCTCCTTCAAGAATTTGACATATCCGGGCATGTCCCTCAAAGCATCCAACAAAGGAATGTTGATATGAACCTTGCCTAACATAGCTAGGAACCTTTTCATTTATTCATCCATCATCGGCTTTGCAAAACGATGGGGAAACGGTGCCTTGGTGATGACATCCTTTGTAGGTAAAGGAACTTCAACCACATCATTTTTCTTGTGAAGTTCTCTCTCAAGGATAGGATTCCTTACCTCCTTCTTCTTCTTTTCAACCTCATGATCCTCCTCCTCATAGGACAAATCTTCAACAAAAGGCTCCTCATCAACCTCTACAACCTCATCTTTGCTTCCACAAACTCTCCCACTTCTTGTAGTAATAGTACTACAATTCTTCTTGGGATTCACCTCCGTATTGCTAGGGTATTGCCCTTGCTTGTGTTGAGAAGCAACATGGTTAGCCATTTGGCTCATTTGACCTTCAAGCATCTTGATATGCTTGTCCATAGAAGAAACCCTGTTCTCCAATGCTGTGACCTTTTGCCCCGTTTGAGCAATGAAAGTGCTTTGACCATTTGTTGGATGATGCTTTCCATCCCGGTTGGAGAGGCTTCTTTTCTTCAACAACTTGATGTGAAACACCAAATCCGGGAGGAGAAGATTGGGGAGCATTAAGAGCATTTTTTGGATTTCCATAAGAGAGATTTGGATGACTATTGAAGGAAGAATTTCCATAATTTCTTCGAAAATTACAATGATTCCAACGGTTAATGTACTTCACCTCCTCCTCATTTAAGACCTCATCATTCTTATATTTCTCGATGGCTCTTATCTCCATCATGTCTCTTTGGCCCTTCTCATAATCTCTCTTTAGAGTAGTGATTAGTGAAGTCAATTCATCATATCTCTCATCCGATAGAGAGGCAACCCTCTTTGTGGAAGTCCGTTCAATAGGCCATTGGTAGGCATGAGCGGCTATCTCCTCAATTATCCTCAATGCTTCCTTGGCATGCTTGTTCAACAAACAACCCCCCGCGGTGGCATCAACTACACTTCTTGTATGAGAAGTGAGTCCACTATAGAAGTGAGTTACTTGTTGATCTTCACTTAAACCGTGTTGAGGACATTTTCGGATGAGCTCTTTATACCTTTCCAAAGCTTCAAATAAGGTCTCATCCCCATGTTGAGAGAAATGAGAAATCTCTGAAATCATCTTGTGAGCCTTTGAGGGAGGTAAATACTTTGATAAGAAAGCCTTGAAAAGATCTTTCCAAGTGTGTAACTCCGACTTGTTCAATCCCTTGTACCAATCGTTGGCTCTATCCCTCAAAGAGAAACCAAACATCCTTAGTCGAATGGCATCACAAGGGACACCATTTAGCTTAACGGTGTCACACATCTCCAAGAAGGAAGTGAGATGTGCATTTGGATCCTCTAGGGGACTTCCTCCAAATTGAGCATTCATCACCATTTGAATCAAGCCGGTCTTCAACTCGAAATTGTTGGCATTGATCGTGCCCCACTCCCCTCCTTGGTATTGATCCATTGGAGCTTGATACATAAAGTTGATGGGAGGTGGTGGCGCCTCATTTGCCTTCCTCTTTTGCTCATCGATTTTCACTTGCATTTCTTCCATCCTTCTCATAATAGCCTCCATATTCGGGTTTTGATCACCCATTTCTTGCTCTTCTCTAGAATTCCTTCTTCTATGTCTTCTCTTAAATTGCAAGACAAGTGGCTCTACAAGTCTCCCTTGGACCTTGTGAGCATGTACCTTCAAAACAAAAAGAAAAGAGAAATTAAAAACAAGCTTTGATTAGTAACAAGTGACTAAACAAACTATTGAAATGTCTATCTAATCACTCCACGGCAACGGCGCCAAAAATTGACTAAGCTATTTCTAGCCTAGCAATAATATCGAACAAGGTAAGTCCGAATGTCGAACCACAAGGAGTGAATATGGCAATAGCAAATCAAGTAGTCTATGTTGTCTCCATCATACTATCTAAGCACACATTCATGGTTTGGTTTTTTACTTAACTAGGCAAAGAGTAAAGTAGACAATGTAAAGTAAACAAGACTAGTAAAATGCAAATACGAAAAATCAACAATAGGAAAGGCATGGATCCAAGTGATTTCCAATATGATGATGAAGAAGGTCTTAGAATCTAGATGCTTCAAACCAATTTAATCCACCTTGGATGGTTTCTTATATCATATATGCTAACCTACCTTACTAGGGTGATTAACAAGTAGATCAATAGAGCAACAAATGCTTTCTAAGCCTTTAAATACTTTATATATCAACTCCAAATAGCTCAAATTAATCTAAGAAAACCTACCAACTCTCATCCAACCCATCTAATTCTTTCTAGGAACTATATGAGATGAAATCAAGTGATATGGGTATGGATTGATGCCAAGTGCTATGAATGGAAGCTTCCTAGGCATTCCATCAAACACCTTAGATGCACTCCTAGTGATCAAATATTCAAGCATACAAATTAAAGTCCCAATCCATAGGCAATCCAAGGGGAAGGTAGATCAACATCCTAGATTCTAACACCTATCATCTACATCAAATTATCCATCACTTGGAGCCATATGCAAGCTTAGCTAGCCATAGATCTAGCAATCAAACCATGGAAAATAAGAGAATTCATAATAGAAATAACAAGGAAAGGAAAAGGAATAGAAATGCTTCAATAATCTTCAATCTCCAAGCTTGATCATCCAACAATATTTGAAAATACCAAAGAAGAAAGAGGGAAAATAGCTAGGGTTCTAAGAGAGAGTGCAAAAGTCAATTACAAGTGTTGTTAGATGCCAAATAAGGAAAATAACTAGCTATTTATAGTTTTCCCACAAATTGGGGTCTAATTGCAAATAACAGAAACTTGAGTTGAGGAGGTGGGGTAAAATTTGTAATTTCTGGAAAGTTGACTAAAGGTTTGACTTGTGCATTTCCGGTTGACTTGTGCATTTCCGCCCACATTTCACAGTTTGCGCGCTCTCACGGTTTTGGCTCGTTCTCTCTCGTCCGGCATCGGAAAATTAATCCGCAAAGTGCTACGGCTTCCTCTTTCGATCCTCTTCAACATAGAATAAGTCAAACTTGCCCAGAAAATTTTCACAGTACCTGAAATTAGCACAAAAAACGAGAGAAAGCGCAAAGCATATGGAAAATGCATAAATTGTAAAAACCTATCATTTCCCGTTCATTTAAGCACATATCCGACCCAAAACACGCATCGAGACACACTCTAAAGCATGCTAAATATGTGGTTATCAAGCTTCCCTTTCTGAAGGATTTCTTCGGTGCTCCCCTTCTCATATTTGAAGTTTTTGGCAACTTCATGCATTTGGTTGATGAACCAACCATGCCAATTAAACTTCGTGCCAGTCAGACTATCCACGATGACGGTTGTGGCGAAGACCTTTGTATCAGACAACTGGCCCAACGTTCCGACATAGCACGCTACAGATTTAGAGAAGAGTTCGCAGATTAGATTGAACGGAGTTTCCACATCCGTCCTTATGTTGCTGTGTTTCACCTCGAATTCTGCATTCTTATCGGCGGCGAAACGTGCGAACTCAACATTCACAGACAACTCCAAATCCAAGAAGGAATCCGCTCCTTCCTTCGGCTGATTAAAAACTCCAACGATGGCGTCTAGGGTAACATCCACCGGCATACCATCCTGTGGGTCGGTGAACGTGGAAGACGTCCGTCCTTCCTCCAGGTTCAACAGAATTCCAGCCACGGATTTGGCCTAAATTTTCTCCAATTTTGCAGTGACGAACTCCCACAAGCCGGCCATAGTCACAGCCATGCGGAAGAAGCCATCTGCTTCAACTACCCTTGCGTCGAGGTGAGGCTCAACGTTGATGTTCTCGGTGATGGAGGCCTTCATGGTATGGGTTGTTGCTTTCTTCACCATGATTTGAAGATTTGACGAAATATGGGTGAAGATTTAAAGGGTTGAGACTTGTGAATTGCAGGGGTTGCAGAATTTGCACGAGAATGGCAATTTTAGGGGGTGATGAAAGTTTCTGCAAATCTGCATCTACCATTTATATAGATTTTAGGGTTCGGCTGACGGGGTAGGGGTGAGATGGTAATTTCCCCGAAAATCCTGTTTGTATACGGCGGCCATCGGCGATGTGATTGACGTGTCCGGCGTCATCACAGTAAAAGTGAGCCGTCAAGTTGACTTGGCGCTCCACGTGGCCTTCTATGATTCGTCTGTTCAAACGGCGTTGATCCAGCGGCTGTGATTTAAAAACTGTTGAGATTCAACGGCTGGATCGTGTGCGAATTTCCCGCTTCAAATTTGAAGTGTGTTGCACGCGCCCGAAATATCTGCTTTGTACTTCATATGCATTAAATGCAAAGCAAAAAGTGATATTTGCACTCGAGTGTGTACAGCTCACACTCGCTTCGTACCCGCTCGCTTCGAGTGTGGCCGCTTGGCTTTTACTCTCTAGCGAAGTACTCACTTGGCGTGACTGTTCCACACTCGCTTGCGATGGCTCGCTTGAGTGACGTAGCTCTCGCTTGACCATCTGAAGCGACTGGTATAAGAAATTTGAAATTTCTTGACTTTATTTAAAATGTTTCTGACTTACATACTTCGAGGATAAACAAGAATGTTTTCCTCTTTGTATTTGTGTCAGATTCATTTCATATTTTCCACATAGTAAATGAAGGTTTCTAGCACGCTTCACTTTACTTAGTGTACTTGAATTGAAATACTTACCAGTCAATCTCACATAGTAGGAGATTGATACCACTTGTAGATACCCCTTGTTGGTTACTTCAAGCTTGGTCTTCGTGGCATTCATCTCTTCCATCTTTCTCTACGAATTAGAGACTCCTCCATCGAAGTGAATGGGGGGGAGAATGAATAGAGTACACAAGCTTTCTACAACCCGAAGGGAGAATCACTATAGTGTACTTATTCACGACGAATGGGAGATGAGTACAAGTCCTTATCTCAGGTCGGAATAGGACAGGATGACAATGAGAATGCTCTGACAAGACATTCTCGTTTTTACGCAAAGACATGTCACCAGTCATGCAACCTTTTGAAGTAAAAGGTAACTCTTCAAGCTCTCCTCTAGAATCTACAGAATGAATATGCATTCGGCTCGCTTAACCCAAAATAGGGAAAATTGAATCGATGCAATATTCAAGGTGGGAGAAGAATGAATAAACACTCGGCAGCTCAACTCAATGAAGAGTGAGTAAAGAGTGAGTGTTATCCACGACGAAGGAGATGAGAAGACATGCTCCTCTTCGGCAAAAAGATGGGAAGAGGACGCAAGGTCTAGGTGCCAGCCCTGCCTAAGCTTTCACCGATTTTACGTGGGAAGGCCCGATACAAGACCCCACAACCATTACTAGAAAAGCGAGCAAGGAAAGCTGCTACCTAGCCTAGGATTCCTAGCGAGTGGGTATGAACACTTGCAAGTACCGTTGGAAGTAGACTGCTCCGAGAGCAATCAATAGTTCTCTCCCTTAACCATAGCCTTAACAATCCTGTTAGTTGGTAGGGAACGTCTTCCAGCACTCCACCTTTCTCCACCTTATCTCTCCTTCTTCAAGCGAGTGAGTTTTGAAGTGACTCGCTTAAATTGGTGAAGATCCAAAGCGAGGGTCGCTTGAGGGCAAGCGTCCACTCCTTTGTGCATCCTGGATCTAGCACTCTTCACCAGGGTCTAGTAACCCTAATTCCATGCATAGCTAATTGAAATGTGACTCAGCTAGAGGCTTGGTGAGGATATCTGCTCGCTGGAGATCGGTATGAATTTTCTCGAGCTTGATATCCTTCTTCTCGACATGATCACGAATGAAGTGATGTCTAATTTCCACGTGCTTGCATCTGGTGTGAAGCACTGGATTCTGCGAGATACATATAGCACTGTTGTTGTCGCAGAATATTGGAATCTCATTCACTTCAACTCTGTAGTCCTTTAACTGCTGACGAAGCCACAAAATTTGAGAACAACAGCTTCCAGCAGCCATGTACTCGGCTTCAGTCGTTGAAGTAGCTACACTTGTCTGCTTCTTCAAGAACCATGAGATGAGCTTGCTTCCCAAGAACTGACACGTGCCCGAAGTTGATTTCCTATCAATTTGGCACCCTCCATAGTCAGCATCGGAGTATCCCGTGAGTTCCAGATTATCTTCTGCAGGATACCATAGCCCCATATTGACGGTGCCTTTGAGATAGCGAAGGA
This sequence comes from Thymus mandschuricus, assembly GCA_029379335.1. Lineage (NCBI taxonomy): Eukaryota > Viridiplantae > Streptophyta > Magnoliopsida > Lamiales > Lamiaceae > Thymus > Thymus mandschuricus. The sequence continues at coordinate 13,717,812 of CM057081.1, read as the reverse complement.
TTCGCTTGGCAACTTCATAGTGGCTATGCTTGGGATTGCTTTGGAAGCGAGCGCAGACTCCGACTGCAAACGCAATATCCGGCCTGCTTGCAGTGAGATAGAGACCCGATCAAAGCACGGTAGTCTGTAGCAACAGACTTCCCTTCTAGGTATGGCTCCATCTTCCAGTTGGTGTTCATCGGAATCTTCACACCTTTAGCATGTTGAACACCAAACTTGGCAAGCATATCTCGAGTATACTTAGCTTGATTGATGAAGATCCCATCATCTTGCTGCTTCACTTGAGGACCTATGAAGCAACTCATCAAGCCAATCATCGACATCTCATATTTGGTCTTCATCAATTCTCCAAACTTCTCACTAAGCGACTGGTTTGGTGATCCAAATATGATGTCATCTACGTAGATCTGGACTCATAGCATATCTTCTCCATGATTAATGGTGAAGAGAGTCCGATCTATCTTTCCTTTGTGAAATCCATTATCCACTAGGAATTGAGATAGCATATCATACCACGCTCTAGGCGCCAGCTTCAATCCATACAGGGCCTTCTTTAATCGATACACCTTATCTCCTTGCTCGAAACCTGGTGGCTGCTCCACATATACTTCTTCCTTGAGCTCTCCATTGAGAAACGCACTCTTGACGTCCATTTGATAGACCTTGAATTTCTTAGCCGCTGCATAGGCAAGAAATAGTCTAATCGCTTCAAGCCTAGCCACTGGAGCGAAGGTCTCATCGAAATCGATTCCTTCCTCTTGGCAGTAGCCTTTGGCGACGAGTCGAGCTTTGTTTCTCACGACATTGTGGTCCTCGTCCATCTTGTTCTTGAACACCCACTTGGTGCCAATCACATGCTGGAATTTGGGACGATCCACAAGATACCATACGTCGTTTCTGGTGAACTGATTGAGCTCTTCTTGCATGGCAATCACCCAATTTGAATCTGCTAGGGCTTCCTCCACGCTTGCTGGCTCAATGTTGGATAGAAAGCAACTAAACATAGCACTTTCTCCAAACACTTGGCTTCTGGTCACCACGCCTTTGGATGGCTAGGTGAATGATCTTTGAGCCATGCACGCTTGGATCCACCAGATTCTTCTTCTTCTTTATGCGGGTCGCTTGCTTCTCCATCTGAAGCGACTGGAATGGGTGTTTGGCCTGCACTCGCTTCATGAGTCTTGGGGGCAGCTTCAACCTTCTCTTGAGCAATTTGATCGCTTGAATCTATAACTTCTTCTTCATCTTCAAGCATGTCCCAAGTCAATGGACTGATGCGTTCCTCGCTTGAATTCTTGTCATTCGCTTGAACCTGTTCCTGTGGAAGACTTAAAGAGGATTCATCAAATACAACATGGGGTGATTCCTCCAAAATTAGGGTTTTACAATTGAATACCCTGTAAGCTTTGCTAGATGTAGAATATCCTAAGAATATTCCTTCATCAGCTTTGCTTTCAAAGGTTTTCAATTGTGACTTCCCATTATTGTGAATGAAGACCCTACAACCAAATATATGAAAATAGGAAATGTTAGGAATTCTCCCTGTCCGTATTTCATATGGTGTTTTGTCTAACCGTTTGTTGAGAAGTGTCCGATTCTGGGTATAGCATGCAGTATTGGCAGCTTCAGCCCAATACTTCATTGGAAGCTTCGAATAAGCAATCATAGTACGAACGGCTTCTTTGATGATTCGATTTCTTCTTTCTGCTACTCCGTTCTGCTGAGGTGTGCGTGCTGAGGATGTTTGATGTGCTATTCCATGCTCCGTGCAGTAAGCTTCGATAGTAGAGTTTAGGAACTCTGTGCTTTTATCGGAGCAAATGGTGGCGATCGCTTGATTCTTCTCTACAGCAAGACGCTTGAGCAATTGTGGTAGTTTGGACAGTGTCTCCTTCTTGCTAAAGAGAAATATAACCCAAGTGTAGCGAGAGAAGTTGTCGACTACAACGAGAGTGTACTTCCTTTCATTGACGCTAACTGGAAGATGCTTCCTCTAAGCTTGCGAAGTGCTTTTTTGTCTGCTTGCCTCGTTGGCATGGTGAGCATGTATGATCTTTGACAAAGACCTCATTAGGTATGCCCTGTACCAAGCCTTTTCGAGCTAAGCGATTGATCGTTTTGAAATTGAGATGACTCAAGCGTCGGTGCCATAACCATCCAATTTCAGTAGCACTCCTAGCGACCAAGCACGTCTCCTCTTTGCAGCTATCCCATTGCGCAATGTAGACATTCCTTTGTCTTACTCCAATGAGTGCAATTTGGGATGTCAGCTAGTGCTTTACCACGCACTTGTTGGAGATGAACTCCACCTTGTATCCTTTATCACAGAACTGTGAGATGGATAACAAGTTGTGCTTCAGTCCTTCCACGTAGGAAACTTCTTCGATTGTAAGCTTCCCTATCTTCAGTGCGTCGTATCCTTTGGTGCTTCCTCAAGAGTTGTCACCAAAAGTTACGTGTGGACCCTTCTTCTCTATATAGTTTTGTAGTAGAGACTTCATTCCAGTCATGTGTCTTGAACATCCACTGTCCAAGTACCAAATAGGTTGACCTTCACTTGGCATGGGGTCCATGGCGCTCACCTGCAATTAGACAAGTTTTGGTAACCAAATCATTTGGGTCCTTGCAGGTTAGTCCCTTTAGGTACCCCCCTTTAGGTACCCACACTTGCTTCACCCTCTTTTGAGAGTTAGTTTGTGTTTTGGGCTTCTCGACCTTTTTAAACTGTGAATTCTGCTTGGATGCAGCTTCACATGTGCAACAGTGTGTGCATTGAGGGAAGTTTTGAAAGCGGCTCGCTTGAGACACACCTATGCTCTTGTCTTTCTGCTTATATCCTGAAGCGACTTGCTTCGGATTAGCCTTTAGCTTAGAGACTGACCTAGGGTTTATAGTCTTTGCAAGCGACTCGCTTGGTTTCTTTGAAGCGGTCAACCGAGGGTTTTGACCCTGACTCGCTTGACAAACTTTAGGGATTTGAAGCGACCTCTTGGGTGCTTCCAACACTTCCCCTTCAACGTAAGTGCGGTTGGACCATCTCCAATCTGACTCACGTGACACATAGACATTACTTCTCTTTTTAAAAGGAAGATCCTTTGTCTCTGGTGTCTTGGTTTGTGCTTAGAAGCTTCAACAGTTTTCCCTTTACCTTTTGATTGGTAAGATTTAGCATTGTAAGTGCTAGGTGATGGAGTCCAAGGTTCGATGAGTCAAGATCCTGTTCGTGTTCCCGAAGGGCCGGTGACGAGAGCTCGAGCTAAGAAGTTCAAGGAAGGCTTGCAAGGGTTGATCCAAGAAGTTTGGGCTCAAGAATTGATGAAGAAGCCCATTGGAGAAGGCGGACCGGACAGCCCGCGAGTCATTAATTTTATCGAGTGCGTTCGGGCTAAAGAATGAAGACTTTATTTTAATTTTCGTGTGTTTTGGGTCAGGCCACGTTTTTGGGCCTTAAAAGACTTGTTTTTGGGTTTTTATCATGATGGTTAATGGGTTGGGCCATACCATTGACTTTGGGTTAGTTATTTCCTAGTTTGATTAGGTTTAGATGGTTTTATTTGCCTCCCTATATAAGGGGGTCTTTGTGGACGAAAATTAGACAGCTTTTGATTAATATTATTGTGAGTTTAAGAGAATATCGAATTTCTCTTGATTATTCCAAGATGAATTCATTATCCGGCGAATCAGCGAGTCAATCATCCCTCGTTGTGTGTCATTCATCGTTCCCGTGTGACTAAGACGATCACTATTTGGGGTATAGGCTGTTCTTAGAACTGACTTATATCATTTATAGGATTAGATCTTAGGTGTATTGGAATATCCATCTTGTTCTTTCAATTTTGTTCTTCATAGTCTTATTCCTTCCACGTGCGTCTTCAATTCGGTCGTCAAGGATCGTATCATTTGGTATCAGAGCGAGGTTACGTCATCCAGGTTCTATCGTCCTTATTGATTTTCGTATCTTGTGTTGCTTTCTGTTCATGTCTTTCGTGTCATTTGAGTCAATCATCCCTCGTTGTGTGTCATTCATCGTTCCCGTGTGACTAAGACGATCACTATTTGGCTATAGACTATTCTTAGAACTGACTTATATCATTTATAGGATTAGATCTTAGATGTATTGGAATATCCATCTTGTTCTTTCAATTTCGTTCTTCATAGTCTTATTCCTTCCGCGTGCGTCTTCAATTCGGTCGTCAAGGATCGTATCACTAGGGATTGTTGAATTCTGCTTACCCTTAGAAACTTCCCTTTGAGATATAAACATCTTCATTGGTTTCCTCTTAGGGTTCTCAAACGCTTTTCCCTTATCTTTGTTGGTGGTCGCTTTGGAGGCAGTGGGCACATCCAAAGAAACTGATGGTGTTGTGTTAGTAGCACCAACAAAGACTGTAGGCTTGGAAGGTCCACCCGCATATCCAAGACCTCCCTTTCTACCGAAAGGTAGAAGCGAGCTCTCTAGTGCTTGCCTAGCGAATGAGGCTTTGTTTAAGTTGGCCACTAGATTGGATTGGGTTACATACCTTCCTTCCAAGCTTTTATGCCTAGCAAAGAGATCCTGGAACTTACTAGTCATACCCCTAAGATTATTCTTGACTTCGTCAAGCTCATTGGCTAGCTTTCTGTTCTCTCTCTCGCTATTAGACATAGCTTGTTTCAACACTTCGTGGTCGCTTAACAATTTGTGATGCTTGTTAAGCAACTCACTCCATGTCGAGGAATGAACTTCCTCTTCGTGAGTGTGTGCTTGTGTAATTGAATCAATAGGCGGATAGAAAAATACCTCCCCTATGTCTTCATCGGTGAGCGCCATAAGTCCAAGATCCTCTCCCTCGCTGGAGTTTGGATCAGTGAATGCATCTGAGTCGCTTGCGACATCCTCGTTTGAAACGACTGGCGTCTCACTTGCTACAAGCGCTCGCCAGGGAGCATCTCTCTATGCCTTCAATTTATCTCGCTCCTTAGCACTCAGCTTTGGGCAGTCAGACTTGTAGTGGCCCATCTTGTGGCAGTGATAGCACTCCACATCCATCATATCCCTTTAGATCGGCTTTGATGTCTCTTCTCTCTTCCCTTTTCCATCACGAGCATCTGTGCTCTTTCCCTTGTACTGCTTGTAAAACCTCTTATACTTCCCCACGCGTGAATTCATTTTGTTGAAGTTCTTTGAAAAGAACACGCAGTGCTCCTCCAGTTCCTCTCTAGACATCTTGGCAAGCGTCTGGTCGCTTGGGGCTTCTATAGCTTTGAAAGCGACTCCCTTGGATGACGCAGGACCTTCATCTTCGTCATCAAGACTTATTCGTTTGAGATCGAACTCATGAGCCTTGAGTTCGGAGAACAGAATCTCCGGTGTAAGCTTCGATAGATCCTTGGTTGCCAGGTACAACTCTTTCATGGTCTGCCACTTCCGTGTGAGAGCTTGAACAATCTTGAGATTCACTTCTTTGTCTGTGAATTCCTTGCCTAGTGAGATGAGAGTGGCAATCATGTTGGTGACTCTTAGCTCAAAGGCGTCGATCGATTCACCAGGCTTCATTGTGAGGCTCTCAAACTCTCGCATCAGTACAGAAAGCTTGTTCTCCTTCATTTTCTCAGTGCCTTGGGAAATTAGGGCTAGGGTTTCCCACATTTCCTTCGCAGTAGTGCACTTCTGATTCTTGGGAGATAAGCGTCCGACACCATGCTCTGCATCGTGTGGCATGCTGTACGATCTAGATTGGCAATCTTGAAGTCATTAGAAGTATATTCGTCCTTATCCTTCTCTACGTATTCTTGCCTGACATAGGCTGCACGGCCTTCGGCAGCTGGGACATTCACAGAGACGGCTTTCTTGATCTGGATCGGTCCTTCCTCTATGACCTCCCACATTCTGTCGTGGATGGAACATAGGAAACTCTCGACACGAAAGCTCCATGTTTCGTATCCTTCTATAGAGAACTGCGGAAGATTTGACGCACTGTAGGTAGATATAATAACCTATCAGTAGTAATGCAGTACGCGTGAGTGAGGGTTTTATGCACTTAGGAAAATGGATCAGGTTTAGTGAGACAACGTGAAGCGAGAGGGGACTCGCTTCAGGTATGCAAAGCAGTGGCTTGAATGAACCTCTGCTCTGATACCACTTGTTGGTCCCGGTTTGTTAGAGGAAAAACACGAAGAGGGGAGGGGTGAATACGTGTTTTAAAGTTTTTCAACTTCCTTTTCTAATAACTCAAAGTGACAAGTAAAGCGCTCGCTACAGATACTAAGACCTAGTCGAGAGCTAGATCTACACTGTTAGCAAAACTACTTGACCTAAGCGAATGCTTGATCAAAAGCGAGGCTTTACTCGAATGCGGAATTCGGTGAGCTAATCTTTCCTAAGTATTTGAAAATTCAGTTTAAGTTTGTTTACGATGCTTATGCAAAGGAATAATCAAAACAGTAAACAAATAGAGAGATTAGGGTTTAGAGATACGACACAGAGTTTAGAGTGGTTCGGTGATAAGACACCTACGTCCACTTTGTTGCACAAGGCAACTGATTCTCTTCACTCAAGAACCTTGAGGAGTTACAGGCTCCTCAAAAACCAAGGTCAAGATCGAGCTTCACTTGCTTGGATCTGACGATAACAACTGGGTGATTATGGGTTCACCACAAAACCTAGACTGGACTTAAGCTTCACTCGCTTCAGTCCGAAACTGGAGATTACGGGTTCTCCACTAAGACCTAGTTTCGATCGAGCTTCACACAATCGAGGACTGTGCTAGCTTGGATCTAAACTCTATGATCGAGGCTTCTACTATCGATGAAAGTAGGGCCTTGGATCGAAAACAACCTCTCGACGAACACAAAACCTAACAACAGAACTTAGGGTTAGGGTTTTCGGTTTTTCGACGAACACACTAATGAAGAACTCTTTACAACGAGTGCAAAGTAGGCTAGAGTTCTTCTCTAAGCTTGGATATGGAATGGGCTTAGATTCTAAGTGTGAAGGTTGCGAAGACGAGTTTCGATGGAACTGAAACTCGGAGAATACTTGAAACAAAGACTCGAAGAATGCTGAAAGCTGGGAGTGTTTGTTTGCAGTAGGTGCTGAATGCTCAAGTAGTGTTCTACTCTTCTTCGTCTCCATCCTTCACTATTTATAGGCGGAGGGTTGGACAGGAGCCGTTGCTTGGTTGGTGGCTTTGTCCCTCCTCCTCTCGACAGTACTTGCGCAGGCCTGCTGCTTTTGAGACGTGCAGATTTGGCACTTTGCCAAAAATGGCTAAGTTCCAAGTGTAACAGTAACTGGAGCGATCCAAGACTGTTGCGGCGCCCTTGTCGGCCTGGCAGTCAACTCCTTTGCTCCTCTCTTCATTCGACACGTGGAGATCTTGCAATTAATGCGGCGATCTTCAGTTGACTGTAGTTCAAATTTGGAGCGGGAATTGAGCTGTCGGAATCTGTTAGGTAGGAGCTCTCTTCGCTTTAGAATTGGAGCGTCCGCTTCAAATGAGTCGCTTCGGGTCATACTTGAAACGTATACTTCGGAAATAGAATTTTCGAGTATTACTTAAGTGAAAGTTTGACCCGCTTTGACTTCTACTGTAGCGCTCGCTTCGCTTCGCTTTAGTAGACTTGCTTCAATTCTACTGTAGCGCTCGCTTCGCTTCGCTATTACTCGGCACGCTTCGCTTCGGCTCACTAGACTTGCTTCGCTTGAAAAACACAATCAAGCGAGTGGTCTTCACTTGAAATTCCTGCAGTCTAAAACCTAAGCGACTAAAGCAAAATAAAGAGCCTTCCTAACAGTATAGGCATAGAAAATTCTAACCTATTTCTACATCAATTAGGGTCGCTTGGGAATAGGATACTTAGGGGTTTTGGGATCAAATCAAAACATATACATTTTTCAAGTGTCCCATTTGAGTTCCCCCTTAACAAGTTATATCCTTAACAATTCCCAACAATCATCGATCGTGGGATTCTGCAGAAATCAGTGCACCCTGCAGTGCCCATTGCTGAAAGAAAAGGAAAGGCACCCAAGCGAGCCGCTTCACCGGCCAAGCGAGCGGCTCCCAAGAAAAAGAAGTTGAAGCGAGTCGCTTCACTGGTGATGCCAAGCGTGGAGCAGGAGGATCCGCTTGAAGATTCATTGTTGGAAACGACAGAAGATATGGAAGCTCGATCACCGGAGGGTGATGAAGTGAATCAGCCCATTCTGCAAGCCTCAACCACCATTCCCCAAGCTTCCTAACCCCAACAACAAAAAGAGCCAACCCCTCAACCCCAAGCTTCCGAACCCACATTTCTACCTCGACGCCCTCACCCCAAAAATACCCAAGGGATCTTTGCTCATAGAGGAGCATTATTTGACGATGAAGAAGAATCTGTGAGCACTAACCCTCTACCCGATCTCCCACTGCTCAACTCCAACCCAGATGCAGCCTTCCAAATATACGAGCCTACCCAAGCCCCCACTCAAGCCATAATCCAAACCACCATCCAAGCTTCTACCCCAAACTCTCCTACCAACACCATTGATTCCCAATTCACTTCACAATTAGCCATGCAACCACCCCCTATATCCCCAGCGGACAAGGCTTTGAAGAGATACCGAGCGGACTGGGAGCAAGCCGCACAAAAGCTTCAAAAGCGGTACCCACGTGTACAAATGGATGAAGCCTTTCGCACCCAAGCCATCGACTTCCTCACATATGTCACTTATCAAGGAACAGAATACTACAAGATCTTCGCCCTCCGCCAAGCCTTCTCGGAGGATGCAATTACCGAGAAGGAAGCTGCGATACTGCAGTTTGTTGGAGTGGATGGATTCAAGGCTTTGATGAACAAGGCCAAGTACTGGGAGCTGCTCGATGTAGCTGTGAAGCGTGTCTACCCGGATGCTGAGCTCCCAGAGAGAAAACTATCAGAGCATGAGCTAAGGCTGACAGAGAAGCACGAGGAGGAGCTGTCTGTGAAGAACCATGAGATTCTCAATCTCCAAGGAGCAATAAGGAAGATGAACGAGGAGATTCTGCAGGAGAAGGAGAATTTGGAGAGTAAGAAGAGAGAATTTGACGATACAAAGGCCGAGCTAGATGAAAAGCTCGAGGAGGAGAGGAAGCGAGTGGAGGATGCCAAGCTCGCGCTTGAGGAGGAGAGGAGACGCTTGAAGGAATTCACCTCTAAGCTTGTCGCTTTGGAGGGTGATCTGAAGAAGGCAGAGCAAGCAAAGACCTCGCTTGTGCAAAGGCACAAGGAGGACATTGCGAAGGTGAATCAAGCTCTCGCAAAGAAGGAGAGCGAAGTTGCGAAAAAGGAGAATGAGAATGAGAATGAAATTGTGAAGCTGCAGAGCGAGCTCACTCGCACGAAGCTGGCCAATACTACTCTAGAGCAAGAGAAGGCCATTATCCAAAGCAAGTATGATGAGGATAAGAGCGAGCTGGAGAGTCGCAGAAGGGATGCAAGAGCTTTTGATCTAAAGCATGCCAATTGGGTGTAACTCTCCAAAGAGCAAGCGAGGACGCTGACAGATTCACCCTGCGTATCGCTGCAGCTGCTCTACTCAATACAAACCTCAACATACGCAAAAGGAGCCTTGTTTCCCGTGAAGCGGAGCTTGCCGCTTCATGTAACCACTTTGACTTGCTTGTGCAGGAGAAAACCAAACAGATAAGGGCGGAAGTTGAAGTGGAGCTCGACGCTTGCATCAAAGCGCTCAACCGCTTGAAGTCAAACTTTTGCAAAGAGAGAATGCCATTCTAGAGCGGGAGAAGCAGTGCGCATACCTACTGGAGGAAGTGTCAGAGAAGACGGCGGAGCTCGTGCTCGCCAAAGAAGGCATCTTTGCCGAACGCACTGATGGAACGCTCAAGGCGATGATTAACGAGTTCGCTAGCCTCCGCCGTGCCATCGATGAGAAAGCCATAGTTCTTGTTCCCTCTGGCAAGCTTGATGATGCCAAAAAGGGGGAAGGAAAGATATCGAAAGGGATGGTGTCTGAAGCCAAGGAGGAAGGGAAGGATGGAGAAGAGGAGGAAGTTGAGAAGGCAAGCGGCAAAGACTTTGTCGTTTATCAAGAGAAGCCGAAGCTGCTAACTTCATCTATGGCTGCTACTGCCAGATCATCTACTCATGTTGCGGCACAGATTGAAGTGATGTTGTTCTTGCTACAACTCTGCAGATGCAGCAAGCATTTGAGTTGATGAAGACGGGAGTTACCATAACTCCTCAGATCTAGCCGCTTCAGAAAATGTCATCCCAAGCAGCTCCCTCATCAACTCAGGCACTCGCTCTCACCGCACCCCCTCCTACTGAGAAGAAGAAAGTAACCCCTCCACCACCAAAAACAAAACCACCAACAAAGGCCCAACCCAAACGAGCCGCTCCTGTTGAGAAGGAAGTGGATCCCAAGGCTAAGCGCTAGAAGATCCAAGCTAACATCACAGCCAAAAACACTCGCTTGGAGGAGAAGAAGAAGAAAGAAGCCGAGAGGAAGGAGGCACTCAGAGTTGCCCGTATGAAAAAGGTTGAAGAGAAAGCCACCAAGCTCTGGGAAGAGAACAGGCTTATCCAGTCATGCCTGGTGAGAAGTTCATACATCCCTTTTACTCCGGAAGAATCAGAAGTCTGTGCCATCCAAGCTGACATCAATGCCTTCCGCGTCACTATCAAGGAAATGGTGGATTCCGGCAGATACACCCCGGATGAATGTGATTTCATTCGCAAGTTCATCAACAGAAGGTCCCCAATCTTCAACTCCGAACAAAGCGAGAAATTCCAGCATGTGCTGAAGGAAATGACAGAGAGATCCTCTGAGGAGATTGAAGTGAGGAGAACTAACCACCCCGACGCTTGTGAAATTGAAAATTTCATATCTGATAAGCTAAAGGACGCTTGGAGCCAGTGCCAAGAAAAATTCATAAAGGCCTACAACTTTTGGCAAGTAGTTCCCGGCCAGGACTCTGTCTCCAAGCTGGACGCTCTAAATAACTTCATGGTTTCATGCTGTGAGCCGCTAAGGAGGAAGATTTTCGTTGAAGCAGAGCTCGCAGAGCCAAAAAAGAAAATCATCAAAGTCCCTGAGCAGACTCAATTTCCTATGCCCACAGTGCCGAATTCAGATGTTCCAAATCGGAAAATCCTTGAAGCAGAGATCGACGAAGCTTTGGAGTTAGACAACATGTACAGAGAAAGCACGGAGACTATAAAATCAATGAAGCCCAAAGTCTACGCTACTTACTACACTGAAAAACCATAAACTACTATTGTGCTATGCTTGACTCATCTATCTACATTTACTTTTCTGTCAAGCGTTTCTCATTTATATGCTTTATGTGTTTTTATCCTTTATGCTACAAAACTCACACGACAACCATAAGAACTTAAAAAAAAATTGGACAAGACTAAAGAGGAATCAGTCGCTAGAAGTTCTTACAGTGGTTAGAATGTTGGGTTTTGGCATCATCAAAAAGGGGGAAATTGTTGGGAATTGTTGAGGATTCATATTGATAGGGATAAGTATCAGCCTCATTCGTAATGTATTTTCCTACCTTTATCTGGATTACTCCTCTTATAATGATTAAAAGAAATTGATTCAACAAAGAGCAGATCCTGGATGCCGCAGGATCTGACAACTACTATAGTTTGGGTTAAGACCCATGTGCAGAAGCTAGTGCCTACAGAAGCAGCCTTGGACTTAATATGCTCCTGCTAATACCCAAGGATCTGCAGGGGTGTGTAATCGGCGTGACTCTAGCCTTTCTAGAGTAAGGACCACAGTATTAATGACAAAGGGAATTTATCCTTACAAAAATTCCTCTTTTATCCCCTCCATACAAGAAACATCCACCTTCTTACCCTCCTCGCGTCCTATAAATACTAAGTGAACGCACCACAACAAATCATCATTCTCTACAAACAACACACACCTTTGTGTACTGTTTTATTCAACACTCTCTCTCACGAGCTCCTCCGAGCTCAGGCCAGTCAAGGCGGGCGAAACCTTCTTCCGGGAAGCCGTAGTTCGCTTTTACATCCATCTATTCTTCTCGACGCCGAGAAGAATCTCTTTCTTACATACACCACCTTGAACTTAAGGTAAAACCCTCATCACTTAAAGGGGAATGAGGCCCAACGGAGCCCCGCGCTCCTCGTTTCTCTCTTTCTCCTACCTCGTTTCTTCGTTATCTGCTTGTATGAATGCAAAACTCTATGAATCTTGCTAGTTTATGGCTAAATACGCCCTTTATCCGTTGCCTATAGCTCAAATATTACTCGTTGTTGCTACACACATCCTGCCCTGCACAAAATGCTTGGTTATGGCTTTTCCATACGCATGAATCTCTCGCTCTTTACTGCTTTAACGCTTTATCTATAAATGCTCTTTGCAAAACATGATGAACAATACCCTAAATTGTTGTGGATCTCTAACCCGGATCTATCAACTGGCGCCGTCTGTGGGAAATTCTTGAGTTGAGATGTCGATTTCCCCTGTTTTTATGCGAAATTCCAGCTCGTTGTTGTAATGTTGTTTGCAATTTCCCTTTTATTATGTCCTTATGTGGAGAATATGAGGAAATCTGATGCTACATTGATTGGGAATGCCCTGTTGTGATCTGGCTAGCGGAAACTCAGATGGGTATGCTGTTGTTTGACATTTGCTAAGCTCTCCTCGGTTACGAGCTGTTGAGTGTGATATGATTTTAGGATTATGCTCCCTTTGAAATGGAAATTGTGATAAACACTTCGATTGAAAGGAAACTTGTGTTTGAAAGGATGATTTTCTCTCCTTGAATGTGAATTAAGAATTGATATCAATAAGTACTGTCAAAACCCATGGGGTCAGAGGGCTAATCCCCTGTTTATCTTTGAAGCTTTAATTGATTCTGACGATATGTGCATAAACTTGTCCTGTCATTTACTCTGTCGCGATGATCACCTAGAATGGTGGCTATCTAATAGGAGGAATGTGTATTGAATGCGAGATTTACTTCCTGGAAAATTTTAGTATGTATACCATGAATTTGTTTTAGCTACATTGCTTGTAACAAATCAACCCAGTAACTAGAAACAATCTCAAGGCCATATCTCCTTCCTGACATGAATTGTGATGGCTAATCTGTTGTTGTTTTGCCAAAATCTTAAGGTTGTGAAGGATCCGGTGGAAAGCCGGGTCACAAACTGCAGCAATCTCAAAACACATTCGCTTCACCTTGTGTACTTGGTGAGCATACAATTCTGTCTATTATCTGCTCAATATGAAATCCATTTATGGGTTGCAAAGGATTGGTGATTACAGGATAAGCATCACTGCTAAAGCTAGTCGAATGCCCCTGAATCGCCATGACTTCAAAACCCATGAAATAATAAAAACATTAAAAAATGGAGAGCCGAAAGATGCCGAGGTTACCCCATTCACTTTGATGAAGGGAGCCCGCATCTGAAAGTAGAACCTCCTCCCAGAAGCCCGGTCCAACAGGCAACTCCCTCGTAAGCCCCGAATAACGGGCAGAACCTTCTCTCAGAAGCCCTGTCTAACAGGCAACTCTCTCGTAAGCCCCGTATAACGGGCAGAACCTTATCAAAAAGCCCTACACAGTAGGCAACATCATCGTAAGCCCCATATAATGGGCAGAACCCTTCATAAGCCCTATTTAATAGGCAATCCTCTCAAAAAGCCCTGTTTAACAGGCAATATCATCGTATGCCCCATATAATGGGCAGAACTCTTCATAAGCCCTATTTAATAGGCAATCCTCTCAAAAAGCCCTGTTTAACAGGCAATATCATCGTAAGCCCCATATAATGGGCAGAACACTTCGTAAGCCCTATTTAATAGGCAACTATCGCACAAAGCCCTATCTAATAGGCACCTCTTTCGTAAGCCCCATTAAATGGGCAGAACCTTCTACAAAGCCCTATCTAATAGGCAACCCCTTCGAAAGCCCCATGCAATGGGCAGAACTCTTCCTAAGCCCTACTCGGTAGGCAGCATCCTCGCAAGCTCCATATAATGGACAAAACTCCTAATAAGTCCCATTAAATGGGCAGTGCACCCCTAAGTCTTGTTTTAAAGGCGACATTTTTATGTATCACTCCCATAAGCTTTACCCATCGCATTCCGGTGGGTAAAATCTCACCTAAATCCCGCCTCATAAGTGGTATGATCGAAAAACTCTATTTAATAGACAATACCTTTATAAACCTCTAAGGAGGATATTACTTTCATGAGCCCAATCTGATAAATAGCGTTTCTGTAAGCTTTAAAAAATAGACCAAGCTCTCGTAAGCTCGGATCGATAAGTAATGCTCTCATAAATCCCACATAAAATGAATTACTCTCATAGTCCTTGGCTAACAGGGAATATCTTATAAGAAAGTCCTATAAAATAGGCGCTAAATGTAAAAAGGGCCTATGTGGCCGAGGCATCTCATAGCAGGTTTAATAAAATAAGATGCCACACAAACTCTTAACCTCTCCTCCTGATCAGATCCCTTCCAGAAGCTTCATAACGAAAGCCTTAGGAAAACAAACACTCTAATAAAGTGGGTTTCGTAAAAGGCAGATGTCACCGACCTCAGTTCCATTCCGGCAAAAGCCACACTTGAAAAGCCTTATATTAAGTAAACAACGCTTGATAAAGCCGCCCTAAATGGTGGGCGGTTATAAAAGGATCTGCTAAATCAGTAACATACCACAACTAAATCGCACATGATCAGATGCCTCATGTCAAAAGGAGGGAACTGTGTCAAAACCCTTTATAATAATCAGCTTGCCGTCTTTAAGTTGTTACTTACCTTCATCATATATTGGCCGAAGCCACCCCTTATAAGAATCTTATAATGAATAAGCTATACTTGTTAAAGCCATCATAAATAATGCTCAAACGTAGGAAATTTGCAAATAGCAAATGGCATACATCTCAAGTCTCTTTCCAAGAGCCTGCGGAATTAATTCTCTAAAAACGTCCTCAACTCTTTGCAGAATCTTGTAAGGATGACTGTTAATTCCAAAGCTCATCTGGAAAGGACGGGTTACAAGGTCTCCAATCCTCCCAAGGAACCAGGACCTGGCAATACTGCGCCGAGAATATCCTTCGGACTTGGGGATAACAAGGCCATCATGCATCAACACAATGACGCTCTTGTAGTAACAGCTGAAATAGAGGGGTACCACGTGCGGAGAATTTTCAGACACCGGGACCCCTATCAATGTGATCCTCATGAGTTGTCTTAATCAAATGCCCCAGAAGAAGCTTCTGAAACCCGCCAGGGTATCCCTACAAGGTTTCTCGCAGAAGCCTGTCATGACAGTGGGGTCGGTGGATCTTTCACTCACTCTGGGAGAGGGACATGTTAAAACATCAAAAGTGACCACCTTCTGGGTGGTCGATCAGGAGTCATCTTATAACGCTATTCTAGGAAGAGCTGCTCTGAACTCTTTCCAAATAATCGTATCCACTTATCACTTGATGATGAAATTCCCTGTGGGGGATCAAATAGGGTGGATATCAGGGAATCAAATGACCTCAAGAAACTGCTATGTTCAATCCGTTAAAATGGGAGAGGCTAAGAAATGGGCTGTCCCAGAACCTGTTGCCCCTCGACACAAGCCAGAAAGGGAAGAGGGCAAGATCAAAGAGGCCGATACTGTCAAAGAAGGGCAGAGCCTAATGGTCGCCGCAGAGGAACTGATAGAGATAGAGTTGATCCCAGATCGGAAAGGATTCACCACAAGAATTGGCACTCGGATGCCTCACGACATATCAGAGCAACTAATAAGGTGTCTGCGAAAGAACGCAGATATCTTCGCTTTCGGGTCATCTGACCTAGTGGGGGTAGACGCAACCGTGGCATTACACTGTCTGAATGTAGACCCCTCAGTAAAGCCGGTAAAGCAAAAATTAAGGCAATTTGGCCCTGAGAAAGATAAAATCATCAGGGAAGAGGTCGCCAAATTATTGGAGGCTAAGCACATCAGGGAAATACAATTCCCAGAATGGCTATCCAACGCAGAGATGGTGGCTAAGGGAAATACGGGCACCTGGAGGATGTGTATTGACTTCAAAGACTTAAATAAAGCCTGCCCAAAAGATCATTACCCGCTGCCTAGGATCGATCAATTAGTAGATTCCACGTCAGGTTGCGAACTGCTATCCATGATGGACGCATATCAAGGTTACCATCAAGTAAAAATGAATCCATCAGATGTCCCAAAAGCTGCATTTGGAGTTTGTGCTGGGACATTTAGTTTTCAAAGCATGCCCTTTGGCTTGAAAAACGCGGGGCTACTTATCAAAGAATGATGGATAAAATCTTCAAAAGCCAAATAGGCAGAAATATGGAAGTATATGTTGATGATATACTAGCCAAAAGCGTGTATGCTCAAAATCACAGACAAGATCTGGAAGAAGTGTTTGCTGTAGCCAGATTATACCATCTTAAGCTGAACCCAGCCAAGTGCTCATTTGGTGTGCAAGCTGGAAAGTTCCTAGGGTACATGGTTACTCCCAGAGGGATTGAAGTAAATCAAGCCAAAGTGCAGGCAGTATTAGATATGACACCTCCTCGAAATATTCGAGAAATCCAAAGGCTCAATGGGCGAATTACAGCGCTTAGTCGATTCATTCCCGATCAGCAGATAAAAGTCTCTCCTTCTTCAAAATATTGAGGAAGGGTAGTAGATTTGAATGGACTAATGAGTGTCAAAAGGCCTTTGAAGAATTAAAAGAGCATCTGGCAGAACTACCTTTGCTCACTAAGCCGTTACCACAGGAAGTTCTATATCTATATATAGCTGTGGGAGAAGAATCCATCAGTTCGGTACTCCTAAGAGAGGAGGGGTTGGCACAAAAGCCTATCTACTATACAAGCAAGATGATACAGGGAGCAGAGATACGCTATCCTAGTATCGAAAAGGCTGCCTTAGCAGTAATGGTCACGGCTAGAAAACTGAGACCCTACTTTCTATCACACAAAGTAATAGTCAAGACGAATGAGCCATTGAAACAAGTACTGGGTAAGCCCGATTTGTCGGGAAGATTAGTTAAATGGGCCATAGAGCTGAGTGAGTATGACGTAGATTTCGAGCCAAGAGTGGCTATTAAGGCCCAAGCTCTGGCCGATTTCCTGCAAGAAACCACCAGAGGAGAAGAAGAGGAATTCCAGTGGTGGAAAGCCTATGTGGATGGCTCCGTTACTAAAGATGGTGCAGGGGTAGGGATCTTTATCCAGGACCACAAAAGCCACATCTATAAATTTGCTATCAAGTTAAACTATCATGTCTCCAATAATGAGGCAGAATATGAGGCTCTGGTCAGATGCCTAGACTTGCTGCGAACCATGGGTGCTGCCCATGTAATGGTTCATTCAGATTCTCAATTAGTGACACATCAGGTCCTAGGGACCTGCGAAAAGCGAGAAGAGAGAATGGTAGCATATGCAAAAATCGTGGATGAATTAATGGGTCGTTTTGCCAAAGCCGAGGTGGTCCAGATCCCTCGGGAAGAAAATATTGAAGCCGATAAGCTGGCTCGAATAGCAAGCGCGGCAGAAGGAACATGGACGGATGAAATTGTGCTATGCAACGCAGATGCCAATTTAGTCAAAGCCGAAATGCAGGCTATTGAAATAATGGAGGATTGGAGAACTCCAATCATCAGAGCCTTAAAGGAGCTTTCTGGAGAACCAGAAGCTGTAGCTCCAGCCAGCGGAGGAAGATTGCCCCGCGCATTCAAAGCCAAATTCTGCCTAATAGGAGATAAACTATACAAAAGGGCGTTCACACATCCTTACCTCAAGTGCCTATCAGAGCCTGAGGGAGAATATGCGCTGAGAGAAATACATGAAGGTGTTGCAGGGGCACACACTGGATTTCATGATCTGACCAGGAAGCTACTCAGAGCCGGGTTCTTCTGGCCTACAATGGAAAAAGACACTAAAAACCTAGTTAAAAGGTGTGATAGCTGTCAAAGAAATGGGAGGCTCATTCAAAAACTCGCTGAAGAATTAGGGGCCATGATGGCACCTTGTCCCTTCGATAAATGGGGAATCGATATAGTGGGAAAATTCCCCACAGCTACGGGAGGAAGAGTATTCTTAATCGTAGTTGTAGACTATTTTACCAAATGGGTTGAGGCTGAGGCCGTAGTAAAAATTACGGAACAAGTGATAAAGAAGTTCATCTGGAAAAATATATGTTGCCGATATGGAATCCCAAGGATACTGGTCGCTGACAATGGTGCCCAGTTTACAGGATCCATGGTGCGAGCTTGGTGCAAAGAAATTGGCATTGAACAGAGGTTTGTAGCTGTAGCTCATCCTCAAGCTAATGGGCAAGTCGAAGTAACAAACAGAACCATTGTAAATGGTATCAAAGCCCGGCTGGAAAAATCCAAAGGAAATTGGGCTGACGAGTTAGACTCAGTGCTGTGGGCATATAGAGTCAGTCCTAAGACAGCTACAGGAGAGGCCCCATTTAACTTGGTCTACGGGGCAACAGCGGTAACACCGGTAGAGGTAGAACTCAAGTCATTAAGGATAATGGCTTATGATGAAAATCAAAACTCCTCCCAGCTGAGGGAGAACCTAGACATGGTCGAAGAGCTTAGGATCAAAGCTCTTCAGAAGGCAGAAAGATACAAACAGCAGGTGCGGGATGCATATAACAAAAAAGTGCAAATCCGAAGGTTCTGCAAAGGAGACCTAGTCCTAAAAAGGGCAGATGCTCTCAAGCCCATGGGAAAGCTAGATGCAAATTGGGAAGGACCTTACCTGGTAAGGGAGGTATTAAAAGGGGGAGCCTACGAACTTCAAGATGAAGAGGGAAGGGTGCTACCCCAGCCCTAGAATGTTAATAACCTAAAGAAATACTATGCTTAGTATGAAATCATTCACTAGATGAGTTATGATTCACCCGATCTCTCATAACCCACTTAGGGGGGGAGTAGGGGGATACCCTCCATATCCCATTATCTTAAAATGCTTTCCATGTTTTACTATCTCAAAATGTCAGATCCTATGCGTTAAGCAACTATTAAAGAAAGCATAATTTATTACAGTTAGCCTAGGGGCATAAAGGTAAATTCAAGCCCCTGGGTAAAAGAAAACTAGAGAAAGCTCAAAGATTGGAAGTATAGGGATAATACCTCAGCAGAGCTTAAGAGAAACTATTCTTAATCAGGGAACAGCATCTGTAGAAGCTCATATCCTACTATTTCAAAATATTACATGCATGGAAGGGAGAACATCCAATAAGTAACAAGGCATACAGTCTATTCTGGTTACGATAGAAAAGGCACAAGGTGAGCCTCCAAGTCTTGAAATGTACATCCCAGCAAAAAAACGTCAAAAAAGAGAAAGTCATTACACAAGCACCAAAATACAACGTAATTAAGCTAAGGTAGAAGAGCATGAGCTAGATGACGGGGTTGCAGAACCTCGAGGGAAGGAATGGGAATCGCTGTAATCGCTGTCCTCTCCTGCAGTTGAACCTTTTTTTTTAAAAAAAAAAAACAACAACAACAAACAAGCACATACATGTCAATCAGTTCAAATTTGCACCATGGAAGATAAAATAGGACCAATATAGTCGAAGGATTATATGGCTTACCCTCATCTGTCCTCTGTCTCTTGTTCCCCCCTCGAGGGATCTGACTAGCTGAGGGCTCAACTACCTCCCTAGCCTCATCTGCCATCTCTGTCTTCTTAACCTTCTCAATCCGAAGCAGTTTGGCCATTAGAGTAGGGAGGTGGGTATAAACTCCCAAATTGGCGGCTCCAGCCTGCAGTGATAAATACCCCCAAGGCAAGGATAGCAGGATAAGCTCGCACCTCTCTTTCTCTGATAAGCGACCGTCATACATTTCGTATTGCGTGAACAGATTCTTAAATCGCCTAAGATACGCCTTCATGTCTGGAAAGTCGTATAGATCCACGAAGTCCATTTCTTTCCGAGTTAAAAAACCGAGTAGACGGCTCCGAAGCAAATCAGGGGTATCCTCAGCATGAGCCAATTTGCAAATCTTCCGGCGAACAAAATCAATGGACATGACTGAATTAATAAAACAAAGCAAAAGGGTTTCTAAGAGCCAATCCCCTCATACACGATTCGTAGAAAAATATGAAAGCAATAGTTACATGAAAGAAGATCTTGTTCGTCTGAGAGGGACGGACTCTACTATGCAAAAGGGGAAGCGGAAAGAGCTAAATAGAGCTTCTTTCTTTTCCTTTTCTAACTAAGCGAAAGAGAAAAGTAAAGAGAAGAATGAGAGAAGCATAACGTTGTTTCTTAAGAAATAGATCATTTTCCCTTTCTTGGAAACGCCAAAAGGCAATGATAAGACAGGGAGTCATCACGCTCATCGTGTCTTAGAAAATTAACCGGCGCATTACCTTTTTTATGACACGCCTTTTGTGATGTCATTTAAAATCATTACTATTGGTGCTAGTATTGGACAGAAGCTTATGCTGAGCGCTTCTAGTCTCGGGGGGGGGGGGGTAGCTGATAGGGATAGGTATCAGCCTCATTCGTAATGTATTTTCCTACCTTTATCTGGATTACTCCTCTTATAATGATTAAAAGAAATTGATTCAACAAAGAGCAGATCCTGGATGCCGCGGGATCTGACAACTACTATAGTTTGGGTTAAGACCCATGTGCAGAAGCTAGTGCCTACAGAAGCAACCTTGGCCTTAATATGCTACTGCTAATACCCAGGGATCTGCAGGGGTGTGTAATCGTCGTGACTCTAGCCTTTCTAGAGTAAGGACCACAGTATTAATGACAAAGGGAATTTATCCTTACAAAAATTCCTCTTTTATCCCTTCCATACAAGAAACATCCACCTTCTCACCCTCCTCGCGTCCTATAAATACTAAGTGAACACACCACAACAAATCATCATTCTCTACAAACAACACACACCTTTGTGTACTGTTTTATTCAATACTCTCTCTCACGAGCACCTCCGAGCTCAGGCCAGTCAAGGCGGGCGAAACCTTCTTCCGGGAAGCCGTAGTTCGCTTTTACATCCATCTATTCTTCTCGACGCCGAGAAGAATCTCTTTCTTACATACACCACCTTGAACTTAAGGTAAAACCCTCATCACTTAAAGGGGAATGAGGCCCAACGGAGCCCCGGGCTCCTCGTTTCTCTCTTTCTCCTACCTCATTTCTTCGTTATCTGCTTGTATGAATGCAAAACTCTATGAATCTTGCTAGTTTATGGCTAACTACGCCCTTTATCCGTTGCCTATAGCTCAACTATTACTCTTTGTTGCTACACACATCCTGCCCTGCACAAAATGCTTGGTTATGGCTTTTCCATACGCATGAATCTCTCGCTCTTTACTGCTTTAACGCTTTATCTATAAATGCTCTTTGCAAAACATGATGAACAATACCCTAAATTGTTGTGGATCTCTAACCCGGATCTATCACATATGTTAAGGGGGGGACTTAACGGGAGTCTTTAAATGAATATATTATATGTTTTGATTTGATCCCAAAACCCTCTATGTAATCCTATTCCCAAGCGACCCTATTTTGACTAGATAGGTTAGAATTTTTCAAGCCTATAATGTTAGGATGGCTTAATTTTTGCTTTAGATGCTTAGTTTTTATACTGCAGATTTTCAAGTGAAGGCCACTCGCTTGAGTGTGTTTTGAAGTTAAGCGAGTCTGCCGAAGCGAAGTGAAGCAAAGCGAAGCGAAGCGAGCGCTACAGTAAAGTCAAAGCGAGTCAACACTTACTAAAACGTACGCTCAAGAAACTGAAGCAAAGCGAAGCGAGCGCTACAGTAAAGTCAAAGCGAGTCAACACTTACTAAAGCGGACGCTCAAGATTCTAAAGCGAAGCGAGCCACTTCCTAACTGAAATCAAATTTCCCGCCCCATTCAAACTACGAGTTCAAACTCAAGTCCAGTGAAGATCAAGACATTAATTGCGGATCTCCACGTAGCACACGAAGAATGGATCACCGGAGTTGACTGCCAGACCGACAGAGCCGCCGCTACAAGACTGGACGCTCCAGTTACTGTTGAACTTGGCTCTTAGCCATTTTCGGCAAAGAGACAAAGCGCGCGTCTGAAAAGCTGCAGGTCAAAGGCAAGTACTGTCGAGTGAGGAGGGACAAAGCCACCAACCTTCAACGGCTCTAGTCCAAATCTCCCACTATAAATAGTGAAGTCCAGAGACGGAGAAGAGTAGAACACTACCTGAGATTTCAGCGCATACTGCAAACAAGCACTAACAGCCTTCGAGCAAATTCTTCGAGTTCTTGTCTAAGTGTTCTCCAAGTTTCAGTAACATCGAAACTTAACTCTGCAACCTTCACTCTCCTAGATTCTTAGCCCACTTCATATATCCGAGCTTAGAAGAAGAACTCTAACCCTCTTTGCACTTCACTGTAAAGAGTTCTTCATTTTGAGAGTTGTCAAAACCAAAACCCTAAACCCTTATTCGGTCAAGTTAGGTTTTGTGTTGTAGAAAGGTTGTTGTCAAAGATCTAAGGTTCTACTTTCCTCGATAGTAGAAACCTCGATCGTAGAGTGTAGATCCAAGCTTACACTGTCATCGATAGTGTGAAGCTCGATCTTAGCTAGGTTTGTGGAGAACCCGTAATCTCCAAGTTGTTTGTGTGTAGGATCTAAGCGAGTGAAGCTCGATCCAGTTAAGGTTTTTGGGGAACCCGTAATCCTCAAGATTCTTAGGTGAGAAGTATTTGTTGCAACAAGCAACAAAGTGGACGTAGGTGCTTTGACACCGAACCACTATAAATCCCTGGTGCCGTATTTCTTTTCTTTAAAAGCTTCCATACTTTGCTTATTTTGTTTATCATTGCACTTGCACTTAAACAAACCTAAAACGAAGCTTTAAATACTTAGGAAAAACTAGCTCACCTAATTCCTCATTTCGCAAGTGAGTCGCTCTGTGATCAAGCATGTGCTTAGGTCAATAGTTAAGCTTCCACTGTAGATCTAGCTTACAGCTAGGTCTTAAGTTCTCGAAGCGACCCAATTACTTGCTACTCTGAGTTAAGTGAAAAAGAAGTTGAAAAACTTCTTACACACGTATTCACCCCCCCCCCCCCCCTCTCTACGTGTGTACCGCTTAACAAACCAGGACCAACAAGAATACATTCCGAAAAAAACGCTGCTCAAAAACTGATCCTAAGGGCTCTAGACGACTCAAGAAACTCGAAAACGAAATTTACACGTTGCAAATTTTCAGAAAAACGTTACGCAGAAACTATCTTAGAATGATCAGTACGACTCAAAGTACCCAAAAATCAAAAATCTACGTAAGCAAATTTTGGAAAAAAAAAAAAAAAAATGCTTACATAATTTGTTCCAAACAAATCTACAAACAACCAGGAACCCAAAAAACTAAATTCGACAAAGTTTTTTCATAACAGATCTAGATAATATATAAACAAATCTAAAAAGGAAAAAAAAAAAAAAAAAAAACGAATCTAACTCTTTTTTTTCTTTTTTTTTTTTACACGATGAATAAAGGTGACGAACAAAACGAATCTGAAAAACTAAGACCCGAAAGAAAGAATGATAAGAACTCACGTACGCGGAAGACTGAAACGAATGAATGGAATGATGGAATATCCCAATACGTCTACATACTAAACCCCCTAAGTACTATAGATAAGTTGAAACCTCTATAACCTCAATCTTGACCATTGGATCAAGTTGATCAAGGTCGTTCCCTCAGGCCTATAAATAGGGAACATCCCCAATTTAAATTGTCATTATCTTCATCCGCCATTTTCGCTCTCACTCTACAAGTTTTCCTTTTCTAACTACTCTCTAACCCTAATATTTTTTCTGCGAGAAACATGGTCGTCGATGCTTCCGTCGATGAGCAAGCCTCTACTCCCGGCCAAGAAACCACCATCTAATGGAGTGAAGCGAAAGATCACTATGGAGCTTTGCTTGTCCAGGAACCGTATTTCATCTATGATAATCTAGGCCACTCCGGCCTGGATGATGGTTTTGGGAGAATTCAGAGATGCGGACCCTTCCACCGTATCGTCACCATGAAGCCGTTGAAGTTTTTGAACCGTCAAATTCTTGCCTTCTATGCTTTCTGGAATGAAGCCGAAAAGAATGTTCTCGAATCCATCTTTATTCGTCACTCCGACGACGCCATCACCGATCCAAAGTTCAACATTTTGGAGGCCGTGAAGTCAACCTTTGATCTGGAAGATTCTGGCGAGGACACCTATCTCGAGATGAGTCCCGGACTCTTGGAGGATACATTTCAAATTATGGCACTTCCAGCTTTGGAAAAGCAGGCTGTGAAGTATGATCACAAAGGGATGCAACGGACTCGGCTCAAACCGGAGTTTCGCTTGCTATTTGATGTTATCCACAAGGTTCTTCTCTCTCAAAAAGGGACCAACGCCAAGCTGACCCACGAGATGTTTACTATTATGGTCACTGTCTACCACAACCTGCCATTAAATTGGGCGAGGTTGTTGGTCACCGGATTGAAGATGAAAGCAAAGAAGATGAAGAATTCTTTCGATAGTGAAGGCAACATGGAGCTGACCGTTCAAAGAAAGATCAATTTCTGCTCAAAGATCTCGTTGATCTTCCAGTCCGTTGACCAGCGTGTTGAATGGACTGACGCAGTTGCCTTCAACGAGACGATCAAACTCCCGTCGGACCCACGACAGTTTTCAATGTCTCTGGGTATTAACAAGAATTCTCTCATAACCTCTGATCTGAGGATCAGGATGTTCCTTAAGGCCATGGTGAGGTCCAATCCAAAGTGAAAGGACCCCCATTCCATAGCCAAGGGGGAACATGTTGCATCTCCCCAGCCCAAGAAACGTTCAGGATCTACCTCCACCAAGGGCAAGGAGAAGCTGGTGGAGAGGCAGACGAAGGAGAAAGAGAAAGATATTGAGGAAAGGACCTCAAAAGGGCAGAAGGTTGTTGTTGCGGTTGTTAGCTCGACCTCTCCTTCTCAAGAAATCTCTCTACCTTCAACACGAGCACAGCATCTATTGCTGCTGTTGAAAAAGAACAACAACCTCTCTCTGAGGAGCAGCCGGTTGTAACTACCGATGCTGATCCTGATGAGCAGCCAGGTGGTTTAGACTTATTTTTCCAGCCCCTCAGTCATCAGGACTTTGACAATTCTTCAATGATGGAGGAGGAGGAGGATGAAGACGATTCCGAGTTCTATCTGAGGAAGGCTGAAGAAAATGAGCGTAGGCTAATCAAAGAGCAAACTCTTCAGCTCTATGACGATATGCAGTTCATGGCAAGGAAGGCCATCCAGGAGCTGATGTCGAGGATTGATATGACCCCACAGGCCCTTTGATTGGCCACCCGCCTCCGTCTTTTCTTAGATATCAAGGATGCTGATTATCATGTGATGCAGTCCTTGTTCGTTCTAAAATCCATCGACCTCTTGAAGACGGAGGAGACCCTTCTCAAGGAAGAGTTTCAATATTCTTCAATATTGGAAGCTCGTCAGAGCTTTCGAAAGCTAGTTCTTACTTCCATGAAGATGGAAGCCAAGTGCTCGGTGTCGACTTGAAGCCCCTCTTTCTCGAAGAAGTTGAACTCTACAATTCAGCTGTCTTCCCTGAGCACGAGAATGAGCTGAGTCCAATAAGGCCAAATATTGAGACTCCAGCTCGATCTATTAATGTGGAAGAGTTGTTTGGTGACGGAGTTGATAATGAAGAGGAGAAGGAGGAGGATTTGCAGACCTTTTTGACTACCAGACAGTTAAGTTATCTAATTTCCAAGAAGACAAACAAGGTGGTTGAGGACATCAACACACGATTGTCTTAGCTAGAGAAGAGGCTGGATTACGGAATCGGTCAGATGGAGAACAGACTGCCTAAATCTGTGGATGACGTCCTGTCCCAACTCAAGACCACAGATGAGAGGCTATCAAAGGAAGTGAGCGAGGTCACTTCAAAGGCTGTCGATTCACCCAATGAAGCTGCAGAAGCTGCCGTCTCTAAGCAGATTGGGAATTTTACCTAGGTCCATCTCAAAGGTCATGTCAAGGCCTTCCTGGGTGATCTGATAAAGCTTGAAGATGTAGCTTCATTCAGTGATCCTCGTGCGACTAACAGGGCAGTAAAGGTAGTGGAGGAAAATCTCGAGACTATCACAAATAAAGTGACCAACTCTGCATCTGCTGCCAACAATCGTGAAGCCGCTGTCAGTGGAGATATCACTGCCCTTTATTCTTCTCGAGAGAACCTCACTTCCATGCTAGAGTCTCTCCAGGGTGAAGTGAAGAATCTCTCTGGTATCATCAAGGCCCTTTCTGATGATGTCAAAAAGGGGGAAGGTGATAAGAGCAAGAAAGAGAAATAGAAGGCAGAAAAGGAGAAGGAAAATGCTAAGAAGAAGAAGAAGAAGAAGAAGAAGAAGAAGAAGGAGGAGGAGGAGGAGGAGGAGGAGGAGGAGGAGGAGGAGGAGGAGGAGGAGGAGAAGAAGAAGAAGAAGAAGGAGAAGAAGAAGAAGAAGGAGGAGGAGGAGGAGGAGGAGGAGGAGGAGGAGGAGGAGGAGGAGGAAGAGGAAGAAGAGGAAGAGGAAAAGGAAGAAGAGGAAGAGGAGAAGAAGAAGAAGAAGAAGAAGAAGAAGAAGAAGAAGAAGAAGAAGAAGAAGAAGAAGAAGGAAACATTATTGGTGGATGCTGCCAAGGCTGAAGCATTAAGGAAGATGAAGGAAGAAGAGAAGAGAGCTTCTTTAGTAGCAAAGGCTGCCCTAGAAGGAAGAGACTGGCTAGGCAAGGAGCTGAGTCCGCAATGGAATGAGCTTGTCAGTTCCTTCATCCATCAGCACTATTGGATCCAGCTGCCTCCCTACAATCAAGAAAGCCATGGCGAGGCTTTTGAATTGTTTCTAAGGCACTTCTGGGATCAAAAGCTCATCAAGAAAGTCAGAGCTCTTGCTAGTGAAGCCGGTATTGGTCTTCCTATCCCCGAGAAAGAAACCTTCTTCCGCCCTTACCTATCAGATGGCAAGCATGTTGATTTCACCGCAATTGACGAGGGAGTTCGCACTCCCGCTCTCAATCTTGAGAACCCTATCTCAGACCCTTGTTTCCGCCAGATAGTGTGTGGAATCTATGCTAGCATGGGAATGAAGCATGGAGGAGAAGACATTCAAGCTGTTGGTTCTTCCAAGAAGTTGTTCTTATTTTTCTTTATGACTAGTTGTCTCATATTTGTGTAATACTCTCTATCAGCTCGTCATGAATGAAAATATCTATTTTCTTCTCGCCAATTATCACAACACCTCATTGTCTAGGCTTTATCCTGCTTTTACAGTTTTCATTATAATCTGCCTGCGTAACATTGATCTATACGAACTATTTTTAACAAGCTAGTTAAAATAGGCTCTTTAATTTCACTTAGGATCTTTGTAAGGTGTTGTGTTTTGACATCATCAAAAAGGGGGAAATTGTTGGGAACCCTCTGCAGTTGTTTTGATGATGTTCTTCAAAACCACACTTAGGCCCATTTATTATCAACTAAGATAATAAGTTGTTCTATCCAGTTTGGATAGAAGTGCTCATTATGTATTTCTTAAGTCTGTATCAGGTTGTTGTCTATAACGGCCTCTCTAATCAAAGAGTTCAGTGAGCTCGTTGTTATCTTACCTCTGCAGGTACTTCAGCAAGACTACAAGCTCGATCATCCAACTGGTGATACTACCTAAGGCCCTTGATCTATTTAAGGTAGATCAACTCGCCACATTAGCTGCCACATCACTTGATAGCTAGGAAGCCCATGTGAAGTGCTGAGTCATAACTGAAACGGCTAGTGCCACGTCAGTTGTTCTCCAACGGCTAGTTTTGCCGAGACTCTAACGGCTAGTTTTCAAAACTATGCCTATATAAAGCCTTCGTTCACAATGGTGCAGCTTACAGGAAAATCAAGATTATTAAAGCCAAATCGCTGCATAAATTCTCTCTCATTGTTCATTCAAATCAACACTCGAAATTCCAAGAGTTTTCCCAAGTGTTGAAGATCGAGAATTTCACCATTTTTGTACTACCCAAGCTTGTTGCGTTTACTGTTGCATCAAGCTCACTATATACACTCTCTCATATTTAGACTAGAGCTAGATAAGTTGAGATTGTAGGTTGTTATTCGGTGTTAAACCCGAAGATTGGATGCTGTATGAAACTAATACTCAGTCAGTATAAATAAGAGAGAAGTAGAATTCAAAAGTAAAGAGATTCATAGATCTAGCTTGATCTACCGTGGAAGTAAGAGAGTTACCTCCGAACCACTTAAAAAGACCTTGTGTTCTTTACTGTTTTTCTCTTATTTCACTACTTATTAACTGCTCATTCATTACACAGCATACAACAGCCTTCCATCATAAGGCTGTAAAGGTTTTACATAAAAGAGTTTGATAGCACAACCTCACCACCACATTCCGCACTTAATAGTTTGATAGATCAGCTTGTTGATCACAACGAGCTTGATAGATCAATCTGCCTCACTCTGTTAAGGACTACTTGACCACCTTGTTCCTTAAGACAGTTTTTTTACGAAAATAAAAAATGGTTGGCTATTGGTGTATTCCCCCCCCCCCCCCCCCCCCCCCCCCCCCCCCCTACACCAATTAACTCTTTCTGGGAGCAACAGGAACAATTCGCCTCCTTTACTACCTACTTCGAGGAGGAGCGACGAGCTCGAGAGGCGGAGAGGAAGAGAAGAGTGGATGAACGAGCGCAATACCACCGGATGATGCAAGACATGCATCGCTTCTACCCTTTCTATCCGGCAGATTATCAAAGGTATGACCCCAATAACCCACCCTCTCCTCCATTGTCTTGATTTTTAGTTAACTTAGTCCCTACTTTCTTTCTAAAATTTATTTCTTTGCTTTGCTTTGAAATATGTTTAGGGGAGGGAAAAGTGTGTCTAAGTTAACCATTTATATATTTTTCTTGTTTTTATAGTCTTAGTTTGTTAGTTTTATTTTGGGGTATTTGTCTTTATTTTTGTTGAGTCTTAGGTGTCTAGATTGAGTCAAATGAGCATGTGTTGAAAGTGTTGTGAATTTGGCCGATGATAGTATTTGATGTGAGTTCGTGAAAAACATGATCCTTACTATGCATGAAACCTTGGCGAAGCGATGCATATTTGATGATTGTGTTTTGAAATTGGGAACTAGATAGTTTGAACCCATGAGATTTAAGCTTTTTGAGCATATACATGCCTATTCTTTGTTTTAGTGATCATGCATGGTTCATTGTTTCTAGAACTTGTCTTTATTCTCCATCGATACCTTAGTATATATATGAACTAGGAGATGATTGTAGGTTATCTTTCTTTAGCCACATGATTCCTATACACTATCCCTTGCATAATCCTTTGTTACCCCTTTTGAGCCTATGTTAGCCCTTTCTTTTGTAAACTGGAAGATAGGAGGAATGAGAGTTGTTATGGGTATCTTTATTTGTGGTTAGTGTGTAGAAAGAGTTGAAAAGAAAATTCTGTTGTGGTATGGAGAAAGAAAAGGAAAAATAGATGATTTGTATGAGTTTGGTTAGCTATCCCTATAAGCTTAGAAAAAATTGAGAAAAAAGAAAAAAATTAGAGCTTTGACAATCATTGAATCGATATCTTGTATATGAGCTTTATAGAGAGAGAGAGAGAGAGAGAGAGAGAGAGAGAGAGAGAGAGATAAGCATAAGGGGATAGTTAGCTTTGATTAATAGTGTTTGCATCTAAGTTGTGTAGTTGGTGTTGATTGATGGTAGAAGATGGAGTAAAAATTCATACTTGTGTTGAAGTTGAAAAGGGTGTTGATTTGTATTTATATTTGAGTCACTTAGCCTATATATTCCCTACCTAAATCAATGTCCCTACATTACAAGATTTAAAAAGTCATATTTGATTCTAGTTTTTAGATATTACAATAGGTGGAGATGTTGAGAAAAAGGGCAAGCCTATGGTAAACATGTTGCGTTGCATTGATATTGAGTGAACCCTTTGATGTGCATTATATTTCACATCTTTTCTTAGAGTTGAGTGCTCACGTATACACATAATTTTCACATGTTTGAGAGGGTTTTTTTTTTATTGAAAAGCATGATTTAAATTTTTTGAATGAATTGTGTAGTTGATTTCAAGGTTGTGTGCATAGTTTTGATCATGAGTTAGTTTTTCAAAGTTTTTTAGGCCAACATAATATACAATGCTTTTGTCTATTGTTTGTTTTCATTTTTTAGTATTGTTCGGGGCGAACAATGTCTATGTTTGGAGGATTTTGATAGATGTGAAATTTACCTAGTTTCTATAGTCTAAGAAGTTGTTTTAGAGTCTCGTTTGTGTATTATAGTTCATGTTTTGCATGATTTACCATATATTAGACAATATTATGCTTGTGGGTATATTTGTGCTTTTTCAGGCCTATTTGAGATTAGAAACCCGAGACGAGACGAGAGCCAAAGATTCGAGTGAAGAATCGAAGGTTGAGACAAGTTTGGAATGAGTTGAAGGCCTATCGACCAGCCTATCAATCGATAGGGCTATCGATAGGAGCACACTGATTTCAACCTCTCTTTGATAGCTTTGTGAAAACTGTTGATCGATATGCCTGTTGATAGGGTCCCAGTCGATAGGCGTGATTTAGGCCGAATTATGGAGTTACTATTATACTAGATTTCCTTGTAAATTTCACCTCTATATATTCTTTAGGTTTAGCATTGTGAATCCTATCACCATATACTTTATTTTTACCATACTTTAGTTTATTTTGGATCTGTTTTGTTGAGCAAACATTTACTTTCAAGCAATTCAAGAGTTATTCAAGTTTACTTAAAGATTCAAGATTCAATCTCAAGTTTTTCTTACTCTTAATCTTTTACTTATGTTAATTCAATTTGATAAATGTTTATGTTTGTTTTGATTATGTCTAGCTAAATCCTTTTAGTTGATTTTAGGGATTTGTATGTTTTATTAGAAATATGAGTTCTTTTAATTCCAATTAGCCTTCCAACTTAGATGTATGTTTCATAGTGCTTGTTCTCATGCATGATTAACTGGCCACTAATTATGTATGCTTAGTTATGTTTTTTATGCCTTGACCGGATAATTGCATAATGGATCCCATGAATACATACTATGAATAATTTATATGTCCTATCCAAATTTAGATCATCATAGGTTTTGCATATAGTTGATATAGGTGTCGTAACTGGACTTTGTGAACTGTATTTATCGATACTTGATCCTGTGTTACATCTGATTTAATTCTTATGAGACCTGGTGATAACCACATATTTAGCGTGCTTTAGAGTGCGTCTCGATGCGTGTTTTGGTTAGGATATGTGCTTTAATGAATAGGAAATGATAGGTTTTTACAATTTATGCATTTTGTATATGCTTTGCATTTTCTCTCATTTTCCGTGCTAATTTCATGTGCTGTGGCAATTTTCTTGGCAAGTTTGACTTATCCTATATCGAAGAGGATCAAGAGAGGAAGCGGTAGCACTTTGCAGATTAATTTTCCGATGCCGGACGAGAGAGAACGAGTCAAAACCGTGAGAGCGCGCAAACTGTGAAATGTGGGCGGAAATGCACAAGTCAAACGGAAATGCACTAGTCAAAACTTTATTCAACTTTCCAGAAATTACAGATTTTACCCCACCATCTCAACTCAAGTTTCTGTTATTTGCAATTTGACCCCAATTTGTGGGAAAACTATAAATAGCTAGTTTTTTTTCTTATTTGGCATCTTTTACCACTTGTAATTCACTCTTGCACTACTACCTTAGAACCCTAGCTTTTCCCTCTTTCCTTTTTAGTATTTTCAAATATTGTTGAAGATTATGCTTGGAGTTTGAAGAGATTATTGAAGATTTCTTCTCTACTTTCCTTCCTTGTTATTTTCATTATGTTTTCTTTTACTTTTGTTGGATTGCTTGCTAGATCTATTGCTAGCTAAGCACCTTTATGGTTCCAAGTAATGGATGATGTGATTTAGATGTTGGGTGCTAGAGTTTAGGATGTTGATTTACCTTCCCCTTGAATTGCCTATGGATTGGGACTTTATTTGAATGCATGACTACTTGATCACTAGGAGTGCATCTAAGGTGTTTGATGGAATGCCTAGGAAGCTTCCATTCATAGCACTTGGCATCAATTCATACCCATATCACTTGATTGCATCTCATATGATTTCTAGAAAGAATTAGATGGGTTGGATGATAGTTGGTAGGTCATCTTAGACTAATATGAGCTATTTGGAGTTGGTAGAGCATTTAAAGGCTTAGAGAGCATTTATTGTTCTATTGATCTACTTGTTGGCCACCCTAGTAAGGTAGGTTAACATAAATGATATAAGAGACCATTCAAGGTGGATTAAAGTGGTTTGAAGCATCTAGATTCGTAAGCCCTCATCATAATCACATCGGAAGTTACTTGGATCCATGCCTTTATTACTTGAATTCTCATTTGTTTACTTGCTATTTCCATTTACTCATTGCATGTTTAAGCTTGTCATTTACTTACTTCCTTGCCTAGTTATAGAAAACACCAAACCAAGTTTATGTGCTCAAATAGGATAATAGAGACAAGACGAACTACTTGATTATCTCTCGACACATTCACTCCTCGTGTTCGATACTCGGACTTCTCTAGTTCAATATTATTGCTAGGTTAGAAATAGCCAAGTCAATTTTTGGCACCGTTGCCGGGGAGTGAATAGATTGATGATCAATAGTTTGTTTAGTTTCTTGTTGCTAATTTGAGCTTGTTTTATTTTTATAGTTAGGATGGTATTGTGCTTGTTGATTCAAGCATTTTATTGGAATATTTTTGATCTGTTTGTTGGTGTGTTTGATAGGTACACACTTAAAAGATCCAAGGTTAAACATGTGGAACCTTTCATTTTGGATCATGAGAAGAGAGAAAGAACTTCCAAAAGCAAGATGTTGAAATCAATCGAGAAGTGGAAGTTCTTAGGAAGCAATTGGAGGTTATGGAAGCTAGATTGGACGAACAAAGGAGAAGACCCCAAGAGGTTCAATTAACTCCTATAATTGAGATATTCCAACCTCCAAAGGAAAGTTATCAAGGAAGAGAATGGGGCACGGTAGATGCACCTAGCTTTGAGCTCAAACCGGGTTTGATTCGTTTGGTTCAAGCAAATCAATTTGGAGGAGAAGTCGCCGAGGACTCAAATGATCATCTATATTCATTCCTCAAAATTTGTGATACCCTCAAGCTAGAGGGAGTGCCAAATGACACAATTCGGATGAGACTCTTCGGATTTTCACTTCGTGATCGGGCTAAAGAGTGGTTCAAAGGTCTCAATGGAAAGTCAATCAAATCATGGGAAGACCTATGCAAAACCTTTCTCTCAAGATACTTTCCACCTTCTAAGGTACGACATCTAATCTCGGAAATTTATCGGTTTTCACAACATGAAGATGAGATGATAGTTGATGCTTGGGAGAGATTCCGTGAGCTTTTAAGGAAATGCCCTCCACATGGCCTAGATGAGAGTCGACAAATCTTCATCTTCTATGGTGGTTTGAGTTCACAAACAAGAACTATCGTAGATGCTACCTCCGGAGGTTGCTTGCTAAATCGAGATGTGAAAGAGGCTAGGAGGATTCTTGAAGAAATGGTTTCCAATTCTTTTCAATGGCCTATGGAAAGGGTGAATTCAAAGAAAGCTACCTCCAGGTTGGATGATAAATATGAAGACCTTGCTTACCAAATTACCAACCTCAAGAAGGAGCATGAAGAGATTCGAAAGGCGTTGATGGAAGAACGAGCTTGGAAAAGACCTAAGAATGGAGGAACTCTTGTCCAAGAAGAGGTGATTCACATCAACCAACAACCTTTTTTGATTTCTCAACAACTTGTAGAAGAGGAACCACTCCAACCTTGGAGCTATGAAGCTCCATCGATGTCTCTACCTTCAATGTCTTTCTATGAGATTCAAGAAGAGGAAAAGCCATGTGCAAAAAAGGATGAAGATATTTCTCTTACTCATCTTCCCCAAACTTCTATAGAGAATGATGATGTGAGTGAGTTGAATGATGGCATCATGAACGATATATCATTTCCTCTTAAGTTTGGGGGTGAGAAGAGAGATGATCTTGTAGAGAGTATCCCTCATGATGAAGTTGTAGATAAAAGCATTGATAGGTTGGAAGTGTTGAAGAAGTTGGAAATCAATGCTCATTTTGTTGATTTGTTGAGTAGTATGTCAAATCATGAGAAGTTCTTGGAGGAGGTAGACAAGAGAAAGGTGAAAATGGATGATGATATGACCATTGAGTTATCGGAGGGATGTAGTGCTAGACTACAAAGAGAATTCCCCAATAAGGACAGCGATCTTGGAGTAGTCACAATTCCTTGTGAAATTGGTGATCAAGTGCTAGAGAAGGTCTTGTGTGACATGGGTTCAAGAGTGAACGTGATGCCTTTTCCTATCTTTGAACGTTTGAAGATTGAAACTCTTATGCCCACAATGACTATATTTCGATTGGCGGATCGTTCAATCACTATTCCTTGGGGAAAGATCGAAGATGTGCTTATCAAAGTTGGAAAGTTCATCTTTCCGGTGGATTTCTTCGTTCTTGACATTGAAGAAGAGCACAACATTCCTTTGATCCTTGGTATGCCCTTCTTGTCTACAAGCCGAGCTTTAATGGATGTATGTGATGGAAGCCTCACTTTCCGAGTTGATGAAGAGGAAGTGACATTTTATAAGCCGAAACTTGAGAGTGAATTGCCAACTCCAAGAGAAGAGGTTCAAGTTCCAAGTCCTAAGAGAGATGACGTGAGGATGAATGAAGTGAAGTTCAAAGAAAAGATTGCCGATCCATTCCATGAAAATTGTAGAAGAGTTCAATGTCTAGGCAAGAAGGCCTCATTTGATGTCCCTTGATTCACCTTTTGAGGTATCGTTGAGCTAGCGACGTTAAAAAAGCGCTCGTTGGGAGACATCCTAACACGTATCCTTTTTATTGCGTTTATTTTCGTTTATTCGTTGTTACTTTATTTCGTTTTATTTTTATTTTCTCTTTTCTTTAAGTACTATATATACATATAGTCTTTAAATAGGTTTAGTTGTTTAAATTGTTTAAAAAAAAAATTGGAAAAGGAGCAATCTTAATTGGGAGTAATATTGTCTCTTTAGCATTTTTTTTTTTTAAGTAGAAGAAAATAGAAAAGGAAATTAAAAAAATATATATATAGTAATATAATTAATATTAAAAAATATATATATAAAAAATTGGAAATATAAAAATGGCGCCGTGAACTCGTCTTCTTCGCAGGTTCCGGCAAGCACCTAGCACTACAAAAAAAACGCGTTTTAACAACCGAAAATTCGGTTGCTAGAGTAAAAATTTCGGTTGCTAGAAGCATTAGCAACCGAATACCGACCGATCAAAATGGTAGGCAAAACCTTGGTCGGCACAGTGTTAACAACCGAAAAAATTCGGTTGTTAGTTTAGCAACTGTTTTACAACCGATTTTTCGGTCGTTAACTTTCGGTTGCTAGTCTTAGCAACCGATTTACAACTGATTTTTCTGTTAGCAAACTAACAACCAATTTTTTCGGTTGCTAAATCGCAAAATTTGCCAACAAAAAATCGGTTGCAATTCGGTTGCTAAACGTATCAACCGATTTTTCAGTCGGCATTCGGTCGTTAAATATATTTATATAATTTTTTTTTCCAGATAATTGGTTTCAAGAATCCTGCCCAAAGTAACAATATTTTCAAAACCTACACAGCTCCATTACCATATAAAATCATATCCAAAACACTCCAAGTCTCCATACATAGACATACACACAGTAGCACAATTCTCCAAATCCTAACAAACTAAATCATGAGTTCAAAAGCATAATATGCTAAGAAGACTAAGGTGGGGGGCTTGACCAGTGCCTCATAATGTGCTCCAACTGAGCTTTCATCTTTTCATGCTCCTCGGCTTGCTTCTTAAGCTTCTCCTCAAGCTCTGTTTGCTTTGTTTGACTTTGGAGACGCTCTTCTCGCTCCGTACTTAATTGAGTTTGCAAAGAAGTAAGTTGTTCCTCCATTGCTCCGTATTTAGACGCAGCAAGAACCTTATGAAAGGGAATGGTGATATTTAGCACAAACCTAAATGCAATAATACATCCTTGGCTTCAAGAGTTGAAGATTTACGATGCTTTGCTAGGTTGCACGCGAACGTAGTAACCTGCATTGTTACAAGGCAAGTAAATATTGTTCTAACAATCACTTTAGTAAGCACGCAGTAAAAGGAAACACATTATCAAAGACTAAGTTGTGAAAAGATGAAGCAAGACAGTTAAAAAGTTATCAGCAAGCTCTAGCAGAAGCTCTTCGACTTCAGGATGCAATTTTCCATTTATATCCAACTGCAGCAAAAATAGATATTAATCAGTCTTTTACACATTTACAAAATTTCTTTAAGTATTAAATCATGGCCTAATCTATAATCCTGATTCACTGCCAAATATATTTGAGCAATTGCAAATATCAAGTATTACACACAGAGATGAATCATGCAATGACTAATGCCTTTGAAATAGCACATGGTAAATTATATAGACAGCTATTCAGAACAAGTTACCAGCTATTACGACGGAGCAAAATGCTAGCAGCGACCCTTGAAATTGAAAGTACAGTGAAAATCTGAGTCTAATAGCTCAGAAAAATTACCCTCTAATACCATGAGAGAAAGATTGAGCAGAAAAGGAGAGAAAATCCAGCAAAAATGGTAATCTCTACACTTTATTTTGACAATCACTAAACACAAACACAGAGACAGAGGGGATGAGGGAGAGAGAGAGAGAGCACCTAGATAGTAGAGAGGGAGAGAGAGGTGCCGACGACAACGAACGACGGCGGTGGAAAATCACCGGACCGGCGCGGCGGGGAGCGGCGACACGCGGCGGTGATTCTGGGCGATTAGGGCTCTAACACTTTTGGGCGAATTGGCGCTGAAGAAATTGATTAGGAAATTATATGTTTAATTCACTAGCAACCGACTTTTTTCGGTTGCTAAAATATAATTTAAAAAAATGATTTTGTATGAATTGATTTTGTATTTTATTAGCAACCGAACATTCGGTTGCTACATATAATATAAAAATGCAGTGCTTTTTTAGCAACCGAAAATTCGGTTGTTAAATATAATTTTTAAAATGCAATGCTTTTTAGCAACCGAAAATTCGGTCGTTAACAAAGCCGACCGATTATCGGTCGTTAGCCGGTCAGCGTTTTAAGCGTTAAATTTTCGCGCCACGTTCGGTCGTTAGTCAGTCGTTAATTCGGTCGGCAAGTGTAAAACTTACAGGTAGTCGACAGTCGGTTGCTATTCAGTCGGTAACTAGCAACCGAATATTTTCGGTCGTCCTCTCGGTCGTTAAAACGCGTTTTTTTTGTAGTGTAGAGAGAAAGAGTCCCAGCAGCAGGTTCCGGCGAGCAGCAAACCGGCGACCCACGACGGCGAGCAGCTGGGTCGCCGGAAAGCCTACTGTCCACGACGGCGAGCGGCGGGTCGCCGTCGGACCTTCTGTCCGAAACGGCGACCCACGACGGCGAGCAGCAGGTCCCCGGCGTTGCCTTTGCCCGAAACGGCGACCCACGACGGCGAATGGTGGTCGCCGGCGGAGTCTTCAACTGCAGCAGCCTTCCATTCGCGAGCAGCCGGCGAAGCGTGCAGCAGATCCGGTCAATCCCGGCGAGTTGCAGGTCGCCGGCAACGTGTACAACAGCTCCTGTGCACGCCGGAGCCGTTCGGCCAGGCCGTTCCTCCGAGAAGCAGATCGACGGCAGCCCCCATTTGCGAGTGCAGTACGCCGGAAAAATTTGGGGGGTCTGTTGTCCGTTCCGGCGACGGCGATGCCCGGAACATCTGCCACCTGTTATGGCGGCCGGCGGCTAAGACGCAACAGCAGTGGCCGGTGACGCGAGAGCAGCTCCTTATCCCGGCGAGTGCTGCAGTCCCGACGGCGGCTAGGCTTGGATGGGCCGGATTTCCTGGGACTGATTCGGGCTGGGCTGGGTCTTCTGCCATGGGCCGGATTTCCTGGGCCGGGTCTGACGGGCTGGGCTGGGCCGGGCCGAAATTGCAATTAAAAAAAATTGAAAAAAATTCTAAAAAATTTTAAAAAAATTCTAAAAATTTGGAAAAAAATTTAAAAATATTTTACAAATTTTAAATGAATAATTTCTCCTCTCTCACCCTCTTTTCTTCTAATTCTTGTGCAAAATTTGTGAGGTTTCTAATATTCTTTGTAATTTTGTTGCTTTTAGTAAAGAGGAAGAAGATTTGTGGGTGACGAAAGGGGGAGAACATA
This sequence comes from Thymus mandschuricus, assembly GCA_029379335.1. Taxonomy (NCBI): domain Eukaryota; kingdom Viridiplantae; phylum Streptophyta; class Magnoliopsida; order Lamiales; family Lamiaceae; genus Thymus; species Thymus mandschuricus. Next base: position 13,679,495 of record CM057081.1, on the reverse strand, counting down.
CAAAGGGAAGACGGGAGATTCACCTTCGAATGAGAAATTGCGATTGTGGGGTCCGTCTTGAGGCTCATCACATGGAAACGGGGATCATACCCCGCCTCGTCCCTCACCTCAATAGCTTGGACATTTGTGAGTAGTAACTTAAATATCTTATGTATATTCGTCCCTCCAACCTTATTTTTTATTTTATTTTCAAAAATAAGTTTGGGGGAGGGGGATGGGATAAGATATTCAAGTTACTTTTTCATATTTCTTCAAGTTATTTTTATCGCATTTCTTTCTTTGTTTGTTTTAAATTTTTTATGTTTTGTTTGGAGTGAATTGGTGGTGGAATTTGTGTATTGAAGGATGAGTTGATTTTGGTGTGTGCAAGTAATTCAAGTGATGTTTTCATGCTTTATAAGGGTGTTTAATTGCGTAGGTGCAAAAATTTTCGAGTTTCATTTTTAATGCATCACTTGAGTTGTAGTGCTTCTTGTTTACATGTTTAGATATTGTGGTTATCGCTCCTTTGCTTTCAAAAGAGATGTCGATGATGATTTGAGCGGAAATTGCATCATATTTTTTGGGATTTCTCATGTGTGTGTTGAGCATGAAATGGTTGCATAGCATGATTAACTAGGAATGATTGATCTTAGGCACATGAACTCTAAACAAAAGCTTGTGAGGTTTGAGCCAAAATGTTGAATTGATAACGTTCTTTTTCCTTCTTGAGAGTTTGCCATGTATTGCATTGTTATCTTCTAGAACTTGCCTTCAATCTCGATCGAGGTTGCTATATGTGTCACTAGAACTTAGAAATGATTTTAGGCCCTCACTTGTTAGCCTCATTATTCCCTAAACACTAACCAAATAAAATGTTAACGTTGTGGTCCCCCTTGAGCCTTTGAAGCCCTTGTTGCTAAACCGGATGAAAGGGGGTGAAGGTAGGTTAAGGGAATCCATTGAGAGGTTGTGAAGTAAGTGAGGATATGAGGTTTGAGAAGTTTGATTGAAAAGGTCGTTTTGTGATAAGAATACTCCTATGAGCTCTAGAAAAATAAAAAATAAAAAGAAAAAATGAAAGAGAAAAGAAAAAGAGAGAGAGAAAAAGAAGTTGAAAAGAAAAGAAAAAAAAAAAGAGTTTGAATAAAGTTAGTTGTGAATGAGAGCATAAAGGAGTTATTCATGAATATTTGAGAAGCTTCAATCAAGCTTGTGTATTAAAGAGTGTAAAGAGGTGAAAATTTAATTGATATATAGTTGGTAACAATTAAAGGAAGAATTTATTACTCATTTATGTAGCACTCGAAGAATTGTGAACAAGCTCGAGTTTACAAAGTCAAATTGCAAGTTTTAAAATGAGCATATCATTAAACTATATCATTGGTTGAAGAAAATCGATTTGAATTGCAAAAATTCATTATTATTTGAAATCCTTGTAATTGAAATGTGCACCCAACATATATATCGGAGTCGGCCATACATCTTGGAAATTAAAAGAAACGATTTCTCTTCTACGCGCAATTAAATGGATGTGTTAATTGGAACTTGGAAGGGTAAGTGCACATAGATTACACCATCTCTTATTGCTGCAATTCACTTCGATAGGGGATATGTTGGGTGTTTGGTGGCCGTCAAGATCGATTGATTTTTGTATAAGGAGAAGATTTTTTTTTTGAAATATATATAACATTCGTCCTAGTCCTTGATCGGTACGTTGCAAAAAAAACAAATATTCCTAATCAAATCAAAATACAAATGTGCTCTATTTACAGGTGAATCTGATCGCACTATTTCTCTCTCCCTCTCTCTCTTGGAAGCTTAGCTACTACTTATTTGATATCTCAAAACAATGAATACTCGGATAACGAACTCCATGCCAAAAGTAGATTATATATGCACTATCGATGAGCTCTCGGAGCAAAGATGTATTTTCTTTTCATAATATGTTTACATAAGCCAACATGTTATGCTCAAGGAGGCAAGAACTCGTTCGCCACTGCCACAAAAACAATCAATGCACATATAGATCAATGTTGAAGTCAATAAAGCTTACATCATGTATTAATGAAAGATGAATTATTTCTTTATTATAGTATCATATTGTTGAGTTCTAACTATATACGGTATGCACAATGTTCTAAAAGTTGTTGAACGCTAGTAAAACGGAGGGATGGGGACTAGCGTTTAAGCGACGCTTAAATGGACTAGACAAATACTATAGTTAATGCTATTATTTATTTATTTTACTTTTCTTACACTATGTCATATAGTACAAATTGTTTTATAATATATTGATTACTCATAATTTTATTACAACTATTTTTACACTAGAGGCTACCCGACTAAGCTTTGATCGGGGCTTTAGGGTGTCACCTGTATGCATATAAGGTCATCTTCACTTATGAGAGTTTTCGCTTTATGTCAGAAACTGTCTTGCTATTTATTTATTCAATAATGATATATGTAATTTTAAAAATAGTATATGATAACTATAATTAATTACTTTAATATTTTAATTTTAAAATATTTTTTTCCAAAAAATTGCATAATTTTCACTTTTTTTTAAGATAAAAAGTAACAAATTCTTTAAAATAATAAAAATTATCAAATAATTAAAGAGTTAATTAAAAAATATACGTAAAAATACGGAGTATCGCTTATTTAGTTTTTTATAATCTAAAAAAGTTTGGCATAAATATATAAATTATTTGATATTATAAAAAATAAAAAAGTCAAAATTTATGCCGTTGGCCGAATAGCATCACCCCTAATTTATTAGTGTAATCAATATAATAATAGCATTTGTGTCATTCTTTTAGAAGAGAAAAAGTTGGGACTACGAACCTGTGGATGTGGGTGGAACAACAACAACATGCATAGTTGCACTGTTTGGAGGCAGAGCCAGCTTAAGAGGATACAACTTCCCAGTTACAATATTTTTGGAACACACGATAATGTCCTCCAACCCCGTTAGATCCTCTAACTTCTCAGTCAGCTCCTCCAAACCGTACCCTGTAAATTGAAACGATTCTTCATCTCCACTTGCATCGTTCAAATTCTCATCATCGTCAACCACGCAGTAATATATCAGTCTGCCCTCAGATTTCTTCCCGGAATCTTCACCGCACATATTAGGCTGCTCATTCAAACAAACCAAGCATATTGCATCTTTAGGTAATCAACGTTTACTTCTTTTAAGTATTATTAGATTGAGAAATTGAAGGATTGAACAGCAAAACAAACTAAAAACTATTGAGCTCATCAACATAAGTGGTAGATTAGCCTATATATGTTATTTTTATCTATCTAAGTTGTCACATGGCCGGAACTAAACTTGGGTTATTTTGTCTCAAACGAAGCTCAGTACTCCCTGTCTGAAATTTGTAGCAAGGGGGTGCGCTTCATTTTAGATAGGTAGTGTTTTTTATTTTAGCACCCCCTAGAGTAATTCAAGTATACAACTCTCCATATCTTATAACACTTTTTTCGAGGTCCGCTCTAACATCGATTGCTACAATAAAAAATGCCTAGTATTAAATGATTTTTTAGGGAGAACAAAAAAAAAAGAAGAAAACTGACCATATGAGCCGGTGACGTGAGATGGAAAGAAGTAGAACTCAAATCCTCACGTTCGAAATCCAAGGACTTGGACTTGGCTATCTCAACTTTAGGTGGCGACTCGGGCCTTATCTCGACTACGTCGACGTCCCAAAGTATCCAACCGTGATGTCTGTGAGGGATGTCGTGGGTGATGGAATTCCTCCATGGTGGGAGGCCGCCATTTGCACGCAAGTAGTTCCCGTAGCGCGTCTTGAGCTTCACTAACCTGTCGTTCTCCTTGACCGGTTCCCATTCTACGGAGGAATCAAGCTTCGGTGGGAGGGCTTGCACCACCTTCCTGCCGGTGACCCCTAGCAGAAACTCCTCGTCCTCTGCCTTTAGGTACCTTCCGTAACAGCTCTTTAACCGTATCACCCCTTCCGATCCTTCCACGAATTCCACGTTCCATTTCACAGATTTCCTCGACCCCGACCGGTCTTGGATCACGTGCTCTTCGTCTGAATCGGCCGTCAAATATTTGTTGTGATGGCTTCTTAGCCTCACGGATTTCGCTCTCTTGAACAAATCGATTCCAGAAACCTGTGAATTAGGACATGCATATATATATGTATATGAATATTTCAGCAATTTTCCTTCATGTCATTGTTTCTTCGACAATCATTCATGCATGTATTGGTATTTATTTACCTGCATAAAGAATGAATAGGATGGACCTCAAATGGTGTAAGATCTGGAGATTGTTTTTGTTGTATGCTTCGAATTTGTTTCTGTTGGGGTGATGGGTGATTGTATGGAGTTAGGTCGTAATCTAGGAAAAATATTTTTTCTTATTCTATTGTTTAATTTGTTTTTCTCACATTATTTTTATTTTTTCTTCACATCATTGAGTTGTTGGATATATGACTTACATTATATTGAAAATTAATGTTTATTTGATAAGTTCAACTCGAGGAATCCATCTATTTACGTCGACATTTGACATCTTTGAATTGTTAGTATTAATTATATGTTAGTTATACAATAAATAATCCATTCGTATTAAGGGCCCAAGATTGATATTGATATCGATGAGTTTTAAGTTATTTAAGATGGTGAGTTTGACTCATTAAAGATAAGAGCGGATCATATCCTCTCTCCCACGCTATGTGCTTTAATCGTGTATCGAGTCACGCAATTCACGATTCATATAATATTTTTTTCAAAAATAAAAATTCATATGTCTTGTGAAACATAATTTATATTTATAACTAAAAATTAAAATTTTAAAAATAGTGTATAGCCTAATTTTAAATTTAGCAAGCACATTTTAGCTACTAAAATCAAAATTAAACAATAAATATTAATTATAAACTGTAGTTGAATGACTAAACTCTAGATGATGATATTAAAATTAAAATTTGTCATAATATATTAAAATTAAAGAAGAAATAATTTTAAAGTTATGACACGATTTAGAAACTGAAACTAAGGTTGCGTTCTCTTTGATGCGAAAGAAAAAGAGAGAAAAGAGAAAATTACACTATAAATTCCACTTTTTTTCTCACCTTTTCTCACATTTTCTATTTTTTTCCCCTTCATTTGCACTACAATGGAGAGAAAATATTATCTCTCCAATTTGGTGTTGTAAATATTTTCTCCAATTTAAGGAGTAAAATCCTCATTCATTGATAAAATGTGAGAAAATGGGTGAAATTTATAGTGTAATTTTCTCTTTTCTCTCCTTTTCTTTCGCACCAAAGAGAACGCAACCTAAGACAAAAAAATTCATATAAAAAGGAAAAAAAATAAATAAATAAGAAGAAGAAGAAGGAAGAAGGAAGAAGAAGAAGAAGAAGAGAGCTTATTGTCACGGACTGAAACTTGTGCCTCACGAAGTTTCCTTCAACCCGCCGTGCGGTCCTAGACTAGCTCGCCTCGATGCTAGCTAGGCAACCTTCCCACCAAGTCGCTTGGCTAAGAACACAAGAAGGCAAAGAGAGAGTTTGGGAGAATGCAAGAGAACTTTGATTGCTTGAAACTTGGATGATTACAAATGAATGGCCAAGGGCCTATTTATACAAGTGGGAGAGGGGTTCTAGATCCTTCCCATGTCTAGATCCTTCCATGGTTAGAGGCTTCCACCTCCTTCTATGACCTTCTACGAGATTCTATAAGATTCTAGAGAATTCTACAAGTCTCTACTATGTACAAGAAGATTCCGGAATGTTCCGCAAGGTGCCGGACTCATCAAGTAAACTCTAGATCATTCCGGGAAACCTCACAAATTTGACCCCTCTTGAACGGGGCGTGACATTCTCCCCCACCTAAGTCGAAGCCGTCCTCGGCAAGACCTTGGCGTGATACTCTCCGATCCGGTCCCGAAATTGCCATAAGTGCTCTTCGTGCTCCCAAGTGCTTTCGGAATCCAGTAGCCCCTTCCATCTCACAAAGTACTCTTTGTAGGGTGAAACACCCCGCCTTCGAACCTCCCGGTGTGAGATGATTTCCTCAACCTCCTTGTCGAATGAGGTTGTCATGGCCGTGGGCGCCCGACTTGATTGCCCACGTGTAGGATCCTCCGTGTCTTCGTGATAGGGCTTGAGTTGGCTCACATGGAACACGGGATGGATCTTCATCTTCGGCGGCAACTCCACACGGTATGACACATTCCCGACTCGCCGCAATATCTTGAACGGTCCCTCGTACCTTCGGATAAGTCCCTTGTGCACGGACCGAAACGCCTTGAATTGTTGAGGGAGTAGCTTCACCATCACTTGATCTCCCTCGTTGAACTCGACCGCCCGCCGTTTGAGATCCGCCCACTTCTTCATCTTCTTGGCGGCCTTGTCCAATGATGCCCGAGCCAAGTCCGTCTCCTCATGAAGTGATTTGGCAAAGGTGTAGGCCGATGGACTTTGCCCCTTGTATCCCGTTGCGAGGCCGGTTGGGGATGGGTTGTCTCCCCGTCGCCAACTCGAACGGACTCCTCCCGGTGGACTCGCTCCTTTGGAGGTTGTACGAGAACTGCGCCATGTCCAACAGCTTGGCCCAATCCCGTTGGTTGGCGCTCACGAAGTGCCGCAGGTACAACTCCAACAATGCGTTCACCAGCTCCGTCTGGCCATCCGTCTGCGGGTGGAAACTCGTCGAGAAGGCCAAGTTGGAACCCAACAACTTGAACAACTCGGACCAAAATTTCCCGGTGAAGCGTGGGTCTCGGTCGCTCACGATCGTCTTCGGCAATCCCCAATGCTTGACCACATGCTTCACGAACAGCTTGGCCGTGTCTAAGGCCGTAACGTCGGGTGGTGCCGGAATGAAAGTGCCATACTTGGAGAAACGATCCACCACCACAATGATCGTCCCCCATCCCTCGGACTTGGGCAAGCATGTGATGAAGTCCATCGACACACTTTCGAACGGGTGCTCCGGGATAGGCAACGGTTGGAGCAGTCCGCCCAGCTGTTGTTGCTCGATCTTGTCTTGTTGGCACACAAGACACGTTCGCACGTACGCCTCGACGTCCTCGCGCATCCTAGGCCAATAGTAAGACTCCTCCACGAGTGCCATTGTGCGGTGCATGCCCGGGTGCCCCGCCCACATTGAATCGTGACACTCCTTGAGGATGTCCCGTCGCAAGCTTCCCCACTTTGGCACATAAAATCGGTCTCCCTTGGTGAAGAGGAGCCCATCCCGTATCCAAAACCGCCGAGTCTTGCCCTCCTTGCAAAACTCCATAATGTGTTGTGCCATCGGGTCCTTCTCCAAGCCTTCACGTATTCGCTCATTGATGTTCGTCTCGGCTTGGCTAATGGCCGCAAGCTCCGCCTTCCGGCTCAATGCATCGGCTACACGATTCGTCACCCCCGGCTTGTACTCAAGCGTGTAGTCGAACTCCGCCAAGAACTCTTGCCACCGAGCTTGCTTGGGCGTCAGCTTCTTTTGTGTTTGGAAGTAACTCGTGGCTACGTTGTCCGTCCGGACCACGAATTTACTCCCGAGAAGGTAGTGCCTCCATGTGCGTAGGCAATGCACCACCGCCGTCATCTCCTTCTCGTGCACAGTGTACCTCCGCTCTGCCTCGTTGAGCTTCCGACTCTCGAACGCCACCGGGTGCCCCTCTTGCATGAGCACTCCCCCAATAGCGAAGTCGGACGCATCCGTGTGCACCTCGTATGCCTTGGTGTGGTCCGGCAAGGCAAGGACCGGTTCCTCCGTCACGGCGGCCTTGAGTCGCTCGAAGGCCTCTTGACACGCCTCGCTCCACACCCACGATCGTGCCTTCTTTAACAACTCCGTCAACGGGGCAGCGGCTTGGGAGTACCCTCGGATGAACTTGCGATAGTAGTTGACGAGTCCCAAGAATGATCGAAGCTGGGACACGTCTTTGGGTGGCTCCCAATCTTGGATGGCTTTCACCTTGGCCCGATCCATCATGATCCGCCCCTCCCGTATGCGGTGGCCAAGGAATGACACCTCATCTTGGGCAAACGAGCACTTCTCCAACTTTGCATAGACCTCGTTCTCCCTCAAGGCCTGAAACACCAACCGAAGATGCTCCACGTGCTCTCGCAACGTGGGTGAGTACACAACAATGTCGTCAAGATAAACGACAACGAATTTGTCGAGATAGGGTTGGAATACCTTATTCATCATCGTGCAAAATGTAGCCGGCGCATTCGTCAAGCCAAAGGGCATGACTAGGAATTCGTACGACCCGTATCTCGTTACCATGGCAGTCTTGGGCTCATCTCCTTCGGCTATCCGCACTTGCCAATAGCCCGACCGCAAATCGATCTTCGAGAACCACTTGGCTCCTCCAAGTTGGTCGAAGAGCTCCCCGATGAGTGGAATCGGGTACTTGTTCCGCACCGTCAGCTTGTTGAGCGCCCGGTAATCCACGCACATGCGCAACGACCCGTCGTGCTTCTTTTGGAACAACACCGGGGCTCCATAAGGGGACTTGGACGGCTGGATCATCCCCGCGTCGAGCAACTCCTTCAATTGCCTTTGTAACTCCTTTAGCTCGGGCGGTGCCATCCGATAGGGTGTGCGAGATGGCGGCATCGAGTCGGTCACCAACTCGATCCGATGGTCCACGTCCCTCTTAGGCGGCAACTTCTTTGGGAGCTCGTTGGGCATCACGTCCTTGAACTCCTCCAACACGTTCTGGACCTCCTTGGGGACCTCTGCTATCCCCTTGGTCTCATCCTCGTCATCATCGGGCATAGCGAACGCGGCGAACGCCTCCTCGCAGCACGCTAGGCTCCGGTTGAACTGCATGGCCGATATTGCTACCGACCCCTTTGCCTCCCGCTTGGCCGGGATGGTACTAGCACCTTCCTCGTTGATTATCATCAAAGAGTCGGAGTAAGGAACGATGAAGGCCCGTACCTGATCGAACCATTGTAGTCCGAGAACCACGTCGTAGTCGTCCATGGGTATGACCGTGAAGGAGACCGCGCCACGCCAATCCCCAATCTGCACCTGGACTCCTCTCGCCTCCCCGGCCACCGGCTTGGCACTTGCGTTCACGGACTTGATTGATCCTTTCGTTGGGGTGACGGCCAACCCCATCGCCTTCGCCACTCCTTCACGCATGAAGTTGTGGGTTGCACCCGTGTCGACGAGCGCTCACCTTCGCGGAGTCGATCACCGCCTCGACGTACATCGACCCCTTCCTCGGTCCCTTCGCCGGTTCCACACGAGCCTTGACCGCACTAAGGAACTTGAGGGACCCCATTTGCGGGTCCTCTCCCTCGGACTGCTCGGTGACCGCAGCCACCTTCTTCCCTCGGAACGGACAATTGAACTTGAGATGGTTGGTGGCACCACAGATGTGACAAGCTCTAGGCTTACCCGAGTCGTCCGCCTGCTTCCCCGAACCTTGGCTTGTCGATCCCGTCTTGGGTGGGCGGTCTCCCCCACCTTTCCCCTTGTCCTCCTTCCGGAACTTGGACTTGTCCGTCGAGATCTTCAATTCCACCAACCGTTCGGCCACCACCATCGCATCTGCCACGTTCTTTGCGTTCGCCCGTTGGATCTCAAGCTTTGCCCACGGCTTGAGCCCATCGATGAACGCAAACAGGGCCTCTTGATTCGTCAACGTCGTCAGCTCGAGCATGATTTCGTTGAACTCATTCATGTACTCCTTGATGGTCTTCAAGTGCGTGAGTTGTTTGAGCTTGGACCGGGCTTCAAACTCCACGTTCTCCGGGTAGAACTGGCGCTTGAACTCGGTCTTAAAATCCTCCCACGTCTCCATTCGGCACGTGCCACGAGCAATGTCCGCCTCCCGAACCCTCCACCATAGCAGTGCCACACCCGCTAGGTAGAATGGTGCTTCTTGCAATTTCGTGGCATCATCGTGTATGTTAGTGGAGGCAAAGTACCGCTCGATGCTCCATAGGAAGTCGTCGACCTCCCTAGCATTCCTCGAACCCTTGAATGGCGTTGGCTTGGGGACGTCCCGACGGGGAGGTGCCGCACCTCCACGTTCCCCGTTAGTTAAGGTCCGTTCGTAGAGAGCCATCCTTGCCTGCATGTCCTCCATCTGGGTGACGAGTCTCTCGATCACCCCTGCCAATCCGTCTGGAACCCTCGCACGCAACTCCTCCATCGTGCTCCGGTTCATCTCTTTAAGAGTCCCGGACATTTGATCCTCGAACGCCTCGGTCGTCTCTTCAAGTGTCTCGAGCCTCTTGGCATGGCCCTCCAAGGTCCGGGCCAACTCCTCATGGACATCAGCGTGCTCGTCCACGATCTTCTCGAGCCGGGCCACCCGGGTCTCCATGGCAGCACTCTTGTCCACGGACTTGTCCCTCTTCTTGGTCTTGTCATGCGCAGCGTTGTTGGTTGTGTTCTCCATCTCCCACGAACTCACGAGCAACCTTCTTGCCTTGCGGAAGCAACAGAACCACTAGCGTGGCTCTGATACCACTTGTCACGGACTGAAACTTGTGCCTCACGAAGTTTACTTCAACCCGCCGTGCGGTCCTAGACTAGCTCGCCTCGATGCTAGCTAGGCAACCTTCCCACCAAGTCGCTTGGCTAAGAACACAAGAAGGCAAAGAGAGAGTTTGGGAGAATGCAAGAGAACTTTGATTGCTTGAAACTTGGATGATTACAAATGAATGGCCAAGGGCCTATTTATACAAGTGGGAGAGGGGTTCTAGATCCTTCCCATGTCTAGATCCTTCCATGGTTAGAGGCTTCCACCTCCTTCTATGACCTTCTATGAGATTCTATAAGATTCTAGAGAATTCTACAAGTCTCTACTATGTACAAGAGGATTTCGGAATGTTCCGCAAGGTGCCGGACTCATCAAGTAAACTCTAGATCATTCCGGGAAACCTCACAAATTTGACCCCTCTTGAACGGGGCGTGACATTATGCTTTGTAGATCAGGTCTAGTCACATGACATGGTGTTTATTCCAAATCTTGTCTCACAGTCAATTATTCTTTCTTTCTCATTTAATTGTTCATTATAAAAATTAGGGATGTCAAAAAAGTTTGAACCCGACGGGCCGATCCGAATAGTTCGATGAAAATAGTGGATTAGGGTCAGAAAATGATAGCCCGAAAGTAAAAAAGTTTGATAGAGCCGGACCCGAAAAACGCCCGAGCCCGATAGGGTTGGCCCTAAAGGCCGTGGGTTGACCCAGTGGATTTACCATGAATCATGAAATCGTGTAATATATCATTAGTAAACATAAATTTGATAATTATATCGTGTTTTTAATTATTATTATTATTATTGAGTATTTTTTAAAAAAAATTAATAAAAATATATCAATCATTTTAAATTATATACACTTTTTATTCAACTCAGTTAAAATTTAAATAAATATTAATATTTCAAAAATATGTTTGCTAAATACACAATATTTAATAAATTATTTATGTTATTTATTAATTATATTAATGCTTATACGATGTTAATTTTACTTTTTATAAACTTAATGGCACAGTGGGTTAGCCTGAAACCGAGAGGGTTAGGGTTAGGGCTAAAAAGTATTAGCCCAAAGGGAAAAAAAAAGTCTGATTAACTCGGACCAAATAGCGCGCAACCCGATAGGGCTAACCCAAAATTCGATGGGTGGTCCCGTTTTACATCCCTAAAAGTAACAATCAATTGTCCAATGAATTGTCTATTGAGGCTTAGTACATAAACGTTGACTTGAGGGTGTAATATTTGAGCTCGATAAAAAATATTTTATAATTAATTAAATTATACTCACATGTGGATGTGACATAATTTTATTGATGAAATGTCCAGAAATATTTGAATTTTTATGTTTTAGTGATATTTTATAGAGAATATATAGTCTTTTACCCACTTCTAAGTTACAAAACTAAAATTTGCTTCGGAAGTTTAAAACATACAAAAAATACCCGATTTTTGGTTCGGTAGACAAAAACGCCCTTACTTTTAGGTTTGGAGTACTTTTTGACTTTTTGACTTTTTGACTTTTTTTTTTTTTTTTTTTCACCAATTTCTTCTTTTATTATACCATAATTCAAAATCCATGAATCTCTCTCTCTCTCTAGAATAGCCATGAAGAAGCTCCGCCTGCAAGCACCAGCGCCGCCGTCACCTCCCTCGTCCACGAGGCCCACTTCCGCGCCTGCCGTCACCAGCGCCGCCGCTGCTCGACGAAGCCGTCACCTCCCTCGTCCAAGAGGGCCGCCGCCCTCCACTCCCTCTCCTCCCCCACTGCCGGCTACCAGAAACTCATCCTCCATCATCCCTTCGCCGCCGCGCCGCCACCGCCCCTCCGCCGCACGCTGTCGGAGCCAGTCTACTCGCCGGGAACTGGCGCAATCACCGCCCGCACGCCGCCGCGGACGCCGCCCAGGGAGAAAACCTCCGAATCTCCGAGATTCGGAGAGAGCCCTAGTGTCAAGGTTCGATTTTTCTCTCGACGAAATTCGAATTGGGGGAAAATTGCAGTTAATCGATTTTTATGTGAATAATTTGCAGAGGTTGAAGAGGATGAAGGAGTGGGTGAGGAGCAAGATGGCGAAGGCGGATCCTCTATTTTCTCTCTCTTGTTCTTATAGTAGTAGCAGTACTTTCTCAAAGCTAGTTCATAGAGCAGTTTTTCATATTTTTCCGAATTTAAAAGTTACTTTTGTTGTTATTAATTCTAGTTGAACGAATTGATGTTTGGTTTAGTGTTTGTTTTCTTGAGTTAATCTTTGTATTTTTCTAAAGTACACAGTACGAAAGGAGGAAGAAAAGCTTACTAGTCTTGTGTAAGTATTTGTTCAATTTACATGATATACTAAAGTACACAGTACGAAAGGAATAAAATCTTTCTGTGTACTTAACTACACAGTACGAAGGGAAGAAAAGCTTACTGTGTACTTAAGTACACAGTAAGAAACACAAAAAAAATTACTAGTCTTGTGTAAGTTTTTGTTCACTTTACATGATATACTAAAGTATACAGTACGAAAGGAAGAAAATCTTTTTGTGTACTTAAGTACACAGTACGAAGGGAAGAAAAGCTTACTGTGTACTTAAGTACACAGTAAGAAACACAAAAAAGATTACTAGTCTTGTGTAAGTTTTTGTTCAATTTACATAATATACTAAAGTACACAGTACGAAAGGAAGAAAAAAAGATTACTAGTCTTGTGTAAGTTTTTGTTCAATTTACATGATATATAAAGTACACAGTACGAAAGGAAGAAAAGTTTATTGTGTACTTAAGTACACAGTACGAAAGGAAGAAAAACTTACTGTGTACTTAAGTACACAGTAAGAAACACGAAAAATATTACTAGTCTTGTATAAGTTTTTGTTCAATTTACATGATATACTAAAGTACACAGTACGAAAGGAGGAAGAAAAGTTTACTAGTCTTATGTAAGTTTTTGTTCAATTTACATGATATACTTAAGTACACAGTACGAAAGGAAGAAAAGCTTACTGTGTACCTAAGTACACAGTAAGAAACACAAAAAGAATACTAATCTTGTGTAAGCTTTTGTTCAATTTACATGATATACTAAAGTACACAGTACGAAAGGAAGAAAATCTTATTGTACTTAAGTACACAGTACGAAGGGAAGAAAAGCTTACTGTGTACTTAAGTACACAGAAAGAAACACGTTTCGTACTTATTTGTATGGAACACAGCACGATTTGTAACACCAAAATTACCGGAAAGAGAGAGAGAGTTGGTGGTCAAAGTCAAAAAGTAAAAAGCAAAAAGTAAAAAGCAAAAAGCAAGGGCATTTTGGTACAAAATTTGAAAATATAGGTATATTTTTATCTTTTAAACATTCAAAGCAAATTTTATGTTTTGAAGTTCAAATAGGGTATTTTCTTTTAGCCTCTATTTTATATGTGAAATTCGTAAATGGTGTCAATCGTTATTCGAATAAAGTTATTGATATTTTATTTGTGTAACAATTTTGTACTCCCTCCGTTTCTTCTAAAACGGTATGTTTTCCTAATAGAGGCGTTTCGTGCGAAATGACTTGTTTCATATTTTAGCTCGACAATCTCATGTGCACAGTGCACCCCATTAACCCCTTAATATATCTTAATATATCACCTTTATACACTAAATTCTCATTTTAAGTATGTGGACCACCACTATTATACAACAAACCTCAATTTTATTAATATGCGTGCCAAAAAAGACAGACTGTTTCAGAAGAAACGGAATATTGGATCAATCATATAATAATATGAAATTATGTATTTGAATAATAAATTCAATATTGTTAAATTTTCTTAATTTTTTATTTTGAAATTTCATGTATATATATATATAATTTATTGAAATATTTATTTCTTATTCAAATTGTAATGCACATCCCGTGCAATAGCCGACACTAGTATATTTAAAAGGTAAGATGAATGTAAATAATTGCTTTGAATTCGCAACGTAATGTATTATGTCACGTTTAACACATATTTTTATTATTTGTGTTTTTCCAAAATAAAAGAATACTGAAACTCAATGACAATCATAAATAAATTACGAAAAATAAAGAAAAAGTCAAACAAATAGGGTAAGACAATGTACCTGTTTCGTGAACATATCTCCCACGGCGCCACCGCGGCTGCAGACCACCGGCGACCCGGTATCCGGTGAACCTGAATAATCATCGGTAACAGAAGAAAAGCTCGACATAGGCGACAACCAACCCGACCCAATATCCGACACGGGATCCGACAGCGCAATGTCCACAACCTCCACTTCCCAAAGCACCCAACTTTGAGTCGCCGTCCTATTCGGCACGTCGTACGTCACCGAGTTCCTCCACGGCGGCGAGCCGCCGTTAGCTCTCAAGAACTTTCCGCTCTCCGTCATCAGCTTCACGCTCCGCCCTTCCCTCACCGGCCGCCACTCGATCGCCAAGTCCGTTTGCTTCTCCGGCAGCTTCTGGAGCACCTTCTTCCCGGTCATGCCGAGGAGAAACGGCTCGTCAGCGGCGGTGAGGTACAACCCGTGGCAGCTCTTCAGGCGGATTCCGTCCCCTCCTTTCCCTTCAACGAATTCCACAGTCCACCGCGCGTTGCGCCACGCGCCGTTCCGGCTTTGGCGCACCGTTGTTTCGTCGTCGTCGGCGACGAGGTACTTCCCGAGGTGGCTTTTGAGCCGTACTGCTTTCGCTTTGTCGAACAATTGCATTCCATCCTGTTGATTTCGATCGGAACTAAGATTAATGATTCAGATCTATTCTATTGTTAGCATTTATTTACATACGAACCAAACTCTTACCTGTCTGTTCAGTGACGTATCCCGCGCAAGAGAAGGCCGCCATCTCTCCGCCGAAAAAATCGACTTCCGTAGCGCCTCCGCCGCAACAGGCGTTGCCGGGCTACTTCCGGATCGGTGGGCGGGCGAGTTGGGGAAGGAAGAATCAGAAAAGCTCGAGGCATTGCTCAGCCGTGGCAAATACTGATCGGACTCATCCAATACTGAAACATCCACCTCATCCACATCCCACATCACCCAATCTAGGGTCGCCGTCCGGTACGGCAGATCGTACGTCACCGAATTCCTCCACGGCGGCGTTGCGCCGTTGGCCCTCAGAAACTTGCCTCCCTTCGACCTCAATTTCACGCTGTAAGCCTCCTTTATCGGCTCCCACTCTATTGAAGCACCTCTTTTCGGATTCTCGGAACCCTGCAGCACTTTGTTGCCGGTCATTCCGAGCAAGAAAGGTTCGTCGGAAGCGGTGAGGTAACAGCCATGACAGCTCCTCAGCCGGATCACGTGTGGGTTGCCGTTGACGAGTTCCACGCGCCACCTTGCCTTCCTCGACGCGCCGTCTTGGGTTTGACGGACGGTTTCTTGGTCGACGTCGGCGGCTAGGTACTTTCCGAGGTGACTTTTCAGCCTCACTGCTTTCGCATTGTTGAAGAACTCCATAAGTATATATTTCACCAGAATTACATACTTAATGTTCGTGTTTTAGCAGCTGGGTTTTCTTGATGGATTTGTCCTGATTTTAAGGGTTCAACAAAATTCAAAATTGACTTAGATATGAAATTTCCAAGATGCTTAGCTGTGAGCTTGTGATTGTTGACTTGTAGATAAACAGACTGCATCAGTTTAGTTTAATGCAACTTG
This sequence comes from Thymus mandschuricus, assembly GCA_029379335.1. Taxonomy (NCBI): domain Eukaryota; kingdom Viridiplantae; phylum Streptophyta; class Magnoliopsida; order Lamiales; family Lamiaceae; genus Thymus; species Thymus mandschuricus. Next base: position 13,663,373 of record CM057081.1, on the reverse strand, counting down.
TGAAATCCCGTAGCTGGTCCATACTGTGACCTCTAATTAAATACGTTTTCATTTAATTCCCTTCTTTCATTCTCCCCTTTTAAAACGAAATTCTAATCATATTATTATATAAAGTACCTAAAATGATTTATGTGAAATATTATTTACAAAATAAGAATAGCAAGTAATCAACAATTTCAGTTTTCAATCCAAAAAAAAAAAAAAAACAAAGGGTACACTCATGTCAAATATTCCCAGGACTTGGTGGGTCACCAGTTAGGAGTCAAAGTAAACCACAATATTACATGCTTTCAATTCCGCTAAGATATGAAGGCATCTTATTAGAGCTTCATATTCCGCTTCATTGTTGGATGTGAGAAAATTGAACTTAATAGCAAACTTATACTCTTGATTTCCAGGAGCCTGTATGAATATGCCAGCTCCAGCTCCTTCTTTTGTGACCGAGCCATCCACATAAGCTCGCCACACCTCTTGCACCCATTCTATAGTTCTTGTCGTTTCTTGCAAGAAATCTGCCAGAGCTTGTGCTTTGATAGCTACTCTTGTTTCAAAATCCACATCGTATTCGCTAAGCTCTATGGCCCATTTGACCATTCTTCCCGATAAGTCAGGCTTTCCCAGAACTTGCTTAAGTGGGACATTAGTTCTCACTACCACTTTATGAGCCAAAAAATAGGGTCTTAGCTTCCTAGCGGTGACCATAATTATTAATGCGGCCTTCTCAATATCCGCATATTGTGCTTCTGGCCCCTGTATCATTTTGCTAGTGTAATAAATTGGCTTTTGCACCGAGCCTTCTTCTCTGATAAGCACAGAGGGCAAAATATAGGAATAAAGTTTCCCTTGGTAGGGGCTTAGTTAGTAAAGGCAATGTTGCCAAATGCTCCTTTAATTCCTCAAAAGTCTTCTGACATTCTAATGTCCATTCAAATTTCGCACCTTTCCTTAATATTTTGAAAAAAAGGTAGGCTCTTATCAGCAGACTGAGAAATAAATCTGCTCAAGGCAGTGATCCTGCCATTCAATCGTTGGATTTCTCTAATCGTCCTTGGTGGCGTCATGTCTAACACGGCTTGCACCTTTGCTTGATTCACCTCTATTCCCTTTGGTGTTACCATGTATCCCAGGAATTTCCCAGATTGTACCCCAAATGAGCATTTAGTTGGATTCAATTTCAAGTGATAAGTTCTGACCACTGCAAAGATTTCTTCCAAATCATTGGCATGTGATTGTGCCCTCAAGCTCTTAGCCAAGATGCCATCTACATACACTTCCATGTTTCTTCCTATCTGATTTTTGAATATCTTATCCATCATTCTTTGATAAGTAGCACCTGCATTTTTTAGCCCAAAGGGCATGCTTTGGAATCTAAATGTTCTTGCGCAAACTCCAAAAGCAGCTTTTGGCACATCCGAATGATTCATTTTTACTTGGTGATACCCTTGATAAGCATCCATCATTGATAGCAACTGGCATCCAGAGGTAGAATCTACCAATTGATCAATTCGCGGTAGTGGGTAATGGTCTTTTGGGCAAGCCTTGTTTAGATCTCTAAAATCTATGCACATTCGCCATGTGCCCGTAGTTCCTTTTGCCACCATAACTGCATTTGACAGCCATTCGGGAAATTGAATTTCCCTAATATGTCCTGCTTCTAGCAACTTTGCTACTTCTTCACGGATAACTTTATCCTTTTCCGGACCAACTTGTCTTAGCTTCTGTTTCACGGGTTTGGCCTTGGGATCTACATTTAAGCAATGTAATGCCACACTTGGCTCTACTCCCACCAAGTCAGATGTTGAGAAAGCAAAAACATCTGAGTTTCATCTCAAACATTCTATCACCTGCTTAGAGATGAGGTCTGGCATTTGAGTGCCTATCCTAGTAGTGAAACCAGATTTCCCTTCAAAAAGTTCGATGGATAAGAGTTCTTTCACTGGTTGCATTTGCAATTGCGTATCTTCTTCCATAGAGTCAAATGCTCTTGGTTTCTTTTCGCCATAACCAAGTCCATATCTGACATCTTCTGACTCTGTCATGATTCTTTTCTTGGCTTCTCCTACCTTGACTGACTGCACATAGCATTTTCTGGACAAGACTTGATCACCTGCAGCATGTCCCACTTTTGTTCCCACTGGAAATTTCATCATCATATGATGAGTTGATACTACTGCCTGAAAAAGATTTAAGGCCGGTCTCCCCAAGATCATGTTATATGCGGACTTGTGTTTTACCACCATAAAGGTAGTAGGCTTGGATATTCTTTCATTTCCATCCCCCAACGTCAGCATCAACTCTATGGATCCTTCAGAGAATACACTATCTCCTGTGAATCCATGCAATGCTGTTTCCACACCATCTAGAGATTTTTGTATAACCATCTGGTTGAAACAATCTTCAAATATAACATTCACACTAGCACCAGTGTCTACAAAGACTCTTTTAATATCATATCGCTCTACCTCAACAGTAATGAGAAGAGCATCTTCATGGGGTTGTATTAATGCTCTATTATCTTCATCTCCAAATGAAATTTTTGGTGAAGGAACGCCCTTCTCTATTTTAAAAAGGTCATGCCTTTCAGCTGCCTGAGCTTCTCTTTCATATGCTTTTCTTTTGTGATTTGAATCCCCACCAGTGGGTCCCCCATAAATCATGGTAATCATTCCTCTTTTTCCAGCAGAAGGGTCTCCTTGTGGGATTCGGTTAGTCTCTTTCTTCTGACCAGACCGGGCTTCTTCTTCCTTATCCTCTTTTCTTTTTTTGTATTGATAAGATTCCTTCTTAACATACTCCAAGAGCTCCCCTTCTTGGATAAGCTTTTCAATTGCCATTTCAAGTTTCGACAATCATTTGTCATATGCCCATATTCATTATGGAATTTACAAAATTTATCCGATTGAGGTCTCCTTGGCGGATGATCTCGTCCCGGTGGGAACTGCACACCCGGCTTTTTCATTACCACCTCTAGCAACTCCACTGGTTGTTTGGTGAGAGGGGTGAAAGTCCTTTGGAATCTATCATTCCTGTCTAGAGGTCTCCTACTATCAGGAGCAGGCCTCTTTTTCTCTTCTGGCTTCTTATCTCTCTTCCCAACTCCTTCTGACCTTTTGGAATTGATAGCTTCTTCCAAGTGTATATATTTCTCTGCTCTTGCTAACAATTCATCAAAACTGTCAGCTGGCTTTTTGATCAGAGAATCAAAGAATCTTCCCGTCTTTAAACCTTGACCAAGAGCATGAGTCTTTAGTTTAGGCTTTATATAAGGGATTTCTAGTGCAATATCATTAAACCTTGTCATGTAATTCCTCGAGCTTTCATTGGATTCTTGCTTAACAGTCATAAGGTAGAGAGAAGTCCTGGTTGCCTTTTTAGAACTAGCAAATCGATGCAAGAATAACCCCTTCATATCCTCAAATGAGCAGATTGAGGACTTGGGCAGTTGTCTAAACCATTGTTGAGCGGGTCCCGCCAATGTGGTCAAGAAGACCCTGCATTTGACTCCATCAGAGTATTGATGCAGGAGGCAAATGCTTTCAAATTTCATCAAATGCTCTTCAGGGTCTCCTTGCCCTTGATATTCACAAGCCATTGTCCTAAAGCTCTTAGGTAATGGATCCAGTTGTATTTCCTCAGAGAATGGGCTATTTTCATTGACATATGCTCTTGGCATTTCAGATTGTCTTTCTTGAATTCCTTCCTTACGGAAGTCTCCGCTTCTGCCTCCACTTGAGGCACAGACTCATTTACTTTTTCAGATCCCTTTTGGATTTTTCGTAATTCTTCAAGCTCCTTGGCCATAGCTACCATTTGCTTCTGTTGTTCTGCCATTTGCTTCTGCTGATCAGCTATTTGCTTTCGCAACAGATCATCCCCATTAGGGTTTGCTCTCCCAAACGTAGGCTCATGGTGGTCTTCGTCAGATGAATCATAACTCGTAAACTCCCCATCATTTCTTGTCTCAGGTAGTCTAGAGGTTAAGTTCTTCTTAACAGTCTCGCCCCTAGCTCTCATGGCTGGTGCAACCTCGGGCATGGGCCCCTCTTTCTCATTGCTCTCCTTTTCTCCTTCTAGAGGAGGAAACATTAAACGACTCGTAGGAGTATTTCCAGTAAATCCTACAGTCTCCAATTTCTTGTTTATAACATTTTCAATCATGCTAGTCATCTGCTGCACGAACAAAGGTGGAAGCCCTCCCTCGGTGCTGCTACCACCTTGAGTAACTGGCACGAGGGGTGCAGGTCCTCCAAATCCAGGGGGTGTGTCTTGCATATTTGGGCTGCCCAGACCCTTGACTTGAGCAATTGCTGAATCATCATCCATCTTGCTTCTGAAAATGCAAAATAGGATGGTATGTTAATTTATTGTTTTTGAGGAATAATTATTCCTTGCCCAACTTATGGGGCTTATTAGTTTTGATGTAAGTGAAGCATTCTAAGCTTGGCACCTGCACTTTTAACAGGGTTTACCCATTGCTTAGGCATCTAGGCTTACATCTTGTTTTAACATAGAGCTTTTGGTAATAGGTATAATGATGGCGACACCCAAGCTCTTGATGGAGTTTTGCCTCCGATTTGCATTACCCTATTCCAGATCTCTTTTCATCCCAATTGAATTATCGGGGTATAATCAATTTTCATCAACTCACCCCAACTAGATTTGATGATGGTTGAAATACTTTGAACTTTTCCTTCCTTGGATTTCGATTTTCGAGAATAATCTTTCCCTCTTCCTTCTTAACACTTCACAAACATTGATTCAAAACTTTAATTAGATAACATGATCGTTTAACACCACCAAGAATGAGAAGAGTATTGTTTCTCAGGAAATCAATTTTGTAAAGAATTTTCATCTAAAAAATGAAGAGTAGAATACGAATCTCATTTCTCACTTACAATTTTTGCAACTCTGTTTTAATTAATCCTTCTTTTTCCCAACTTTGTAACAAGAAACTTTTAGCCAGAAAATTCCTTGGAAACTTGCAGGAAACTTCAAATCAACAAAGGGAAAAGCAAAATATTAGCGAAAATGAGAATTCACGTATCATGAACAAGTATTCAACCACTTTGTTAACAAAAAATAGAAGAATCAACGTCTTAGCCTAAATCCTTCCCACAGACGGCGCCAGTTGTTAGTTTCACAACAAATAATAGGAGTAAAATAACATTTGGATTTAATCATACAGAGAAAAATTAATTCCTCTAGAATTTTGAAATACAATACGCCCTGAGATTGTAATGGCTACCTTCAAGCTCCAATTTCCTCCGCTGAGAAGCCTTGAAGAATCCCTGCAAAACAAACAGGAGGAATGGGTGGGGGTCCTCCGGGAAGAACCTCCGACGCCCAAGTCAGTTCCTTCAAAGAGGAAAACCTTGAAGATGAAACGCGCAAAGTATAAACTAAGAGTAGAGAGTGAGTTAAAAAGTGTGTACCGAATGTATGAAGTGAGCTCTGTATTTATAGATGTAAATGGTGATGGTATTCTAGTAAATTTGCTATTGTAATGGGATATTCTAGTCTTTTTAAGTAGAAGATATTTGCAAGGTTAACAACCTATTCGAATGAAACACGTGTTGAAGGAATATAATTCTGTTAGGAAGGAATATAATTCTGTTACGCACGTAGATAAGCTGAAGAACTATATTCACAAATTAATTATAATTAATTTTAATGAGGATACGAAGAATGTGGCAGATCCTCTCAAATGCTTTCTTCCAATTGGGTAGGACTTTGCTCTTGCGGCCCTTCTACTTACTAGGACTAGGATTTAGCTCTTGGCTCTTTCTTGGCTCTTGCCATTTTTGCTCCTGCCATTTGGCTCTTGCTCTTTTTTGCTCCTGCCATTTGGCTCTTGGCACTTTCTTTGCTCCTGCCATTTGCTCCTACCATTTGGCTCTTGGCTCTTTCTTTGCTCCTGCCATTTGGCTCTTGCTCTTTCTTTGCTCCTGCCATTTGGCTCTTGCCATTTTTCCTTTCAATCCTATTAGGATCAACCTCTTAGGGTTTTATTATATTTTATTTAATCCACTATTTATAATAACAAATATTTACTCCCTATCAATAAAGTACCTAAAATGATTTATGTGAAATATTATTTACAAAATAAGAATAGCAAGTAATCAACAATTTCAGTTTTCAATCCAAAAAAAAAAAAAAAAAACAAAGGGTACACTCATGTCAACCAGGATTCATCGTGACAGATCTTGATTGACACTTTTATCAATAATGATTAATATTAAATATAATTGACACTTTTGAATTATTAAAAACATTGACACTTTTATTCATAATAATTGACAATTTTACGAAACATGCGTGAATAATGAATATTAATTTTATCTTGTGGAAATAACTAATATTTATGACTAATATATATACATATAGGAAATATATCAGGTGAAAACTCCAAATCCAGTGAAATCTAAAAACCGCTAATATCCGTTGATTTTAGAGATCTAACGGTTGATAATTAATATCATTTACTATTTTAAAAATTATTTTTCCTATTTTTTGTAGGGATATTTATGACTTTTTCTATTTTTGTAAATGAATTTTCGTTAAATATATGATATTTATTTATTTATATTCATTAATTCTAGGAATTTTCCAAAACTGAAATACACTCTATTATAAATTTGATTTCTGGCCAAATCCTAATGAGAATCATAAAATGGACCACTGGGGTTTATTCTACTCAAAGAGACGAAGAGATTGATAGGTGGATCACTCGTTTTGGTGGAGAAATGAAGGAGATATTCGCCGAAGAAATCGAACTAGGAGCAAAATTGCGACTTCTGCAGCGGCGTAAACTTCCAGACGCGATTCCCGCCTCATCGGCGGTCGGATTTAGATGGGCAACATACCGTTGGAAACGTATTGAAGAGTAGAACATGTTTCTGTGTAGTTTAATCTGATTTGGTTGGGATTTGAGTTCAAAACTGGCAAAATGCATAACGGGAATCGAAAATGCATGAAAATGATAAGAATATGAATATTTTGTCGATTTTATTGCATTTTAGAAATCATTCTGATGCATTTTCATTTCATTTTTATATCAAGCTCCAGTTTTATATTAAGGTTTAGTTTTTCATACAAGTTAGGGTTTAACTTTCTCTGGATGTTAGGGTTTAGTTTCCCCTACAAGTTAGGGTATAGCTTTCCCAAATAGGGTTTAGCTTCCCCTATGGAATATGATTTAGTTTCCCCTACAAGTTAGGGTATAGTTTTTCGTACAACTTAGGTTTTGGATTCTCATACAAGTTAGGGTTTATATTTCCCCTAATGGGTTAGGGTTTAGTTTCGATTTTCGATACATATTAAACAAATTTTATGTATTGTATATTTTTATTTATATATATATAGATTTCTGAATGCATAATAAACAATTTTTTTTTGCATTCATATTGGATTTTAATGCAGACCCAGAAATCAAATTATGTAAATGAAAAGAATATCTATTAATATGCAACAACTCTTAACATATATACATGCACCAAAATCGTTTGATAAAGATGAATGTGGAATGGATAAAATTTGATGCCGGGGATAATTTGAGTGATAAAGAGGTCGATTATATTCTTGGTTGTGATGTTGATAAGAAGCCGTTCATTGGCCAAAAAGTTTTACACTCTTACGAAATGGACATATCTTTTTTAGATCACATACAGTAAGTACGATGCATATTTTAGATGTTTTGATGCATTTTCGATTGATTATTGTGCATTTTTTTTGTTCTGCATCTAACAATGATGGTTACAGAAATGATTACATAATTTGAGAAATGATACATAATTTTGAAAAGTAAATACAATTTGAATTTGAAAGTGAATACTTGAACTAACTACTGCAACACCAATTTATAACTTCAGATTCAAAGTCAACTCTTTCTTCTTTGTTTTTGACAAAATAAAATAGAAGGTGCCAACATCGTGAATAATACGTTGCTTCTTTCTGTTGCATTGTGCAGTTGCAATTGTTGCACAATATTTTGCCCTCATATACTTCACTTGTTCACATTTAATTAAAATATTATGTCAATCATTTCAGTCTAGATTTCCAATAATATGATATGAAATATAAAAAATATTAAACATTTTTCATATTTCCATAAAATGAATATACTATTGCATAAGTATGAAAATTCATGATCTACATAAGCATCCACCAAATGCAAGACGACACCAAACTTTGTATATATATTACATGTCAAGTTTAAAAAAAATAAATTGTTGCATACTTGTTTACCTTTCATATTTCGAATTTGTTGCATTATTATAAACATGCGTATCACAATTAAGTAAAATTATATAGCACATAATGCAACGTAAATATAGAAATATGCAACAAAACAAACAAACGATGCAACATTAAATATCTCAAATCTACTAGCATCTAGGAATACAATTCCTATTTTTTTGGTCTTAAATTCAAATTTCTCTATCAGACATTTCAACAAACATATTGCGAGCATAAATATGAACATATACCACTCATTCGACCTTTTTATCCAATCAATCCAAATATTTTGATTTGCAGCATAATATACCAGTATGTCAGTTTAAATGCAACAAAAATATTGATACAACATATATTCCAATTCTTTCAACAATATATATTGTAGGCATCCAACAAATGAACCAGATAAATTCCCCGAAATTCAAACCCAGAAACCCCAAAATTGAAGCATAAATTGGAGTGTAAACAACTCATTATTTCCAAAACATATTAAATCTATCGGAACAAATTATTTATGCCGAAAATCTATTTTCCGTGAGCCCTAATTAGGCAATCGATTATTGGAATGTAAAGTTTGAATCACAAATAAAATAATCAAACATGAATCGTTATTTGATGCTCGTAGTTTCCGTTTTCCTTGCATAGTTCGTGTTTTGGTCGACTCCATCTTTCAAGTTTACCGGCAACTTCCCTGATAGGGATAAATATCAGCTTTTGCTAACGTGACATCTTCAAATACCTATCTCTCTCATCCTTTCAAAAGCCATACACGATCGACTTAATAAAAATGCTTAAGTCATAGATGCTATAGAGTTTTGAGCAAGTTTTGTCCTGCGACAAGGCTCCTGCGCAGATCCCGGCTCATACAGAAGCTGTGCGGGTCCTGCTGGCATCTGCCGGAACCTGGGATCTGCCTGACACATGATCGGCGTGACTCTACCATTCTAGAGTGAGTACCACAAAATTAATGGCAAAGAAGGATCTTGTCTCCATAGAAATTCCTTTTATGTCCTCCTTTCGCACGAATGTACACCTTTTTCACCCTCTTTATACCTATAAATACCAAGTGATTGCCCACCTCGTGATCCATCATCACAACACAACTCTCCATACAAACACGCACCCTGCGTACTGTTCTATTCATTTCATACATTTTGCTGCGAGACTCCTTCGAGCTCAAGCAGTCAAGGCTTTCCGAGGCCTTCTTCCGGGAGACCTCACTCACGATCACCTCAATTTTCTGCTTCTCGTCATTGGGAAGAGTCTTTCTCTTGCACACCATCTCAAGCCTAAGGTATAACCCTCATTGCCATGGGAGGAAGAAGCCTAACAAAGCTTTAAGCTCTCGGTTTCCTTCTCCTCCCATTCCCTCTCTTTGTTTTCTACTTGAATGAGTTCTAAACTCCACGGATTTGACTGATTGATGACTAGAAGTGCCCTTTATTTAAGTACATAACTCGATTATTACTTGTTATCCTTATGCGAAGAACGTCGTGTATGAAGTTTGTGTGAAATACATAATTATGGCCGATAAAATCACATGAATCTCCTGCTCACTGTCATTGCAATGCATTATCTATGAATGCTCCTTACAAATACGATGAATAATCACTCTAATTGTTGTGGATCTTCAACCCGGATCTATCAACTGGTGCCGTCTGTGGGAAACTTGTCACAGCCCGCCCGCCACAACTTGGGCCGAGCGAGGCCGCGCCTCAAGAAAAAGAAAAAGGTATAAAATAAACGAACGACCTGGGGTGAAACGATGCGAAAACATAGCATTTGGAATACATTGAAGTTCTCCATCATTCGTCGAGAATGAATGGAAGAAAGAACTATTCATCAACGGAAGCGTTTTACATGATATAGGCGGAAACGTTGTTCATAAAAGAAAACATTGTCTATGAAGGACCAATATGTTGCAACGATACACAGAACTGAACTGAGTCTATCTACCTAGACCAATATGTTGCAACGATACACAGAACTGGACTGAGTCTATCTACCTAAGAATCACGGCGGAAGATCGTGAGATGCATGTATGGAGACATGCACCACCAAGAGGCTTCAACACTCTAATACTCGACAAAGCTCCTTTGGCAACTTCACTTCATCTGCTCAACCTGCACGTGGGAAATACGTATAGGGCTGAGTACAAAAGTACTCAGTGGGCTCATGCCAAAACATTTTAACTCAAAAAGAAAAGACGCTTGCAAGCAAATTACTGGTAATCCATCATATCTGAGCTGGGGTGTATCCGGAGAGGTTGGCCACCCTCCCGGATACCTGACCGGCCAATATTGTAGCTCACGGTCAACTGAGTGCACTAAGTCCATCGAGGAGCGACCCCGATAGACCCGAATTCTTTCTGATAACTGTGGCCGAAGCCCTTCAGATAGACATCATCATACAAAACAAAACAGTTATGGTCTGACAATGCTTTTAAAGAAAAGAACTATAGCATAAAGAAACATTCTAGTTTTCTGAAAGCCCACCTCGATAGCTTTCCTTTCCTGGTCATAATTTATATAACTCTGAGCGCCGCCTTAGTCTCGCCCTTTTCCTTCGCCTAACCTCGTTCAAAAGAACGTAAAATGAGAGACTTTAAATGAAATTGATAATCTTATCGATCTATGCAAAGGCTATCTTTTATCGAGGTTATGATCTCTTTTACTGATGGATCTCTTTTACTGATGGATCTCTTTTACTGATAGATCTCTTTTACTGATGGATCTCTTTTACTGATGGATCTCTTTTACTGATAGATCTCTTTTACTGATAACGTTATCATGGTTATTCTTTTAATCGAGAGTTTCTCGATTCTCATTTGAAATCGATCACTTTGATCGATTCTTGTGTCTTACTGTCTTTTCATCCTCGACAGATTTCGCAGGATATTCGATTAAGCCAAGGCTTAGTGATTTTATTACACGATATAAGTGGTCTACACTTATAAAGCTATTATGTTCGGGCTTGGTTGATTAAATCAACATTAATAGTCATTAGAGGCCCAATAGAATTATTAGGGGTTTAAGCCCAATTACTGAAGCTCGGGGATTATTAATTCAACCCGAAAAGTTGTTACCTTTGGCTATCGTTCCTTGATTAAATTTTCGGCTTATTTAAATAATCCTCGGCCCATTAAATAAATAATTCTTGGTCCATGAATAACGTTCGGCCCGTCTGATCTTGAAGCTTCGGCCCAACTGAAATTTAATCCAGCCCGATAACTAGAGTCCGGCCCGACAACTTATAAATCCGGCCCAATCAACTTTGTGGATCATAATTAATTTCCTCGGCCTGATAGCTCGATCGGCCCGACTTTAATTTGGCCCGTCGGTCCGTCAGTTGGCTCGGCCCAACAACAAAGTGTTGATCCAACACCTTCTCTTTCTTTTTCTTCAACGTGACTTCTCTCTCTTTTCTTCTCTCTCGAACGCTTCTCTCTCTCTCTGCAGCTTCTCCGTTCGCGGCTTCTGCCGCCGGTGTTTTGCTCCCGCCGTCGTTCATCGGTGGTGAGCCTTCCCTCGAGGAGCCACTGTCCAATCCCCTTGTATTTCCTCCCAGATTCTCCCAATTATTGATCGATTGAAGGGGAAACCTAATTTTGTAGATTTGGGGAAAATCGGAGAGACCCGTCGGGCTTCGTCTACTCCGGCGCCGGCTTCGTCTCTGTCGCCATCTACTGTCATCGCCGCGGCAGTTGCTACCGGGGTGTTCGCCGTCGGTGCGGCTCGTCTTCGCTGCGCCATCTGCTGCTGTTGCTCTAGCCGCGCCTCTGCTGCCGGCGGCGTTCTGCTCGTCTGATCGGCTCCCTCCTCTGCTCACCTCGCCGTGTTGCCCTAGCCCTCGTGGTTAGGGCACATCGCTGTCATCCGCCATCGTCCTCTGCCCCCTTTACTCTCTCTCTCTATTCTTCCTTCGGCGCCGGCGGTGATGCCGCCGCCGGTGTCTCCTCTTCCTCTCTTCACACTCTCTGACCTCTCTCCTCTCTTTCAATTGCAGGTGGCTCCGGGTGGTTCTCGGTGTCGACTCCCTTCCTCTCTCGGACTCTCCCTTCCTTCCGGCAGCCTCAACGCCACCGTCGACATTGCCGAGAGGTTCGATTCTCAACTCACCTTCTTGTTGTATTCTTGATTCGGCAGCATGTATTCCTGGGGTTTATGAGTGATTTCAGATTTTAAGCATGTGTGAGGTTAACACCTATTTTGGGGTTGAATGGTTCGATTGAAAGCATATGTTTTGCCTTATGGATTATGCTTGTTAAACTGAGCTCTTAGGAGCTAAACTAGGACATAATCTGATTTTGAGTTGATATGCATGCATCGATTCACGGAGGTGAACTACACTACACATGCTTGATTTCTATGGTCTTTAGTCAAATTCTTGAGTTTTATGTACATGCATTGTTATTCGAATCTGCCCATGTCTTCATGTTTTGATTCTTGAGGCCTTAAGCTAATTTGTAACATGCTTTGGGGGTTTCACAAGGCTTATAGATCAGTCTCTAAATTATGTCCTTTAGCTTCTGAAGAGAGGGAAATCATGCTTGAGGGTTCCTAGTATTTAGAGAGAGTAGTGAGAGTGTCTTACTTTAATCTTGGGGGTCGAAAGACTGGTTTCTTGAGCTAAAATGGTGGCTGTCCCCTTTCTCTTCGTTGCTTCCTTCCTCTTGTTCCTTCTCTATATTGATGCAATTGAAACCTACACTTGCATGTTTGATTTCTAAGCGTTAGGGGTTTTGATTCTCATGCTAGGGGAAGAGTGGGGGTTCTTTCTCACCTTTAGAAACTGAAATCGAGTCTCTACTTTCCGGTAAGAGGGCTGTCCTCTTCTAATCCTTGCTTGAATACCTTCCCCTTCCTTCTTTCTTCACTCCTAGAGGTAGGGATTTGGTTCTTGAGTTAGTGCATGCAGCCAGGCCTTTGAATGGAAGGGAATTTGAGGGGTTACCTAGGAAATTGAGGTGTTTCCGACGCCTCAAACGGACTGCGTCGGGACTGTGTTTCCGGCAGCCTCCCCGTCGGCAGTCGGTGCTCCTTCGAGTGCCGACGGGCTGATCCCCGGTAGTTCGTTTGGCTGGAAATCGGCCCTCTCTTGGTGGGATTTGGCCTTTCTTCTTCTTGTTTGCACTTTACTTGCTCTCTAACTTGTGTGATATTTTGGGTGAATGAATGAAGACTAGTAATTTCTCTTTGATTTGTTTTGTGTAGATGGAGGCATGGAGGACACGTGTGGGAGTGCATGCTTGGGAGGCTTCCACATGTAGCAATAATGATTAGTCTCCCTCTAATTGTAATTGTAGAAGTGCTAAGGGTCCTCTAATTGTGCTTAGGAGGGATTAGTGTAATATAATCCCAGACTGCATGGAATCACGCCTGCTGTACTGCACTCCTCCCTTTCTTTTATTTTTCCTTTTATTTATTTATTTAATGTTGACATGTGTATCTATATATATATTAGTACATGGAAATTATTGTGATGGGCTTAGGGCCATTAATCTTGGGCCCCTTTTATATTTTGCTGATGGGTATTAAATCTGAATTGGGCTCTCTCTTTCTTGGCTAATAAGATCGAACAATTCGAGTAATTGTTTGTGAAGTGGGCTTCGATAATTAACTGGGCCTTGAACAACTAACTGGGCCTTGTACAATTAACTGGGCCGTGTAACTGCTAAGTGGGCCTTGTACTTATCAGATGGGCCGCGGCCCAGAAATTAAATACTAAATTTTGTTTTACCGATTCGTTTAATCGGCCTTTCTTATTTAGTTCGGTTCTCGTTTCGGGAGGTTCTAATGTTACTAAACGTAACACTACTAATAGTAGCACTTGAAATTTTATTTTTTTCTCATAATAATGATAATACTACTTTCAACGTTCCTTTTCTTATTTAAAATAATGCCGAAGTTTTTATTACTCACTAAGAAAAACTGCGGCTGTTACATCCTACACCCTTTACGAAAAATTTCGTCCCGAAATTTACTTACCTTCTACAAACCAGTCGGGGTATTTCTCCTTCCTTTTGTCCTCCAATTCCCACGTTCTCCTGCCCGTGGTGTCTCCACTGTACTTTCACAAAAGGGATTTGCTTATTCCTAAGCTGTTGAACTTTCCGATCTATGATGACTTTAGGTTTCGTCTCGTAGCTCAAATCGGGTTCTATAACTGCTTCCTCCTGTCGAATCACGTGTTTGGGGTCGAACACGTATTTCCTTAGCTGAGATACATGAAATACGTTGTGATTGCTTCCTAGATTTGGAGGTAAAGCTGACCTGTACACCAAAGGTCCTACCTTCCCTAGAACTTCGTAAGGTCTGATGGAACGAGGTTTCAATTAGCCTTTGATTCTGAATCTGGTCATTCCCTTGGTGGAAAATTTTCAAGGACCCTGTCCTCTACTTCGAGGTGTAACTCGAATCTACATCGTCATCGTAAGACTTCTGGCTAGAGCTTCCTTTATCATATCTCTGATTGGTTGTTTTTCTCAACCATTTCTTTGATCATACAGTGATCTTAATTCTTCCTCACTCCCCACCTCATCTCAATAGAGTGGTGGTCTACACTTTGTTCTTTGTGTGGTGCATTGCACGATACTGGGTCTATGGTGTATGGTGGGTCTAAGTAATTGAGCTAGGGTAATATCGTTTTCCAGTTTCTGCTTCCACCGGGTATCGCCTCCTTAAAAAGATCCTCGAGGTCTGACGGAACTGATATGTTAACCTTCATAATGCTAGTCTTATCTTCTCTAGACATTCGTATGGTCCAAATATACTGTTGTTAGTCTTTCTTTCGCACTAAATATAGCTATTGCATATAATGTGAAACTTCTGGGAAGGCTTGTCTCTTAGTTCGAATTGTAATTTGACGTGTCGGTGTTAGTAGGTGGCTCATGTTCATCTTAAGATTCTTTCATTCCGTCTCCAATCGATCTTATGTACTAGCCGTTTCGAGTAATTATAGCTCTTTGGTCGGTCCGGGTTAGCCCTGTTACCTTTAGACCACATGCTCATCATGATCCTTACTGTTTATGAGATAAATATCTTCGTGATACACTGATTTAATCTGTATCGGTACTAGGCATGCTATGATTTCATAAGCTGCCATTTGCATTAGAGCACTAGAGCTCCGGTGGACCGTACGAACTTACCCAATCATTGGGTGATAGCATTAGTCTATGAGCGTCTAGACCTTCTTCGTTGGCCTTATGCATTTTTCCAAAAATTTTAATATATACCTTAGTCTTTTACTTACGTTCGTATACCCTTCTATCTACTCCGTTCATGAGTGTAATCATATGTCACTGATAATACTAGGGTCGGGCTATTGATCGTTTCAAATTTGTACCTCACTCGAGTCTATTTTCTCTTTGGTCTTTATGCTAGCGTGGCCATGATCTACTTCTTTACTGTCGTTAGCTGTATAATTGAGGTATTAACTATTATCAAATAGTTATTTCTATTTTAACTCGTTGGTTGAGGTTAATCGTCTCTGGATCACTTGTAGCACTGTGCATCTTTATTCACCTTTGTCTGTATAAGGTAGAGATAAGTACCGTGCTTAGGCTTGCCATTCGTGTTATATCGACAATCTTGATATTCTTCGTAGAGTTATTACTATAGCTATATTCTCTATTGTAAGAATGTAGTGTGTATATATGTGTACATATCAGCTGTTTTCTTTCTATATATGTAATTCGTGGTATGCATTCTCCGTCTTATGTAGTTCTTCCTACTGATTGTTGGTTCTGGGTGTCGCTCTACTAACGCGAGACCAAGTGTTTTCATTTCCTTTTTGCAGTCGTTTATGAATCTAGTGTATCTAGATGTAATGACTCACGAGTCTGGCTGGTGTCATACTTAACTGGTCAATTAATCTTGGCAATGATGGTGATAGCGGCTCATTAGTTATTCATCCACATATATCTATAACACCTTTAAGGCATCATGCGTGAGTGTCTGTTTCTGGGGAGATCTCATGGATTCTATTGTCTACCCTTCTTAATGCATCATCTTATCTTTCATAAGTTGTAAAAGGGGCATTTTCGATTAATAGTAGGTTTCTTCCTTTCTAAGTGTTACTCAGGGCTTTCAAGGTTTCATTTTAGGGCTTTAGCCCATCTGTCTCCCTTCATATTGCTTAGACGGCTACTTGAGTCGATTTCATACCCCATATAGGGTCTCTACTCATTGTCGTGAATACACTACCCGACTGTGCTTTTTCCTTTTAGCGGGACATCCTGGGTTGAGCATAATCTCATACTCAAGCTTCATGATATACGTGTCTCGTAATTTTATCTTTAGTCGTCTATTGTATGCACTAATGCACTTTGATGTTACCTTGGACCGAAAATTTTAACTTCTATTACCATCCTTCTCGAGGCCACTTATGTATCTGTTAGAGATTTGAGAAGTTCTAGTTAGGTAGCCTCGCTGTCTCAATTAGTAAGCTTTGATGACGGGGCTAATAACTACCTTCTGTAATGAAATCAAATGTTTTAGCCGTATAGTTTTCCATCTAATAAAACACTTTCTAATTTATTCGATTAACATTCCTTCTATATGTTTTAACGTTCTCGTGTGTTTGTACCTCACATACCAATAATTCTGTTCTTGGAACACTTAAGATATGGATTCTTATTATCTCAAGGGACTTATGAAAATAATACTACGGTTTTAATTATCTATTCGAACTTGCAATATACATTAGGTATCTGGGCACGTCGAATGCTCACACTACTTCTTGGTTAAGGATTCGATCTAAATGGCTTTCGTTCGACTCTCATGACGTGAGGGTTTTAGTAAAAACTTCTCTTCTATCAACATCTTCTCTTATAATGCGATCTAGTTTCCCTAAAATAAATATAGGTTCGTCTCAATTTATTGTCCCTTATAGCTCGTTGGTTACTGATTAAAGTCACATCCCAAACTATTTTACATCTGAGTTAACCGACTTCCTAGACAACCATGTCGTTTCTTTAAGAGAACCTGTCCCTCATATATTCTATCGGGTTATTTCTATATTGTTTAGTATACTCTTTCGCTAGTCCTCGCCCATCTTGATTCCAACGGGCGTCATTACTATCGGCGTACATTTCACTCCTTTCTGTTATTGAGTCGTGGTTCCTCAGATGTCCCATAACCATGTTTAGACCCTTTAGACCTACGCCTCATTCAATGCTTATTCTCACTCGCATTTCCTTTGCTCTATTGTCTATCTTGCACACTTCTCGTGGAGGGAACTATACCAACTTTGCAATAATAACAAATCTTATGGCTTACCCGAAGGTGGTACTTATGGTTGTGTATATCTACTATATGAGCATCGCTCATACTACCTTGGTGCTTCAAGTTATCATGTCTATGTGGTTACATAGCTAAAAATTTTATCCTGATTTACTTTTGGTTTAGTCTCGGTGGTTAAGATCGTAATGCGCTATTCCTTCGATTCTCTCAGAGTTACGAAGCACACTGTTGCCCTGCTCCACACTTCTTTTGAGGACTTTGTCTAACTCGGGATCTACCTCATCCTTTTTATTTATGGCTTCTCATGGCTCCTTATTTTATATCATTTATTATGGAAAAGTTCTTCTAGCGTTTCCTTCCATGGCATCGGCTAGCATCCCGTGTTCCGTAGTCTGCGACAATTCATTACTATGTCTGGCCGTCTGATGTCGTACTATGATTATTCTTCCCTGGGTGAATAATTTAGGTCTTCACTATTTTTACGCAACTTACTTCTAGTAGAAATTAATTCTTGTCTGGTGCACGTGGACATTCTAAGGGGGGAGGGGGGGGGGGGGGGGGGTTTCTGATCCCCGAGCTAGGAGAAATCTCAAATAACGTCAGGTCACCGACCTTAATCATGGAATATTGCCTCTCCTTTAGTTGCTGGTTTAATCTGGATCTTAGGAATGATAACACGTCGCGTATTTGACTAGTATAGTACTCGACCTTGGGTCGCTTATGTTCTGATATTCTTATTATTTTCAATCTGTCGGAAGACTCTCATGTTCCATATCTACAAGAGTTTTATCTGTTCAAGCTTCTTCCGCAAAATGTGTCTACTACCTTTGGTCTAAATCAGACTCTAATATTGTTAGCTCTTAGTGTTAGACTTATGAACCATCGGTACACTTTTCTTGATGAACTCCTTTAACTCATGAGTTTTGCATTTCGTCATTGTATTTCTGTTTCTGGACTTGTTGGGGAGTCTGACTAACTTTATGCCACTTACTATTGCGTGCATCGCGATGCTTGTTTCTATCCTCTGAATTCTGGCTTTACCCAACATATCTCTTAATTTCACTATTAAGCTTTCCTCCTCTGAGTTATGATATACAAAATCTTGCTGGGGAGGTTGCGGAGTCTCTATTTTACTGTTACATGTAAAACTAGTTATTACCGCATTGTCAACTCGAGTCTCGTGCAATACCTTTAACAGTTTGTCTATCATACACCCCTTTTATGCGTAAACATTCGACAACTAAAAAGAGTGTGTAACCTTAAGTCATACTCTATAACTTGCAGTTGAACTAATCCTCACAGTCTTATCACTCTAGGATGACAAACATGATCAAGATGGGATAAGAACATTGTGGGTTGACTCTGGAAAACAATCGTGTAAGGGTCCAAGTTGGAATGTCAATCACCCAAAATCGTTCATCAAGGAATCACCAGACAAGTTTAGAAGAAATAACCAGAGGGTAGAAATGAATTGACAGGGGTCATGGGAGGGGAACCCCTTTTTGTCGATACCCATCCGATTTCTTGTCTGTTGGTGACGCTACCGTGAAAGAGATTATGTGAGGTGGCCAGTTCCACATAAGCATCCTTCCGGTCACATGAAGGAAGATTTGATAGTATCTACCTATTTGAAGAAGTGGAAAGATTAAATGGATTCTTATACACTGGTGGCTCTTGGTTCAAAAGAATGCAGAAGCTCAAATAAGGCTCGATAAATAACTTTTTGGATCTGGAATTCCTCGACTCTACGTGTATTACAAAAAGGTCTTTCTGGTTTCGAGAGGTTCAAAAGAGGTTTCGAAGATACAATGCATTAGAACATAGGGTCTTCTTTAGTCTACATACCGTCGTGAACACTCTAGTACTTCGCACTGGCGTAAAGGACTTTGACATATGAAATTGCGACTTACTCGTTAGCGTTTGTAACGTAGAGTCGTTTCTAAGGACAATCATATTGCTTGTCTTCTGATATCCTAACGGAAATAGTTGCTAGATCACGATCCGAATAGATATGACTCTTTCTTTGACAGTCTCTTAGTCCTCGGCGTGAAGTTTCTCTACACGTCCTCAAGTCGTACTTGGAACGTAATTAGGTTACTGGTTCGTTGTTTTGTCATTAAATACCACGCCTTAGTCTCCTGTATCATATAGTCTAGTCCCATCACCCATGAAAATTAAGTGTATTATATCGTTTTAGCTTCTAACTAATCTTGGATATCAATATCCAATCTTACGAGTTCATCCTTAGGCGCGACTACTGATCTCACTTTTCTACACTCTTCGAGCATGATTTTCTACTCAGGAAAGTAGAGGCTAACACGTTCTATCATGATTATTCTCATGAGTACAACATCGGGGAAACTGAGATTCTAACGTTTATATACCCGAGAGCTCTAAGTTGGACAACCTTTCTATGATTTCTTTCTTCAATTCTTAGTAATGTTTTCCTTCCCTTAACCATGGATGCGGAAACATCCAGGAAATTCTAGTGGACTTATCTTTTATTGTGCCACCATATGAAACTTTTATTCCTGTTTAAGATTCTGGGTATCATCTCTTACTATCTTTAGGAAGCGCAATTGAATGCGTTTTGTTTCTTTCCGCACAGAGGCGGAAAAGTTAGAGGCTCATGTCATTGATTTAAATGACACTCGTTCAGATCTTCTTGCACTTCTTGGCTTGATTTTCCTTGATCTGACGTATCCCTTTTTCATGGAATAGCTTTCAGGGGAGTTATCACTGCTTCCTTGAGTTGGCATTTCGTGTAGAGCTTCTCTTGTTTCCTCGTCTCACCATCATTCTTGTGCCATAACTGAGGTTAGAAGAATTTCTTCGTTCAAGCACTATCCTAGTATGTGATAGAGGGAAAGCACTTAATTCAAGCGAGCTATGTTCTCTAGAAAGGCCTTGGCTTTTCTACTGCATGTGAGCTCTATGTTATCTTAACTATGTTCTCATACTAGCATGTGAGAGTTACCTCTTCTCTTCCTGGGTCGAGCATGATGTCGTGAAGTGCCGAGCTTTTGTCGAAGAACTGTACCAGTCTAGCGAATCAAGTCTAGACTTTACTTAGAAGAAGAAGACTCTTGGATTTCAGAGTGAACCAAGTGCTCTGATACCACTCTGTCACAGCCCGCCCGCCACAACTTGGGCCGAGCGAGGCCGCGACTCAATAAAAAGGAAATAGGTATAAAATAAACGAACGACCTGGGGTGAAACGATGCGAAAACATAGCATTTGGAATACATTGAAGTTCTCCATCATTCGTCGAGAATGAATGGAAGAAAGAACTATTCATCAACGGAAGCGTTTTACATGATATAGGTGGAAACGTTGTTCATAAAAGAAAACATTGTCTATGAAGGACCAATATGTAGCAACGATACACAGAACTGAACTGAGTCTATCTACCTAGACCAATATGTTGCAACGATACACTGAACTGGACTGAGTCTATCTACCTAAGAATCACGGCGGAAGATCGTGAGATGCATGTATGGAGACATGCACCACCAAGAGGCTTCAACACTCTAATACTCGACAAAGCTCCTTTGGCAACTTCACTTCATCTGCTCAACCTGCACGTGGGAAATACGTATAGGGCTGAGTACAAAAGTACTCAGTGGGCTCATGCCAAAACATTTTAACTCAAAAAGAAAAGACGCTTGCAAGCAAATTACTGGTATCCATCATATCTGAGCTGGGGTGTATCCGGAGAGGTTGGCCACCCTCCCGGATACCTGACCGGCCAATATTGTAGCTCACGGTCAACTGAGTGCACTAAGTCCATCGAGGAGCGACCCCGATAGACCCGAATTCTTTCTGATAACTGTGGCCGAAGCCCTTCAGATAGACATCATCATACAAAACAAAACAGTTATGGTCTGACAATGCTTTTAAAGAAAAGAACTATTGCATAAAGAAACAATCTAGTTTTCTGAAAGCCCACCTCGATAGCTTTCCTTTCCTGGTCATAATTTATATAACTCTGAGCGCCGCCTTAGTCTCGCCCTTTTCCTTCGCCTAACCTCGTTCAAAAGAACGTAAAATGAGAGACTTGAAATGAAATCGATAATCTTATCGATCTATGCGAAGGCTGTCTTTTATCGAGGTTATGATCTCTTTTACTGATGGATCTCTTTTACTGATGGATCTCTTTTACTGATAGATCTCTTTTACTGATGGATCTCTTTTACTGATGGATCTCTTTTTCTGATAGATCTCTTTTACTGATAACGTTATCATGGTTATTCTTTTAATCGAGAGTTTCTCGATTCTCATTTGAAATCGATCACTTCGATCGATTCTTGTGTCTTACTGTCTTTTCATCCTCGACAGATTTCGCAGGATATTCGATTAAGCCATTAATGAGGCTTAGTGATTTTATTACACGATATAAGTGGTCTACACTTATAAAGCTATTATGTTCGGGTTTGGTTTATTAAATCAACATTAATAGTCATTAGAGGCCCAATAGAATTATTAGGGGTTTAAGCCCAATTACTGAAGCTCGGGGATTATTAATTCAACCCGAAAAGTCGTTACGTTTGGCTATCGTTCCTTAATTAAATTTTCGGCTTATTTAAATAATCCTCGGCCCATTAAATAAATAATTCTTGGTCCATGAATAACGTTCGGCCCGTCTGATCTTGAAGCTTCGGCCGAACTGAAATTTAATCCAGCCCGATAACTAGAGTCCGGCTCGATAACTTATAAATCCGGCCCAATCAACTTTGTGGATCATAATTAATTTCCTCAGCCTGATAGCTCGATCGGCCCGACTTTAAATTGGCCCGTCGGTCCGTCAGGTGGCTCGGCCCAACAACAAAGTGTTGAACCAACACCTTCTCTTTCTTTTTCTTCAACGCGACTTCTCTCTCTTTTCTTCTCTCTCGAACGCTTCTCTCTCTCTCTGCAGCTTCTCCGTTCGCAGCTTCTGCCGCCGGTGTTTTGCTCCCGCCGTCGTTCATCGGCGGTGAGCCTTCCCTCGAGGAGCCACTGTCCGATCCCCTTGTATTTCCTCCTAGATTCTCCCAATTATTGATTGATTGAAGGGGAAACCTAATTTTGCAGATTTGGGGAAAATCGGAGAGACCCTTCGGGCTTCGTCCTCTCCGGTGCCGGCTTCGCCTCTGTCGCCATCTACTGTCATCGCCGCGGCAGTTGCTGCCGGGGTGTTCGCCATCGGTGCGGCTCGTCTTCGCTGCGCCATCTGCTGCTGTTGCTCTAGCCGCCGCCGCGCCTCTGCTGCCGGCGGTGTTCTGCTCGTCTGACCGGCTCCCTCCTCTGCTCGCCTCGCCGTGTTGCCCTAGCCCTCTTGGTTAGGGCACATCGCTGTCATCCGCCATCGTCCTCTGCCCCCTTTACTCTCTCTCTCTCTCTCTATTCTTCCTTCGGCGCCGGCGGTGATGCCGCCGCCGGTGTCTCCTCTTCCTCTCTTCACACTCTCTGACCTCTCTCCTCTCTTTCAATTGCAGGTGGCTCCGGGTGGTTCTCAGTGTCGACTCCCTTCCTCTCTCGGACTCTCCCTTCCTTCCGGCAGCCTCAACGCCACCGTCGGCATTGCCGACTAGGTTCGATTCTCAACTCTCCTTCTTGTTGTATTCTTGATTCGGCAGCATGTATTCTTGGGGTTTATGAGTGATTTCAGATTTTATGCATGTGTGAGGTTAACACCTATTTTGGGGTTGAATGGTTCGATTGAAAGCATATGTTTTGCCTTATGGATTATGCTTTTTAAACTGAGCTCTTAGGAGCTAAACTAGGACATAATCTGATTTTGAGTTGATATGCATGCATCGATTCACGGAGGTGAACTACACTACACATGCTTGATTTCTATGGTCTTTAGTCAAATACTTGAGTTTTATGTACATGCATTGTTATTCGAATCTGCCCATGTCTTCATGTTTTGATTCTTGAGGCCTTAAGCTAATTTGTAACATGCTTTGGGGGTTTCACAAGGCTTATAGATCAGTCTCTAAATTATGTCCTTTAGCTTCTGAAGAGAGGGAAATCATGCTTGAGGGTTCCTAGTATTTAGAGAGAGTAGTGAGAGTGTCTTACTTTAATCTTGGGGGTTGAAAGACTGGTTTCTTGAGCTAAAATGGTGACTGTCCCCTTTCTCTTCGTTGCTTCCTTCCTCTTGTTCCTTCTCTATATTGATGTGTTGGTCCCGGTTTGTTAATGGGAAAAATACGTAGAGGGGGGGGGGGGGGGGGGGGGTGAATACGTATTTTGAAGTTTTTCAACTTCAAATCCCTTAACTCAGAGTGACAAGTAAAGAGCTCACTTGAAACTTAAGACCTAGCTGAAGCTAGATCTACAGTATGTAGCTTGCCTGCTTGACCGAAGTGAGTACTTGATCAAGAGGGAGTCTTTACTCGTGTGCGGAATTTGGTGAGCTAAATCTTTCCTAAGTAATTAAAGAATCAAGTTTGTTTGTTTAAATGCACGTGCAATGAATAATCGAATATAGTAAAGAGATAAGGGTTAGAGAGATACGACACAAAGATTTATAGTGGTTCGGATATAAAGCTCCTACGTGCACTTGTTGCACGACGGCAACTGTTCTCTTCACTCAAGAACTTGAAGGTTGCGGGTCCTTCAAAAACCTAATCGAGATCGGGCTTCACTCGCCTGGATCTGACGAACAGTGCAGTGATTACGGGTTCACTACTAGGACCTAAACTGGACACGAAGCTTCACTCGCTTCTGTCCGAACAACAGGGAGATTCCGGGCTCTCTTTACAGCCTAGCTTCGATCGAGCTTTTACACGAACGATGTAAGTGCAAGCTTGGATCTAGACTCTATGATCGAGGCTTCTTCAATCGATGAAAGAAGAGCCTTGGATCGAAACAACCTAACGACAACACACAAAAACCTAACAGACTGGGTTTAGGGTTTTTGGTTGACAAACACACTATGAAGAGCTCTTTACAGTAAATGAAAAGATGGCTAGAGCTCTTCTTCTAAGCTTGGATATGGAATCGGCTTAGACTCTAAGTGTGAAGGTTGTGAAGACGAGTTCCGATGAACTTGAAACTCGGAGAACACTTGGAAAACAAAGACTCGAAGATTTGCTCGAAGGCTTGGGAGTGTTTGTTTGCAGTAGGCTCGAATGCTCAAGTAGTGTTCTACTTCTTCACGTTGTGATCCTTCACTATTTATAGGCGGAGAGATGGCCGAGATCCGTTGCTTGGTTGGTGGCCTTGTCTCTCCTCCACTCGACAGTACTTTGTGCAGCCAGTATGCTTTTGCAGATGCGCAGTTTGTCCGTTTGCCAAATCTGGCTAAACTCCAACTTCAACAGTAACTGGAGCGAGCCAGTACTGTAGCGGCGCCCTGTCGGCCTGGCAGTCAACTCCTCTGCTCCACTCCGCTTTCGACACGTGGAGATCTTGTAATTAATGCTACGATCTCCTGTTGACTGGAGTTCAAAATATGGGCGGGAGTCGCGCTGTCGCTTTCTGGTAGGTAGTGGCTCGCTTCGCTTTGAAGTTGTAGCGGCCGCTCTGAAGTGAGTCGCTTCACGGTCATATTTGTAGTGAGTCACTTGAGAAATAAATTTCCCGAGACACTACTTAATTAAGTGTTGACTCGCGTTGACTCGCTTCGGCTTTTCTTTGTAGCGCACGCTTCGCTTCGCTTTAGTGGGTTCACTTGATTCCACTGTAGCGCTCGCTTCGCTTCGCTTTGGCTTTGAACTGTAGCGTTCGCTTCGCTTCGCTTTGGCTTTGAACTGTAGCGTTCGCTTCGCTTCGCTTTGGCAGACTCGCTTTGAATCTACTGTAGCGATCGCTTCGCTACACTATTCTTCAGCACGCTTCACTTCGGCCTACTAGACTTGCTTCGCTTCAAAAAACACACTCAAGCGAGTGACCTTCACTTGGAATTCCTGCAGTGTAAAGCTAAGCTAAATAAAGCCAACCTAACAGTATAGGCTTAGAAAAATTCTAACCTATCATCTACATCAAAAATGGGTCGCTTGGGAACAGAACGCTTTGGGGTTTTGGGATCAAATCAAAACACTATATTTTTAAAGTGTCCCATGTAGTTCCCCCTTAACATTTTCGTTCTTAACAATTCCCAACAATTTCCCCCTTTTTGATGATGCCAAAACCCAAAAGACTTAGATAAAAGAAATCTAGCCTATCTAACCGTGAAGGGAACTCCAAGCGACTGCTTCCTTTGCAGTTTCGTTTGTAATTTTTTAAGTTCCTTTCCCTTTTTTTTTCGGTTAAATTATTTGAGTTTGTAGCAAAAAGGTAAAGTCATTCACAAAGCGAGTAAATGACACAGAAGAGACAGAAATAAAGGTGAGATAAATGAACAACAGTTCACAAGATAAGAAGCTTGAAATTCACAGATTTCCTGCAGCTTCATCCTCTTCCTCCTTCTTCTTCCTCTCCTCCACTTTCTTCAACTCTCCTTCATCAGCAATGTCCACATAAGCTGATAGAACTCTTGATTCCATGCTGCCTACTGTGTGGATGCTTGGCCTTCTCCATGCACTCTCCAGTTTGAAGGCTTCATCTACTTCCTCATCAATTATTCCTCTGTTAGGAACATCCGTGCCTGGATGATAAGGCATGGGGAAGTCCTTCACAGCTGGTACTTTGACAACAATTGGCTTGGGCTCTGCTTGTTCAGCCATAGTAAAGATTTTTCGGCGCAACTTGTCGTTATAGGTGGCCAGAAAGTGGTTGAGGGCACTTATCCGAGAGCAGCGATCCTGCAGCGGCACTACCTCCCAGTAGTAATAGGCTTTGATGAATAAATCCTTGTAGTACAGCCACTGCTCGCGCAGATCTCTTGGAATGAAGTCCTCAATTTCCCTAGCATCGGGATGTTCATTTCTTCTCTTGACCAACTCCTCCTCAGATCTCTTCGACAGTTCAGTCATGATATCGGTGAACTTCTTTCCTGAGTCGCTGCTCCACAAAGGACGCTTTTCATTGAGACGCTTCCGAATGTTGTTCTGTTCTTCCTTTTTGGGGTAGCGACCCGACTCAACCATCTCCTTTGTAGTCACGTCGCATGCATCAGATATGGCTTGACCTTCGCATGCTTCGGACTCATCTGGCATGAGGGGAATGAACGCACTTCGGACCAACGAGGACTGAATAAGCAACACTTCACTGAAATGCTCCTCGATCCGTGCGTCAATCACTTGGAGACGTCTGGCATTTACTTTCTTCGTCCTCTCCACTTCGCTCCTTCGTCCTTCTCTTTCCTTCCTCTTTTTCTCCTCCTTCTCAGCTCTAGAAGCAACTGCATGTTTGACCTTTTGGCGCTTGGCCGCGGGGTCATCACCTTTTATCTCCGATGCAGTTCGCTTCAGTGGCAGCTTCGGTGGTGGGGGAGGCGGCATATCCTTCTTCGTAGCGGCACTAGAAGGGACAACTGCGGATGAAGCGAGTGCGGCAGTTGAAGCTAGTGCGGCTGATGAAGCTGGCGTGGTGGCTGAAGCGGGCGCTTTGGGTAAAGCGGCCGCTTGGGAACTAGATGAAGCACCTGCAGCAATAGAATTTTTGGTTAGTTCAAAAAGCTGCTCCATCTCCCACGCCAAAGCAGCATCCTTCTCCACTTGCATCCGCTTCTCCTCCTTCGTTATTACGGTCACCGGAGGATGCCGTGCAATTGAAGCACTCAGCACTTTTTCATGAAGCGGCCTGCTGGGCTCTTCGGGCTTTTTCATTAATTCCTCCTTCGTGAGTTTTGTCTTGCCCAGAGCCCTCGCTTCATTTACTACATCCTCCTTTTCACCGGCACCACTGCCTCCCTCCAGCATCAGCTCCACACCAACTCTGCTTCCCCCTGAACCTCCAGTTCCTCCTAGCTTAACTTGTCCTTCCCCCTTTTTGGCATCATCACTGCCAGGGGTTAGGATCATTGATTTTCCGGAAAGGGTTTGGTGAAGTGAGTTGACAGTGTTGAAAATGGCCTCCAACATCTTTTCGGCTTTTCCCACAGTTGGAGCCACCAGATCAGCAGTTTTGATTGAGATTTCTTCGAGTAGATACTCGCACTGCTTTTCTCTCTCCACAACTGATGCCATCATCCTCTCTAAAGGTTCTACTTCTCTGAAGCGAGCCTCCAGCTCCGCTTCAATTTCCCTCCTTATATCCGCCTTCTCCTCCTGCAAGTTGAAGTACCAGAATTCCTGAGCCGCTAGAAGTTCTGCTTGCATCGTCTCAAGGCTCCTCTCTCTCTGGTTTAGAGAGAGATGGAATTCGGCACATGCAGCCATCTTTTCTGTGTACGCTTCGCCCAGCTCCTTGACCTTTTCCAGTAGTAGAGTTAATTCAGCATTCCTTAGGTCAATAGCTTGCGCACTCTTCCTCCTACTCTCCAGTTCCTTTTTATCAGTCTCACTCTCTTGCTTGAGCAGCTTCATCTCATTCTTGAGAGAGTCCAGGGCCTTTTTCGTGCTCAGCAGCTCACTTCCTGTCCTTATCAGCTCCTCCTCTCTCTTCTCATACTTCTCTTTTAACTTCTTCAACTCCTTTTCCAACTCCTTCTTTTCTTTGCCAACTGAGACAAGTTCGGCATTGACCTTCCTCAAGCGGCTCCTTTCCCCATCAAGCGAGCCCTTGAGTTCGGTAATAGTTGCTGATTGTTCTCCCACCAACTTTACTTGCGCCTCCAGCGCCTTCTCTTTCTCCTCCAATAATCTTTCCTTCTCCTCCACCTTTCCCTCCAAATCCTTCTTCTTCTTGTCAAAGTCTTCTTTGAGACTAATGACCTCCCCCGCCTTCTTCTCCATGTCCTCACTCATCTTTGTAATCTCGCTGTGAAGACTAGCAATCTCAGCATCCTTCAGTTCTACCTCCTCCTTATGCTCCCTGATTAGCTTCCTCTCATGGGAAGAGGGCACTCGCTTCGGGACAATGGCGAGTGGATAAGCTTCCTTCACTTTGGCATCCTGCTTTTCCCAGAAGCTGGTCCCTTCAAGGAAGGCATGGAAGCCATTTTCGCCAATGAAGTTCAGTAACTTGGCTTCCATCTGGATCAGTTCTTCCTCTGTGAATGCTTTGAGGAGCCTGAAGATTTTGTAATACTCCGTTCCACGATATGTTATGTACGTCAGAAAGTCGACGACATTGGTGTAGAACACGTCCGTCCAAGGAACATTGGAGTAGCGAAGATTGATCGTTTCTGCGGCTTGCTCTCTATCTAGGACATAGCGTTCAAGAGCCCGCTTTTGAATGGTGAGGGCAGGGGGTATGAATTGTGGAATGATGGGAAGTTCACCGGTTGTTTGGGCGGTATAGGCTGTAGCTGCCGATGTCGAGGGGGATTGGGAAGGTGATGAGGTTTCTTGGGTTTCAGAGATTTGTATGGCTTCAGTGGGTGGTGATTGTGTTTGCTGGGATTGGAATGGTTTGAAGGTTGTGTAGGCTTCGACTGGGTCGACGTGGAGTAGAGGGATATCAGGAATTTGAAGTGAAGAACCTGTATCTTCTTCACGTGGGGATTTTTGTGTTTGGTGTTGGGCAGTTGAGAATATTTGGGTGGTTTGGGTTTGGATTTGTAGTTGGGGAGATTGGATTTGGATTTGAGTAGGCTGGGGTTGAGTCACTTCAACGTTCTCAAGCGGCTTCTCCACCGCCTCGCTTTCTTGAACGATTGAAGCGACTCGCTTCATTTTCTTGCCTCGCTTCGGCGCGGCTCGCTTCCCGGGTGAAGCGACCCGCCTCACTTGGCTCATTTCGGCTTGCCTTTCGGCAACCGGTCTCGCTACGGGCACTTCAACCTCGAGAAGTCCCAGGTCCATCAAAGTTTTCGTCTTCCTCCACTTATCATAATAGATGGACTGTTTGTTGTAGACGGTGATGTCATCTTCCGGCCATGCTTTGCCCGGAAACTTCTTCTCCAAGGCATAGGAAAGCCTTGAGAAGAACTTCAGTTTCCCCTTGCGGAGAATCTGATCGGCGCTCCCCTTCACGAACGCAAAATCGGCAGCAGCTTCGTGAATTTGTTTGAGGAACCAGCCATGCCAGTTGAAGCTGGTTCCGGTGAGGCTGTCGACAATAACTGCAGTGGCGATCAGCTTCGTCTCGGAAAGTGTATCCAGGGTTCCGACGTAGCACGCGACACTCTTCGAGAAGAGCTCGCAAATATGGTTGAAGGGGGCCTTCAAACTTGAACGGATACTGGCCTCCTTGAAGTTTGGATCTGCTCCGTCGGCTGCAAATCGGCCATATTGTACTCCGGCCGAGAGACCCAAATCCAGCAGAGAGTCTCCTCCTTCTCTCGGCAAGTTGAACGTGCCGATAAGCTTACTCATGTCCACCTCCACTGGCTTCCTTGTCTGTGGATCGGTAAAAGAGGAAATGTTTTGCTCCTTCCTCAAGTTTAGCAGGAGCTCGCCGACGGCTATGGCCAGAATTTTTGACGGGACCGCCGTCACAAACTTCCATAGTCCGGCCTTGGTCACGGCCCTACAGAGAAAACCATTTCTCTCGATGATGGTTGGATCGAGATGAGGCTCGACATTAATATGTTTGTCGACCTCCGCGAGAAACTCCTCCATCATCTCGGTGTTCTTCTTCTTTCCCATGGTGATTTTAGAGAAATTTGAATTGGGTTTTAACGATGAAAGAACAAGGGTTGAGACTCGTGAGTTGCAGAAGTTGCAGATCTAAGCACGAGAATGGCAATTTTTGAAGGCTGTGAAAGGTTCTGCATATCGACGACGTCTCATATATATAGAATTAGGTTTCGTCTGACGTGGCAGGGGTAGGACGGTAATATCGCCGTAAGTCCTGTAGGTAGGCGGCAGACGTGCAGTGATGGATCTGATGTGTCCGGCGTCACCACAGTAAAAGTGAACCGCCACTTGCTCGGCGTCTCCACGTGGCCTGCTGCGATTGGGTTGTCTTATACGGCGCTAATCCAACGGCTACAGATTGGGGGCTGTTGAGATTCGATGGCTGGATCTTCTCCGCCGTTTCCCGCTTCAAATTTGAAGTGAGAACCACGCGCCCGTTATTTTCGCCGTTCCTGATTCTGCATTAAATACTTGGCAGAAAGTGAAATAGGCACTCGAGTGCAGAAAACTCATACTCGCTTCGTGCCCGCTCACTTCGAGTTGGGCCGCTAGACCTTGACTCGCTTGAGAGGCACTCGCTTGAGTGACTGTTCCGCACTCGCTTGCGATGGCTAGCTTTGAGTGATGTAGCACTCGCTTGGCCATCTGAAGCGACTGGAATTGAATTTCTTTGCTTAATTTTAAAATGTTTCTGACTTACATACTTCGAGGATAAACAAGAGTGTTTTCCTCTTTGTATTTGTGTCAGATTCATTTCATATTTTCCACGTAGTGAGTGAAGGTTTCTAGTACGCTTCGGCTCACTTAGTGTACTTAAAATTAAAATGCTTACCAGTCAATCTCACTTCGTAGGAGATTGATACCACTATTTGAAGACTTCATTTGATTTGGACTTCAGGTTGTTGAATCCACTTGTTTGCTTTGAAGCTTGTGGATACCACCTGTTGTGTATTCCATCTTCTTGGCATTCATCTTCATGGCATTCATCTTCCTCTACGAATTAGAGAGTCCTCCATCGAAGTGAATGAGGGAGGAAATGAATATTGTACACAAGCTTACTACAACCCGAAGGGAGCATCACGTAAGTGTACTTATTCACGACGAATGGGGGATGAGTACAAGTCCTTATCTCAGAGCAGAAATGGACAGGATGACAATGAGAATGCTCTGACAAGACAATCTCGTATTTTACGCAGAAGCATGTCACCAGCCCTGCAACCTTTTGTATAAAAAGGTAAACCTTCAAGCTTTCCTACAATCTATAGAATGAATCTGCAGTCGACTCGCTTTGACCCAAGCTAGGGCAAATTGAAGCGATGCAGAATTCGAGATAGCAGCATTCTTGCTCGCTTTGGAAGTAGCTTGCTCCGAGAGTAAGCATTAGTTCCCCCTTAACCATATACTTAACAATTCCAATAAGTTGATAGGGAACTTCTTCCAATACTCCACCTATCTCCACCTAACTTCATTTTCTTCAAGCGAGTGGAGTTTGAAGTGACTCGCTTGAGTTGGTGAAGATACGAAGCGAGTGCCGCACAAGGGAACAAGCGAACACTCCTTCGTGCATCCTGGAACTAGCATTCTTCACCAGGGTCTAATAACCCTAATTCCATGCATAGCTGGTTGAATCGAGACTCAGCTAGAGGCTTGGTGAGGATATCTGCTCGCTGGAGATCGGTATGAATTTTCTCGAGCTTGATATCCTTCATCTCGACATGATCACGAATGAAATGATGTCGAATTTCCACATGCTTGCATCTGGTTGAAGCACTGGATTCTGCGAGATACATATGGCACTGTTGTTGTCGCAGAAGATCGGAATTTCATTCGCTTCAACTTTGTAGTCCTTCAATTGTTGACGAAGCCATAGGATTTGAGAACAGCAGCTTCCAGCGGCCATGTACTCAGCTTCAGTTGTTGAAGTGGCTACGCTTGTTTGCTTCTTTGAGAACCACGAGATCAGCTTGCTTCCCAAGAACTGACATGTGCCCGAAGTTGACTTCCTATCGACTCGGCATCCTCCATAGTCAGCATCGGAATATCCAGTGAGCTCCAAATTGTCCTCCGCTGGATACCACAACCCCATATTGACAGTGCCCTTCAAATATCGAAGAATCCTTTTGGCAGCTTCAAGATGGCTGTGCTTGGGGTTGCTTTGGAAGCGAGCGCAGACTCCGACTGCAAAAGCAATATCTGGCCTACTTGCAATGAGATAGAGTAGTGACCCAATTAGGGCACGATAATCTGTAGGATTTACAGATTTTCCTTCTTCGTCTGGCTCCATCTTCCAGTTGGTATTCATAGGAATCTTCACAGCTTTAGCATGTTGAACACCAAACTTGGCAAGCATATCTCTTGTATACTTCGCTTGGTTGATGAAAATTCCATTATCCTGCTGCTTCACTTGAAGACCTAGAAAGCAGCTCATCAAGCCAATCATCGACATTTCATATTTGGTCTTCATCAGCTCTCCAAACTTCTCGCTAAGCGACTGGTTTGGTGACCCAAATATGATGTCATCCACATAGATCTGGACCCAAAGCATATCTTCTCCAAGGTTGATGGTGAAGAGAGTCCGATCTATCTTTCCTTTTTGGAAGCCATTCTCTACTAGGAATTGAGATAGTGTATCATACCAAGCTCTGGGAGCTTGCTTCAACCCATACAGGGCTTTCTTCAAGCGATACACTTTATCTCCCTGCTCGAAACCCGGTGGCTGCTCCACATATACTTCTTCCTTGATTCACCGTTGAGGAATGCGCTCTTCACATCCATTTGATAGACTTTGAACTTCTTGGCTGCTGCATAGGCTAGAAACAATCTGATAGCTTCAAGCCGTGCCACTGGAGCGAAGGTTTTGTCAAAGTCGATTCCTTTCTCTTGGCAGTAGCCTTTGGCAACGAGTCGCGCCTTGTTCCTCACTACGTTGTGGTCCTCGTCGGTCTTGTTCTTGAACACCCACTTGGTGCCAATAACATGCAGAAACTTGGGACGATCCACGAGGTACCATACGTCATTTCTAGTGAACTGGTTCAGCTCCTCTTGCATGGCGATCACCCAGTTAGAGTCGGCTAGGGCTTCCTCCACGCTTGATGGCTCAATGTTTGAGAGAAAGCAACTGAACATGGCACTTTCTCCAAACACTTGACTTCTGGTCACTACACCCTTGGATGGATCTCCAATGATTTGGCTTGGTGAGTGATCTTTGAGCCACGCTCGCTTTGATCTGTCAGCTTCATCTTCATCTTCTTCCTTGTCGCTCGCTTCATCGACTGAAGCGACTGGATTGGGTGCTTGGCCTGCACTAGCTTCAGGAATCTTGGGGGCAGCTTCGACTCCTCCTTTGGGATTCTGCTCGCTTGAGTCCTTGATCTCATCATCTTCATCGAGCACGTCCCAAGTGAGTTGATTTGAGGGTTCCTTGCTTTGATCTTTTTCATTCGCTTGAGCCTGTTCCTGTGGAAGACTTAAAGAAGATTCATCAAATACGACATGGGGTGATTCCTCCACAATTAGGGTTTTACAGTTGAACACTCTGTAGGCTTTGCTAGATGTAGAGTATCCTAAGAATACTCCTTCATCAACTTTGCTTTCAAAGGCTTTCAACTGCGACTTCCCATTGTTGTGAATGAAGACCCTACAACCAAAAATATGGAAATAAGATATGTTAGGAATTCTCCCTGTCCATATTTCATATGGATTTTTGTCGTGCCGTTTGTTGAGAAGCGTCCGATTCTGTTTGTAGCACGCCGTGTTGGCAGCTTCAGCCCAATACTTCATCGGAAGCTTCGAGTCAGCAATCATGGTGCGAACGGCTTCTTTGATGAATCGATTTCTTCTTTCAGCAACTCCATTCTGCTGAGGAGTGCGTGCTGAAGAAGTTTGATGTGCTATCCCATGCTCCGTGCAGTACGCTTCAATTGTTGAGTTCAAGAACTCTGTCCCTTTGTCGGAGCGGATGGTCACGATCGCTTGATTCTTTTCCACAGCCAATCGCTTATGTAGTTGTGGCAGTTTGGTCAGTGTCTCCTTCTTGCTGAAAAGGAATACAACCCAAGTGTAGCGAGAGAAGTCGTCGACTACAACTAGAGTGTACTTCCTTCCATTTACACTAACTGGAGTAACTGGACCAAACAGATCCATGTGAAGCAGCTCGAGTACTCGCTTTGACGAAGCTTCTTCGAGACTGGCGAAGTGCTTCCTCGTCTGCTTCCCTCGTTGGCATGGTGAGCATGGATGGTCTTTGATGAAGACTTCATTCGGTATGCCTTGCACCAAACCCTTTCGAGCTGAGCGATTGATGGCTTTGAAGTTGAGATGATTCAAGCGTCTGTGCCATAGCCATCCAATTTCTGTAGCACTTCTTGCAACTAGGCAAGCTTCCTCTTTGCAGCTGTCCCATTGTGCTATGTAGACGTTCCTTTGCCTAATTCCAGTGAGCACAATCTGAGACGTGAGTTTGCTCTTCACAATGCACTTGTTGGAGATGAACTCCACCCTGTACCCTTTATCACAAAACTGTGAAATGGACAACAGGTTGTGCTTGAGTCCTTCCATATAGGAGACTTCTTCAATTGTGAGCTTTCCAACTTTCAGTGCGCCATATCCCCTGGTGCTTCCTCGAGAGTTGTCACCAATGGTTACGTGTGGACCCTTCTTCTCTATGTAGTTGTGAAGTAGAGCTTTCAAGCCGGTCATGTGTCTTGAACATCCACTGTCCAAGTACCATACTTGTTGACCCTCACTCGGCATGGGATCCACGGCGCTTACCTGCAATTAGACATATTTTGGTACCCAAATCAGTTTGGGTCCTTGCAAGTTAGTTCCCTTAGGTACCCACACTTGCTTCACTCTCTTTTGAGCTGAAGCTTGTGTCTTGGGCTTCTCGACCTTTGAAAACTGTGATCTCTGCTTTGAAGCAGCTTCACACGTGCAACAGTGTGTGCAAGAGGGGTAGCGGCTCGCTTCAGACCTACCTACGCTCTTCCCTTTTTGCTTATATCCTGAAGCGACTCGCTTCGGATTAGCTACAGGTTTAGAGACTGACTTAGGGTTTCTAGTCTGTTGAAGCGGCTCGCTTGGTTTCCTCGAAGCGGTCCAACTAGGGTTTTGACTCCGACTCGCTTGAGGAACCTTGGGAATTTGAAGCGACCCAGTGGAAGCTTCAAAATCTTCCCCCTCAATGTTAGTCCGGTTGGACCATCTCCAGTCCGGATAACGTGACACATAGACATTACTCCTCTTTTTAGGAGGTAGATCCTTTGTCTCTCGTGTCTTGGCTTGAGACTTAGAAGCTTCAACAGTTCTCCCTTTACCCTTGGATTGGTAAGACTTAGCATGTTGAGTGCTAGAGACTGTTGAACTTTGCTTGCCCTTAGGATCTGCCCTTAAAGATATAGACATCTTCATAGGCTTCCTTTTGGGGTTCTCAGCCATTTCGCCTTTATCTTTGTTAGTGGTTGCTTTGGATGCAGTGGGCAATTCCAAAGTGACTGATGGTGTAGTGTGTGATGCACCAACAAAGACAGTCGGCTTGGGAGGTCCACCCTCATATCCAAGGCCAGCTTTCCTACCAAAAGGCAGAAGCGAGCCCTCTAGTGCCTACCTAGCGTATGATGCTTTGTTCAAGTTGGCAACTAGAGTGGACTGGGTTTCATACCTTCCCTCCAAGCTTTGATGTCTAGCGAAGAGATCCTCGAACTTACTAGTCATAGCCCTTAAATTGAGTTTGACTTCGTCAAGCTCACGGGCTAGCTTTCGGTTCTCCTTCTTGCTTTGCGACAAAGCTTGTTTTACCACTTCGTGGTCGCTTGACAATTTCTGGTGCTTGTCAAACAACTCACTCCATGAAGAGGATTGTTCTTCCTCATTGACAGTGTGTGCTAGTGTAATTGAAGTGATTGAAGGATAGAAGAATACCTCTCCTGTTTCTTCGTCGGTGAGCGCCATAAATCCAAGATCCTCACCATCACTGGAATTTGGATCGGTGAATGCATCTGAGTCGCTTGGTGGATCTTCAGTTGTAGCGACCGACACTTCACTCGCTACGAGCGCTCGCCTTGGAGCATCCCTCTTGGCCTTCAATTCTTCGCGCTCTTTAGCACTGAGCTTTGGGCAATCGGATTTGTAGTGGCCCATCTTGTGGCAGTGGTAACACTCCACTTCCATCATGTCGCGCGGGATCGTCTTGGTCGTCTCTTCTCTCTTTCCTTTTCCTTCTCGAGCATCAGTGCTCCTCCCTTTGTATTGTTTGTAGAATCTTTTGTATTTGCCCACTCGAGAGTTCATCTTGTTGAAGTTCTTGGATAAGAACGCAATGTGTTCTTCCAATTCTTCCCTCGTCATCTTGGCTAGCGACTGCTCGCTTGGCCCTTCAGCAGCTTTGAATGCTACTCCTTTTGACGTAGTGGGCGCTTCATCCTCTTCATCGAGGTTAATTCGATTCAGATCGAATTCATGAGCTTTGAGTTCGGAGAACAGATCTCCGGTGTGAGCTTTGATAGATCCTTGGTTGCTAGGTACAGCTCCTTCATAGTCTGCCACTTCCTTGTGAGAGCTCGGACTATCTTCAGATTCACCTCCTTGTCTGTGAGTTCCTTCCCAAGTGAGTTGAGAGTTGCAGTGATGTTGGTAACTCTCAGCTTGAATGCGTCGATGGATTCTCCTGGCTTCATTATCAGGCTTTCAAACTCCCGCATCAGAACGGTGAGTTTGTTCTTGATTTTGTCCGTTCCTTGAGAAATGAGGGCTAGGGTTTCCCACATTTCCTTTGCCGTTGCACATTTCCTTATTCGTGGTAGATAGGCGTCCGGCACGGTGCTCTGCATCGTGTGGCGTGCAATCTTGTCGAGGTTGGCAACTTTGAAGTCATTTGGAGTATACTCATCCTTATCCTTCTCCACGTATTGTTGACGAACGTGGGCTAGACGACCTTCAGCGGCTGGAACATCCACAGATATGGCTTTCTTGATCTCGATTGGTCCGTCCTCAATAACTTCCCACATCCGGTCGTGGATGGAGCATAGGAAGCTCTCGACTCGGAAACTCCAGATCTCATAGCCTTCAATTGAAAACTGTGGAAGACTAGAAGCACTGTATGTAGACATGGCAAACAGTCAGTAGTATATGCAGTATGCGTGGGTGAGGTTTTGATGCACTTAGGAAAATAGGATCCGGTTTAGTGAGACAACGTGAAGCGAGTGGGGACTCGCTTCGGATATGCAAAGCAGAGGCTCGAAAGAACCGCTGCTCTGATACCACTTGTTGGTCCCAGTTTGTTAATGGGAAAAATACGTAGAGGGGGGGGGGGGGGGGGTGAATACGTATTTTGAAGTTTTTCAACTTCAAATCCCTTAACTCAGAGTGACAAGTAAAGAGCTCACTTAAAACTTAAGACCTAGCTGAAGCTAGATCTACAGTATGTAGCTTGCCTGCTTGACCGAAGTGAGTACTTGATCAAGAGGGAGTCTTTACTCGTGTGCGGAATTTGGTGAGCTAAATCTTTCCTAAGTAATTAAAGAATCAAGTTTGTTTGTTTAAATGCACGTGCAATGAATAATCGAATATAGTAAAGAGATAAGGGTTAGAGAGATACGACACAAAGATTTATAGTGGTTCGGAGATAAAGCTCCTACGTCCACTTGTTGCACGACGGCAACTGTTCTCTTCACTCAAGAACTTGAAGGTTGCGGGTCCTTCAAAAACCTAATCGAGATCGGGCTTCACTCGCCTGGATCTGACGAACAGTGCAGTGATTACGGGTTCACTACTAGGAGCTAAACTGGACACGAAGCTTCACTCGCTTCTGTCCGAACAACAGGGAGATTCCGGGCTCTCCTTACAGCCTAGCTTCGATCGAGCTTTTACACGAACGATGTAAGTGCAAGCTTGGATCTAGACTCTATGATCGAGGCTTCTTCAATCGATGAAAGAAGAGCCTTGGATCGAAACAACCTAACGACAACACACAAAAACCTAACAGACTGGGTTTAGGGTTTTTGGTTGACAAACACACTATGAAGAGCTCTTTACAGTAAATGCAAGGATGGCTAGAGCTCTTCTTCTATGCTTGGATATGGAATGGGCTTAGACTCTAAGTATGAAGGTTGTGAAGACGAGTTCCGATGAACTGGAAACTCGGAGAACACTTGGAAAACAAAGACTCGAAGATTTGCTCGAAGGCTTGGGAGTGTTTGTTTGCAGTAGGCTCGAATGCTCAACTAGTGTTCTACTTCTTCACGTTGTGATCCTTCACTATTTATAGGCGGAGAGATGGCCGAGATCCGTTGCTTGGTTGGTGGCCTTGTCTCTCCTCCACTCGACAGTACTTTGTGCAGCCAGTATGCTTTTGCAGATGCGCAGTTTGTCCGTTTGCCAAATCTGGCTAAACTCCAACTTCAACAGTAACTGGAGCTAGCCAGTACTGTAGCGGCGCCCTGTCGGCCTGGCAGTCAACTCCTCTGCTCCACTCCGCTTTCGACACGTAGAGATCTTGTAATTAATGCTACGATCTCCTGTTGACTGGAGTTCAAAATATGGGCGGGAGTCGTGCTGTCGCTTTCTGGTAGGTAGTGGCTCACTTCGCTTTGAAGTTGTAGCGGCCGCTCTGAAGTGAGTCGCTTCACGGTCATAATTATAGTGAGTCACTTGAGAAATAAATTTCCCGAGACACTACTTAATTAAGTGTTGACTCGCGTTGACTCGCTTCGGCTTTTCTTTGTAGCGCACGCTTCGCTTCGCTTTAGTGGGTTCACTTGATTCCACTGTAGCGCTCGCTTCGCTTCGCTTTGGCTTTGAACTGTAGCGTTCGCTTCGCTTCGCTTTGGCTTTGAACTGTAGCGTTCGCTTCGCTTCGCTTCGCTTCGCTTTGGCATACTCGCTTTGAATCTACTGTAGTGATCGCTTCGCTAAACTATTCTTCAGCACGCTTCACTTCGGCCTGCTAGACTTGCTTCGCTTCGAAAAACACACTCAAGCGAGTGACCTTCACTTGGAATTCCTGCAGTCTAAAGCTAAGCTAAATAAAGCCAACCTAACAGTATAGGCTAAGAAAAATTCTAACCTATCATCTACATCAAAAATGGGTCGCTTGGGAACAGAACGCTTTGGGGTTTTGGGATCAAATCAAAACACTGCAGTTTTAAAGTGTCCCATGTAGTTCCCCCTTAACATTTTCGTTCTTAACAATTCCCAACATGATGCAATTGAAACCTACACTTGCATGTTTGATTTCTAAGTGTTAGGGGTTTTGATTCTCATGCTAGGGGAAGAGTGGGGGTTCTTTCTCACCTTTAGAAACTGAAATCGAGTCTCTACTTTCCGGTAAGAGGGCTGTCCTCTTCTAATCCTTGCTTGAATACCTTCCCCTTCCTTCTTTCTTCACTCCTAGAGGTAGGGATTTGGTTCTTGAATTAGTGCATCCAGCTAGGCCTTTGAATGGAAGGGAATTTGAGGGGATACCTAGGAAATCGAGGTGTTTCCGACGCCTCAAACGGACTGCGTCGGGACTGTGTTTCCGGCAGCCTCCCCGTCGGCAGTCGGTGCTCCTTCGAGTGCCGACGGGCTGATCCCCGGTAGTTCGTTTGGCTGGAATTCGGCCCTCTCTTGGTGGGATTTGGCCTTTCTTCTTCTTGTTTGCACTTTACTTGCTCTCTAACTTGTGTGATATTTTGGGTGAATGAATGAAGACTAGTAATTTCTCTTTGATTTGTTTTGTGTAGGTGGAGGCATGGAGGACACGTGTGGGAGTGCATGCTTGGGAGGCTTCCACATGTAGCAATAATGATTAGTCTCCCTCTAATTGTAATTGTAGAAGTGCTAAGGGTCCTCTAATTGTGCTTAGGAGGGATTAGTGTAATATAATCCCAGACTGCATGGAATCACGCCTGCTGTACTGCGCTCCTCCCTTTCTTTTCTTTTTCCATTTATTCATTTATTTAATGTTGACATGTGTATCTATATATATATTAGTACATGGAAATTATTGTGATGGGCTTAGGGACATTAATCTTGGGCCCCTTTTATATTTTGCTG
Organism: Thymus mandschuricus; assembly: GCA_029379335.1. NCBI lineage: Eukaryota > Viridiplantae > Streptophyta > Magnoliopsida > Lamiales > Lamiaceae > Thymus > Thymus mandschuricus. Next base: position 13,623,307 of record CM057081.1, on the reverse strand, counting down.
ATGGGTATTAAATCTGAATTGGGCTCTCTCTTTCTTGGCTAATAAGATCGAACAATTCGAGTAATTGTTCGTGAAGTGGGCTTCGATAATTAACTGGGCCTTGAACAACTAACTGGGCCTTGTACAATTAACTGGGCCGTGTAACTGCTAAGTGGGCCTTGTACTTATCAGATGGGCCTCGGCCCAGAAATTAAATACTAAATTTTGTTTTACCGATTCGTTTAATCGGCCTTTCTTATTTAGTTCGGTTCTCGTTTCGGGAGGTTCTAATGTTACTAAATGTAACACTACTAATAGTAGCACTTGAAATTTTATTTTTTTCTCATAATAACGATAATACTACTTTCAACGTTCCTTTTCTTATTTAAAATAACGCCGAAGTTTTTATTACTCACTAAGAAAAACTGCGGCTGTTACAAAACTTGAGTCTAAGATGTAGTTTTTCCCTGTTTTATGTGAAATTCTAGCTCGTTGTTATAATACTGATTGATGATTTTCTTAATCATTTCCTTATGCGAAGAATATGAGAAAACTTGACATTAGAAGGAATGCGCATGCTGTATTTGCTGTTTAATCCGCAGAAATCTGAGTGCGAACATTATTGCCTGATTTTTATTAAGCCTTTCACGATTGTGAGCTGTGGAATATAGCATGATTCTTAGATTGTGCTCTATGTATAGCAAAAATTGTGATAGATACCCTGCTAAAGAGAAACTCAAGTTTGAGATATTCGTTTTCTTTCCTTACATGTGAGTTTAAATCTTCTATTTATAAATGCTGTTGGAATTGTTAAATCTGGAGCATCGTCCTCCGCGATAGCTTTGAAGTTTTAGCTGATTATGATGATATGTTTATGAACTTGCTCTGTTATTCCCCTGTTGCCAGAGACGCTCGAGATAGGGACAGTAGAATAAATGTATATTGAATGTCAGTTTGATGTTATTCTTAGGAAATTTGAGCATGAATATCATGAATTCATTCTAGCTGAATTGTTCATAACAGCAGGTCAAAGGAATTGGAGGTGATTTCGAGACCATATTTTCCTTATAATACAAACTGTGATAACTAAATTGTTTTATCTGTCAAAATCCTAAGGTTGTGAAGAATCTGAAGGAAAAGCCGAGTCAAAAATTGTAGCAATTCCAGAACACGTTCAATTCACCTTGTGTAATTGGTGAGTTTACAACTCCTGTAACTATCTCAAAATATGAAATCAACCTGCGGGCTATAAGGGATTGGTAGTCACAGAGGAAGCACCACTGCTCAAGCTAGTCGCGTGCCCCTGTATTGCCATGAACTGAAAACTCATGAAATAAAAAACATTAAAGAAGTGGAGAGCCGAAGATGACGAGGTCACCCCATTCATCTCAATGAGGGGGCCCCGCATCTGAAGGCAGAACCTCCCAGAAGCCCCATACAAGGGGCAGAACCTTCAGAAGCCCTATCTAATAGGCAACATCTTCATAAGCCCTATCCAATAGGCAAATATCATCCATCAAGCCCTATCTAATAGGCAACTCTCTCGTAAGCCCCATATAATGGGCAGAACCTTTCATAAGCCCTATCTAATAGGCAACTCTCTCGTAAGCCCCATATAATGGGCAGAACCTTTCATAAGCCCTATCTAATAGGCAACACTCTCGTAAGCCCCATATAATGGGCAAAACCTTTCATAAGCCCTATTCAATAGGCAACACTTTCATAAGCCCCATGCAATAGGCGACACTCTCATAAGTCCTATCTATTAGGCAATATTCCCATAAGCCCCATATAATGGGCAGAATTCTCCGAAGCCCTGCTCAACAGGCGATATCTTCAAAAGCCCTACACAGTATGCATCATACAAAAAACCCTACATAGTAGGCACCATCCAAAAAAGCCCTACATAGCTAGGCATTATACATGAAGTCCTGCACAACCAGGTACCCGGCAGTGAGTCTTAAGGAATAAAAGAGTACATGAGTCTTAAAGAGCCCACACTATAATCAGATCCTTATTAAAAGCTTCTTCTATGGCGCTTGATATAGGTGAAATTTACCTTGTTTTCATAGCCAAAAAGAGTCGATTTTGTGTCTCGATTTTATAGTATTGTCTATGTTTTATATGGTTTTTAGTATATGGGACAATATTATGCTTGTAGGTGTTTTTCTGTGTTTTTAGGCATAAATTGATGATAAATCGAGGATAAAACCCCGAGACGAGAAAAGGCGTGAAGATCGAAGCTGAAAATTCAAGATTTGAGTTCGAGTGAAGGCCTCTCGATCGACCTCTCGATCGAGAGAGGTGTCGAGAGGTGTCTTCTGTTGTAGCTATCGATCGAGAGCAAAGATTGTACCCTCTCGATCGACCTCTCGATCGAGAGGTCTGTCGAGAGGTGTCCAGACGGGAATTTTTCTCCTTATTTAATTTGACTCCTTTTTGGTCTAGGTTTTCCTTATGTAAATTTCTCCTATATATACTCCTAGTCTAGCATTGTAAACCCTAACACCTTATCAATTTACATACTTTTTAGCACACTTTTACTTTAGAGTTTTGTATTCAACATTGGAGTTTTTCAAGTTTATGCAAGATTCAAGATTCAACGTTCTTCGTTTGTGTTCAAGTTTTTCTTACTCTTACTCTTTAATTATGCTCTTTCAATCTTTTGTGTTTATGTTTGCTTTAATTATGTCTAGCTAAATTTCTTAGTTGATTTTAGGGATTGAATGCCTAATTGAATTTATGTAAGTGTTTTTGTTTACAATTAGCCTTCCAATCTAGATGCATGTTTCATGGTGCTTATTCTCATGCATAGTTAACTGGCCATTAATTGTGTATGCATAATTATGTGTTTATGCCTTGATAGGATAATTGCATAATAGATCTCATGAAAGCATGATATAATAGTTTGATTCTCTTGATTGATAAATGAATTGTTATATGTTCATATATAATTGATTTGGTGTCTTAGTTGAACCTAGTTGATTATATTATTGGTACTTGTTCTATTTTGCACTTGATTCGATTCTTACAATTCGAAAGAATATTAGGATCTCGTTGGGTGACTACTTGCATTGCTTTAATTAGAGTGTAAGTTATTTTTGCATGTATCACATTTAGATTGGATTAAAGTGGTTAATTGTATTCATTAATTATTTGCATATTTTTGATTAGGTAGGCTTCCCTAGAATCAACACTTTTCCTTAATTGTTCACTTTCCCTATTTACTTAATTGCTTGTGCCTTAAGTTGTTTTATTTGACTACTTATTTCTTTACTTGCTTATTTCCTTATATGATTACTTGAGTTCTTGTTATTATTTGCCTAGTATAAATACCACATTCACTAAACCCTTAAAAGCCTAGACATCACATTAGTTCTTGAGTAGAGGTATTGTGTGCGTTTTCGGTTTATCAGTCCCTGTGGATACGATACTCGTACTTCATTATATTACACCTATTTTGTGTGGTAGAAATAGTGCGATCAAATTTGGCGTCGTTGCCGGGGATTGATTAGATTTTATACACATATTTTGAAATAGAATTACCAGGTGATTTAGGCGCTTTAATTTTCTGTTTTCGGTTTATTGATCTAACGTTTTTCTTTTCTTCTCTTTGGTTTTAGGTAGTGCTTGACCACGAGGTCTAAAGGGATAAATCCTATTCCTATAGACTTGGAGTTAGAGCGCTCTCTTCGAGCATTGAGGAAAGGAAAGGAGGCAAGTAAGATCGATACACCACTCTCTTCACCACCCGATTCACCAAGGAGTTTCGATTCAATGGCGGATCAAGTGAGGAGGACTTTGAACGATCGGTTCAAACCGGTCGTGGACCAATTTCAGCAAGGAGGATGGGGGACCACGGAAGCTAACAACTACGAGTTCAAGACGTCCCTCATCAACATGGTGCAAAACAATCAATACGGAGGATCACCGGCGGAGGATCCCAACGCGCACTTGAAGCAATTTCTGGACATATGTGCTACATACAAGGCCAATGGAGTATCTTCGGACTACCTCAAGCTTAGCCTCTTCGTGTGGTCTCTCAAGGACGACGCAGGAGAGTGGTTGGATGGATTGGACAAGAAGGAGGTCACTACTTGGGCTGAGATGTGCACAAAGTTTCTCAACAAGTTCTTCCCACCTTCGAGGGCTCAAAAGCTTATCAGTGAGATCAACCAATTTCAACAATATGAGGATGAGCACTTTTATGAGGCGTGGGGGAGATTCAAGAAGTTACTTCGAGCATGCCCGAATCATGAGATTAGTAAGGAGGATCAAATCACGTGCTTCTATTGTGGTTTGAACAAGTTGTGTAGGAAGGAGCTCGATTACACCTCAAAGGGAGGATTCTTGAACAATGAGTATGAAGTGGCTATGGAGATTATTGAGCTGACCGTAAATTCGAGCTATGAAGAGGCTACCGATTGACGGCTTGGAAGAAGGAGAGTTACCAACATTGGGATCGATGCTTACGCGGACTTGATGGAGAAGTATACAAAAACAGCAAATGAGTTGGATTCTATCAAGAAAGGAGTACTTCGGTGCGATGCTATCACGGACGATCAAGCAAACCCAACCGAAGAGGAAGATGCCAATTTTGTGCAACAAGGGGGCAAGTGGCAACCGAATCAAGGAAACAAGTGGCAAGGAGGGCAAGGAGGACAAGGAGGTTCGAACTACCAAGGAGGGTATAAGAAGCCATATGTTCCCAACAACCGAAATCATCCGAACTTTTCCTATGTCAATCCGAACAACGCCTTGCAACCACCTCCCGGCTTCCATGTTGAAAACGGAGTCATCCAAGAGCCCAAGAAGGAGATGTCTACCGACGATTTGATTCGTCAATATATGGCTCAATCGGAGATGAGGATGACACAACAAGATGCAAAGTTGAGGACGTTGGAGCTCACTCAAAGCACCTCAACTAACAACTTGGCGAGTAGCATCAATGCGTTGACCAAACAAATGCAAATGTTGGAGACGCAAATGAGTCAAATAGCCAATGCTCAAGGAGGAGTCCATAAGCCCGGCCAATTCCCAAGTAACACGGAGCAAAACCCGAAGAACAACCATCATGTTCATGCTATTGAGCTTCGGAGCGGCACTACTTACACAAATCCATCCTTGGAAGCTGAGAAGAAAGGAGTCGGGAACTTCAAGAATGTGGTGCTCGAGGAAACGAGGATCCAAGAGCCGAGGCGAGGGCCTCTCGACACCTCTCTCGATCGAGAGGTCGATCGAGAGGTCCATACTGGAGGTCAGAATCCACCTCTCGACACCTCTCTCGATCGAGAGGAGGATCGAGAGGTATACGACGAGGAGATTCAAATTGACCCTCTCGACAACTCTCTCGATCGAGAGGTCGATCGAGAGGTCAAAAACCGAGGTCAGAAGGGACCTCTCGACACCTCTCTCGATCGAGAGGTCGGGCGAGAGGCCCAGCAGCCGCACCAACTTCCAATTTACACTCCGAAGGCCCCCTTCCCGCAACGATTGACCAAGACGAAACAAGACGAAAAGTATCAACGTTTCATGGAGATACTACAAAAGGTCAACATCAACATACCACTTCTCGATGCTCTCTGAGACATGCCCAACCACATGAAGTTCATCAAGGATGCGGTTTCGGGGAAGAAGAAGTGGGGGAAGTTCGAGACGATCAATCTCACGGAGGAGTGCAGCGCGGTGATCCAACGGAAGCTACCATTGAAGCAAAAGGATCCCGGAAGATTCACATTGTCATGCAAGATTGGTGATCAAATCTTCCAAAATGTGCTATGTGATCTTGGTGCTAGCATAAATTTGATGCCTCTCCCTATATTCAACCGGCTCAAGATCGGGAGGATGAAGCCGACCACCATCTCTCTACTTATGGCGGACCGATCAGTTTCTTATCCAAGGGGGATAGTGGAAGACGTTCTAGTTCAAGTGCACAACCTCGTCTTTTCGGCAGATTTCGTAGTCTTGGACATGCCCGAGGATACAAATCAACCTTTGATCTTGGGACGGCCATTCTTAGCAACGGGGAGAGCATTGATCGATGTTCAAGATGGAGACCTCAAATTTCGAGTCAACGGGGAGGAACTGAAAATTTCTATCTACGAAGCTATGAAGTGACCCGACGATCAACGTGAGGATATCTTCTCCATCGAGACATTGACACCACCTACTTCGGAGGAGGCACTTAACCATTGTATTTCGAATTCTCTCTATGCCTACGAGGAGTTGGATGAAGCTTGCCACGAGATTCTAGAGTATCTCAATCAGTTGGAGGCTAATCGACCATCGAGTCACCACAAGGAGGTTTCTTATCTCAACATCAACAAGAAGGTGGACGATGGATTTTTCGAAGAGGAAGAGAAGAAGGATGCAGCCCCTAAGGTGGAATTGAAGCCATTACCCGAGTACCTTAAGTACAAGTTCTTAGGAGAAGAAGAGACGTACCCGGTGATCGTATCTTCTCATCTCACGGAGGCAAACACGGACAAGCTATTGAGGGTGCTAAGGGAGCACAAATCTGCAATTGGATGGACGATTGCCGACATCAAAGGTATTAGTCCTACGATTTGCATGCATAGGATCTTGCTCGAGGAAGGCCATCGCCCAAGAGTCCAACCCCAAAGACGATTGAACCCAGCCATGCAAGAAGTTGTGAGGAAGGAGGTGCTGAAATTGCTTGATGCCGGCATGATCTATGCTATTTCGGATAGTGAGTGGGTAAGTCCTACTCAAGTGGTGTCAAAGAAAGGAGGCATGACGGTCATCAACGACGAGAAAGGAGAGCTGATCGCGACAAGGCTCGTCACGGGATGGTGAGTGTGCATTGATTATTGTCTTCTCAACGCAGCAACAAGGAAGGATCACTTTCCCCTCCCGTTCGTAGATCAAATGCTCGATCGTCTAGCCGGCCATGAGTATTATTGCTTCCTCGACGGATACTCCGGCTACAATCAAATCGCGATCGCTCCGGAGGACCAACACAAGACGGCATTTACATGCCCATATGGAGTCTTCGCTTATAGGAGGATGCCGTTCGGATTATGCAATGCACCGGCCACTTTCCAAAGGTGCATGATGGCCATCTTCCATGGACTGATTGAGAATATCATGGAGGTGTTTATGGATGATTTTTCAGTCTTTGGTCCTTCCTTTGATCAATGTTTGGAGAATCTTGCCACGGTGGTTCAAAGGTGTGAAGAGACGAACCTCGTTCTCAATTGGGAGAAGTGTCACTTCATGGTTCAAGAAGGAGTTGTACTAGGTCACAAGGTGTCTTCATATGGATTGGAGGTGGATCGAGCCAAAGTTGTAGCCATCGAGAAGTTGCCACCGCCAACCAATGTCAAATCGGTGAGAAGTTTCTTAGGACATGCCGGCTTCTATAGGAGATTCATCAAGGATTTCTCAAAGATCACGAAGCCGTTGTGTGGATTGCTCGAGAAAGATGTCAAGTTCGTGTTCGATGATGAGTGCTTGGAAGCCTTCGAAACGTTGAAGAAGGCGCTTATCTCTACTCCCGTCTTGGTGTCGCCGGATTGGAGTGCCCCGTTCGAGCTCATGTGCGATGCAAGCGATTGGGCGGTAGGAGCTGTTTTGGGACAGAAGAGGGATAAGCTTTTCCGAGTGATCTACTATGCTAGTAAGACGTTGGACTCGGCTCAAAGGAATTACACCACCACAGAGAAGGAGTTACTTGCTGTGGTCTACGCTTTCGACAAGTTTAGACCTTACTTGGTGGGATCTCACACGATTGTGCACACCGACCATGCCGCCATTCGCTATCTATTCAACAAGAAGGACTCGAAACCAAGGTTAGTTCGCTGGATTTTGCTTCTTCAAGAGTTCGACATGGAGATCAAGGATAGGAAAGGATGCGAGAACGTGGTGGCCGACCATCTCTCGAGACTCGAGCAGCCCGTGGAAGGAGAGGATTCGAAAATTGCAATCAAGGAGAGCTTCCCCGATGAGCAGATTTTTCAGATGGACGATTTGATACCTTGGTTCGCCGACATCGTCAACTATTTGGTGATCCATCATGTGCCCAAGGATCTATCGTCTCACCAAAAGAAGAAGTTCCTCCACGATTGTAAGTTCTATTATTGGGATGATCCATACTTGTATAGGAGGTGCGCCGATGGAGTCATAAGGCGATGTGTTCGACAATCGGAATGGAAGAAGATCATCGAAGATTGCCATAGCGCTCCGAATGGGGGACACTTTGCAGCGAATAGGACCGCTCTCAAGATCTTTCATAGTGGCTTCTATTGGCCGTCGATCTACAAGGATTGCCATGAGTTCATCAAGTCATGTGATCGATGCCAAAGAATGGGGAATATCACGAAGAGGGACGAGATGCCGCAACGAACTATCATGGAAGTGGAGCTCTTCGATGTTTGGGGGATTGATTTCATGGGTCCTTTTCCCAAGTCTCAAGGGTTCTCCTACATTTTACTTGCGGTGGAGTATGTTTCTAGATGGGTCGAGGCCATTCCGACTACAACCAACTATTCGAAGGTGGTGATCAAATTCCTCCAGCGAAATATTTTGACTCGGTTTGGAACTCCGAGGGCTTTGCTTAGTGATGGGGGGAGCCACTTCAACAATTGTTGGTTAGGATCGCTTCTTGCAAAATACGGAGTCAAGCACAAGGTCACATCGCCCTACCACCCTCAAGCAAACGGTCAAGCCGAGTTAGCTAATCGAGAGATCAAGCAAATCTTGGAGAAGACCGTCACCAACAAAAAGGAGTGGGCGAAGTACTTGGATGACGCACTTTGGGCCTATAGGACGGCTTTCAAGACACCAATCGGGAGGTCGCCATATCAATTGCTATTTGGCAAGTCTTGCCACTTACCAATGGAGTTGGAGCATAAAGCTTATTGGGCGACGAGAAGGATCAACTTCGAGTTCAAGGAAGCCATGGGCCAAAGATGTGACGACTTGTTGGAACTTGATGAATGGAGAAATGAAGCATTCGAAAATTCGAGGATCTACAAGGAACGAGCTGCAAGATTCCATGACTTGAGCATCAAAAAGCGTAAGTTCAAAATTGGTGATGATGTTCTTGTTTTTAATTCTCGACTTCGTTTGTTTCCAGGAAAATTGCAAAGTAAGTGGTCGGGGCCGTACGTCATTTACAAGGACTTGAAGAACGGTGCATTTGAGGTGTTGAAGAACGATGGTGAAAAGTTCGTAGTTAATGGACATCGCCTCAAGCACTACTTCAAGCCGTTGCCGTTTTTCCCCAAGAAAGCGGCCACTTACCTCGAAGACCCAAAGTAGGAAGGAGGTATCGTCGGGCTAAAGATGTAAAACGTAGCACTTGTTGGGAGGTAACCCAATATTCGTATCCCGTTTTCATTTTGTTTCGTTTTATGTTTTAGAGTTTTAGGTAGTCTATTTTTCGTAGTTTTGGGTCAAATTTTGTATTTTAGAGTCGAACCCCTTAATATACTAACGAATGTTAAAAAGTTGTGTAGAAAACAAAATCGAGCAGGACCTCTCGACACCTCTCTCGATCGAGAGGTCGTTCGAGAGGTGAAATTTTGGCATACAGTAGGGGTCTCTCGACACCTCTCTCGATCGAGAGGTCGGTCGAGAGGTTTTGAATTGTTGATTTCCCAGGTGTGTCACGTGAAGCCTCTCGATCGAGACCCCCGTGTTTTCGATCGAGAGGGGAGGTCAGTACGTAAAGAGCAGCACCTCTCGACACCTCTCTCGATCGAGAGGTCGATCGAGAGGTCAAATTTCAGAATCCAGTAAGCACCTCTCGACACCTCTCTCGATCGAGAGGTCGATCGAGAGGGTCGTTGACGGCGCACATTCCGACTTTGACCAGGTTTATTTACTCCTTTAAATACACCTTTTGCACACAACTCACATACCATTCTCTCATAACTCACAAATTCTCTCAAGCACACACAAGAACTCTCAATTTCCTTCTTCAATTCGTCAAAAGGTACTCGATTTCTTGCTCTCTTGTTATCAATTCTTGATTCTTTACATGATTTCGCATGTTTTGACCGATTAAAATTCAATTTTGATGGTTAAATTCGTTGAATTGATAGATTGGGTGTTAGATTGAGCATGATAGATTGGTTTTATGGAATTCATTGAATTATTTGTATGAGTTGAATTCATGGATGAATGCGGAGAGAATTGTATTGATAATCGAATGAGTCTTTATATTTGTCTATGAATTGTTGAAGATTCGTTGGTATCTATATACATGAGATTGAGATTGTGTGATTAATAATAATGATTATGGAGGAGTATTGTGGTGATTGTATAAATTGGTGACGAAATTGAGTTGATAATGGGGGAGAATTGAGATTGGTTGAAGTTTGGGGGAAGATGATTTAAATTGCTTTATTCTTGCATCTCTTGTATTGATTTGTGATACTTTTAGGTACTAAGAATGGCAAGAGACAAGGGCAAGAATGTTGCTTCGACCTCTTCGGGCAAAGGCAAGGGAAAAGAAAAGGTCACCTCTTCGAGCAAGGGAAATGAGACATGGAAGAATGACAAGACTATCCCGGAGGCTAGAATACCGCCGGCGAGGTCGATGCCCTCAAGTTTGGAGCCCAAGGCGTTTAAACTCAAGCTCACGACGGCGGAGTCAAAGAGGAGATGGTCCCACCTTGTGCAACTCAAGCACAAGCATTGTCGTTTCCTCCATCAAGAGACGGTTGCGGCGATGGGGATAGCTAACGAGATCACCCAATTGATGCAACTAGGAGGCTTCACCAACATATTTCAAGGGAATCACTTAACCTACCACATTCTCACGGTGGAGTTCCTCTCAACTTTGGTAGTGGAGCGAGTCAACCAAGTGCCCCATGTCATTCGTTTCCAACTTGGTGGTCAACCGAGAGAGCTTGATATGGATCAACTTAGCGATATCATCGGAGGAAACAAGCATGGTGAATATATTGGCAACAATTATCCGAATTTGCAAGATTTGTGGGCACACTTCGTGGATTTTGAGGAGGAAAGAATGAGATCCTACAACCCGGCGAAAGCAAAGGCCACCTCAATTCGGAATCCCACGATTCGCTACTTCCATAGGCTGATCTCGTGCACCATCCACTCCCGTCATGACTCCGGCACCTTCCTTGCCACCGACGCTCATCTTATTTGGACTTCCTTGCGAGGACATTCTCAGTGTGCAGCCGTTTATCTCGTCGATCATATGGAGAACCAAGCATACTTGTTCGGGGGGCAAAAGATCGGGATAGGAGCTTTCGTCACTCCAATTGCTCTACACTTCAGCATCCCGATAGTGGAGCAGCCCGTATCTACGTCCATCTTTGTAGATAGACGGACGTTGGAGCTTGCGAGGATGATTTCATATGACACGTCCGGGTGGTTCTTCAAGCTACACGGGAGAAGTGGTATTTATCTCTTTCCACTTCCGAATAGCTATTTGACGGAGGTGATCGAGAACGAGAAGCTGCGGAGAGGGAACGGAAAGATGGATTCTCCTCAACACAAGGAACTTATGTGGGCTGAGGGAGGTCCAAAACCCGACGAAGGTGGTGATGATGATGAGAGGAAGAAGATGAAGACGAGGCTGAGCAATATGAGCGGGGATTCGATCAATAGGAGGATGCGTATGCACAAGGATACGAGGGTGTTCCACAACCCGGTTTTCATATGAGAGCTCCGGATTTCTCTACGATGCGGGATTGGCATACGGAGTCAATGGAAGCAATGGACAACTATCATTGGGATAGTAGGGAGTTTGTTGAATCCCAAGTAAGAGGAGTTCGTGAAGAGGTACAAACGTTGAGAACCGAGGTGGGGGATCTTCGTACATTTATTGGAAGTCGTTTTGATACTCTCGACGCCTACATTGAGAATGAGAGGAAATTTCGAGAAGAGGAGGAGAAGAGGCGTGAGGTTGAACGAGCATACATGGAGAATTACAATAGGATGGTGCATGAGATGCACTATTTCTATCCTCACTACCCGGAGAGCCATCAACGATTCGACCCCAATAACCCCGACAACCCTCCCTTCCCACCGCCATTTCAATGAGGTCAGTTTTTAACTTAGCCTACTTCTTTTCTTTAAACTTATTTCTTTGCTATGCTTTGAAATAAGTTTGGGGGAGGGAAAGAGTGTCTAAGTTAATTACTTTTATTGTTTTCTTGCTTTGAGAGTCTTTTATTTGTTAAGTATTATTTTGGGGTATGTTAGAGTCTTTTATTGTTTTGAGTCTTAGGTTTAAATTGAGTCAAGTAAGCATGTGATGATAGTGTTGTGAATTTGGCCAATGATAGAAAATTTTTGATTGATTTTTGGAGAAAATTCATGATCTTTATTATGCATGGAACCTTGGCGAAGCGACGCATTTTATTCATTGAAATTGAAGCATGTCATGATGTCGGGAACTAGTTAGTTTGAGCCCGTGAGTTTTGAGCTATTGGTGCATATAGATGCCTATTTTCTTGATTGAGTGATCATGTATGCTTCATTGTTTCTAGAACTTGCCCTATTTCTCCGTCAAGACCTTAGTATATTTATGAATTAGGAGATGATATTAGGCCATTCTTTCGTAGCCACATGAATCCCATACACTAACCTTGATCATTATCTTTGTTTACCCCCTTTGAGCTTTGTTATGAGCCTTTCTTTCTTGAGCTTGGATGATAGGAGGTTTGGATGGATAAGGGTATCTTTAGTGGAGTTAGTTGATGATGTGGGAAGGAGTTGAGTAGATTATTTTGATGTGGTATGAAAAGAAAAAGAAAAGAATTTGAGATGCTTGATTAAGTATAGTTAGCTATCCCTATGAGCTTAGAAAAAAAATAGTAGAAAAAAAAAAAGAGAGAAAAGAAAGTTAGAGACTTTGTTCGAATATTAGAGAGAACATTTATTAGATGAGCTCTATAGTAAGAGAAAAAAAAAAAAAGAAAAAAAAAAAGTATGAGAATAAAAGCATAAGGGGATAGTTAGCTTGGATTGTTTATGTTGCATCTATGATATTGAGTTTTGTAGTTGGTGTTGGATGGTAGAAGATGGAGTAAAAAAAACCATACTTTGGGTAGAGTTGAAAAGAGGTTGATGATTTGGAGTAATTTGAGTCACTTAGCCTATACATTCCCTACCTTAACCAATGTCCCTACATTACAAGCTTTTATAAAGACCTTTTTGATCTTAGTTTGTGAATATTACATTAGGTGGAGATGTTGAGATTAGGGGCAAGCCTATGGTAAACATGTTGCATTGCATTGATATTGTGAACCCTTATGATGTGCATTATATTACATCTTTTCTTTGAGAGAGTTGAGAGTTCACTTATATACATAATCTCACATGTTTGGAGAGTGTTCTTTGATAGATTGACATGTTTCGAATTTGTTGGATAGGTTGTGTTATTGATGCTAAGGTTGTATGCATAGTTTTGATCATGATCATGAGTATTGGTTTTGAAAAGTTTTGAGGCCTATATAGTTCACAATGCTAGAGTCTATTGTTTATGTTTTGGTATTGTTCGGGACGAACAATGTTTAAGTTTGGGGGATTTGATATAGGTGAAATTTACCTTGTTTTCATAGCCAAAAAGAGTCGATTTTGTGTCTCGATTTTATAGTATTGTCTATGTTTTATATGGTTTTTAGTATATGGGACAATATTATGCTTGTAGGTGTTTTTCTATGTTTTTAGGCATAAATTGATGATAAATCGAGGATAAAACCCCGAGACGAGAAAAGGCGTGAAGATCGAAGCTGAAAATTCAAGATTTGAGTTCGAGTGAAGGCCTCTCGATCGACCTCTCGATCGAGAGAGGTGTCGAGAGGTGTCTTCTGTTGTAGCTATCGATCGAGAGCAAAGATTGTACCCTCTCGATCGACCTCTCGATCGAGAGGTCTGTCGAGAGGTGTCCAGACGGGAATTTTTCTCCTTATTTAATTTGACTCCTTTTTGGTCTAGGTTTTCCTTATGTAAATTTCTCCTATATATACTCCTAGTCTAGCATTGTAAACCCTAACACCTTATCAATTTACATACTTTTTAGCACACTTTTACTTTAGAGTTTTGTATTCAACATTGGAGTTTTTCAAGTTTATGCAAGATTCAAGATTCAACGTTCTTCGTTTGTGTTCAAGTTTTTCTTACTCTTACTCTTTAATTATGCTCTTTCAATCTTTTGTGTTTATGTTTGCTTTAATTATGTCTAGCTAAATTTCTTAGTTGATTTTAGGGATTGAATGCCTAATTGAATTTATGTAAGTGTTTTTGTTTACAATTAGCCTTCCAATCTAGATGCATGTTTCATGGTGCTTATTCTCATGCATAGTTAACTGGCCATTAATTGTGTATGCATAATTATGTGTTTATGCCTTGATAGGATAATTGCATAATAGATCTCATGAAAGCATGATATAATAGTTTGATTCTCTTGATTGATAAATGAATTGTTATATGTTCATATATAATTGATTTGGTGTCTTAGTTGAACCTAGTTGATTATATTATTGGTACTTGTTCTATTTTGCACTTGATTCGATTCTTACAATTCGAAAGAATATTAGGATCTCGTTGGGTGACTACTTGCATTGCTTTAATTAGAGTGTAAGTTATTTTTGCATGTATCACATTTAGATTGGATTAAAGTGGTTAATTGTATTCATTAATTATTTGCATATTTTTGATTAGGTAGGCTTCCCTAGAATCAACACTTTTCCTTAATTGTTCACTTTCCCTATTTACTTAATTGCTTGTGCCTTAAGTTGTTTTATTTGACTACTTATTTCTTCACTTGCTTATTTCCTTATATGATTACTTGAGTTCTTGTTATTATTTGCCTAGTATAAATACCACATTCACTAAACCCTTAAAAGCCTAGACATCACATTAGTTCTTGAGTAGAGGTATTGTATGCGTTTTCGGTTTATCAGTCCCTGTGGATACGATACTCGTACTTCATTATATTACACCTATTTTGTGTGGTAGAAATAGTGCGATCACGCTATATGAAAATGGACATCGTAGTACCAAGTCTTGTGAAAGCAGGAGTCATATACCTCTATCTCACACTAGCAGAAGCCACCCTTTAAGAAGCCCTGTAATAAAGAGGCAATATTTGTTAAAATTACCATAAATGACTACCAATCACAAAAAAGAGCTGTTAGAAACAAACAGCATCACACAATAGGGCCCTGCATGATTAGGTACCACGTACTGGGGCCTATAAGAGGGGAAACCATACCAAAGGCCCCTCATCGTAATCAGATACTTATCAAAGAAGCATCGCGTGATAAACTCTATGAAGATAGGCACCGCTTGCCCTTGCCACATATTGGCAGAAGCTATCCTATACAAATCTTGTATAAATAAGCAATATATGCTAAAGCTAATACCGACAGTCCTCATTCACATAGGGCTTGCCAGGAGCAAATTATATCTATGTTAAGCCTCACCTTAAGAATATTCGGAGCTAATCCTTTGAAAATCTTCAAACATTTGCAGAACCTTGCAAAGATGACAGCTGATCCAAAGGCTCAGCGGGGAAAGACATTTGATAGGGTCTCCAATTCTCCTAGGGAATAGAGGCCCGACGATATCATCCCAAGAATATCCTTCGGATTCAGGGACAACCAAGCCATCATACATCAACACAATGATGCCCTTGTAATAGCCGCTGAAATAGAGGGGTATCAAGTGCGAAGAATCTTCATCGACACGGGGACCCCCGTTAATGTGATCCTTATGAATTGTCTTTATCAGATGCCCCAAAAGAGGCTTCTGCAACCAGCCAAAGTAGCTCTCCAGGGTTTCTCGCAGAAGCCTATCGCGACAGTAGGGTCAGTGGATCTTACACTCACCTTAGGTGAAGGACATGTCAAAGCACCACAGCTGACTACTTTTTGGGTAGTTGATCAAGAGTCTTCCTATAACGTCATCTTAGGAAGAGCTGCTCTGAACTCTTTCCGAGCGATAGTATCCACGTATCACTTAATGATGAAATTCCCTGTGGGAAATCAAATGGGATGGATATCGGGAAGTCAAACGACCTCGCGAAAATGCTACATCCAGTCTGTCAAAATGGGAGAAGCCAAAAAATGAGCTGTCCCAGAACCTGTGTCCCCCCGACACAAACCAGAAAGAGAAGAGGGCAAGATCAAGGAAGCTGACACTGTCAAAGAAGGGCAAAGCTTAATGATCCCTGCAGAGGAATTAATAGAAATAAAATTGATCCCAGACCGAAAGGGATTTACCACCAGAATTGGCACCCAGATGCCTCAAGACATATCGGCGCAACTAATAAGATGTTTGCAAAAGAATGCAGATGTCTTCGCTTTTGGGTCATCTGACCTGGTGGGGGTAGACGCAGCCGTGGCGTTGCATTGTCTAAACGTAGACCCTTCGGTAAAACCAGTAAAGCAAAAGCTAAGACAATTTGGCCCTGAGAAAGATAAAATCATCAGGGAAGAGGTTGCCAAGCTGTTGGAGGCTAAACATATTAGGGAAATACAATTCCCAGAATGGCTATCAAATGCAGTAATGGTAGCCAAGGGAAACACAGACACCTGGAGGATGTGTATTGACTTCAGGGATTTAAACAAAGCCTGTCCAAAAGATCAGTACCCTCTGCCTAGAATTGATCAATTGGTAGACTCCACATCAGGCTGTGAGTTACTATCTATAATGGATGCATATCAAGGCTATCATCAGGTCAAAATGAACCCGTCAGATATCCCAAAAGCTGCATTCGGGGTCTGCGCTGGGACATTTGGTATCCAAAGCATGCCTTTTGGCTTGAAAAATGCAGGAGCTACTTATCAAAGGATGATGGACAAGAATTTTAAAAAATCAAATCGGCAAGAACATGGAAGTCTATGTCGATGACATATTAGCCAAGAGTGTTAAAGCCCAAGATCACATACAAGATCTGGAAGAGGTGTTCGTTGTTGCCAGATTTTACCACCTCAAGTTAAACCCAGCTAAATGTTCATTTGGTGTACAGGCTGGGAAATTCCTAGGGTATATGGTCACCCCCAGGGGGATTGAAGTGAACAAGGCCAAAGTACAGGCCGTACTAGATATGACTCATCCTCGAAATATCCGGGAGATTCAAAGGCTCAATGGAAGAATCACCGTATTGAGTCACTTCATCTCGCGATCAGCAGACAAAAGCCTCCCTTTCTTCAAAATCTTGAGAAAGGGAAGTAGGTTCGAATGGACTAGTGAGTGCCAGAAGGCCTTCGAAGAATTAAAGGAGCATCTGGCAGAACTGCCTTTGCTTACCAAACCATTACCCCAAGAAGTCCTATATTTATATATAGCGGTGGGAACGGAATCCATCAGTTCTGTACTCCTAAGAGAAGAAGGGCTAACTCAGAAGCCTATCTATTACACAAGCAAGATGATACAAGGAGCAGAGATGCGGTACCCGAGTATCGAAAAAGCTGCATTAACAGTGATGGTTGCAGCTAGAAAGTTAAGGCCTTACTTCTTATCACATAAAGTGATAGTCAGAACAAACGAGCCATTGAAGCAGATACTGGGTAAACTCGACCTATCAGGAAGACTAGTCAAATGGGCAATAGAGCTAAGTGAGTACGATGTAGATTTTGAGCCAAGAGTAGCTATCAAAGCTCAAGCACTGGCCGACTTTCTACAGGAAACCACCAGAGGAGAAGAAGAAGAGTACCAATGGTGGAAAGCCTATGTTGATGGCTCAGTTACTAAAGAGGGAGCCGGGGTAGGGATCTTTATCCAAGACCCCAGGTGTCAGGATTACAAATTTGCCATCAAATTAAACTATCATGTCTCTAATAATGAGGCAGAATATGAGGCCCTGGTCAGATGCCTAGATCTGTTGCAAACCATGGGTGCAACCCACGTAATGGTCCACTCAGATTCCCAATTAGTGACGCATCAGGTCCTAGGGACTTGCGAAAAACGAGAGGAACGAATGGTGGCATACGCCAAAGTCATGGATGAGCTACTGGGGCATTTCGTTAAGGCTGAGGTTATCCAGATCCCTCGAGAAAAGAATGTTGAAGCTGATAAGCTGGCGCGAATAGCCAGTTCGGTGGAAGGAACATGGACAGATGAAATTGTGCTGTGCAATGCAGACGCTAAATTAGTCAAAGCCGAGGTACAGGCTATCAAAATAATGGAAGATTGGAGAATTCCAATCATCAGAGCCCTGAAGGAGCTCTCAGGAAAGCCAGGAACCACAGCTTCGGCTAGTGAGAATAGGCTGCCGCGTGCATTCAAAGCTAAATTCTGCTGTTTCACTAAAAAGAGTTCGCAATAGACGAAATCTATCGTAGCACTAGCAAGTAAAACCTAAGTATCGAATCTCAAGGAAAACTTAACAGGGCAAATAATTATGTAGTAAAAACGACCTAAACTAAGAAAGCAATTAAAAGATATTTTTGGGTTTTGGGTTTTAAAATCCTAGGCAATAAAATAAATCAAAGCAATAAATAAAAGCAAGTAAATAAACTAATCTAGAAAGCAAGAAGTAAATCGACTAAACAAACTTAGAAAATTAAACTAGAAGAAAGCAATAAATCTACCTATGCAAGAATCGAAAAGAAAGCAATAAAGGAAGCAACGAAGAAAACGAAAACAAATCTAAACATAATTAAACTAAATTTGAAAATCTGGAAATTAATAATGTTGGTCCAGGTTTGTTATAGGAAAAATACGTAGAGGGGGGGGGGGGGGGGGGTGAATACGCATTTTGAAGTTTTTCAACTTCAAATTCCTTAACTCAGAGTTTTAAGTAAAGTGCTCGTACAAATACTAAGACCTAGCCGTGAGCTAGATCTAAACCAATCAAGGATCTCTTGACCTAAGCTTAGAGCTTGATCAAGAGTGAGACTTTACTCTTGTGCGGAATTCGGTGAGCTATAATCTTTTCCTAAGTATTTAAAAAATTCCAGATTATGTTTGTTTAGATGCACGTGCAATGAATAATCAAATATGAAAAGAGTTTCGGGTTAGAGAGATACGACACAGGGATTATAGTGGTTCGGAGATAAAGCTCCTACGTCCACTTTGTTGCACACGGCAACTGTTCTCTTCACTCAAGAACATGAAGGTTACGGGTCCTTCAAAAACATAGTCGAGATCGGGCTTCACTCGCCTGGATCCAACGACAGACGTAGTGATTGCAGGTTCACTACACAAACCTAAACTGGACTGGAAGCTTCACTCGCTTCAGTCCGACACAGGGAGATTCCGGGCTCTCCTTACAGCCTAGCTTCGATCGAGCTTCACACGAACGATGTAAGTGCAAGCTTGGATCTAGACTCTATGATTGAGGCTTCTTCAATCGATGAAAGAAGGGCCTTGGATCGAAACAACCTAACGACGACAAACTCAAAAACCTAACAACAGATTTAGGGTTTTTGGTTTACGACGACACACTATGAAGAACTCTTTACAATGAGTGTAAAGATGAGTAGAGTTCTTCTTTTAAGCTTGGATATGAAATAGGCTTAGACTCTAAGTGTGAAGGTTGTGAAGACGAGTTCCGATGAGACTGGAACTCGGAGAACACTTGGAAACAAAGACTTGAAGATTGCTTAGAAAGCTGGGAGTGTTTGTTTGCAGTAGGCGCTCGAATGCTCAAGTAGTGTTCTACTTCTCTTCGTCTTCATCCTTCACTATTTATAGGCGGAGAGATGCCAAGATCCGTTGCATGGTTGGTGGCTTTGTCCCTCCTCCTCTCGACAGTACTTTGCGCAGGCAGTTGCTTTTCAGACGCACAGTTTTGGATTTTTTCCGGAATGGCTAAGATCCAATTTCAACAGTAACTGGAGCGAGCCAGTACTGTAGCGGCGCCCTGTCGGCCTGGCAGTTAACTCCGCTCCTCCTTTCCGCATTCGACACGTGGAGATCTCACAATTAATGCGAAGATCTCTAGTTGACTGAGTTCAAGATCTGGGCGGGAGTTGTGCTGTCGCTTTCTTGGTAGGTGATGGCTCGCTTCGCTTTGAAGTCGTAGTGGCCGCTTCGAAGTGAGTCATTTCAGGGTCAATTTGTAGCGAATCGCTTGGGAAATGAGGTTCTGTAGTGACCGCTTTAATAATGTTGACCCGCGTTGACTCGCTTCGGATTTTCTTTGTAGCGCTCGCTTTGCTTTGCTTTGGTGGACTCGCTTTGATTCCACTGTAGCGCTCACTTCGCTTCGCTTTGATTCGGCACGCTTCACTTGGGATGGGTGGGCTCGCTTTGATTCCACTGTAGCCCAAAAACCTAAGTGACTAAAACAAAATGAAGTCATCCTAACAGTATAGGCTTTAGAAAATTTTCTAACCTATTTCTACATCAAAATGGGTCGCTTGGGAACAGAACATTTGGGGTTTTGGGATCAAATCAAAACAAACCATTGACTCACTACGAAATATCCCATAGGAGTTCCCCCTTAACACTTTGTCCTTAACAATTCCCAACAATTTCCCCCTTTTTGATGATGCCAAAACCCAACGACTTAGATTAAAACAATCTAGCCTATCTAACCGTGGAAAGAACTTCAAGCAACTGCTTCCTTTGCAGGCTTCGTTTGGATTTTTCTTTTAAGTTCCTTTCCCCTTTTTTTTCGGTTAAATTTATTGAGTTTGTAGCAAAAGGATAAAGTCATTCACAAAGCAAGTAAATGACACAGTATGGATAGAAAATAAACTTGGGATTTATGAACAGCAGTTCACAAAAATAAAGAGACTTGAAACTCAAAGGTTTCCTGCAGCCTCTTCTGGTTCTTCCATCTTCTCTCTCTCCTCCTCCTTCTTCTCATCCTCCTTTTCCTCTTTCTTTTCCTCTTTCATGAAGTAAGCCGACATGACATTCGGCTCCATCGTCCTGATGTTGAATTGATTTTCTCTCCACTTTCGCTCCAACCTGAGAGCTTCATCCACTTCTGCGTCAATCACCCTTCTGTTGGGAATATCTTGTAGAAGGGGCATGAGAAATTCTTTTACTGCTGGCACTTTGATGATAAGAGGTAGGGGCTTTGCTTGCTCTGCCAGAGTAAAAATCTTTCGCCGCAATCTCTCGTTGTATTGACGCAAGAAGTTGTTGAGAGCTTCCATTCGCGAGCACTTGTCTTGGTAAGGCACTACCTGCCACCAGTAGTACGCCTTGATGAATTTGTCCTTCAGATACAGCCAAGTGTCGAGAAGGTCTCTCGGAATGAAGTCCTCGATCTGTCTTGAATCAGGATGATGATCTCTTCGTGTTGCTAGCTCCTCCTCCATCCTGCTCTTCATTTCTTTCATGATGGAGTTGAATTGGGCACTGGCGTCACTGCTCCACTTGGGACTCATATCATTCACTCGCTTCCGAATGAAATCATGCTCTTCTGGTGGGTAGCGACCGGAATCGATCATTTTCTTCAGTGTGACTTTTCCAGTTTCCATCCAGGCTTGGAGTTGGACGGCTTCAGATTCTTCAGGCGTGTGAGGAATCAAGGCACTGCGCGTGATCGCGGATTGGATGATCCTTTCTTCATTCCAGAGAGACTCGATCCGTTCATCCAACTTTCTCAGCCTCCTCGCCTTTACTTCCTCATCCTTCTCCTTCCCCCTCTTCTTTTCTTCCTTCTTTTTCTGCCTCTTCTAGAAGCGACTAGCCTTCTCTTTGACCACTTGCTGCATCTTTTGACGTTGAGCAGCAGGGTCATCTTCCCTTGTTTCAGGCGTTGATCGCTTCAAGGGCGCTTTCGGAGCTGGAGGTGGTGGTGGTGGCATTTGAGTAGCAGCTTCTCTAGCTGGAAAAGTTCCGGCAGGAGCTGAAGTGAGTGCCTGTGTTGAAGCAGATGCCGAAGCGGGCGCATGCGATGATGAAGCAGCCGCATGCGAAGATGAGCCTGCTTGAATGGCAGTTCTTGTGAGCTCAAATTCCACCTCCATAGAATGGGCCAGGGCTTCATCTTCGGCAATCAGTCGCTCCTTCTGTTCCTGGGTTAGAAAGGCAACAACAGGGTGAGCGGCAATTGAGGAGCTAAGAAGCTTCCCGGCCATCGGCATTTGGGGCTCCTCTGTCACTTTCTCCGGCTCGTCTGGCACTTTTACCTTGCCTTTCTTTCTAGCTAGATCGGCTCTAGTTTCATCTACCACTTCCTCCACTACTCTGCCTCCTATACCTCCAGTTCCCCCTTCGATCAAGCCTCTCGCTTCGATCATTCTACTACTCGACCCTCCAACATCTCCAGATTCAATAGGTAATCTATGCATGCTTTCCCCCTTTTTGGCATCATCAAGACTGCCAGGGGTGGTTGTAATCACCGTTCCACTGATGGATTGGTGGATGTCTGTCAGCTTGCTTAGCACATCATGAAGCATCTTTTCTGATCGTGCTGCAAACACATTTTCCTGGAAGAGGACGAGCTCTGCCGTCTTCACGGAGATTTCTTCAAGAAGATATTTGCACTGATCCTCTCTCTCCTTTACTGACCGCATCAAGTTCTCCAACGGCACTACTTCTCTGAAGCGAGCGTCCAGCTCCGCTTCAATCTCATCCTTCATGCTCTTCTTTTCTTCTTGCAGATTGAAGTACTAGAAATCCTGGGAAGCTGCAAGTTCTGCTTTGTCAGTAGCTACGGCGTTCTCTTTTCATTTCATCATGGCATAGAATTGAGCAGCACCGGCCATTCTGACTGAAAATTCTCCTGCCAACTTCTCTGCTTTGTTAATTTTGACGGCAAGTTGAGCTTGCTTGAGAGCTACATCTTTCCCTGCTTTCCTTCTGCTCTCCAACTCAACATTTGCTTCATCAAGTCTGCTGTTGAGGATCTCAATCTCCTTCTCAAGACCGTGGATTTTCAGTTTAGCTCTCGTCAGCTCGCCGTCCAAATTCACTATCTTTGCCTCATGGTTGGAGATCTGCTTCTCCATTTTCTCAACATTAGCGGTTGCTTTGTTGATATTCTCTCGGTACTTGTTTCTCATGTTCCTTTTCTCCTCCTTTTCCGTCTCCAGCTCCTTCTCTAACTTCTCCTTCTCTCCACTCACTTCCACCATCTTCGTGTTTACTTCCCTAAGCCTGCTCCTCTCAGCATCTATGGATTGTTTGATTTCCTTGTTACTCCTCTCTAACTCCTCTACCTGTTTCGATTTCTCCCCTACCAAGCTTGCCTTCTCCTCCACAAGCTTGGCTTTTTCCTCTACTTTCTCCTCTAGTTCCTTCTTCCTCTGTCAAACTCTTCACGTAGCTTGGTGACTTCCAACACCTTCGTTGTCAGCTCATCATCTTTCTTGGTGATCTCATTCTGCAGATTCGAGATCACCGCCTCTTTTACTCCTACTTCGGCTTCATTCTCCTTGGTTAATCGGAGTTCATGTTGTGAAGGCTCACGTCCTGGAATGGGCGCATCAGGGTACTCCTTCTTCACCCTTGAGTCATCCCAGTAGTTGACCTCATTGATGAAGGTGTGGAATCCATCAACTCCGACAAATGTGAGAGCCTCTATTTCCTTGGCCTCGATCACCTCCTCCTCCATTGCTCTGCGCAGGTTGAAGATTTTGTAGTACTCTGTTCCTCTGTACGTGATGTACATGAGGAAGTCTACAGTGCTGGTGAAAAAGTCCTCTGACATTTTCACGGAGGGGTAGCGATCTCGGATAATCTCGGCCGCTTGCTCTCGATCCTTAACATATCGTTCTCGGATCTTCTCTTCCTCGGTCGAAGATTGGGGAGTTCCAGGGATGATAGTGGGGTTTGTGTCGAATGTTTTGGCAGTTTGGGCGGTATCAGCAGTTTCAGCTGATGAGGATGGAGAGCTGGGTGTGGAAGCTACAGTGGCTTCAGGTGGGGTGGATAGAGGTTGGGTGGTTTCTGTTTGAGAAATGGGTGAGATGGTGTAGAGATTGAAGGCATCGGTGAGATCCGTGCCTAAGAATGGAATGCTAGGAATCTGGAAGGATGATGATGACTCCTGTGGTGAGGTTGGGATTTGGGTGGTTGGAATGGTGGTGGTTGGTTGGATTTGGATTTGGGTAGGGAGTGTTTGGACTTTGGATGGTGAGGGTTGGGGTAGCTCTTTTTCTGGTGAGGGTTGGGGGGGGGGGGGGGGGGGGGGGGTTGTTGTTCTTCAGCTTGCTTCTCGAGCGGCTGCTCCTCAGCCTCGCTCGTTTCGATTATTGTGGTGACGCTTCTCAATCTTTGTGGTCGCCTCGACCTTGCTTTCCTCGACACTCGCTTCGATGGTGAAGGAGCTTGAACTTCTTCTTCCGCCTCGCTACAGGATTCAGCGACTGGAGCGGAAGGGAGGACTATCACGTTGATGTAGTCCCGATCCATTGGAAGCTTCTCAGTTTTCCAAGAATCAAAATAGATGGCGTTCTTCTTGTATGGTGCCGTATCCCTCTTGCTTGTCCACCGCATGTTCTCGAACAGTGTCTCCAGAGCGTAGGAGATTCTGGAGAAAAATTTTAACTTTCCCTTGCGAACGATCTCACTGGTACTTCCCTGTTCATAATTGAAATCCGCCGCAACTTCATGTATCTGGTTGATGAACCAGCGGTGCCAGTTGAAGCTTGTTCCTGTTAAGCTGTCAACTATGACAGAGGTGGCGTAGATCTTGGTGTCTGACAGTTGGCTTAGCGATCCTACTCCACACAGTACAGACTTCGTGAACAACTCGCAGATCAAGTTGAACGGAGCCACCAAGTCATTTATGATGTTGCTCTGCTTGGGGTTGTCAAACTTCACGCCTCTTCGTTTGGTAAACCGAGCATACTCCACTTGGGTTGACATACCCAGTTCTGACAGTGACACTGGTCCAACCATCGGCAGATCGAACACACGGGCTAGACGGCCCAACTTGATCGTCACAGGCTTTCCCTCATGCGGATCGGTGAAGGTTGACGTTTCTTCTCCTTCTTTGAGATTCAAGAGAATCTCGACGACGGCTTTGGCCAGAATCCGTTGTGGCTTTGCCGTTACGAACTTCCACAGGCCGGCCGTGGTCACAGCCCTGCGGAAGAAACCGTTCTCCATTACCACATCTTCATCAAGATGCGGTTCGATGAAGACGTTGTCGTTAAGGGTTTTCAGGAAGTCCTCCATTGTTTCGGTTTTCTCCTTCTTGCCCATGGTTTATTTGAAGAAGGATTGAGAAAAGTTTGAGATTTTGAGGGGTTTTAGACTTGTGAATTTGCAGAGGTGCAGAAATTTCACGAAAATGGCAATTTTTGAGAGTTGTGAATTTTTCTGCAGGTCTTCGGCGTTACATATATATAGAACTAGGGTTCGGCTGACGAGGCAGGGGCAAGACAGTAATATCTTCGAAGATCCTGTGCGAAGGCGGCGGACCTTCGGTGATGGATCTGATGTGTCCGGCGTCATCACTGGAAAAATGAACCGCCAACTTGACTTGGCGTTGCCACGCGGCAGCTTTTGATTCGTTTCTCCAATAGGCGTCAATCCAGCGGTTGAGATTTAAAAACTGTTCAGATTCGACGGCTGGATTGAGGGAGATTTTCCAGCTTTTCTCGGCTTGACGTGCACGCGCCTGTCATTCCTCTTTCTACGCGCTGCTGCATTAAATGCTAAAGTAAAAATTGAAATTTTGCACTCGAGTGCTGACAGCTCATACGCTTCGCTTCGTACCCGCTCGCTACGAGAGTAATCGTTTGGCTTCTACTCGCTTGCGAAGTACTCGCTTGGCGTGACTGCTCCGCACTCGCTTGCGATGACTTGCTTGAGTTGATAGATCCGGGTTTGAGATCCACAACAATTTAGAGTATTGTTTATCATGTTTTGCAAAGAGCGTTCATAGATTAAGCGATATAGCAACAGAGAGCAAGAGATTCGTACGTATAGAAAGCCATAAACGGGCATTTTGTACAGAGTATGATTCGCGTAGTGATGACAAATAATAGTCGAGCTATGAGTAACGGATAAAGGGCGTATTCAGCCATAAACTAGTAAGATTCATGGAACTTTAAACTCATATAAGTAGGTAATGAAGAAACAAGGTAGGAGAAGGGGAGAAACGAGGGGCAAGGAGCTCCGTTGAGCCTCATTCCCCTTTTAGTGACGAGGGTTTTACCTTAAGTTCAAGGTAGTGTGTGTAAGAAAGAGGTTCCTCCCTGCGTCGAGAAGAATAGAGGGATGTGAAAGTGAACTCCGACTTCCCGGGAGAAGGTTTGGCCCGCCTTGGCTTGCCTGAGCTCGGAGGAGCTCGAGAGAGAGAGTACGGAGTTGGATGGAACAGTACGCCAAGGAGCGTGTTTGTTCGTAAGAGAGTGAATGTGTTGTTGTGATGATGCGTTCACTTAATATTTATAGGTGTAAAGAGGGTAAAAAGTGAGCATTCGTGTGAAGGAAGGATAGAAAAGGGAATTCAGACGGAGGCAGGGTATCCTCCGTCATGAGTGCAGTGGTCCTCACCCTATAGTGCATAGAGTCACGCGGACCGCATGTTATGCAGAACCTTGAGCTTCTGCTAAACACTCATAGGATCTGGTCAGATCCTTCCGCCATTGCTGATGCCTGCAGATCCCGCACGGCTTAAGGGAGAAGTTAGAACCTCACAGTTTCCTGTATGGCATATGATTCTTGATAATATTGCGTGTCTGGTGTGCATAACATCTCTCTGATATTATGCCGCTACGCTAAATAGCGTATATCAATCATCACAGAAAAGTAATAGTCATCTACATTGATGGCGTCGTTGATGCTAGTTCCGTCTTCAGATTTATTGTTCCTTTCATAGAGATAAGGTTCTGCACCTATATTGTGACATTTGATACACCAATTTCTTTAAGAACTGTAGTCTAAGGTTAAGGAAAGCATATTATCTACCGACCTGGGTTATTTAGGGGGTATGGCAGATATTAATCCCTATCAGCTACTCCCCCCCCAGGTCCAGAAGTGTTTATATGTCAGCTTCTGGCAAGTGACTTATTAGAGGCATTATTATTTTATTTTGCCTTACCGAGGCTTTCCTCCGTATAGAGGAATATGATAGCAGATATGTTTGGTTAGGAGAAAAGGCGCGTTACTTTTTAGGAGAATAAGGAGAGGCATTTCCTATTCCTTCATAGGCTGACGTGGGGTAACAAGTGGGACATAGATCTATTCCCTTTGGCCTTTTTAACTTCCCTCATTCTCTTCTTCTTCGCTTTTGCATCATACTTCGGGGAAAAGCGAGAGCCTTCGTGGTTTTCTACTCAACGCTTCCAGCGATTGTTTTGCCTTCCTGATTCACAGGTAGTTTATTTAGCGTTAATACTTGGTATATCTCTTTTTTGTGCCTGTGCAGTTTCTACCTATGAGGGAATTTTCTTCCCTTGTTTTTTTTTTTTTTTTTTTTTTTTAGGGAGGTCGTTAATATCAACTTTGGCTTTTGTAAACCTAGTTCAAGGGTGAATATGATGAGTGTTTTAACATAAAAATCTTAAGATTTAAAAATCTTAAGATTTCTTAGAAGATTGAGTTCTATTTGCATTTACTCTCAGCCATGAATGCTGATGCGGGAGATTTGCTACGAAAGATTCAGACGAAATTAGAACAAAGAATGGTTGAGGCCCAAATCCTCGATCCAGAACCTATTTCCTCTATAGACGACGCCCCCGCATTACCTTCTACGGGCATTAGGGTTTTGGAACCGGACCAAGAAGACCCACAAGAGACGATAGTAATGAAACCTCGTTTAGAACCCTGCTCTCATGAACTGCCCTTGGTTGGCCAAGGTAAGATCCTATTTCCTCTCTTCCCTTTGATTGAAGTAAGCATTGATGCTTCTTTTTCTGAAAAATGGGTGATTTTCATTCCCTTGCATTTACGGAAGTGAATCAGTTTTCGACACCCCTTTTTGGCGCTCAGGCTTTGGCTTTTGATCAGTTCCTAGAGATTCTATCAGAAGTCGAGCAGAGTAGGAACCGTGCTCAAGTCGAGGTTCGCGATCTTCAGGACCGTCTTCGCGCTAAAGAGAAATATAATTCTACTCTAGAGCTGCGCATTGCTTCGTTGTCGGGACGAGTAAGGGAATTGGATATAGCCCTAGAGGCTTCCTTAGAATAGGAGTTGAAAATGAAAGCAGACTTTGCTGTGCAAATGGAACGACTAACTCTTACTCATGAACAAGAGTTAGAACGTTCCGGACTTCTTCTCTCGCAGAAGGAATGAAACAGGGTTCCGATGAAGGCGTCTCTAGGGGGATACAAGTTTGCCGATCTAACTTTTTGATGTCCCCCTATGGTCAGGCTTTCATAGACTCTCTGGTGAGGCAATTGCCTGAAGCGTTTATCAAATCTCCTTATTTCTGGGCCAGAATGATAGATCCTCTCACCAGTTGGGCTGGCGATGTTGTTTTCGAATGTTGTAACCAGCTGGGTGTCCAAGAACGGGCTAGCTCAATCAATCTGATACCTATAATACATTTGTTTGAGACAAAACCTGAGGCCCTCAAGAGGAACTATTTCATTCCTACTGGAGAACCTTGGTTCATGCCAGTCTTGAAGAAAGCTGCTGAAATGCTTCGCCAGCCTATTGAAGCCCTTGAGGGCCTTCCTACCTGGGATGCTCCCCCTTTCCCTCTCTTTTTCGTCGATGCTACTGCCATGCAGCTTATGAGGAAAGTCTTTGATGAGGTGCCTCCCTTTCTCTTTGCTAGAGCTTGGCCTGCCCGTCGCAGGTCTACCGTTATCTACTTAACGATTCCGTTTGTATTTTCAGGAGTTAGCGAGGAAGGAGATTGCGGGTCCTTCTTATTCTCAAGGGACCACTTCTTCCATGCGCAACCTATCCAGTAAGGAGGGTAGCTCAAGGGCGGAGGATATCTTTAATGTTCCCCTAGGCCGTCCCAGAGATAATTGGATCTTGGCTTCGACTGATATTTCCCCTGTTCCCGAGGGTGAAGCTTCAATCTCTAGTTCGTCCATCTCTGAGGACCTAACTTTTACTCGAAGTCCCTGTTCTTAATTTTGTTGCTTTGGCTAAGATATTTGTTAAACAACCTATCTCTTGGTATTTGTGGTGGGATGCTTTTTATGATCCCGTAATCGTGCTGACTGTGGTATAAACAACTCTCACTTTTGATTAAGGCCAGATGCTTTCTCCTAGGCCTTGTTTATAATATATTTCTGTTATTAATTTAGAACGATGTCTCTCTTATTTTAAGATGGCGAAGTAGAGATATTCCCCCTGTTCTTAAGGTGACGGAACAGAATAACGGAGTAATACCTTGGTAATACCTTGGTGTGAAATAGCGCTTTAAGATGATGAAAGCTTTTTAAGATAGCATTTTAAGCTAATGGGATATGGGCATATGGGTACCCCCCTACTCCCCCCCCCCCCCCCCCCCCCCCCCCAAGTGAGGTGTAAGGGACTAAAGGAATTACCCCTCATTTGAGGGCTAAATACATACAAAATATAACTACTTTAAAGATAAAGAGGTATGATCCAATGTTTCATACATCAGTTAATCATGGAATAAGAGTTTTTCAAAATGAATAAGGGGTGATAGCCCATCATACTTTCTTCTTGGGAGTAATTCTCAATTTTCCCTGCATATTTCGAGGGTGGTAACCTTTCCTTTACCTGTTGTCTCCTCGACATCTCCTTGGTCTAGCCTTTCCTTTGCACTTTTGACTTTAACCCTTGCCTGGGTTATCAACGCTTCCCACTGCCCTTTCACAATTGGGGCGTGGCACCTGTCTGTGGCTTCAGCTTCAGGCCCTTTAGTTTCGTTTATCTGTTGCAGCAGTTGTTTGGCTGGGTCCTGGGATATCATCAGTTCCTCAGGAGGGTTGTTGCTAGTGATCAGTAAGTGCTCCATTGAAGTGGGAAGGTTCTGGCCTCCTCCCGCTGGAGTTGGGGTTTTGAGCTTTTTCCCCTCGAGTTTCATCTCATTCCCCTCGGTAACGGGTTCTGCCATCGGCCTTTTCCTGGCCTCTCCTGCTTGAACCGATTGGACGTAACACCTTCGCGAGACCTCTTGATCTCCTGATATTTGCCCTACTTGATTTCCCACGGGGAATTTCATCATCAGATAGTAGGTGGAAACCACTGCTTGGAACGGGTTTAATGCAGTTCTTCCCAGAATTATGTTATAGGAAGATGGCTGTCGTACCACCAAGAAGGTGACTGGTTTTGACACTCGTGTGGGCCCTTCACCCAGAGTGAGCATTAAATCAATTGATCCTAGCGACATCACCGGGTCTCCTGAGAAACCGTGCAGTGCCGTAGCTACTCCATTCAATGGCTTCTGGAGGCTCATTTGGTTGAAACAACTTTCAAATATAACATTGACTGCGGCCCCTGTGTCTACAAAGACCCTTTGGACCTGGTACCTTTCTATTCCCACTGTGATGACTAATGCATCATCATGCGGATGAATTACTTTCTGGTTATCCTCTGGCCCAAACGAGATTTCTGGTGGAGGTAGGCCTGCTTCGACCTTCCAAACCCCATGCCTTTCATGCATATGCAATTCTCTGGCAGATGCTTTCCTGCTTCTGTTGGAGTCTCCCATGGTTGGCCCTCCATATATCATTTTAATAACGCCTTTGGGTTCTGGCCCTTGGCTGGCCTCAGTTGTTTTTTCAGGAGCTTCCTTGCGCTTCTTGTTTTGTTCTGTTTCCCTTTTGACATATTCCAAGAGCTCTCCTTCCTGGATTAGCTTTTCAATGGCAATTCTTAGGTTCCTACAATCGTTGGTCATGTGACCAAAGTCATTGTGGAATTTACAGAATCTTTCAGAAGGTGGATTCCTTGGTGGCTGCCTATATCCGGCAGGGATCTGAACTCCAGGTTTCCTCAGGACCAGTTCGAGCAGATCAACCGGTTGTTTGATTAATGGGGTGAAAGATCTTAGAAACCTTTCATTCCTGTCAGTTTTCTTAGCATCTGGAGCCGGTCTTTTTCTTTCTTCCGGCTTCTTTTCTTTTTGAAAGGCCAATTCAGCCCTCTTGTTGCTCAGAGCTTCTTCCATATGGATGTACTTTTGGACTCTCGTCAGTAATTCTTCAAAAGAAGCAGCCTCTTTCTTGATAAAGGAGGTGAAGAATTGTCCGGGCTTCAGGCCGTCTACACAGGCATGCACCTTTAATTTCAGCTCTACTCCTGGAATCTCCAGGACGGCCTCATTGAAGCGTGTCATGTAGTCTCTCAGACTTTCGTTGGCACCCTGTTTTATGGTCGTCAGATGCAAGGAATTCCGAGTAGTCCTTTTAACACTGACGAATTGCTGCAGAAAAACCTCTTTTAAGTCCATGATGTATGGAGGCCTTTGGCAACTGTTTGAACCAGTGTTGAGCAGTCCCTGACAGGGTTGTAAGAAATACCCTACACTTAACCCCTTCTGAATACTGATGAAGGAGACATAAGCTTTCGAACTTCATCAGGTGCTCTTCAGGGTCTCCCTTCCCTTGATACTCGTAAGAGATTGTTTTGAAACTGCTTGGAACAGGATCCGTTTGGATGTCCGCTGAAAACGGACTGTTCTCGTCAATATAGGTAAGTAATGATCTAAAGATAAGAATTCGATTATGACAAAGGGTTTTGACACAGTTCCTTCCTCTTAAGATGAGGCATCTTAATCATATGAGATTTATTTACGACCCACTGCTGGCTTAGCAGATCCTGTTGCGAGTGTTAACCATTCAAAGCGGTTTTAACAAGCGTGGTCTACTTAGCATGAGGTTCTTCAAGAATGGCTTTCGCCTTCATTGAGCTGATGTTAGTGACATTTGTCTTTACAAAATTTATTTTGCTAGGTTGTTTATCTTCCTGAGACCTTCTTGACGAGACCTCTGGGAGGGATCTGATCAGAAGGAGAGGTTATTAAAAGTTTGTGTGGCATCTTATTTTATTAAGCTTAATGTGATATGCCTCGGCCGTACAGCCCCTTTTTGTCGCTAGCACCTATTTTATAAGGTTTTCTTGTTAAGATATTCCCTGTTAGCCAGGGATTGTGAGAATGGTGTCCCTTATGCGGGGTTCCTAAGCATATTACTTATTGAACCAAACCCACAAGAACTTGGCCCATTTTATAAAGCTTGCAGAAGCGCTGACTATCAAGTTAAGCTTACGAAGGCAATATCCTCCTTGGAGGTTTATAAAGGTATTGCTTATCAAATAGAATTTTGTGAGAGTACCACTTGTAAAGCAAGATCTAAGCGGGATTTTACCCACTGGAGTGCAATGGGTAAAACTTACAGGAGCGATATACAAAGATGTCACCTTTAGAGCAAGGCTTGGGAAAAATTCTGCCCATTGCAAGGGGCTTGCGAAGGAGTCATCTATTGGATAAGGTTTTGTAGAAGATTCTGCCCATTGGATGGGGCTTACAAAAGAGGTGCCTATTAGATAGGGCTTCGTGAAAGGGTTGCCTAGCAAGTAGGGCTTGTAAGGTGTTCTGCCCATTATATGGGGCTTATGATGATGTTGCCTGTTAAATAGGGCTTTTTAATGAGGATTGCCTATTAAATAGGGCTTGTGACATGTTCTGCCCATAATATGGGGCTTACGATGATGTTGCCTGTTAAACAGAGCTTTTTAAAGAGGATTGCCTATTAAATAGGGCTTGTGACAGGTTCTGCCCATTATATGGGGCTTACGATGATGTTGCCTACTATGTAGGGCTTCTGATGGTTTTGCCCATTACATGGGGCTTACGAGGGTATTGCCTACTAGGTAGTAGGGCTTTTGGGAGTATTGCCTGTTAGACAGGGCTTATGAGAAAGGGTTCTGCCTGTTATACGGGGCTTACGAGAGGGTTGCCTGTTAGACAGGGCTTCTGAGAGGAGGTTCTGCCCGTTATTCGGGGCTTACGAGGGATTTTGCCTGTTAGACAGGGCTTCTGAGAGAAAGTTCTGCCCGTTATTCGGGGCTTACGAGGGAGTTGCCTGTTAGACAGGGCTTCTGAGAGGAGGTTCTGCTTCCAGATGCGGGCTCCCTTCATCAACATGAATGGGGTAGCCCTAGCATCTTTCGACTCTCCGTTTTCTTTAATGCTTTTATTACTTCATGGGTTTTAGGGTCATGGCAATTCAGGAGCATTCGCCTAGCTTTAATGGGGATGCTTATTTCGTAATCACCAGACCTTTGCATCATATGAATAGGTTTCATATTGAGCATATAACAGGCAAAATTGTATGCTCACCAAGTATACAAGGTGACACGAACGTATTTTGGAATTGATGTGGCTTGCGATCCGTCTTTTCTCTGGATCCCTCACAAGCTTAAGTTTTTGACAAAACAACAAAAGATTAGCCATCACAATTCATGTCATGAGAGAGATGAGGCCTTGAGATTGCTTCCAATCGTTGAATTCATGAATTACAAGTGGTATAGCTGTCACAAATTCATGGTATACATACTAAAATTCTCCAGGAATAGTATAAATCTTGCGTTCAATACATATTTCTTCTATTAGATAGCCGCTATTCTAAATGATCATCACAACAGAGCAAATGAAAAGGCAAGTTTATGCGCATATCATCAGAATCAACTAGAACTTCGAAGATAAGCAAGGGATTGGCCCCTTGAAACCACGGGTATTGACAGTGCTTACAGATATCAGTGTTTAATTCACATTTAAGGAGAGGAGATTAGCCTCTCAAACACAAGTTTCCTTTCAATCACCAGGTTTATCACGATTTCCACTTCAAAGAGAGCATAATTATAAAATCACCTCACATTCAACGGCTCACGGCCGTGGAAAGCTTTAGCAAATATCAAGCGGTGGTATGCACATTTGGGGTTTTTGCAGATTAAACAACAAACAGAGCATACCCAACCAATATAACATCGGATTTTCTCATATTCTCAACATGAGGACAGAATAAAAGGAAATCGTAAACAGTATTACACCAATGAGTTGGAATTTTGCATAAAAAACAGGGGAAATCAACATCTCAACTCAAGAAATTCCCACAGACGGTGCCAGTTGATAGATCCGGGTTTGAGATCCACAACAATTTAGAGTATTGTTTATCATGTTTTGCAAAGAGCGTTCATAGATTAAGCGATATAGCAACAAAGAGCAAGAGATTCGTATGTATAGAAAGCCATAAACGGGCATTTTGTACAGAGTATGATTCGCGTAGTGATGACAAATAATAGTCGAGCTATGAGTAACGGATAAAGGGCGTATTCAGCCATAAACTAGTAAGATTCATGGAACTTTAAACTCATATAAGTAGGTAATGAAGAAATAAGGTAGGAGAAGGGGAGAAACGAGGGGCAAGGAGCTCCGTTGAGCCTCATTCCCCTTTTAGTGACGAGGGTTTTACCTTAAGTTCAAGGTAGTGTGTGTAAGAAAGAGGTTCCTCCCTGCGTCGAGAAGAATAGAGGGATGTGAAAGTGAACTCCGACTTCCCGGGAGAAGGTTTGGCCCGCCTTGGCTTGCCTGAGCTCAGAGGAGCGAGAGAGAGAGAGAGTACGGAGCTGGATGGAACAGTACGCTAAGGAGCGTGTTTGTTCGTAAGAGAGTGAATGTGTTGTTGTGATGATGCGTTCACTTAATATTTATAGGTGTAAAGAGGGTAAAAAGTAAGCATTTGTGTGAAGGAAGGACAGAAAAGGGAATTCAGACGGAGGCAGAGTATCCTCCGTCATGAGTGCAGTGGTCCTCACCCTATAGTGCATAGAGTCACGCGGACCGCATGTTATGCAGAACCTTGAGCTTCTGCTAAACACTCATAGGATCTGGTCAGATCCTTCCGCCATTGCTGATGCCTGCAGATCCGACACGGCTTTAAGGGAGAAGTTAGAACCTCACAGTTTCCTGTATGGCATATGATTCTTGATTATATTGCTTGTCTGGTGTGCATAACATCTCTCTGATATTATGCCGCTACGCGAAATAGCGTATATCAGTCATCACAGAAAAGTAATAGTCATCTACATTGATGGCATCATTGATGCTAGTTCCATCTTTGGATTTATTGTTCCTTTCATAGAGATAAGGTTCTGCACCTATATTGTGACATTTGATACACCAATTTCTTTAAGAACTATAGTCTAAGGTTAAGGAAAGCATATTATCTACCGACCTGGGTTATTTAGGGGGTATGGCTGATATTAATCCCTATCATGAGTGACGTGGCACTCGCTTCGTCATTTGTAGTGACTGAAATAAGAAATGAAATTTCTTTGCTTAATTTAAAATGTTTCTGACTTACATACTTCGAGGATAAACAATAGTGTTTTCCTCTTTGTATTTGTGTCAGATTCATTTCATATTTTTAACATAGTGAGTGAAGGTTTCTTAGCACGCTTCAGCTCACTTAGTGTACTTAATATTGAAACGCTTACCAGTCAATCTCTCACTTTGTAGGAGATTGATACCACTTATTGAAGACATCATTTGATTTGGACTTCATTTGTTGAAACCACTTGTTGATGAACGCATTTGTTGATTTGCTTTGAAGCTTGTTGATACCACCTGTTGAGTACAACTCCACTTGTTGGATACTTCATCTTCTTGGCATTCATCTTCATGGCATTCATCTTCCTCTACGAATTAGAGAGTCCTCCATCGAAGTGAATGGGGGAGAAAATGAATATAGTACACAAGCTTACTACAACCCAGAGGGGAGCTTCACGTAAGTGTACATATTCTCGATGAATGGGGGATGAGTACAAGTCCTTATCTCAGAGTAGAAATGGACAGGATGACAATGAGAATGCTCTGGCAAGACAATCTCGTATTTTACGCAGAAGCATGTCACCAGCCCTGCAACCTTTTGTAGAAAAAGGTAAACCTTCAAGCTTCCTCCTAGAGACTACAGAATGATCTTGCAATCGACTCGCTTTGACCAAGCTAGGGCAAATTGAAGCGATGCAGAATTCAAAGTGGGGGAGAAATGAATAGACATCCGGCAGCTCAACTCAATGAAGAGTGAGTAAAGAATGGGTGTTTATCCACGATGAAGGATATGAGAAGACTTGCTCCTCTTCGGCGGAAAGATGGGAAGAGGACACAAGGTCTAGGTGCCAGCCCTGCCTAAGCTTTCACCATTTTTACGTGGGAAGGCCCGATACAAGACCCCACAACCGTTACTAGAAACAACACTTGCGAGTGTTTATACCCACTCGCTAGGAATCCTAGGCTAGGTAGCAGCTTTCCTTGCTCGCTTTGGAAGTAGCTTGCTCTGAGAGCAAACAATAGTTCCCCCTTAACCAATGGCTTAACAATTCCTGTAAGCGGGTAGGGAACATCTTCTAACACTCCACCTATCTCCACCTTATTTCTCCTTCTTCAAGCGAGTGGAAAATTGAAGTGGCTCTCTTGAGTTGGTGAAGATCCGAAGCGAGTGACTCTACGAAAAACTAGCGACCACTCCTTCGTGCATCCTGGATCTAGCACTCTTCACCAGGGTCTAGCAACCCTAATTCCATGCATAGCTGATTGAAACGAGACTCAGCTAGAGGCTTGGTGAGGATATCTGCTCGCTGGAGATCGGTATGGATTTTCTCGAGCTTGATATCCTTCTTCTCGAAATGATCACGAATGAAGTGATGTCGGATTTCCACGTGCTTGCATCTGGTGTGTAGCACTGGATTTTGAGAGATGCAGATCGCACTGTTGTTGTCGCAGAATATAGGAATTTCATTTGCTTCAACATTGTAGTCCTTCAACTGCTGACGAAGCCATAGAATCTGAGAACAGCAGCTTCCAGCGGCCATATATTCGGCTTCAGTCGTTGAAGTAGCTACACTCGTCTGCTTCTTCGAAAACCATGAGATCAGCTTGCTTCCCAAGAACTGACAAGTGCCCGAGGTTGACTTCCTATCAATTCGGCATCCTCCATAGTCAGCATCTGAGTATCCTGTGAGCTCCAAATTGTCCTTTGTTGGATACCACAGCCCCATATTGACAGTGCCCTTCAAATATCGAAGAATCCTCTTGGCAGCTTCAAGATGGCTGTGCTTGGGATTGTTTTGGAAGCGAGCACAAACTCCTACTGCAAAGGCGATATCTGGCCTACTTGCAGTGAGATATAGGAGTGACCCAATTAGGGCACGATAATCTGTAGCATTCACAGACTTTCCTTCTTCGTCTGGCTCCAGCTTCCAGTTGGTATTCATTGGGATCTTCACACCTTTAGCATGTTGAATACCAAACTTGGCAAGCATATCTCGAGTATACTTAGCTTGATTGATGAAGATTCCATCATCCTGCTGCTTCACTTGAAGACCTAGAAAGCAGCTCATCAAGCCAATCATTAACATCTCATATTTGGTCTTCATAAGCTCTCCAAACTTCTCGCTAAGCGACTGGTTTGGTGATCTAAATATGATGTCATCCACGTAGATCTGAACCCATAGCATATCATCTCCATGGTTGATTGTGAATAGGGTTCGATCTATCTTTCCTTTGTGGAATCCATTATCCACTAAGAATTGGGATAGGGTATCATACCAAGCTCTGGGAGCTTGCTTCAACCCATATAGGGCTTTCTTCAAGCGATACACCTTATCTCCTTGCTCAAAACCCGGTGGCTACTCCACATACAATCTTCCTTCAATTCACCGTTGAGGAACGGGCTCTTCACATCCATCTCATAGACTTTGAATTTCTTGGCCGCTGCATAGGCTAGAAATAGTCGGATCGCTTCAAGCCGTGCCACTGGAGCGAAGGTTTCGTCAAAGTCGATTCCTTCCTCTTGGCAGTAGCCTTTAGCGACGAGTCGCGCCTTGTTCCTCACAACGTTGTGGTCCTCGTCCGTCTTATTCTAGAACACCCACTTGGTGCCAATAACATGCTAAAATTTAGGACGATCCATGAGATATCATACGTCATTTCTGGTGAACTGATTCAGCTCTTCTTGCATGGCGATCACCCAATTGGAATCAGCTAGGGCTTCCTCCACGCTTGATGGCTCGATGTTTGAGAGAAAGCAACTGAACATGGCACTTTCTCCAAACACTTGACTTCTGGTCACTACACCCTTGGATGGATCTCCAATGATTTGACTTGGTGAGTGATCCTTGAGCCATGCACGCTTGGATCCACCAGCTTCATCTTCATCTGCTTCCTTGTCGCTTGCTTCACCATCTGAAGCGACTGGATTGGGTGCTTGGCCAGCACTTGCTTCAGGAATCTTGGGGGCAGCTTCATCTTTCCCTTGGACATTTGGCTCGCTTGAGTCCTTGATTTCTTCATCATCCTCAAGCATGTCCCAAGTTGATGTATTGATGGGTTCTTCACTTGACTTTCCTTCCTTAGATTGAACATGTTCCTGTGGAAGACTCAAGGAAGACTCATCAAATACGACATGGGGTGATTCCTCCACGATTAGGGTTTTACAGTTGAACACCCTATAAGCTTTGCTTGATGTGGAATATCCTAAGAATATTCCTTCATCAGCTTTGCTTTCAAAGGCTTTCAACTGCGACTTCCCATTGTCATGGATGAAGACCCTACAACCAAAAATATGGAAATAAGATATGTTAGGAATTCTCCCTGTCCAGTGTTTTGTCGTGCCGTTTGCCGAGAAGCGTTCGATTCTGCGTGTAGCATGCTGTATTGGCAGCTTCAGCCCAATACTTGATCGGAAGCTTCGAGTCTGCAATCATGGTTCGAACGGCTTCTTTGATGATTCGATTCCTTCTTTCAGCAACTCCATTCTGCTGAGGTGTGCGTGCTGAGGAAGTCTGATGTGCTATGCCATGCTCCGTGCAGTAAGCTTCAATTGTAGAGTTCAGGAACTCTATGCCTTTGTCGGAGCGAATGGTCACAATAGCTTGATTCTTTTCCACAGCCAATCGCTTGAGCAGTTGTGGTAGCTTGGTCAGTGTCTCCTTCTTGCTGAAGAGAAATACAACCCAAGTGTAGCGAGAGAAGTCGTCAACTACAACTAGAGTGTACTTCCTTCCATTCACACTAACTGGAGTGACT
The DNA here is from genome assembly GCA_029379335.1 of Thymus mandschuricus. Lineage (NCBI taxonomy): Eukaryota > Viridiplantae > Streptophyta > Magnoliopsida > Lamiales > Lamiaceae > Thymus > Thymus mandschuricus. Next base: position 13,584,504 of record CM057081.1, on the reverse strand, counting down.
GGACCAAACAAATCCATGCGAAGCAGCTCGAGCACTCGCTTGGATGAAGCTTCTTCAAGACTGGCGAAGTGCTTCTTCGTCTGCTTCCCTCGTTGGCATGGTGAGCATGGATGGTCTTTAATAAAGACTTCATTTGGTATGCCTTGCACCAGACCTTTTCGAGCTAAGCGATTTATGGCTTTGAAGTTGAGATGATTCAAGCGTCTGTGCCATAGCCATCCTATTTCTGTAGTACTCCTTGCAACTAAGCACGTCTCCTCTTTGCAGCAGTCCCATTGTGCAATGTAGACATTCCTTTGTCTAACTCCAGTGAGCACAATCTGGGATGTGAGCTTGCTCTTTACTATGCACTTGTTGGAAATAAATTCCACCTTGTATCCCTTGTCACAGAATTGTAAAATGGATAACAAGTTGTGCTTGAGTCCTTCCACGTAGGAGACTTCTTCAATTGTGAGCTTTCCAACTTTCAGTGCGCCGTACCCTTTGGTGCTTCCTCGAGAGTTATCACCAAAAGTAACGTGTGGACCCTTCTTCTCTGTGTAGTCATGAAGTAGGGCACTCATGCCGGTCATATGTCTCGAACATCCACTGTCCAAGTACAAGATTTGATGACCCTGACTTGGCACGGGATCCACGGCGCTCACCTGCAATTAGACAGATTTTGGTACCCAAATCAGTTTGGGTCCTTGCAGGTTAGTTCCCTTAGGTACCCACACTTGCTTCACTTTCTTTTGAAAGGAAGCTTGTGCTTTGGGCTTCTCGACCTTCGAAAACTGTGACTTCTGCCTTGAGGCAGCTTCACATGTGCAGCAGTGTGTGCACGAGGGGTAGCGGCTCGCTTGAGGCATACCTATGCTCTTACCTTTATGCTTATATCCTGAAGCGACTTGCTTCGGATTAGCTACAGGCTTAGAGACTGACTTAGGTTTTACAGTCTGTCGAAGCGGCTCGCTTGGTTTCCTCGTAGCGGTCCAATTAGGGTTTTGAACCCGACTCGCTTGAGTAACCTTGGAAGTTTGAAGCGGCCTCTTTGGTGCTTCAAATTCTTCCCCCTCAACGTTAGTCCGGTTGGACCATCTCCAGTCCGGATAACGTGACATGTAGACATTACTCCTTTTCTTGAAAGGGAGATCCTTTGTCTCTTGTGTCTTGGCTTGAGACTTAGAAGCTTCAACTGATTTCCCTTTACCTTTGGATTGGTAAGACTTAGCATTGTGAGTGCTAGGGACAGTTGAATTTTGCTTGCCCTTAGTTTCAGCCCTTGAAGATATAGACATCTTCATTGACTTCTTCTTAGGGTTCTCAGCCACTTGGCCTTTATCCTTGTTGGTGGTCCCTTTGGATGCAGTGGGCATTTCCAAAGTGACTGATGGTGTCGTGTTTGAAGCACCAACAAAGACAGTAGGCTTGGAAGGTCCACCCTCATATCCAAGTCCTCCCTTCCTACCAAAAGGTAGAAGTGAGCTCTCTAGTGCCTGCCTAGCATATGAAGCCTTGTTCAAGTTGGCAACTAGAGCGGATTGGGTTTCATACCTTCCTTCCAAGCTTTGGTGTCTAGCGAAGAGATCCTCGAACTTACTAGTCATAGCCCTTAAGTTAAGTTTGACTTGGTCAAGCTCAGTGGCTAGCTTTCGGTTCTCCTTCTCACTTTGAGACAAAGCTTGTTTCAACATCTCATGGTCGCTTGACAGTTAAATGTGCTTGTCAAGCAACTCACTCCATGTCGAGGAATTAGATTCCTCTTGGTGAGTGTGTGCGAGTGTAATTGAACTAGGTGAGGGATAGATGAATACCTCTCCTGTTTCCTCGTCGGTGAGCGCCATGAGTCCAAGATCCTCTCCATCACTGGAGTTGGGATCTGTGAATGCATCTGAGTCGCTTGATGGATCTTCAGTTGAAGCGACCGGCACTTCACTCGCTACGAGCGCTCGCCTTGGAGCATCCCTCTTTGCTTTGAGTTCCTCTCGCTCCTTTGCACTCAGCTTCGGACAGTCGGATTTGTAGTGTCCCATCTTGTGGCAGTGGAAGCACTCCACATCCATCATGTCCTTTGAGATCGGCTTGGTCGTCTCTTCTCTCTTCCCTTTTCCTTCTCGAGCATCAGTGCTTCTCCCTTTGTACTGTTTGTAGAATCTTTTGTATTTGCCCACTCGAGAGTTCATTTTGTTGAAGTTCTTGGATAAGAACGCAACATGTTCTTCCAACTCTTCCCTCGTCATCTTGGCTAGCGACTGGTCACTTGGACCTTCAGCAGCTTTGAACGCTACGCCTTTTGACGTCGTGGGAGCTTCGTCCTCTTCATCGAGGTTCATCCGATTCAGATCGAATTCATGAGCTTTGAGTTCGGAGAACAGAATCTCCGGTGTGAGCTTTGATAGATCCTTGGTAGCTAGGTACAACTCTTTCATAGTCTGCCATTTCCTGGTGAGGGCTCGGACAATCTTCAAGTTGACATCCTTGTCTGTGAGTTCCTTCCCAAGTGAGTTGAGAGTTGCAATGATGTTGGTAACTCTCAGCTCGAAGGCGTCGATGGACTCTCCTGGCTTCATTATTAGACTTTCAAACTCCCGCATTTGTACGGCGAGCTTATTTTCTTTGATCTTGTCCGTTCCTTGAGAAATGAGGGCTAGGGTTTCCCACATTTCCATTGTCGTCGTACACTTCCTGGTCCTAGGAAGATAGGCATCCGACACGGTGCTCTGCATCGTGTGGCGTGCGATCTTGTCAAGGTTGGCAACTTTGTAGTCGTTGGCATTGTAGTCGTCCTTGTCTTTCTCGACGTATGTTTATCGGACATAGGCAGCCCGTCCTTCAGCAGCTGGGACGTTCTCAGAGACAGCCTTCTTGATTTCGATTGGTCCGTCCTCTATAACTTCCCACATCCGGTCGTGGATGGAGCATAGGAAGCTCTCGACTCGGAAGCTCCATGTCTCGTATCCTTCGATAGAGAACTATGGAAGACTAGAAGCATTGTATGTAGACATGGCAAACAGTCAGTAGTATATGCAGTATGCGTGAGTGAGGTTTTGAGGCACTTAGGAAATAGGATCCAATTCAGTGAGACAACGTGAAGCGAGTGGGGACTCGCTTCGGATATGCAAAGCAGAGGCTCGAAAGAACCGCTGCTCTGATACCACTTGTTGGTCCCGGTTTATTATAGGAAAAATACGTAGAGGGGGGGGGGGGTGAATACGTATTTTTAAGTTTTTCAACTTCAAATTCCTTAACTCAGAGTTTTAAGTAAAGTGCTCGTAGAAATACTAAGACCTAGCCGTGAGCTAGATCTAAAGCAATCAAGGATCTCTTGACCTATGCTTAGAGCTTGATCAAGAGTGAGACTTTACTCTTGTGCGGAATTCGATGAGCTATAATCTTTTCCTAAGTATTTAAAAAATTCCAGATTATGTTTGTTTAGATGAAGCTCCTACGTCCACTTTGTTGCACACGGCAACTGTTCTCTTCACTCAAGAATTTGAAGGTTACAGGTCCTTCAAAAACCTAGTCGAGATCGGGCTTCACTCGCCTGGATCCAACGACAGACGTAGTGATTGCGGGTTCACTACACAAACCTAAACTGGACTGGAAGCTTCACTCGCTTCAGTCCGACACAGGGAGATTCCGGGCTCTCCTTACAGCCTAGCTTCGATCGAGCTTCACACGAACGATGTAAGTGCAAGCTTGGATCTAGACTCTATGATCGAGGCTTCTTCAATCGATGAAAGAAGGGCCTTGGATCGAAACAACCTAATGACGATGAACTCAAAAACCTAACAACAGATTTAGGATTTTTGGTTTACGACGACACACTATGAAGAACTCTTTACAATGAGTGTAAAGATGAGTAGAGTTCTTCTTCTAAGCTTGGATATGAAATGGGCTTAGACTCTAAGTGTGAAGGTTGTGAAGACGAGTTCCGATGAGAATGGAACTCGAAGAACACTTGGAAACAAAGACTTGAAGATTGCTTAGAAAGCTGGGAGTGTTTGTTTGCAGTAGGCGCTCGAATGCTCAAGTAGTGTTCTACTTCTCTTCGTCTTCATCCTTCACTATTTATAGGCCGAGAGATGCCAAGATCCGTTGCATGGTTGGTGGCTTTGTCCCTCCTCCTCTCGACAGTACTTTGCGCAGGCAGTTGCTTTTCAGACGCACAGTTTTGGATTTTTGCCGGAAATGGCTAAGATCCAATTTCAACAGTAACTGGAGCGAGCCAGTACTGTAGCGGCGCCCTGTCGGCCTGGTAGTCAACTCCGCTCCTCCTCTCCGCATTCGACACGTGGAGATCTCGCAATTAATGCGAAGATCTCTAGTTGACTGGAGTTCAAAATCTGGGCGGGAGTTGTGCTGTCGCTTTCTTGGTAGGTGATGGCTCGCTTCGCTTTGAAGTCGTAGTGGCCGCTTCGAAGTGAGTCGCTTCAGGGTCAATTTGTAGCGAGTCGCTTGGGAAATGAGGTTCCGTAGTGACCGCTTTAATAATGTTGACCCGCATTGACTCGCTTCGGCTTTTCTTTGTAGCGCTCGCTTTGCTTTGCTTTGGTGGACTCGCTTTGATTCCACTGTAGCGCTCGCTTCGCTTCGCTTTGATTCGGCACGCTTCACTTGGCATGGGTGGGCTCGCTTTGATTCCACTGTAGCCCAAAAACCTAAGTGACTAAAACAAAATGAAGCCATCCTAACAGTATAGGCTTTAGAAAATTTTCTAACCTATTTCTACATCAAAATGGGTCGCTTGGGAACAGAACATTTGGGGTTTAGGGATCAAATCAAAACAAATCATTGACTCACTACGAAATATCCCATAGGAGTTCCCCCTTAACACTTTGTCCTTAACAATTCCCAACAAATAAATAAATCTAACTCTAAGAACTTTGAAAAACGAAGGAATTGTAAGCTTAAGAAAAACGAATCTAAACTAGAACTTGAAAATCGAACGAACGAAATTAAACTAAGGAAATTAAACAAAGCAATTATGAAATCGAAACTAGAACGAAGGAAAGCAATTAAAGCAAATAAACGAAAGCAATAAATAACTTACGAAATTTAGACGAAGAACGAAGAACTTGAATTAAATGAAGAAGTCTTGAATTAAATTGCAACGAACTAAGAATTCGGATCCGAACAATAAAAAGCTAATCTAGAGTATTTGAATGCTGAAAACTAAAGCTAAATAATGGTAAAAGTGTTGTAGAATTCGTGCACAAAGGATAGTATTTGTAATAGGTATGAAAACCTAATTATATAAGGAAACTAAAGCTGGCCGGAACGTTGGGCGGTCGTCCAACGTACGTTGGATGCTCGTCCAACGTAGCACTCGCACTTCCTCACTTTTTCTTCTCTGGACGCTCGTCCAGCGTAGTGCGCGCTCGTCCAGCGTACTCTGGACGGCCGTCCAATGCCTTGGACGGTCGTCCAACTCCGTGCTCGCCCAATGCTTGATTTCAACTCAATTTCTCGCCTTTTTCGACCCGTTTCCATCCATTCCTTCCACCTAATGATCCTACACGAACCAAACTCCAAACAACCGAATCATAGCAAAAGACAAATGAAATGACACAAAAACATGATGAAAACGGACTCGAAAACACTACGAAAATCCTAACATCTAAACACCAATCAAAATCCCCCACACTTAGAACTTTGCTTGTCCTCAAGCAATATAAACACACAACTTAGACTCAATCCAAACAATTCAAATCATAGAGCATTTAATCACCTGAATCGACAAACTTAAACGAGGTCACTTTAATCCCAAGTTACAAACAATCATCATCAACGAACTATGTGGCTTATAAATCAATCCATGTAAGAGGAAAAGCAATGATACACACATCTCACAAATATCTAGAATCACCACAACTTAGACGTCTAGCCTACTTCCCCTTTTATTCAACACATAAACATCTTTTTTTTTCTTTTCTCCCTTTTTTTTTATAAATACGTGAACGTTTTTGGCACATAATTCACTAGGTTTAATCATCGATGGGTCACATCGAGCCTCCTAGTGCGGTTTCCCGTACTCATTGTCAAGAGGAGTAGAATGCCTATGAACACATTATTCTAACATACACGAGTATCATCTAGGACATAGTTCATGAAATGTGATAATTCGAGGGTCTCTCGAAGCCTTTTCATGTGGTTTCCCATGCTCATTAATCTAGTATTTTCATACGTTACAAGTAAGAGGAGCAGAATCCTATCAACTCTTTATTCACATAAAACACAACTCTTTTTTCTTTTTCTTTTTTATCAAAAGGGGAAAGTAAACTAGCAATCCAAGTTGCAACAATCTAGATTTATCACTCAACCAAAAATCATAAATCATTTTCCTCAATACTCATATCAATTCGTGCCCCACAATTCATCGAATCATAATATGTCACAACTCAAGATTAAACCAACCTAATTTATGCTCAAATCAATTCCAACAACTAAATACTCCATCATCAAATCATTCACATCGATCCTAAGTCACATGCTTATAAACTCAACTTCAAACAAATTCCTAAGTGGGGAACATGAAGACTCGATCACAAACTAGACTCAATCAAACCAAACAAGACTCGATCAAGACACAAAAACGAAAATATCATGCCAAAAGTTCAAAGACCCCCCCCCCCCCCCAACACACACACACACACACACACACACACACACTTAAAATAAAGAAATGCCCTCATTGCGAGAAAATAAAATAGAGAAGGGATAGAAGGACTTATCGCAAGATAACGACCAAAATGCTTGAATTCCCGAGAGACTCCAAACAAGTACCTACAAAACAAACTCAAAAACAAAACACCAAAAGCATAAAAGTGCACAAAATAAAGAAAACGAAACAAAAGACTCAAAACAAAAATTTTAAAACACAAATAATGTTATGGGTTGAAGAAACCTTGGAAACGTGGATCTTGCCAACGGGGATCATAAGGAGACCAATAATGAGGGTCGTTCGGGTCCGGTGGAACGGAGGTAGAGCCAACCGAGAAGTCGGTATGTCTAGTCAAGTGACTCTCCATGTGGGACACCCTACTATTCAACCCCGTAACTTGGGTCGACAAATCATCGAACCGATAAACACATTTTTTTGAAATTGTGTAAAATCGTTCCTAAAGTCGGCCCAATAGGGTGGAACCTCGGCCTCCATAGTCTGACGAGCCCGGACTCGATCTCTCCGAGTGTAGTAGTGAACTAGACGTCATTATCGTCCGGGACGTGTTGTTGCTCCTCCTCTTCTCCATCTCCTTCTTCTTCCTCATCCTCGCCTTGCTCCTCATCGTCTCCTTGCTCCTCTTCTTCTTTATCCCCCGACTCTTGACTTGGAAGTCCACGTAGGCAACGAGCTGCATGATAGGCAATAACGGAGTTTCTCTCTCGAACTGGAACAAACTCAGTGGCCCCTCGCATGAGGTGAGCATTAACAAGCTCATTGAGGGTGATTTCCTCACTTGGGATTAAACCGGTGCTTTGAGAAATATCGACTCGCAAATGTCATGTCAAACCTGTAGCAACATAGCTCAAAGAAGGGTGTGCACCCTTCTTGTTTTGCACATTAGTAAGTTGTGACCAAATAATCGGAGCCATACACACCCTAATATTGTTAGTAGCACAATGGAGCAAATAAATCTCTAAAGCATTAACCTTACTATGTTCCTTCTTACCACTAATCATACATGACAAAAAGCGGTGTAGAATCAACAAAGCATCATCTTTAATAAAAGCACTAGGTACCCCTGAAGTCTTGTAGTTCGTAACACCCGTCAAAGCATCCAAGCATTGGAAACATTAAAATCAGCAGGTACGAACTCAGACAAACCATCACCAACATGAAATCCAAAAGCCTCATGCATCACTCTCCTAGAAATCTCCCACAACTCACCCCTAAAAGTGGCATACATGCAAAGCTCGTTCTCCTCATTGCGTTCTAAACGAAAACTAGAACACATCTCAATGCATAGACTCTCATGACCATCCCAAGCATGTGTAATCAAACGCATAAGGCCTAAACAATTAATATATCCCCTAAGTGTCTCCCAAACAGGCAATCGACGAAGGAAATCCATATTATAGTGCCTAGAAGGTCGAATATCCAAACCACGTAAACGGAGATAAAAGTTCGTGGTTTTGTACCTCTTCGTCGGGAATGGGACGCGCTGTTGACGGCCAAAGACGGCCTCGGAGACTCCGTCCGGGTGGTATTCGGGGCGACGATGCAATGGAATGCGTCCATCGGTGAGGGGTCGGGCTTCTCCAAGTTCACCACGAACCATGGTAGAGAAATGAGTGGAGTGGGGATGAGACGGGATGTAATGACGTCGAAAACGGGCTGGAACAGGCCACGAACGAATCGGGTAGCAATTTGCGCTAGACGTTCATCCACTGTACCTTGGACGCTCGTCCAAGGTAAATCTGGGCTGGGCGCGAGCTTTGACGGCGGGCGACGGCGACGGTGAGGGAACAGACGACGTCGACGGCATGCGGCTGTGCTGGATCTCGACTGACGGCGGCTGGAGACGGCGACAGAATGGCAGCAACGACGGCAACTCACGGCAGCGGCGGCGGTAGCGGCGGCGTCGGATTCCGGCGGTGTTGATTACGAACGGCGGCGGCTTGTGACTCTTTCTGCACTTGGGAGAGAAATTGTGAGAAAGAGAGGGAGAAGAAAAGGGGTTAAGTAGATACCTAGGAGAAATTTGACTCAAAATCGAATTGGGGGCCCGTCTTGCGCTGGACGCTCGTCCAACGTACGTTGGACGCCCGTCCAGCGCTGCGTTCGCTGAAAATAAATTGGGGCTAATTTACGTTGGACGCTCGTCCAACGTGCGTTGGACGCCCATCCAACGCAGCCTTCGCTGAAAAAAAATTGCCAACTTAAAATACGTTGGACGCTCGTCCAACGTGCGTTGGACGCCCGTCCAACGCGGCCCTCGCGAAATTTTGCCCGAATTCTCCCCTTTTTTTCTCTCGAAGCCTTCCGTACCATTGCAATCCTTAGGAACTATTCCCTGCACGAATATCAAAAAGAAAAACGAACCAAATACTCAAGAGGAAAGTGGGGGGTCGGAGATGAGAATCGTCTCCACCGTGTGAGGCAATGTCGTCCCTTCGATATACGGCTTCAATCGTTGTCCGTTGACCGAGAAAATGTATCCCGAATCCTCGTTCTTGATCTCCACCGCACCATGAGGAAAAACTTGCACCACCGTGTATGGACCTCCCCACCTAGACTTAAGCTTACCCGGAAATAGACGAAGACGAGAGTGAAAGAGAAGTACCTTCATTCCGGGTTTGAACTCCTTGTAGGCTATTCGTCTATCATGTAGACGCTTCACCTTGTCCTTGTAGATCTTGGCAACGGCACCAAAATTTGTTTCACTAAAAAAGTGTTCGCAATAGACGAAATCTATCGTAGCACTAGCAAGTAAAACCTAAGTATCGAATCTCAAGGAAAACTTAATAGGGCAAATAATTATGTAGTAAAAACGACCTAAACTAAGAAAGCAATTAAAAGATATTTTTGGGTTTTGGGTTTTAAAATCCTAGGCAATAAAATAAATCAAAGCAATAAATAAAAGCAAGTAAATAAACTAATCTAGAAAGCAAGAAGTAAATCGACTAAATAAACTTAGAAAATTAAACTAGAAGAAATCAATAAATCTACCTAGGCAAGAATCGAAAAGAAAGCAATAAAGGAAGCAACGAAGAAAACGAAAACAAATCTAAACATAATAAACTAAATTTGAAAATCTGGAAATTAAATAAATAAATCTAACTCTAAGAACTTTGAAAAACGAAGGAATTGTAAGCTTAAGAAAAACAAATCTAAACTAGAACTTGAAAATCGAACGAACGAAATTAAACTAAGGAAATTAAACAAAGCAATTATGAAATCGAAACTAGAATGAAGGAAAGCAATTAAAGCAAATAAACAAAAGCAATAAATAACTTACGAAATTTAGACGAAGAACGAAGAACTTGAATTAAATAAAGAAGTCTTGAATTAAATTGCAACGAACAAAGAATTCGGATCCGAACAATAAAAAGTTAATATAGAGTATTTAAATGCTGAAAACTAAAGCTAAATAATGGTAAAAGTGTTGTAGAATTCGTGCACAAAGGATAGTATTTATAATAGGTATGAAAACCTAATTATATAAGGAAACTACAGCTGGCTGGAACGTTGGACGGTCGTCCAACGTAGCACTCGCACTTCCTCACTTTTTCTTCTCTGGACGCTCGTCCAGCGTAGTGCGCGCTCGTCCAGCGTACTCTGGACGGCCGTCCAATGCCTTGGACGGTCGTCCAACTCCATGCTCGCCCAATGCTTGATTTCAACTCAATTTCTCGCCTTTTTCGACCCGTTTCCGTCCATTCCTTCCACCTAATGATCCTACACGAACCAAACTCCAAACAACCGAATAATAGCAAAAGACAAACGAAATGACACAAAAACATGACGAAAACGGACTCGAAAACACTACGAAAATCCTAACATCTAAACACCAATCATCTGCCTAATAGGGGATAAGCTATACAAGAGGGCATTTACACACCCTTACCTCAAATGCTTGTCAGAACCTGAGGGAGAATACACATTGCGTGAAATACATGAAGGTGTTGCGGGAGCACACACTGGGTTCAAAGATCTGATTAGAAAACTGCTCAGAGCTGGATTCTTTTGGCCTACAATGGAAAAAGACGCTAAAAACCTAGTCAAAAGGTGCGATAGCTGTCAAAGAAATGGGAGGCTCATCCACAAGCCTGCTGAGCAATTGGGGGCCATGATGGCACCCTGTCCCTTTGATAAATGGGGGATTGACATAGTAGGAAAATTCCCCACAGTTACAGGAGGAAGAATATTCTTAATCGTAGCTGTGGACTACTTTACTAAATGGGTTGAGGTTGAGGCCGTAGTAAAGATCACGGAACAAGTGATAAAGAAGTTCATCTGGAAAAATATATGCTGCCGATATGGAATTCCAAGGATAATAGTTGCTGACAATGGCGCTCAGTTTACAGGATCCTTGGTGCGAGCTTGGTTCAAAGAAATTGGCATTGAACAAAGTTTTGTAGCTGTAGCTCACCCTCAAGCCAACGGGCAAGTTGAAGTAACCAACAGAACCATTGTAAGTGGTATCAAGGCCAGGCTAGAAAAAGCCAAAGGAAATTGGGCTGACGAATCGGATTCGGTGCTATGGGCATATCGAACTAGTCCTAAGACAGCCACAGGGGAAGCCCCGTTCAATCTGGTTTATGGGGCAACAACGGTAACGCCAGTAGAGGCAGAACTTAAGTCACTAAGGATAGTGACTTATGATGAAAATCAGAACCCCTCCCTGATGAGGGAAAACCTAGACATGGTTGAAGGGCTTAGGAGTAAAGCTCTTCAAAAGGCAGAAAGATACAAACAACAGGTGCGGGATGCTTATAACAAGAAAGTGCAGATCCGAAGGTTCTGCAAAGGAGACCTGGTTTTAAAAAGGGCAGATGCCCTCAAACCCATGGGAAAGTTAGATACAAATTGGGAAGGACCCTACCTGGTAAAAGAGGTATTAAGAGGGGGAGCTTATGAATTGCAAGATGAGGAAGGAAGGGTGCTGCCCCGGCCCTGGAATGTAAACAACCTAAAGAAATATTATGCTTAATGCAAAAGTGAGTAGATTTTCTAAAACCCACTTCATGGGAAGCAAGAAAGAGCATAGAAAAACCAAACGTCGCACTATCTGTACACACGACAAGACCTGGATGACGCTATAATATGCAAAAAAAAAAAAAAATAAAAAAAATAAAAAAAAAAAATAAACCCACTATCATTTCCCGCCAAAGTATTAAACCAGAAGCTTATTAGACACGCTTCTGGACTTGGTGGAGGAGTAGCTGATAGGGATAAATATCAACTTTTGCTAACGTGGCATCTTCAAATACCTATCTCTCTCATCCTTTCAAAAGCCATACACGATCGACTTAATAAAAATGCTTAAGTCATAGATGTTATAGAGTTTTGAGCAAGTTTTGACCTGCGACAAGGCTCCTGCACAGATCCCGGCTCATACAGAAGCTGTGCGGGTCCTGCTGGCATCTGCCGGAACCTGGGATCTGCCTGACACATGATCGGCGTGACTCTACCATTCTAGAGTGAGTACTACGAAATTAATGGCAAAGAAGGATCTTGTCTCCATAGAAATTCCTTTTCTGTCCTCCTTTCGCACGAATGTTCACCTTTTTCACCCTCTTTATACCTATAAATACCGAGTGATTGCCCACCTCGTGATCCATCATCACAACACAACTCTCCATACAAACACGCACCCTGTGTACTGTTCTATTCATTACATACATTTTGCTGCGAGACTCCTTCGAGCTCAAGCAGTCAAGGCTTTCCGAGGCCTTCTTCCGGGAGACCTCACTCACGATCACCTCAATTTTCTCCTTCTCGTCATTGGGAAGAGTCCTTCTCTTGCACACCATCTCAAGCCTAAGGTATAACCCTCATTGCCATGGGAGGAAGAAGCCTAACAAAGCTTTACGCTCTCGGTTTCCTTCTCCTCCCATTCCCTCTCTTTGTTTTCTACTTGAATGAGTTATAAACTCCATGGATTTAACTGATTTATGGCTAGAAGTGCCCTTTATTTAAGCACATAACTCGATTATTACTTGTTATCCTTATGCGAACAACGTCGTGTATGAAGTTTGTGTGAAATACATAATTATGGCCGATAAAATCACATGAATCTCCTGCTCTCTGTCATTGCAATGCATTATCTATGAATGCTCCTTACAAATACGATGACTAATCACTCTAATTATTGTGGATCTTCAACCCGGATCTATCATTCCCGTTGAAAAATCTGCTCCTTTTTCTTCTAAAATTCGTGTGTGAGTATATTGTAGGTGGTAGGTTTATCTTTTTCATTTAATGCAGATTTTTTTGATAATTCCATAGATTTGTTTGTTAGATGCAATACGTATATACCAAATAAATCTCCTATTCACAAGGAAAGTGGATTATTGCCTTATTATAATGAAAATATTTGGACTGTTTTGTCCCTAATATTACTGATTATAATTTTTAAATGCAGCAAAATTGGATTAATCTAATCTGTTGATCAATCAATGATCAACGGTTATTAGGAGTTTCTAGATTGCATTAGATATTGGGTTTTCACCATAGTGTATCCCTATATATATATATATATATATATATATATATATATATATATAGAGAGAGAGAGAGAGAGAGAGAGAGAGAGAGAGAGAAATACGCATAAGGGGATAGTTAGCTTTTGATAGGGATGAATATTAGCCCTGCCACGTGGCATCTGCTAGCAACGAGCATAGCAAGCCTCCCTACAGAAGTCCCAGATAACCTACTTGATAAAGATGCTTGGGTCATGGACACTATGAGGTCTTACGCCGATTCCGGACTGTGCCGAGGCTCCTGCGCAGATTCCTGCTTATACAGAAGTTGTTCCAGGCTCGCGAGCATCTTCCGGAACATAAGGACTTGACAAACATATAATCCGCGTGACTCTACCCTCCTTAGGGTGAGGACCACAAAATTGATGATGAAGAGAATCTTGTCTCCATTGAAATTCCTTTCTTGTCCCCATCTAGTATGAGCTTTCACCTTTTCGTCCTTTCCACACCTATAAATATCGGACGATCACACAACTCACTACACACACACATTCTGCGTACTATTCCATTCACTCCCACATTCCACAGTAAGCTCCATCAAGCCGGAGCAATTGGAGCGTTTGAGGTCTTCTCTGAGGAAACCCTTCTCGTTACCATCTTCATTTCAATTCTCATCACTGGGAATATCACTCCCCGTCATCTCGAGCCTAGAGGTATAATCCTAGTTGCTAAGAGAGGACGAAGTCCGAAAGTGCCTTGCGCTCTCTACTTCCTCTTCTCTTCCCTCCTTCTCTCTTCGTTTTTCCACTTGAATGAGCCCTGAGCTCCATGGATTTAACTGAATTGTGACTATAAACATCTTTTATTCAACATTTAGTTTGATTCCCTCTTTTATATCCACATGGAAGATGCTCTGTACAAAATGAGTGGTTATGGCTAATAATCGCATGAATCTCTTACTCTCTACCGTTATAATCCTTTATCTATGAATGATCTTTGCAAATACGATGAATAATCACTTAAATTGTTGTGGATCTTCAAACCCAGATCTATCAATTGGCGCCGTCTGTGGGAATTTTGAGCTTTAGACGTTGATTCCCTTGCTTATACGTGAATTTATAGCTTGCTATTCATTCGTAATACTGTTGAATTTTTTGGAATCTGAAATGCTAATCTCTTCGGTATCACTAAAATCTCAGCTGGTTTTGACAATATTGTTATGAATTTTCTCTGTTATTTCCTCGGGCGTGAGAAGCTCAAGAAAGGGAATTTAGCGCAGATGAGTACTCTGTGTTAGCTAAGTATTTTTCTTAGGAAACTTAACTATACATATTGTGAAACGATTCCAGCTGAATTGTTCATGATAGTGAGTCGAGGAATCGGAGGCGATCTTGAGATCATGTTCTCTGCATAGTATATGTTAGATCTCTGTAACTGAGCTGTTCTATCTGTTGAGTCTGAAGGAATCTTTCATGGTATTGAGTTGCGAAATTGGAGGAGATCTTAATATTATGCTCTCCTCATATGAATTGTGATAACTGAATTATATCTTGTGTTTGGTCCTAAGGTTGTGAAGAATCTGAGGGAAAGTTGAATCGAAATTGCAGCAATCCTAGAATGCAGTCGGCTCATCTTTCGAAATTGGTGAATTTAAAACTCCGTTAAATATTACAAAAATGTGAAGTTAGCTCGTGGGTTATGAGGGATTGGTAATTACAGAGGAAGCACTACGGCTCAAACCCAGCCGTAGGCCCTTGTATTGCCATGAACCGAAAACACACAGAGTGAAAATATTGGAAACAGGGGGCCAAAAATGTGAGGTCACCCCATTCACCTTGATGAAGGGGCCCCACATTTGAAGGCAGAACCTCCCAGAAGCCCTATCTAATAGGCAACATTCTCGTAAGCCCTATATAATAGGCAGAACCTCCCAGAAGCCCTATCTAATAGGCAACATTCTCATAAGCCCTATATAATAGGCAGAACCTCCCATAAGCCCTATCTAATAGGCCACATTCTCGTAAGCCCTATACAGTAGGTAGAACCTCTCAGAAGCCCTATCTAATAGGCATCATCTTCGTAAGCCCTATATAATAGGCAGAACTCTCAGAAGCCCTATCCCATAGGCAACATTCTCGTGAGCCCTACACAGTAGGCAGAACCCTTCAAAAAGCCCTACACAGTTAGGCAAAACCATGACAAAAGCCCTATGAGAATAGGCATCGTGCAAAACGCCTTACCTAGCCAGGCGCTATACATAAAGTCCTGCACGATCAGGCACCGTGCATTGAGTCCTATGAAAATAGGCACTGTACGTTCAGTCCTGTACGACAGGCAGAATCTTAAAGAACCCTACACTGTAGTCAGAACCCTATCAAAAATCTCGCATGATCAAGCATCACACATTAAGTCCTATGAAAATAGGCACCCCTCTTTCCTGCCTTATACAGGCAGAAGTTACTCTTTAAAAAGCCCTTACATAAACAGACAATGTCTATGAAAACTCATACAAATGATCCCCAGTCATAAAGGACTTGGCAGAAGCAAACCCTATCTATTTTAAGCCTCATTTCAAGAGCATCCGGGACTAATTCTCTAAAAATCATCAAACGATTGCAGAACCTCGCAAAGATGGATATCTACTTAGATGCTGCTTCAAAAGAAGCCGGCCAAGCTACTGGAAATCCAGAAAATTCTCTATTCGGGAATAATAGAAAAGGCACTAGGGTGACAGAGGCCAGTGTCAACATGGAAGCTCAGTTCTCCCCAACTATGCTTCTCCAGATGAAAGCGACGGTGGAAGGCATAGTCGAGGGGGCTGTTGAAAAAAGACTTCATACTTTGGGATCTAACTCCCAACACACAGATCTCCCGGGTGAAACCCAAGAAGGTGGAGGAACTAAAAACACTCCCGCGATGCTCAAGCAGAATCCTGTAACCCCAGGCATAGCCCAAGAATTGTTTTCAAAGCCGCCACCAATAATGGCAGGACAAGAGGAGGGATTCCTTACTAATTGGGAATCCCCAGATGAAAGGGCCCTGAAGGACCCGAAGTAAATCTCAATGAGGATACTACCAATGCATGGGCCAAGAAATATGCCCAGCAACAAGAGCAGATGAAGCTCTTGATGAAAGAAGTGAAAAGGCTGAAAGAGCAGAAGCAGGCCCCAGAAAGAACCTCAAAGGAAACGAAAGCAAGTGAAAGAGGAATTTGCTATGCAAATGAAGAAAGGAACCTAGAGCACGTCCCAAATCCTAAAAACAGGGAGCACAAGCTAGAGCTTTTCTCCGTATATATTGATGAGAACAGCCCATTCTCACCAGATATACAAACAGAACCTGTTCCCAGTAACTTCAAAACAATTTCCCGTGAATATCAGAGGAAGGGGGATCCTGAAGAACACTTGATGAAATTTGAAAGCTTATGCCTTCTCCATCAATATTCGGAAGGCGTCAAATGTAGGGTATTACTTACGACTCTCTCTGGAACTGCTCAACATTGGTTCAAGCAGTTACCAAGAGCCTCGCCTCTATTCACTCCTTCATGGATCTAAAGAAAGTTTTCCTGCAGCAATTCGTAAGCGCTAAAAGGACTACCCGAAATTCCCTACACTTGACAACCATTAAGCAAGGTGCCAATGAGAGCCTGAGAGATTATATGATGCGCTTCAATGAGGCTGTCCTAGAAATCCCAGGAGTAGACCCGAAGCTAAAGGTACATGCCTGCGTAGATGGCCTAAAACCAGGGCAATTCTTTGCCTCTCTCATTAAGAAAGAAGCTACTTCTTTCGAAGAACTTCTGACAAGGGTCCAAAAATATATCCATATGGAGGAGGCTCTAAGTAGCAAGAGGGCCGAGTTGGCCGCTCAAAAGGAAAAGAAACCGGAAGAAAAGAAAAGGCTTGCTCCAGACGCCAAGAAAGCCGACAAGAACGAACGATTCCTGAGATCCTTTACTCCACTCACCAAGCAACCTGTTGAGCTGCTGGAGGTAGTCATGAGAAAGCCGGGGGTCTAGGTCCCCGCGGGACACAGGCAACCGCCTAGGAACCCACCCTCGGAGAAATTCTGCAAATTCCATAATGACTTCGGCCACATGACAAACGACTGTAGAAATCAGAGAATCGCTATCGAAAAGTTGATCCAGGAGGGGGAACTCCTGGAGTATGTCAAAAGAGAAACAAAACAAAACAAAAAACACAAAGAAGCTCCAAAGAAAATACCTGAGGCTAACCAGGGATCAAAACCCAAAGGTGTCATTCAAATGATATATGGAGGATCGACCGTAGGGGACACCAACAGAAGCCGAAAGGCATCTGCTAGAGAGCTGCATATGCACGAGAGGCATGGGATCTGGAAGGTCAAAAAAGGCTTATCCCCACCAGAAATCTCGTTTGGACCAGAGGACAGTCAAAATGTGATTCACCCACATGATGACGCATGGGTCATCATGGTGGAAGTAGAAAGATATCAAGTCCAAAGGGTCTTTGTGGATACAGGGGCTGCGGTTAATGTCATATTCGAGAATTGTTTCAATCAAATGAGCCTTCAGAAGCCTCTAAACGGGGTAGCCACAACTTTGCATGGTTTCTCAGGAGACCTAATGATGTCATTAGGATCGATAGATCTAATGCTCACTCTAGGTGAAGTACCCATGCGGGTATCAAAGCCAGTCACTTTTCTGTTGGTACGACAACAATCTTCCTACAACATTATCTTGGGGAGAACTGCCATAAACCCATTCCAAGCTGTGGTTTCCACTTACCATTTGATGATGAAATTTCCAGTAGGGAACCGGGTGGGACAAGTATCTGGAAGCCTGGTGATCTCACAGAAATGTTATATCCAATCAGTATAGGCAGGAGAAGCCAGGAAAAGGCCAATGGCAGAACCCGTCGGCGATAAGACTAATGTGAAGCCTGAGGGAAACATGCTTAAAGCTGCAACTACTGCAAAAGAAGGCCAGGATCTTTCCATGTCAATGGAACACTTTATGATTACCAACACCAATTCCTCTGAAAAGCTTACACTACCCAAAGACTCAAACAAACGGTCGCCCCAACAGAATGACGAAAGCAAAGGACCTGAAGCCAAAATAGTAGGCACATGCAATGCCGCAATTATGAAAGGGCACCGGGAAACTCTAATAGCCAAAGCAAGGGCAAAGGTCAAGGATGCAATCAAAATGCCAGATCAAGAGAACGTCAAAGAGACAGTAAATGAAGAAAAAAGGTAGTACCCTCAAAGTATGCAGGGAAAATTAAGTGTGGATACTAAGGAGAAGAAAGTACAGTTGATCATAACCTTTATCTATCCTAAAAACTTTTATCTTTAGTCAAAATGTGGGGAAAACAGGGTCATACACCCTTGTCTTTAAAGTAAATTTATTCTGATAACTGTTAGCCCTAAAATGAGGTGAAATTCCTTTGGTTCCTTACATCTCACTTTTGGGGGGGGGGGGGGGGGGAGTAGGGGATACCCTACATCCCAATACCCGTATTCCATTATCTCAAATTGCTTTAGCAGGAGAAACATAGCAAGAGGTAAAAAAATAAAATAAAAAGGCACACAAACATAGAAGCAGAAAGACAGTATGCCAAAGCGGCTGGAAGTAGCAAGAGCGTGATAGGGACAGGGTCTCAAGAAGCACCTGGTCCCAGATAAAACAAAATAAATTTGTTTTTACCCTAGTGACATGATTCAGGGGCCGTAAAAAAGCACCCCATTACAAACACGAAAAAGTAAGTTGTTTTGAAACAATACATCAAGAGTAATGTGATTAAAGAGACGGATCTGAAACAAAAGTCGGATCTTCAGAATTAAACGAATAGGGAGATGAAGCCTGGTTCCTAGGAACAAAGGGAGCTTTAGTGGAAAGCAAGGGAGGATCACCCTCGAGATGGTCCGCTGAAATACTCAGGGCATCCTTTCCCCCAGAATCGCTCTCCATAGCCGGCAGAGTACGTACAGCAGAAGTAGTTTCTTTGTTTAAAGGGGGACAGAGAACAATCTCCCTTCTTAGCTCCTGGCAAGGAAAAAGAATCGCTAAGTAAAATGTGATAGACCGCGAATAGGTAAACTTAACCATAATAGAAAGAAGAGGGCACCTCGTCGAAGGCCTTCTTCATGAATCTCATGACAATAGTGTTAGTAGGAAAGAGAGGGAAAGGAGGAGCATCCCAAGAAGGAAGATCCTCGGAGGATCAAACATGCTGGCGAACGGCCTCGGAAGCTTCTCTTAACACCGGCATAAACCAAGGCTCTCCGGTAGGCAGGAAGCAGTTCCTCTTAAGGGCCTCAGATTTTGTCTCAAACATCCTCACAATAGGTCCCAAGTTGATAACTGTAGCCTGCTCGGGAAAACCCAGTTTTTGGCAACATTCAAGAATAACAGAGGCTGCCCAATCGGTGAGGGGGTCAAACATCCGTACCCAGAAATCAGGTGAGTGAAGGTACGCTTCTGGCAATCGTTTTACCAAGGATTCCACAAAAGCCTGGCCATAAGGAGTCATTAAGAAATTAGACCGACAATCTTGTATACCCATGGAAATGCCTTGATCTAAGCCTATCTTCCTCCCCTTAATAAAGGAGGAAATCTGGGAACGCTCTAACTCTTGCTCATGTTCGAGTGTTAGTTGATTTACTTGGACGGCGAAGTTTTTTGCGTCTGCGTTACCCGTTTTGACGAATTCTCCAGGGTCCTCTCTAACTCCTCCACACCCGCTCCGATAAGGAAGACACGCGCTGTTCAAGAACAGAGCAGTTTTTTTTCTTATCACGAAGACGGTCTCGAAGGTCACGAACCTGAACTTGGCACTGATCTCTACTTTGCTCTGTTTGGGATAGAATCTCCAACAACTGATTGAGGGTCAGAGCCGGGATATCAGGAGGGGGTACCTTACCTTTGCGAAGGAAGAAGGAGAAAGATCATTCTGCCTCTCTGAAGAAAGAATGTGAGCACCCGTATCGGTTAGGGCCAACGGTGAAGGGTAGGGCCCCTCATGTTCTTCGAAACAGCCCACCAAGAGGGAGTCTGGAACACAAGGTTTCAAGTGGGTTTTATTGACATCGTTCCCTGAGGATCTCCTAGAGGAGAGTCCGAAATCCCAGTGATTGAGATGGAAATGCCACTCGGAGAGGAGGCGAATTTGAGATTAGCAGCCCTTGCTTCTGCCATTTTATGTACTATCCTTTCCTGGATTTTTCGCTCCAGGCTTTGTTTGTCTGGATTCATGCCTAAAAAGAAAAAAGAGAAAGAGAAAACATTAAAATGTCGCTAGACGAACCTAATCGGAAAAAATGAGCAAGCCCCAATAGCCAACTTTTGAACGCATGATAAGACCTCCGTTTTGGGCTTCCATAATCAAAAGCACCAATATCACTAGTAAAAATAATTAAATAACAGAACAATAGAAAGGATACCGGGTAACAGAGTAATCGCCGAGAGTACAGAGCAAGGCAGACAAACAAAAATACTGTCGTCTCTCCTTGAAAAATAGTATGATGAGTGAAAAGGAGAGAGGAAGAAGTTAAAAAGGTTAAGAAGAAAAAGAGCGAAGTGGTACCCCACTTACTGCTCCACGTTGGCTTGTGAAAAGGGAAGAGGCGCCTTTTCACTTATAAAGAATGATGCACCTTGCAGAATATATCCACTATAGCATCTCTCTATTCTAGAAGAGGGAGCAATGATGAGTAGAGGAAAAAGGTTCAACTTTTATCCTCGAAGAAATCAACCATCACACCAATCTTCTACGCGACAAGATATTCATAGCCTTCCCCCAGGAAAGTAGTTTTCCCACCAAGACACCCAGCAGAAGCTAATAAAGTATACTTCTGGACCTGGGGGGGGGGAGTAGCTGATAGGGATGAATATCAGCCCTGCCACGTGGCATCTGCTAGCAACGAGCATACCAAGCCTCCCTACAGAAGTCCCAGATAACCTACTTGATAAAGATGCTTGGGTCATGGACACTATGAGGTCTTACGCCGATTCCGGACTGTGCCGAGGCTCCTGCGCAGATTCCTGCTTATACAGAAGTTGTTCCAGGCTCGCGAGCATCTTCCGGAACATAAGGACTTGACAAACATATAATCCGCGTGACTCTACCCTCCTTAGGGTGAGGACCACAAAATTGATGATGAAGAGAATCTTATCTCCATTGAAATTCCTTTCTTGTCTCTGTCTAGTATGAGCTTTCACCTTTTCGTCCTTTCCACACCTATAAATATCGGACGATCACTCAACTCTCTACGCACACACATTCTGCGTACTATTCCATTCACTCCCACATTCCACAGTAAGCTCCATCAAGCCGGAGCAATTGGAGCGTTTGAGGTCTTCTCTGAGGAAACCTTGCTCGTTACCATCTTCATTTCCATTCTCATCACCGGGAAGATAACTCCCCATCATCTCGAGCCTAGAGGTATAATCCTAGTTGCTAAGAGATGACGAAGTCCAAAAGTGCCTTGCGCTCTCTACTTCCTCCTCTCTTCCCTCCTTCTCTCTTCGTTTTTCCTCTTGAGTGAGCCCTGAGTTCCATGGATTTAACTGAATTGTGACTATAAACATTTTTTATTCAACATTTAGTTTAATTCCCTCTTTTATATCCACATGGAAGATACTCTGTACAAAATGAGTGGATATGGATAATAAACGCATGAATCTCTTACTCTCTACCGTTATAATCCTTTATCTATGAATGCTCTTTGCAAATACGATGAATAATCACTTAAATTGTTGTAAAATCTTCAACCCGGATCTATCAGCTTTGATTTGAGTTGTATAATATCTTAGTATCTTTAGTATGTAGTTGGTGTTGATGAATGGTAGACGACGTAGTGAAATTCATACTTTGGTTGGAGTTGAAAAAAGGGTTGATGATTTGGAGCATTTGGAGTCACTTAGCCTATACATTCCCTACCTAAACCAATGTCCCTACATTACAAGCTTTATAAAGTCCTTTTTGATTCTAGTTTGTAGATATTACATGTTTAGTGTCATTTTGTTAGGTTTTATTTGTTATTTGTTATTCGTATTTGTGTCGTTTTTGTGTCATTTTGTGTTTGTGCCGCTATGATATGGGTATTTTTAGTATTTTGGTTGTTAGGTTTCGAGAAAGTCGAAGGATGAACGGAGTAACAAAAGAGCAAATTGGATGAATTTCGTGGGAGAGGTGGAGCGTCCGGTCGCAGGTAGGCGAGCGATCGCTCGCGTTTTGAAGCATAAATGAATTTCAACGAATGAATTGATGAGCGCTCGCTCATATGGGATTGAGCGCTCGCTCGCTTTGTAACTTAGCCGAGCGCTCGCTCGCATCGTGGCATGACTTATCCGATTTTTACCTACTTTATCTCAAATTCTATCTTGTATATATATGTCATTAAGTCACGAATTTTAGACATCTTTACCTTTAGTTTTTAGTTACGAATACTTTAGTTTTTAGATTTTATTGCTTTCAATTTGTTCCGGATCAAGTTCTTCAATTTGATTCAAGTTTCTTCGTTCGTTCAAGCTCCTTCGTTTTCGCTTTTAATTCGTAAGTTCTTTATTGCTTTCCTTTCGTTTAATTAATTGCGTTCTTGTTTCTTAAATTTAATTCTTAGATTCTTCGTTCAATTCCTTTGTTCGTTCTTGAGTTCGTAGTTTAGATTCGTTTTTCAAAGTTTCTTTTCTCTCGCTTTTCAAAGTTTCTTTTCTTTCATTTTTCAAGTCCTAGAGTTAGATTTATTTTTCATAAGATTTTCAGTTTTGATTCCATAATGTCTAGATTCGTTTTTGCTATTGCTTTCTCTAGGATTCCATGCCTAGGTAGATTTATTTCTTTTTCTTGATTTAATTAGTTTAATTAGTTTAGATTTATTTCTTGTTTATTAGATTAGATTTATTTTATTTGCTATTTCATTCTTGCAAATTTATTTTCTTGTCTAGGATTTAAAAACCAAAACCAAAACAAATTCTTTTTACTTGCTTTCTTAGATTTAGGCTAGTTTAGGATTGTTTTTACTACACGATTATTTACCTTGTTAAGTTTTCCTTGAGAATCGACTTTAGGTTTTGCTTACTAGTGCTAGGACAGATTTCGTTCTATTGTGAACACTTTTTGGTGAAACAAATTTTGGCGTGGTTGCCGTGGAAAACTTTAGGCTATTTAATTGTGTAGTATTTTTATTTTTTTTATTTAATTGCTTTCTTGTTCGATTTCTTTTCCCTTCCACACAGTGCGTTTTTATTCCGTTTGTTGAGTGTTGTATATGCATGGTCGCCGAAGTCTGCAGAGGAAGTTAGCGCCATACATCGACAACATCAATCGGAGGAAGGCGATTTTAGCCGTGAAGAAGGAGGAGGAGATCGACTTTCAGGACTACGATCTAGTCTTGCTATTTTCTGAGACCAAAGCAATGGCACGAGTTATGGGAGATTTCGCTCGCCCTACCTTTACTGCCACCACTTCGGCGATTGTCCTGACCGACCTGGTCAGGAATCATGAGCTTAAACCGCACCATTTAGCTTTGCTCCCTACCTACTACGGGCTGCCCAATGAAGATGCTCTCACGTTCATTCGCGAATATTGCATGATGGTACAAAATTTTCCATTGGGAGAGCTTTCGGAGGACAACTTGAAGTGTTTCCAATACACGTTAAAGGATAGAGCAAAGTCATGGTATCTCACTCTCCCGGCCAACTCTCTCACAACTTGGAATGCGGTGTGCGAGAAGTTCATGATGAAGTACTACCCCAACCGCGCAAGACACAAGAGGTGCGATCGCAGATCATGTATTTTGCGCAATGAGCCGATGAGCCTTTTCATGAGGCTTGGGAGAGATTCTAAGAATTGTTGCAGCAGTGTCCTCACCATCGAATGGCGTCTGAGATGCTTTGGAAATATTTCTACGATTCTCTAAATCAAACTTGCCTATTCAAGGTGGATGGCTCGGCCGGAGAAAACATCGGAGTGAAGACGGTCGATGAGCTGAGGATGATATTTGAGACTCTTGCTTCAAGTTCTCAACAAAAGTTGTCTCGGTCGAGGAAGATTGAGGCTAGTATGGTCACTATTAGCCCGGATTTGACAAAGCAAATGGCCGATATGATGAGGAAACTACAAGAACTCAAGATGAAGACCCCACTTACACCTTAGGAGCCTTGTGTCATGTGTTGACTAATTGGCCATGTCATCGACGAGTGCACTAGGAAGGTCGAGCTTACTTACGAAGGAGGAGCCGAACTCTACGCATCACTGATATATGTAAAATTTACCTCTTTTTTATAGTTAAAAGATTTGATTTATAGTCTTGTTAGTGTATTATTGTTCATGAGTTGTATGATTTATCACGTTTTGGACAATATTATGCTTGGGTGTTTCTTTGTGTTTTCAGGATTATTTTAAGGTTAGAAACCCGAGAGGAGACAAGAGATGAAGAATCGAGTGAAGAATCGAAGGTTGAAGATGATTTGGAGTCGAGCTGAATACCTCTTGATCAGACGCTCGATCGAGAGGTCTGTTGAGAGGAAGCTACTATATCAGCCTAAATTCTACATCTCAATCAAGAGATTTTTCAAGAGTCTCGATCGAACCTCTCGATCGAGAGCCCTTTCGAGAGGCTTTGGGTCGAGGGGCCTGACTTGTTCCGAAAATTGAGTTCTTTTAAGACTAGGTATCTATGTAAATTTCACCTATATATATTCCTTAGACTTAGCATTGTGTATCCTATCTTCATACAATTTATTTTAGCATATTTTAGAGTTTTGTATTCGACATTGAAGATTCGTTTCGGTTTATTCAAGATTGTAGTTCAAGTTCTACATCGTGTTCAACATTTATTCCAAGTTTTTCTTACTTTTACCTTTAACTATGTTCTTTCAATTTATTTTGTTCATGTTTACTTTAATTATGTCTAGCTAGATTCCTTTAGTTGATTTTAGGGTTTGTATGTCTAATTGAATCTATATAAGTTCTTTTAATTACAATTAGCCTGTCAATCTAGATGTATGTTTCATGGTGCTTGTTCTCATGCATGAATACTTGATCACTATTTATGTATGCTTAGTTATATTGTATGCCCTAGCCGGATAATTACATAATGGATCTCATGAATACATACTATGATGATTTATCTGTCCTAGCCAAAGTTAGATTGGCATAGGTCCTGCATATAGTTGATATATGTGTCGTAGTGTCGTAGCTGAACCTTGTTGATTATATCTATCGGTACTTGATCTATTTTGCACTTGATTTAATTCCTATGAGACCGAGTGAAGATTAGGATTTTATTGAGTGACTATCTATGTTGCCTTACCCAGAGTGTTAGATTATATTCGTGTATCGCATCTAGGTTGGATTAAATTGGTTAATTGGGTAGTTGTGTTGATTTAATTAGATAGACTTCCCTAGAATCAACATTGTTTCTTAATTGAGTTATTAGTTTGCTTTATTTGTTTATTTGCTTAATTATTTGAGTTCTTTTTATTTGTATATTTTATTTATCTAGGATTTTAAAAACGACATTCTTAATTTCTTTTTGCCTAAACATTTTGATAATTCTAGAGTACAGGTATTTTGTGTCATTTCGGTATATCAGCACTTGTGGAAATGATACTCGTATTTGTTCTTTACTATACCTATTTTGTGTGGTTGAAAATAGTGCGATCAAATCTTGGCGCCGTTGCCGGGGATTGATTAGATTTCATATAGATATTTTGAAATATGATTAATAGGTGATTTAGGCATTTATTTTTTTGTTTTTGTTTATTGATCTAACTTTTTCTTAACATTTTCCTTGTTCTTTAGGTAGTGCATGACCACCAAATCTAAAGGAATAAAACCTATTCCGATAAATTTGTAGCTCGAGCGCTCATTGAAGAAGAAGAGTCAGAAGAAGGAGACAACTAAGGTTAATAAACCACCAACACAACCCTCTTCAACACCACCATCACCGAAGAATCAAGATTCGATGGCGGACCAGGCAGTGAAGAGAACTCTCAAAGACTAGTTCAAGCCGGCTGTTGATCAATTTCAGAATGGAGGATGGGGGACTACTGAGGATAAAAATTTTAAGATCAAGACTTCCCTCATCAACATGGTACAAGCGAAACAATATGGAGGCACACCAATGGAGGATCCTAATGCTCATCTGAAGCAATTTCTGGACATTTGTGCCACATACAAGGCGAATGGAGTATTTCCTGACTACCTCAAGCTCAGTGTCTTTGTGTGGTCTCTCAATGACGATGCTAGAGAGTGGCTTGATGGTTTGGACAACAAAAAGGACATCAAGACATGGAGTGAGATGTGCACACTTTTCCTGAACAAGTTCTTCCCACCTTCAAGAGCTCAGAAGCTTCTCATTGAGATCAATCAGTTTCAACAATTTTGACAGACGAGATGACGAGGAATTTCATAACAACGTCGGATGCAAGGATGAGAACTCTGGAGTTGCAACAATCCACTATAGGGAACAACTAAAATAGCTTGACCAAGCAATTGTAAATGTTCGAGACTCAAATTGGTCAGTTGGACAATGCTCAAGCCGGAGTTCACAAGCCCGGTCAGTTTCCGAGCACAACCGAGCAAAACCAGAAGAACCACCAATGCCATGCTATTAAGCTTCGGAGCGGCACTCGGTGTTCCAATCCATCTCTGGTAGCTGAAGATATTGACGATGGAAAATACAAGGATTCAATGTTGGAAGGGAAAAACAGAAGAAATCCGAGAGAGACGCCTCTCGACAGACATCTCGATCGAGAGGCCGGTCGAGAGGATGTTTCTGGAAATCAGAAGATCCCTCTCGAACCCCCTATCGACCAAGAGGGGGATCGAGAACTTTTTGACGAGGAACTCCAGGATCATCTCGATACCTCTCTCGATCGAGAGGGAGGTCGAGAGCCAGCCCAGATAATTCTTCAGAAACCTCTCGACACCCCACACGATCGAGATGGCGGTCGAAAGGCCAAAGTTCAAATCCAGAAGGTCCCTCTCGACCGACCAGTCGATCGAGAGGGAGGTCGAGAGCCAGCAGCTCCACCTCAACACCCTACTTATGTTCCGAAGGCCCCTTTCCCACAACGATTGGCCAACAACAAGCAAGACGAGAAGTATCAACGTTTCTTGGAGATCTTTCAGATGGTCAACATCAACGTACCTCTTCTCGATGCACTTTGAGACATGCCCAATCATATGAAGTTTATCAAGGACGCGGTCTCGGGAAAGAAGAAGTGGGGAATGTTCGAAACGATCAATCTAACGGAGGAGTGCAGTGCGGTCCTACAAATGAAGATCCCGTTGAAGCAGAAGGATCCTGGGAGGTTCACCATAGCATGCAAGATCGATGAGCAAGTTTTCCAGAATGTGTTATGTGATCTTGGTTCTAGCATCAATTTGATGCCACTATCCATCTTCAACAGGCTCAAGATTGGAGAGATGAAGCCGACTACCATCTCCCTACTTATGGTGGATCGATCAGTTTCTTATCCAAGGAGGATAGTGAAGATGTGTTCGTGCATGTCCAAAATATTGTCTTCCCAGCTGATTTTGTAGTCTTGGATATGCCAGAGGAGGCCAACCAACCATTAATCTTAGGATGGCCATTTTTAGCTACGGGGAGAGCATTGATCGATGTTCAAGATGGGGACATCACTTTTTCGGGTCAATGGAGAAGAGCTAAAGATTTAGATCTATGAAGCAATGAAGAGGCCCGACGATCATCGTGAGGATATATTCTCCATCCAAACATTGATTCCACCTACTTAGGAGGAGGCTCTCAACCTTTGTATCTCCAATTCACTCTACTCATACTCGGAGATTTATGAAGCTTGCGATGAGATTTTAGTGTATCTAAATCAGTTGGATGCGAATCAACCATCCCCAAATCAAAAGGAGGCCCTTTACCTCGACATCAACAAGAAGGTGGATAGAGGAGTCATCGATGAGGAGGATGAGATCTCTGCCCCAAAAGTGGAGTTGAAGCCACTATCGGAGCACCTCAAGTACCAATTCTTGGTTGAGGAGGAGACATACCTGGTGATCGTTTCTTCCCACTTGACAGAGATGAAAAAGGACAAGCTATTGAGGGTTTTGAGGAAGCACAAATCTGCGATTGGATGAACGATTGTCGACATCAAAGGCATTAGTCCCTCGATTTGCATGCACAGGATATTGCTCGAAGATGATCATCGCCCGAGAGTTCAACCCCAAAGACGATTGAATCCAGCTATGCAAGAGGTCGTGAGGAAGGAAGTCATGAAGTTACTCGATGCCGGCATGATCTATGCCATCTCGGAGAGCGAGTGGAGGAGTCCTACTCAAGTGGGGTCGAAGAAAGGAGACGTGACGGTGATAAACGATGAGAAGGGTGAGCTGATAACGACAAGGCTTGTCACGGGATAGTATGCATTGATTATCGCCTTCTCAACCCAACAACAAGGAATGATCACTTTATCCTTCCGTTCGTGGA
This sequence comes from Thymus mandschuricus, assembly GCA_029379335.1. NCBI lineage: Eukaryota > Viridiplantae > Streptophyta > Magnoliopsida > Lamiales > Lamiaceae > Thymus > Thymus mandschuricus. Next base: position 13,555,926 of record CM057081.1, on the reverse strand, counting down.
CCAAATGCTTGATAGATTCGCCGGACATGAGTATTATTGCTTCCTCAATAGATATTCCGGCTACAATCAGATTGTCATCGCTCCGTAGGACCAACACAAGATGGCATTCACTTGCCCGTATGAAGTTTTTGCCTATAGGAGGATACCATTCGGATTGTGCAACGCTCCAGCAACTGTTCAAAGGTGTATGATGGCCATGTTCCATGGTTTGATCAAGAACATCATGGAGGTCTTCATGGATGATTTTTCGGTATTTGGTTCTTCTTTTGACCATTGCTTGGAAAATCTGTCCATGGTGCTTCAAAGGTTAGGGATGGCAACGGGGCGGGGCGGGGCTGGGTATAGCTTCCCCACCCCCATACCCGCCTCCAAAAATTCGCCCCGAAACCCACCTCGAAACCCGATTAAATCAATGCGGGTTCGGGGCGGGGATTACCCGACGAAAGAAGGATACCCGTCGTATACCCGATTTCAATTTTTTTATTAAAAAAATTGATTTTTTTATATAAAAAATATTTTTTTTTTAAAATAAATAATAATTAATTTAATGTTAAAATTAATTTATGATTAAAAAATAGTTAATTAATTAATATAATATTCATAAACTAAAAATTTTTTTTTACTAAAGATTAATAACAAAATATTAAATTTATTAAAAATTTAAATATAATTTTAAATTATTAGTATTTAATTTACTATCGGGGCGGGTACGGGGTGGGGACCCTCAAACCTGCCCCCGCCCCGATCCCGTGTCGGGTACATGATTCAATACCCAAACCCGCCCACGAACCCTAAAACTTTCCCCCGCCCCCGTCCCATTAGGGGCGGGTACCCGCGAGTAATCGGGTTTGCGGGTAAAATTGTCATCCCTATCAAAGGTGTGAGGAGATGAATCTAGTTCTCAATTGGGAGAAGTACCACTTCATGGTGCAAGAAGGAATTGTGCTCGGCCATAAGGCGTCATCGCAAGGATTGGAGGTAGATCGACCCAAAGTTGTTGCTATCGAGAAGTTGCCACCACCAACCAATGTCAAATCGGTGACGAGATTCTTGGGCCATGTCGACTTCTATAGGAGATTCATCAAGGATTTTTCAAAGATCACGAAGCCGCTTTGTGGATTACTCGAGAAGGACGTCAAGTTTGTTTTAGATGGAGATTGCTTGGAAGCCTTCGAGAAGTTGAAGAAGGAGCTGATTTCGACTCCCGTCTTGGTCTCACCGGATTGGAGTGCCCCGTTCGAGCGTATGTGTGACACGAGTGATTGGGCCGTAGGAGCTGTTTTGGGGCAGGAAAGGGGGAAACTTTTCCGAGTCATCTACTATGCTAATAAGATGTTGGACTCGGTCCAAAGGTACTACACCACCATGGAGAAAGAGCTACTTGTTGTGGTCTATGCTTTGGACAAGTTTAGACCTTACTTGGTGGGATCTCACACGATTGTGCACACCGACCATGCCGCCATTCGCTACCTATTCAACAAGAAAGACTCGAAGCCAGGGTTAGTTCGTTGGATTCTACTTCTTCAAGAGTTCGACATGGAGATCAAGGATAGGAAGGGGTGTGAGAATGTGGTGGCTGGTCATCTTTCGAGACTTGAACAGCAGGTGGAAAGAGAGGATTCGAGAATCGTCATCACGTAGAGTTTCCCTTATGAGCAGATTTTTGAAATCGGTGAGTACACCCCATGGTTCGCTGACGTCATCAATTACATGGCGATTCAACATGTTCCTAAAGGTCTCTCGTCTCACCAAAACAAGAAGTTCCTCCATGATTGCAAATTCTATTATAGGGTGGATCCATATCTCTATCGGAAGTGCACTGACGGAATTATTTGGAGGTGTGTTCGACAAACGGAGTGGAAGAAGATCATTGAAGATTGCCATAGTGCTCCGAATGGGGTACACTTTGCAGCAAATCGCACTGCCGTAAAGATCTTCCATAGTGGATTCTATTGGCCATCGATCAACAAGGATTGCTATTCTTACATCAAGACATGTGATCGTTGCCAAAGGATGGAGAATATTTCGAAGAGCGCAGCACAAAATCATGGAGGTGGAACTCTTCTGTTGCTCCAAAAAAGAGTTAATTGGTGTATGGAGGGGGGGGGGGGGGGGGGGGAATACACCAATAGCCAACCGTTTTTTCGATTTAGAAAACAAACTGTCCCTTTACAGAGAAAGACAGGTTGATCTATCAAGCTTGTGGTTATAACAAGCTTGATCTATCAGACTGTCAAAGTGCGGAATGTGGTGGAAAGGTTGAGCTAGATAACTCTTTGATGTAAAATCTTTTACAGCCTTTGTAGAGAGACTGTTATATGCTATGAATGTATGAGCATTTTATCAATTAAGAAAGCGAATAAAGAGAGTAGAGAACACAGAGTATTTTTACGTGGTTCGGATATAACTATCCTACTTCCACGGTAGATCAAGCTAGATCTACGAATCCCTTTACTTTTGGATTCTACTTCTCTCTTGTTTATACTGACTGAGTATCAGTTTCATACAATATACAATCTTTTCGATTTTCAATCGAATATCAGCGTACAATCTCAACTATACTAGCTAATCACTAAATATATGAGAGAGAGAGTACAGGGAGCTTGATGCAGCAGTAAACACAACAAGCTTGAGGTATAACAATGGTGAAATTCTCTATCTTCAACACTTGGGAAAGCTCTAGGATTTTTGAATGTTGAATGGACGTGAATTTTGAGAGAATTTCTTGTAGCGATTTGGCTCATAAGATTAATGAGTTTCCCGTACTTGAACCATTGTTGTCAAAGGCTTTGTATAGGCATAGTTTAAAAACTAGCCGTTGTGAGTCCTTCAAATTATAGCCGTTAGAAAACAGCTGACGTGGCATAGAGCAGTTGCAGAGATGACTCAGCACTTCGAGTGGGTCTAGACAGCTGGCAATGGCGGTGGAAGCTATGTGGAGGGAGGTTGATCTATCTGAACGATCAACAGCCTGTCTTTGGCAGCTAGGTGAAAGAGCTTAAAGAGCCTGGCCGAAGAACCTGCAAAGCATGAATAATGGAGAGCTAGTTGACCTTTAATATGTGAGGCTGTTATGGACAACGACCTCATTCTTTAAGGAGAACAGACTCGATTAGAATAGATAAACATAATATCATGCCGTGCAATGCCGAAGTGTGGTTTTGAAAAACATCATCAAAATAACTGCAGAGGGTTCCCAACATCTTCGATGTATGTGGGATCGACTTCATGGGCCCCTTTCCCAAGTCTAGTGGGTTCTCCCAAATACTTCTTGCGGTGGAATATGTCTCTAGGTAGGTCGAGGCCATCCCTACAGCCACCAACGATTCGAAAGTGGTTATCATATTCCTCCAACGAAATATTTTTTCTCGGTATGGAACTCCGAGAGCTTTGCTTAGCGATGGAGGGAGACACTTCAACAATCGTTGGATAGGATCACTTCTAGCCAAATATAGATTTAAGCATAAGGTGAAAACGCCCTACCACGCTCAAGCCAACAACGATCAAGCCGAACTTGTTAATCGAGAGATCAAACAAATCTTGGAAAAGACCGACACCAACAAGGAGTGGGCGAAGTACTTGGATGACGCACTTTGGGCCTATAGGACGGCTTTCTAGACCCTAATTGGGAGGTTTCCATTGATGGATTTGTATACTAGAAAGCAGGCCTTTTAGCTTGTATGCATGTGTTGTCCATAACCACTTACAATCTCCTATCTGATTAACTATGAATTGTTATTGTTGGGAATTGTTATGGATATAGCATTTATTAAGGGGGAACTCAAGTGGGACACTTTGAAAATTGCATATGTTTTGATTTGATCCCAAAACCCCAAGTATCCTATTCCCAAGCGACCCAATTTGATGTAGAATAGGTTAGAAATTTTTCTAAGCCTATACTGTTAGGATGGCTCTTTACTTTGCTTTAGTCACTTAAGTTTTAGACTGCAGGAATTTCAAGTGGAGGCCACTCGCTTGAGTGTGTTTCCCAAGTGAACCAAGTCTTGCGAGCCGAAGCGAAGCGTGCCGAGGAATAGCGAAGCGAAGCGAGCGCTACAGTAGATTTGAAGCGAGTCTGCTAAAGCGAAGCGAAGCGAGTGCTACTGTGACAAGCCAAAGCGGGTCAACACGGGTCAACGATTACTAAAGCAGATATTCGGGATATTTATTTTCCAAGTACTTGCTACAGTATGACCTTGAAGCAACTCGATCAAAGCGGACGCTACAGTTCTAAAGCGAAGCGAGCCCCTACCTAACAGAAAGCGACAGCACAATTCCCGCTCATATTTGAACGTCGAGTTCAAATCGAGTCAACTGAAGATCATCACATTAATTGCAAGATCTCCACGTGTCGATTGAAGAGAGGAGCAGCTGAGTTGACTGCCAGGCCGACAAGGGCGCCGCAACAGTACTGGGTCGCTCCAGTTACTGTTGTGTTTGTATCTTAGCCATTTTTGGCAAAGAGCCAAAACTGAGCATCTGAAAAGCAGCCAGCCTGTGCAAGGACTATCGAGAGTAGGAGGGACAAGGCCACCTACCAAGCAACAGATCTCGGCCAACCCTCCGCCTATAAAAAGTGAAGGATGAAGACGAAGAGAAATAGAACACTACTTGAGCTTTCAGCGCCTACTGCAAACAAATACTCCCACCCTTCAGCATACTTTCGAGTCCTTGCGTCCAAGTGTTCTCCGAGTTCTAGTTCCATCGGAACTTGTCTTCGCAACCTTCACACTTAGAGTTCTAAGCCTACTTCATATCCAAGCTTAGAGAAGAGCTCTAGCCATCTTTGTATTCACTGTAAAGAGCTCTTCATTAGTGTGTCTATTGAGAAACCAAAAACCCTAACCCTAAAGTTCTGTTAGGTTTGTGTGTTCGTCGAGAGGTTGTTTTCGATCCAAGGCTCTACTTTTCTCTATAGTAGAAGCCTCGATCATAGAGTCTAGATCCAAGCTTACACTTTCCTCGATTGTGTAAAGCTCAATCGAAGCTTAGGTTGTAAGGAGAACCCGTAATCTCCCTGTAGTTGGATTGAAGCAAGTGAAGCTTCAAGTCCAGTTTAGGTTTTGTGTGGTGAACCCGTAATCACCCAGTCGTCGTCAGATCCAAGAAAGTGAAGCTCGATCTTGACATAGGTTTTTGAAGAACCCGTAATCTTCAAAGTTCTTGAGTGAAGAGAACTAGTTGCCTAGTGCAACAAGTGGACGTAGGTGTTTTATCACCGAACCACTCTAAATCGTTGTGTTGTATCTCAAACCCTAATCTCTCTATTTTCTGCTTACTGTTTGATTATTCATTGCACAAGCATTTAAACAAACTTAAACTGAAGTTTTCAAATACTTAGGAAAGATTAGCTCACCGAATTTCCGCATCTTGAGTAAAGTCTCACTCTTGATCAAGCGTTTGCTTAGGTCAAGAGATTAGCTGATACTGTAGATCCAGCCTTCGGCTAGGTCTTAGTTTCCAAGCGAGCACTTTACTTAAAACTCTGAGTTATTGGAAAAGAAGTTGAAAAACTTCAAAACACGTATTCACCCCCCCTCCCCCCCTCTACGTGTTTTTCCTCTAACAGACCGGGACCGACAAGTGGTATCAGAGCAGCGGTTCTTTCGAGCCACTGCTTTGCATATCCGAAGCGAGTCCCCTCTCGCTTCACGTTGTCTCACTGAACCGGATCCTTTTCCTAAGTGCGTAAAATCCTCACCCACGCATACTGCATTACTACTGATAGTTTGCTATGTCTACATACAGTGCATCTAATCTTCCGCAGTTCTCTATAGAAGGGTACGAGACATGGAGCTTTCAAGTCGAGAACGTGGGAGGTAATCGAGGAAGGATCGATTGAAATCAAGAAAGCCATTTCTGTGAATGTTCCAGCCGCCGAAGGCCGTGCAGCCCACGTCAGGCAAGAATACGTGGAGAAGGACAAGGATGAGTACAACTACCATGACTTCAAAATCGCCAACCTGACAAAATCGCACGCCACACAATGTAGAGCACTGTGTCGGATGCCTATCTTCCTAGGATCAGGAAGTGCGTAACGGCGAAGGAAATGTGGGAAACCCTAGCTCTCATTTCTCAGGGCACAGACAAGATCAAGGAGAACAAACTTGCCGTACAAATGCGGGAGTTTGAAAGCCTGATAATGAAGCCTGGAGAGTCAATCGACGCCATCGAACTGAGAGTCACCAACATCATAGCCACTCTAAATTCACTTGGGAAGGAACTCACAGACAAGGAGGTGAATCTAAAAATCATTCGAGCTTTCACACGGAAGTGGCAGACCATGAAGGAGCTGTATCTGGCAACTAAGGATTTGTCCAAGCTCACACCAGAGATCCTGTTCTCCGAACTCAAGGCGCACAAGTTCGATCTTAATCGAATGAGTCTTGACGATGAAGATGAAGCTCCTACACCGTCGAAAGGAGTCGCTTTCAAAGCCATAGAAGGATCAAGCGACCAGACACTCGCTAAGATGTCAAGAGAAGAACTGGAAGAGCACGTTGCATTTTTATCAAAGAACTTCATCAAAATGAATTCACGTGTGGGGAAGTACAAAAGATTTTACAAACAGTACAAGGGAAGGAGCACTGAAGCTCGCGATGGAAAAGGGAAGAGAGAAGAGACAGCCAAGCCGATCTCACGAGACATGATGGATGTGGAGTGCTATCACTGCCAAAAAATGGGCCATTACAAATTTGACTGCCCAAAGCTAAGTGCCAAGGAGCGAGAAGAACTGAAGGCCAAGAGAGAAGCTCCCCGGCGAGCGCTTGTAGCGAGTGAAACACCAGTCGCTTCAACTGAAGATGTCTCAAGCGACTCGGATGCATTCACTGATCCCAACTCCAGTGAAGAAGAGGATCTTGGACTCATGGCACTCACCGATGAAGATACAGGGGAGGTATTTTTCTATCCATCCATCAGTTCAATTACAATGGCACACACTCACCAAGAGGAAGTTCATTCCTCGACATGGAGTGAGTTGCTTGACAAACACAAAAAACTGTCAAGCGACCACAAAATGTTGAAACATGCTATGTCTAATAGCGAGAGAGAGAACCGAAAGCTAGCCACTGAACTTGACTCAGTCAAGATTAATCTTAGGGCTATGACTAGTAAGTTCGAGGATCTCTTTGCTAGGCATAAAAGCTTGGAGGGAAGGTATGAAACCCAATCCAAACTAGTGGCCAATTTGAACAAAGCCTCGTATGCAAGGCAGGCACTAGAGAGTTCGCTTCTACCTTTTGGTAGAAAGGGAGGACTCGGATATGAGGGTGGACCTTCCAAGCCCACAGTCTTTGTTGGTGCTTCAAACACGACACCATCAGTTCCTTTGGATGTGCCCACTGCCTCCAAAGCAACCACCAACAAGGACAAAGGCAAAATGGTTGAGAACCCTAAGTGGAAGCCAATGAAAATGTTATATCTTCAAGGGTAGATTCTAAGGGTAAGCAAAATTCAACACTCCCTAGCACTCACAATGCTAAAACTTACCAATCAAAGGGTAAAGAGAAGACTGTTGAAGCTTCTAAGTCTCAAACCAAGACACGAGAGACAAAGGATCTTCCTTTCAAAAAGAGAAGTAATGTCTATGTGTCACGTGAGCCGGATTGGAGATGGTCCAACCATACTCATGTTGAGGGGGAAGTACTTGAAGTACCCAGAGGTCGCTTCAAATATCAAAGGTTTCTCAAGCGAGTAAGGGTCAAAACTCTAAGTTGACCGCTTCAAGGAAACCAAGCGAGTCGCTTCACAAGACTAGAAACCCTAAATCAGTCTCTAAGCCTAAGGCTAATCCGAAGCCAGTCGCTTCAGGATATAAGCAAAAGGGCAAGAGCATAGGTGTGTCTCAAGCGAGTCAATACCCCTCATGCACACACTGTTGCACATGTGAAGCTGCATCTAAGCAGAAGTCACACTTTAGAAAGGTCAAGAAGCCCAAAGCACAAGCTAACTCTCAAAAGGGAGTGAAGCAAGTGTGGGTACCGAAAGGGACTAACCTGCAAGGACCCAAACTGATTTGGGTACCAAAATTTGTCTAATTGCAGGTGAGCGCCGTGGACCCCATGCCAAGTGAAGGTCAACCTATTTTGTACTTGGACAGTGGATGTTCAAGACATATGACTGGCATGAAGTCTCTACTTCAAGATTATATTGAGAAGAAGGGTCCACACGTAACTTTTGGTGACAACTCTCGAGGAAGCACCAAGGAATACGGCGCACTGAGGATTGGAAAGCTTACAATTGAGGAGGTTTCCTACGTGGAAGGACTGAAGCACAACTTGCTATCCATCTCACAATTATGTGATAAAGGATACAAGGTGAAGTTCATCTCCAACAAGTGCATTGTAAAAAGCAAGCTCACATCCCAGATTGCACTCACTAGAGTTAGACAAAGGAATGTCTACATTGCGCAATGGGATAGCTGCAAAGAGGAAACGTGCTTGGTCGCTAGAAGTGCTACTAAAATTGGATGGCTATGGCACCGACGTTTGAATCATCTCAACTTCAAGACGATCAATCGCTTAGCTCAAAAAGGCTTGGTGCAAGGCATACCTAATGAGGTCTTTGTAAAAGATCATCCATGCTCACCATGCCAACGAGGGAAGCAGACGAAGAAGCATTTTGCCAGTCAAGAAGAAGCATCTTCCAAGCGAGTGCTGGAGCTACTTCACATGGATCTATTTGGACCAGTTACTCCAGTCAGTGTAAATGGAAGAAAATACACTCTCGTTGTAGTCGACGATTTCTCTCGCTACACTTGGGTTGTATTTCTCTTTAGCAAGAAGGAGACATTGTCCAAGCTGCCACAATTGCTAACGCGTCTTGCTGTGGAGAAGAACCAAGCGATTCCCACCATCCGCTCCGACAAAGGCACAGAGTTTCTAAACTCAACCGTTGAAGCATACTGCACGGAGCATGGCATAGCACACCAGACGTCCTCAGCACGCACACCTCAGCAGAATGGAGTTGCTGAAAGAAGAAACTGGATTATCAAAGAAGCCGTTCGCACCATGATTACTGATTCGAAGCTTCCAATGAAGTATTGGGCTGAAGCTGCCAACACAGCATGCTACACTCAAAATCGGACGCTTCTCAACAAACGGTTCGACAGAACACCATATGAAATATGGACAGGGAGAATTCCTAACATATATTATTTTCATATCTTTGGTTGTAGGGTCTTCATTCACAACAATGGGAAGTCACAGTTGAAAGCTTTCGAAAGCAAAGCTGATGAAGGAATATTCTTAGGATATTCAACATCCAGCAAAGCTTACAGAGTATTCAACTGTAAAACCCTAATTGTGGAGGAATCACCCCATGTCGTATTTAATGAATCTTCATCAAGTCTTCCACAGGAACAGGTTAAAGCGAATGAAGAAAAGTCAAGCGAGGAACCCGTTAATCCACTAACTTGGGACATGCTTGATGATGATGAAGAAATCAAGGATTCAAGCAAGCAGATTGCCCAAGAAAAGGTTGAAGCTGCCCCCAAGGCGCATGAAGCGAGTGCAGGCCAAACACCCATTCCAGTCGCTTCAGATGGAGAAGCAAGCGACCAGGATAAAGAAGGGGAAGAAGCTGGTGGATCCAAGCGTGCATGGCTCAAGAATCATTCACCTAGCCAAATTATTGGAGATCTATCCAAAGGTGTGGTGACCAGAAGCCAAGTATTTGGAGAAAGTGCTATGTTTAGTTACTTTCTGTCCAACATCGAGCTAGCATGCATGGAGGAAGCCCTAGCTGATTCTAATTGGGTGGTTGCCATGCAAGAAGAGCTCAACCAGTTAATCAGGAACGACGTATGGTATCTCGTGGATCATCCCAAAGTTCACCAAGTGGGTGTTCAAGAACAAGACGGAAGAGGACCACAACATCGTGAGAAACAAGGCTCGACTCGTCGCCAAAGGCTACTGCCAAGAGGAAGGGATCGATTTCAATGAGACTTTCGCTCTAGTAGCCAGGCTTGAAGCGATCAGACTATTTCTTGCCTATGCAGCGGCTAAGAAATTCAAGGTCTATCAAATGGACGTCAAGAGCGTGTTTCTCAATGGAGAACTCAAGGAAGAAGTGTATGTGGAGCAGCCGCCGGGTTTCGAGCAGGGAGATAAAGTGTATAGACTGAAGAAGGCCCTGTATGGATTGAAGCAGGCGCCTAGAGCATGGTATGATACGCTATCTCAGTTCTTGGTGGATAATGGATTCCACAAAGGGAAGATAGATCGGACTCTCTTCACAATCAATTATGGAGAAGATATGCTCTGGGTCCAGATCTACGTGGACGACATCATATTTGGGTCACCAAACCAGTCGCTTAGCGAGAAGTTTGGAGAGTTGATGAAGACCAGATATGAGATGTCAATGATAGGTTTGATGAGTTGCTTCCTAGGTCTTCAAGTGAAGCAGCAAGATGATGGAATCTTCATCAATCAAGCCAAGTACACTCGACATATGCTTGCCAAGTTTGGTATTCAGCATGCTAAAGCTGTGAAGATCCCAATGAACACCAACTGGAAGATGGAGCTAGACCTAGAAGGGAAGTCGGTGGATGCTACATACTACCGTGCTTTGATCGGGTCCCTTCTATATCTCACTGCAAGTAGGCCAGATATTGCTTTTGCAGTCGGAGTCTGTGCTCGCTTCCAAAGCAATCCCAAGCACAGCCATCTTGAAGCTGTGACAAACCGATATTTTATATGCATTTCAAGATGTTTTTAGTAGGTTTTGGCTCTGATATGTGTGCTTAAATGAATAGGAAATGATAGGTTTTCATACTTATGCGTTTTCTATATGCTTTGCATTTTCTCTTGATTTTCGTGCCTATTTCAGGCGCTGTGACAATATTCTGGGCGAGTTTGACTTATCCTATGTCGAAGAGGATCGAAAGAGGAAGCCGTAGCACTTTGCGGATTAATTTTCCGATGTCGGACGAGAGAGAACGAGCCAAACCGTGAGAGCGCGCAAACTGTGAAATGTGGGCGGAAATGCACAAGTCAAACGGAAATGCACTAGTCAACCCTTCATTTAACTTTCCAGAAATTACAAATTTTACCCCACCTTCTCACTCAAGTTTCTCTTTATTGCAATTTGACCCCAACTTACGGGAAGTCTATAAATACCTTGTTATTTGCCTCATTTGGCATATGGTTTTCACTTGTAATTCATTTTATGCACAACAACTTTTAGAACCCTAGTTTCCCTCTTTCCTTTTTGGTATTTTCAAATATTGTTGGATGATCAAGCTTGAAGATTGAGGATTATTGAAGCATTTCTTCTCCTTTTACTTTCCTTGTTATTTCTATTATGAATTTCCTTCTTTTTGTTGGTTTGATTGTTAGATCTATGATGTGTGGCTAGTTTTCTTAGAGGTTTCAAATGATGGATGGTGTGAATTAGGCTAGGATTTGGTGGTTTTTGATGTGGATCTACCTTTCCTTTGAGTTGCCTTTGGATTTGATTGAATTTAATTGCATGAATGATTGACATCCATGAGTGCATACAAGGTGTTTGATGGAATGCCTAGGAAGCTTCCATTCATAGCACTTGGCATGAATCCTTGCTCATATTATCTAGTATTGATTTGCATATGTTTAGAATGGTAAGCATGTTATTCAATCCACTAGTTATCAAGTCTTAGGAGGATGAGATAGCTTGATTTATGTAATAATGCCACTCAAAGGAATTAAAATGGTTTGATACATCATTTTCCTAGTCCTTAGCCTAATCACACCGGAAATAATTTGAATCCTTGTTTGTTTTTATCGATTTTCTACCACTTGTCTTTACTTACTTGCTTTTACTTGCATTGTTTACTTATTTGATTGTGAAAACCACAAACCATGATATATGAGTGCTTAGATAGCATAATGGACCTTAGATAGCTACTTGACACCTCTTTCGACACACTCACTCCTTGTGGTTCGACCCGGACTACTAGCTAGTTCGGTTATTTTATTATTGCTAGGCTAGAAATGGCCTAGTCAAGCTGCCAAGCGAATCCTTCGCTATCTCAAAGGCACCGTCAACATGGGGCTGTGGTATCCTGCTGAAGACAATCTGGAGCTCACGGGATACTCAGATGCTGACTATGGAGGATGCCATGTTGATAGGAAATCAACGTCGGGAACTTGTCAGTTCTTGGGAAGCAAGCTGATCTCAAGGTTTTCAAAGAAGCAAACTAGTGTAGCTACTTCAACGACTGAAGCCGAATATATGGCCGCTGGAAGCTGCTGTTCTCAAATCCTATGGCTTCGTCAGCAATTGAAGGACTACAAAGTTGAAGCGAATGAGATTCCAATCTTCTGCGACAATAACAGTGCAATATGTATCTCGCTGAATCCAGTGCTTCATACCAGATGTAAGCACATGGAAATTCGACATCACTTCATCCGTGATCATGTCGAGAAGAAGGATATCAAGCTCGAGAAAATCCATACAGATCTCCAGCGAGCAGATATCCTCACCAAGCCTCTAGCTGAGTCTCGTTTCAATCAGCTCTGCGTGGAATTAGGGTTACTAGACCCTGGTGAAGAGTGCTAGAGGATGCACATAGGAGTGGACGCTTGTGCTCAAGTGACCCTCGCTTTGGATATTCACCAATTCAAGCGAGTCACTTCAAACCTCACTCGCTTGAAGAAGGAGTAATAAGGTGGAGAAAGGTGGAGTGTTGGAAGACGTTCCCTACCCGCTTACAGGAATTGTTAAGCCATTGGTTAAGGGGGAACTATTGATTGCTCTCGGAGTAATCTACTTCCAAAGCGAGCAAGGAAAGCTACTACTTATCCTAGGATTCCTAGCTAGTGGGTATAAACACTCGCAAGTGTCGTTTCTAGTAACAGTTGTGGGGTCTTTTATCGGGCCTTCCCACGTTAAAATGGTGAAATCTTAGGCAGGGCTGGCACCTAGACCTTGTGTCCTCTTCCCATCTTTCCGCCGAAGAGGAGCATGTCTTCTCATCTCCTTCGTCGTGGATAAACATTCACTCTTTACTCACTCTTCATTGAGTTGAGCTGCCGAATGTCTATCCATTCTTCTCCCACCTTGAATTTTACATCGCTTCAATTTTCCCTATTCTGGGTCAAGCGAGTCAAATGCAAATTCATTCTGTAGATTCTAGAGGAGATCTTGAAAAGTTACCTTTTACTTCAAAAGGTTGCAGGGCTGGTGACATGCTTCTGCTTAAAAACGAGATTGTCTTGTCAGAGCATTCTCATTGTCATCATGTCCTATTCCGACCTGAGATAAGGACTTGTACTCATCTCCCATTCGTTGTGAATAAGTACACTTACGTGAAGCTCCCTTCGGGTTGTAGTAAGCTTGTGTACTCTATTCATTCTCCCCCTCATTCCTTCGATGGAGGAGTCTCTAGTTCGAAGAGGAAGATGGAAGAGATGAATGCCACGAAGACCAAGCTTGAAGAAATATTCAACAAGTAGGGTCAGATTCTACAAAGTGGTATCAATCTCCTACAATGTGAGATTGACTGGTAAGTGCTTCAATTCAAGTACACTAAGTAATGTGAAGCGTGCTAGAAACCTTCACTTACTATGTGGAATATATGAAATGAATCTGACACAAATACAAAGAGGAAAACATTCTTGTTTATCCTCGAAGTATGTAAGTCAGAAACATTTTAAATTATATCAAGAAATTTCAATTTCTTATTCCAGTCACTTCAGATGGCCAAGGGAGTGCTACGTCACTCAAGCGAGCCATCGCAAGTGAGTGCGGAACAGACACGCCAAGCGAGTACGTCACAAGCGAGTAAAAGCGAAACGGCTACACTTGAAGCGAGCGAGTACAAAGTGAAGCGTACGAGCTGTCCGCACTCGAGTGCAATTTTACCTTTTTGCTTTTGCATTTAATGCAGATTCACGTACAAGGAGAAATAGCGGGTGCGTGCAGTTCAATTCAAATTAGAAGCGGGAATTCCGCACAAGATCCAGCCGTCGAATCTCAACAGTTCTTGATTCTCAGCCACTGGATCGACGCCTATTGTAGAGACGAATTGCAGAAGGCCACGTGGAGAGCCAAGTCAACTTGACGGCTCACTTTTACTGTGGTGACGCCGGACACGTCAATCTAATCGCCGAATTCCGCCGTATACAAACAGGATTCTCGGGGAATTTACTGCCTTGCCCCCTGCCATGTCAGCCGAACCCTAAATCTATATAAAGGGAGGCACCAGACTTGCAGAAACTTTTATCACTTTCAAAATTTGCCATTCTCGTGCAAGATCTGCAATCACTCTGCAACTCACGAGTCTCAACCCCAGCGTTTTAAATCTTCATTCCAATCTCACTAAAGCTTCAACTATGGGAAAGAAACTTAAATCTCAAACGATGGAGGAGTTTCTAACCTTAACTGATAACAACGTCAATCATCTCGATCCTAAGGTTGTTGAAGAAAACGGATTCTTCCGCAAGGCTGTGACCACGGCCGGCTTGTGGGAATTCGTCACGGCGGTACCGGGGAAGATTCTGGCCAAAGCGGTGGCCGAACTCCTACTGAACTTGAAGGAGGGTCAGAACTCTTCAACGTTCACAGATCTGCAGAACGGAAGGCTGGTGGAAGTGGATCTGAGTGCCATAGCCGGAGTTTTTAACCTGCCGGAGGAAGGAGCAAACTCTCTACTGGACCTGGAGTTGTCCGTCGACGTAGAGTTCGCAAGATTCACCGTCGAGAAAGAAGCAGTGTTTGACGCAAAGAACGGCAGCATAAGAGCAGATCTGGAGTCTCCGTTCAATCTCATCTACGAACTCTTCACCAAGTCCATTGCCTGCTATGTCGAAAATTTAGGCCAACTTTCCGACATAAAACAGTTCGCCACCACTGTCATCGTGGACAGTTTGACAGGCACGAAGTTCAACTGGCACGGATGGTTTTTCAACCAAATCCACGAGGTTGCCAAGGACTTCAAGTTTGTGAAAGGAAGCACCGATCAAATCCTTCACAAGGGAAAACTCAAATTCTTCTTGGTGTGGCTGCTGGGAAAGATCAAATTCTTCTCCAGAATCTCCTTCGCACTGGAGAAACTGTTCCCCAACATGAGATGATCAGACACAGTCGACTACAAGAAGAACACCATATTCTTCGACTTGTGGAAGACTGATAAAAGAGCAGTGGATCTGGGGATCCTTGCCGTTGAAGTACCCCTCGCAGCACCCGTCGCCGAAAGGCGAAGCGAGGCGAAGGAGGCCAAGCGAACCGCTTCACCAGCGAAGCGAGCAGGTGTGAAGCGACCAAAGAAAGTGAAGCGAGTAGCTTCGTTGATTGTAGCGAGCGAGGCTGAGATGCAGCCGCTCGAGAAAGAAGTCGAAGTTAAACAACCCATTCCTTCTCCAGCCAAAGATCAACCCCCCCCCCCCAGTCCAAACACAAATCCAGCCACCACCAGAACCCCAAGCCTTATCCACAACCCAACCACAAACTCAACCCCAACCCGAGGCCTCTACCACCCAGAAACAAACCTCACCCCACTCTCTGTATGAAGAAGTATCCACTTCTTCTTCCCAATTACCAAAAATTCATATACTCAGCACAGACCCTGTTGCTGCCTTTACCCTCTTCCAACCAACCCAAACCCAGCCACAGGCACCACCCCAAGCCACCCAAGCCAAAACCACACAAGCCTCAACACCCAATTCACCATCAGAGTCGGCCACTTCAGCCGACACTGCCCAAACAGCCGATACCGATCTCACCATCATCCCACCACCAACTCAACCCCCGCCCCCATCTGCAGAAGAGAAAGCATTGACCCGGTGCCTGAGTGACAGAGAGCTAGCTGCGGAAACCATCCAAAAACTCTATCCTTCCGTGGAGATGTCTGAGGAATTCTTCACTAAAGTCGTCGACTTCTTCACGTACATCGCGTACCGAGGAATGGAGTACTACAAAATTTCCAATCTCCGTAAGGCTTTCACAGAAGAAGTACTTGAAGCGAGGGAGGCGGAGCTGCTCAATTTCATTGGCGTGGATGGATTTCACGTCTTCATCAATGAGACCAGGTTCTGGGAGAAGCTGGATGCGAAAGTGAAGCGAGCATATCCCGACGCTTCAATCCCAGAGCGAGTGCGGTCTGTGCATGAGCAGAAGCTGGTGAAGGATCACGAAGCGGAGTTGGAAGTGAAGGAGCAGGAGATTGCCAGTCTTCAAAGCGTGATCACGCGGAAGACTGAGGAATTGGAGAAGAAGGTGTTGGAGGTCAAGAATCTGTGTGCAGATTTTGACAGTAAGAAGACCGAGTTGGAGGCAAAACTCGAGGAGAAGGCGAAGTTGGTGGATGAGAAGGAGAAGTTGTTGGAGGAGAAGCTCAAGCTTGTGGATGACAAGGAGAAAAATATTGATGAACTCAAGCAGATGCTTCAAGCTGAGAGGAGCCGCTTGAAAGATATCAATGCCAAGCTAGTGGCCATGGAGGAAGAGGAAAGGAAGGTGTCTAGGGATCTAGAGAGGAAGAGGAAGGAGGTAGAAGAGAAAGATGGAGAGCTTGTGAAAGTGAAAAGCGAATTGACCAGGACCAAGAAGTCTCTCGACACGCTTGAAAAGGAAATGAAAATCCTAAAACTCGAGCGTGAAGAGGAAAAGGGCGAACTGGAAAGCCGGCGAAGGAGTGCTCAAGCCACTGACTTGAAGCAGGCAGAACTGGCCATAAAAATAGATCAAGTACAAAAGTTGGTGGGAGATTTTGCCGTCAGGATGGCAGGTGCTGCTCAAGTAAATGTGTCGCTGAACAAAAGAGACAGAGCTATTGCCACTGCACGAGCTGAACTTGAAGCGGCCCAGAATCACTTCGGACTCGTTCTGCAGGAGGAGCACAAGCAAATCCGTGCTGAAATTGAAGCGGAGCTGGACGCTCGCTTCAAAGCAGTGGAGCCACTGGAAAACCTAATGGCCTCTGTGAAAGAAAGGGAGAAGCAGTGCCAATACCTGCTTGATGAGATTTCAGCAAAGACGGCAGAAATCGTGCTAACTCAAGAGCATGTTTTCGTGAAGCGAGCAGGGCAGATGTTTCATGCCGTCTACAACAAATTCGATTCGATTTACCAATCCATCAGCGGAAAGGGAGTCATCACCACCCCCGGCAGTCTTGATGATGCCAAAAGGGGGAAACAGTTGAAGATGTTGAGAAAGAAAAAAATGTTGGAGAAGAAAGGAGGACTGAAGGAGTAGAGCTGATTGAACAGGGAAGGGTAGTTGGAGAGGAGGAGCAGATGGATGAAGAGGTACGGGCAGAGCTTGCTCGTATGAAAGGGAAAGATAAGGCAAACCTTGAGGAGCCCCGCAAGCCTCTAACTGGAAAGTTGCTAGCCTCGTCAATGGCTTCTCATCCCGTCGTTGTTTATTCTGCTCTAACCAAGAAGCAAACCGAGGAGCAGATTGCAGCAGACGAAACTCTCGCTGTGGCTCTGCAGCAAGAGTTTGATCTGAGAAAGAAACCCCAAGCAGGCGCCTCAGGCTCATCATCACAAGCGCCCGCTATAGTTACTGCACTCGCTTCATATACTACTCCAGTCGCTCCATCCAGTCAAGCTATAATTCCTTTTGCTCCCACAGAAAAGAAAAATATGCCACCACCTCCAGTGCCAAAAGCTCCATTGAAGCGGACTGCACCTGAACCAAGAGAAGAGGATCCCGCGGCCAAGCGCCAAAAGATCAAACAGTCAGTCGCTTCGAGATCTGGTCACTTGGAGAGAAGGAGGAAGAAAGGAGAAGAGAGGAAGAATGAAGCCGAGAAGGAGAAGAGACTTAAACTCAAGCGAGATAAAGTCATAGAAGGCCGGATTGAGCCCCACTGGAATGAAGTGAGTCTCATCCAATCTGCTATCTCTCGAAGTTCCTACATCCCCTTCACGCCTGAAGAATCTGAAGCGTGCCTAGCTCAAGCCATGATGGACACTTGCCGGGTTACCATCAAGGAAATGGTGGACTCCAAGCGCTACTCTCAAGATGAGTGTGAGCTAATCCGCAAGCTTGTCAATGAAAATCTGCCTCAGTTCAACTCTGCAGTGAGTGCTAAGTTTCATGCAGTCATGAAGGAGCTGACCAGCAGAATGGAGGAGGAGCTGGTTGTGCGAAGAGGAAATCATCCCGATGCTCGAGAGATCGAAGACTTCATCTCCAGAGATCTTCTTGAGACGTGGCTCATCTGCAAAGAGAGGTTTATCAAGGCCTACTACTTCTGGCAAGTAGGGCCTTATCAAGATGAGTGCTCAAGACTGGATGCTCTCAATAATTTCCTGTGCTACTACAATGAAGACTTGCTGCCGAAAATCTTCACACAGGCTGAGGAAGCTGATCATAAACCCCTCATAGTCAAAGTACCCGCAGTGACAGATTTTCCTATGCCGTTTCTGCCGAACTCAAGCGTTCCAAACAGGAGGATTATTGATGAAGAAGTCAATGAAGCTTTGAGGATGGAGAGCAGCTTCAGACCGAACAAGTACAATATCAAGACTATGGAAGAGAAGGTTCTTTCTGCCTACTACCTGGAAGAAGAGAAGGAGGAGGAGCAGAAGCCTGCAGAAGATACTTAAAATTCCATCTATGTTATGAACTACTTGTTCATTTATCCAATCTTAATTTCTGTCAACTTGTGTCATTTACATGCTTTGTGAATGATTTATCCTTATGCTACAAACTCACATGCTTAACTGAAAAAAAGGGGAAAAGGAACTTTAAAATTTTTAACAAGTCTGCAAAGGAAGCGGTCGCTTGAAGTTCTTTCCACGGTTAGCTAGGACATAAAATCTTGTCTTAAGTTGTTTCTAAGTTGGGTTTTGGCATCATCAAAAAGGGGGAAATTGTTGGGAATTGTTAAGGATATAGCATATAATAAGGGCGAACTCAAGTGGGACACTTTGAAAATTGCATATGTTTTGATTTGATCCCAAAACCCCAAGTATCCTATTCCCAAGCGACCCAATTTGATGTAGAATAGGTTAGAAATTTTTCTAAGCCTATACTGTTAGGATGGCTCTTTACTTTGCTTTAGTCACTTAAGTTTTAGACTGCAGGAATTTCAAGTGGAGGCCACTCGCTTGAGTGTGTTTCCCAAGTGAATCAAGTCTAACGAGCCGAAGCGAAGCTATGCCGAGGAATAGCGAAGCGAAGCGAGCGCTGCAGTAGATTCGAAGCGAGTCTGCTAAAGCGAAGCGAAGCGAGTGCTACAGTGACAAACCAAAGCGAGTCAACACAGGTCAACGATTACTAAAGCAGTTATTCGGGAAATTTATTTTCCAAGTACTCGCTACAGTATGACCTTGAAGCGACTCGATCAAAGCGGACGCTACAGTTCTAAAGCGAAGTGAGCCCCAACCTAACAGAAAGCGACAGCACAATTCCCGCTCCAATTTGAACGTCGAGTTCAAACTCGAGTCAACTGAAGATCGTCGCATTAATTGCAAGATCTCCACGTGTCGATTGAAGAGAGGAGCAGCGGAGTTGATTGCCAGGCCGACAAGGGCGCCGCAACAGTACTGGGTCGCTCCAGTTACTGTTGTTTGTTATAAGGCACTCGCGAATAGATCTTCTGATCTGTATCCCTGCTCGATTCTGACGTTGGATGGGCAACGAACTTCGGAATCAGCCATGGAAAACCGAGAACCCACCGAACTGCTACTCGCCTGGCGCGCGTCTCTCTCTCTCTCTAACCCTAGCCTCCCTTTCTTGTTTAGAATATTTAATTGCACTCGTATATTCTAATTGTTAGGTCAAAACAAGACCTTGAGGGGGTATATATAAAGGAGATCAAGTGAGACTTGGGCTTAAGTTGCAGGCCAGGCCTGCAACACATGGACTATGCGTCCATTAGCAGTGTTGGCGCCCACACTAGGCCCAACTAAGTGGTGGCCCACTTATTCCTTATACTGTGGCCTGTTGAGCTTTTTGGGCCAGATCAGGGATCTACTAGCTGGTAAAACCGAGGCCTCCCAATGGCTAAATTCTCCATACTCAGCCCAGAGTATAATTTAGTCCATAAGTACTAAAACATTCCACTAGAGTAATAGTACCGAATTACCTGTTTTACCCCTGTTGAGTTCAGGGCTAGTATTAGACTTAGCGACCCCCGTATTTAAGATATCCCACATCCGTTGATTAACTTAGAGCTTCTAACTGCTCGTGTTATTCAACTTCTTTATTCCTGAGTAGTACCATTCATTCCTCATTCATCATACCAGAAATTAATCCACCTGCAGGGTTTGGAATGATAATCCTTAATGAATTCCTCAGGGGATGTGATCAACTTGTTCTACCAGAATATGGTGCTCTGTTGTAGTTGCACTAAGAGTCATACTAGTTGTAGTTGCTTCCCAAGATACGGAGCATATTGAGTTGCAGATACTCTGAACTCTCACCCATGGTAAATCAAAGAAGCAGACTACAACTATACACCCTTAGAACTCAACTAGAATTAAGGTTCATCTTAAGTCACTGAGGTCTTGATTCTTTCTACATCGGTCATAATAGAAGAATACACCTCACCGTGATCCTATCAGTACACGCACGTACTAGAATAGACAAGTAGCCAAGACAAGCTACATATGTAGCCTATACTACAGCCTAAACCAACAGTTATATCCGAAACTGTCTCAACTGTGATACCCGTTTATATCTCTAGAGGAACCGACAACTATGGTCTTCTGTGATCTACAACACACCATAAAGCCTACAACTTTGAGATAATGGATAGATGTTTGATGCATGGATAACAATTCATACTTAATCAGATAGGAGATCGTTAATGGCTATGGACAACACATGCATACAAGCTAAAAGGCCTGCTTTCTAGTATACAAATCCATCAATCTCCCACTTATACTAAAGCAAACTTTTAGTATATCATGTGACAAATAGGCAGTGTCTACAATCTAGCATCTATTACACATCTTCTCCCACTTATACTCAAAGTTTACTAGTGTGGGAGGCGCCCTAGTCCCATCCCTTCGACATGCTTGTCGAACACCTTGACTGATAAGCTCTTTGTGAACGGATCCGCTAGATCTACCGTTGAAGGGATTATCTCAACTTCCACTTCTCCTCTTTATACGATTTCTCGTATAATATGGTACTCTCTATGTTGTTACTTGCCTTGTGAGCTCTGTGTTCCTTGCAGTTTGCAACTGCTCCAACATTATCACAACACAGTGTGATACCTTTGGGCAAACTGGGAACCAGATCTAGCTCATCCAGGAAGTTCAGGAGCTTCACAACCTTTTTGTGGCGTTACAAGAAGCCACATACTCGGCTACATGGTAGAGTCTCCGTGACGCCCTCTCGCGTCACACCCTTCCAAGTGATAGCTCCACCTCCCAAGGTGAACACATAGTTCTAGGTAGATTTCCTCTCATCTCGATCACAGCCTGGAAGTCTGAGTCCGTATACCCTATCGGGATCATCTCATTGGACTGATAAACAAGCACATGATCTCTTGTCCTCTTGAGATACTTCAATATGTGCTTAACAGTCGTCCAATGTCCCTGACCAGGGTTAGACTGATATCTAGCCACCATGCCAACCGCATAGCAGATATCTGGTCTAGTACACAACATTGCATACATGAGACTCCCAACCGCGGAAGCATACGGTATAGTCTTCATGTCCTCTATCTCCTCTTGTGTCTTCGGACACATGTCCTTAGATAGAGGTATGCCATGTCTGAAGGGAAGAAAACCCTTCTTGGCATTTTGTATGCTGAAACAGGTGATCACAGTATCTATATATGAAGCTTGGCTTAAGCCTAACATCCTCGTAAGGCGATCTTTGATTACCTTGATCCCTAGGATGTAAACTGTTTCTCCCAAGTCTTTCATCTGAAACTGTTCAGACAACCAATCCTTTACGCCTGATAACACGTTCACATTGTTGCCAATGAGAAGTATGTCATCTACGTATAGTACTAAGAATACCACGCTTCCGTCCGAACTGAGCCTGTAAACACAACTTTCGTTTATGCACTGGACAAATCCAAAGGATTTTATCACTCCATCAAAATGAATGTTCCAGGACCTGGATGCTTGCTTAAAGTCCGTATAAGGACTTCTTAAGCTTCCAAACGAGATGCTCCTGGCCATCTCTCACATAACCTTCTGGTTGGTGCATGTAAATGTTCCTACCTTTTTCAAGGTACCCGTTCAAGAACGCAGTGTTGACGTCCATTTGCCAAACCTTTAGGTCTAAATGTGCCGCCATGGACAAGAGTATTCTGACGGACTTAAGCATGGCAACCGGCGAAAAAGTCTCATCATAATCGATTCCCTCTTTCTGAGTGAATCGTTTCGCCACCAATCTACCTTTGAAGGCTAAAACCTTCCCGTCAGGTCCTCTCTTTCTCTTGTACACCCACTTGCAACCGATAGGCTTTACCCCATCCGGCAGCTCCGCAAGGTCGTACATGTCCATGTTAACTATGGATTCTATCTCCAAATCCATAGAAACTCTCCAGGAATCTGCATCCTCGTCCTCCATCGCTTCCTTGTAAGTTCAGGGATCGATCTCATCATGTTCGATACCCGAGAGTAGTTCAGTGGATTCTCCCACGAACATGAAACGGTCTGGTTGACGAACAACCCTCCCACTGCGACGAAGCGATGGAGGAGATACAGTATCGGATAAAGGTGCAGTTTGTGGTATAACCTCTTGTACTCTCGGCTGTTCTGGAATACTGGCTGCTACTGATGCTCGCAACTCATCGAGCATTATTTCACTTCTTGACCGATGGTTACTAATAAAGTCGTCCTCTAGGAATCGGGCATTAGTGCTCACAATGACCTTCTGATCCTTGGGACTATAGAAATAACCTCCTTTTGTTCCCTTTGGATATCCTACAAATAGCCTAACCTCAGTCTTAGACCTTACTTTGTCGGCCTCCTTAGTCAGCACGTGTGCTGGACATCCCCATACCCGAATTTGACCCAAGCTGGGCTTACGCCCTGTCCATAATTCGGAAGGAGTTTTAACCGTCGACTTTGTAGGTACTAGATTGAGGAGATAATCTGCTGTTTCCAAGGCATATCACCAGAACGAAATTGGCAAGGATGCATAGCTCATCATCGATCTCACTGTATCTAAAAGAGTACAATTTCGTCTCTCTGCTACACCGTTCTGTTGGGGAGTACCGGGCGTAGTTAACTGAGATGAAATCCCATTTTCTGACAAGAAAGTTCGAAACTCAGTTCCGAGGTACTCGCCACCTCTATCAGAGCGAAGTGACTTGATACTTCTACCCGTCCTCTTCTCCACTTTCGCTTTGAATTCCTTGAATTTATCAAAGCACTCGGATTTCTTGTGGAGTAGGTAGATGAAACCGTATCTCGAGTAGTCATCAATAGACGTGACGAAATACTCGTAACCTCCTCGAGCTTGAACGGACATCGGTCCACACAAGTCAGAATGAACCAACTCTAAGAGCTCTTGAGCTCGATATCCTATGGACTTGAAAGGTCTGGTCACCATCTTTCCTTCCAAACACAATTCACACGTCGATAAAGGTTCTATTTGGAAATCCAAAACACCTTCTTTTAACAACCTTTGAATCCTCTTTTGGTTGATGTGACCCAATCGTAAGTGCTATAATAGAGTTTGGTTCGTTTGAGACGGATTCTTCCTCTTTTTAGTATTCAATGATGAGGAAGCATTATAAGAAGAAGAATCATTCATAGGACAAGTAATTGTATAGAGAGACCGGGACAATGTGCCAGAAACTATAACTTCATTGTCTTTCATGATAGAAACGCCTCTATAAAAAACAACTGAATATCCGTAAATAAATAGTTTCGAAACAGAAATCAAGTTTCGCCTAAAAGCAGGCACATACAAAACGTCTCTCAAAACCAAAACAGTACTATCAAACGATAAATGAATATCTCCAACTGCGACAGCTGCAACTCTCGATGCATCGCCCATGGAGATGGTAATCTCGTCATCACTCAGCTCCCTTGTCTGCAGAAACCCCTGCAAGGAGTAACATACATGGTCAGTTGCTCCCGTATCTACTACCCAAGTCTGGGTAGAACTTGCAGCTAAGCATGTTTCAGTTACATATGTGAATGACGTACCAGAATTCTTCTTCTTTAGAGGGCAGTCAGCCTTCCAATGTCCTTTCTCATTGCACTTGAAGCACTTGCCCTTTGCCCTAGGCCTCTTAGCCTCTTCGGTGGGCTCTACGACATCTTCCTTCTTCAAGCTCTCAGTGCTTCCTTGAACCTTTGCCTCACTAATATCTTCCGATATAGTCTGAGTACCAAACATAAGCGCACTAGCTTCCTCCTCGGCCAACTTCAAATCATCTAACTCACAAAAGATCTCAAGAAGTTCTAGGATATCCGCAACATCTGCTAAGTGAGAACACAAAGTCTGCAATCCCGGCGTGAGAGACATTATGACTAGCCATCTAATCTCTCGGTTTCCCTCGTGCCACGCCTCATGCGACTTCTTTTCTTCGGCACTTGAATTTTTAGTGATGGCTTTAGGATGAGGTGTCGAGAGTACATACATGTACCCTTCAGCAATGAGGACATTATCGAGATTCTTCCTCCACTCCACATAGTTGGATTCCGTGAGAGGACTCGAAGTGAGAATGTTTATCAACGGGCCTAAAGTCATATCTGAAAAAGCAATAAACACGTAGACACAAGTAAGAATAGATCATGCATCAATTCGTAATGAAAATTATTGTAACCTTTTGATAAACCAATAATTTCAAAACCTTCAACAGCCCAAACAATGCGGTTCGCAAGCCACGTTCGTGTGGACGTTTATGCTCCCACTGTTCGACCAGATACTCGGATCTTTAACTCTACTTATCTTGCCAACCTATCCGTATGGCAAATAGAGCTAATAGTTGAACCTTACTAGACCATATTAGATTAGAAAAGGGACTCCGTTGGGGAGTTGTATTCTAACTAATATCTTAGCTTTTAACCACAATCTTAGCCTAACTCGGAAAAAACACTATTTTCCTTAAGCTATCTTTGTTCAAAATCCAACTCCAAAGAAAACCGCAGTTACTATTCCGAGCAAGCCACGTTAGTGTGGACGTTAGAACATTTTTGTTAAGAAACCCTAAATCTGGCAAACTCGTCTGATACGATGTGCAAGCCACGTTCGTGTGGACATTTACACACTCGCACCAAACTTCACCTTAAGGTCAGTTGTGGAGGTCTTAACATTTTCTATACCAAAAATGTTTTTATCTGCTTAGTATTTTTCTTTCAAAAGGTTGTCGACATGCTAGATCACGTTGTCACATAATCCTAAGCATAATTTTCTAAACGCAGCAAATAAACCTTGCTCGCAGAAAATTAAAACATGCTTATATTGACAATTCTAAAACATGCTCGACTAAGCACAATTTAATTCACCTCGACAGGCAAGACATGCTATAATAATTTAAATTGCATCCATAGCATGCTTAAGAAAAACGAGATAAAAACAAAAATAAAACTCGCTTTTCGTGGTGTGACGACCCGTCTATCTATTACAAAATAGAAATTAAATCCGAAACAGGCTTCGGTCTTGAATAAGTCCTCCATCTTGATCTCCCATTTCTCCAGGAAAATAAATAAATTAATTAAATAATTTATTATCTAATTTTCGGTGCCATTGGGCTTTTCTAACCGAGATTGGGCCCACACCACATGGCCCAATTCTCTTGAATAAGCCCAAACCACGCTCGTTTCACTCTCATGGGCCCACGAACCCGAAACCGAACCTAACATGGCCCGAGTTCGTGACTGGGCCCGAGCCCGAACGCAGGAGGCAGCCCGTAACGCGAACGGGCAGGGCTGGAAACCCTAGGCCCACTCGCGGGCTAGGGCACGGGCGCGCAAGGATGCCCGCGCCGCAGCCGACGGCGTGAGGCGCTGCCGCCGGCCGCCTCCGCCTCCCTAGTGCCGCTGCCGTCCCTGGCCGTCGTCCTCCACCGGCGACACGGCCGGTCGGCTTCTGGAGAACAGCCCGCGGCGTCGAGCCCTTGATAGGATTCCGCCGTGGCTGTTTCCGCCTGCTGCCGCCGTTATAGCTGCCGGCGACGTTCGCCGCGGCCACCACTGCTGCTGGCTGATGTCGCCGTGCCTCCGCCGTGCTGCTGGACCCTCCCCGTCGCCGTCGCCAGCTGCCGCTGCAAGTCACGGCAGAAAACCCTAGGAGGGTTCCGCCGCGGCTGCTGCTCCTCCGGCGCTGCTCCGACACTGCTGCTGCTGCCGGCGACGCTTGTGGCCACGTTGAGTCTGTTGCCGGACTCCGTGGTCGCCGTCGCCAGCCCCCATGCAGCCCACGACGTCTGTCGCGGCGTTGAGCCCTAATTAGGGTTCCGCCGCGGCGCCGTTCTTGCCGTCGCATGCTACCGCCGCCGTTTCCGGCTTTCTCCCCCCGCCTCCGATGACATGCAGGCTCCAGCAGCATGCTGGAGCGACGTCGATCACCGGAGAAGAAGAAGGCAGCCCCGTTGGGCGACTTGCACGCGCGTGCGATGGCGCGTGTGATTCAAGTGCCGGCCCGTGCGGCGGCGGCCAGCTGGTGCCGTCTCCTTCGTTCTTCACGTTCTTCATCTCGATGCAGCAATTACATAATGAAAAACTAACTATCTATGCCTAATCTTGATCGCACCTTATTATCTCACGATCAGAATTACATAAATATACCAAACCTGCCCGAAAAACGAAAAACACCATGAAAAGCGACATCCTAATCGATCTAACATGCATAATAATCGATAATTAATCAGATAGAGCCGAAAATCTGATCCTTGGCTCTGATACCAACTGAAGGAACCATATTTGATCGGTGAAGATCAGTTCGCCCGAGGATCTATTTCGGATATCTAACTACTGATATAATCCTATCATGCTCCTATGAATTTAATGCGGAATCATAGGATGTTTAGATCAATTACCTCGATTAGAAGAGAACTCACGAATAGATCTTCTGATCTGTATCCCTGCTCGATTCTGACGTTGGATGGACAACGAACATCGGAATCAGCCACGGAAAATCGGGATCCCACCGAACTGCTACTCGCCCAGAGCGCGTCTCTCTCTCTCTAACCCTAGCCTCCCTTTCATGTTTAGAATATTTAAGTGCACTCGTATATTCTAACTGTTAGGTCAAAAAAGACCTTGAGGGGGTATATATAGAGGAGACCAAGTGAGACTTGGGCTTAAGTTGCAGGCCAGGCCTGCAACACATGGACTAGGCGTCCATTAGCAGTGTTGGCGCCCACACTGGGCCCAACTAAGTGGTGGCCCACTTATTCCTTATACTGTGGCATGTTGAGCTTTTTGGGCCAGATCAGGGATCTACTAGCTGGTAAAACCGAGGCCTCCCAATGGCTAAATTCTCCATACTCAGCCCAGAGTATAATTTAGTCCATAAGTACTAAAACATTCCACTAGAGTAATAGTACTGAATTACCTGTTTTACCCCTGTTGAGTTCAGGGCTAGTATTAGACTTAACGACCCCCATATTTAAGATATCCCACATCCGTTGATTAACTTAGAGCTTCTTACTGCTCGTGTTATTCAACTTCTTTATTCCTGAGTAGTACCATTCATTCCTTATTCATCATACCGGAATTTAATCCACCTGCAGGGTTTGGTGTGATAATCCTTAATGAATTCCTCAGGGGATGTGATCAACCTGTTCTACCAGGATATGGTGCTCTGTTGCAGTTGCACTAAGAGTCATACTAGTTGTAGTTGCTTCCCAAGATACGAAGCATATTGAGTTGCAGATACTTTGAACTCTCACCCATGGTAAATCAAAGAAGCAGACTACAACTATACACCCTTAGGAGTCAACTAGAGTTAAGGTTCATCCTAAGTCACCGAGGTCTTGATTCTTTCTACATCGGTCAGAATAGAAGAATACACCTCACCGTGATCCTATCAGTACACGCACGTACTAGCATAGACAAGTAGCCAAGACAAGCTACCTATGCAGCCTATACTATACCATAAACCGACAGTTATATCCAAAACTTTCTCAACTGTGATACCCGTTTATATCTCTAGAGGAACCGACAACTATGGTCTTCTGTGATCTACAGCACACCATAAAGCATACAACTTTGAGATAATGGATAGATGTTTGATGCATGGATAACAATTCATACTTAATCAGATAGGAGATCGTTAGTGGCTAGTATACAAATCCATCATTTGTATCTTAGCCATTTTCGGCAAAGAGCCAAAACTGCGCATCTAAAAAGCAGCCAGCCTGTGCAAGGACTGTCGAGAGGAGGAGGGACAAGGCCACCTACCAAGCAACGGATCTCGGCCAACCCTCCGCCTATAAATAGTGAAGTATGAAGACGAAAAGAAGTAGAACACTACTTGAGCTTTCAGCGCCTACTGCAAACAAATATTCCCTGCCTTCAGCATACTTTCGAGTCCTTGTTTCCAAGTTTTATCCGAGTTCTAGTTCCATCGGAACTCGTCTTCGCAACCTTCACACTTAGAGTTCTAAGCCTACATCATATCCAAGCTTAGAGAAGAGCTCTAGTCATCTCTGCATTCACTGTAAAGAGCTCTTCATTAGTGTGTCTATCGAGAAACCAAAAACCCTAACCCTAAAGTTCTGTTAGGTTTTGTGTGTTCGTCGAGAGGTTGTTTTCGATCCTAGGCTTTACTTTCCTCGATAGTAGATGCCTCGATCATAGAGTCTAGATCCAAGCTTACACTTTCCTCGATTGCGTAAAGCTCGATCGAAGCTTAGGTTGTAAGGAGAACCCGTAATCTCCCTATAGTTGGATTGAAGCAAGTGAAGCTTCAAGTCCAGTTTAGGATTTGTGTGGTGAACCCGTAATCACCCAGTCGTCGTCAGATCCAAGCAAGTGAAGCTTGATCTTGACATAAGTTTTTGAAGAACCCGTAATCTTCAAAGTTCTTGAGTGAAGAGAACTAGTTGCCTAGTGCAACAAGTGGCGTAGATGTTTTATCACCGAACCACTCTAAATCGCGGTGTCGTATCTCTAACCCTAATCTCTCTATTTTCTGCTTACTGTTTGATTATTCATTGCACAAGCATTTAAACAAACTTAAACTGAAGTTTTCAAATACTTAGGAAAGATTAGCTCACCGAATTTCCGCATCTTGAGTAAAGTCTCACTCTTGATCAAGCATTTGCTTAGGTCAAGAGGGTCAAGAGATTAGCTGATACTATAGATCCAGCCTTCAACTAGGTCTTAGTTTCCAAGCGAGCACTTTACTTAAAACTCTGAGTTATTGGAAAAGAAGTTGAAAAACTTCAAAACACGTATTCACCCCCCCCCCCCCCTCTACGTGTTTTTCCTCTAACAAACCGGGACCAATAGTTATCCATGCATCAAACATCTATCCTTTATCTCAAAGTTGTAGGCTTTATGGTGTGTTGTAGATCACAGAAGACCATAGTTGCCGGTTCCTCTAGAGATATAAAAGGGTATCACAGTCGAGACAGTTCTGGATATATCTGTCGGTTTAGGCTGTAGTATAGGCTGCATAAGTAGCTTGTCTTGGCTACTTGTCTATGCTAGTACGTGCGTGTACTGATAGGATCACAGTGAGGTGCATTCTTCTATTCTGACCTAAGTAGAAAGAATCAAGACCTCGGTGACTTAAGATGAACCTTAACTCTAGTTGAGTCCCAAGGGTATATAGTTGTAGTCTGCTTCTTTGATTTATCATGGGTGAGAGTTCAGAGGATCTACAACTCAATATGCTCCGTATCTTGGGAAGCAACTACAACTAGTACGACTCTTAGTGTAACTGCAACAGAGCACCGTATCCTGGTTGAAAATGTTGATCACATCCCCTGAGGAATTCATTAAGGATTATCATTCCAAACCCTGCAGGTGGATTAATTTCGGGTATGATGAATGAGGAATGAATGGTACTACTCAGGAATAAAGAAGTTGAATAACACGAGCAGTTAGAAGCTCTAAGTTAATCAACGGATGTGGGATATCTTAAATACGGGGGTCGCTAAGTCTAATACTAGCCCTGAACTCAACAGGGGTAAAACATGTAATTCAGTACTATTACTCTAGTGGAATGTTTTAGTACTTATGGACTTTTATATACTCTGGGCTGAGTATGGAGAATTCAGCCACTGGGAGGCCTCGGTTTTACCAGCTAGTAGATCCCTGATCTGGCCTAAAAAGCTCAACAGGCCACTGTATAAGGAATAAGTGGGCCGCCACATAATTGGGCCCAGTTTGGGCGCCAATTCTGCTAATGGACGCCTAGTCCATATGTTGCAGGCCTGGCCTGCAACTTAAGCCCATGTCTCACTTGGTCTCTCCTATATATACCCCCTCAAGGTCTTGTTTGACCTAACAATTGATAATATATGAGTGCACTTGAAATATTCTAACAAGAAAGGGAGGCTAGGGTTAGAGAGAGAGAGACGCGCGGCCGACAGTTAAGCAGAACGGCGGTTCTCGTTTCCGTGGCTGATTCCGAGGTTCGTTGTCCATCTAACGTCAGAATAGAGCAGGGATACAGATCAGAAGATCTAATCACGAGTTCTCTTCTACCTAAGGTAATCGATCTAAACCCCCTATGATTTTGCACTTAAATTCATAGGAGCATGATAGGTTATTATCGATAATTAGATATCCGAAATAGATCCTCGGGATGAACAGATCTTCACCGATCTAGTATGGTTCCTTCATTTGGTATCAGAGCCAATGATCAGTTTTTCAGCTCTATCAGTTAATTATCGATTTATTATGCATGTTGATAGATTATGTATGTCGCTTTTCGTGGTGTTTTTTCATTTTTCGATGTCGATTTGGCAATCTATGTAATTTTGATCGCGAGATAATAAGGTGCGATCTAGATTAGGTTATATAGATTTATTATTTCGTTTTTTACCTGCTGGACGAGACGAAGAACTCGAAGAACGAGGGAGAAACACCGCTGGACGCCGCCGCACGGGACGGCGCGTGAATCGCACGCGCCACCGCACGCGCGTGTGCGAGTCACCCAATGGTGAGTTCTCCTCTTCGCTGGCAATTGACGCGACTCCAGCAGCCTGCTGGAGTTCAGGCGTCATCAGAGGAGGTCAGAGAGCGCCGGAGAGACGGCGGCAGCACCGGGGGCGCGACAGCAGCGCCGCGGCGGAACCCTAGCTTGGGCTCAACGCCGCGGCAGCAAGCCGTGGGCTGCATGAGGGCCAGCGACGGCGACCACGGAGTCCGGCGACGGAGTCGATGTGGCCGCGAGCGTCGCTGGCAGCAGCAGGTCACCGGGGCAGCGTCGGAGCAGCAGCAGCAGCAGCGGAGCCCGTTAGGGTTTTCTGCCGCGAGTTGCAGCGGCAGCAGGCGACGGCGACAGCGGCGAGAAGGCGTCCAGTAGCAGCGGAACAGACTGGCGACATCAAGGCCAGCAGCGATGGCCGCGGCGGACGTCGCCGGCGGCTGGAATGGCGGCAGCAGGAGAGGGGCTTCCGCGGCGGAACCCAAGGAAGGGTTTCACGCCGCGGGCTTCACCGGAGAGGGCAGCCGGCCTTGCCGCCGGTGGGAGACGACCACCAGCAGCAGCAGCGGCGCCGGGAAGGTGGAGACGATCGGCAGGGAGCCTCCCACGGCCGATCGCGGCGCGGACAGCCTTGCGCGGTTCTTGCCCTTGCCCGCGATCGGGCCTAGGGTTTTCAACCCGGGCCCGTTCGCGTTTCGGGCTGCCTCCTGCGTTCGGGCTCGGGCCCAGTTGTGAACTCGGTCCTGTCTAGGTCCGGTTTTGAGTTTGTGGGCCCATAAGAGTAGAAACGAACGCGGTTTGGATTTTTTCAAGAGAATTGGGTTGTGTGGTGTGGGCCCAATCTCGATTAGAGAAGCCCAATGGCAACGAAAAATTAGAAAATAAATTTTATAATTTATTTATTTTTTGGGGAGAAACTGGAGATCAAGACGAAGGACTTATTCAAGACCGAAGCCTGTTTCGGATTTATTTCTATTTTGTAATAGATTAGACAGGGTCGTCACACCATGAAAAGCGAGTTTTATTTTTGTTTTTATCTCGTTTTTCGTAAGCATGCTATGGATGCAATTTATTTAATTATAGCATGTCATGCCTATCAAGGTGAATCAAATTGTGCTTAGTCGAGCATGTTTTAGGATTGTCAATATAAGCATGTTTTAATTTTCTGCGAGCATGGTTTATTTGCTGCGTTTAGAAAATTATGCTTAGAATTATGTGACAACGTGATCTAGCATGTCGACAACCTTTTGAAAGAAAATACTAAGCAGATAAAAACATTTTTGGTACAAAAAATGTTAAGACCTCCACAGTTGATCTTAAGGTGAAGTCTTGGTGTGAGTGTGTAAACGTCCACACGAACGTGGCTTGCACATCGTGCCGGACGAGTTCGCCAGACTTAGGGTTTCTTAACAAAAATGTTATAACCAAAATGAAAATTGGACCTTTTCTGAGTAAACGTCCACACTAAGGTGGCTTGCTCGGAATAGTAACTACGGTTTTCTCTGGAGTTGGTTTTGAACAAAGATAGCTTAAGGAAAATAGTGCTTTTTCCGAGTTAGGCTAACATTGTGGTTAAAAGCTTAGGTATTAGTTAGAATACAACTCCCCAACGGAGTCCCTTTTCTAATCTAATATGGTCTAGTAAGGTTCAACTATTAGCTCTATTTGCCATAAGGATAGGTTGGCAAGATAAGTAGAGTTAAAGATCTGAGTATCTGGTTGAGCAGTGGGAGCGTAAACGTCCACACGAACATGGCTTGCGATCCGCACTGTTCGGGCTATTGAAGGTTTCAAAATTATTTGTTTCTCAAAAGGTTACAATAATTTTCGTTACGAATTGATGCATGATCTTTTCTTGCAAGTTTCTACGTGTTTATTGCTTTATCAGATATGACTTTAGGCCCATTGATAAATATTCTCACTTCGAGTCCTCTCACGGATTCCAACTATTTGGAGTGAAGGAATTATCTCGATATTGTCCTTGTTGATGAAGAGTACAAGTTAGTACTCACTACACCTTATGTTGGGAATTGTTAAGGATATAACATGTTAAGGGGGAACTCGTATGGGACACTTGAAAAATGTATGTTTTGATTTGATCCCAAAACCCCTAAGTATCCTATTCCCAAGCGACCCTAATTGATGTAGAATAGGTTAGAATTTTTCTAAGCCTATGCTGTTAGGATGGCTCTTTATTTTTCTTTAGTCGCTTAGGTTTTAGACTGCAGGATTTCCAAGCGAAGGCCACTCGCTTGAGGGTGTTTTTCAAGTGAAGCAAGTCTAGCGAGCCGAAGCGAAGCGTGCCGAAGAACAGCGAAGCGAAGCGAGCGCTACAGTAGAATCGAAGCGAGTCTACTAAAGCGAAGCGAAGCGAGCGCTACAGTAAAATGTCAAAGCGGGTCAAAGATTCACTTAAGTTATACTCAGGAATTTTATTTCCAAAGTATATGTTGGGAATTGTTAAGGACAAACATGTTAAGAGTGAACCAATATGTGACATTTTAGAAAAGTTATATATGTTTTGATTTGATCCCAAAACCCCCAAGTGTCCAATTCAAGCGACCCATTTTTGGTGTAGATGATAGGTTAGAAATTTTTCTAAGCCTACTCTGTTAGGATGGCTCAAATTTTGCTTAGGTTTTTAGACTGCAGAAATCCCAAGTGAAGGCCACTCATTTGAGTGTGTATTTCAAGTGAAGCGAGTCTACCGAGCCGAAGTAAAGCGTGCCGAAGAATAGCGAAGCGAAGCGAGCGCTACAGTGGAATCAAAGCGAGTCCACTAAAGCGAAGCGAAGCAAGCGCTACAGTGAAAAGCCAAAGCGAGTCAACGCGGGTCATCATTTTTTTTAGGCAGTCACTCGGGAACTTTACCTCCCAAGTGACTCACTACAGAATGGCCCTGAAGTGACACAACTCAAAGCGGACACTACAACTTCAAAGCAAAGCGAGTCACTACCTACCAGAAAGCGACAGCACAATTCCCGCTCCGATTTTGAACTCCAGTCAACTAGAGATCTTCGCATTTATTGTGAGATCTCCACGTGTCGAACGCGGAGAGGAGCAGAGGAGTTGACTGCCAGGCCGACAAAGGCGCAGCAACATTACTGGCTCGCTCCAGTTACTGTTAAGTTTGGAACTCAGCCATTTCCGGCAAAGAGCCAAAACTGCGCGTCTGAAAAGCAGTCAGCCTGTGCAAGTACTGTCGAGAGGAGGAGGGACAAGGCCACCAACCAAGCAACGGATCTCGGCCAAACCTCCACCTATAAATAGTGAAGGATGAAGACGAAGAGAAGTAGAACACTACTTGAGCATTCGAGCGCCTTCTGCAAACAAACACTCCCAGCTTTCTAAGCAATCTTTGTGTCTTTGTTTCCAAGTGTTTTCCGAGTTCCAGTCTCATCGGAACTCGTCTTCGCAACCTTCACACTGATGAAGGAATATTCTTAGGATATTCTACATCAAGGAAAGCTTACAGGGTATTCAATTGTAAAACCCTAATTGTGGAGGAATCACCCCATCTTCCTTGAGTCTTCCACAGGAACAGGTTCAATCAAAGGAAGGAAAGACAAGCGAGGAACCCATCAATTCATTAACTTGAGACATGCTTGAGGATGATGAAGAAATCAAGGACTCAAGCGAGCAGATTGTCCAAGGAAAAGTTGAAGCTGCCCCCAAGACTCCTGAAGCGAGTACATGCCAAGCACCAAATCCAGTCGCTTCAGATGGAGAAGCAATCGACCAGGGAGAAGATGAAGACGAAGCTGGTGGATCCAAGCGCGCATGGCTCAAGGATCACTCACCAAGTCAAATCATTGGAGATCCATCCAAGGGTGTAGTGACCAGAAGTCAAGTGTTTGGAGAAAGTGCCATGTTCAGTTGCTTTCTCTCAAACATTGAGCCATCATGCGTGGAGGAAGCCCTAGCTGATTCCAATTGGGTGATCGCCATGCAAGAGGAGCTGAATCAGTTCACCAGAAACGACGTATGGTACCTCGTGGATCGTCCTACATTCCAGCATGTTATTGGCACCAAGTGGGTGTTCAAGAACAAGACGGACGAGGACCTCAACGTTGTGAGGAACAAGGCGCGACTCGTCGCTAAGGGCTACTGCCATGAGGAAGGAATCAACTTTGATGAGACCTTCGCTCCAGTGGCACGGCTTGAAGTGATCAGACTATTTCTAGCCTATGCAACGGCCAAGAAACTCAAAGTCTATCAGATGGATGTCAAGAGCGCATTTCTCAATGGTGAATTGAAGGAAGAAGTATATGTGGAGCAGCCAAACCAGTCGCTTAGCGAGAAGTTTGGAGAGTTGATGAAGACCAAATATGAGATGTCGATGATTGGCTTGATGAGCTGCTTTCTAGGTCTTCAAGTGAAGCAGGAGGATGATGGAATCTTCATCAATCAAGCCAAGTACACTCGAGATATGCTTGCCAAGTTCGGTGTTCAACATGCCAAAGCTGTGAAGATCCCGATGAACACCAACTGGAAGATGGAGCCAGACCTAGATGGGAAGTCTGTGGATGCTACAGACTACCGAGCCTTGGTCGGATGCCTTCTATATCTCACTGCAAGTAGGCCAGATATTGCTTTTGCAGTTGGAGTATGTGCTCGCTTCCAAAGCAATCCCAATCACAGCCATCTTGAAGCTGCCAAAAGAATTCTTCGATATTTGAAGGGCACTGTCAACATGGGACTGTGGTATCCAACGGAGGACAACTTGGAGCTCACTGGATATTCAGATGTTGACTATGGAGGGTGCCGAATTGATAGGAAGTCAACTTCGGGCACTTGTCAGTTCTTGGGAAGCAAGTTGATCTCATGGTTTTCAAAGAAGCAGACGAGTGTAGCCACTTCAACAACTGAAGCCGAATATATGGCCGCTGGAAGCTGCTGTTTTCAAATTCTATGGCTTCGTCAGCAGTTGAAGGACAACAGAGTTGAAGCGAATGAAATTCCAATATTCTATGACAACAACAGCGCTATATGCATCTCGCAAAATCCAGTGCTTCACACTAGATGCAAGCACGTGGAAATCCGACATCACTTCATTCGTGATCATGTCGAGAAGAAGGATATCAAGCTCGAGAAAATCCATACTGATCTCCAGTGAGCAGATATCCTCACCAAGCCTCTAGCTGAGTCTCGTTTCAATCAGCTATGCATGGAATTAGGGTTGCTAGACCCTGGTGAAGAGTGCTAGATCCAGAATGCACGAAGGAGTGGTTGCTTGTTCTTTGAGCGTCACTCGTTTCGGATCTTCACCAACTCAAGCGAGTCACTTCAAAATTCCACTCGCTTGAAGAAGGAGAAATAAGGTGGAGAAAGGTGGAGTGTTGGAAGACGTTCCCTACCCGCTTACAGGAATTGTTAAGCCATTGGTTAAGGGGGAACTATTGTTTGCTCTCGGAGCAAGCTACTTCCAAAGCGAGCAAGGAAAGCTGCTACATAGCCTAGGATTCCTAGCGAGTGGGTATAAACACTCGCAAGTGCTGTTTCTAGTAACGGTTGTGGGGTCTTGTATCGGGCCTTCCCACGTAAAAATGGTGAAAGCTTAGGCAGGGCTGGCACCTAGACCTTGCGTCCTCTTTCCATCTTCCCGCCGAAGAGGAGCAAGTCTTCTCATCTCCTTCATCGTGGATAAACATCCATTCCTTACTCACTCTTCATTGAGATGAGCTGCCGGATGTCTATTCATTCCTCCCCACTTTGAATATCGCATCGCTTCAATTAACCCTAGTATGGGTCAAGCGAGTCGATTGCAAATTCACTCTGTAGCTCGTAGGAGGAAGCTTGAAGGGTTACCTTTTTCTTCAAAAGGTTGCAGGGCTGGTGACATGCTTCTGCGTAAAATACGAGATTGTCTTGTCAGAGCATTCTCATTGTCATCCTGTCCTATTCTTCTCTGAGATAAGGACTTGTACTCATCTCCCATTCATCGTGAATAAGTACACTTACGTGAAGCTCCCCTCTGGGTTGTAGTAAGCTTGTGTACTATATTCATTTTCACCCCCATTCACTTCGATGGAGGACTCTCTAATTCGTAGAGGAAGATGAATGCCAAG
This sequence comes from Thymus mandschuricus, assembly GCA_029379335.1. Lineage (NCBI taxonomy): Eukaryota > Viridiplantae > Streptophyta > Magnoliopsida > Lamiales > Lamiaceae > Thymus > Thymus mandschuricus. Next base: position 13,518,895 of record CM057081.1, on the reverse strand, counting down.
AAGATGTAGTACTCAACAGGTGGTATCAACAAGCTTCAAAGCAATATCAACAAGTGGATTCAACAAATGGTGTCAAATCAACAAAGTGACTTCAATAAGTGGTATCAATCTCCTACGAAGTGAGATTGACTGGTAAGTGTTTCAATTTTAAGTACACTAAGTAAGCTGAAGCGTGCTAGAAACCTTCTCTTACTATGTGGAAAATATGAAATGAATCTGACACAAATACAAAGAGGAAAACATTCTTGTTTATCCTCGAAGTATGTAAGTCAGAAACCTTTTAAATAATGTCAAAGAAATTTCAGTTCTTATTCCAGTCGCTTCAGATGGCCAAACGAGTGCTACGTCACTCCAAGCGAGCCATCGCAAGCGAGTGCAGGACAGTCACTCCAAGCGAGTACCTCTCAAGCGAGTAAAGGCCAAGCGTCCCAACTCGAAGCGAGCGGGTACGAAGCGAGTATGATCTGTCTGCACTCGAGTGCGAATTTTACCTTTTGCTTTACATTAAATGCAGGTTCACGTACAACCAAAAATAACGGGCGCGTGCACTGCACTTTGAATTCGAAGCGGGAAAAGACGGACGAGATCCAACCATCGAATCCAAACAGTCCCCGATTTATAGTCGTTGGATCCGACACCGTGTAAAGTGACGAATCACAGCAGGCCACGTGGAAACGCCGAGTCAACTTGGCGATTCACTTTTTACTGTGATGACACCGGACACGTCAATCACTTCACCGTTGGCCGCCGTATAGAAACAGGATCTTCGGCAATATTACTGTCTTATCCCTGCCACGTCAGCTGAACCCTATCTGTATATAAGGACGTCGCTGCAGACTGCAAAACCTTTCACAACTCTCCATATTTGCCATTCTCGTGCAAGATCTGCAATCTTCTGCAACTCAGGAGTCTCAACCCAGTTTTCGCTCTTAAATCTCTGATCAAATCTCAAATCTTTCATCATGGGAAAAAAGCAGAAGGCCGAGACGATGGAGCAGTTTCTCACCGAGGTCGACAAGCACATCAACGTCGAGCCTCATCTCAAAACAACCGTCGTCGAAGAGGATGGATTCTTTTGTAAGGCCGTGACCATGGCCGGCTTATGGAAGTTCGTGACGGCGGTGCCGACGAAGATTTTGGCCAAGGTGGTGGCCGAACTTCTTCTAAACCTGAGAAAAGGGCACAACACATCGTCATTCACTGATCCACAGACCGGAGAACCGGTGGAGGTGGACTTGAGCCATCTCATTGGAGTAGACTTGCCAAGGGAAGGTGGAAACTCCTTGTTGGAGTTGGAGCTATCGGCCGGAGTCGAGTATGCTCGATTTGCCACCGAAAACGCAGTGCCCAACTACAAGGATGCCAGCAATCGATCAGATCTGAAGGCTCCCTTCAACCACGTCTGCGAGCTCTTTTCCAAGTGCGTCGCATGCTACGTTGGGACTTTGGGCCAGCTTTCAGAGACAAATCTTTTTGCCACCACCGTCATAGTCGACAGCCTTACCGGAACCAAGTTTGACTGGCATGGTTGGTTTCTCAACCAGATCCATGAAGCCGCTGAGGACTTCAAATTCGTGAAAGGAAGCACAGATAAGATTCTTCGCAAAGGGAAGATTAAGTTTTCTCCAGACTCTCTGTCGCACTGGAGGAACGATATCCGAACAAGACATGGCAAGAATCAGACATCACCGACTACAAGAAGAACACGGTGTTCTATGACTTGTGGAGGTCGGACAAATTGCTGATCGATTCGGGACTTCTCGAGGTTGAAGTGCCCGCTGCAATACCAGTTGCCGAAAGGCAAGTTGAAGCTACCCAAACCAAGCGAGCCGCTTCATCCGGGAAGCGAGTTGCGCCGAACCGAGTGAAAAAGAAAATGAAGCGAGTCACTTCGCTGGTCAAGTCAAGCGAGGCTGAGGAGCAGCCGCTTGAGGAGACCGTAGTTTCCCAACCCCAGCCTTCACCCATCAAAATCCAAACTCCCCCACATCAAACACAGTCACCTCCAATCCAAACCCATACTCAACAACCACCAGAGCCCCAAGCCTCATCCTCAGCCCAGCCTAAAACCCAGAAATCCCCCCTCTCTCCACATGAAGAAGAATCAGCTTCTTCTTTCCAACTACCCCCAATCCCACTTCTCAGTGCAGATCCTACTGCTGCATTAACCCTATTCCAACCAATCCAAGCCCAGCAACCAACCTCTGAACCCATCCAAATCACTGAAACCTCCCAAACCTCATCATCAACCCATTCCCCTTCCTCATCGGCAGCTACAGCCGATACCGCCCAAACAACCGACACTATTATCACAACATTCCAAATTCCCTCAGTCCCTGCAGAGGTGGAGGCTCTCGAAAGATACGTGAAGGATAGAGAGCAGGCTGCAGAGACTATCACCACTCGCTACTCCTCCGTGTCGATGTCCGACGAGTTCTACACCAAGACCGTCGACTTTCTCACCTACATCACCTACCGCGGAACCGAATACTACAACGTCTTCAAACTCCTAAAGGCGTTCAAGGAGGAAAAACTTATTCAGATGGAGGGAAAGCTACTCGATTTCATTGGAGAAAATGGCTTCCACGCATTTCTCGATGGAACCAGCTTCTGGGACAAGCTGGATGCAAAGGTGAAGCCACTATGCCAAAAAAGTTCATACATAACGCAAAATTTGCGTTATCTATGTGCAAAAGGAAACTGTTAAGAATACTGGTGTTATAAAAAGTCCCACTCATACATAACGGTTCAGTACCGTTATCTATGTGACTTTTTCATAACGGTTCAAAATTTAATACATAACACTCATTTACCATTATGTATACTTACTTTTGATAACGCTTCGCAACCGTTATTAATTTGTTAAACAACCGTTATGTATAGTAACATTTGATAACGGTTTGCAACCGTTATTAATTTATAATCAACCGTTATTGTGGTGAACCGTTAATTGTTCTTACACTCATTAAAATAAATAAAAATGATATATATATATATATATATATATATATATATATATATATTAAAATACAAATAATTCATTGTACATAGTCAAAAGACAAAAATGTTCTATTAATATCTATAAATGTTTTAAGAGAACCTAATACACGAATATGCTTCTTTGTCATCAACAAACATTTCACCAACTGCTCCCTCCATTTCTACCAATGCTTCTGGATTTCTGGCGATGTTTGATCCAAGTAAGCGAGCACCTTGTATGTACCTGCGACTTGCACCAAAAGGCCTCAGTTTCTGCAGTTTGGAGACAATCCAGTAAAGATGAAGTAGAGGACATTTAAATAATTAAACATTTAAGTATTACAAGTCTCAGTTTGAGATATAAGTTAACAAAGTTGTGGTTTCATCCCTCGGATTTGATGTTTTATCTACAAAAACGAAGGTGGCTCCATTTTGTATCTATCCATAAATGAGATATGGAGTACAAAATCAATATAGATCAACATAATATAATTTATCAGCATGAGCTGAAGAGGAAGATATGGAGTAAAAACTGTCATCATGCATCAGCATGATTGAAGAGGAAGATAAAAACTATAAACTTCATTAACCAAAAGAACAAAACCAAAAACAAAAATCCTACGTGAAGCAGACAATATTGGTACTAAACACCTAAACACATCTACCAGTAATGTAGATTACATGTTACTTGTAACGTCTTGAGCAAAAGATGAAAAGTAAAAGATAAGATAAGCATAGATAAAAAACAAATAATGATCAGTAAAAGATTACCTCATCAATGGAATTATCAAGCAAGCATAAAAGGACACATATGTGAACTTTTCTATTGTTTCCCAAAGTATTATTTTAAGTATTAAAAGACACTGCATGAACTTATTCTAACTTATGAGCCTTAAGACAACCTTGTTATTTGAATTTTGATCTTACAGTTAACACAATACTGACACCATCCAGGTTAAAGTCTATTTTCAGCACACATAAAGAAGTTATTTTACATCACCATGTGTATTGACACAGATTATATGACATAGAAATAGACAAGTTACCCCTCACCCGATTGTGCCTGCTCAAACTGAACCAAGTCATTACCGAATAGAGATTAGTATAACAAAGAAACAAGGGACATTACTCAAGAATACTGAAACAAATCCCTACAGCTTCAGTTTACGAACTTTTTCAGCTTAATAACCTGAATCCAGAATTCTTGAAAGCAAAATAACCAAAGTAAGATGAATTTTATGAGCACACGAAATAAAAGGGAAGAAGAAACATTGTTCCATTGTAAGAACTGCAGAATCCATCAACTAATCAACGTAAAAGAAAGACCTGTTGGCGAGCAATGTAATCGGCTTTTATCGAAGCAATGGACTGTAAGAGCTCCGGCAGCGGCAGAAGCTTCACCACCTCTTTCACGGAAGCCTCTTTCGCTTCCACCCTGAATCCTCCGACATCATCTTGTTGTTCTCTCTCTATCTCTCTACAAAATCAATTCCTCAAATCAATCGAATTCCATAGCAAACACGGAGGCAAATAACTGAATTCAGAGGATTAAACTCACATTTCGATCTCAACACGCATGGAAAGAAAGGAAAATCACGAGCCCAATCGAACTACACTCAACTAAATGGATTGAACAAATGCAGTTCAAATTCAAAGATAATCTATGCTACTACTAAATGAACTGAAATTCACACTTTTGCCAGTTCGAAATTCATCGTTTTTCATTTCAAGTGCGGTATGTACAGTGTACTAAATGGATTCAATCAAATTTTTGTTATAATTTTGGTTAATTTATACAATAATCACACGTGTACTCAAGGAAAATATGCAGTAGAAATCGCACTCATTTAGCGAAAAAACCTGAGGATCTTCGACTCGATCGTAGTACAGGGGGAAGCGAGGTGGAAGACGCCGGCAACGCTGCCGATCGCAGCGGCGATGGAGTCATAATCGAGCAAATCGATCTGAAATAGGCAGAGGAGGGAGTCTTCTCCTTCAATGGCTTCCAAGTGTTTCGTTTCTCTCTCAAACCCTAAATTATCAGACAACAATCAACAGTAAGCAAAAGGATCGAGAAATCAGCGAACTCTGAACAAGTGAAGTAGAACCTAGATCCTAAATGGTGGCGCGGATGGTGTAGCCGCGGCGGACTGGAAAACAAAACAAAACTTATGAAAATTTTAGGGAAAAAACTTCAAAATTGAAGAAATCAAAACCCAGAAGTAACAACAAATCACCAGAATATAGTTGAATCGGTTCCTGGGAAAGAACATCAAAGTAGAATCTCCACTTCGATTCCCCCTTGAACCTCTCCCGCAGCAGGAACAGAGCCACCGACATCCATGGCTTCAGCGCGGTGCAGGCGCCTCCGATCTAGAGTCCACGGCGGCGTCTGAATTTATCCAGAACTTCCTCGGAATCTCGAGAAGGACGTCGTTTCTCCGACGAGCCCTAGGCCCTCGGGGAAGTTTTTCTGATTTTTTGAGTTTGGGTGAAAATAAATTTAAGTAAAAATTTAATATTAATAATTGTTAATTTTTTTAAAGTTTTAAATATTATTAGTAACAGTATATTGTTATCGCTTTTTATAAACTGTTATTAAAACTAAACATAACACTTCAATACATAACGGTTCTTACTAAACTGTTAAGTATAGTAGTGATTATAGATAACACTCCGTTCATGACCGTTATGATTGATTAAAGCTACACTCACATACATAACGGCAACCGTTATCTATTTAAAAAGTGTTCACATACATAACAGTTCCGTGAAAATACCGTTATGTATGCAGTGTTACATATGACAGAATTTCTTATAGTGAGCGAACCTACCCAGACGCTTCAGTTCCGATCGAGTGCCGACCCTTCACGAGCAGCGGCTGATGAGAGAACATGCGGAGGAGGTAGAGGTGAAGGATGCGGAGATCTCAAGTCTACAGAGTGAGATCACCAGGAGGAATGTAGAGATAGAGAAGAAGGTTGAAGAAGTCAAGAATCTTAGAGAAGATTTTGACAAAAAGAAGGGAGAGTTGGAGGGAAAGGTTGAGGAGAAGGAGAAGTTGTTGGAGGAAAAGGAGAAGGTGCTGGAGGAAAAGGTGAAGCTGGTGGGAGACCAGGAAAAGAAAATTGATGAACTCAAGCACTCGCTTGACGCGGAAAGGAGTCGCTTGAGGGACATCAACGCCAAGCTAGTGACAGTTGGAAGAAAAAGTTGGAAAAGGAGGTGAGAGTGTTGAAGGAGAAGGTGGAGAATAAGGAGGCTGATCTGGTCATGAAGGGAAGTGAACTGACCAGGGCTAAGAAAGCCCTTGACAAGCTAGAACAGGAGATGAAAACTGTCAAGCTTGAGCGTGAGATAGAGACGAAAGAGCTCGAGAGCAGAAGGAAGAGTGCTAGAGCCACTGATCTGAAGCAAGCTGAGCTGGCAATTCAAGTCGATGAAGCCAAAAAGAAAGCCAGTGAGTTTGCTGGCAAAATTGTCGAGCTTGCTCAACTTCGTGTGATGCTTAATAGCCAAGAGAGTGCTATCACCACTGCATCTGCAGAACTCAAAGCGTCTCAGGATTTCCTCAATCTCCAACTGCAAGAGGAGCGCAAGGAAATCCGTGCAGAGATCGAAGCGGAGCTGGCCGCTCGCTTCAGAAACGTCGAAACGCTTGAGAGGCTGATGGCCTCTGTCAAGGAAAGGGAAAAGCAGTGTGAATACCTGCTGGAAGAAATCTCAATCAAAACGGCGGAGATAGTGCTATCCGAAGAACATGTCTTCGCGACACGGACCGAGAAGATGCTCCACGCCGTTTTTGACAAATTTGAGGAGCTTCGCAAATCTATCATAGGAAAAGTGATCGCCTCAACCCCCGGAAGTGATGATGCCAAAAAGGGGGAAGGTATTGAGAAGCAAAGAGTTGAGACTCTGGAGTTACAAGGTGGAGCTGGAGGAAGTGGAGTGGAGAAGATGATTGATGGAGACAGTAGTAGAGTTGGAGGAAGTGAAGTTGAAAAGGAGATGGAGTTGGAGGATGAAGCTCGGGCCGAGCGTGCTAGGAAATTGGGCAAAGAAAAACTAACTGAAGAGCCCCGCAAGCCGGTTGAGGGAAAGCTGCTTGGCTCTTCCATTGCTACTCACCCTCCTGTTTCTTTGTTAACCAGGGAACAAAGGGAGCAGCAAATTGCAGCTGACGAGGCCCTCGCCCGCGAAATGGAGAAACAGTTTGATCTGAAAGCCCTGAAGGATCTTATTGAAATCCAAGCGCCCGCTTCTGCTCTAGCCGCTTCAACTCTGGCACTCACTTCATCTACTGCAGGAGCCACTTCATCGACAGCTGGAGCCACTTCATCCAGCCAAGCTATCATCCCACCAAGTGCCTCAGCAGTCATCCCTCCAAGTGCCTCAGAGAAGAAGAAGGAGATGCCTCCACCGCCAGCACCAAAACAAGTCTTGAAGCGGACTGCCCCCGAAGCGAGAGAAGATGATCCCGAGGCCAAGCGCCAAAAGATCAAACAGTCGGTCGCTTCAAGAGCTGGTCAGATGGAGAGGAGAAGGAAGAGAGGAGAAGAGACAAAGGAGGAAGAAGAAAAGGAGAGAAGGATCAAGGCCAAACGTCTTGAGATCATTGAAGGTCGGATCGAGGAACACTTCAATGAAGTGAGACTCATCCAGTCCGCCCTCACTCAAAGCGCCTTCATTCCCTTCTTGCCATAAGAGTCGGAAGCTTGTGCGACTCAAGCTTGGATGGACGCTTGCTACGTGACCACGAAGGAGATGATTGACTCTGGTCACTACCCGCGCAAGGAAGAACAACAATACATTCGCAGGCGACTGATTGAGATGCTTCCAAAGTGGAACACTGAGCTGAGTGCAAAATTCAACGCAATAATGAAGGAGATGTCAAGCAGATCAGAAGAGGAGTTGATGGTGCGTAGAAATGAACATCCAGATGCCCGAGAAATCGAGCAATTCATCCCCAGTGATCTACTTGAGCAGTGGCTATATTACAAAGAAAAATTCATCAAAGTTTACTACTACTGGGAAGTAGTGCCACTTTAGGATGAGTGCTCGAGGATCAATGCGCTCAACAACTTTCTTTGTACCTACGACGAGAAATTTAGGTGGAAGATCTTCACTCTTGCAGAGCTTGCTGAGCCTGTGCCTCTAATCGTCAAAGTGCCTGCCTCAAAGGACTTCCCCATGCCCTTCCTGCCCGGCACAAGAGTTCCTGATCGAAGGTTCATTGATAGAGAGGTGGACGAAGCTTTCAAGCTGGAGCATACCTGGAGGAGACCGAGCATTCACAATGTCGGTACTTTGGAAGTGAAAGTTCTTTCTGCCTACGTTGTCGAAGAAGAAAAGGTAGAAGAGAAGAAAGAGGAGACAGAGGAGAAGAAGAAGGAAGAGGAGGTGATAGAAAAAGAGAAGGAAGACAAGGTCGAGGCTGCAGGAAATCTCTGAATTTCAAGTCTCGATATTTTGTGAACTGTGTTCATCTATCTCACTTTAATTTCTGTCTCACTTTTGTCATTTACAAGCTTTGTGAATGATTTATCCTTATGCTACAAAACTCAAATAACTTAACCGAAAAAAAAGGGGGAAAGGAACTTAAAAGAAAATTTTCAAACGAACATGCAAAGGAAGCAGTCGCTTGAAGTTCCTTCCACGATTAGGTAGGCTAAGTCTCTTAGTCTAAAAATCCGTGGGTTTTGGCATCATCAAAAGGGGGGAAATTGTTGGGAGTTGTTAAGGACAAACATGTTAAGGGGGGACCAATATGGGACATTTTAGAAAAGTTATATATTTTTTGATTTGATCCCAAAACCCCCAAGTGTCCTATTCTCAAGTGACCCATTTTTGGTGTAGATGATAGGTTAGAAAATTTTTCTAAGCCTACTCTGTTAGGATGGCTCAAATTTTGCTTAGGTTTTTAGACTGCAGAAATCCCAAGTGAAGGCCACTCATTTGAGTGTGTATTTCAAGCGAAGCGAGTCTACCGAGCCGAAGTAAAGCGTGCCAAAGAATAGCGAAGCGAAGCGAGCGCTACAGTGGAATCAAAGCGAGTCCACCAAAGCGAAGCGAAGCGAGCACTACAGTGAAAAGCCAAAGCGAGTCAACGCGGGTCATCATTTTTTTAGGCAGTCACTCGGGAACTTTACCTCCCAAGTGACTCACTACAGAATGACCCTAAAGTGACTCAACTCAAAGCGGACGCTACAACTTCAAAGCAAAGCGAGTCACTACCTACCAGAAAGCGACAACACAATTCCCGCTCCGATTTTGAACTCCATTCAACTAGAGATCTTCGCATTTATTGTGAGATCTCCACGTGTCGAACGCGGAGAGGAGCAGAGGAGTTGACTGCCAGGCTGACAAAGGCTCCGCAACAGTACTGGCTCGCTCTAGTTACTGTTAAGTTTGGAACATAGCCATTTCCGACAAAGAGCCAAAACTGCGCGTCTGATAAGCAGGCAGCCTGTGCAAGTACTGTCGAGAGGAGGAGGGACAAGGCCACCAACCAAGCAATGGATCTCGGCCAAACCTCCGCCTATAAATAGTGAAGGATGAAGACGAAGAGAAGTAGAACACTACTTGAGCATTGGAGCGCCTACTGCAAACAAACACTCCCAGCTTTCTAAGCAATCTTCGAGTCTTTGTTTCCAAGTATTCTGCGAGTTCCAGTCTCATCGGAACTCGTCTTCGCAACCTTCACACAGAGAATTCTAAGCCCAGTCCAAACCCTAGCTTAGAAGAAGAGCTCTAGCCTACTTTACACTTACTGTAAAGAGCTCTTCATAGTGTGTTCGTCGTAAACCAAAAACCCTAACCCTATGTTCTGTTCGTTAGGTTTTTGTGTTCGTCGTTAGGTTGTTTTCGATCCAAGGCCCTACTTTCTTCGATTGTAGAAGCCTCGATCATAGAGTCTAGATCCAAGCTTGCACTTACCTCGTTTGTGTAAAGCTCGATCGAAGCTAGGCTGTAAGGAGAGCCCGCAATCTCCCTATTGTCGGACTGAAGCGAGTGAAGCTTCCAGTCCAGTTAGGTCTTAGTAGTGAACCCGCAATCACTGCGTCTGTTGTCAGATCCAAGCGAGTGAAGCTCGATCTCGACCAGGCTTTTGAAGAGCCCGTAATCTTCAAGTTCTTGAGTGAAGAGAACGAGTTGCCTAGTGCAACAAAGTGGACGTAGGAGCTTCATCTCCGAACCACTATAAATCTTGTGTCGTATCTCTCTAAACCCTAAACTCTTTATTTCCTTGTTTGATTATCCATTGCACATGCATCTAAACAAACATAACTTGGAACTTTAAAAACTTAGGAAAGATTTAGCTCACCGAAATTCCGCACTAAGAGTAAAGTCTCACTCTTGATCAAGCCCTAAGCTTAGGTCAAGAGAATCGTGATTACTTTAGATCTAGCTCTCGGCTAGGTCTTAGTGAGTCAAGCGAGCACTTTACTTCATACTCTGAGTTAAGGAAAAGAAGTTGAAAAACTTCAAAATACGTATTCACCCCCCCCCCCCCTCTACGTATTTTTCCTATAACAAACCGGGACCAACAGTATACGCTTCAAGTATGACCCGAAGCGACTCATTTGAAGCTGGCACTCGAATTCTAAAGCGAAGCAAGCTCCTACCTAACAGATTGCGACAGCTCAATTCCCGCACCGAATTTTAACTCCAGTCAACTGAAGATCGCCGCATTAATTGCAAGATCTCCACGTGTCGAATGAAGAGAGGAGCAACGGAGTTGACTGCTAGGCCGACAAGGGCGCCGCAACAGTACTGGATCGCTCCAGTTACTGTTACACTTGGAACTTAGCCATTTTTGGCAAAGTGCCAAATCTGCGCGTCTGAAAAGGAACAGGCCTGCGCAAGTACTGTCGAGAGAGGAGGGACAAAGCCACCAACCAAGCAACGGCTCCTGCCCTATCCTCCACCTATAAATAGTGAAGGATCAAGACGGAGAAGAACAGAACACTACTTGAGCATTCAGCGCATACTGCAAACAAACACTCCCAGCTTTCAGCATTCTTCGAGTCTTTGTTTCAAGTGTTCTCCGAGCTTCTGTTCCATCGAAGCTCGTCTCCACAACCTTCACACTTAGAAATCTAAGCCCATTCCATATCCAAGCTTAGAGAAGAACTCTAGCCATCTTTGCATTCGTTGTGAAGAGTTCTTCATTTAGTGTGTCTGTCGAAAACCCTAACCCTAAAGTTCTGTCTGTTGGGTTTGTGTTTTTCGAAAGGTTAACGATCTAAGACTCTACTTTCCTCAATAGTAGAAGTCTCGATCATAGAGTATAGATCCAAGCTAACACAGTCCTCGATTGTGTGAAGCTCGATCGAAGCTAGGTTTGTGTGGAGAGCCTGTAATCTCCCGGTTGTCGGACTGAAGCGAGTGAAGCTTAGTCCAGTTAGGTTTTGTGGTGAACCCGTAATCACCCAGCTGTTTTTAGATCCAAGCAAGTGAAGCTCGATCTTGACTTTGGTTTTTGAGGAGCCTGCAAGTCCTCAAGTTTCTTGAGTGAAGAGAATCAGTTGCCTTGTGCAACAAAGTGGACGTAGGTGTTTTATCACTGAACCACTCTAAATCTCTGTGTCGTATCTCTAAACCCTAATCTCTCTATTTGCTTACTGTTTTGATTATTCATTTGCACAGGCATCGTAAACAACTTAAACTGAATTTTCAAATACTTAGGAAAGATAGCTCACCAAATTCCGCATCTTGAGTAAAGCCTCACTCTTGATCAAGCTCTTTCTTAGGTCAAGAGATTTTCTAACACTGTAGATCTAGCTCTCGGCTAGGTCTTAGTATCTGTAGTGAGCACATTACTTGTCACTCTGAGTTATTGGAAAAAGAGGTTGAAAAACATCAAAACACGTATTCACCCTACCGGGACCAACAAGTGTTATCAGAGCCAGGTTCTTTCGAGCCTCTGTTTTGCATATCTGAAGCGAGTCCCCTCTCGCTTCACGTTGTCTCACTGAACCGGATCCATTTTCCTAAGTGCATAAAGCCCTCACTCACGCATACTGCATTACTACTGATAGTTTACCATGTCTACATACAGTGCATCAAATCTTCCGCAGTTCTCTATAGAAGGATACGAAACATGAAGCTTTCGTGTTGAGAGTTTCCTATGCTCCATCCACGACAGAATGTGGGAGGAGAAAGGACCGATCCAGATCAAGAAAGCCGTTTCTGTGAATGTCCCAGCCGCCGAAGGCCGTGCAGCTCATGTCAGGCAAGAATACGTAGAAAAGGATAAGGACGAATATACTTCTAATGACTTCAAGATTGCCAATCTAGATCGTACAGCATGCCACACAATGTAGAGCAAGGTGTCGGACGCTTATCTCCCAAGAATCAGAAAGTGTACTACTGCAAAGGAAATGTGGGAAACCCTAGCCCCAATTTCCCAAGGCACTGAGAAGATAAAGGAGAACAAGCTTTCCGTACTGATGCGAGAGTTTGAGAGCCTCACAATGAAGCCTGGTGAATCAATAGATGCCTTCGAGCTAAGAGTCACCAACATCATTGCCACTCTCATCTCACTAGGCAAGGAATTCGCAGACAAAGAAGTGAATCTCAAGATCGTTCGAGCTCTTACACGGAAGTGGCAGACCATGAAAGAGCTATACTTGGCAACCAAGGATCTGTCAAAACTTACACCGGAGATCCTGTTCTCCGAGATCAACTCTCACGAGTTCGATCTTAATCGAATGAGTCTTGACGATGAAGATGAAGGTCCTGCGTCATCCAATGGAGTCGCTTTCAAAGCTACAGAAGCTCCAAGCGACCAGACGCTTACCAAGATGTCTAGAGAGGAACTGGAGGAGCACTGCGCATTCTTATCAAAGAACTTCAATAAGATGAATTCACGCGTGGGAAAGTACAAAAGGTTTTACAAGTAGTACAACGGAAAGAGCACTGATGCTCGTGATGGAAAACGACAAAGAGAAGAGACGTCAAAGCCGATCTCAAGGGACATGATGGATGTGGAGTGCTATCACTGCCACAAAATGGGCCACTATAAGTCTGACTGCCCAAAGCTGAGTGCCAAGGAGCGAGAAGAATTGAAGGTAAAGAGAGACGCTCCCCGGCGAGCGCTTGTAGCGAGTGAGCCGCCAGTCGCTTCAAATGAGGATGTCTCAAGCGACTCAAATGCATTCACTGATCCAAACTCCAGTGAGGGAGAGGATCTTGGACTCATGGCGCTCACCGATGAAGATACAGGGGAGGTATTTTTCTATCCTTCAATCAGTTCAATTACACTGGCACACGAGCACGAAGAGGAAGTTCATTCCTCGACATGGAGTGAGTTGCTTAACAAGCACTCTAAATTGTTAAGCGACCACGATGTGTTGAAACAAGCTATATCTGATAGCAAGAGAGAGAACTGAAAGCTAGCCACTGAACTTGATAAAGTCAAGATTAATTTAAGGGCTATGACTAGTAAGTTCGAGGACCTCTTCGCTAGGCAAAAATGCTTGGAAGGAAGGTATGAAACCCAATCCAATCTAGTGGCCAACTTGAACAAAGCCTCTGTTGGTCCCGGTTTGTTATAGGAAAAATACGTAGAGGGGGGGGGGGGGGGGGGGGTGAATACGTATTTTGAAGTTTTTCAACTTCAATTTACTTAACTCAGAATATAAAGTAAAGTGCTCGTTGGAAATACTAAGACCTAGCTGAGAGCTAGATCTAAAGCAATCAAGATTCTCTTGACCTAAGCTTAGAGCTTGATCAAGAGTGAGACTTTACTCTAGATGCGGAATTTGGTGAGCTAAATCTTTTCCTAAGTAATTAAAAGTTCCAAGTTATGTTTGTTTAGATGCAAGTGCAGTGTATAATCAAACAAGGAAAATAAAGAGTTTAGGGTTAGAGAGATACGACACGAGATTTATAGTGGTTCGGAGATAAAGCTCCTACGTCCACTTTGTTGTACTCGGCAACACGTTCTCTTCACTTAAGAACTTGAAGATTACGGGCTCTTCAAAAGCCTGGTCGAGATCGAGCTTCACTCGCTTGGATCTGACAACAGACGCAGTGATTGCGGTTTCACTACTAAAACCTAAACTGGACTGGAAGCTTCACTCGCTTCAGTCCGACAACAGGGAGATTGCGGGCTCTCCTTACAGCCTAGCTTTGATCGAGCTTTACACGAACGATGTAAGTGCATGCTTTGATCTAGACTCTATGATCGAGGCTTCTACAATCGATGAAAGTAGGGCCTTGGATCGAAACAACCTGACGACAACGAACACAAAAACCTAACAAACAGAACTTAGGGTTAGGGTTTTTGGTTTACGAGGAACACACTATGAAAAGCTCTTTACAGTATGTGTAGAGTAGGCTAGAGCTCTTCTTCTAAGCTTGGGTTTGGAATGGGCTTAGAATCCTCTGTGTGAAGGTTGCGAAGACGAGTTCCGATGAAACTGGAACTCGGAGAACACTTGGAAACAAAGACTCGATGAATGCTCTAAGGCTGGGAGTGTTTGTTTGCAGTAGGCGCTCGAATGCTCAAGTAGTGTTCTACTTCTCTTCGTCTTTATCCTTCACTATTTATAGGCGGAGGGATGCCAAGATCTGTTGCTTGGTTGGTGGCCTTGTCCCTCCTCCTCTCGACAGTACTTGCATAGGCTGGCTGCTTTTCAGATGCGCAGATTTGGCTCTTTGCCGGAAATGGCTAAGATCCAAATTCAACGATAACTGGAGCGAGCCAGTACTGTAGCGGCGCCTTTGTCGGCCTGGCAGTCAACTCCTCTGCTCCTCTCCGCGTTCGACACGTGGAGATCTCGCATTTCATGCGAAGATCTCTAGTTGACTGGAGTTCAAAATCGAAGCGGGAATTGTGCTGTCACTTTCTGGTAGGTAGTGGCTCGCTTTGCTTTGAAGTTGTAGCGTCCGCTTTGATCGAGTCGCTTCGGGTCATACTTGAAGCGTCTACTTTGGAAAATAAAATATCCAAGTATTGCTTAAGTAAATTCTGACTTGCTTTGACTTTCGCTGTAGCGCTCGCTTTGCTTCGCTTTGGTGGACTCGCTTTGATTCCACTGTAGCGCTCGCTTCGCTACGCTATTCTTCGGCACGCTTCACTTCGGCTTGGTAGACTCGCTTCACTTGGAAAACACACTCAAGCGAGTGGCCTTCACTTGAATTTTCTACAGTCTAAAACCTAAGCAAAAATTTAGCCATCCTAACAGAGTAGGCTTAGAAAAATTTCTAACCTATCATCTACATCAAAATGGGTCGCTTGGGAACAGAACGCTTGGGGTTTTTGGGATCAAATCAAAACAACTATTTGACTCATTTCGAAGTGTCCCATAGGAGTTTCCCCTTAACATTTTGTTCCTAAAAATTCCCAACAATTTCCCCCTTTTTGATGATGCCAAAACCCAAAACAACTTTTAGACTAATAGATTTAGCCTACCTAACCGTGGAAGGAACTTCAAGCGACTGCTTCCTTTGCATGTTCGTTGAAATTTTTTTTTTAAGTTCCTTTCCCCTTTTTTTTCGGTTAAGATGTTTGAGTTTTGTAGCATAAGGATAAATCATTCACAAAGCTAGTAAATGACACAGGAAAGACAGAAAATAAAATGGAATAGATGAACAACAGTTCACAAAATATGAAGCTTGAAATTCAAGGATTTCCTGCAGCTTCATCCTTATCTTCCTTCTCTTTCTCTGTCACCTCCTCTTCCTTCTCCTTCTCCTCTGTTTCCATCTCCTTCTGTATCATCTCCTCTGGAACAACATATGCATTGAGAACTCTTACTTCCAACGTTCCGACGTTGTATATGCTTGGTCTCCTCCAAGTTTCCTCCAACTTGAAGGCTTCATCAATCTCTGCATCTATAATTCATCGATCTGGAACGCTTGTGCCAGGCAGGAAGGGCATGGGAAAGTCCTTCAAAGTAGGCACTTTGATGATCAGAGGCATAAGCTTAGCAAGCTCTGCAAGAGTGAAGACCTTCCGCCTGAATTTCTCGTCGTAGGCACTCAGGAAGTTGTTGAGCGCATTGATCCTTGATCATTCATTCTGAAGTGGCACTACTTCCCAGTAGTAGTACGCTTTGATGAATTTCTCTTTGTAGTATAGCCACCGCTCAAGTAGATCGTCGGGGATGAACTGCTCGATTTCTCGGGCATCAGGATGTTCATTCCTATGCACAATCAACGCCTCTTCTGATCGGCTTGACATCTCCGTCATGGTAGCGTTGAACTTCGCACTTATCTCAGTGTTCCTTCGGGAGCATCTCAGTCAGTCGCCTACGGATGTATTGTTGCTCTTCTCTGCGCGGGTAGCGACCGAAATCAATCATCTCCGTGGTGGTCACATAGCAAGCGTCCATCCAAGCTTGCTTCACACATGCTTCCGACTCTTCCGGCAGAAATGGGATGAAGGCACTTCGAGTGAGGGCGGACTGGATGAGTCTTACTTCATTGAAGTGTTCCTCGATCCGACCTTCGATGATCTCAAGACGCCTTGCCCTGATCTTCATCTCCTTTTCTTCTTCCTCCTTTTTTTTTTCTCCTTGCTTCCTTCTCCTCTCCAACTGACCAGCTCTTGAAGCGACCGTTTGTTTGATCTTTTGGCGCTTGGCCTCAGGATCATCTTCTCTTGCTTCCGGTGTGGTACGCTTCAATGTCTGTTTAGGTGCTGGCGGTGGAGGCATCTCCTTCTTCTTCTTCTCTGCTTCTTTAGGAGGGATGACTGTTGGGGCACTTCGTGGGATGATAGCTTGGCTGGATGAAGTGGCTCCAGTGGTCGATGAAGTGGCTCCTGCAATATCTGAAATGAGTGCAAGAGTTGAAGCGGTTAGAGGTGAAGCGGACGCTTGGAAAGTGGCAAGAGCCTTCAGTTCGAATTGCTTCTCCAAGTCGCGGGCGATGGCTTCGTCTGCTCGGATTTGCGCCTCCCTTTGTTCCTTGGTTAGCATAACCACCGGAGGGTGAGCAGCAATGGAAGAGGCAAGCAACTTCCCTTCAATCGGCCTGCGAGGCTCTTCTGTTTGTTTCTCTTTGCCCAGTTTCCTCGCACGCTCGGCGCGAGCTTCATCCTCCTTCTCTTCCTCCATCTCCTTCTCAACTCCGCTTCCTCCAACTTCACTTCCTCCTTCAATCTCCATCCTCCTTTCCTCTCCACTACCTTCAGCTCTGTTGGGAACCCCTTGCAGTTTGATTTTGATGATGTTTATCGAAACCACACTTAGGCACATTTTACTTGTTTAGGGTTTAGGCCGATAGATCGACCTGCTACCTGTTAGTGCAGGTTAATGCTCTATAAAGTAGAATCAAGTTTGATCCACCCTGTAAGAGAAAGGTCGTTTATATGGCCTGCCTCATTTGGATCGAGCTGGATCATCAATCTGTCTATCGTCCTCCCTTCTCAAGCTTCCAGCTTGCTTTGACTTAGAAGATTTCAAGTGTTGGATTACCTCATCAAGGTCGATGCCCCGCCTTCATGGAGCAACACGACCTGATCCTTGCCACGTGGTGTGCCAGCAAGGACGAACTTTCCCAACGGCTAGAAGTGAGTCAGCCTCCAACGGCTAGTGCCACGTCAGCCTGACTCCAACGGCTAGTTTTTCAAAACTGCCTATAAATACTTCAGCCATTATCGGATTCAAGTACGGGAAACTCAAGCTATCAACGCCAAATCTCTGCTCAAAATCTCTCTCAAGTTCATATCCATTCAAGTGTTCGAAATTCCACTAGTTTCCCAAACACTTGACGAAGAGAAATTTTCAAGTCCGATAAAAGCCCAACGACGAAGCGTTCACTGCTGCTTGTCATTAATTCAAACAACTTCTTCTCCGTCTCGTTCGAAGTTAGAAAGTGTGTTTTGTGTTTTTCACCATTGTAGAGTTAGTCAAGCTCTGTAGTGTGTGAAGGTTGTTTGTACGTGTTTGGTACGAAAGGTTGTAAGGGTCACGACCCAAAACTCGTGTCTAGATATATTCAAGTTAGAGTGTATTTAGAACTGATACTCAGTCAGTATAAATAAGAGAGAGGTGGATCCAAAGGTAAAGGGATTCTCAGGTCGAGTCGGCCTGACGTGGACGTAGGAGGGTTTCTCCGAACCACGCTAAATTGTGGTGTCTCTCTCTCTCTCTCTATTTATCGTCCTTATTATTATTATCAAACTGACGAGCATCAACCTGCTACTGTTCATCAGACTAAGATTTTTCAAAGAGTAAATCAACCTCTACCAACTTCCGCATAAGCACAGCTTGATAAATCATGCTTGTTCCCAAACGAGCTTGATAGATCAACCTGTCTCTGATAAGGATCGACCTTAGATCGACCTGATTTTACAAAAGTCAAAAACGATTGGTTATTGGTGTATCCCCCCCCCCCCCCCCCATACACCAATTACTCTTTCCCGGGACCAACAAGTGGTATCAGAGCGGTGGTTCTTTTGACCGCTGCTTTGCATACTAAAGTTTTCTTTTAAACTTTTGGTCATATTGAACCTTGGAAAAATCTTTTCATTCATATCATATCATATTATCTGCTATGGAGGCTTCTCTTCTCAGGGTGTGTGAAGATTTCTCCATCCAAGGCTATGAAGACTGGAGCTTCCGGATCAAGATGTGTCTCAAGGCACATCACGTCCTTATGTGGGATATCATCGAAAATGGCCCCTCCCCCATCTATGCAGCGAAGATCATAGTGGATGGAACATCCCCCGAGGAGGCCACTTACGAAAAAGTCTTCAAAAATCCTCGTGACTACACAACCGAGGAAAGGAAAGAGGCCAGCCTCGATGACTATGCAAAGGGACTCATCTCTAGCACCGTGAAGGGCGTCTACCTTGCCAAGATTCGAAATCTTGAAACAGCCAAAGAAATGTGGGACACCCTCCGGTCCATCAGCCTGGGTTCGGAAGAAATGAAGGAGAATAAGCTGTCCATGGCGTGCAGCAAGTTTGATGACTTCAAAATGATTTCGGGTGAAACCATTGAAGCAATGAAGATTCGCTTCACCGAAATAATTCTCGACGTCGCTGCTATCAACCCTCACAAATATACGCAACGCGAGAAAAATCTTAAAGTGATGCGTGCTCTACCTGCAAGCTGGCACGTATACACCGCC
Source organism: Thymus mandschuricus (assembly GCA_029379335.1). Classification (NCBI taxonomy): domain Eukaryota; kingdom Viridiplantae; phylum Streptophyta; class Magnoliopsida; order Lamiales; family Lamiaceae; genus Thymus; species Thymus mandschuricus. The sequence continues at coordinate 13,499,827 of CM057081.1, read as the reverse complement.
ATGCATCCAGCCCATTCAGACTTCAATTCTCTCACCACTGAAGATCTTTTCGACATTCTCGTCGGAAATAAATATGAGATGATCCGCATCCACGGGTCAGAACAGCCTTCTACCAGCAAGAAGGCCGATGGAAAGAATGACAAGGAGGTAGCCTTCAAGGCTGAATCAGCCTCTGCTACTACCCCAAGCTCGATTGACGAATCCATCGTCAAAAAGTTCGAGAAGATGACTCTCGACTATGCTCTCGCTGCTAGGAGAAATGAGAAGCTCCTTGGAAAAGTCGTCAAATACAAGAAATTCTACCGTGACAACAAGCGAAACTTCTCAAACCGCAACCACGACCGCCCTGACAAAAAGGGAGAAGGTAAACCCTCAACCTTCAATTCTTCTAACACACCCGAGGGTGGCTGCTTTAGTTGTGGCAGGCCAGGTCACTACAAGACCGATTGTCCAGATCTGACAAAGGCCGAGAGAGACGAGCTCCGTGCAAAGCGCGATAAAAAGCTCAAGGAACAACGAGCTGCCATGATCGCCAAAGAATCAAAGGAGGCTCATCTCTCAGACAGCTCATCAAGTGATGACGAAGGTTACATCGCTTTCGATGAAAGTGATGACGAAGAATGTTTCGTTGGAGAGCACCAACAAAACGAGGGATCTTCAAAGGTAGATCCTCAACCTATTTCACTTTCTTTTTCTGACGATGAATGTGCAGAAGAAGGTGAAGACCTATCCGAGGCTGTGTCTTGGGAAGAAATCAAGAAACAGCTCTATGACTATGCCGACCTCGTGGAAACACTCAAAGAGGTCATTGAAGATAATGCTGAGCTAATAAACAAAAATGAAAAATACAAGCTGGCATTAGAAGAAAGATTCTCTCCCTATGATGAGGAAAAAGAAAGGGAGATCGAAGCCCTGAAGTCAAAGGTTGATGAATTGACTTTCCGGGTTAAGGAGTTCGATACAGGGCGCTCGAGAAGGACGAGTCCCTCAAGACCAAAGATGCCGAAATACACAGCCTTACCTCAAAATTGGCTGACTTGGTTATTCGACACGAACTCCTAGTGAAAAAGGAAGAAAAACATCAACTCACTTTGAGTCAGTTGAAGAAAAGTGGAAAGAAGCTGGAAGAAGTCCAATCCATGCAACGCAATCCGCGCGATCACTCTGGTATTGGATTTAATGGAAAATCCAAGGAAAGCAAGGATAAAGACTGTGAGATCACGTTCGTGAAGGCGCAGTCTAAATCAAAGAATATCAGAAAAGGTCATCAAGCTCTTCCAGATAAGATGGTCAAGCTGAAGAACCCAGTTCGAAAGCCCCAAGCCATTCTCTTAAAACAACACAAGAAGGAACAGCCTGTTCCTCAAAAGAAAGAGAGTCGACCTGCACAGCATCGTCGACCTGCCCCCTCACATCAAAAGCAGGCTGTTCATCCAGGGCGATACCAAGGCCAATACTTTCAAAGGCCGTATCACCCTCAGTTCTTCTTTCCTGCTCATCAAGGTTGTCACTGCCACTATCCTCAACAGTCGAACTTCCAAGACTGGCAGTATCAACCTGGTCTTCATGAAGAGCAGTATTTTCAGCCTCGTCACCCTCGCTCAAAGAAATCCAAGGCTCCCAAGCCCAAGACCGCCACTGCCTCGTCCTCAGCCTCGGATAGAAGCAGACCGGCGAAACAAATCTGGGTCCCAAAGGCCGTTCCCGCAACCGATGTAGCACCCAATCTCAAATGGGTTGCTAAGTTTAACTAATTGCAGGTTGGGAAGGCTCAAAGAAGGAGCCAAGCAGCTCGTGGAGCTGTATGGATCATTGATAGTGGATGCTCAAAGCACATGACGTGTGACAAAACGCTACTATCAAACTATCAAGAACGAGACGGGCCACTTGTAACTTTTGGAGGAAATTCTAAGGGACATACGAGAGGCCAGGCCGATCTAAAAGTTGGTAAAACAACTATCTCTAATGTCTCATATGTTGAAGGTCTTAATCATAACCTATTCTCTGTGTCACAATTCTGCTCGAGTGGTAAACGAGTAGAATTCACTACTAACAAATGTCTCGTGAAAAATGAGGAAGGAGAAATACTTCTTACCGGAATTTTGCAGGATAGACTCTATATAGTTCAATGGACTGATTGGATAGAGACCTACCTGGTCACAAAGGCCGATTCCGAGACAAGCTGGCTATGGCACAAGAGGTTGAGTCATTTGAACTTCAAGGCCATCAACAAGCTCGCACGCAACAAGCTGGTGAACGATCTGCCAGATCAAGTCTTTGATCGTGATCATATTTGCAAAGCCTGTCAAGCTGGAAAGCAAACAAGATCATCCTTTCCAAGTGTGACGGCACAAGCTTCAAATCGAATTCTTGAGCTTCTCCATCTCGACGTCTTTGGTCCAGTCACTCCCTTGAGTATAAACGGTAGAAAATATGCTCTCGTTATTATAGATGATTATTCTAGATTTACGTGGGTTATTTTCATGTACAAAAAGAAGGAGACTTTGGAGAAGCTACCTGCGTTGCTGAGCAAACTGTGCAATCAAAAGGAGAAATCCATCATCAATCCGATCGAGGCACCGAATTTATCAATGCTATGATCGAAGAATATTGCACAAAGAGTGGAATTCATCATCAAACTTCAGCAGCTCGTACACCTCAACAAAACGGCGTAGTGGAACGCCGTAACAGGTCACTGAAGGAAGCAGCTCGTACCATGTTGGATGAAACCAACCTTCCAAAGAAGTTTTGGGCAGAGGCCGTTAACACTGCCTGCTATACCCAAAACAGGTCGATCATCACTACCCGACATGGAAAGACTCCATACGAGCTGTGGAACAACAAGCTCCCCAGGTTAAAGTATTTTAAAGCTTTTGGGTGCTTGTGTTACATTCATAACAATGGGAAATCTCAATTAAAAACTTTCGATAGCAAGGCCGATCCAGCAGTATTTTTAGGATACTCGGAGGTTAGCAAAGCTTATAGAGTTTTTAATAAGAAAACCCTAGTTGTGGAGGTAACACCTCATGTTGTGTTTGATGAATCTACCTGTCTGTACAAAGAGTTAAGTACAGGTCAAGATCAGTCCGCTGCTAACAGGCCGTCTAACTCCCCCATTGACGACCTGCTAGTATGGACTCCAAATGTTTTGGAGGAAGAGGATCAATCTGATCCAAAGGTCACACAGCAAGGGGGAAGTGATGCAAGTAATGTTCCTACATCTAGCTGTAATACATCAGCCGGACTTAACCAGGCTGATCCCCCTTCCTCAGTTCCCCAAACTGAAGCTGTAAACGACCTTACATCACAAATCGAGCAGCTCGATGAAGCAATGAAGCAGCTCGATATTCAGCCTGATCAACAGCAGCCTGATCAACAGCAGCCTGATCAACAGCCCGATCAACAGCATGTCCTCACTGATCAACCTTCAACTCACCCGGAGTTTGACGAACCCATTAATGAGCCCGATCCAATCATTTCAAACGAAGAAAGAGCTCGACGCAGACGTTGGATCGATGCTCATCCAAAAGAGCTCATTGTTGGGAACCCAAACCAAGGAGTGCGAACAAGAAGGACGATTGGTGAAAGCACACTTCTAAGTAGCTATCTCTCTCGAATTGAAGCCAAAGATGCCATTGAAGCTCTTCGTGATGCTGACTGGATTCAAGCCATGCAAGAAGAACTCAATGAATTCAAAAGAAATGAAGTATGGTCTCTAGTTGATCGTCCTTAACATCAGGGCGTCATTGGAGTCAAATGGGTTTACAAAAACAAGAGAGATGAATCTGGAGAAGTTGTCAGAAATAAAGCCCGATTGGTAGCAAAGGGTTACTGTCAACAAGAAGGAATCGATTATGATGAGACGTTTGCCCCCGTTTCAAGATTAGAAGCTATAAGTCTGTTTCTAGCTTATGCCGCTCATCAACGATTCAAAGTCTACCAGATGGATGTTAAAAGTGCGTTCCTCAATGGCGTTCTCGAAGAAGAAGTCTATGTGGAACAGCCTCCAGGATTCGAGGAGGGTGATTCAAGCAAAGTCTACAAACTGCACAAAGCCGTATACGGACTTAAGCAAGCTCCTCGAGCTTGGTATGAGACGCTATCATCCTTTCTCATCGAATCTGGATTCAAGCGTGGTTCAGTCGACAAAACGCTATTCACTATCAAAGTGAATAAACATATCCTTTTAGTACAAATTTATGTTGATGATATTATTTTTGGATCAAAATCTCCCATTTTATGCGAAAAATTTAGTAACCTCATGACAGAAAATTATAAAATGTCTATGATGGGGGAAATGAATTTCTTTCTAGGGTTGCAGGTCAAGCAGTCCGATGAAGGAATCTTCATTAGCCAAACAAAGTACGCACACGAGCTGGTTGACAAGTTTGGTGTCAAAAACAGCAAGCCTGTCAAAATACCGATGCTCTCTGGTGGGAAGATCGACCCGGATCCTGAAGGAAAACCTGCCAACATAACATAGTACAGTGGTATAATTGGTTCATTACTTTATCTAACTGCTAGTCGACCTGATATCACTTTTTCAGTTGGAGTGTGTGCTAGATATCAAGCTAATCCGAAGGAATCTCACTTGGAAGCAGCAAAGAAAATTCTTCGATACATCAAAGGAACCACAAATTTAGGTCTTTGGTATCCTTGTGAAGATAATTTGCAGCTTACATGTTATTCAGATTCTGATCATGCAGGGTGCAAGCTCGATAGGAAATCTACCTCGGGTACTTGCCATTTTCTTGGAAACAAGCTGATATCATGGTTTTCAAAGAAGCAAACTTCACTCGTTGCACAAAAATATCATCGTGGTTTGTGCTTTATCGATGTCTTTGCTTTCATCTTTCTTCAAGAGTGTTTGATTACTAATCTATCTATCTTGTTGCAGAAAATCAGCATCAATGGCACAAACATCAACTTCCGGCAAACCGGAGATGCACTGGGACGAGATCTCTGCTTATTTGGAATCGCACATCAAATACGAGCCATATATGGTTCGTAATAACTTCGGTTTCCGCGATCTGGACTCCATGTTCGCGCTGGTGGAGACGTGTTTTCCCTTCCACCAGATTATCTCAACCAGACCGGCGAAGTTCCTCCCCAAGATAGTGTCCGCCTTCTTCTACAATTGGAATAAGGGCGATTCCATCTCATCCCACACTATCTCCCTCGGGACACAGAAGCAAGTGCATCACATCAACGTCCTTGACGCCGTTAAAGCGGCTTTCGGCATTGGGGATGGCGGAGAAATGCAACTCTCCGACATCAAGAAGGACCAACTGCAGTTCGTTATCGACCGCGTCCTCATTGAACCAGGGCCGTACTTGGAGAGGTCGTTCAAGAGGACCGAGCTGCGTCCTAAAGACAGGCTACTTATGGACTTTATTCAACGATGCTTCCTTGGGCACGTTGGCAACCACGACCAGGTCACGCCCTTCAAATTCCAGATAATGACGGCCGTGATACTCAACCTGCCTATCAGCTGGGCCAAGCTGATGGTCTCCCTGCTCTGGGAGGAGGCCAGGCAGATCGAGTGCGAAATGGACGGAGAGGCCGTGGTGGGAGTGCGTCTCCACATGGATAAGAGGCCGCTTCGTCTTGGGACGAAGGCTACCTGCATAATAATTTCCTTTTTCAAACAACGGAAATGGTCGGATGCGGACGAATTCCCCTACAATTTCATTCCCAAGGATCTCCATCAGCTCGAGATGGCGATTGGGGTCGCGCCGCAAAATTTCTACGGGTCGTCTGACCTCGTAAGGGAGCATCTTTCTCGGACTGGTCAGTCCAAAACTGGGTGGAGGGTGCCGGCTCGCCCTGTGCAAAAGAAGAGGAAGGCCGATGATGTGCCAGTGCCTTCTCGCCCTGCCAAAAAGACGCCCCCTCCAAAGAAATCAAAGCCCACTGCTCCCCATCCGACCAGGCCGATGCACCATGTGCTTCCGATGGAGCCAGTGGCCGTGGAGCCTATTTCTGTCAGGCCGCCGACGCCTTCTCCATCGCCCTCATCTACCCCGGAATGGACTCCATCTCCAGTCCGTACCGCGATCGAGCCGACCGCCTCACAGCATCGCCCTACATCATCTCAGTAGGTCGTTGCCGGTTCCTCGCCCTCTCCCTCTCGCTCCCCTCATCGCGTTCGCGTTGGATCGGTGGAAATCCAAGATCTCACTGGAGAGGAGTGTTGGTCCCGGTTTGTTAATGGGAAAATACGTAGAGGGGGGGGGGGGGGGTGAATACGTATTTTGAAGTTTTTCAACTTCAAATCCCTTAACTCAGAGTAACAAGTAAAGAGCTCGCTTGAAACTTAAGACCTAGCTGAAGCTAGATCTACAGTACGTAGCTAGCCTGCTTGACCGAAGTGAGTACTTGATCAAGAGGGAGTCTTTACTCGTGTATGCGGAATTTGGTGAGCTAAATCTTTTCCTAAGTAATTAAAATATCCAGATTAAGTTGTTTAGATGCACGTGCAATGGATAAACAAAGTAAAGAGTTTAGGGTTAGAGAGATACGACACAGAGATTTATAGTGGTTCGGAGATAACGCTCCTACGTCCACTTTATTGCACGACGGCAACTGTTCTCTTCACTCAAGAACTTGAAGGTTACGGGTCCTTCAAAAACCTGGTCGAGATCGGGCTTCACTTGCCTGGATCAAACGACTGACGTAGTGATTGCGGGTTCACTACACAAACCTAACTACGACTGTAAGCTTCACTCGCTTCAGCCGAACAGACAGGGAGATTACGGGCTCTCCTTACGGCCTAGCTTCGATCGAGCTTTACACAAACGATGTAGGTGCAAGCTTGGATCTAAACTCTATGATCGAGGCTTCTCCAATCGATGAAAGAAGAGCCTTGGATCGAGACAACCTAACGACAACACTCAAAAACCTAATAGACAGAGTTTAGGGTTTTTGGTTGACGAAACACACTATGAAGAACTCTTTACAATGAGTGTAAAGATGGCTAGAGCTCTTCTTCTAAGCTTGGATATGGAATGGGCTTAGACTCTAAGTGTGAAGGTTTTGAAGACGAGTTCCGATGAACTGGAAACTCGGAGAACACTTGGAAACAAAGACTCGAAGATTGCTAGAAAGCTGGGGAGTGTTTGTTTGCTGTATGCGCTCGAATGCTCAAATAGTGTTCCACTTCTTCACGTTGTGATCCTTCACTATTTATAGGCGGAGGGTTGGCTGAGATCCGTTGCTTGGTTGGTGGCCTTGTCCCTCCTCCTCTCGACAGTACTTGCACAGGCTGGCTACTTTTCAGATGCGCAGTTTTGGATTTTTGCCGGAAATGGCTAAGTTCCAATTTCAACAGTAACTGGAGCGACCCAGTACTGTTACGGCGCCTTGTCGGCCTGGCAGTCAACTCCTCTGCTCCTCTCTTGAGTCGACACGTGGAGATCTCGTAATAAATGCGAAGATCTCCAGTTGACTGGAGTTCAAATTCGGAGCGGGAATTTGTGCTGTCGCTTTCTGGTAGGTAGTGGCTCGCTTCGCTTTGTAGCTCCACTTTAGTTGAGTCACTTCATAGTCATTCTGTAGTGAGCCGCTTCGGGAAATAAAGTTCCTAGTGACTGCTTTGGAAATTCCTTACTAGAGTTGACTAGCTTTGACTTTACACTGTAGCGCTCGCTTCGCTTCGCTTTGGCAGACTTGCTTCGAGTACTGTAGCGATCGCTTCGCAGCACTGTTCTTCGGCACGCTTCACTTCAGTTTGCTTGGCTTGCTTCGCTTTGAAAAACACACTCAAGCGAGTGGCCTTCACTTGAACTTTTGAAGCCTAATCTAAGCAAAATAAAAGAGCCATCCTAACAGAGTAGGCTTAGAAAAATTCTAACCTATTAACTACATCAAAATGGGTCGCTTGGGAATAGGACACTTGGGGTTTTGGGATCTAATCAAAACAAATGACTTCATTTATCAAATGTCCCATGAAGTTCCCCCTTAACAAATTGTCCTTAACAATTCCCAACAAGGAGGAACCCCAAGACACCATCTTGTCAGTTCAACCAATCTCCGAGCAGGCCGTGTCTCCTGCTCATGCAATGGTGGCTTCAATGAAGGCTGAAGCCAGGCTGAAGGTCATCGACCTGATGCCGGGGATCGATCAACTCCCCAAATCCCTCGACCTCGCAGCTCGCCTCCAGTTCTATCTGGTGTGTAAGTCGAGCTATTATTACGTCTTTCAAGCCTTGCTGCAGGTCGTTACCCTCGACGACCTGAAGGTCGAGGAGCTGGAGTTGGAGGCCGAGTTCAACTTCTTCAATGTGGAGGATGCGGCTGCAAATTTCCAGTCTCTTGTGCTGCGGCGCATGAAGGTCGAAGCGAAAATTCTGGGCATCGACCTTCGCCCCCACTACTCCAACTCTCACGCCCTCTACAACTCAGCCGCCATTCATGGAGACGAGTTCGATGCGATTCGAACTCCGGAGCAATCGCCATCCAGGAATGTGGGTGGTGATCATGCCCTTGATGCTGCTGCTCCGTCTCCTCAAGGTTCGAAAGTTGACATAGAGGTCGAGCTCAATTCTCTATCTGCAAAGCTCGATTCTCTTGTCATCAGCCTTCCCGACCAAATCAAGCAGGCCGTAGCAGAGGCCCGGGTCGATATTGTGAATGAAGCCAAGACCCAGGCCGATGAAGCTGCCAGGGAGCGAGTCACGTCATTTGCCGTGAATCAACTGAAGGAATACACTGACAAACTCCTGCCGGCCCAGCTCGTTGCGAACAGAATGGCGTCCCTAGAAGAGATCGGGGAAGTGAAGGAGGACGTTGCCAAGGTCGATCAGCGTGTGACCGACCTGACCTCATCAATCTCCAATTCGGCATCGGCCTCCAACGATCAAATCAACGCCATTCACGACACCCTCTCCTCTCTTCTCAATGGCCAACAAGAGTTAAGGGATGCCGTGTCCAAGCTGCAGGAGGAGGACGCTACTCTTCTTTCCCTTATCAAAGCCCTTTCTGATGATGTCGAAAAGGGGGAAGAAGAAAGAGCCGCCGCCGCTACCAAGAGGAAGAGGTCAAGCAAATCCAAAACCCCTTCATCCTCCTTGGCTCCTCCTCCTCCTCCTCCTCCGCCTCCGCCTCAAAAGAAGCCTGCTTCCCAGGCCGCCTCCTCCAAGGCCGTTGCCTCCCAGGCCGATCCCATAGCAGCTGCCGCTGCTGCTGAGGCCGCCGCAGCCAAAGCTCGATTGGCAAAGGAGGCCGAGCTCATTCAAGCCATGCATCTGGCTGGTGCGACGCCGGAGCAGGCCATGAACCCTGTTGAGCAGAAGAGCTTTATAGCGGAGCGCCGGGCTGCTGAAGCGAGGAAGAAGGCCGAATCTGACTGGGTCAGTAAGTCGGCCTCAGAACTCATTTTGAATGCTGGAGTCCAGCAACAGGCCGTTGAGTGGCTTGATGAGCGCCAGAACGCCCTGCTGCGGGAGCTCAACAGCTGCTTCATCCACCTTCACTACTGGATCAAGGACCCCTCCCTGCCTGAAGACACCGATGATGCATATGCAGCCTACATGCTAAAATTTCCTCACCAAGACTTCATTGGTGAACTTCGAAAGAAGGCTGCAGAGGCCGGTGCGATCTTAAGGGCTCCAGCAAAGCAATTTTTCACGCCCTTGCTTATTGGCGGTTCGGGCTACCTTGATTATTCCCGAATCGACCGGTACATCGCACTGACCGCCATCGGCCTGAACGTCAACGTCTCAAATTCCGATCCCGCCTACTGCCATATAAGGGATGGAATTTACGCAAGTATGCAGGCGAAGTCGAGGGAGCAGATCCAGGAAGAGCGCATAGTGATATAGGTGAAATTTACCTTGTTTTCATAGCCAAAAAGAGTCGATTTTGTGTCTCGATTTTATAGTATTGTCTATGTTTTATATGGTTTTTAGTATATGGGACAATATTATGCTTGTAGGTGTTTTTCTGTGTTTTCAGGCATAAATTGATGATAAATCGAGGATAAAACCCCGAGACGAGAAAAGGCGTGAAGATCGAAGCTGAAAATTCAAGATTTGAGTTCGAGTGAAGGCCTCTCGATCGACCTCTCGATCGAGAGAGGTGTCGAGAGGTGTCTTCTGTTGTAGCTATCGATCGAGAGCAAAAATTGTACCCTCTCGATCGACCTCTCGATCGAGAGGTCTGTCGAGAGGTGTCCAGACGGGAATTTTTCTCCTTATTTAATTTGACTCCTTTTTGGTCTAGGTTTTCCTTATGTAAATTTCTCCTATATATACTCCTAGTCTAGCATTGTAAACCCTAACACCTTATTATTTTACATACTTTTTAGCACACTTTTACTTTAGAGTTTTGTATTCTACATTGGAGTTTTTCAAGTTTATGCAAGATTCAAGATTCAACGTTCTTCGTATGTGTTCAAGTTTTCTTACTCTTACATTTTAATTATGCTCTTTCAATCTTTTGTGTTTATGTTTGCTTTAATTATGTCTAGCTAAATTTCTTAGTTGATTTTAGGGATTGAATGCCTAATTGAATATGTAAGTGTTTTTGTTTACAATTAGCCTTCCAATCTAGATGCATGTTTCATGGTGCTTATTCTCATGCATAGTTAACAGGCCATTAATTGTGTATGCATAATTATGTGTTTATGCCTTGATAGGATAATTGCATAATAGATCTCATGAAAGCATGATATAATAGTTTGATTCTCTTGATTGATAATTGAATTGTTATATGTTCATATATAATTGATTTGGTGTCTTAGTTGAACCTAGTTGATTATATTATTGGTACTTGTTCTATTTTGCACTTGATTCGATTCTTACAATTCGAAAGAATATTAGGATCTCGTTGGGTGACTACTTGCATTGCTTTAACGAGGGTGTAAGTTATTTTTGCATGTATCACATTTAGATTGGATTAAAGTGGTTAATTGTATTCATTAAGTATTTGCATATTTTTGATTTGGTAGGCTTCCCTAGAATCAACACTTTTCCTTAATTGTTCACTTTCCCTATTTACTTAATTGCTTGTGCCTTAAGTTGTTTTATTTGACTACTTATTTCTTTACTTGCTTATTTCCTTATATGATTACTTGAGTCTTGTTATTATTTGCCTAGTATAAATACCACATTCACTAAACCCTTAAAAGCCTAGACATCACATTAGTTCTTGAGTAGAGGTATTGTGTGCGTTTTCGGTTTATCAGTCCCTGTGGTTACGATACTCGTACTTCATTATATTACACCTATTTTGTTTGGTAGAAATAGTGCGATCAAATTTTGGCGCCGTTGCCGGAGATTGATTAGATTTCATACACATATTTTGAAATAGAATTAATAGGTGATTTAGGCACTTTAATTTTCTGTTTTCGATTTATTGATCTAACGTTTTTCTTTTCTTCTCTTTGGTTCTAGGTAGTGCATGACCACGAGGTCTAAAGGGATAAATCCTATTCCTATAGACTTAGAGTTAGAGCGCTCTCTTCGAGCATTGAGGCGAGGAAAGGAGGCATGTAAGATCGATACACCACTCTCTTCACCACCCGATTCACCAAGGAGTTTCGATTCAATGGCGGATCAAGTGAGGAGGACTTTGAATGATCGGTTCAAACCGGTCGTGGACCAATTTCAGCAAGGAGGATGGGGGACCACGGAAGCTAACAACTACGAGTTCAAGACGTCCCTCATCAACATGGTGCAAAACAATCAATACGGAGGATCACCGGCGGAGGATCCCAACGCGCACTTGAAGCAATTTCTGGACATATGTGCTACATACAAGGCCAATGGAGTATCTTCGGACTACCTCAAGCTTAGCCTCTTCGTGTGGTCTCTCAAGGACGACGCAAGAGAGTGGTTGGATGGATTGGACAAGAAGGAGGTCACTACTTGGGCTGAGATGTGCACAAAGTTTCTCAACATGTTCTTCCCACCTTCGAGGGCTCAAAAGCTTATCAATGAGATCAACCAATTTCAACAATATGAGGATGAGCACTTTTATGAGGCGTGGGGGAGATTCAAGAAGTTACTTCGAGCATGCCCGAATCATGGGATTAGTAAGGAGGATCAAATCACATGCTTCTATCGTGGTTTGAACAAGTTGTGTAGGAAGGAGCTCGATTACGCTTCAAAGGGAGGATTCTTGAACAATGAGTATGAAGTGGCTATGGAGATTATTGAGCTGACCGTAAATTCGAGCTATGAAGAGGCTACCGATCGACGGCTTGGAAGAAGGAGAGTTGCCAACATTGGGATCGATGCTTACGAGGACTTGATGGAGAAGTATACAAAAACAGTAAATGAGTTGGATTCTATCAAGAAAGGAGTACTTCAGTGCGATGCTATCACGGACGATCAAGCAAACCCAACTGAAGAGGAAGATGCAAATTTTGTGCAACAAGGGGGCAAGTGGCAACCGAATCAAGGAAACAAGTGGCAAGGAGGGCAAGGAGGACAAGGAGGTTCGAACTACCAAGGAGGGTATAAGAAGCCATATGTTCCCAACAACCGAAATCATCCGAACTTCTCCTATGCCAATCCAAGCAACGCATTGCAACCACCTCCCGGCTTCCATGTTGAGAACGGAGTCATCCAAGAGCCCAAGAAGGAGATGTCTACCGACGATTTAATTCGTCAATATATGGCTCAATCGGAGATGAGGATGACACAACAAGATGCAAAGTTGAGGACGTTGGAGCTCACTCAAAGCACCTCAACTAACAACTTGGCGAGTAGCATCAATGCATTGACCAAACAAATGCAAATGTTGGAGACGCAAATGAGTCAAATAGCCAATGCTCAAGGAGGAGTCCATAAGCCCGGCCAATTCTCAAGTAACAGGGAGCAAAACCCGAAGAACAACCATCATGTTCATGCTATTGAGCTTCGGAGCGGCACTACGTACACAAATCCATCCTTGGAGGCTGAGAAGAAAGGAGTCGGGAACTTCAAGAATGTGGTGCTCGAGGAAACGAGGATCCAAGAGCCGAGGCGAGGGCCTCTCGACACCTCTCTCGATCGAGAGGTCGATCGAGAGGTCCATACTGGAGGTCAGAATTCACCTCTCGACACCTCTCTCGATCGAGAGGAGGATCGAGAGGTATACGACGAGGAGATTCAAATTGACCCTCTCGACACCTCTCTCGATCGAGAGGTCGATCGAGAGGTCAAACAGCGAGGTCAGAAGGGACCTCTCGACACCTCTCTCGATCGAGAGGTCGGTCGAGAGGCCCAGCAGCCGCACCAACTTCCGACTTACACTCCGAAGGCCCCCTTCCCGCAACGATTGACCAAGACGAAGCAAGACGAAAAGTATCAACGCTTCATGGAGATACTACAAAAGGTCAACATCAACATTCCACTTCTCGATGCTCTCCGAGACATGCCCAACCACATGAAGTTCATCAAGGATGCGGTTTCGGGGAAGAAGAAGTGGGGGAAGTTCGAGACGATCAATCTCACGGAGGAGTGCAGCGCGGTGATCCAAAGGAAGCTACCATTGAAGCAAAAGGATCCCGAAAGATTCACATTGTCATGCAAGATTGGTGATCAAATCTTCCAAAATGTGCTATGTGATCTTGGTGCTAGCATAAATTTGATGCCTCTCCCTATATTCAACCGGCTCAAGATCGGGAAGATGAAGCCAACCACCATCTCTCTACTTATGGCGGACCGATCAATTTCTTATCCAAGGGGGATAGTAGAGGACGTTCTCGTTCGAGTGCACAACCTCGTCTTTCCGGCAGATTTCGTAGTCTTGGACATGCCCGAGGATACAAATCAACCTTTGATCTTGGGACGGCCATTCTTAGCAATGGGAAGAGCATTGATCGATGTTCAAGATGGAGACCTCACATTTCGAGTCAACGGGGAGGAACTGAAAATTTCTATCTACGAAGCTATGAAGAGACCCGACGATCAACGTGAGGATATCTTCTCCATCGAGACATTGACACCACCTACTTCGGAGGAGGCGCTTAACCATTGTATTTTGAATTCTCTCTATGCCTACGAGGAGTTGGATGAAGCTTGCGACGAGATACTCGAATATCTCAATCAGTTGGAGGCTAATCGACCATCGAGTCACCACAAGGAGGTTTCTTATCTCGACATCAACAAGAAGGTGGACGATGGATTTTTCGAAGAGGAAGAGAAGAAGGATGCAGCCCCTAAGGTGGAATTGAAACCATTACCCGAGCACCTTAAGTACAAGTTCTTAGGAGAAGAAGAGACGTACCCGGTGATCGTATCTTCTCATCTCACGGAGGCAAACACGGACAAGCTATTGAGGGTGCTAAGGGAGCACAAATCTGCAATTGGATGGACGATTGCCGACATCAAAGGTATTAGTCCTATGATTTGCATGCATAGGATCTTGCTCGAGGAAGGCCATCGCCCAAGAGTCCAACCCCAAAGACGATTGAACCCAGCCATGCAAGAAGTTGTGAGGAAGGAGGTGCTGAAATTGCTTGATGCCGGCATGATCTATGCTATTTCGGATAGTGAATGGGTAAGTCCTACTCAAGTGGTGTCAAAGAAAGGAGGCATGACGGTCATCAACGACGAGAAAGGAGAGCTGATCGCGACAAGGCTCGTCACGGGGTGGCGAGTGTGCATTGATTATCGTCTTCTCAACGCAGCAACAAGGAAGGATCACTTTCCCCTCCCGTTCGTAGATCAAATGCTCGATCGTCTAGCCGGCCATGAGTATTATTGCTTCCTCGACGGATACTCCGGCTACAATCAAATCGCCATCGCTCCGGAGGACCAACACAAGACGGCATTTACATGCCCATATGGAGTCTTCGCTTATAGGAGGATGCCGTTCGGATTATGCAATGCACCGGCCACTTTCCAAAGGTGCATGATGGCCATCTTCCATGGACTGATCGAGAATATCATGGAGGTGTTTATGGATGATTTTTCAGTCTTTGGTCCTTCTTTTGATCAATGTTTGGAGAATCTTGCCACGGTGCTTCAAAGGTGCGAAGAGACGAACCTTGTTCTCAATTGGGAGAAGTGCCACTTCATGGTTCAAGAAGGAGTTGTACTAGGTCACAAGGTGTCTTCATATGGATTGGAGGTGGATCGAGCCAAAGTTGTAGCCATCGAGAAGTTGCCACCGCCAACCAATGTCAAATCGGTGAGAAGTTTCTTAGGACATGCCGGCTTCTATAGGAGATTCATCAAGGATTTCTCAAAGATCACGAAGCCGTTGTGTGGATTGCTCGAGAAAGATGTCAAGTTCGTGTTCGATGATGAGTGCTTGGAAGCCTTCGAAACGTTGAAGAAGGCGCTTATCTCTACTCCCGTCTTGGTGTCGCCGGATTGGAGTGCCCCGTTCGAGCTCATGTGCGATGCAAGCGATTGGGCGGTAGGAGCTGTTTTGGGACAGAAGAGGGATAAGCTTTTCCGAGTGATCTACTATGCTAGTAAGACGCTGGACTCAGCTCAAAGGAATTACACCACCACGGAGAAGGAGTTACTTGTTGTGGTCTACGCTTTCGACAAGTTTAGACCTTACTTGGTGGGATCTCACACGATTGTGCACACCGACCATGCCGCCATTCGCTATCTATTCAACAAGAAGGACTCGAAGCCAAGGTTAGTTCGCTGGATTTTGCTTCTTCAAGAGTTCGACATGGAGATCAAGGATAGGAAAGGATGCGAGAACGTGGTGGCCGACCATCTCTCGAGACTCGAGCAGCCCGTGGACGGAGAGGATTCGAACATTGCAATCAAGGAGAGCTTCCCCGATGAGCAGATTTTTCAGATGGACGATTTGATACCTTGGTTCGCCGACATCGTCAACTATTTGGTGATCCATCATGTGCCCAAGGATCTATCGTCTCACCAAAAGAAGAAGTTCCTCCACGATTGTAAGTTCTATTATTGGGATGATCCATACTTGTATAGGAGGTGTGCCGATGGAGTCATAAGGCGATGTGTTCGACAATCGGAATGGAAGAAGATCATCGAAGATTGCCATAGCGCTCCGAATGGGGGACACTTTGCAGCGAATAGGACCGCCCTCAAGATCTTTCATAGTGGCTTCTATTGGCCGTCGATCTACAAGGATTGCCATGAGTTCATCAAGTCATGTGATCGATGCCAAAGAATGGGGAATATCACGAAGAGGGACGAGATGCCGCAACGAACTATCATGGAAGTGGAGCTCTTCGATGTTTGGGGGATTGATTTCATGGGTCCTTTTCCCAAGTCTCAAGGGTTCTCCTACATTTTACTTGAGGTGGAGTATGTTTCTAGATGGGTCGAGGCCATTCCGACTACAACCAACGATTCGAAGGTGGTGATCAAATTCCTCCAGCGAAATATTTTGACTCGGTTTGGAACTCTGAGGGCTTTGCTTAGTGATGGGGGGAGCCACTTCAACAATCGTTGGTTAGGATCGCTTCTTGCAAAATACGGAGTCAAGCACAAGATTACATCGCCCTACCACCCTCAAGCAAACGGTCAAGCCGAGTTAGCTAATCGAGAGATCAAGCAAATCTTGGAGAAGACCGTCACCAACAAAAAGGAGTGGGCGAAGTACTTGGATGACGCACTTTGGGCCTATAGGACGGCTTTCAAGACACCAATCGGGAGGTCACCATATCAATTGCTATTTGGCAAGTCTTGCCACTTACCAATGGAGTTGGAGCATAAAGCTTATTGGGCGACGAGAAGGATCAACTTCGAGTTCAAGGAAGCCATGGGCCAAAGATGTGACGACTTGTTGGAACTTGATGAATGGAGAAACGAAGCATTCGAAAATTCGAGGATCTACAAGGAACGAGCTGCAAGATTCCACGACTTGAGCATCAAAAAGCGTAAGTTCGAAATTGGTGATGATGTTCTTGTTTTTAATTCTCGACTTCGTTTGTTTCCAGGAAAATTGCAAAGTAAGTGGTCGGGGCCGTACGTCATTTACAAGGACTTGAAGAATGGTGCATTCGAGGTGTTGAAGAACGACGGTGAGAAATTCGTAGTGAATGGACATCGCCTCAAGCACTACTTCAAGCCGTTGCCGTTTTTCCCCAAGAAAGCGGCCACTTACCTCGAAGACCCAAAGTAGGAAGGAGGTATCGTCGGGCTAAAGACGTAAAACGTAGCACTTGTTGGGAGGTAACCCAATATTCGTATCCCGTTTTCATTTTGTTTCGTTTTACGTTTTAGAGTTTTAGGTAGTCTATTTTTCGTAGTTTTGGGTCAAATTTTGTATTTTAGAGTCGAACCCCTTAATATACTAACGAATGTTAAAAAGTTGTGTAGAAAACAAAATCGAGCAGGACCTCTCGACACCTCTCTCGATCGAGAGGTCGTTCGAGAGGTGAAATTTTGGCATACAGTAGGGGTCTCTCGACACCTCTCTCGATCGAGAGGTCGGTCGAGAGGTTTTGAATTGTTGATTTCCCAGGTGTGTCACGTGAAGCCTCTCGATCGAGACCCCCGTGTTTTCGATCGAGAGGGGAGGTCAGTACGTAAAGAGCAGCACCTCTCGACACCTCTGTCGATCGAGAGGTCGATCGAGAGGTCAAATTTCAGAATCCAGTAAGCACCTCTCGACACCTCTCTCGATCGAGAGGTCGATCGAGAGGGTCGTTGACGGCGCACATTCCGACTTTGACCAGGTTTATTTACTCCTTTAAATACACCTTTTGCACACAACTCACATACCATTCTCTCATAACTCACAAATTCTCTCAAGCACACACAAGAACTCTCAATTTCCTTCTTCAATTCGTCAAAAGGTACTCGATTTCTTGCTCTCTTGTTATCAATTCTTGATTCTTTACATGATTACGCATGTTTTGACCGATTAAAATTCAATTTTGATGGTTAAATTCGTTGAATTGATAGATTGGGTGTTAGATTGAGCATGATAGATTGGATTCATGGAATCATTGAATTATTTGTATGAATTGAATACATGGGTGAATGCGGAGAGAATTGTATTGATAATCGAATGAGTCTTTATATTTGTCTATGAATTGTTGAAGATTCGTTGGTATATATATACATGAGATTGAGATTGTGTGATTTATAAGTTCATGATTATGGAGGAGTATTGTGGTGATTGTATAAATTGGTGATGAAATTGAGTTGATAATGGGGGAGAATTGAGTTTGGTTGAAGTTTGGGGGAAGATGATTTATATTGCTCTATTCTTGCATCCCTTGTATTAATTTGTGATACTTTTAGGTACTAAGAATGGCACGAGACAAGGTTAAGAACGTTGCTTCTACCTCTTCGGGCAAAGGCAAGGGAAAAGAAAAGGTCACCTCTTCGAGCAAGGGAAAGGAGACATGGAAGAATGATAAGACTATCCCGGAGACTAGAATACCGCCGGCAAGGTCGATGCCCTCAAGTTTGGAGCCCAAGGCGTTCAAACTCAAGCTTACGACGGCGGAGTCAAAGAGGAGATGGTCCCACCTTGTGCAACTCAAGCACAAGCATTGTCGTTTCCTCCATCAAGAGACGGTTGCGGCGATGGGGATAGCTAACGAGATCACCCAATTGATGCAACGAGGAGGCTTCACCAACATATTTCAAGGGAATCACTTAACCTACCACATTCTCACGGTGGAGTTTCTCTCAACTTTGGTAGTGGAGCGAGTCAACCAAGTGCCCCATGTCATTCGTTTCCAACTTGGTGGTCAACCGAGAGAGCTTGATATGGATCAACTTAGCGATATCATCGGAGGAAACAAGCATGGTGAATATATTGGCAACAATCATCCGAATTTACAAGATTTGTGGGCACACTTCGTGGATTTTGAGGAGGAAAGAACGAGATCCTACAACCCGGCGAAAGCAAAGGCCACCTCAATTCGGAATCCCACGATTCGCTACTTCCATAGGCTGATCTCGTGCACCATCCACTCCCATCATGACTCCGGCACCTTCCCTGCCACCGACGCTCATCTTATTTGGACTTCCTTGCGAGGACATTCTCAGTGTGCAGCCGTTTATCTCGTCGATCATATGGAGAACCAAGCATACTTGTTCGGGGGGCAAAAGATCGGGATAGGAGCCTTCGTCACTCCCATTGCCCAACACTTCAACATCCCGATAGTGGAGCAGCCCGTATCTACGTCCATCTTTGTAGATAGATGGACGTTGGAGCTTGCGAGGATGATTTCATATGACACGTCCGGGTGGTTCTTCAAGCTACACGGGAGAAGTGGTATTTATCTCTTTCCACTTCCGAACAGTTATTTGACGGAGGTGATCGGGAACGAGAAGCTGCGGAGAGGGAACGGAAAGATGGATTCTCCTCAACACAAGGAGCTTATGTGGGCTGACGGAGGTCCAAAACCCGACGAAGGTGGTGATGATGATGAGGAGGAGGAAGAAGATGAAGACGAGGCTGAGCAATATGAGCGGGGATTCGATCAAGAGGAGGATACGTATGCACAAGGATACGAGGGTGTTCCACAGCCCGGTTTTCATATGAGAGCTCCGGATTTCTCTACAATACGGGATTGGCACACGGAGTCAATGGAAGCAATGGACAACTATCATTGGGATAGTAGGGAGTTTGTTGAATCCCAAGTAAGAGGAGTTCGTGAAGAGGTACAAACGTTGAGAACCGAGGTGGGGGATCTTCGTACATTTATTGGAAGTCGTTTTGATACTCTCGACGCCTACATTGAGAATGAGAGGAAATTTCGAGAAGAGGAGGCGAAGAGGCGTGAGGATGAACGAGCGTACTTGGAGAATTACAATAGGATGGTGCATGAGATGCACTATTTCTATCCTCACTACCCGGAGAGCCATCAACGATTCGACCCCAATAACCCCGACAACCCTACCTTCCCACCGCCATTTCAATGAGGTCAGTTTTTAACTTAGCCTACTTCTTTTCTTTAAACTTATTTCTTTGCTATGCTTTGAAATAAGTTTGGGGGAGGGAAAGAGTGTCTAAGTTAATTACTTTTATTGTTTTCTTGCTTTGAGAGTCTTTTATTTTGTTAGTATTATTTTGGGGTATGTTAGAGTCTTTTATTGTTTTGAGTCTTAGGTTTAAATTGAGTCAAGTAAGCATGTGATGATAGTGTTGTGAATTTGGCCAATGATAGAAAATTTTTGATTGATTTTTGGAGAAAATTCATGATCTTTATTATGCATGGAACCTTGGCGAAGCGACGCATTTTATTCATTGAAATTGAAGCATGTCATGATGTCGGGAACTAGTTAGTTTGAGCCCGTGAGTTTTGAGCTATTGGTGCATATGGATGCCTATTTTCTTGATTGAGTGATCATGTATGCTTCATTGTTTCTAGAACTTGCCCTATTTCTCCGTCAAGACCTTAGTATATTTATGAATTAGGAGATGATATTAGGCCATTCTTTCGTAGCCACATGAATCCCATACACTAACCTTTATCATTATCTTTGTTTACCCCCTTTGAGCCTTGTTATGAGCCTTTCTTTCTTTAGTTTGATGATAGGAGGTTTGGATGGATAAGGGTATCTTTAGTGGAGTTAGTTGATGATGTGGGAAGGAGTTGAGTAGATTATTTTGATGTGGTATGGAAAGAAAAAGAAAAGAATTTGAGATGCTTGATTAAGTATAGTTGGCTATCCCTATGAGCTTAGAACAAAATAGTAGAAAAAAAAAAAAAAAAAAGAGAAAAGAAAGTTAGAGCCTTAGTTCGAATATTAGAGAGAACATTTATTAGATGAGCTCTATAGTTAAAAATAAAAAAAATTAAAAAAAATAATAATAAAAGCATAAGGGGATAGTTAGCTTGGATTGTTTATGTTGCATCTATGATATTGAGTTTTGTAGTTGGTGTTGGATGGTAGAAGATGGAGTAAAAAACCATACTTTGGGTGGAGTTGAAAAGAGGTTGATGATTTAGAGCAATTTGAGTCACTTAGCCTATATATTCCCTACCTTAACCAATGTCCCTACATTACAAGCTTTTATAAAGACCTTTTTGATCTTAGTTTGTGAATATTACATTAGGTGGAGATGTCGAGATTAGGGGCAAGCCTATGGTAAACATGTTGCATTACATTGATGTTGAGTGAACCAAATGATGTACATTATATTACATCTTTTCTTTGAGAGAGTTGAGAGTTCACTTATATACATAATCTCACATGTTTGGAGAGTGTTCTTTGATAGATTGACATGTTTCGAATTTGTTGGATAGGTTGTGTTATTGATGCTAAGGTTGTATGCATAGTTTTGATCATGATCATGAGTATTGGTTTTGAAAAGTTTTTGAGGCCTATATAGTTCACAATGCTAGAGTCTATTGTTTATGTTTTGGTATTGTTTGGGACGAACAATGTTTAAGTTTGGGGGATTTGATATAGGTGAAATTTACCTTGTTTTCATAGCCAAAAAGAGTCGATTTTGTGTCTCGATTTTATAGTATTGTCTATGTTTTATATGGTTTTTAGTATATGAGACAATATTATGCTTGTAGGTGTTTTTCTGTGTTTTCAGGCATCCGAGACGAGAAAAGGCGTGAAGATCGAAGCTGAAAATTCAAGATTTGAGTTCGAGTGAAGGCCTCTCGATCGACCTCTCGATCGAGAGAGGTGTCGAGAGGTGTCTTCTGTTGTAGCTATCGATCGAGAGCAAAAATTGTACCCTCTCGATCGACCTCTCGATCGAGAGGTCTGTCGAGAGGTGTCCAGACGGGAATTTTTCTCCTTATTTAATTTGACTCCTTTTTGGTCTAGGTTTTCCTTATGTAAATTTCTCCTATATATACTCCTAGTCTAGCATTGTAAACCCTAACACCTTATTATTTTACATACTTTTTAGCACACTTTTACTTTAGAGTTTTGTATTCAACATTGGAGTTTTTCAAGTTTATGCAAGATTCAAGATTCAACGTTCTTCGTTTGTGTTCAAGTTTTCTTACTCTTACTTTTTAATTATGCTCTTTCAATCTTTTGTGTTTATGTTTGCTTTAATTATGTCTAGCTAAATTTCTTAGTTGATTTTAGGGATTGAATGCCTAATTGAATTTATGTAAGTGTTTTTGTTTACAATTAGCCTTCCAATCTAGATGCATGTTTCATGGTGCTTATTCTCATGCATAGTTAACTGGCCATTAATTGTGTTTTCATAATTATGTGTTTATGCCTTGATAGGATAATTGCATAATAGATCTCATGAAACCATGATATAATAGTTTGATTCTCTTGATTGATAATTGAATTGTTATATGTTCATATATAATTGATTTGGTGTCTTAGTTGAACCTAGTTGATTATATTATTGGTACTTGTTCTATTTTGCACTTGATTCGATTCTTACAATTCGAAAGAATATTAGGATCTCGTTGGGTGACTACTTGCATTGCTTTAACGAGGATGTAAGTTATTTTTGCATGTATCACATTTAGATTGGATTAAAGTGGTTAATTGTATTAATTAATTATTTGCATATTTTTGATTAGGTAGGCTTCCCTAGAATCAACACTTTTCCTTAATTGTTCACTTTCCCTATTTACTTAATTGCTTGTGCCTTAAGTTGTTTTATTTGACTACTTATTTCTTTACTTGCTTATTTCCTTATATGATTACTTGAGTTCTTGTTATTATTTGCCTAGTATAAATACCACATTCACTAAACCCTTAAAAGCCTAGACATCACATTAGTTCTTGAGTAGAGGTATTGTGTGCGTTTTCGGTTTATCAGTCCCTGTGGATACGATACTCGTACTTCATTATATTACACCTATTTTGTGTGGTAGAAATAGTGCGATCACATAGCAGCCCGTGCCCAACAGAAGTAAAGATAGATGATTTTGTATATTTTTGTTATTCATTTATGCTCAGCCTGTATTGTAAACTCTCTGTATATTCGCTAACGAGCTGAATGAAGCAAAAATCATCTTTTGACCTGACGACAATATCTCTTTGTCCAGGCATCTGCCTTTACTGCTTTATTTTAATTAAGTTATTATCTGCCTTTCATATAATTCCTTATCAGCCTTAATGGTTAATCGATCTTTCATTGTTTTAAAATCTTAGGAATTATTTGTAAAGTGTATGGTTTCGACATCATCAAAAAGGGGAAATTGTTGGGAACCCCTTGCAGTTTGATTTTGATGATGTTTATCGAAACCACACTTAGGCACATTTTACTTGTTTAGGGTTAAGGCCGATAGATCGACCTGCTACATGTTAGTGCAGGTCGATGCTCTATAAAGTCTAGAATCAAGTTTGATCCACCCTGTAAGAGAAAGGTCGTTTATATGGCCTGCCTCATTTGGATCGAGCTGGATCATCAATCTGTCTATCGTCCTCCCTTCTCAAGCTTCCAGCTTGCTTTGACTTAGAAGATTTCAAGTGCTGGATTACCTCATCAAGGTCGATGCCCCGCCTTCATGGAGCAACACGACCTGATCCTTGCACGTGGTGTGCCAGCAAGGACGAACTTTCCCAACAGCTAGAAGTGAGTCAGCCTCCAACGGCTAGTGCCACGTCAGCCTGACTCCAACGGCTAGTTTTTCAAAACTTCCTATAAATACTTCAGCCATTATCGGATTCACGTACGGGAAACTCAAGCTATCAACGCCAAATCTCTGCTCAAAATCTCTCTCAAGTTCATATCCATTCAAGTGTTCGAAATTCCACTAGTTTCCCAAACACTTGACGAAGAGAGATTTTCAAGTCCGATAAAAGCCCAACAACGAAGCGTTCACTGCTGCTTGTCGTTAATTCAAACAACTTCATCTCCGACTCGTTCGAAGTTAGAAAGTGTGTTTTGTGTTTTTCACCATTGTAGAGTTAGTCAAGCTCTGTAGTGTGTGAAGGTTGTTTGTACGTGTTTGGTACGAAAGGTTGTATGGGTCACGACCCAAAACTCGTGTCTAGATATATTCAAGTTAGAGTGTATTTAGAACTGATACTCAGTCAGTATAAATAAGAGAGAGGTGGATCCAAAGGTAAAGGGATTCTCAGGTCGAGTCGGCCTGACGTGGACGTAGGAGGGTTTCTCCGAACCACGCTAAATTGTGGTCTCTCTCTCTCTCTCTTTATTTATCGTCCTTATTATTATTATCAAACTGACGAGCATCAACCTGCATATAACGCATCAACCTGCTACTGTTCATCAGACTAAGATTTTTCAAAGAGTAAATCAACCTCCACCAACTTCCGCATAAGCAGAACTTGATAAATCAAGCTTGTTCCCAAACGAGCTTGATAGATCAACCTGTCTCTGATAAGGATCGACCTTGACAATCGACCTTAGATCGACCTGATTTTACAAAAGTCAAAAACGGTTGGTTATTGGTGTATTCCCCCCCCCCCCCCCCCATACACCAATTACTCTTTCCCGGGACCAACAAGCTCCACCTTGTAGCTCCAGAATTTCAGCACTTTTCTGCACAGTACCTTCCCCCTTTTTGGCATCATCACTGCCGGGGGTTGGGGTGATCAGCTTCCCAATAATAGAGTGATGAAGGTTGTTAACTACATTGAACACAATGTAGTTAACAGATTTGAAGCGAGCCTCCAGCTCCGCTTCGATTCCTGCAAATGTATGCTCCTGGGAGAGCACTATTCGGCAGTTTTCACACTTATCTCCTCGAGTAGATACCCACACTGCTTCTCCCTCTCTGTGACAGAGGCCATCAGCCTCTCAAGCGTCTCAACAGATTTGAAGCGAGCCTCCAGCTCCGCTTCGATTTCCACGCGTATTTGCTTGCGCTCTTCCTCAATAGTGAAATTGAGGAAGTCCTGAGAGGCTTCAAGTTCTGCCTTTGCAGTAGCTATCGCGCTTTCTTGGTTGTTGAGAGTCACGCGAAGTTCGGCAGCTTCAGCAATTCTGACTGCAAATTCACTCGCCATTTCATGTGCTTGGTTAACTTGGATAGCTAACTCTGCATGCTTTAGGTCCATGGCTTGAGCACTTCTTTGTCGACTCTCAAGCTCCTTCATATCTATCTCATGTTCAAGCTTGAGAACCTTCATCTCTTGTTTTAGCTTGTCAAGGGCTGTCTTGGTCCTGGTCAGTTCGCTTCCCTTCATGACCAGATCAGCATCCTTCTCTTCTACCTTCTCCTTCAGTCTCTTCACTTCCTCCTCCAACTTCTTCTTTTCATCGCCAACTTTCACCAGCTTGGCATTGATGTCCCTCAAGCGACTCCTTTCCGCATCAAGCGAGTCCTTGAGTTCATCAAGTTTCTTTTCCTGGTCGCCGACCAGCTTCACCTGTTCCTCCAGCACCCTCTCCTTCTCCTCCAACAACTTCTCCTTCTCCTCAACCTTTCCCTCCAGTTCTCTACATCCTTCCTGGTGATCTCACTCTGCAGACTTGAGATCTCCGCATCCTTCATCTCTACCTCCTCCGCATGCTCCCTTATCAACCTCCGCTCGTGAATGGTTGGCACATGCTCGGGGACTGAAGCGTCTGGATAGGCACGCTTCACCTTGGCGTCCAATTTGTCCCAGAAGCTGGTCCCATCAAGGAACGCGTGAAAGCCGTTCTCTCCAATGAAATTGAGCAACTTTCCCTCCATTTGAATGAGATCTTCCTCTGAGAAGGCTTTTAGGAGTCTGAAGACCTTGTAGTACTCAGTGCTACGGTAGGTGATGTAGGTGAGAAAATCGACGATCTTGGTGAAGAACTCGTCGGACATTGGCACGGAGGAGTAGCGGGTCCGGATTGTCTCTACTGCCTGCTCTCTATCTCTCGCATATCTTTCGAGAGCCTCCACCTCTGCAGGGACTTTGGAGATTTGGAATTGGGGGATGATGGTGGTTTGGGCGGTATCGGCTCTAGCTGCCGATGAAGAAGGGGACTGGGATAATGATGAAGTTTGAGAGGTTTCAGTGATTTCGATGGGTTCAGTGGCTGGCTGTTGGGTTTGAGATGGTTGGAATAGGGTTAATGCAGCTATAGGATCTGCACTCATGAGTGGGATTTTGGGTAGGTGGAATGAAGAACTTGATTCTTCTTCGTGTGGAGAGAGGGGGGATTTCTGGGTTTGTGGTTGGGCGGATAATGAGGCTTGGGGTTCTGGTGGTTGCTGAGTATGGGATTGGATAGGGGGTGACTGTGTTTGAGGTGGGGGAGTTTGGATTTTGATGGGTGATGGTTGGGGCTGAGTTTCTTCGATTTCCTCAAGCGGCTGCTCCTCAGCCTCGCTTGACTTGACCAGTGAAGCGACTAGCTTCAACTTCTTCTTCTTCCCTCGCTTCGGCGCAGCTCGCTTCCCGGGTGAAGCGACTCGCTTGGATTGACTCGCTTCAGCTTGCCTTTCGGCAACTGGTACTGCTGTGGGCACTTCAACATTGAGAAGTCCCAAATCAATTGGTATCTTGTTTGTCCTCCACAAGTCATGAAACACGGTGTTCTTTTTGTATTCAGCAATGTCTGATTCTTGCCATACTTTGTTGGGATACCGTTCCTCCAGTGCGACAGAGAGTCTGGAGAAAAATTTCAGCTTCCCCTTGCGGAGAATCTGATCGGTGCTTCCCTTCACGAACTTGAAATCTTCAGCAGCTTCGTGAATTTGGTTGAGAAACCAACCATGCCAATTGAATTTGGTTCCTGTGAGACTGTCGACGATGACAGTGGTGGCGAAGAGCTTTGTTTCTGAAAGCGTGCCCAAAGTTCCGATGTAGCATGCGACGCATTTCGAAAAGAGCTTGCATATATGATTGAAAGGAGCCTTCAGATCTGAACGAATACTGGCCTCCTTGTAGTTGGGCTCTGCTTTTTCGGTGGCAAACCGAGCATATTCGACTCCGGCTGAAAATCCCAATTCCAGCAAGGAGTTTCCTCCTTCCCTCGGCAAGTCGAATACTCCAACGAGATTGCTCAAGTCCACCTCCACCGGTTCTCCGTTTTGTGGATCGGTGAAAGATGATGTGTTTTGCCCTTCTCTCAGATTCAGAAGGATTTCGGCCACCGCCTTGGCCAAAATTTTTGTCGGCACCGCCGTCACAACCTTCCATAAGCTGGCCATGATCACGGCCTTACGGAAGAAGCCATCTTCTTCGATGATGGTCGGGTCGAGATGAGGCTCGACGTTGATGTGCTTGTCGACCTCTGTGAGAAATTCCTCCATCGTCTCAGTTTTCTGTTTCTTTCCCATGGTGAAATATTTGAGAGAGTTAGATCGGAGATTTAAAGAACAAAAACTGGGTTGAGACTCGTGAGTTGCAGAAGATTTGCAGATCTTGCACGAGAATGGCAAATATGGAGAGTTGTGAAAGTTTTCTCAGACTGCAACGACGTCCTTATATAGAGGTAGGGTTCGGCTGACGTGGCAGGGGCAAGATAGTAATATCGCCGAAGATCCTGTTTCTATACGGCGGCCAACGGCGTAGTGATTGACGTGTCCGGCGTCATCACAGTAAAAAGTGAACCGCCAACTTGACTTGGCGTCTCCACGTGGCCTGCTGTGGTTCGTCACTTTACACGTCGTCGGATCCAACGGCTATAAATCGGGGACTGTTTGGATTCGATGGTTGGATCTCGTCTGTCTTTTCCCACTTCGAATTCAAAGTGTAGTGCACACGCCCGTTATTTTCGGTTGTACGTGAACCTGCATTAAATGTAAAGTAAAAGGTAAAATCTGAACTCGAGTGCAGACAGCTCATACTCGCTTCGTACTCGCTCGCTTCGAGTTGGGCCGCTTGGCCTTTACTCGCTTGAGAGGTACTCGCTTTGAGTGACTGTTATGCACTCGCTTGCGATGGCTCGCTTGGAGTGACGTAGCACTCGCTTGGCCATCTGAAGCGACTGAAATAAGAAATGAAATTTCTTTGCGTAATTTAAAATGTTTCTGACTTACATACTTCAAGGATAAACAAGAATGTTTTCCTCTTTGTATTTGTGTCAGATTCATTTCATATTTTCCACATAGTGAGTGAAGGTTTCTAACACGCTTCAGCTCACTTAGTGTACTTAAAATTGAAATACTTAACAGTCAATCTCACTTCGTAGGAGATTGATACCACTTATTGAAGACTTTATTTTGTGGATTTGGACATCGCTTGTTGAATCCATTTGATGATAATGCTTGAAGTCCTTTTTGATACCACCTGTTGAATGCCACTTGTTGGTTACTTCATCTTCTTAGCATTCATCTTCATGGCATTCATCTTCCTCTACGAATTAGAGAGTCCTCCATCAAAGTGAATGGGGGAGAGAATGAATATAGTACACAAGCTTACTACAACCCAGAGGGGAGCTTCACGTAAGTGTACATATTCACGACGAATGGGGGATGAGTACAAGTCCTTATCTCAGAGCAGAATAGGACAGGATGACAATGAGAATGCTCTGACAAGACAATCTCGTATTTTACGCAGAAGCATGTCACCAGCCCTGCAACCTTTTGAAGAAAAAGGTAACCCTTCAAGCTTCCTCCTACAAGCTACAGTATGAATTTGCAATCGACTCGCTTGACCCAGACTATGGTTAATTGAAGCGATGCAAGATTCAAGGATCGGGGAGGAATGAATAGACATCCGGCAGCTCGACTCAATGAAGAGTGAGTAAGGAATGGATGTTTATCCACGATGAAGGAGATGAGAAGACTTGCTCCTCTTCGGCGGAAAGATGGGAAGAGGACGCAAGGTCTAGGTGCCAGCCCTGCCTAAGCTTTCACCATTTTTACGTGGGAAGGCCCGATACAAGACCCCACAACCGTTACTAGAAGCGGCACTTGCGAGTGTTTATACCCACTCGCTAGGAATCCTAGGCTAGGTAGCAGCTTTCCTTGCTCGCTTTGGAAGTAGCTTGCTCCAAGAGCAAACAATAGTTCCCCCTTAACCAATGGCTTAACAATTCCTGTAAGCGGGGAGGGAACGTCTTCCAACACTCCACCTCTCTCCACCTTATTTCTCCTTCTTCAAGCGAGTGGAATTTTGAAGTGACTCGCTTGAGTTGGTGAAGTCCGAAGCGAGTGATACTCAAAGAACAAGCGACCACTCCTTCGTGCATCCTGTATCTAGCACTCTTCACCAGGGTCTAGCAACCCTAATTCCATGCATAGCTAATTGAAACGAGACTCAGCTAGAGGCTTGGTGAGGATATCTGCTCGCTGGAGATCGGTATGGATTTTCTCGAGCTTGATATCCTTCTTCTCGACATGATCACGAATGAAGTGATGTCGGATTTCCACGTGCTTGCATCTCGTGTGAAGCACTGGATTTTGCGAGATGCATATAGCACTGTTGTTGTTGCAGAATATTGGAATTTCATTCGCTTCAACTCTGTAGTCCTTCAACTGCTGACGAAGCCATAGAATTTGAGAACAGCAGCTTCCAGCGGCCATATATTCGGCTTAAGTCATTGAAGTGGCTACACTTGTCTGCTTCATTGAAAACCATGAGATCAGCTTGCTTCCCAAGAACTGACAAGTGCCCGAAGTTGATATCCTATCAATTCGGCACCCTCCATAGTTAGCATCTGAGTATCCAGTGAGCTCCAAATTATCCTCCGTTGGATACCACAGCCCCATGTTGACAGTGCCCTTCAAATATCGAAGAATACTTTTGGCAGCTTCAAGATGGTTGTGCTTGGGATTGCTTTGGAAGCGAGCACATACTCAAACTGCAAAAGAAATATCCGGCCTACTTGCAGTGAGATATAGAAGGGATCCGATCAAAGCTCGGTAGTCTGTAGCATCCACAGACTTCCCATCTAGGTTTGGCTCCATCTTCCAGTTGGTGTTCATTGGAATCTTCACAGCTTTGGCATGCTGAACACCGAACTTGGCAAGCATATCTCGAGTATACTTAGCTTGATTGATGAAGATTCCATCATCCTGCTGCTTCACTTGAAGACCTAGAAAGCAGCTCATCAAGCCAATCATTGACATCTCATATTTGGTCTTCATAAGCTCCCCAAACTTCTCGCTAAGCGACTGGTTTGGTGATCCAAATATGATGTCGTCCACATAGATCTGAACCCATAGCATATCCTCTCCATGGTTGATGGTGAATAGGGTTCGATCTATCTTTCCTTTGTGGAATCCATTATCCACTAGGAATTGGGATAGGGTATCATACCAAGCTCTGGGAGCTTGCTTCAACCCATATAGGGCTTTCTTCAATCGATACACCTTATCTCCTTGCTCGAAACCCGGTGGCTGCTCCACATAGACTTCTTCCTTCAATTCACCGTTGAGAAACGCGCTCTTGACATCCATCTGATAGACTTTGAATTTCTTGGCCGCTGCATAGGCTAGAAATAGTCTGATCACTTCAAGCCGTGCCACTGGAGCGAAGGTCTCATCAAAGTTGATTCCTTCCTCTTGGCAGTAGCCCTTAGCGACGAGTCGCGCCTTGTTCCTCACAACGTTGAGGTCCTCGTCCGTCTTGTTCTTGAACACCCACTTGGTGCCAATAACATGCTGAAATTTGGGACGATCCACGAGGTACCATACGTCATTTCTGGTGAACTGATTCAGCTCCTCTTGCATGGCGATCACCCAATTGGAATCAGCTAGGGCTTCCTCCACGCATGATGGCTTGATGTTTGAGAGAAAGCAACTGAACATGGCACTTTCTCCAAACACTTGACTTCTGGTTACTACACCCTTGGATGGATCTCCAATGATTTGACTTGGTGAGTGATCCTTGAGCCATGCACGCTTGGATCCACCAGCTTCGTCTTCATCTTCTCCTTGGTCGCTTGCTTCTCCATCTGAAGCGACTGGATTGGGTGCTTGGCCTGCACTCGCTTCAGGAGTCTTGGGGGCAGCTTCATCTTTTCCTTGGCCAATTTGCTCGCTTGAGTCCTTGATTTCTTCATCATCCTCAAGCATTTCCCAAGTTAATGAATTGATGGGTTCCTCGCTTGTTTTTCCTTTCTTAGATTGAACCTGTTCCTGTGGAAGACTCAAGGAAGATTCATCAAATACAACATGGGGTGTTTCCTCCACAATTAGGGTTTTACAATTGAACACCCTGTAAGCTTTGCTTGATGTAGAATATCCTATGAATATTCCTTCATCAGCTTTGCTTTCAAAGGCTTTAAATTGTGACTTCCCATTATCATGGATGAAGACCCTACAACCAAAATATGGAAATAAGATATGTTAGGAATTCTCCCTGTCCATATTTCATATGGTGTTTTGTCGTGCCGCTTGCAGAGAAGCGTCCGGTTCTGCATGTAGCATGCCGTATTGGCAGCTTCAGCCCAATACTTCATCGGAAGCTTTGAGTCAGCAATCATGGTTCGAACGGCTTCTTTGATTATTCTGTTCCTTCTTTCAGCAACTCCGTTTTGTTGAGGTGTGCGTGCTGAGGATGTTTGATGTGCAATACCATGCTCCGTGCAGTAAGCTTCAATGGTCGAGTTCAGGAACTCTGTGCCTGTGTCGGAGCGGATGGTGACAATCGTTTGGTTCTTTTCCACAGCTAGTCGCTTGAGCAGTTGTGGTAGCTTGGTCATTGTCTCCTTCTTGCTGAAGAGAAATACACTAACTGGAGTGACTGGACCAAACAGATCCATATGAAGTAGCTCGAGCACTCGCTTGGATGAAGCTTCTTCAAGACTGGCGAAGTGCTTCTTCGTCTGCTTTCCTCGTTGGCATGGTGAGCATGGATGGTCTTTAATAAAGACTTCATTTGGTATGTCGTGCACCAGACCTTTTCGAGCTAAGCGATTGATTACTTTGAAATTGAGATGGTTCAAGCGTCGGTGCCATAGCCATCCTAATTCTGTTGCACTTCTTGCAACTAAGCACGTCTCCTCTTTGCAGCTTTCCCATTGTGCTATGTAGACATTCCTTTGTCTAATTCCAGTGAGCACAATCTGGGAAGTGAGCTTGCTCTTCACAATGCACTTGTTGGAAATAAATTCCACCTTGTATCCTTTATCACAGAATTGTGAGATGGTTAGCAAGTTGTGCTTAAGTCCTTCCACATAGGAGACTTCTTCTATTGTGAGCTTTCCAATCTTCAGTGCGCCATACCCTTTGGTGCTTCCTCGAGAGTTATCACCAAATGTAATGTGTGGACCCTTCTTCTCTATGTAATCATGAAGTAGAGCTCTCATGCCGGTCATGTGTCTTGAACATCCACTGTCCAAGTACCAGATTTGTTGAACCTCACTTGGCATGGGATCCACGGCGCCCACCTGCATTTAGACAGATTTTGGTACCCAAATCAGTTTGGGTCCTTGTAGGTTAGTTCCCTTAGGTGCCCACACTTGCTTCACTCTCTTTTGAGAGGTAGCTTGTGTCTTGGGTTTCTCGACCTTTGAAAACTGTGAGTACTGCCTTGAAGCAGCTTCACATGTGCAGCAGTGTGTGCAAGAGGGGTAGCGGCTCGCTTGAGGCATACCTATGCTCTTATCCTTTTGCTTGTATCCTGAAGCGACTCGCTTCGGATTAGCTACAGGTTTAGAGACTGACATAGGTTTTACAGTCTGTCTAAGAGGCTCGCTTGGTTTCCTCGAAGCGGTCAAACTAGGGTATTGACCCCGACTCGCTTGAGAAACCTTGGAAGTTTGAAGCGACCTCCTTGGTGCTTCGAATTCTTCCCCCTCAACATTAGTCCGGTTGGACCATCTCCAGTTCGGATAACGTGACACATAGACATTACTCCTTTTCTTGAAAGGGAGATCCTTTGTCTCTGGTGTCTTGGTCTGAGACTTAGAAGCTTCAACTGTTTTCCCTTTACCTTTGGATTGGTAAGATTTAGCATTGTGAGTGCTAGGGACAGTTGGTCTTTGCTTGCCCTTAGGTTCTGCCCTTGAAGATATAGACATCTTCATTGGCTTCTTCTTAGGGTTCTCAGCCATTTGGCCTTTATCCTTGTTGGTGGTCGCTTTGGAGGCAGTGGGCACTTCCAAAGTGACTGATGGTGTTGTGATTGAAGCACCAACAAAGACAGTAGGCTTGGAAGGACCACCCTCATATCCGAGTCCTCCCTTCCTACCAAAAGGTAGAAGCGAGATCTCTAGTGTTTGCCTAGCATACGAAGCTTTGTTCAAGTTGGCAACTAGAGCGGACTGGGTTTCATACCTTCCTTCCAAGCTTTGATGTCTAGCAAAGATCCTCAAACTTACTAGTTATAGCCCTTAAGTTAAGCTTGACTTGGTCAAGCTCAATGGCTAGCTTTCGGTTCTCCTTCTCGCTTTGAGACATAGCTTGTTTTAACATTTCGTGGTCGCTTGACAATTTCTTGTGTTTGTCAAGCAACTCACTCCATGTTGAGGAATGAACTTCCTCATGATTAGTGTGTGCCAGTGTAATTGAAGTGATTGAAAGGTAGAAGAATACCTCCCCAGTTTCTACATCGGTGAGCTCCATGAGTCCTAGATCCTCTCCCTCACTTGAGTTAGGATCTGTGAATGCATCGAAGTCGCTTGATGGATCTTCAGTTGAAGCGACCGGTATTTCACTTGCTACGAGCGTTCGCCTGGGAGCATCTCTCTTGGCATTCAGTTCCTCACGTTCTTTGGCACTCAATTTTGGGCAATCAGATTTGTAGTGGCCCATCTTGTGGCAGTGATAGCACTCCACATCCATCATGTCGCGTGGGATCGGCTTTGTCGTCTCATCTCTTTTCCCTTTTCCTTCTCGAGCATCAGTGCTCCTCCCTTTGTACTGCTTGTAGAATCTCTTGTATTTGCCCACTCGAGAGTTCATTTTGTTGAAGTTCTTGGATAAGAACGCAACATGTTCTTCCAGCTCTTCCCTCGTCATCTTGGCTAGCGACTGGTCGCTTGGCCCTTCAGCAGCTTTGAAAGCAACACCTTTTGACGTCGTGGGAGTTTCATCCTCTTCGTCGAGGTTCATTCGATTCAGATTGAATTCATGAGCTTTGAGTTCGGAGAACAGAATCTCCGGTGTGAGCTTCCATTGATCCTTGGTAGCTAGGTACAGCTCCTTCATTGTCTGACACTTCCTTGTGAGAGCACGAACAATCTTCAGATTCACTTCCTTGTCTGTGAGTTCCTTCCCAAGTGAGTTGAGAGTTGCAGTAATGTTGGTAACTCTCAGCTCGAAGGTGTCGATGGATTCTCCTGGCTTCATTATCAAGCTTTCAAATTCCCGCATTTGTACGGCGAGCTTGTTTTCTTTGATTTTGTCTGTTCCTTGAGAAATGAGGGCTAGGGTTTCCCTCATTTCCTTGGCCGTTACGCACTTCCTTATCCGTGGTAGATAGGCATCCGACATGGTGCTCTGCATCATGTGGCGTGCGATCTTGTCGAGATTGGCGATTTTGAAGTCATTTGGAGTGAATTCACCCTTGTCCTTTTCTACGTACGTTTGTCGAACATAGGCAGCCCGACCTTCGGCAGCTGGGACATTCTCAGAGACAACTTTCTTGATTTTGATCGGCCCATCTTCAATGACCTCCCACATCCGGTCATTAATGGAGCATAGGAAGCTCTCAATGCGAAAGCTCCAGATCTCATAGCCTTCTATGGAGAACTGTGGAAGACTAGAAGCATTCATAGCAAACTGTCAGTAGTAGATGCAGTATGCGTGGGTGAGGTTTTGATGCACTTAGGAAAATAGGATCCGGTTCAGTGAGACAACGTGAAGCAAGTGGGGACTCTCTTCGGATATGCAAAGCAGAGGCTCGAAAGAACCGCTGCTCTGATACCACTTGTTGGGCCCGGTTTGTTATAGGAAAAATACGTAGGGGGGGGGGGGGGGTGAATACGTATTTTGAAGTTTTTCAACTTCAATTTCCTTAACTCAGAGTATAAAGTAAAGTGCTCGTTGGAAATACTAAGACCTATCCGAGAGCTAGATCTAAAGCAATCAAGATTCTCTTGACCTAAGCTTGGAGCTTGATCAAGAGTGAGACTTTACTCTAGATGCGGAATTTGGTGAGCTAAATCTTTCCTAAGTAATTAAAAGTTCCAAGTTATGTTTGTTTAGATGCAAGTGCAATGTATAATCAAACAAGGAAAATAAAGAGTTTAGGGTTAGAGAGATACGACACGAGATTTATAGTGGTTCGGAGATAAAGCTCCTACGTCCACTTTGTTGCACTCGGCAACGCGTTCTCTTTACTTAAGAACTTGAAGATTACGGGCTCTTCAAAAGCCTGGTCGAGATCGAGCTTCACTCGCTTGGATCTGACAACAGACGCAGTGATTGCGGGTTCACTACTAAAACCTAAACTGGACTGGAAGCTTCACTCGCTTCAGGCCGACAACAGGGAGATTGCGGGCTCTCCTTACAGCCTAGCTTTGATCGAGCTTTACACGAATGATGTAAGTGCAAGATTGGATCTAGACTCTATGATCGAGGCTTCTACAATCGATGAAAGTAGGGCCTTGGATCGAAACAACCTGACGACGACGAACACAAAAACCTAACAAACAGAACTTAGGGTTAGGGTTTGAACACACTATGAAGAGCTCTTTACAGTAAGTGTAGAGTAGGCTAGAGCTCTTCTTCTAAGCTTGGGTTTGGAATGGGCTTAGAATCCTCTGTGTGAAGGTTGCGAAGACGAGTTCCGATAAAACTGGAACTCGGAGAACACTTGGAAACAAAGACTCGATGAATGCTCTAAGGCTGGGAGTGTTTGTTTGCAGTAGGCGCTCAAATGCTCAAGTAGTGTTCTACTTCTCTTCGTCTTTATCCTTCACTATTTATAGGCGGAGGGATGCCGAGATCCGTTGCTTGGTTGGTGGCCTTGTCCCACCTCCTCTCGACAGTACTTGCACAGGCTGGCTGCTTTTCAGACGCGCAAATTTGGCTCTTTGCCGGAAATGGCTAAGATCCAAATTCAACAGTAACTGGAGCGAGCCAGTACTGTAGCGGCGCCTTTGTCGGCCTGGCAGTCAACTCCTCTGCTCCTCTCCGCATTCGACACGTGGAGATCTCGCAATTAATGCGAAGATCTCTAGTTGACTGGAGTTCAAAATCGGAGCGGGAATTGTGCTGTCGCTTTCTGGTAGGTAGTGGCTCGCTTCACTTTGAAGTTGTAGCGTCCGCTTTGATCGAGTCGCTTCGGGTCATACTTGAAGCGTCTACTTGGAAAATAAAATATCCAAGTATTACTTAAGTAAATTCTGACTCGCTTTGACTTTCGATGTAGCGCTCGCTTTGCTTCGCTTTGGTGGACTCGCTTTGATTCCACTGTAGCGCTCGCTTCGCTACGCTATTCTTCGGCACGCTTCACTTCGGCTCGGTAGACTCGCTTCACTTGGAAAACACACTCAAGCGAGTAGCCTTCACTTGAATTTTCTGCAGTCTAAAACCTAAGCAAAAATTGAGCCATCCTAACAGAGTAGGCTTAGAAAAATTTCTAACCTATCATCTACATCAAAATGGGTCGCTTGGGAACAGAACGCTTGGGGGTTTTGGGATCAAATCAAAACAACTATTTGACTCACTTCGAAGTGTCCCGTAGGAGTTCCCCCTTAACATTTTGTTCTTAACAATTCCCAACGGCCTCATTCGCTAGGCAGGCACTAGAGAGCTCGCTTCTACCTTTTGGTAGGAAGGGAGGCCTTGGATATGAGGGTGGACCTTCCAAGCCTACAGTCTTTGTTGGTGCTTCTAACACAAAACCATCAGTTCCTTTGGATGTGCCTACTGCCTCCAAAGCAACCACTAACAAAGACAAGGGCAAAGAGTTTGAGAACCCTAAGAGGAAACCAATGAAGATATCTATATCTTCAAAGGAAGAATCTAAGGGTAAGCCTAGTTCAACAGTCCCTAGCACTCACCATGCTAAAATTTACCAATCAAAGGGTAAAGGGAAAAATGTTGAAGCTTCTAAGTCTCAATCCAAGACACTAGAGACAAAGGATCTTCCTTTTAAAAAGAGAAGTAATGTCTATGTGTCACGTGAGTCGGATTGGAGATGGTCCGACCGTACTTACGTTGAGGGGGAAGTGTTTGAAGCACCCAAGAGGTCGCTTCAAATCCCAAAAGGTTCTCAAGCGAGTCAGGGTCAAAACCCTAAGTTGACAGCTTCAAAGAAACCAAGCGAGACGCTTGCTAAGACAAGAAACACTAAGTCAGTGTCTAAGCCAATGGCTAATCCTAAATGAGTCGCTTCAGGATATAAGCAAACTGGAAAGAGCATGGGTTGGTCTCAAGCGAGCAGCTCTCAAAGCTACCCCTCATGCACACACTGTTGCACATGTGAAGCTGCATCTAAGCAGAAGTCACAGTTTAAAAAGGTCGAGAAGCCCAAAGCACAAGCTAACTCTCAAAAGAGAGTGAAGCAAGTGTGGGTACCTAAAGGGACTAACCTGCAAGGACCCAAACTGATTTGGGTACCAAAATTTGCCTAATTGCAGGTGAAAGCCATGGACCCCATGAACCAATTTGGTACTTGGACAGTGGATGTTCAAGACACATGACTGGCATGAAAGCTCTACTTCAAGAATACACAGAGAAGAAGGGTCCACATGTAACTTTTGGTGACAACTCAAAAGGAAGCACCAAAGGATATGGAGTACTGAAGATAGGAAAGCTCAGAATTAAAGACTACGTGGAAGGACTGAAGCACAACTTGTTATCCATTTCACAGTTCTGTGATAAATGATACAAGGTGGAGTTCATCTCCAATAAGTGCATTGTGAAGAACAAGCAGACATCCCAGATTGCACTCACTGGAATTAGACAAAGGAATGTCTACATTGCGCAATGGGATAGCTGCAAAGAGGAGACATGCTTTGTCGCCAATAGTGCTACGGAAATTGGATGGCTATGGCACCGACGCTTGAACCATCTCAACTTCAAGACGATCAATCGCTTAGCTCGGAAAGGCTTGGTACAAGGCATACCTAATGAAGTCTTTATCAAAGACCATCCATGCTCACCATGCCAATGAGGGAAGCAGACGAAGAAGCACTTCGCCAGCCTAGATGAAGCATCTTCCAAGCGAGTGCTGGAGCTGCTTCACATGGATCTGTTTGGACCAGTCACTCCAGTAAGCGTCAATAGAAGGAAGTACACTCTCGTTGTAGTCGACGACTTCTCTCGCTACACTTGGGTTGTATTCCTCTTTAGCAAAAAAGAGATGTTGTCAAACTGCCACAATTGCTCAAGAGTCTAGCTGTGGAGAAGAACCAAGCGATTGCCACCATTCGCTCCGATAAAGGCACAGAGTTCCTAAACTCTGCAATTGAAGCATACTGCACGGAGCATGGAATAGCACACCAAACTTCCTCAGCACGTACACCTCAGCAAAATGGAGTAGCAGAAAGAAGAAATCGAATCATCAAAGAAGTCGTTCGTACTATGATTGCTGATTCGAAGCTTCCGATGAAATATTGGGCTGAAGCTGCCAATACCGCATGCTACACCCAGAATCGGAAGCTTCTCAACAAACGGTTTGACAAAACACCATATGAAATATGGACAGGGAGAATTCCTAACATTTCCTCTTTCCATATATTTGGTTGTAGGGTCTTCATTCACAACAATGGGAAGTCACAATTGAAAGCTTTCGAAAGCAAAGCAGATGAAGGAATATTCTTAGGATATTCTACATCTAGCAAAGCTTACAGAGTATTCAACTGCAAAACCCTAATTGTGGAGGAATCACCCATGTCGTATTTGATGAATCTTCTTTAAGTCTTCCACAGGAACAGGTTCAAGCGAATGACAAGAATTCAAGCGAGGAACCCATCAGTCCATTGACTTGGGACATGCTTGAAGATGAAGAAGAAGGTATAGATTCAAGCGATCAAATTTCTCAAGAGAAGGTTGAAGCTGCCCCCAAGACTCATGAAGCGAGTGCAGGCCAAGCACCCATTCCAGTCGCTTCAGATGGAGAAGCAAGCGACTCGCATGAAGAAGAAGAAGAAGCTGGTGGATCCAAGCGTGCATGGCTCAAAAATCATTCACCAAGCCAAATCATTGGAGATCCATCCAAAGGCGTGGTGACCAGAAGTCAAGTGTTTGGAGAAAATGCTCTGTTTAGTTGTTTTCTATCCAACATTGAGCCAGCATGCATGGAGGAAGCCCTAGCAGATTCCAATTGGGTGATTGCCATGCAAGAAGAGCTCAACCAATTCACCATAAACGACGTGTGGTATCTCGTGGATCATCCCAAATTCCAGCATGTGATTGGCACCAAGTGGGTGTTCAAGAACAAGACAGACGAGGACCACAACGTTGTGAGAAACAAGGCTCGACTCGTCGCCAAGGGCTACTACCATGAGGAAGGAATCGATTTCGATGAGACCTTCGCTCCAGTGGCCAGGCTTGAAGCGATTAGACTATTTCTTGCCTATGCAGCGTCTAAGAAATTTAAAGTCTATCAAATGGACGTCAAGAGCGCATTTCTCAATGGAGAGCTCAAGGAAGAAGTGTATGTGGAGCAGCCGCCGGGATTCAAGCAAGGAGATAAGGTGTATAGACTGAAGAAGGCCCTGTATGGATTGAAGCAAGCGCCTAGAGCGTGGTATGATACGCTATCTCAGTTCCTAGTGGATAATGGATTCCACAAAGGGAAGATAGATCGGACTCTCTTCACCATCAATCATGGAGAAGATATGCTATGGGTCCAAATCTACGTGGATGACATCATATTTGGGTCACCAAACTAGTCGCTTAGCGAAATGTTTGGAGAATTGATGAAGACCAAATATGAGATGTCAATGCTAGGCTTGATGAGTTGCTTCCTAGGTCTTCAAGTGAAGCAGCAAGATGACGGAATATTCATCAATCAAGCGAAGTATACTCGAGATATGCTTGCCAAGCTTGGTGTTCAGCATGCTAAAGCCGTGAAGATTCTTATGAACACCAACTGGAAGATGGAGCAAGACCTTGAAGGGAAGTCTGTGGATACTACAGACTACCGTGCTTTGATCGGGTCCCTTCTATATCTCACTGCAAGCAGGCCAGATATTGCATTTACAGTTGGAGTATGTACTCGCTTCCAAAGCAATCCCAAGCACAGCCATCTTGAAGCTGCCAAGCGAATCCTTCGCTATCTCAAGGGCACTGTCAACATGGGGCTGTGGTATCCTACTGAAGATATTTTGGAGCTCAAGGGATATTCAGATGCTGACTATGGAGGATGCCGAATTGATAGGAAATCAACTTCGGGCACTTGTCAGTTCTTGGGAAGCAAGCTGATCATGGTTTTCAAAGAAGCAAACTAGTGTAGCTACTTCAACGATTGAAGCCGAGTACATGGCCGCTGGTAGCTACTGTTCTCAAATTCTATGGCTTCGTCAGCAGTTGAAGGACTACAGAGTTGAAGCAAATGAGATCCCAATCTTCTGCGACAACAACAGAGCAATATGTATCTCGCAGAATCCAGTGCTTCACACCAGATGCAAGCATGTGGAAATTCGACATCACTTCATTCGTGATCATGTCGAGAAGAAGGATATCAAGCTCGAGAAAATCCATACCAATCTCCAGCGAGCAGATATCCTCACCAAGCCTCTAGCTGAGTCTCACTTCAACCAGCTATGCATGGAATTAGGGTTACTAGACCCTGGTGAAGAGTGCTAGATACAGGATGCACAAAGGAGTGGACGCTTGTCCTCAAGCGACCTCGCTTTGGATCTTCACCAATTCAAGCGAGTCGCTTCAAAACCCACTCGCTTGAAGAAGGAGATAAGGTGGAGAAAGGTGGAGTGTTGGAAGACGTTCCCTACCAACTAACAGGATTGTTAAGGCTATGGTTAAGGGGAAACTATTGATTTCTCTCGGAACAATCTACTTCCAATGCGAGCAAGGAATGCTGCTACATAGCCTAGGATTCCTAGCAAGTGGGTATAAACACTTGCAAGTACCGTTTCTAGTAACGGTTGTGGGGTCTTGTATCAGGCCTTCCCACGTAAAAATGGTGAAAGCTTAGGCAGGGCTGGCACCTAGACCTTGCGTCCTCTTCCCATCTTTCCGCCGAAGAGGAGCATGTCTTCTCATCTCCTTCATCGTGGATAAACACTCACTTTTTAGTCACTCTTCATTGAGTTGAGCTGCCGAGTGTCTATTCATAGATCTCCATCCCTGAATATTGCATCGCTTCAATTTTCCCTATTTTGGGTCAAGCGAGTCGAATGCATATACATTCTGTAGATTCTAGAGGAGAGCTTGAAGAGTTACCTTTTACTCAAAAGGTTGCAGGGCTGGTGATAAGGACTTGTACTCATCATGTCCTATTCAGAGCATTCTCATTGTCATCCTGTCCTATTCCGACCTGAGATAAGGACTTGTACTCATCTCCCATTCATCGTGAATAAGTACACTATAGTGAGTCTCCCTCCGGGTTGTAGAAAGCTTGTGTACTCTATTCATTCTCCCATTCTCCCCCCCCCCCCCCCCCCCCCCCCCCCATTCCTTCGATGGAGGAGTCTCTACTTCGTAGAGGAAGATGGAAGAGATGAATGCCACGAAGACCAAGCTTGAAGAAATATCTACATATGTGGTATCAATCTCCTACAATGTGAGATTGATTGGTAAGTGTTTCAATTCAAGTACACTAAGTAATGTGAAGCGTGCTAGAAACCTTTACTTACTATGTGGAAAATATGAAATGAATCTGACACAAATACAAAGAGGACAACACTCTTATTTATCCTCGAAGTATGTAAGTCAGAAACATTTTAAATTAAGTCAAAGAAATTTCAATTTCTATACCAGTCGCTTCAGATGGTCAAGCGAGTGCTTCGTCACTCAAGTGAGCCATCGCAAGCGAGTGTGGAACAGTCACGCCAAGCGAGTACCTCGCAAGCGAGTAAAAGCCAAGCGGCCACACTCGAAGCGAGCGGGTACGAAGCGAGCGTATGAGCTGTACACACTCGAGTGCAAATTTTAATTTTTGCTTTGCATTTAATGCAGATGAAATACAAAGCAAAAATCTCGGGCGCGTGCAACTCACTTCAAATTTGAAGCGGGAAATTCACACACGATCCAGCCGTTGAATCTCAACAGTTTTTGAATCACAGCCGCTGGATCGACGGCGTTTGAGCAGACGAGTTAAATGAGGCCACGTGGAGTGCCAAGTCAACTTGACGGCTCACTTTTACTGTGATGACGCCGGACACGTCAATCACATCGCCGATATCCGCCGTATACAAACAGTTTTTTTTGGGGAAATTACCAATTCGCCCCTGCCACGTCAGCCGAACTCTAAATCTAAATAAGGGGCAGATGCAAAATTGCAGAAACTTTCATCACCCCCTAAATTTGCCATTCTCGCGAAAGCTCCGCATCTCCTGCAATTTCACAAGTCTCAAACCCCCCCACCCCCCCACCCCCCTCCGGTTTTTAAATCTTCACTCTAATTTCTCTAAATACTCAACCATGGTGAAGAAGGCTGCAACGCAGATGATGGATAAGTTTCTATCATCCATCAGACACAACATCAATGTCGAGCCCCACCTCGATGCAAAAGTAGTAGAAGCCGATGGCTTCTTCCGCAAGGCTGTGACTATGGCCGGCTTGTGGGAGTTCGTCACGGCAAGGCCGGAGAAGATCTTAGCCAAAGCTGTGGCTGAGTTGTTGCTGAATCTAGAGGAAGAGCAAACTGCTTCTACATTCACCAATCCACTGGATGGTATGCCGGTGGAGGTAGCCCTAGACGCCATCACCGGAGTATCAACTTGCCAAAGGAAGGAGCAGATTCCTTCTCAGACTTGGAGTTTTCCGTGGATGTTGAGTTTGCACGCTTCGCCGTCGATAATAGTGCTGAATTCGAGGCGAAGCACAGCAGCATCAGAACAAATTTGCAAATGCCATTCAACTACATCTGTGAATTATACACCAAGTCTGTGGTGTGTAGTGTTGGGACTTTGGGACAGATGTCCGACACCAAGATCTTCACCACAACCGTTATCGTCGACAGTCTTACCGGCACAAAATTCAACTGGCACAGTTGGTTCATCAAACAACTGCACGAAGTCACCGAGGACTTCAAGTATGAAAAGGGAAGCACCGAAGAAATCCTTCGGAAGGGGAAGCTACGCTTTTTCTCCAGGATCTCTTTTGCATTGGAGAAGCTATTCCCCAACAGGAGATGGACGAACACCATGGAGTACAAGAAGAACACCATTTTCTTCGACTTGTACAAAACTGATAAAATCGTGGTGGATTTGGGAATTTTTGACGTGGATGTGCTCCCCGCAGTTCCTGTCGCCGAAAGGCAAAGTGAGAAGAAAACCAAACGAACCACTTCACCGGCGAAGCGAGTGGCTCCCAAGCGAGCCAAAAAAGTGAAGCGAGTGGCTTCACTGTTTGAAGCAAGTGAGGCTGAGAAGCAGCCGCTTGAAGAAGAAATAAAAGTTGACAAGCCCCAACCCTCCCCAGTCAAGGCACAAACCCAAGCTCCCCCAGCTCAAATACAAATTCAGCAACCCAAGAACCTCAAACCTCATCCACTGCTCAACCCCACACTCAACCCCAACCCGAAACTTCCACCACCCAAAAACAAACCTCACCCCATTCTTTATACGAAGCAGAATCCACTTCGTCAATCCCCATTCCCAAAATACCTTTCCTCAGCACAGATCTTGATGGTGCCTATACCCTCTTTGACCCAACCCAAACACAGCAACAGGCACCACCCCAAGCCAAACTCAAGCACCCGAAATAGTCCAAGCTTCCACACCCAACTCCCCCTCAGATACAGCCACCTCAGTCGACACCACTCAAACAGCCAACACCGAAATCACCATCAAACCACCAACTAAGCCTCCACCCCCATCCGCGGAAGAGAAAGCCCTCCATCGCTATATGATGGATAGGGATCTGGCCGGAGATACCATTTAGAACCGGTACTCCGACATGGAGATGTCTGAGGAGTTCTTCACCAAGGCAACAGACTTCCTCACATACATCACGTACCGGGGGATGGAGTATTTCAAGATCTTCAACCTCCGCCGAGCCTTCACAGAGGAAGTGATTGAAGCGAAGGAGGCGGAATTGCTCAATTTCATCGGTGTAGACGGATTCCATGTGTTTCTCAATGAAGCTCGCTACTAG
Organism: Thymus mandschuricus; assembly: GCA_029379335.1. NCBI lineage: Eukaryota > Viridiplantae > Streptophyta > Magnoliopsida > Lamiales > Lamiaceae > Thymus > Thymus mandschuricus. The sequence continues at coordinate 13,455,978 of CM057081.1, read as the reverse complement.
GAGCTACTGGATGCTAAGGTGAAGCGTGCGTACCCTGACGCCGTAATCCCCGAGCGAACGCCGTCTGCACATGAGCAAAGGTTGATAAAGGAGCATGAGACGGAGATGGAGGTGAAGGAAGAGGAAATTGCTAGTCTCCAAAGTGTTATCACAAGGAAGACTGAGGAGTTGGAGAAGAAGGAAGAGGAGGTTAAGAATCCGAGAGCAGATTTTGACAAATCAAAGACCGAGCTGGAGGAAAAGCTCGAGGAGAAGGTAAAGGAAGTAGAGGAGAAGGAGAAGAGCGTGGTAGAGCTCAAGCAGTCGCTTGAGGCTGAGAGGAGCAGACTGTGAGAGTTTAACACCAAACTGATTGCAGTAGAGGAGGAAAAGAAGAAAGTGTCCAGGCATCTTGAGAAAAAGAGGAAGGTGATAGAGGAGAAAGATGGTGAGTTGATCAAGCTCGGGAGCGAGTTGCCAAGAACCAAGCTCCAACTCGACACGCTTGGGAAAGAATTTGAGATAGTAAAACTCAAGCGTGCGGAGGAGCTGAGCGAGTTGGAAAGCCGACGGAGAAGTGCCCAAGCCATTGATCTAAAGCAAGCAGAGCTTGCTATCAAGATAGATCAAGCACAGAAATTGGCGGGAGATTTTGCCGTCAAAATTGCTGCTACCGCTCAAGTCAATGTGGCACTCAATAAAAGGGAGCGAAGCATTGCTACTCAAAGGGCCGAACTTGAAGCAGCCCAGACTCACTTCGGATTTGTCTTGCAGGAGGAGCGCAGGAAAATTCGCGCCGAAATTGAAGTGGAACTGGACGCTCGCTACAAGGAAGTTGAGCTGCTTGAAAACCTGATGGCATCGACGGCGGAAATCTCGGCAAAGACGGCGGAAATTGTGTTATCTCAAGAGCACATCTTTGCGAAGCGAGCAGAAGGAATGTTGCACGCCGTCTACAATGAGTTTTCCGCCGTTCGCCATGCTCTCACGGTCTCACCGGAAAAGCTGTGATCACTGTTGCCCCTGGCAGTCTTGATGATGCCAAAAATGGGGAAAGTGAAATAGAAAAAGGAGATGGAGGAACTAAGGGGGAAGGAATGATAGAAAAGGAGGAACAAGGAGGAAGGATGATTGAAGGAGGGGTTGTGGAAGAGAAGGGAGTTGGAGAAGAAGAAGTGATGGATGAGGAGGCGCGGGCAGAGCTTGCTCGTAAGAAAGGGAAGGACAAAGTAGTTGAAGAGCCTCGCAAGCCGCTAGCCGGGAAGCTGCTAGCTTCTTCACTTGCAGCTTCGGTCGTCTCTGCCGCACAAACCGAGAAACAAATTACGGAGGACGAAGCTCTCGTCGTGGCTTTGCAGCAAGAGTTTGATCTGAAAAGAAAGTCCCAAGCAGGCGCTACAGGTTCATCCATTCAAGCGCCCGCTTCAACTGCTGCTCTTGCTTCAACCACTGTTGGCGCCGCTTCGGCCAGCCAAGCTATTATGCCTTCTGTTCATGCAGAAAAGAAGGACATGCCCCCACCTCCTCCGGCACCGAAAGGCCCACTAAAGCGTGCTGCACCGGAATCTAGAGAATTGGATCCCTCGGCTAAGCGCCAAAAGATCCAACAAGCTGTCATTGCGAAATCCAGTCACTTGGAGAGGAGGAAGAAGGGTGAAGAAGAGAGGAAGAAGAAAGCTGAGAAGGATGAGAAAGTTCGAATTGCCAGACTCAAGAAGGTGATGAACGAATTGAGGCACACTGGAATGAAGTGAGGATGATTCAATCCGCCATCTCACGAAGCTTTTTCATCCCCTTCACACATGATGAGTCGGAAGCTTGCCAGACTCAAGCTTGGATTGACACGTGCCGGGTCACTATCAAAGAGATGACTGATTCGCGCCGCTACTCCACTGATGAATGCGACTATATTCAAAAGCGAGTCAATGAAAGAACTCCTCAGTTCAACACTGCTGCTAGTGCAAAATTTCACCGGATTATAGAGGAGTTGACAAGCAGAACGGAGGAGGAAATGGATGTGAGGAGGGTGAATCATCCTGATGCACGAGAGATCGAGGACTTCATCCCTAGCGATCTTCTAGAAATGTGGAGCATTTGCAAGGTAAAGTTCATCAAGGCCTACTACTTCTGGCAAGTAGTGCCTCTTCAAGAAGAATGCTCTAAACTGGATGCTCTCAACAACTTTCTCTGCTTCTACAATGAGGAGCTGCGTCGGAAGATCTTCACGTAGGCTGAGGAAGCTGAGCCCAAACCTATCATTGTCAAATTGCCAGCTATGAAGCAGTCTCCGATGCCACTCTTGCCGAACTCAAGAGTTCCTGATCGCAGATTGATTGAAGAAGAAGTTGATGAGGCTCTATTCATTGAGAACAGTCACAGGAAGAGCAAGGAGAATGTGAGGACGATGGAGTTGAAGGTTCTGTTTGCCTATTTTAGCGAGGAAGAGGAGGAGAAGGCTGCAGAAGAACCCTAAAAATCATATTTTGTGAACTGCTTGTTCATGAATATATCTTTATTTTTCTGTCATATTGTGTCATTTACAAGCTTTGTGAATGATTTATCCTTATGCTACAAACTCACATATTAACCGAAAAAAAAAAGGGGGAAAGGAACTTAAAAAAAAAATGTTCAAGTCTGCAAAGGAAGCAGTCGTTTGAAATTCTTTTCACGGTTAAAGTTTATTTGGGTTTTGGCATCATCAAAAAGGGGGAAATTGTTGGGAATTGTTAAGGATATAACATGTTAAGGGGGAACTCATATGGGACACTTGAAAAACGTATGTTTTGATTTGATCCCAAAACCCCTAAGTTGTTGGGGTTGTTGTATAACTAAAGCAAAACCAGTTGTTTTAGTGGTTACGACACAGGTCCACTATTAACAATCCCTATCTGGAAGAATATATATAAGCAAGAATAAAGCCCATTATCTCATGTTTTAGACCACGTGTTGATCTGAGTTCGGAGAGGATCACGAAGGTCGTTAATAATGATGAGATATAAACAGTTCACAGTCGAGATATCTTTGGCTGAGCTATCGGTCTAGACTGCAGCTTAATGGTAGTGATGAGTCCTAATCGCTAATTATGCTGGTATGGTGGAACGTATTGAAGGATCAGGGGAGATAATGTTCTTCTGATACTGACCCTGTATCAAAGGTGATATAGGTGAAGAGCAACACATCTCAGGCTCTAGCTCGATCTTAACCTTGGTAACTATTAGATGTATATGTATTCTTCGATGTTACTTTGATTTACGAAAATATGAACTTCTCATTGGTTCATCTCAATCATGTCGTACTTTGGGTAACACGGAGATGCATAGTATGTCAAATAAGTGTTATCAATAAGCCGTGTCCTATGTGAGTGTAGGCTGACGTTATCCCCTCAATGAGTTCACAAGGATTATTATACCAAGTCATGCATGCTGATTAAGTTCAGGTATATAATAAGGTGTGAACGGGTACTACCTGAGGAATAGATGTTAACAATTAGGAGCAGTCATGGTAGCTCTAATTGATTAACGGATATGGAAGGTCTTAAACACGGGGGTCGAACTAAACAAAATACCAGCCCCAATCTACATAATTGGGACATAGCGGTGATTCAGCTATGACACTTTAGTGGAGTGCGTCATAGTTCTAATGAGATACATGTTCAGGGGTGGACATGGAAATATCGAATTAGATAAGGCCCAACTCTGTCTGGTATCCGATCCCTAGGATGGCCCAAACAGACCTCGGGAATCGATCTAAATAGTATTATTGAGTATGGGCTCAATAATTGTACTCAGGCCCAGTATATGATATATATTGGATTTATATCCGTTGGATGGATATTAAATATAATTAATTTAGATTTATATCCAGTGGGATAAGATTAAATCTAATTAGTTGTTATTTAATCATTCATGGATAAGATTAAATCTAATAGGATAAGATTTATTTAATTAAATCTTATGGGGATAAATATCATATATAAATATATTTAGTATATATTTATTTATTTATTCTTCTACTGGAATTAGAATAAATTCTATTTGTTAGAATTAATTCCAGATATACAGTTGCATAACTGAACAGATTAATTCCTTATTAATTTCGTATTAATAAAGGAATAAGATTTGTAAGTTATGGAAAAGGAATAAATGTGGGATAGGCAAAGATATGGTTAGAGATAAATAAGGAATCATATCTCCTTATTTATGTACCATATAAATACTCTAAGTCTCTCATCAAAAACCCTAGCACACAGAAGTCGTCATTGGTGAGATTGGCGCGAATCCCTTGGGCGAGAGAGAGAGTTGGCCGCTGGTACTGAGTGAGGGTGATCGAGGTTCCAGTGATCTTGAGACGTCCACCAAGTCTCAGATCTGAAGGTGTGGGATCACATCTTAGAAGATCAGAACCGTAGATCGATCAGACACGACTCAGATTCCACGTTCTTCATAATCATAAGGCATGTACTCGAGCCCTTGCATGAACTTATGTGCACGATCGAATCGACACAACCGAACCAAGATCTGGGTCGGGGCGACTTTCAAGCAACCGTTCCAACATAAGTATCCTATTCCCAAGCGACCCCAATTGATGTAGAATAGGTTAGAATTTTTCTAAGCCTATGCTGTTAGGATGGCTCTTTATTTTGCTTTAGTCGCTTAGGTTTTAGACTGCAGGATTTCCAAGCGAAGGCCACTCGCTTGAGGGTGTTTTTCAAGCGAAGCAAGTCTAGCGAGCCGAAGTGAAGCGTACCGAAGAACAGCGAAGCGAAGCGAGCGCTACAGTAGAATTGAAGCGAGTCTACTAAAGCGAAGCGAAGCGAGCGCTACAGTAAAAGTCAAAGCGGGTCAAAGATTCACTTAAGTTATACTCAGGAATTTTATTACCAAAGTACACGCTTCGAGTATGACCCGAAGCGACTCATTTGAAGCTAGCACTCCAATTCTAAAGCGAAGCGAGCTCCTACCTAATAGATTGCGACAGCTCAATTCTCGCTCTGAATTTGAACTCCAGTCAACTGAAGATCGCCGCATTAATTGCAAGATCTCCACGTGTCAAATAAAGAGAGGAGCAACGGAGTTGACTGCCAGGCCGACAAGGGCGCCGAAACAGTACTGGATTGCTCCAGTTACTGTTACACTTGGAACTTAGCCATTTTTGGCAAAGTGCCAAATCTGCGCATCTGAAAAGCAGCAAGCCTGCACAAGTACTGTCGAGAGGAGGAGGGACAAAGCCACCAACCAAGCAACAGCTCCTGCCCAATCCTCCGCCTATAAATAGTGAAGGATCAAGACGGAGAAGAACAGATGACTACTTGAGCATTCAGCGCATACTGCAAACAAACACTCCCAGCTTTCAGCATTCTTCGAGTCTTTGTTTCAAGTGTTCTCCGAGCTTCTGTTCCATCGAAGCTCCTCTCCGCAACCTTCACACTTAGAAATCTAAGCCCATTCCATATCCAAGCTTAGAGAAGAACTCTAGCCATCTTTGCATTTGTTGTGAAGAGTTCTTCATTTAGTGTGTCTATCGAAAACCCTAACCTTAAAGTTCTGTCTGTTAGGTTTGTGTTTTCGAAAGGTTGTAACGATCCCAGACTCTACTTTCCTCGATAGTAGAAGTCTCGATCATAGAGTATAGATCCAAGCTAGCACAGTCCTCGATTGTGTGAAACTCGATCGAAGCTAGGTTTGTGTGGAGAGCCTGTAATCTCCCGGTTGTCGGACTGAAGCGAGTGAAGCTTACTCCAGTTAGGTTTTGTGGTGAACCCGTAATCACCCAGCTATTGTCAGATCGAAGCAAGTGAAGCTCGATCTTGACTTTGGTTTTTAAGGAGCCTGCAAGTCCTGAAGGTTCTTGAGTGAATAGAATCAGTTGCCTTGTGCAACAAAGTGGACGTAGGTGTTTTATCACCGAACCACTCAAAATCTCTATGTCGTATCTCTAAACCTAATCTCTCTATTTGCTTACTGTTTTGATTATTCATTTGCACAAGCATCGTAAATAACTTAAACTGAATTTTCAAATACTTAGGAAAGATTAGCTCACCGAATTCCGCATCTCGAGTAAAGCCTCACTCTTGATCAAGCTCTTGCTTAGGTCAAGAGATTTGCTAACACTGTAGATCTAGCTCTCGGCTAGGTCTTAGTATCTGTAGCGAGCACTTTACTTGTCACTCTGAGTTATTGGAAAAGGAAGTTGAAAAACTTCAAAACACGTATTCACCCCCCCCCCCCCCCCCCCCCCCCCCCCCGTACGTGTTTTTCCTTTAACAAATCGGGACCAACACCTTATCTGAAAGCTCTAGTATCATCGATTGAAGATAGAGAGTTACACAAGTTGTGGCATGAGAGTAACGATTCGACTAAGATTAGTCAGATACTCTCTGACGCCAGGTTTGCAAGCCTTGTGTTCTCATTTGGCAGATATTGCAGATATCCCAGAACTCCTGGAAATCTTCTAGAAATTGGATGATATGGAACTTGCGAGTCAAGAAGCTTGTGTGCTTATGTTTGCTCCTCAGAAGGCATTGAAAGATGAAAGTGAGAAAGAAGGTGTCAAACACTAGCAAGTTAACAAGAGCTTGGAAGAAGATAAAGGTGTTGAGCCAACTGATGGCAAGAAAAGCCAAAGGGGAAGGGCAAGTACTTCATATACAACAAGAAAGGACACTGGAAGGCTGACTGCCCTCTAAAGAAGAAGAATTCTGGTACGTCATTCACATATGTAACTGAAACATGCTTAGCTGCAAGTTCTACCCAGACTTGGGTAGTAGATATTGGAGCAACTGACCATGTATGTTACTCCTTGCAGGGGTTTCTGCAGACAAGGGAGCTGAGTGATGACGAGATTACCATCTCCATGGGCGATGCATCGAGAGTTGCAGCGTCGTAGTTGGAGATATTCATTTATCGTTTGATAGTATTGTTTTGGTTTTGAGAGACGTTTTGTATGTGCATGTTTTTAGGCGAAACTTGATTTCAGTTTCCAAACTTTCTGTTTATGGATATTCAGTTGTTTTTTATAGAGGCGTTTCTATCATGAGAAACAATGAAGTTATAGTTTCTGGCACATTGTCCTGGTCTCTCTATATCATTACTTGTCCTATGAATGATTCTTCTTCTTATAATACTTCCTCATCATTGAATACTAAAAAAGAGGAAGAATCCGTCTCAAATGAACCAAACTCTATTATGGCACTTACGATTGGGTCACATCAACCAAAAGAGGATTCAAAGGTTGATAAAAGAATGTGTTTTGGATTTCCAAATAGAACCTTTATCAACGTGTGAATCGTGTTTGGAAGGAAAGATGGTGACCAGAACTTTCAAGTCCATAGGTTATCGAGCTCAAGAGCTCTTAGAGTTGGTTCATTATGACTTGTGTGGACTGATATCCGTTCAAGCTCGAGGAGGTTACGAGTATTTCATCACTTTCATTGATGATTACTCGAGATACGATTTTATCTACCTACTCCACAAGAAATCTGAGTGCTTTGAGAAGTTCAAGGATTTCAAAGCGGAAGTGGAGAAGAGGTCAGGTAGAAGTATCAAGTCACTTCGCTCTGATAGAGTGGCGAGTACCTCGGAACTGAGTTTCGAAAGTTCTTGTCAGACAATGGGATTTCATCTCAGTTGACTACGCAGGGTACTCCCCAATAGAACGGTGTAGCTGAGAGACGAAATCGCACTCTTTTAGATACAGTTAGATTGATGATGAGTTATTCATCCTTGCCAATTTCGTTCTGGGGATATGCCTTGGAAACAGCAGGTTATCTCCTCAATCTAGTACCTACAAAGTCGACGGTTAAAACTCCTTCCGAATTATGGACAGGGCGAAAGCCCAGCTTGGGTCATATTCGGGTTTGGGAATGTCCAGCACACATGCTGACAAAGGAGGCCGACAAATTGAGGTCTAAGACTGAGGTTAGGCTGTTTGTATGGTATCCAAAGGGAACGAAAGGAGGTTATTTCTATAGTCCCCAGGATCAGAAGGTCATTGTGAGCACTAATGCCCGATTCCTAGAGGAGGACTTTAGTAACCATCGGTAAAGGAGTGAAATAATGCTCGATGAGTTGCGAGCATCAGCAGCTGCCGGTACTCCAGAACATCCGAGAGTACAAGAGGTGATACCACAAACTGTACCCATTTCCGATACTGTATCTCCACCGTTGCTTCGTCGCAGTGGGAGGGTTGTTCGTCAACCAGACCGTTTCATGTTCGTGGGAGAATCCACTGAATTTCTCTCGGGTATCGAACATGATGAGATCAACCCCTGGACTTACAAGGAAGAAATGGAGGACGAGGATGCAGATTCCTGGAGAGTTTCTATAGATTCGGAGATAGAATCCATAGTTAACATGGACGTGTCCGACCTTGCGGAGCTGTCGGATGGGGTAAAGCCCATCGGTTGCAAGTGGGTGTACAAGAGAAAGAGAGGACCTGACGGGAAGGTTTTAGCCTTCAAAGCTAGATTGGTGGCGAAAGGATTCCCTCAGAAAGAGGGAATCGATTACGATGAGACTTTTTCGCCGGTTGCCATGCTTAAGTCCGTCAGAATACTCTTGTCCATGGTGGCACATTTAGACCTAAAGGTTTGGCAAATGTACGTCAAGACTGCGTTCTTGAACGGGTACCTTGAAAAAGGTAGGGACATTTACATGCGCCAACCAAAAGGTTATGTGAGAGATGGCCAGGAGCATCTGGTATGGAAGATTAAGAAGTCCCTGTACGGAATTAAGCAAACATCCAGGTCCTGGAACGTTCGTTTTGATGGAGTGATAAAATCCTTTGGATTTGTCCAGTGCATAAATGAAAGCTATGTTTACAGGCTCAGTTCGGACGGAAGCGTGGTATTCTTAGTACTGTACGTAGATGACATACTTCTCATTGGCAACAATGTGAACGAGTTATCAGGCGTAAAGGATTGGTTGTCTGAACAGTTTCAGATGAAAGACTTGGGACAAGCTGGTTACATCCTAGGGATCAAGGTGATCAGAGATCGCCGTAAGAGGATGTTAGGCTTAAGCCAAGCTTCATATATAGATACTGCGCCCGTTTCAGCATGCAAAATGCCAAGGGTTTTCTTCCCTTCAGACATAGCATTCCTCTATCCAAGGATATGTGTTCGAAGACACAAGAGGAAGCAGAGGACATGAAGACTATACCGTATGCTTCCGCGGTTGGGAGTCTCATGTATGTGATGCTGTGTACTAGACCGAATACCTGCTATGCGGTTGGCATGGTGGCTAGATATCAGTCTAACCCTGGTTAGGGACATTGGACAGCTGTTAAGCACATATTGAAGTATCTCAAGAGGACAAGAGATCATGTGCTTGTTTATCAGTCCAATGAGATGATCCCGATAGGGTATACGGACTCAGACTTCCAGGCTGATCGAGATGAGAGGAAATCTACCTCAGGCTATGTGTTTACCTTGGGAGCTGGAGCTGTCACTTGGAAGAGTGTGAAGCAAACATGCATCGCAGACTCTACCATGGAGGCCGAATATGTGGCTGCTTGTGAGGCTGCTAAAGAGGTTGTGTGGTTCCTGAACTTCATTAATGAGCTAGAGCTAGTTCCCAGTTTGCCCAGAGGTATCACATTGTATTGTGATAAGGCTGGAGCAGTTGCAAACTGTAAGGAACCTAGGGCTCACAAGGCAAGCAAGCACATAGAGAGAAAGTACCATCTCGTACGAGCAATCGTCGAAAGAGGAGAAGTAGAAGTGAAGAAAATCCTTTCAGCGGATAATCTGGCGGATCCATTCACAAAGAGCTTACCAGTCAAAGTGTTCGACAAGCATGTCGAAGGGATGGGACTGGAGCGCCTCCCACACTAGAAACTTTGAGTATAAGTGGGAGAAGATGTGTAATAGATGCTAGATTGTTGACACTTTGCCTATTTTTCACATGATATACTAAAAGTTTGCTTTAGTATAAGTGGGAGATTGATGGATTTGTATACTAGAGAGCAGGCCTTTTAGCTTGTATGCATGTGTTGTCCATAACCACTTACAATCTCCTGTCTCATTAAGTATAAATTGTTATCCATGCATCAAACATATATCCATTATCTCAAAGTTGTCGGCTTTATGGTGTGTTGTAGATCACAAAAAACCATAGTTGCCGGTTCCTCTAGAGATATAAAAGGGTATCACAGTCAAGACAGTTCTGGATATAACTGTCGGTTTAGGCTGTAGTATAGGCTGCATAAGTAGCTTGTCTTGGCTACTTGTCTATGCTAGTAAGTGCGTGTACTGATAGGATCACAATGAGGTGCATTCTTCTATTCTGACCTATGTAGAAAGAATCAAGACCTCGGTGACTTAAGATGAACCTTAACTCTAGTTGAGTCCTAAGGGTGTATAGTTGTAGTCTACTTCTTTGATTTACCATGGGTGAGAGTTCAAAGGATCTGCAACTCAATATGCTCCGTATCTTGGAAGCAACTACAACTAGTAGCACTCTTAGTGTAACTGCAACAGAGCACCGTTTCCTGGTAGAACAGGTTGATCACATCCCCTGAGGAATTCATTAAGGATTATCATACCAAACCCAGCAGGTGGATTAATTTCCGGTATGATGAATGAGGAATGAAAGGTACTACTCAGGAATAAAGAAGTTGAATAACACGAGCAGTCAGAAGCTCTAAGTTAATCAATGGATGTGGGATATCTTAAATATGGGGGTCGCTAAGTCTAATACTAGCTCTGAACTCAACAGGGGTAAAACAGTTAATTCAGTACTATTACTCTAGTGGAATGTTTTAGTACTTATGGACTAAATTATACTCTGGGTTGAGTGTGGAGAATTTAGCCATTGGGAGGCCTCGGTTTTACCAGCTAGTAGATCCCTGATCTGGCCCAAAAAGCTCAACAGGCCACAGTATAAGGAATAAGTGGGCCGCCACATAATTGGGCCCAGTTTGGGCGCCAATTCTGCTAATGGACGCCTAGTCCATGTGTTGTAGGCCTGGCCTGCAACTTAAGCCCAAGTCTCACTTGGTCTCTCCTATATATACCCCCTCAAGGTCTTGTTTGACCTAACAGTTGAGAATATATGAGTGCACTTGAAATATTCTAACAAGAAAGGGAGGTTAGGGTTAGAGAGAGAGAGAGACGCGGGGCCGGCAGTTAAGCAGAACGGCGGTTCCCGTTTCCGTGGCTGATTCCGAGGTTCGTTGTCCATCAAACGTCAGAATCGAGCAGGGATACAGATCAGAAGATCTATTCGCAAGTTCTCTTCTACCTAAGGTAATCGATCTGAACACCCTATGATTCCGCACTTAAATTCATAGGAGCATGATAGGATATTATCGATAATTAGATATCCGAAATAGATCCTCGGGACGAACCGATCTTCACCAATCTAGTATGGTTCCTTCATCCATACCAATTGTTATTTGGCAAATCATGCCATCTACCAATGGAGTTGGAGCACAAAGCTTATTGGGCGACTACGAGGATCAATTTTGAGTTCAAGGAAGCTATGGGCCAAAGGTGTAATGACTTGCTAGAGCTCGATGAAAAGAGGATCGAAGCATTCGAGAACTCAAGGATTTACAAAGAACAAGCTGCAAAATTCCACGACTTAAGCATTCGAGATCGTAAGTTTAATATTGGTGATGATGTTCTTATATTTAATTCTCGTCTTCGTTTATTTCCAGGAAAGTTGTAAATCAAGTGGTCCAGAGCTTTCGTCATCTACAAGGACTTGAAGAATGGAGCTTTCGAAGTGATGAAGAGTTGTGGTGAGAAGTTCGTGGTCAATGGACACCGACTTAAGCACTACTTCAAACCGATACCCCTTTATCCTACAAAAGGGGTCATCAATCTTGAGGACCCGAGCTAAATATGAGGTACCGTCGGGCTAAAGACGTTAAACGTAGCACTTGTTGGGAGGTAACCCAATATTTGTATCCAATTTTTAAAATTTTCAATTTTTAAAGTCATAGTTAATTTCTCGTATTTTTAGTCAATTTTTCTTATTTTAAGTCATACCCCTTAATGTACTAACAAGTTTAATTTTTGAGTGTTAGAAAATTTTTCGAGAATATGGTCTCTCGACACCCCTCACGATCGAGAGGCTAAAATACCTCTTCCAGTAAGGTTATCTCAACAGGGGTTTCTGTCGAGACCTTGATCGAGAGAATAATTTGAATCTTCCTAGGAATCTCTCGGCAGACCTCTCGATCAAGAGGCCGGTCGAGAGGACCAAAAACCGAATCCAGAAGCATCCTCTCGACACCCCTCTCGATCGAGAGGCCTGTCGAGAGGGGTGTTGACTGACGCGGATTCTGACTTTGACCAGTTTATATATCACCCTTTAAATACCCACATACACGAATTTTTAACACAAAACACACACAATTCACATACTTCTCTCAAAAACACAAAAGCTTCTCAATTCCTTGAATCAATTCACCACAAGGTACTCAATTTCTTACTCTCTTTCTATTAGTTTTTGATTCTCTACATGAATTTATATGTTTTGACCGATTGAATTTCGATTGTGATGGTTAAATTCTTGTATTGATAGATAGGGTTAGATATTGGGTATTTGTATAGAATTCATGAATTGGAGTGATTATTTGCATGAATTGGATTCTATGACTATTGATAGCATGTATGCATGTTAATTTTCGATTGGGTCATCAAATTTGTCTATGAATTTGAATGATTAGTTGGGATATATGTATGCATTTTTTATTGGATTGAAGTTTGAATTGTTTTGTTCATAGTTATTCAAGAGTGTGTATATATATGATGTGTGAATATTTTCGTGGATTTTTAGTTGATAATGGGGGAGAGTAAACTTGATTGAAGTTTGGGGATGATAATATGTTACTTGATTTACTCTTGAAATTCTAGTATTGACTTGTTATTGTTTTTAGGTACTATAATAGCTCGTGGTAAGGGAAAGAGTGTTGCTTCCACTTCCTCGAGCAAGGGGAAGGGCAAGGAGAAGGTCGAAAAAGGTCCCGCAGAAAAACGAGCTCTGTAGGCAAAGCCGATTCCATCCAATTTGGATCCCAAGGCTTTTAAACTAAAGCTCGCCACACCGGACGCTAGGAGACGATGGTCTCACCTTGTGCATCTAAAGCACAAGCATTGCCGGTTTCTCACCACGAGATGATCGCGGCAATGGGGATCGCAAATGAGATAGTCAACATGATGCAAGGAGGAGGCTTCACCAACATCTTCCAAGGGAACCACCTCACTTAACACATTCTCACAGTGGAGTTTCTATCGACGCTAGTGGTGGAGAGGTTCAATCAAAATCCCTAGAGCCATCCGATTTCATTTGGGGGGCGAACCAAGGGAGTTGACGATGGCGCAGCTCGACGCGATTATTGGAGGAGATCCCGAGGGCCACTACATAGGAGATCACAACGCGGACCTTCAAGACTTATGGAAGCGGTTTGTGGACTACGAGGAGGAGACGGACAGGTGCTACAACCCTTCCTATGCAAAGGCTTCGTTACTTCGGAACCCCACGATCCGGTACTTCCATAGGTTGATCTCTTGCACGATCCACTCCCGCCACGACTCCGGCACCTTCCTTGCCACCGATGCCCACCTCCTTTGGGCCTCTTTCCGAGGTTTCTCACAATATGCAGCCTACTATCTTTCCGACCACATGGAGAACCAAGCTTACTTATATGGTGGTCAAAAGATTGACATTGGGGCATTTGTTACCCCAATTGCCAATCACTTCAATGCGCCAACTCGCGAAGACCCGGTGTCCACATTAATCTATATGGATAGGAGGACCTTGCAGCTGGCCGACATCTTATCTTATGACCAATCCGGGTGGTTCTTCAAGCTACACGAATTACATGGAGTTCGTCTCTTCCCCTTACCCAAAGTCTACTACATGACGGTGATGGAGGAAGAATTTTGACAACGAGGGAATTGGAGGATGAACTCCCCGGCTCACAACCAGCTTATGTGGGTTGAGGGTGGTCCGGCACCACAAGGAGGAGGTCACCAAGGAAACGAGTATGTGGAGGAAGAAGCACAACAACACCAAGAGGACCAGCCGCACCAAGAAGAGCAACAAGAGGAAGAAGAGGATGAAGAAGGCCACATGACCGCCCCGGAGTATCACGAGGCGATGAGAGGGTACCACGAGTAGAACACCCAACTCTTCGACAACTACCATTTGCTTTACCGAGAATATATCGGTGAGCATGTGGAAGTTATTCGAGGAGAGGTGGGCACTTTGAGGACGGAGGTTGGAGCACTTCGAACAACACACACTTTCTTTGTTGAGGAAGAGTGTTTGGTGTTTAGATGTTAGGATTTTCGTCGTGTTTTCGTATTCATTTTTGTAGTGTTTGTTTGTCTCTTTCATTTAAATATGGTTATGAATGGTATTTGTGGATTTTTGATGTTTGTAGGTGCAAATGGATCAAAATGGAGTGAAACGAGTCGAAAAAGGTGAAAAGACGAAGAAGAATCGAAAAAGGGCAGTACGGGGAGTTGGACGACCATCCAACTCATCTGGACGGCCGTCCAAGGTGTTTCAGCCCAAGCTCGTCCAAAGTTGGACGAGCGTCCAACGTTGCGAAGTCGAGTTCCAGAAGGTGGAGTTGGACGACCGTCCAACTCACGTTGGACGATCGTCCAGAGTTGGGCGGCCAGCTTTGCTTTCCTTGTATAACTAGGTTTTTATACCTAGTATAAATACTACTCCTTGTGAACGAATTTTAGACACCATTTACCTTTATTTAGTTTTTATTTTAGCATTCAAATACTCTAGTTTAGATTTCCTTTGTTCGATCCAAATCGTTGTTTCGTTAGTGTTTAGTTCAAGACTACTTCTTTTAATTCGTGTTCTTCGTTTAAATTCGTAAGTTCTTTATTGCTTTCTTTTATTTGATTTATTGTTTTCCTTAGTTCTAGATTTATTTTCGTAATTGTTTCGTTTAATTTCGTTTGTTTAATTTTATCCGTTCGATTTCAAGTTCTTAGATTAGATTCGTTTTTCTTAGTTTTAAATTCTTTCGTTTTTCATGCTCTCATAGTTAGATTTATTTGCTTAATTTTCAAATTTCATTATTATGTCTAGATCTGTTTTCTTCTTTTGCTTTCGTTATTGCTTTCTCTACGATTTTTGCCTAGGTAGTTTAATTGTTTTCTTCTAGTTTAATTCCTTAGATTAATTAGTTTAGATTATTTCTTGGCTTTCTAGATTAGAATATTTACTTGCTTTGATTTAATTGCTTTGATTTTTTTTATTGCCTAGGATTTAAAACCAAAAACCCAAAATTCTCTTTACTTGCTTTCTTAGATTTAGGCTAGATTAGGTTGTTTGCTACACGATTATTAGCCCTGCAAAGTTTTCCTTGAGATTCGACATAGGGTTTTTACTTACTAAGTGCTAGGATATATATAGATTTCGTTCTATTGCGAACACTTTTTAGTGAAACAAAGAGCGTCAAGCTCAAGAGGCGGAAAGGAAAAGACAGGAGGACAAACGGACCTACCAAGAGCAATAATGGTGGATGATGCAAGACATGCATCAGTTTTACCTATTCTATCCGGCGGATTATCAAAGGTACGGAGAAGAGTGTCTAAGTTAACCCAATTAAGAGGCTTTAGGTCGAGGGGCCTAACTTGTTCCGAAAATTGGAGTTCTTTTTAGACTAGGTTTCTATGTAAATTTCACATATATATATTCCTTAGACTTAGCATTGTGTATCCTATCTTCATACAATTTATTTTAGCATATTTTAGAGTTTTGTATTCGACATTGAAGATTCGTTCCAATTTTATTCAAGATTCAAGTTCAAGTTCTACATCGTGTTCAAGATTTATTCCAAGTTTTTCTTACTTTTACCTTTAACTATGTTCTTTCAATTTATTTTGTTCATGTTTACTTTGATTATGTCTAGCTAAATTCCTTTAGTTGATTTTAGGGTTTTGTATGTCTAATTGAGTCTATGTGATCAAGTTCTTTTAATTACAATTAATCTATCAATCCAGATGTACATGGTGCTTGTTCTCATGCATGATTAATTGGCCACTAATTATGTATGCTTAGTTATGTTTTTATACCTTAGCTGGATAATTGCATAATGGATCTCATGAATACATACTATGATGATTTATCTGTCCTAGTCGAAGTTAGATTATCATAGGTCTTGCATATAGTTGATATAGGTGTCGTAGTTGAACCTTGTTGATTATATCGGTACTTGATCTATGTTGCGCTTGATTTAATTCCTATGAGACCGAGAGGAGATTAGAGTTTTATTAAGTGACTGTCTAAACTGCCTTAGCCGGAGTCTTAGATTATTTTCATGTATCTCATCTAGGTTGAATTAAATTGGTTAATTGAGTTATTTGTTACTTGTGTAGATTTAGTTAGATATACTTTCCTAGAATCAACCTTGTTTCTTATTTGATTACTTGATTTATTTGCTATTTGTTCGATAGAAAATTCAGATATTAATTATTTTTATAAAAAACATTTTAATTGCATCTTACGAGAAAAGGGTAATTAAGATTTTATCCGGATTAAGATTATACCTGGATAATTTTTATATATGCAAAAATTATTTGATGTAATTTTAGTTACAAGAACATAAACACAACTTTGTAACGTTTTATTGAGAAAATAAATAGTTTATTTAAGATTCTTTCACGTCATTCCTAACTTAAGTGCTTCATTTTATTAAGGCCGGTAAATTTATTTTCAGTTTTTGAGGGATGAAATAAGTAATCTTGATGTATACATATATTTTTTCAAACAGTGAATCAGTGTAATAGTAAGTCTATAACATTCTTTTATTTTTCACATTCTTTAGAATTGATGATAAAATTACATAATAATATGTGTACACCTATCAAAATTGATTAGTTAAAAATATAAATTTACTCAAATCAAATAAATGTTATACATGCAATGTACCTTATATTCGATAGTATATATACTAACGGTTGATGATACTAGAATAAATCAATAATTAAGGGGCGATAAAAATTATAAACAAGACTTTCTCAATTAGAATACCACCTTTAATTCCAAACCACTGCACCCTTTAATCAATTTATAAACAATTTGAACCCAGACCTTCACATGTTAATGTTAGGCGAAGGATTTTCCTATTGTCACACCTCTGTCTTAGTGTACACATTCGAGAACATCGTCTATCTGTAATTAACAAAGTTAAAACAAAAATAACTACCTATTTTCAACATCACTAACTATATATATATATATATATATATATATATATATATATATATAGCAAAAGAATTTTATAACCCAAGAGGTGCATGTGGTTTAACCATGAAGATTATTGAAAGAATCACTAAATTTATAATTAATTAGCTCCTCTATCAATTGTAATCAGAAATTCATCAGCTTTGGGGCAAACCTCAGTAGCCGGTCTAAAGCATTGACCGTAAATTTCCTAGCAAACAAGTAGCATATATTGGTTGGCTTCCCATTATACACGCACTCCGTGCCGGTTCTCATCCGGTTCAGCATCTCCGGTGTGACGTCGATCCGGATGAACTTCAAGGGGTGGGGCCCACCCCTGGACCAGTCGACCCAAGTCAAAGTCCGGTTGGAGTTCCTCCAAGCGAAGTGCTTGGTCACCATTGTAGGCAGGTAGTGCTCGTCGGAGTAGCAAGCGGGCTTACAGTAGTTCTTGAAGAGGGAGAAATACTTGCGGTCAGCAATGACCTCGATGGCCAACTCGCGGTCCATCTCGAACCACTGAGCCCCCTTCCGCCAGTCCTCCAGGGTCACCTGAGGCATCATGTGTCTATCGTAGCGCCCCCGCCCCACAGGCCCCTCCTGATCGTACGACTCCACGAACGACGTCCGAGATTTCACCAGGTAGCTATAGATGGTCGGGAAGTTGAACAGAGGGATGCACGCCTCGGATAGCAGGACAAAGCGTTGGTTTGAGATGTCGAGTAGCGCGTTCGCCAGCAGCCTGCGTTCAGCTTCCACCATGCTGATCTTCCCCCATTCTACCCCCTGCATAATTAACCCGTTTGAGCACATCTTTGTGAACCATCTGTAAACATTAGGTTACATACATCTCGACCAACCGGAAAATTTATTGCATTTCGATATTGCAGCCTATTACAGACGCCAAATGATTATCATGTGTCAAAAACATTTCCAAAACCAACAATTTTCTATATGAATATTTTTTAATTATTATTGGTTTCGAAAATAATTTTAACATATAACAATCATCGTCGATGTAAAAAGAAGTGCAAAATGAATATGCAATAGTAAACTTCTTTGTAATAAGGCTTCATGCAAGCAATTAAGCTACCGTTACATAAATTAATTACGCTCTACATGAGCTTCACATCAATAATTCAACGTTTTGTCATCATTCATAAGGTATCCTATGAATAAATAATGAACCAACTCTAGAGTGTGCGTGTGTTGGTCTAATGGTATAGGTTAAGTATTGGGGCTAAAGGTGTCGAGTTCGATTCCTTCATAACGTGGCATTTAAAAATGATTACAGCTTAAGAAGATGAACGACCATTAAATTTTTGTTATTAGGTTGCGTTCTCTTTGATGCGAAAGAAAAGGAGAGAAAAGAGAAAATTACTCTATAAATTCCACCATTTTCTCACCTTTTATCAATGGGGGGGGATTTTACTCCTTAAATTGGAGAAAATATTTACAACACCAAATTGGAGAGATAATATTTTCTCTCCATTGTAGTGCCAATGAAAGGTAAAAAATAAAAAGGTGAGAAAAGGTGAGAAAAAAAGGTGGAATTTATAGGGTGATTTTCTCTTTTCTCTCATTTTCTTTTGCATCAAAGAGAACGCAACCTTAAAGTTAAAAAAAATGAACGAGGTCTAGCTAGTTAGAGCTCTCAATATTATGAGAGCTGTGAAAGTATTTAAATTAATTAAGTCTTTTTGTTATTATATAGCTTTAAAAAAATTAAATATCTATTATAAAAGCTTAATAAAAATTAACGAGGTCTATTTAGTTATAGCTTTCAATATTAGGAGGGCTATTAAAGTATTTAAATTAAGCTTTTTCTATGTATAAACAAAAGATATTTAAGTTCACTATATTTATATGCCCTGTTGTCGGACATATATAATAAAAAATAGAAGCAACCTTAGTTTAACTATTTCCCTAAGATGCCTTAATATTAAAACAGAAAACTATAATATATAATACTCCCTCCGTCTCTTCCTAAGTGACCCTTTTTATTATTATATACTTTACATATGAATATAAAAGGGGTCACTTAGGAAGAGACGGAGGGAATAATAACATAGAAGCAACCACAGTTGAACTACTTTCCCAAGATGCCCTAATGTTAAACCAGAAAACTAAATGCGTATTGACAATCAAATACTGATTCCGTCTTATATGTATGGGGATAACTTTTTTTCCGCTGGAGAATTAAGACATCCCACTTATATGGGATAATTTTTTTCGTACGAAAATTAAGACAAGAGTGATAGTGGTTAATAAAGTAGTGTGAATGAGTTTTAATAGGTTAAAATTTTATTATTTAAGGCAATATCTATATCGATGAGATAGACGAGAATAAAATTTATCCCTAGATGAATATGATGAAGGGAGTATAAAACATATTGTATATCAAAAATTGAATTAGCTAAGAAACAGTTTTTCCTAAGCTTAAAACTATAAAACCTAGGACTCTTCGATTTTTTTTTAAATTTGTCAAATCTATATCTATACTATTATAAAAAGTGTCTTTTTTATACAATTTAATTTGCCTATATTGCCCTTACAATCAATATAAATTATTAGAATATTAATATTATCACTAGAATAGTAATTCCTGATATATTTCAATTTATATTCAACTTATATTATTATTTTTATTTATCTTCAAGTGTATTAATATTTATAATAAACTAATAACATTAAAAATAACCATTATATATGCAACAAGATTATACGTGCATCGTATGTAATTTCTGCCAGTAACTAGAAACATGTGATTCACGTTAATAACTAAGAAAGAAAGTAAAACAAAAATTATTTTATACAAAATAAAATAAAACCATTCAACATCCAACATAAAAGTAAAATACAATAATAAGAGTAAAAACATAAGAGTTGTATTTGAAGGCTTATACTTTGATGCTTCAAGAGGGTATTTGGCTAAGCATATTTTGAGGAGTTTATAAGCACGTAGTGCTTATAACATATTTTAAAAGTCTATAAGTTATTAGATTTAAGAACTTATAAGATTTCTAAGTGTTTGGATTAAAGAACCCATAAGCTCAAAATAAATTAAAATCTGAAAATTAAAAAAATTAAAAATAAAAAAATTTGGAAATTATAATTTGCTACTGTCAAATTGAAGTGTTTATAATAGAATATAAAAATAATATGAAGTTATACAATGAAAAAGTCAAGTTTTGAAAAAATAAGTTGGGGTGGAGGAGCTTATTTTTTGAGCTTATAAGCTCTTTGAGAGCTTATTTTTTCAAACATTTTCAGAGTATTTATAAGCAGTCAAATACTCCCTCCGTCCCTTTATAAGTGTTACCTTTCCTTTTGGGCACGAAAATCAAGGAATAGTGGATTTGTGTGTTAATGTGATGAGTGCATGTGCAAAAAGTATTTTCCCTTTAGTAACTTTTACCAAATAAGGAAACGTAACATGTTCTGCAGAACGTAATAAAAAAGAATATGTAAGTATGTAACTAGTATAAAGGGACGGAGGAAGTAACTTATAAGCAGTCAAACATAGCTTATAAGCTTAGCCAAACACACCCTAAGTTGCACATATAAATAATGATACGTCGATACCCAAAATTGAAGGGTAACTTGTGTATACCCCCGCCATCATCTCTAGATCCAAAACTTGGACGCAATGTTTAATGTTTTGTGATGCTATATTAAATTGTCATTTGTGGTCCTATTTACTCCTTGTGTCATATGTTAATTGTACATTAGACAAATGGCACAATAACCAATGCAAGAAGAGACAGAGAGATTTATATTATATTAGATGTGAGAGTATACATTGTCTATTTTGGGTAAGCGGACAATTAAATGGGACGTTACAATAATGAAACATGGGCAATTAGTGTGGGACGGGGGAGTATAAAATTAGATTAAGGTGTTAAAGTATTGTTTGTGGTTCCACTTATATACTACTCCCTACATCCCAATCTATTAGTTTCATTTGCCATTTTGTTTGTCCCATTTCTTAAAATGACAAAGAATACTTAGCCAAAATTCACTCTCTCTCTCTTCTCAAAATTAATTACAACCACATATTCTCCACTCACTTGGTTCTTGTGCCGAAAACAAATGAGACCAATAGATTGGGATGAAGAAATTACTAAATTTTGAGCATAAATGTATCCCAGGACACCTCAGCCCGATGTTAATATTGATAGTACTGTATTAGTTACAACCGGTGACAGAGGGACAATGGGCCCCAGGGGCGACATGGGATACTATGTACTTCCTTCGTTTCTTCTGAAATGGTCACGTTTCCATATTGGAGCGTGTTTTATGAAATGGTTAGTTTTCTTTTTTGCCCCAACAAACCCTTATGCACACCCAATTAATCCCTTGATAGACTACCTTTATACACTAAACCCTCATTTTAAGTATGTGGACTAACACTATTTACAATAAACCTCAATTTTCTTAATTGCGTGCCCAAAAGGAAATGGTCGTTTCAGAAGAAACGGAGGGAGTACACAATTGTGTACCAATTATCAATTTCTGATAATTTTATACATTTTTTTATTGATTAATATATTATATTTTGGGATAAATTTTTGCAATTATTTTCTAAGTGTTTATTCATCCAGTTAAGGTTTATAATTATTTATTAATAATAATTAATTTTAATAGATAAAAAATACGGTGAATTAATCAAACTATGGGTACATAATTTTTAAATATTTATACTTCCTTTCTCCAAATAGTATAGAGAGAGAAACGACATGAATTTTAAGGAAAAAATGGGTAAAAGTGATTAAAAAAAAGAAGAAAAAAAAAGAGGGTAATAGTGAAATAATGAACCCACCGGATAAAAATTAATGCAATCAGGATAGTAAATAAGTTCAGATATTAAGGGTACAAAAATCATTTTGCAGAGGGAATGAGAAACGCTCCCCTACTCACACCGTAGACACGCTTAACATGCCCACTGTTGAAGTCGCAGTGCAAGAATTTCCTTTTTTAAGGGGGTTACAGTATATTTTTTAATTATTTTATTCATAAATGAAATGTCATGTTATACTTGAGCACATTAAAAATGTACACGATAGATAGAGGAACATTCCACCACATAGAATATATTCATTTTAGGCGTTCACACAAAGTTGAGGGACTTCACAAACATAAAACAATTACAATAATATGAGTGAGGGAAAGAGTAGAATATTATTTTATTTTTATTAAAAATATTATAAATTAATTAACTAATTGGTATATAGTTGGTATATCAAAATGATCACAAAGGGCAAAAACCTCATTGAGATCAATTTGTGTTTTTCGATTCAACTATATTTCGAGATAAAAGCAAATATTACACCTACCGTTTATGAATAGAAGATCTCAAAAATTTTAATTATCCATAAGGATTTATAATTATCGGATGGGATCCTCTGTCCTCAAACTCGTGTTTCAATGTGTACTCGAGTTAAAACTACGTAATTTTGATAGTTTAAGAGATTCTTGAATTTGTGACAGTTAAAAGATATTAGATTAAAACTACGGAGTTTTACTTTGAGTACACAATTGGAACACATGTATGGAACATAGGATCTCACCTGTATAACTATGCGGTTTAAGGTGTATTTTTAGGGTAAATTGCATATTTTGTGAACCTTACATAAAACATCATGTGTTTTGATAAATCTACACACACTGCACTACATCTATTAACCATGAATAAAGTTGATATTATTAAAAACGACAAATGAAAGTACTATTTACCCCTGATATAATTGGTTCTTCTTTTGTAAGGATATAATCGTTTATCGTAAAAATGAAAAAAATTCTTTTGAATATGTTTTTTTTTTTCCTTTTTACATCAACCACAGACCATTTATTTCATTTGCATTATTTTATTTAAAATATAAATTTTAGATTTTTAATTTATTAATATTTACTTGGTACAAAATTGGTATATTGGGTAAGTGCCCTAGCGGTAGGAAGTTTTGTTTACATGTTAGAAATTACTCTCTCATATATACGTGTGATATATTTTCTAGTAATAACATTTTTTTTCATTTATTCTTAAAATTTGCATCAATTTAGATTTAACATATACATGAAAGACGAAGGGAATTTCATTTATGATTGACTTAAGTGACCCGAGAATAATTTTAAATACAAAGTCAAAAATAAAAACTTTTGAAAAAAAACCGTATTATTCATTTTCTTATTAAAAATAATGTTCATTGATCTAAATAATAGAAATATTCTTATTTTTTTAAAGTTTAAAATTATCTAAAAAAATTATAAGAAAAACTAAAAATGCAAAAAAAATCTGTTTACCCCGTGCATATCACGGGTTTATAACTAGTTTATATAATGTCAAAGTCGACCTTTTATGACTCTATCACTCTATGTATTAATTTTAATAACCTTTTTATGGGCAAAGGAGGCATGAGAAAAACAATTAAAATAATTAATTGGTCTAAAAAGCATAACTATGGAGTACTTTTTTATTCTTATTTTATACTCACTTCACCTGGGTTCCTTTCTTAATCGTGATGTCCCACTTCAATTGGTTTGTTTTTTAAAATGAAAAGAATTAACTCTTACTTTTCAATATAGACCCCTTCCTTTTTCTTACTTAAGTACCGCATATAAAATTTCATGCCGAAATGAAACAAACTATGTGAAATGGGACGAAGGGATTATTTATTAAAAAAAAAATAAAAATCATTGTTTAAGTGTTTAAACAATATAAAAAATGAGTTGTATATCACTTTATAATTTATTTGGGGCGTTTTGGCTATTTGCACAATCTCAAAGACCAAAAAATATAACGAGTCGCATAAATGGAGAGTGGGGGAACACAATATGTTAGATTGACAACATGGATATAATGTGCTGAGCTTGTCAAAACACATGGCTGTTTTATACTCCCTCCGTCTCGGTCGACTTGGCCACGTTTCCCAATCGGGGTGTCCTGGCCGACTTGGACACTTTCTTTTTTGGGCCCAACATGGCCTACTTATTAGCTACTAAATGAATTTAGCCCACACTTAAAAACACACTTCTAGTTCTCCATTATTGGGAACTACTAATTCAAGATAATTAGCTTCCTAATTCACCTCTCCTTAAAAACAGTGCCCAAACGAATGTGACCAGTCGGCCGGGACGGAGGGAGTACAAAGTAGAAAATACACGGTCGTATGATTCGTTTTTTTTTTTTTTTTTTTTTTTTTTTTTTTTTTTTTTAACCCGGATTTTTGCAAGCCCCATATTTGTTAACACGCTAAGTAAGTTATGATTCATGTAATAATGTATTAGTATCGGTCATAATTGAGGTTTGTGTTTAAAAGAATTATCCTAGAATATACAAATGATAAGTCATGTATTCATGTATTAGTTAGGATGAAGTTTTTATGTTTAAAAATCAAATTTAGAATACACAACTAAAACCTTGGTGATTTCGTAAGAGATGCTACTTTTTGGATTCTTATTACGAATGGCTAATTTTTTGGTTCGAACAGGAAAATGGCTAATTTAGGGGGTTCCCTGTATTTTAGCCACTTTTAAATAAAAAAGATAAGCCTATAAGCTATTTGAGCGAACAACACAAATGTTATAAGGCATCAAACAAGTTCCTTTTGAGCCTTAAGTATTCTACACTGCCATTCAAGCCCGGTTTCCTATTCAAACCACGATGCATTTTACAATAAAAGGCTCGAAAGGCTCCCGTTTGAGTCCGAATGTTTTATTCGCACCCTAATGTATGTTTCATTTGACCCCACAATGAATTTTTTACACTCAAACTCAAATGACTTTATTATACGAGCCATATATAGTGTTTTAGGAATATTTTTGTAAGAGTGGCCAGAACTCATAGATCTTAATACCACTAGGTATATGAAATATATATGACCTAGCTTTGTTGGTACAAATTAAAGGGAGTCA
The DNA here is from genome assembly GCA_029379335.1 of Thymus mandschuricus. NCBI lineage: Eukaryota > Viridiplantae > Streptophyta > Magnoliopsida > Lamiales > Lamiaceae > Thymus > Thymus mandschuricus. The sequence continues at coordinate 13,430,884 of CM057081.1, read as the reverse complement.
TCTAATGTAAGCAAGTATATATATAAATTGATCACCAAGTACGAAGAAATGAATGTTACTCCCTCCCAACATATGCAAGTGGCCCTTTATTCGATCAAAACAAAGTTATTGAAGAAATATGCTATATAATTTTATAGTTTATTCAAGTTATCAGAGAGCCAACTTGTAATTAACTACTACTATAAATTAAGGATCAAGGACAATTTATCTTATCAACCAACTTTGTGACATGAACGAAAATCAAAGTAATAGGACACTAAAAAATTGAAGGGATTATTTCTTTTCAAATTAAAAAGGAAATGAAGGTACGAGGCATGCAAGTTGTCGTTGCACTAACTGGTTAAAACATAATTAAAATCGGACATGTAATTACTATACACAGATCTCAATGCATGCAATCGATCAGGGATTTCATAAAAAAAAATTAATAACATTAATTGATGAATTAATTACTTCCATACCTTGCTCGGAATTCTCCTGCCATGAAAGACCGAACCTTCTGGAAAAGTTCCCTTGTAAGAAGGCTGAGAATGGACGTAAATGGAGAACAAGCCTTGATGCCCTCTGAAGAAAAGCTCCCACAGCGGCGCCAGCGGCAGATCCCCTTTAGCCAGAAACATGAACGCCACCTTCGGAGTCCGGTTGAAGGGGAAGTCCTGCACCTTCGGCTTCATCGACGCCCGCCACAGCAGCTCCGCCTCCGTCATGTCGTGGCCCGTCTTCTCTACCCGCAGATACTCCTTCAGCCCCACCCGGCTGGGCGGGGGCCGCTGCACCGCGGGGGGCGGGGGCGAAGCCGGAGGCGGAACCCGAGGCGCCGTTGCTGCTGTGGTGAGGGCCATGCTGTCGGATGAGAACTGCTTGAACTGCAGGCTCGGTGGGAGGTCACGGAGGTAGAAGCTCAGCGTGAGACCGACGACGAGGCCGGAGCCGAAGAAGAGGAAGTATACGACGACGATGTGGAGGTAGCCTTGAGAAGAGTGGAGCTTTGTGTATTGGATTAGCTGTTGGTTGTCTTCTGTTTGATTCTGTTTCTTCATTTTCTAGGTCTAGTTTTTTTCGGAATCGAAATATGTAGAAGATCGAAGTTCAGGTATACAAAGGTCTTTACAGGAGCTGACTTCATTAATTACCTGCACCTTCATAAGAAGAATCGAACAAGTTTATTAGTATTTTAAATCATTAAATCTGCCAATTAAAATATATATAATTAATTAGTAAGGTGTGTTTTCTGACAATACATGCAAGAAATGCGCTAAATAACGACAGATATCATTGTTTGATGTTAAATTACCATTTTGACATTATCACATCCATGCATTCATGTAACAACAATAAGAAATAAAACCGAAGAATTGAAGAAAGGATATCGATCGATGAGAGAGAAGGGGATGAAAAGGATGTTGACCTGTGGATCATGTTGTTCGAACGATAAGGTGGCGTCAAAGGTTAGACGACTGTGTATCATTTCCTTGAGAAGTTTTTGAAAAAGTAAGGAAATGTGTCCAAAGAATGATGAGAGAGAGGGAGGGAGGGGAGAGAGAGAGGGGGAGAGGGAGTGGGAGTGGCAAAATAGAATTGGGGGGTAGGGTGGTGCCATGTGGATTAATTCAAACTTCAAATCCATTGATCGCCCTCCTTATTTTCAGGAAACGCCATTCTCCTCTACAAATTCTTGCTTAATTTCTTTCTTTGTTTGGGGGAAAAATGGCTTCATTAATCAAGAAAGATGAAACACACCATCCTTAACCAACCTTTGACTAGGATATCGATCTTTGATACACAAGGGCAGCACAATAAATTTCTGCATCAAGATTCAAGACTTCTTCCATATGGATTTCTTTATATGTATTTGGACGTCTTATTTCAACTTTAACGAATCATTCCTACAAATATAGTAAACCGACGAAGATTAGAAGAGCAATTAATTAAGTGGATCTCACCTCTTTAGGATCTGCATTAATTGTGTTATATCCGGGTCAAAGATTAACAACAATAATACAATTATTCATTTCGTACACAGATTTATAGAGAGCATGTATATACAAACGAATATAAACCAAATCGCCATGAATACAACGCAAAGCGCTGTATTCTTGTAGATTAGCTTCCAGGAAGTACCATTTCTTCGTAACAAGGATGAAGACAGAGGTAAAGTGCAAGGCGTTCTAACCATCGATCAAACCCCACTTACGAGAAGATGGTATGATACAGAAGAATGGAGGAAGAGACGGTAAATGCAAGGCGTTCTTCCGTTCATCCTTGTATAGTTGTAGTAAGGTACCTTAGAGCTCCGCCGCAGCCGTCGCCGTACGCCTGCAAAACAGAGCCAGAGGAACAAAGGTGGAGGTTCCTCTGGAAAGAACCTCCAACGCTCAAGTCAGTATGAGTACGAAAATTCCAAAGTGAGAATATCAATGGAACAGTGTAGAAAAGTATAGAACTCGTACCTCAAAATGGTGAAATCGCTATCTATTTATAGGTGTCAAAAAGGGGTGAAAGGTGAATGTACCTGTACAGGGAGGACAGAAAAGTAATTTTTTGGGGGACAAGATTCCCTCCGTCATTAATTTGATGGTCATCACCCTAAGGTACGTAGAGTCATGCGGATTGCGTGCTCGGCAGATCCCTGTGCCTTGGCAGATGCCTACGGATCTGGGATAGCCTCTGCGTAGGCATGGATCTGCGCAGGGCTTGCGGCTCCTGCGTGGAACATGGCATCTGCACCGAGGACGGCACCTGGGCTTCTGGAATGCGGATCCAGTCAGCACGGGCGGATGCCACGTGGTGAGGCTGATATTGATCCCTATCAGCTACTCCCCCCAAGTCCAGAAGCGTGCATCATTAGCTTCTACTAGACGCTTTGGCGGGAAACAATCCCTTCGCTGACATCATAAATGTCTTGTCGCGTGGAAAAATGGTGCGACGGTTGGCTTTTCGAGGGCAAGGAGGTGTAGAGACTCTTTCTTTCATCATCATTTCTGTTTTGCATAATCGAGGTACAGAAAAGATGGCTTTTCTTCTATAGAGGAATAAATATATTACAAATCTATTTTCCTTTTTATATTCGATTTTTATTTTCCACCGATCTTATCGGAGCCATTTTAACTAACCGCCGGGGCATATTTTCTTGCCTTGGGCAATTTTGAATCATTATTTATTTTATAACTGCATTTTATTTTTTTGTAGCGCGTGAGCACACACGAGAACCTTTTGCAGATTCATTAATGATGGCAGTACATCATGGAGTAGTGGATGGGACACACCTCTTTTTGTTTTCCACGATCCCTTACTCTCCTTCCTCCTTTTTAGGAAGGGCTTATAAATTCCTTATTTTCTTTCTTCCTTCTCCCCTTTCTCACATTGTTCAGAGAGAAAAAAGAAAAGAGCGACACCTTCATCTCCCCAACTTTTTCGAGCCTAGGAGGACTACCATCCTCGCCGCTTTATAATCTATTAAGGTCGAACAGGTATTCTTCTTTTCATTTTACCATCTTCCCCTGTTTTTCTATGAACTATATTTTGGTGTATTTGAAGTTGTAGAACTTTTTATTTCCCTGATATTCCTTTCTTCTCCTCCTCGAAGGGGAGCAGAGGGGTTTAATAAGTTTAACTAAAGGTTGAGTTTCTAAGGAGACAGTGTAGGGATCCTAATGTGAGGTGGATGATTTAACTTTGCTGAAAATTCTGGACATAATTTCTCCGTGTTTGTTCAACGATGTTGTATACTGTTTTTCTTTAACATTTCTTCTTACCAATACTTCATAAAGAGGAAGTCTTTATTCCTCTTTTTCTCTTTTTTACAAGAAAGGAGATTGATCTGTCATGATTTTACCCTTCTCATTCATTCTCTGTTGTTTTGTAGTTATGGACTCATCCAAACAGAACTTAGGGAAGAAAACCCGTGAAAAATTGCTACGTTTCGTGAAACAAGGGGAAACTGGTAATCCTAGTCCTGCCCTTTCTCCTTGTGGCGTTTCCTCACAAACAATTGTAGAGGTTGGGAGCTCGGAGCTTCCCCATGCGACCTCTCAAGAAATCATAACCACAGGGCCGCGCTTGAAGCCTTTCTCTCCGAGTTCAAATGTTGCTGGTTATTTGGCGGATGCTGATAGATCCTTTTCCTCGCCGTCTGCTTCTATGCCGGCGACCTCGAGTCTTCCAACTTCCTAGGGTTTTGCCTTGCAGACCTTTATTGATGTAGATGCTTATGTTTCTCCTTCTGCTTTGCCCGAGCCCCCCTCTAAAGAGCCTCCATCTTCTTCCAAAAGGAAGAATGATTCACCCCCACTCTTAATTACAAAGAAGGGTTAGATCCACTTGGATCCAGTCGGTGTCCCGACCTCTGTTGGTGTTATGGCTCCCGCGCCTTTGAATTCTAATGTCCAAGCTTCTTCTACACTCCTCAAGTGAAGCTCCCGGGCCTCTTCCTTAAGTACTCTGGCTTCTTTTTCTCAACCTAATCCTTACATTATCAGAAGCTTCCCTCGAGCCCCTCGGGCTACTCTCCCTCCGAGGTCTGTAGCTTTCTTGGACTGGGTTCATTCTCTTCGCCAAAGGGCTTGGAGGTACCTCCGGCGTCTATGTAGAGTTCTACCGTACAGCTTTCCTTCCCAGGCGTGATTGATAACATTGATGGAGGCTTAGCTGCTCTGATCTTAGACAACATTCCCCGAGAGGAAGATTGGACGCTTGCTGAGGGATGTTCTTCGGACCTTTTGATTCAGAAAGCAGCAGCCTCTGAGCTTCAGGTGCGATTCCGAAAATGTGTTATTCATGCCTCTTTTTTAGCTCAGGCTTCTCGCATTTATATAGTCTTTATGTCACAGGCTGCTAGCTGCCGCTCTATGCTGGTTGTCCGGGCATGAGCCTTCGATCATGTGCAGGAGCGTTTGTCCCAATCTGAGAAGAGCAGGGAGCAACTCCAGGCCGAGGTTCATCGTCTAAAAGAGTCTTTGCAGGATCGGGAAAAACAATTCTTTGTCCTTGGCAGGCGCATGTCTTCTCTTGCTGAGCGGGTGGGGGAGCTAGAGAAAGCTTTGAAAGCTTCTTCGGATTGGATGACACAGATGCAGGGTGTCTATGCAGCCGAGACGGAGCAATTGGTGCATCTTCATGAGCAGGAATTAGAGCGCTTGCAAACCTCCTCGTATAATCGGGGAAGGAGGACAGGATTGGATTAGGGTACATCTTCGGGAATTCAGAATTGTAAATCTCATCTGCTGATGACTCCTTATGGTCAAGCATTTCTGGATTCTTTGGTACGGCACTTGCCAGAGGCGTATCTCCACTCCTCTGATTTCTGGCTTCGCATGGTCGAGCCTCTTACTGAATGGGCCGCGGATGCGGTATTTGAGTGTTGCCAGCTATTGGGCATCCCTGAGAAGGCCGCCGCAATCAATGTGGAGCCCATAGTGAGAATCTTTGAGAAGGAGCCCGAGACTCTCGGGAGTGACTACCGCTCATCCGCCAAGAACCCTTGGTTCATGCCTGTGCTAAGAGAGGCGTCCTAGATTCTCCGCTAGCCCCCCAAATCCATGGGAGATCTTCCTGCCTGGGATGCCCCGTTGTTCCCTCTTTTCCCTCCTAATGCCAGTGCATTAAGATCTATGCAAAAGGCCTTTCGTGAGGTACCCTTTTCCTATTTGATTTTCATGGCTAGATTCTTTATCTGTTTTCGCTATTATTTACGATGAAGGTTATTGTATATCATTATTATTATTTATTATTTTTTTCTTGTAACTTCTCTTCCTCGTCAGGAGTTAAAAGAGAAAGACACCCTTGGTTCTGTTGGGAATTGTTAAGAACGAATATGTCAAGGGGGAACCTATAAGGGATATCTTAGTGTTTTGATTTGATCCCAAACCCCAAAGCGTTCTGTTCCCAAGCGACCCATTTTGATGTAGTTAATAAGTTAGAATTTTTCTAAGCCTACTCTGTTAGGATGGCTCTTTAATTTGCTTAGATTTTAGGCTTCAAATTTTCAAGTGAAGGCCACTCGCTTGAGTGTGTTTTTCGAAGCGAAGCAAGTCTAGCAAGCCGGAGTGAATCGTGCCGAAGAATAGTGTAGCGAAGTGATCGCTACAGTAGATTCAAAGCGAGTCTGCCAAAGCGAAGCAAAGCGAGCGCTACAGTTCAAAGTCAAAGCGAAGCGAAGCGAGCGCTACAGTTCAAAGCCAAAGCGAAGCGAAGCAAGCGCTACAGTGAAAAGTCAAAGCTAGTCAACTCTAGTCATCACTTTCCAAAGCAGTCACTAGGGAACTTTATCTCCCGAAGCGGCTCACTACAGATTGACTACGAAGTGACTCAACTAAAGCAGACACTACAACTTCAAAGCGAAGCGAGCCACTACCTACCAGAAAGTGACAGCGCGACTCCCACCCATATTTTGAACTCCAGTCAACAGGAGATCGTAGCATTAATTACAAGATCTCCACGTGTCAAAAGCGGAGTGGAGCGGAAGAGTTGACTGCCAGGCCGACAAAGGCGCCGCAACAGTACTGGCTCGCTCCAGTTACTGTTAGCCTTGTAAGTTAGCCAATTTTGGCAAAATGCCAAAACTGGACGTCTGAAAAGGTGCCAGCCTGCGCAAGTACTGTCGAGAGGAGGAGGGACAAGGCCACCAACCAAGCAACGGATCTCGGCCATCTCTCCGCCTATAAATAGTGAAGGATGAAGACGAAGAGAAGTAGAACACTACTTGAGCATTCGAGCGCATACAGCAAACAAACACTCCCAAGCCTTCGAGCAAATCTTCGAGTCTTTGTTTTAAGTGTTCTCCGAGTTTCCAGTTCATCGGAACTCGTCTTCACAACCTTCACACTTAGAGTCTAAGCCCATTCCATATCCAAGCTTAGAAGAAGAGCTCTAGCCATCTTTGCACATACTGTAAAGAGCTCTTCATAGTGTGTTTGTCAACCAAAAACCCTAAATCTGTCTGTTAGGTTTTTGAGTCGTCGTTAGGTTGTTTTCGATCCAAGGCCCTTCTTTCATCGATTGGAGAAGCCTCGATCACAGAGTCTAGATCCAAGCTTGCACTTACATCGTTTGTGTAAAGCTCGATCGAAGCTAGGCTGTAAGGAGAGCCCGTAATCTCCCTGTCTGTCCGACTGAAGCGAGTGAAGCTTCCAGTCTAGTTAGGTTTTTGGTGTGAACCCGGAATCACCCAGCGTCTGTCAGATCCAAGCGAGTGAAGCTCGATCTTGACCAGGCTTTTGAAGAGCCCGAAATCTTCAAGTTCTTGAGTGAAAAGAACGGTTGCCGTCGTGCAACAAAGTGGACGTAGGAGCGTTATCTCCGAACCACTATAATTCTCTGTGTCGTATCTCTCTAACCCTAAACTCTTACTTATTTGATTATCCATTGCATATTGCATCTAAACAAACCTAATCTGGAAATTTTAAATACTTAGGAAAGATTTTTAGCTCACCAAATTCCGCATATACGAGTAAAGACTCCCTCTTGATCAAGTGCTCACTTCGGTCAAGCAGGCAAGCTACGTACTGTAGATCTAGCTTCAGCTAGGTCTTAAGTTTCAAGCAAGCTCTTTACTTGTTACTCTGAGTTAAGGGATTTGAAGTTGAAAAACTTCAAAATACGTATTCACCCCCCCCCCCTCTACGTATTTTCCTATTAACAAACCGGGACCAACAAGTCGTATCAGAGCAGCGGTTCCTTTGAGCCTCTGCTTTGCATACCTGAAGCGAGCCATCACTCGCTTCACGTTGTCTCACTGAACCGGATCCTATTTTCCTAAGTGCATCAAAACCTCACCCACGCATACTGCATATACTACTGACTGTTTGCCATGTCTACATACATTGCTTCTAGTCTTCCACAGTTTTCCATTGAAGGCTATGAGATCTGGAGCTTCCGAGTCGAGAGCTTCCTGTGTTCCATCCACGACTGAATGTGGGAGGTCATTGAGGACGGACCAATCGAGATCAAGAAAGCCATATCTGTGGATGTTCCAGCCGCTGAAGGTCGTCCAGCCCACGTTCGTCAACAATACGTGGAGAAGGATAAGGATGAGTATACTCCAAATGACTTCAAAGTCGCCAACCTCGACAAGATCGCACGCCACACGATGCAGAGCACCGTGTCGGACGCTTATTTACCAAGGATAAGGAAGTGCGCGACTGCAAAAGAAATGTGGGAAACCCTAGCCCTCATTTCTCAAGGCACAGACAAAATCAAGGAGAACAAGCTCGCCGTTCAAATGCGGGAGTTTGAAAGCCTGATAATGAAGCCAGGAGAATCCATCGACGCATTCGAGCTGAGAGTTACCAACATCACTGCAACTCTCAACTCGCTTGGGAAGGAACTCACAGATAAGGAAGTCAACCTGAAGATTGTCCGAGCTCTCACAAGGAAGTGGCAGACAATGAAGGAGCTGTACCTAGCTACCAAGGATCTATCTAAGCTCACACCGGAGATTCTATTTTCCGAACTCAAAGCTCATGAATTCGATCTGAATCGAATGAATTTCGACGAAGAGGATGAAGCTCCCACGACGTCAAAAGGAGTAGCATTCAAAGCTGCCGAAGGGCCAAGCGAGCAGTCGCTTGCCAAGATGACGAGGGAAGAGTTGGAAGAACACATTGCGTTCTTGTCCAAAAATTTCAACAAAATGAACTCTCGAGTGGGCAAATACAAAAGATTCTACAAGCAGTACAAAGGGAGGAGCACTGATGCTCGAGAAGGAAAAGGAAAGAGAGAAGAAACGACCAAGATGATCCCGCGCGACATGATGGAAGTGGAATGTTACCACTGCCACAAGATGGGCCACTACAAATCCGATTGCCCAAAGCTCAGTGCTAAAGAGCGCGAGGAATTGAAGGCCAAGAGGGATGCTCAAAGGCGAGCGCTCGTAGCGAGTGAAGTGCCGGTCGCTACAACTGAAGATCCACCAAGCGACTTAGATGCATTCACAGATCCAAACTCCAGTGATGGTGAGGATCTTGGATTTATGGCGCTCACCGACGAAGAAACAGGAGAGGTATTCTTCTATCCTTCAATCACTTCAATTACACTAGCACACACTGTCAATGAGGAAGAACAATCCTCTTCATGGAGTGAGTTGTTTGACAAGCACCAGAAATTGTCAAGCGACCATGAAGTGGTAAAACAAGCTCTGTCTCAAAGCGAGAAGGAGAACCGAAAGCTAGCCCGTGAGCTTGACGAAGTCAAACTTAAGTTCGAGGATCTCTTCGCTAGACATCAAAGCTTGGAGGGAAGGTATGAAACCCAGTCCGCTCTAGTTGCCAACTTGAACAAAGCATCATATGCTAGGCAGGCACTAGAGGGCTCGCTTCTACCTTTTGGTAGGAAAGCTGGCCTTGGATATGAGGGTGGACCTCCCAAGCCGACTATCTTTGTTGGTGCATCTCACACTACACCATCAGTCACTTTGGAATTGCCCACTGCATCCAAAGCGACCACTAACAAAGATAAAGGCGAAATGGCTGAGAACCCTAAAAGGAAGCCTATGAAGATGTCTATATCTTTAAGGGCAGATCCTAAGGGCAAGCAAAGTTCAACAGTCTCTAGCACTCAACATGCTAAGTCTTACCAATCCAAGGGTAAAGGGAGAACTGTTGAAGCCTCTAAGTCTCAAGCCAAGACACGAGAGACAAAGGATCTACCTCCAAAAAAGAGGAGTAATGTCTATGTGTCACGTTATCCGGACTGGAGATGGTCCAACCGGACTAACGTTGAGGGGGAAGATTTTGAAGCTTCCACTGGGTCGCTTCAGATTCCCAAGGTTTCTCAAGCGAATCAGGGTCAAAACCCTAGTTGGACCGCTTCGAGGAAACCAAGCGAGCCGCTTCGACAGACTAGAAACCATAAGTCAGCCTCTAAACCCAGAGCTAATCCGAAGCTAGTCGCTTCAGGATATAAGCAAAATGGGAAGAGCATAGGTAGGTCTAAAGCGAGCCGCTACCCCTCTTGCACACACTGTTGCACGTGTGAAACTGCTCTAAGGCAGAAGTCACAGTTTTCTAAGGTCGAGAAGCCCAAGACACAAGCTTCATCTCAAAAGAGAGTGAAGCAAGTGTGGGTACCTAAGAGAACTAACCTGCAAGGACCCAAACTGATTTGGGTACCAAAATCTGTCTAATTGCAGGTGAGCGCCGTGGATCCCATGCCGAGTGAGGGTCAACAAGTATGGTACTTGGACAGTGGATGTTCAAGACACATGACCGGCATGAAAACTCTACTTCACAACTATATAGAGAAGAAGGGTCCACACGTAACCTTTGGTGACAACTCTCGAGGAAGCACCAAAGGATACGGCGCACTGAAAGTTGGAAAGCTCACAATTGAAGAAGTCTCCTATGTGGAAGGACTCAAGCACAACCTGTTATCCATTTCACAATTTTGTGATAAGGGGTACAGGGTGGAGTTCATCTCTAACAAGTGCATTGTGAAGAACAAACTCACGTCCCAGATTGTGCTCACTGGAATCAGGCAAAGAAACGTCTACATAGCACAATGGGACAACTGCAAAGAGGAAACTTGCCTAGTTGCAAGAAGTGCGACAGAAATTGGATGGCTATGGCACAGACGATTGAACCATCTCAACTTCAAAGCCATCAATCGCTTAGCTCGAAAGGGTTTGGTGCAAGGCATACCGAATGAAGTCTTCATCAAAGACCATCCATGCTCACCATGCCAACGAGGGAAGCAGACGAAGAAGCACTTCGCCAGTCTTGAAGAAGCTTCATCAAAGCGAGTGCTCGAGCTGCTTCACATGGATCTGTTTGGTCCAGTTACTCCAGTTAGTGTAAATGGAAGGAAGTACACTCTAGTTGTAGTCGACGACTTCTCTCGCTACACTTGGGTTGTATTCCTCTTCAGCAAGAAGGAGACACTGACCAAACTGCCAGAACTACTTAAGGGATTGGCTGTGGAAAAGAATCAAGCTATTGTGACCATCCGCTCCGACAAAGGCACAGAGTTCTTGAACTCTACAATTGAAGCGTACTGCACGGAGCATGGCATAGCACATCAAACTTCTTCAGCACGAACACCTCAGCAGAATGGAGTTGCTGAAAGAAGAAATCGAATCATCAAAGAAGCCGTTCGAACCATGATTGCAGACTCGAAGCTTCCGATGAAGTATTGGGCTGAAGCTGGCAACACGGCGTGCTACACACAGAATCGGACGCTTCTCAACAAACGGCACGACAAAACACCATATGAAATATGGACAGGGAGAATTCCTAACATATCTTATTTCCATATTTTTGGTTGTAGGGTCTTCATTCACAACAATGGGAAGTCACAGTTGAAAGCTTTTGAAAGCAAAGCTGATGAAGGAGTATTCTTAGGATACTCTACGTCTAGCAAAGCCTACAGAGTGTTCAACTATAAAACCCTAATTGTGGAGGAATCACCCCATGTCGTATTTGATGAATCTTCTTTAAGTCTTCCACAGGAACAGGCTTAAGCGAATGAAAAGGATCAAAGCAAGAAACCCTCAAATCAACTCACTTGGGACGTGCTTGATGAAGATGATGAGATCAAGGACTCAAGCGAGCAGAATCCCAAAGGAAAAGTCGAAGCTGCTCCCAAGATTCCTGAAGCTAGTGCAGGCCAAGCACCCAATCCAGTCGCTTCAGATAATGAAGCGAGCGGCAAAGAAGAAGATGAAGATGAAGCTGGCGGATCCAAGCGAGCATGGCTCAAAGATCACTCACCAAGTCAAATCATTGGAGATCCATCCAAGGGTGTAGTGACCAGAAGTCAAGTGTTTGGAGAAAGTGCCATGTTCAGTTGCTTTCTCTCAAACATCGAGCCGTCATGCGTGGAAGAAGCCCTGGCCGATTCAAATTGGGTGATTGCCATGCAAGAAGAGCTGAACCAGTTCACCAGAAACGACGTATGGTATCTCGTGGATCATCCCAAATTTCAGCATGTAATTGGCACCAAATGGGTGTTCAAGAAGAGGACGGACGAGGACCACAACGTTGTGAGGAACAAGGCGCGACTCGTTGCCAAAGGCTACTGCCAAGAGGAAGGAATCGACTTTGACTAGACCTTCGCTCCAGTGACACGGCTTGAAGCTATCAGATTGTTTCTAGCCTATGCAGCAGCCAAGAAGTTCAAGGTCTATCAAATGGATGTGAAGAGCGCATTCCTCAACGGTGAACTCAAGGAAGAAGTGTATGTGGAGCAGCCACCGGGTATCGAGCAGGGAGATAAAGTGTATCGCTTGAAGAAAGCCCTGTATGGGTTGAAGCAAGCTCCCAGAGCTTGGTATGATACACTATCTCAATTCCTAGTGGAGAACGGCTTCCACAAAGGGAAGATAGATCGAACTCTATTCACTATCAATCATGGAGATGATATGCTATGGGTTCAGATCTACGTGGACGACATCATATTTGGGTCACCAAACCAGTCGCTTAGCGAGAAGTTTGGAGAGCTGATGAAGACCAAATATGAAATGTCGATGATTGGCTTGATGAGCTGCTTTCTAGGTCTTCAAGTGAAGCAGCAGGATAATGGACTTTTCATCAACCAAGCCAAATACACTAGAGATATGTTTGCCAAGTTTGGTGTTCAACATGCTAAAGTGGTGAAGATCCCTATGAATACCAACTGGAAGATGGAGCCAGATGAAGGAGGAAAATCTGTAGATCCTACAGATTATCGTGCCCTAATTGGGTCACTAGTCTATCTCACTGCAAGCAGGCCAGATATTGCTTTTGCAGTCGGAGTCTGCGCTCGCTTCCAAAGCAACCCCAAGCACAGCCATCTTGAAGCTGCCAAAAGAATTCTTCGATATTTGAAGGGCACTGTCAATATGGGGCTGTGGTATCCAGCGGAGGACAATCTGGAGCTCACTGGATATTCAGATGCTGACTATGGAGGGTGCAGAGTTGATAGGAAATCAACGTCAGGCACGTGTCAGTTCTTGGGAAGCAAGCTGATCTCGTGGTTCTCAAAGAAGCAAACAAGCGTAGCTACTTCAACAACTGAAGCTGAATACATGGCCGCAGGAAGCTGCTGTTCTCAAATCCTATGGCTTCGTCAACAGTTGAAGGACTACAAAGTTGAAGCGAATGAAATTCCGATCTTCTGCGACAACAACAGTGCCATATGTATCTCGCAGAATCCAGTGCTTCACACCAGATGCAAGCACGTGGAAATTCGACATCATTTCATTCGTGATCATGTCGAGAAGAAGGATATCAAGCTCGAGAAAATCCATACCGATCTCCAGCGAGCAGATATCCTCACCAAGCCTCTAGCTGAGTCTCGTTTCAACCAGCTATGCATGGAATTAGGGTTATTAGACCCTGGTGAAGAATGCTAGTTCCAGGATGCACGAAGGAGTGATCGCTTGTTCTCTTGTGTGTCACTCGCTTCGGATCTTCACCAACTCAAGCGAGCCACTTCAAAATCTCACTTGCTTGAAGAAAATGAAGTAAGGTGGAGAAAGGTGGAGTATTGGAAGAAGTTCCCTACCAACTTATTGGAATTGTTAAGTATGTGGTTAAGGGGGAACTAATGCTTACTCTCGGAGCAAGCTACTTCCAAAGCGAGCAAAGAATGCTGCTATCTCGAATTCTGCATCGCTTCAATTTGCCCTAGCTTGGGTCAAAGCGAGTCGACTGCAGATTCTTTCTCTAGATTGTAGGAAAGCTTGAAGGTTTACCTTTTTATACAAAAGGTTGCAGGGCTGGTGACATGCTTCTGCGTAAAATACGAGATTATCTTGTCAGAGCATTCGCATTTTCATCCTGTCCATTTCTGCTCTGAGATAAGGACTTGTACTCATCCCCCATTCGTCGTGAATAAGTACACTTACGTGATGCTCCCTTTGGGTTGTAGTAAGCTTGTGTACTATATTCATTTTCTCCCTCATTCACTTCGATGGTGGACTCTCTAATTCGTAGAGGAAGATGAATGCCAAGAAGATGAAGTTTTCTACAGGTGGTATCAACAAGCATCAAAGCATTATCAATAAGTGGACTCATCAAGTGCTATCCATTTCAACAACAAAATGGAGTCTCCAACAAGTGGTATCAATCTCCTACGAAGTGAGATTGACTGGTAAGCATTTCAATTTTAAGTACACTAAGTGAGCCGAAGCGTGCTAGAAACCTTCACTCACTATGTGGAAAATATGAAATGAATCTGACACAAATACAAAGAGGAAAACACTATTGTTTATCCTCGAAGTATGTAAGTCAGAAACATTTTAAAATTAAGCAAAGAAATTCAATTTCTTATTCCAGTCGCTTCAGATGGCCAAGCGAGTGCTACGTCACTCAAAGCTAGCCATCGCAAACGAGTGCGGAACAGTCACTCAAGCGAGTGCCTCTCAAGTGAGTCAAGGCCTAGCGGCCCAACTCAAAGCGAGCGGGCACGAAGCGAGTATGAGCTGTCTGCACTCGAGTGCCTATTTTACTTTCTGCCAAGCATTTAATGCAGGATCAGGTACGGCGAAAATAACGGGCGCGTGGTTCTCACTTCAAATTTGAAGCGGGAAAAGGCGGAGAAGATCCAGCCATCGAATCTCAACAGCCCCCAATCTGTAGCCGTTGGATTAGCGCCGTATAAGACAACCCAATCACTGCAGGCCACGTGGAGACGCCGAGCAAGTGGCGGTTCACTTTTACTGTGGTGACGCCGGACACATCAGATCCATCACCGCACGTCCGCCGCCTACCTACAGGACTTACGGCAATATTACCGTCCTACCCTTGCCACGTCAGCCAAGACATAACTCTATAAATATGAGATGATGCAGAACTGCAGAACCTTTCATAGCCTTCAAAAATTTCCATTCTCGTGCTTGGATCTGCAACTTCTGCAACTCACGAGTCTCAACCCTTCATCGTTAAAACTCCACTCAAAATCCTTCAAAATTCATCATGGGCAAGAAGCAGAAGAAAGAAACGATGGAGGAGTTTCTCACGGAGGTCGACAATCACATCAATGTCGAGCCTCATCTCGATCCAGCCATTATCGAGAAAAATGGTTTTCTCCGTAGAGCCGTGACCAAGGCCGGTCTATGGAAATTCGTGACGGCGGTTCCGTCAAAGATTCTGGCAAAAGCGGTGGGTGAGCTTTTGCTGAACTTGAGGAAGGAGCAGAATACATCCTCATTCACTGATCCACAGACCAGGAAGCCGGTGGAGGTGGATATGAGTGAACTCATCGGCGCGTTCGACTTGCCGAGAGAAGGAGGAGACTCACTGCTCGATTTGGGTCTTTCGGCCGGAGTTCAGTACGGTCGATTTCCAGACGCCAAAGCAGATCGGAATTACAAGGAGGCCAGTATCCGTTCAAGTCTGAAGGCCCCCTTCAATCATATCTGCGAACTCTTCTCGAAGAGTGTCGCATGCTACATCGGAACCCTGGATACCCTCTCCGAGACGAAGCTGATCGCCACTGCAGTCATCGTCGACAGCCTCACCGGAACAAGCTTCAATTGGCATGGCTGGTTCCTCAAACAGATTCACGAAGCCGCTGATGACTTCGCGTTCGTGAAGGGAAGCACCGATCAGATTCTCCGCAAGGGGAAACTGAAGTTCTTCTCGAGACTCTCCTTTGTTTTGGAGAAGAAGTTTCTGGGGAAAGCATGGCCGGAAACTGACACCACCATTTACAACAAACAATCCATCTACTACGACAAGTGGAGGAAATCAAAAACGTTGATGGATTTGGGACTTCTGGAAGTTGAAGTGCCAGTCGCAAGACCGGTTGCCGAAAGGCAAGCCGAAGTGAGCCAAGCGAGGCAGGTCGCTTCACCCGGGAAGCGAGCCGCGCCCAAGCGAGGCAAGAAGATGAAGCGAGTCACTTCGCTTGTCCAAGAAAGCGAGGCGGTGGAGAAGCCGCTTGAGGACATTGAAGTGACTCAACCCCAGCCTTCACCAATCAAAGCCAAATCACCCCCACTCCAAATCCAAACCCACACCACCCAAATACCAGAACCTCAATCTTCATCAACCCAACAACCACTAAAACAGATAACCCCCCTCTCTCCCCATGAAGAAGAATCTGCATCTTCTTTTCATATCCCCACTATCCCATTCCTCAGCACAGATCAAGCTGCTGCCTACACTACCTTTCAACCACTTCAATCCCAGCCAATACAACCACCACCCACCGAAACCATACAACCACCACCCACTGAAGCCATCCAAATATCCGAAACCCAAGAAACCTCATCCCAATCCCCCTCGACATCGGCAGCTACAGCCGATACCGCCCAAACTGTTGGTGAACTCCCCATCATTCCACAGTTCATGCCTCCTGCCCTCACCATACAAAAATAGGCTCTTGAATGCTATGTCAAGGAGAGAGAGCAAGCCGCAGAGACAATCAATCTCCGCTACTCCAATGTTCCATGGTCAGACATATTCTACACCAATGTCGTCGATTTCCTGACGTACATCACCTATCGTGGAACGGAGTATTATAAAATCTTCAGGCTTTTCAAAGCATTCACAGAAGAAGAACTGATCCAAATGGAAGCCAAACTTCTCAACTTCATTGGCGAAAACGGCTTCCATGCCTTTCTCGATGGGACCAGCTTCTGGGAGAAGCTGGATGCAAAGGTGAAAGAAGCCTATCCACTCGCTATAGTTCCGAAGCGAGTGCCCTCATCCCATGAAAGGAAGCTGATCAGGGAGCATAAGGAGGAGGTGGAACTGAAGGATGCGGAGATCGCTAGCATTCATAGCGAGATAACAAAGATGAGTGAGGAGATGGAGAAGAAGGCGGGGGAGGTCATTAGTCTTAGAGGAGACCTTGACAGGAAGAAGAAGGAGTTGGAGGGAACGGTGGAGGAGAAGGAGAGGTTGCTGGAGGAGAAAGAGAAGGCGCTGGAGGCGCAAGTAAAGCTGGTGGGAGAACAATCAACAACAATCACCGAACTCAAGGGCTCGCTTGATGCGGAAAGGAGCCGCTTGAGTGAGGTGAATGCCAAACTTGTCTCTATTGACAAAGAGAAGAAAGACTTGGAGAAGGAGTTGAAGAAGTTGAAGGAGGCGTATGAGAAGAGAGAAGAGGAGATGATAAGGACAGAAAGCGAGCTGCTGAGCACTAAAACGACTCTAGACTCACTCAGGAATGAAATGAAGCTGCTCAAGCAAGAAAGTGAGCTCGATAAAAAGGAACTGGAGAGTCGGAGGAGAAGTGCGCAAGCTATTGACCTACAAAACGCTGAATTGACTCTTCTACTGGAAAAGGTCAAGGAGCTGGGTGAAGCGTACACGGAAAAGATTGCTTCAAGTGCCGAATTCCATCTCTCTCTGAACCAGAGAGAGAGGAGGCTTGAGACGATGCAAGCTGAACTTGAAGCGGCTCAGGAATTCTGGTACTTCAACTTGCAAGAGGAGAAGGCGGATATAAGGAGGGAAGTTGAAGCGGAGCTGGAGGCTCGCTTCAGAGAAGTAGAACCGTTGGAGAGGATGATGACTTCCATTGTTGAGAGAGAGAAACAATGTGAATATTTGTTGGAGGAAATCTCCATCAAAACAGCCGAACTGATGGCTCCCACTGTGGGAAAAGCCGAGAAGATGTTGGAGGCCATTCTCAACACAGTCAATTCACTCCAACAATCAATCTCTAGAAAATCACTCATCCTAAGTGATGATGCCAAAAAGGGGGAAGGACAGATGGAGCTAGGAGGAGTCGGAGGTTCGGGGGAAAGCAGAATTGGAGTTGAGAGAATGCTGGAGGGAGGCAGTGGTGCCGGTGATAAGGAGGATGTAGTAGATGAAGCGAGGGCTCTGGGCAAAATTAAACTCACGAAGGAGGAGTTGATGAAAAAGCTCGAAGAGCCTAGAAGGCCGCTTCAGGAAAAAGTGCTGAGTGCTTCAATTGCACGGCATCCTCCGGTGACCGTGTTAACAAAGGAGGAAAGGCGGAAGCAGGTGGAGAAGGATGCTGCCATGGCGTGGGAGATGGAGCGCGGTTTTGATCTAACAAAACAATCTGTTGCTGTAGGTGCTCCATCTAGTTCCCAAGCGGCCGCTTCTCCCAAAGCGCCCGCTTCAGCTGCCGCACCAGCTTCATCAGCCGCACTCACTTCGACTACTGTTGCACTCACTTCATCTGCAATTGTCCCCTCGAGTGCTGCTACAAAGAAAGACATGCCACCTCCCCCTCCACCAAAACTTCCTTTGAAGCGAACTGCTCCGGAGACAAAAGGAGATGACCCCGCGGCCAAGCGCCAAAAAGTCAAGCAAGCAGTTGCTTCTAGGGCGGAGAAGGAGGAAAGAAAGAGGAAAGAAAGAGAAGAAGGGAGAATCGAAGGCGAAAGGAAGAGGAGGATAAATGCCAGGCGACTCCAAGTAATTGACGCACGGATCGAGGAACATTTCAGTGAAGTGTTACTCATCCAATCTTCCTTAGTGCGCAGTGCCTTCATCCCTCTTATGCCAGATGAGTCCGAAGCATGCGAAGCACAAGCCATATCTGATGCATGCGACATGATGACAAAGGAAATGGTTGAGTC
Organism: Thymus mandschuricus; assembly: GCA_029379335.1. Taxonomy (NCBI): domain Eukaryota; kingdom Viridiplantae; phylum Streptophyta; class Magnoliopsida; order Lamiales; family Lamiaceae; genus Thymus; species Thymus mandschuricus. The sequence continues at coordinate 13,412,403 of CM057081.1, read as the reverse complement.
GGGACGCTACCCTCGCACAGATGAACAAGACTATATTCGCAAACGACTCAATGAGAAGCGTCCATCGTGGAACAGCGAGTCGGGAGCGAAATTCAAGAAGGTCATGACTCAATTGTCGAAGAGATCAGAAGAGGAGTTGGCCAAGCGGAGGGATGTGCACCTGGACGGAAGGGAAATCGATGACTTTATTCCGGGAGATCTACGCGAACAGTGGCTATACTACAGGGACTTGTTCATCAAAGCCTACTATTACTGGGAGGAAGTGCCGCTGCAGGATCAATGTTCTCGGATAAGTGCCCTCAACAACTTTCTCGCCACCTATGACGACAGATTGCGACGAAAAATCTTCACTATGGCTGAACAAGCTCAACCCAAGCCAATTGTCGTCAAGGTACCAGCAGTGAAGGACTTCCCCATGCCTTATCATCCAGGCACGGACGTTCCTAACAGAGGAGTCACTGATGAGGAGGTGGATGAAGCTTTCAAGCTGGAGAGTGCATGGAGAAGGCCGAGCATTCACACTGTAAACACTATGGAATCAAGAGTTCTATCAGCCTATGCTCTTGATATTGCTGATGATGAAGAGAAGAAGGAAGAGGAGAAGGAGGAGAAGGATGAAGCTGCAGGAAATCTTTGAATTTCAAGCTCATATTTTGTGAACTGATGTTCATTTATCTCATTTCAATTTCTGTCTCTTCTGTGTCATTTACTCGTGTTGTGAATGACTTTACATTCTTGCTACAAACTCAAATAATTTAACCGAAAAAAAAAAGGAAGGAACTTAAAAGAAAATTACAAACGAAGCTGCAAAGGAAGCAGTCGCTTGAAGTTCCCTTCACGGTTAGATAGACTAGATTTATTTTTATCTAAGTCTGATGGGTTTTGGCATCATCAAAAAGGGGGAAATTGTTGGGAATTGTTAAGAACGAATATGTTAAGGGGGAACCTATAAGGGATATCTTAATGTTTTGATTTGATCCCAAAACCCCAAAGCGTTCTGTTCCCAAGCGACCCATTTTGATGTAGTTAATAAGTTAGAATTTTTCTAAGCCTACTCTGTTAGGATGGCTCTTTAATTTGCTTAGATTTTAGGCTTCAATTTTTCAAGTGAAGGCCACTCGCTTGAGTGTGTTTTTCGAAGCGAAGCAAGTCTAGCAAGCCGAAGTGAATCGTGCCGAAGAATAGTGTAGCGAAGCGATCACTACAGTAGATTCAAAGCGAGTCTGCCAAAGCGAAGCAAAGCGAGCGCTACAGTTCAAAGTCAAAGCGAAGCGAAGCGAGCGCTACAGTTCAAAGCCAAAGCGAAGCAAAGCAAGCGCTACAGTGAAAAGTCAAAGCTAGTCAACTCTAGTCATCACTTTCCAAAGCAGTCACTAGGGAACTTTATCTCCCGAAGCGGCTCACTACAGATTGACTACGAAGTGACTCAACTAAAGCAGACGCTACAACTTCAAAGCGAAGCGAGCCACTACCTACCAGAAAGCGACAGCGCGACTCCCGCCCATATTTTGAACTCCAGTCAACAGGAGATCGTAGCATTAATTACAAGATCTCCACGTGTCAAAAGCGGAGTGGAGCGGAAGAGTTGACTGCCAGGCCGACAAAGGCGCCGCAACAGTACTGGCTCGCTCCAGTTACTGTTAGCCTTGTAAGTTAGCCAATTTTGGCAAAATGCCAAGACTGGACGTCTGAAAAGGTGCCAGCCTGCGCAAGTACTGTCGAGAGGAGGAGGGACAAGGCCACCAACCAAGCAACGGATCTCGGCCATCTCTCCGCCTATAAATAGTGAAGGATGAAGACGAAGAGAAGTAGAACACTACTTGAGCATTCGAGCGCATACAGCAAACAAACACTCCCAAGCCTTCAAGCAAATCTTCGAGTCTTTGTTTTAAGTGTTCTCCGAGTTTCCAGTTCATCGGAACTCGTCTTCACAACCTTCACACTTAGAGTCTAAGCCCATTCCATATCCAAGCTTAGAAGAAGAGCTCTAGCCATCTTTACACTTACTGTAAAGAGCTCTTCATAGTGTGTTTGTCAACCAAAAACCCTAAATCTGTCTGTTAGGTTTTTGAGTCGTCGTTAGGTTGTTTTCGATCCAAGGCCCTTCTTTCATCGATTGGAGAAGCCTCGATCATAGAGTCTAGATCCAAGCTTGCACTTACATCGTTTGTGTAAAGCTCGATCGAAGCTAGGCTGTAAGGAGAGCCCGTAATCTCCCTGTCTGTCCGACTGAAGCGAGTGAAGCTTCCAGTCTAGTTAGGTTTTTGGTGTGAACCCGGAATCACCCAGCGTCTGTCAGATCCAAGCGAGTGAAGCTCGATCTTGACCAGGCTTTTGAAGAGCCCGAAATCTTCAAGTTCTTGAGTGAAAAGAACGGTTGCCATCGTGCAACAAAGTGGACGTAGGAGCGTTATCTCCGAACCACTATAATTCTCTGTGTCGTATCTCTCTAACCCTAAACTCTTACTTATTTGATTATCCATTGCATATTGCATCTAAACAAACCTAATCTGGAAATTTTAAATACTTAGGAAAGATTTTTAGCTCACCAAATTCCGCATATACGAGTAAAGACTCCCTCTTGATCAAGTGCTCACTTCGGTCAAGCAGGCAAGCTACGTACTGTAGATCTAGCTTCAGCTAGGTCTTAAGTTTCAAGCAAGCTCTTACTTGTTACTCTGAGTTAAGGGATTTGAAGTTGAAAAACTTCAAAATACGTATTCACCCCCCCCCCCCCTCCCCTCTACGTATTTTCCTATTAACAAACCGGGACCAACAGGTTCATCTGGGAGTGGGCAACAAACCTCCTCTACACCTGTCCTAGGAAAGGCGGTAAGTGGCACCCATGGAGCCGATGCTTTACCTGTTGAAGCGGATCAGAGCAAGGAGAACCCTATTACAGTTCCTGCAACAACCCCAGCTGTTCCTGAGGATCATGCTTTAACCCCTCTCTCCAAGAGCCCTGTAGATCCAGCCCCTGTCTCAGATCCTTCTATCTAAATCTAATCATATTCGGTTTGGTGTTCAAAAACAATTTCCTTTTTTAAGCTTTGCGGTGGGGGTGCTTGTTTTATGGCCCCGGAGTCATGATGTTTGGATAAGAAACAATTTTATCTCCTTTTGTTTTTGACAAGGCGCTCGTTTTATGGCCTTGAATTTGACATGCTTCCGCTTCCTTTCTCAATTTCTGTTTTGAATTACTAAAACAATCATGTTTCTATTTTTTGCTGTCCACTTGGTGTTTTTAGCTTTCAAGTATTTTCTTTTATCGATAAGTATTTCTTTGCAGTAAAGCATTTTAAGATAATGAGATATAGGATATAGGGGGTATCCCCCTACTCCCCCCCCCCCCCCCCCCCCTCCCCCAAGTGGGTTATGAGGAATGAGGAATCGAATGAATTATAACTCATTTTGAGGAGAACTTCGCTTCTTTTAAATAGGTGCACCATAAAGAAACATTTTCTATTTTTATAAAGAATCTCTCATACCTCCTGGGGTGAATCCAAAAAGTAGGCCTACTGACTAGGCTATTTCTAACCTAGCAATAAGATGCCTTCATTGATGACAATGCCGTGGCGCCCTCGCTCATCATGGCTTCGGCAGTCACCAAGTCATTAAGAAGTTCGTTCTGAGTGTACTCCTTCTTATTCATGACTACATTCAGGCGGAAATTCTCGAAGGACTTTGGAAGCGTATGGAGTATCATATCAACTTTGGCTTCACTATCGATACCTCCACCGAGCTCTTCCAATTCATTCTATGCGTGCATCAGACTCAGAACATGATCACACACTGAAGTGCCTTCCGTCATCTTTGTGGTCATGAGTTTCCTCATGGCCTCAAAACGGGCAGCTCTGTCCTTCTCTCCAAAAAGTTCCTTGAGATTGAACATAATGTCAGATGCTTTCACAAAATTCTTGTGTTCTAACTGCATCTGACTTGACATAGAAGTCATGATGAAGCACTTCGCCATATCATTGGCCTTGTGCCATCTCTTATGTTCTTCCCTCTCAACATCAGTGGATTCCTCCGTCAAGGGAGCAGGTTCAGGAGTTGTGAGTACAAAATTGTACTCTTCCGAAACCAAGACATACTCAAGATTTCGTTTCCATTCCAAATAATTGGAACCAATGAGAGGCTTTGAAGTGAGAACATTTATCCACGGGCCTAAAGTCATATCTGAAAAAGCAATAAACACGTAGACACAAGTAAAAAAAGATCATGCATCAATTTGTAACGAAAATTATTGTAACCTTTTGATAAACCAATAATTTCGAAACCTTCAACAGCCCAAACAATGCGGATCGCAAGCCACGTTCGTGTGGACATTCACGCTCCCACTGTTCGACCAGATACTCGGATCTTTAACTCTACTTGTCTTGCCAACCTATCCTTATGGCAAATAGAGCTGATAGTTGAACCTTACTAGACCATATTAGATTAGAAAAGGGACTCTGTTGGGGAGTTGTATTCTAACTAATATCTAAGCTTTTAACCACAATCTTAGCCTAACTTGGAAAAAGCACTATTTTCCTTAAGCTATCTTTGTTCAAAAACCAACTCCAGAGAAAACCGTAGTTACTATTCCGAGCAAGCCACGTTAGTGTGGAAGTTTACTCAGAAAAGCTCCCACTTCTCATTTTGGTTAGAACATTTTTGTTAAGAAACCTTAAGTCTGGCAAACTCGTCTGATACGATGTGCAAGCCACGTTCGTGTGGACGTTTACACACTCGCACCAAACTTCACCTTAAGGTCAGTTGTGGAGGTCTTAACATTTTTCTATACCAAAAAAATGTTTTTATCTGCTTAGTATTTTTCTTTCAAAAGGTTGTCGACATGCTCGATCACGTTGTCACATAATCCTAAGCATAATTTTCTAAACGCAGCAAATAAACCATGTTCGCAGAAAATTAAAAAACATGCTTATATTGACAATCCTAAAACATGCTCGACTAAGCGCAATTTATTCACCTCGACAGGCAAAACATGCTATAATAATTTAAATTGCATCCATAGCATGCTTAAGAAAAACGAGATAAAAACAAAAATAAAACTCGCTTTTCGTGGTGTGACGACCCGTCTAAACTATTACAAATAATAATAAAATCCGAAACAGGCTTCGATCTTGAATAAGTCCTCCGAGTTGATCTCCCGTTTCTCCCCGAAAATAAATAAATTAATTAAATAATTTATTCTCTATTTTTCGTTGCCATTGGGCTTCTCTAACCGAGATTGGGCCCACACCACGTGTCGAAAAGGCCCAAACCGCCCTCGTTTCACTCTCATGGGCCCACGAACCCGAAACCGAACCTAACACGGCCCGAATTCGTGACTGGGCCCTAGCCCGAACTCTGGAGGCAGCCCGTAAACGCGAACGGGCCGGGTTGGAAACCCTAGGCCCTTCCACGGGCTAGGGCACGGGCGCGCAAGGCTGCCCGCGCCGCGACCGACAGCGTGAGGCGCTGCCGCTGGCCGCCTCCGCCTCCCTGGCGCCGCTGCTGCTGCTGGGCGTCGTTCCCTGCCGGTGGCACGGCCAGCAACCGTCCCGGCGAGGCTCGCGGCGTAGAACCCTTACTAGGGTTCCGCCGCGGCACCCCTCACCTCGCTGCCGCCGTTCCAGCCGCCGGCGACGTCCGCCGTGGCTCCTGCTGCTGGTGTTGATGTCGCCGGTGTGCTCCGCCTCCCTGGACGCTGCCTCCGCTGCCCTCGCCGTCGCCTTCAGCCGCGTTTCCTGCGGCAGAAACCCTCGCGGGTTCTGCCGCCGCTGCTGCCCGCTCCGGCGCCGCTTGCTGCCACCATCAACGACGGTGACCACGTGGAGTCCGTCACCGGACTCCGTGGTCGTCGTCTCCGGCGATCATGCAGCCTGGAGATGACTGCCGCGGCGTTGAGCCCTAACTAGGGTTCCGCCGCGGCTCTCCTTCGCGCTGTCGCGCTTCTCGCCGCCGTTCCCGACCCGCTCCGCCCCTCCCCGACGACGTGCAGGCTGCAGCAGCCTGCTGGAGCCCCGTCGATCACCGGAGAAGAAAGGGACGCGCCGTTGGGCGGCTGCACACGCGCGTGTGCTGGCGCGTGTCACTCACGCGCCGCCGCGTGCGGTGGACGTCCATTGGTGTTCGTCTCCTCGTTCTTTGTGTTCTTCGTCTCCATGCAGCAGATACAAACGAAAAACAACAAAAGATATCTATCTAATCCTATTCTAGATTGCACCTTATTATCTCGCGATCAAAAATTACATAGATTTGCCAAATCGGCCCCGAAAAATGCCAAACACCACGAAAAGCGATATCCTAATCGATCTAGCATGCATAATAATCGATAATTACTCAGATAGAGCCAAAAATCTGATCCTTGGCTCTGATACCAACTGAAGGAACCATATCTGATCGGTGAAGATCGGTTCGCCCGAGGATCTATTTCGGATATCTAACTATCGAATAAAACCTATCATGCTCCTATGAATTAAGTGCGGAATCATAGGGGGTTTGTAGATCGATTACCTGAAGAAGTAGAGAACTCGCGAATAGATCTTCTGATCTGTATCCCTGCTCGATTCTGACGTTGGATGGACAACGAACCTCGGAATCAGCCACGGAAAACGGGAACCACCGAACTGCTACTCACCCGGCCGCGCGTCTCTCTCTCTCTAACCCTAGCCTCCCTTTCTTGTTCAGAATATTTAAGTGCACTTGATTATTCTTATCATAGGTTTGAACAAGACCTTGAGAGGGTATATATAGAGGAGACCAAGTGAGACTTGGGCTTAAGTTGCAGGCCAGGCCTGCAACACATGGACTAGCCGTCCATAGCAGTATTGGCGCCCTCACTGGGCCCAATTAAGTGGTGGCCCACTTATTCCTTATATTGTGGCCTATTGAGCTTTTTGGGCCAGATAAGGGATCTACTAGCTGGTAAAACCGAGGCCTCCCAATGGCTAAATTCTCCATACTCAGCCCAGAGTATAATTTAGTCCATAAGTACTAAAACATTCCACTAGAGTAATAGTACTGAATTACCTGTTTTACCCCTGTTGAGTTCAGGGCTAGTATTAGACTTAGCGACCCCCATATTTAAGATATCCCACATCCGTTGATTAACTTAGAGCTTCTGACTGCTCGTGTTATTCAACTTCTTTTATTCCTGAGTAGTACCATTCATTCCTTACTCATCATACCGGAATTTAATCCACCTGCAGGGTTTGGTATGATAGTCCTTAATGAATTCCTCAGGGGATGTGATCAACCTGTTCTACCAGGATATGGGGCTCTGTTGCAGTTGCACTAAGAGTCGTACTAGTTATAGTTGCTTCCCAAGATACAGAGCATATTGAGTTACAGATACTCTGAACTCTCACCCATGGTAAATCAAAGAAGCAGACTACAACTATACACCCTTAGGACTCAACTAGAGTTAAGGTTCATCTTAAGTCACCGAGGTCTTGATTCTTTCTACATTCGGTCAGAATAGAAGAATACACCTCACCGTGATCCTATCAGTACACGCACGTGCTAGTATAGACAAGTAGCCAAGACAAGCTACTTATGCAGCCTATACTACAGCCTAAACCGACAGTTATATCCAGAACTGTCTCAACTGTGATACCCTTTTATATCTCGTGAGGAACCGGCAACTATGGTCTTCTGGATCTACAACACACCATAAAGCCTACAACTTTGAGATAATGGATAGATGTTTGATGCATAGATAACAATTCATACTTAATCAGATAGAAGATTGTTAGTGGCTATGGACAACACATGCATACAAGCTAAAAGGCCTGCTTTCTAGTATACAAATCCATCACGTACGTCCACTCGAACTTACTTCCCTTCCTCAGAATTTTTAAGAAAGGCAGGCTTCTGTCAGCTGATCGCGAGATGAAACGGCTTAACGCTGTGATCCTTCCATTAAGCCTTTAAATTTCCCTAACATTCCGGGGAGGCATCATATCCTATACAACTTGCACCTTAGCTTGGTTAACCTCGATCCCTCTAGGGGTGACCATGTACCCTAGGAATTTTCCTGCTTGTACACCAAATGAGCATTTGGCAGGATTTAACTTGAGGTGATAGAACCTAGCCACGGCGAATACCTCCTTCAGGTCCTGTATATGATCTTGGGCCTTGGCGCTTTTGGCCAGTATATCATCAACATATACTTCCATGTTTTTGCCAATTTGATTCTTAAAAATCTTGTCCATCATTCTTTGATAGGTGGCACCTGCATTCTTCAAGCCAAAAGGCATGCTTCGGAAACCAAATGTCCCAGCACAGACCCCAAATGCAGCCTTTGGGACATCTGACGGATTCAACTTTACTTGATGGTAGCCTTGGTACGCATCCATCATGGACAACAGTTCACATCCCGATGTAGAATCCACAAATTGATCAATCCTTGGCAAATGATAATGGTAATTGGGGCATGCTTTGTTCAGGTCCCTGAAATCAATACACATCTGCCAGGTACCTGTGGTTCCTTTGGCTACCATTACGGCGTTTGATAGCCATTCTGGGAATTGTACCTCCCTTATATGCTTGGCTTCCAATAATTTTGCAACTTCTTCTCTGATGATTTTGTCCTTTTCAGGACCAAATTGTCTCAATTTTTGCTTTACGGGTTTTGCCATAGGGTCCACATTCAAGCAATGCATGGCTATTGGTGTATCCACCCCCACAAGATCAGATGATCCGAAGGCGAAGACATCTGGGTTCCTTTGCAAACATTGTATCAATTTGTGTGATACGTCTTTGGGCATCTGAGTACCAATTCTAGTGGTAGCACCATTTTTACCCGGGATTAATTCTACCGCTATCAATTGCTCTGCAGGGATTATCAAATTCTGCCCCTCCTTCAGGGTGTCAGTGGCTTGAGCCTTTTCTCTTCACTTTCTGCTTCGTGTCTAAGAGCGATGGGTTCCGGTACTGCCCATTTTTTGGTTTCCCCAGCTTTGACAGATTGGATATAGCATCTCCGCGAAGTCATCTGACTTCTCGACACTTGGCCTTCCTGATTTCCCATAGGGAATCTCATCATAAGGTGATAAGTAGATACTATTACTTAGAAAGAGTTTAGGGCAGGCCTCCCCAGGATAACGTTATAGGATGACTTCTGACTAACTACCCATAAGGTAACTAGCTTTGACGCTTTAATAGGTCCTTCACCCAGTGTTACCATTAGCCCCTGATGACATGACAGGGCTCCCAGAGAAACCATGAAGGGCCACTCTGACATGATCTAGAGGCTTCTCCAGGTTCATCTGCTTGAGACAATCTTCGAAAATCACATTGACAGATGCCCCTGTATCGATGAACACCCTTTGGACTTGATATCTTTGTATTTCTATCGTGACGACAAGGGTGATAGGGATAAATATCAGCTTTGCCAATGTGGCACCCTCAAATGCTGACTAGACCATCCCTCCGAAAGTCTCAGATGACCCATTCGACGAAGATGCCTGGGTTGCAGGAGCTATAGGGTCCTGCACAGATCCCGACTTATGCATAACCCATTGTGATCTCATGAGCATCTGCCGGAGCCTAGGGATCTGCCTAACATACGGTATGCATGACTCTACCCACCTTAGGGTGAGGACCACAAAATTGATGATGAAGAGAACCTTGTCTCCTTAGAAATTCCTTTCTTGTCCTCCCCTGGTACGAGCATTCACCTTTTTGTCCTTTCCCTATCTATAAATACCGAGTGATCACACCACTCCATCTAACTCAACTTTTCATACACACCCACTATTCCATTCATACTCTATTCCGCACCTCCGCGAACTAGAGCTACTGAAGTCCTTCTTCAAGGATTTCCTCTCTCGCATCTCTTCGTCTACATTCTCCTTGGTAAAGAAGGAGACTCTTCACAACTCAAGCCAAAGGTATAATACTTGTTGCTAAGAGAGAACGAAGCATAAAGGCACTTTGCGCTCTCCACTTCGCTCTCTCTTTCCGTCTTCGTTTTTCTGCTTGAACGAGCTCTGAGCTCCATGGATTTGACTGGATTGTGGTTATAAACACCCTTTGTTCAATATTTAACTCGATTCTCTCTTTTATATCCATATGAAAGATGCTCTGTATAAAATGAGTGATTATAGCTAATAAATCACATGAATCTCTTTCTCTTTACCGTTGTAATCCTTTACCTATGAATGCACTTTGCAATATGATGAATAATCACACAATTGTTGTAGATCTTCAAACCGGATCTATCAACTGGCGCCGTCTGTGGGAAATTTTGAGTTTAAGACGTTGATTTCCCTCTCTTATATGCAGATTTTTTAGCTTGCTATTTGTAATGCTGTTGAAGCTTTTGAATCGGAAGTGTTAATCTCTTCGGTATCAGTGAAATCCCAGCTGGTTTTGATAATATTGTTATGAATTTTCTCTGTTATTTCCTCGTGCGCGAAATGCCTGGAAAAGGGAGGTTAGCGCGAATGTATACTCTGTGTTAGTTAAGTAGTTTTCTCAAGAAAACCTGGGTATGCATATTGTAAATGAATCTCAGCTGAATCTTTCATGGTGTTGAGTTGCGAAATCGGAGGGGGTCTTAAGATTATGCTCTCCTCATATGAATTGTGATAACTGAATTATATCTTGTGTTTGGTCCAAAGGTTGTGGAGAATTTGAGGGAAAGCCAAATCAAAATTGCAGCAATCTTAGAGCGCATTCAACTCATCTCTTATAATTGGTGAGTTTAAAATTTCGTTAAATGTGGCAAAATGTGAAGTTAGCTCGTGGGCTATGAGGGATTGGTAGTTACAGAGGAAGCACTACGACTCAACTCCAGTCGTAGGCCCCTGTATTTCCATGAACCGAAAACACACAGAGTGAAAACATTGAAAACAGAGGGCCGAAAATGACGAGGTTACCCCATTCACCTTGATGAAGGGGTCCCACATTTGAAGGCAGAAACTCTCAGAAGCCCTATCTAATAGGCAACATCTTCGTAAGCCCTCTATAATAGGCAGAACCCCCATGAAGCCCTATCTAATAGGCAACATTCTCGTAAGCCCTATATAATAGGCAGAACCCCCGTGAAGCCCTATCTAATAGGCAACATTCTCGTAAGCCCTATATAATAGGCAGAACTCCCATAAGCCCTATCTAATAGTCAACATTCTCAAAAGCCCTACACGGTAGGTAGAACCTCCAGAAGCCCTATCTAATAGGCAACTTCTCGCAAGCCCTATATAACAGGCATAATCTTCAAAAGCCCTACACAGTGGGCAGAACCCTCAAAAAGCCCTACACCGTTGGCAGAACCATATCAAAAGCCCTACATAGTTAGGCACCATACAAAAAGCCCTACATAGTTAGGTATCATATGTAAAGCCTTGTGGAAATAGGCACCATACATTAAGCCCTATGAAAATAGGCGTCATACGCAAAGCCCTACATGATTAGGCATCATGCATTAAGTCCTATGAAAATAGGCATTGTACATTAAGTTCTATGAAAATAGGCATCATCCCTTAAACCCGTCTAAGACAGGCACCATAACATTAAGCCCTGAGAAAATAGGCATCACCCATTCTAGCCCTATATAAGCAGACGCCACTCTCTAAAGCCTTGCATAAACGGCAATATCTATGAAAACTCGTACAGATGATCCTCAATCATAAAATATTTGACAAACGCAAACCATATCTATTTTAAGCCTCATTTCAAGAGCATCTGGAACTAATTCTCTAAAATTCTTCAAACATTTGCAGAACTTCACAAAGATGGGCATTAGCTCAGATGCTGCTTCAAAAGAAGCCGGCCAAGCTACTGGAAATCCAGAAAATTCTCTACTCGGGAATAAGGGAAAAGGCACTGTGGTAACAGAGGCAAGTGTTAACATGGAAGCTCAGTTTTCCCCAACCATGCTCCTCCAGATGAAAGTGCTTGTAGAGGGCGTAGTCGAGGGGGCTGTCGAAAAAAGACTTCATATTTTGGGAATAAACTCCCAAAACACAAATCCCCCAGGTGAAACCCATGAAGGTGGAGGAAGTAAGAACACCCCCGTGGTGCACAAGCAGAAGCCTATAACCCCAGACATAGCCCAAGAACTGGTTTCAAAGCCGCCACCAATAATGGCAGGACAAGAGGAGGGATTCTCCACTGACTGGGAATCCCCATATGAAGAGGGTCCTGAGGGACCCGAAAGAAACCTCAACGAGGACACTGGCAGTGCATGGGACAAGAAATATGCTCAACAACAAGGGCAGATGAGGCTCCTGGCGAAAGAAGTGAAAAGTCCTGGCGAAAGAAGTGAAAAGGCTGAAAGAGTAGAAGCCGGCCCCAGAAAGGACCTCAAAGGAAACAAAAGAAAGTGAAAGAGGGATTCTCTATGCAAATGAAGATAGGAACCTAAAACACGTTCCAGATCCTAAAAACGGGGGGCACAAGCTAGAGCTTTTTTATGTATATAATGACGAGAACTGCCCATTCTCAGTGGATATCCAAACAGATCCTGTTCCCAATAACTTCAAAACAATTTTCTGTGAATATCAGGGGAAGGGGGATCCTGAGGAACATTTGATGAAATTTGAAAGCTTATGCCTCCTTCACCAATATTCAGAAGGCGTCAAGTGTAGAGTATTCCTCACAACTCTGTCGGGGACTGCCCAACATTGGTTTAAGCAGTTGCCAAAGGCCTCTATTCACTCCTTCATGGATCTGAGGGAAGTTTTCCTACAATAGTTCGTCAGTGCCAAAAGGACTACCAGAAATTCCTTACACCTAACAACTATTAAGCAAGGTGCCAATGAAAGTTTGAGGAATTATATGACACGCTTAAATGAGGCTGTCCTGGAAATCCCAGGAGTAGAGCCGAAGATGAAGGTGCATGCCTGTGTAGATGGCCTAAAGCCAAGGCAGTTCTTCGCCTCTCTCATTAAGAAAGAAGCCACTTCTTTCGAAGAGCAGCTAACAACGGTCCAAAAATATATCCATATGGAGGAGGCTCTAAGCACCAAGAGGGCCGAGCTGGCCGCTCAAAAGGAAAAGAAGCCACAAGAAAGGAAAAGGCCGGCCCCAGATGCCAAGAAAGCCGACAAGAATGAACGATTCCTGAGATCCTTTACTCCACTCACCAAGCAGCCTGTTGATCTGCTGGAGGTAGTCATGAGAAAGCCAGGGGTCCAGGTCCCCGTGGGACATAGGCAACCGAACCCATCCTCTGAAAAATTCTGCAAGTTCCGTAATGACTTCGGTCACATGACAAACGACTGTAGAAATTTGAGAATTGCTATGGAGAAGTTGATCCAAGAGGGGGAACTCTTGGAATATGTCAAGAGAGAGACATACCAAAACAAAAAACGCAAAGAAGCTCCTGAGAAAACGCCCGATGCTAACCAGGGATCAGAACCCAAAGGCGTCATTAAAATGATATATGGAGGACCGGCCGTAAGGGACTCCAACAGAAGCCAAAAGGCATCTGCTAGAGAGCTGCATATGCACGAGAGACATGGGGTCTGGAAGGTCGAAAAGGGCTTACCTACACCAGAAATCTCGTTTGGACCAGAGGACAATCAAAATGTGATTCACCCACATGATGACGCATTGGTCATTGCGGTGGAAGTAGAAAGATACTAAGTTCAAAGGGTCTTTGTGGATACAAGGGCTGCGGTTAATGTCATATTCGAGAATTGTTTCAACCAAATGAGCCTTCAGAAGCCTCTAAACGGGGTAGCCACGGCTTTGCATGGCTTCTCAGGAGACCCCGTGATGTCATTAGGATCAATTGATCTAATGCTCACTCTAGGTGAAGGACCCATGCAGGTATCAAAGCCAGTCACTTTTCTGGTGGTGCGACAACAATCTTCTTACAACATTATCTTGGGGAGAACTACCCTGAACCCATTCCAAGCTGTGGTTTCCACTTACCATTTGATGATGAAATTCCCAGTAGGAAGCCAGGTGGGACAAGTATCTGGAGACCAAGTGATCTCACGAAAATGTTATATCCAATCAGTACAGGCAGGAGAAGCCAGAAAAAGACCAACGGCAGAACCTGCCGACGATAAGACTGAAGTAAAGCCTGATGAAAAAAAACATAAAGCTGCAACTACCGCAGAAGAGAGCCAGGATCTCTCCAGTTTAATGGAACACTTAATGATTACCAACACTAGCTCCTATGAAAACAAGCGGTCGCTCCAACAGAATGACGAAAGCAAAAGACTTGAAGCTAAAATAGTAGGCACATGCAACGCCCCAATCATGAAAGGGCAATGGGAAACTCTAATAGCCAAGGTAAGGGCAAAAGTCAAGGGCGCGATCAAAATGCCAGATCAAGAGAATGCCGAAGAGACAGCAAACAAGGAAAAAGGTAGTACCCTCAAAGTATGCAGGGAATATTAAGCGTGGTTCTTAAAAAGAAGAGAGTACGGTTGATTGTAACCTTTATCTATCTTAAAACTTTTTATCTTATAATTAGTCAAAATGTGGAAAGCACAGGATCATGCCTCCTTGTCTTTAAAGTAATTGTATTTTGCAAATTTTTAGCCCTAAAATGAGGTGTAATTCCTTCGGTTCCTTACACCTCACTTGGGGGCGAAGTAGAGGATACCCTACATCCCAATACCCGTATTCCATTATCTCAAAATGCTTTTGCCTGTATTCCATTACCTCAAAATGCTTTAGCAGGAGAGACATAGCAGCAGATGGAAATAAAATGAGAAGGCACACAAACATAAAAGCAGAAAGATAGTAGGCCAAAGTGGCTGGAAGTAGCAAGAGCATGATAAGGGCAGGGTCTCAAGAAGCACCTGGCCCCAGACAAAAGAAAATAAATTTGTTTTCGCTCCATTGGCATAATTCAGGGGCCATAAAAAAGCACCCCATTACAAACACCAAAAGTAAATTGTTTTAAGACACCCCATTAAGAGCAACATGATCAAAGAGAAGGGTCTGAGACAGAAGCCAGATCCTTAGAGCTAGATGAGTGAGAGGATGAAGCCCGATCCCCGGAAGCGGGAGAAGCCATAGCCGAAACCACAAAGGGAATCCCCAGGGCATCCTCTTCCCCAGAGCCACCTGCCACTGCTCTCGGAGTAAATGTGAAGGAGGTACATTCCCCACTTGCAGGCAGACCTAAAGCACCTTGCTCTCTTGATTCCTGGCAAGGAAAAAGAATTGCCAAGTAAGAAACGATAAATAATAAATAAGTAAGCTTCAAAAAAAAAAAAAAAAAAAAAGAAGAAGAAGAGAAAGAGAGAAAGCACCTCATCAAAAGCCTTTCGTATAGACCTCATAACCATGGTGTTGAGAGGAAAGAGAGGAAACCGGGGAGCATCCCAAGGAGGAAGCTTTTCCGAAGGCCGGGTAGGCTGGCGAAGAACCCGAGACGCCTCCCTTAACACATGCATGAACCAAGGCTCTTTAGCAGACAAGAAACGATTCCTCTTAAGGGTTTCAGGCTCTGTCTCAAACATCCTCATTTTAGGACCTGCATTGACGGAAGCTGCCTGCTCGGGGATACCCAGCTACTGGCAACACTCAAGAATGGCAGAAGCCGTCCATTCGGTGAGAGGATCAAGCATCCGAAGCCAGAAATCAGGTGTGTGAAGATAGGCTTCTGGCAAATGCTGCACCAAAGAATCCAGAAAGGCCTGACCATGGGGAGTCATTAGCAGATTGGACTTGCAATCCCGAATTCCAGAGGAGGAACCCTGGTCTAAACCCACCCTCCTTCCTTGAGTAAAAGAGGAGACTTGAGCACACTCCAGTTCCTGTTCATGAGTGAGCAACAATTGTTTTACCTCCGTTGTGTGAGCCTCCTGCAACCGCAGCACCCGAGATGAGGAAGCCCCTAAAGCACCCTCAAGCTCCCCCACTCGTTCAGAAAGAGAAAGCTCACGTTGCCCAAGGGCAGAACAATGCTCCTCTTTATCTCATAGGAATCCCTGAAGTTGATGAACCTCAACCTGGAGATGCTCCCTGCTCTTTTCAGACTGAGAAAGATGCTCCTGTAGTTGCTCCAGACTCAAAGTTTGAGCCAAGGAAGGACTTTCCAAGATCCTGCCTTTCTTCATAGCTGAAGAAGGAGATGAATCGCTCTTCCTTTTAGAGGAGGAAGAAGGGAGCTCAGGGTCAGCAAGAGAAGGGGTATAAGCATCCACATCGATGAAAGCAGGGAGAAACGAAGTTGGTTGGCTAGAAGCGGTAGGAGGTGGAAAATATGGATTCAAGCGAGGAACAACAACCGTTGCCTCCTGAGGGATCTCCTTAGAGGAGTTACGACTAGTAGGCTCCACAATCGCCTGAGTAGACCCGCCACTCGCAGAGGATGCAGAGATAAGGCCCTTGGTCCTTGCCTACTCTATCTTTTCTAATAATTTTTCACGAGCTTTTTTCCCTAAACGAAGCTTGGCAAAATCCATGACTGTAAAATAACAACAAGTGCTAGTAAGCGACACAGCAGATTTGAAAGGGATGACTGAAATCGTAAATCGCCCTCCCTGGAAGAATGCTAATAGAAAAAATCATGGACTCAATAGTGTTAGGCGTGATGAATAAATACAAGCAAGCCCGGCTTCAAGAAGCCCTAACAACTGGCCGCCAGTTCCAACATTGAAATCCCTACTATGTCTGTACAAAAACTAGGTTAAAAAAAAAAGGAGAGAGGGGGGGGAGGACAGAGGATTTCCTAACTTTAAAACTCCCAGGGAACTAACCTGCAGAGAAGGGAAAGGAGATGATAGAACTATAAAAGAAGTACCTGGGAGGAAAGAGAGAAGTAGAGCGATCGTCGGAAGTATGAGGTGAGTCTGAAAATATGAGAGCACGGTTATTCTCTTTAGAGTACAATGTGACAAGTGAGAGGAAGAAGGAATAAAATGAAGAAGTTGAGGAGTTAAAAGAGAAAAGAACGGGGTGTGACCCACCCACTACTCCACGTCGGCTCAAAAAGAAAAAATAATGAAATATATATGGCAAAGTAGTCCGCCTTTTGGGATACGCCTCCTAGGGCGAAGGGTTCCTTTCTACCATATACTAACTCTAAGAAGGAAAGTAATGACAACTAGGGAGAATATGCCCAGCTTTTTATCCTGGGGAAGCCAACCGTCGCACTAATCTCTCACGTGACAAGATATTTTTAGCCTCAACCAAAAAGGCAGTTTCCCGCCAAGATACCCGACTGAAGCTAATAAAGTGCACTTCTGGACCTGGGGGGGAGTAGCTGATAGGGATAAATATCAGCTTTGCTAACATGGCACCCTCAAATGCTGACTAGACCATCCCTCCGAAAGTCTCGGATGACCCATTCGACGAAGATGCCTGGGTTGCCAGAGCCTAGGGATCTGCCTAACATACGGTATGCGTGACTCTACCCACCTTAGGGTGAGGACCACAAAATTGATGACCAAGAGAATCTTGTCTCCTTAGAAATTCCTTTCTTGTCCTCCCCTGGTACGAGCATTCACCTTTTTGTCCTTTCCCTATCTATAAATACCGAGTGATCACACCACTCCATCTAACTCAAATCTTCATACACACCCACTATTCCATTCATACACTATTCCGCACCTCCGCGAACTAGAGCTACCGAAGTCCTTCTTCAAGGATTTCCTCTCTCGCATCATCTTCGTCTACATTCTCCTTGGTAAAGAAGGAGACTCTTCACAACTCAAGCCAAAGGTATAATCCTTGTTGCTAAGAGAGGGCGAAGCATAAAGGCGCTTTGCGCTCTCCACTTTGCTCTCTCTTTCCCTCATCGTTTTTCTGCTTGAACGAGCGCTGAGCTCCATGGATTTGACTGGATTGTGGTTATAAACACCCTTTGTTCAATATTTAACTCGATTCTCTCTTTTATATCCATATGAAAGATGCTCTGTATAAAATGAGTGGTTATAGTTAATAAATCACATGAATCTCTTACTCTTTACCATTGTAATCCTTTACCTATGAATGCTCTTTGCAAATATGATGAATAATCATACAATTGTTGTAGATCTTCAACCCGGATCTATCAAAGGGCGTCCTCATGCTGGTGTATTATGGCTTTGTTGTCTTTGTGTCCGAAGGATATCTCCGAGATACCTAGTTTCTTTCTTGTCTCTCAGATACAGGAATTCCCTGGCGTCATCACAGCTCTTTCTGATGATGTCAAAAAGGGGGAAGGTGAGAAGGAAAAGAAGGCTGAGAAAAAGCAGAAGAAGAAGGAAAAGAAGAAGTCCAGGGAAGGTTCTTCTACCGAAAGGCCATCTCAATCTCCCTCACTTGCCGATTAGACTAATAGAGGAGTGTCTAATCAGCAAGGTGGTTCCTCGTCAGGCACAACAAAAGAAGCTCGTCATATCACAGAGGCTGTGCTTATGGGTGCAAACGCAGATCAGGCCGTTGATCCAAATGTTCAGAAAAGAATTCAAGCTGTGAAGAAGGCTGAACGTTTGAAGCTTGATGCTGCCAAGGCCGATGCCCTGAGGAAGTTGAAGGAAGATGAGAAGCGGGCTTCTGTAGCCCAGGCGGAAGTGGACCGTGTCATGAGGCAGAAGCAGGCCAACCTCACCCAGCTCAACAAAAAGTATCTTAAGAGGAAGGCACAGGCTGCTATTGAAGGAAGAGACTGGCTTGGCCCAGACCTTCAACCTCAATGGGAAGAGCTCACCAGTTCATTCATACTGCTGCACTACTGGATTCAACTCCCTCCATACGATCATGAGAGTCATGGCGAGGCCTTTAATCTTTTTATAAGGCACTTTTGGGATCGTGCTCTTGTCAAGAGAGTTGTGAAGCTGGCTAGTGAAGCAGGCATTGGTCTTCCCGTCCCTGCAAAAGAATCCTTCCGCTGCCCACTTCTATCTAATGGAAAAACAGTGGATTACACTGCCATCAATGAGGGAGTTCGTTCATCCGCTCTGAACTTCGACATTCCTCCCTCAGACCCTCGCTTCAAACAGATAGAAGATGGAATCTACGGAAGTATGGGACTGACGCCCAGAAGAGAAGAAGCTCTATCAGCTGCTGGTTCATCAAAGTAGCTGATTATTAATTTTTATTTTATGACCAAGCTTGTAATTGTACATCTTCATCATCCAGCTAGTCATAAATAAAAGTTAATATTTTATGTGCCCAATATGACAAACTCTCCTTGTCTAGGCTTTACAAACTGTTTTACAGTTTTATTATCAATCTGCCTAACATGATCCAATCAAACAGGCACTTAGTAAGTAAAAACCCTCTGTCGAATCTCAAGGAAAACTTAACAGGACAAATAATCGTGTAGCAAACAATCCTAATCTAGCCTAAATCTAAGAAAGCAAGTAAAGACATATTTTGGGTTTTTGGTTTTTAAATCCTAGGCAATAAAATAAATCAAAGCAATTAAATCAAAACAACTAATAAACTAATCTTGAAAGCAAAGGAATAATCTAAACTAATTAATCTAAGGAATTAAACTAGAAGAAAGCAATTGTTGGGAACCCTCTGCAGTTATTTTGATGATGTTTTTCAAAACCGCACTTAGGCATTGCACAGCATGATATTATGTTTATCCATTCTAAACGAGTTTGTTCTCCTTAAAGAATGAGGTCGTTGTCCATAACAGCCTCACTTATTAAAAGTCAACTAGCTCTCCATTATTCATGCTTTGCAGGTTCTTCGGCCAGGCTCTTTGAGCTCTTTCATCTAGCTACCAAAGACAGGCTGTTGATCGTCCAGATAGATCAAACTCTCTTCATATAGCTGCCACCTCCGTTACCAGCAGTCTGGACCCACTCGAAGTGATGAGTCAACTATGCAACGACTTTATGCCACATCAGCTGTTTTCTAACGGCTATATTTTGCAGGACTGACAACGGCTAGTTTTTGAACTACGCCTATATAAAGCCTTCGACAACAATGGTTCAAGTATGGGAAACTTATTAATCTTACAAGCAAAATTGCTGCAATAAATTCTCTCAAAATTCAAATCCATTCAACGCTCGAAAATCCTAGAGCTTTCCCAAGTGTTGAAGATAGAGAATTTCACCATTGTTATACCTCAAGCTTGTTGCGTTTACTGCTGCATCAAGCTCCCTGTACTCTCTCTCTCATATATTTAGTGATTAGCTAGT
The DNA here is from genome assembly GCA_029379335.1 of Thymus mandschuricus. Lineage (NCBI taxonomy): Eukaryota > Viridiplantae > Streptophyta > Magnoliopsida > Lamiales > Lamiaceae > Thymus > Thymus mandschuricus. Next base: position 13,392,361 of record CM057081.1, on the reverse strand, counting down.
ATAGTTGAGATTGTACGCTGATATTCGATTATAAATCGAAAAGATTGTATGTTGTATGAAACTGATACTCAGTCAGTATAAATAAGAGAGAAGTAGAATCCAAAAGTAAAGGGATTCGTAGATCTAGCTTGATCTACCGTGGAAGTAGGATAGTTACATCCGAACCACGTAAAAATACTCTGTGATCTCTACTCTCTTTATTCGCTTTCTTATTTAATAAATTGCTCATACATTCATAGCATATAACAGTCTCTCTACAAAGGCTGTAAAAGATTTTACATCAAGAGTTATCTAGCTCAACCTATCCACCACATTCCGCACTTTGACAGTTTGATAGATCAAGCTTGTTATAACCACAAGCTTAATAGATCAACCTGTCTTTCTCTGTAAAGAACTGCTTGACCAGCTGGTTCCACAAAAAGACAGTTTGTTTTCTAAATCGAAAAACGGTTGGCTATTGGTGTATTCCCCCCCCCCCCCCAAATACACCAATTAACTCTTTCTGAGACCAACAACAATTAAACTACCTAGGCAAAAATCGTAGAGAAAGCAATAACGAAAGCAATGAAGAAAACGAATCTAGACATAATAATGAAATCTAAAAATTAAGTAAATAAATCTAACTATGAGAACTTGAAAAACGAAAGAATTTAAAATTGAGAAAAACGAATCTAAACTAAGAACTTGAAATCGAACGGATGAAATTAAACAAACGAAATTAAATGAAACAATTACGAAAATAAATCTAGAACTAAGGAAAGCAATAAATCAAATAAACGAAAGCAAATAAAGAACTTACGAATTTAAGCGAAGAACGAAGAACACGGACAAAAAGAAATAGTCTGGATTTAAAACGAAAGGAACAACGATCTGGATCGAACAAAATCTAAACTAAAGTATTTGAATGCAAAAGTAAAAACTAAAAATTGGTAAAAGGTTCTAAAAATCGTTCACAAGGAGTTGTATTTATACTAGGCATAAAAACCTAGTTATACAAGGAAAGGAGAGCCTGCCGCCGGAACTGGATGGTCGTCCAACACGAGTTAGACGCCCGTCCAACTCTTCATTCTGTAAAACGCCTTTGCAACACTGGACGCTCGTCCAGCTTTGGATGTGCTTGGGCTGAAACACCTTGGACGACCGTCCATATGAGTTGGACGGTCGTCCAACTCCTCGAACTGCCCTCTTTCGATTTGTCTTAGTCTTTTCACCTTTTTTGACTCGTTTCACTCCATTTTGATCCATTTGCACCTACGAACATCAAAACTCCACAAATACCATTCATAGCCATATTTAAACGAAAAAGACACAAACACTACGAAAACGAATACGAAAACACAACGAAAATCCTAACATCTAAACACCAAACAAAACCCCCACACTTAGAACTTTGCTTGTCCTCAAGCAAATACATTCAACACAATTAACTCAAGTTCAATCAACTCAACAACATGAAGTAGGCATCGTCAAAGTCATTAAATCAAAACCTAGACTACTATAATATCAACGAGCAAATGCACAATCAAATACGAACAATCATGTGGCCCGTTAACTCGATTCAAATATGAGGATCCAATTTTTGACATATCACACATCTCACAAGCAATCAAATAGTCAACATATTAATCCCTTAGACTACTTCCCATTTTTATTCAACTCAAGCACAAATATAACTCTTTTTTTTTTTTGAACGTGAACGTTTTGGTACATAGTTCACTATGTTTAATCATCGATGGGTCTCATCGAGCATCCTAGTGTTGTTTGCCGTACTCATTGTCAAGAGGAATAGAGTACCAACGAATACTACATTATTCACACATAACCGAGTATCATCTAGGACATAGTTCATGAAATTTAATCATTCGAGGGTCTCTCGAAGCCTTTTCATGTGGTTTCCCATGCTCATTACTCTAGTATTTCCATACGTTACAAGTAAGAGGAGCAGAATCCTATCAACTCTTTTTCACAACAAAGCACACATTTTTTTTTTAAAATTTTTTTTAGTACAAGTAGGGAAGTATACTAAGATCAAATATACGTCAACCATTCAATGCAATTCACTCATAATCCGAATAAAAAACTTTTCACCTCATATCACGAAACAAGAACATGCCCCACGACTAGTCACAAACGATCACACTATCGCAAGTCAATTTCAGAGCTATCCTAGTTTTGACCATCTAAGTTCAACAACTCCAATATCACGTTGTCATGTCAATCACGCCGAACAGAGGGCCCTTGAAACCTTCGTTGTTTCTTTTTCTCAAATAGACCACGTGAACATGTTTTTTCAAATGCAAGCAACTTCCTAAGTGAGGATAACAAGACTCGATCACATACTAGATCAAACCAAAAACACATAAAAGACATCACAAATACGAACAAAAACACGAACAAATCATGCCAATAATTCAAAGACCCCCCCCCCCCCCCCCCGCCCCCCCCCCCCCCCCCCCCCCCCCCACACACACACACACACACACTTAAAATCAAGCAATGTCCCAATTGCGAGAAAATAAAAAGGAGAAGGAAAAGGAAAAGGGAACTTATCGCATGATGACGACAAACAACTTGAAATCCCGAGAGACTTCAAGTTAGTACCTACAAAACAATCACAAAAGGGTATCACAGTTGAGACAGTTCTGGATATAACTGTCGGTTTAGGCTGTAGTATAGGCTGCATAAGTAGCTTGTATTGGCTACTTGTCTATACTAGTACGTGCGTGTACTGATAGGATCACGGTGAGGTGTATTCTTCTATTCTGACCGAATGTAAAAAGAATCAAGACTCGGTGACTTAAGATGAACCTTAACTCTAGTTGAGTCCTAAGGGTGTATAGTTGTAGTCTGCTTCTTTGATTTACCATGGGTGAGAGTTCAGAGTATCTGCAACTCAATATGCTCCGTATCTTGGGAAGCAACTACAACTAGTACGACTCTTAGTGCAACTGCAACAGAGCACCATATCCTAGTAGAACAGGTTGATCACATCCCCTGAGGAATTCATTAAGGATTATCATACCAACCCCTGCAGGTGGATTAAATTCCGGTATGTTGAATAAGGAATGAGTACTACTCAGGAATAAAAGAAGTTGAATAACACGAGCAGTCAGAAGCTCTAAGTTAATCAACGGATGTGGGATATCTTAAATATGGGGGTCGCTAAGTCTAATACTAGCCCTGAACTCAACAGGGGTAAAACAGGTAATTCAGTACTATTACTCTAGTGGAATGTTTTAGTACTTATGTACTAAATTATACTCTGGCCTGAGTATGGAGAATTTAGCCATTGGGAGGCCTCGGTTTTACCAACTAGTAGATCCCTGATCTGGCCCAAAAAGCTCAACAGGCCACAGTATAAGGAATAAGTGGGCCACCACATTATTGGGCCCAGTGTGGGCGCCAATACTGCTAATGAACGCCTAGTCCATGTGTTACAGGCCTGGCCTGCAACTTAAGCCCAAGTCTCACTTGGTCTCCTCTATATATACCCCCTCAAGGTCTTGTTTAGACCTAATAGTCAGAATATACGAGTGCACTTAAATATTCTGAACAAGAAAGGGAGGCTAGGGTTAGAGACAGAGAGACGCGCGGCCGGGCAGTAGCAGTTCGGTGGGGATCCCGTTTTCCGTGGCTGATTCCGAAGTTCGTTGTCCATCCAACGTCAGAATCGAGCAGGGATACAGATCAGAAGATTTATTCGCGAGTTCTCTACTTCTTCAGGTAATCGATCTATAACCCCCTATGATTCCGCACTTAATTCATAGGAGCATGATAGGTTTATATCGATAGTTAGATATCCGAAATAGATCCTCAAGCGAACCGATCTTCACTGATCAGATATGGTTCCTTCAGTTGGTATCAGAGCTAAGGATCAGTTTTTCGGCTCTATCTGAGTAATTATCGATTATTATGCATGTTAGATCGATTAGGATGTCGCTTTTCGTGGTGTTTGTCGTTTTTCGGGGCCGAATTGGCAATCTATGTAATTTTTTGATCGCAAGATAATAAGGTGCGATCTAGAATAGGATTAGATAGAATTTTATTTCGTTTTGTACCTGCTGGATGAGACGAAGACGGAGAACGAAGGAGACGAACACCGGTGGACGACCGCCGCACGTGGCGGCGCATGAGAGCCACGCGCCATCGCACGCGCGCGTGCAGCCGCCCAACGGCTTGTCTCCTCGTTCTCCGGTGAACGACGAGGCTCCAGTAGGCTGCTAGAGCCTACACGTCGTCGAAGAACAGCAGCGGAGGCGGGACAGGCGGCGCGCGAGAGAGAGCCGCGACTGAACCCTAGTTAGGGCTCGACGCCGCGGCAGCCTCTGCACCATGCATGGTTGCCGGAGACGACGGCCACGGAGTCCGGTGACGGACTCCACGTGGTCGCCGTCGTTGATGGTGGCAGCGAGCGGCGCCGGAGCGAGCAGCAGCGGCGGCAGAACCCGTGATGGTTTCTGCCGCGGAAACGTGGCTGAAGGCGATGGCGAGGGCGGCGGAGGCAGCGTCCAGGACGGCGGAGCACACCGGCGACATCAACGCCAGCAGCAGGAGCCGCGGCGGACGTCGCCGGCGGCAGAATCGGCGGCAGCAGGCGTGAGGGTATCCGCGGCAGAACCCTAGGAAGGGCTCTACGCTGCGAACGTCACCGGAGAGGGCTGCCGGCCGTGCCACTGGCAGGGAACGACGGCCAGCAGCAGCAGCGGTGCCAGGGAGGCAGAGGCGGCCGGCGGCAGTGCCTCACGCCGTCGGCTGCCGCGTGGGCAGCCTTGTGCGCCCGTGCCCTAGCCCGCGATCGGGCCTAGGGTTTCCAACCCAGCCCGTTCGCGTTACGGGCTGCCTCCTACATTCGGGCTCGGGCCCAGTCATGAACTCGGGCCGTTTTAGGTCCGGTTTCAGGTTCGTGGGCCCATGAGAGTGAAACGAGCGCAGTTTGGGCTTATTCGAGAGAATTGGGCCAAGTGGTGTGGGTCCAATCTCGGTTAGAAAAGCCCAATGGCAACGAAAATTAGATAATAAATTTAAAATAATTTATTTATTTTCGAGGAGAAACGGGAGATCAAGACGGAGGACTTATTCAAGACCGAAGCCTGTTTCGGATTTTATTTCTATTTTGTAATAGATTAGACGGGTCGTCACACCACGAAAAGCGAGTTTTATTTTTGTTTTTATCTCGTTTTTCTTAAGCATACTATGGATGCAATTTAAATTATTATAGCATGTCTTGCCTGTCGAGGTGAATTAAATTGCGCATAGTTGAGCATGTTTAGGATTGTCAATATAAGCATGTTTTAATTTTCTGCGAGCATGGTTTATTTGTTGCGTTTAGAAAATTATGCATAGGATTATGTGACAACGTGATCTAGCATGTTGACAACCTTTTGAAAGAAAAATACTAAGCAGATAAAAACATTTTTGGTATAGAAAATGTTAAGACCTCCACAATTGACCTTAAGGTGAAGTTTGGTACGAGTGTGTAAACGTCCACACGAACGTGGCTTGCACATCGTATCAGGCGAGTTCGCCAGACTTAAGGTTTTTTAACAAAAATGTTCTAACCAAAATAAGAAGTGGGAGCTTTTCTGAGTAAACATCCACACTAACGTGGCTTGCTCAGAATAGTAACTACGGTTTTCTCTGGAGTTGGTTTTTTTGAACAAAGATAGCTTAAGGAAAATAGGGCTTTTTACGAGTTAGGCTAAGATTGTGGTTAAAAGCTTAGATATTAGTTAGAATACAACTCCCCAACGGAGTCCCTTTTCTAATCTAATATGGTCTAGTAAGGTTCAACTATTAGCTCTATTTGCCATAAGGATAGGTTGGCAAGATAAGTAGAGTTAAAGATCCGAGTATCTGGTCGAACAGTGGGAGCGTAAACGTCCACACGAACGTGGCTTGCGATCCGCATTGTTTGGGCTGTTGAAGGTTTCGAAATTATTGGTTTATCAAAAGGTTACAATAATTTTCGTTACGAATTGATGCATGATCTATTCTTACTTGTGTCTACGTGTTTATTGCTTTTTCATATATGACTTTAGGCCCGTTGATAAATGTTCTCACTTCAAAGCCTCTCGTTGGTTCCAATTATTTGGAATGGAAACGAAATCTTGAGTATGTCTTGGTTGCGGAAGAGTACAATTTTGTACTCACAACTCATGAACCTGCTCCCTTGACGGAGGAATCCACTGATGTTGAGAGGGAAGAACATAAGAGATGGCACAAGGCCAATGATATGGCAAAGTGTTTCATCATGACTTCTATGTCAAGTCAGATGTAGTTAGAACACAAGAATTTTGTGAAAGCATCTGACATTATGTTCAATCTCAAGGAGCTCTTTGGAGAGAAGGACAGAGCTGCCCGTTTTGAGACCATGAGGAAACTCATGACCACAAAGATGACGGATGGCACTTCTGTGCGTGATCATGTTCTGAGTTTGATGCACGGACAGAATGAGTTGGAAGAGCTCGGTGGGGGTATCGATGGTGAAGCCAAGGTCGATATGATACTCCATACGCTTCCAAAGTCCTTCGAGAATTTTCCGTCTGAATGTAGTCATGAACAAGAAGGAGTACACTCAGAACGAACTTCTTAATGACTTGGTGAGTGCCGAAGCCATGATGAGCGAGGGTGCCACGGCGCTATCATCAGTGAAGGCATTTTCTTATGCACCGAAAGGTGGGATCAAGAAGAATCCGTGGTTGCGAAAGAAAGCGGCTAGCACCAGTGGGAGCAAAGGTAGTAAGCCTACCAAAGGCGGTGAAAAGCCTAAGGGGAAAGGCAAGTGCTTCAAGTGCAACAAGACAGGATACTGGAAGGCTGACTGCCCTCTAAAGAAGAAGAATTCTGGTACGTCATTCACATATGTAACTGAAACATGCTTAGCTGCAAGTTCTACCCAGACTTGGGTAGTAGATACGGGAGCAACTAACCATGTATGTTACTCCTTGTAGGGGTTTCTGTAGACAAGGGAGCTGAGTGATGACGAGATTACCATCTCCATGGGCGATGCATCGAGAGTTGCAGCTATCGCAGTTGGAGATATTCATTTATCGTTTGATAGTACTGTTTTGGTTTTGAGAGACGTTTTATATGTGCCTGCTTTTAGGCAAAACTTGATTTCTGTTTCGAAACTGTTTATTTACGGATATTCAGTTGTTTTTGATAGAGGCGTTTCTATCATGAAAGACAATGAAGTTATAGTTTCTGGCACATTGTCCCGGTCTCTCTATACCGTTAGTTGTCCTATGAATGATTCTTCTTCTTATAATGCTTCCTCATCATTGAATACTAAAAAGAGGAAGAATCCGTCTCTAACGAACCAAACTCTATTGTGGCACTTACGATTGGGTCACATCAACCAAAAGAGGATTCAAAGGTTGATAAAAGAAGGTGTTTTGGATTTCCAAATAGAACCTTTATCGACGTGTGAATCGTGTTTGGAAGGAAAGATGGTGACCAGACCTTTCAAGTCCATAGGATAACGATCCCAAGAGCTCTTAGAGTTGGTTCATTCTGACTTGTGTGGACCAATGTCCGTTCAAGCTCGAGGAGGTTACGAGTATTTCGTCACATTTATCGATGACTACTCGAGATACGGTTTCATCTACCTACTCCACAAGAAATCCGAGTGCTTTGACATATTCAAGGAATTCAAAGCGGAAGTGGAGAAGAGGACGGGTAGAAGTATCAAGTCACTTCGCTCTGATAGAGCTGGCGAGTACCTCGGAACTGAGTTTCGAACCTTCTTGTCAGAAAATGGGATTTCATCTCAGTTAACTACGCCCAGTACTCCCCAACAGAACGGTGTAGCTGAGAGACGAAACCGTACTCTTTTAGACACAGTGAGATCGATGATGAGCTATGCATCCTTGCCAATTTCGTTCTGGGGATATGCCTTGGAAACAGCAGGTTATCTCCTCAATGTAGTACCTACAAAGTCGACAGTTAAAACTCCTTCCGAATTATGGACAGGGCGTAAGCCCAGCTTGGGTCATATTCGGGTTTGGGGATGTCCAGCACACGTGCTGACTAAGGAGGCCGACAAATTGAGGTCTAAGACTGAGGTTAGGCTGTTTGTAGGATATCCAAAGGGAACGAAAGGAGGTTATTTCTATAGTCCCCAGGATCAGAAGGTCATTGTGAGAACTAATGCCCGATTCCTAGAGGAGGACTTTATTAGTAACCATCGGTCAAGGAGTGAAATAATGCTCGATGAGTTGCGAGCATCAACAGTAGCCAGTATTCCAGAACAGCCGAGTGTACAAGAGGTTATACCACTAACTGCACCCTTATCCGATACTGTACCTCCACCATCGTTTCGTCGCAGTGGGAGGGTTGTTCGTCAACCAGACCGTTTCATGTTCGTGGGAGAATCCACTGAACTACTCTCGGGTATCGAACATGATGAGATCGACCCCTGGACTTACAAGGAAGCGATGGAGGACGAGGATGCAGATTCCTGGAGAGTTTCTATGGATTCGGAGATAGAATCCATAGTTAACATGGACATGTACGACCTTGCGGAGCTGCCGGATGGGGTAAAGTGTTGGGAATTGTTAAGAACAAAGTGTTAAGGGGGAACTCCTATGGGACACTTCCAAGTGAGTCAAATGTCTGTTTTGATTTGATCCCAAAACCCCAAAGTGTTCTATTCCCAAACGACCCATTTTTGGTGTAGAAAATAGGTTAGAAATTTTTCTAAGCCTACACTGTTAGGATGGCTTCATTTTGCTTTAGTCTCTTAGGATTTTAGACTACAGAAAAGTCCAAGTGAAGGCCACTCGCTCAAGTGTGTTTTCCAAACGAAGCGAGTCTACCGAGTCGAAGTGAAGCGTGCCGAAGAATAGTGAAGCAACGCGAGCGCTACAGTGGAATTGAAGCGAGTCCACCAAAGCGAAGCGAAGCAAGCGCTACAGAAGCCGAAGCGAGTCAACACGGGTCAACTTCTACTAAAGCAGTTACTTCGGGAACTCACTTCCCAAGTACTTGCTACAGTATGACCCCGAAGCGACTCGATTCGTAGCGGACGCTACGAGACTGAAGCGAAGCGAGCCACTACCTACCAGAAAGCGACAGCCCAATTCCCGCTCCGATTTTGAACTCCAGTCAACTAGAGATCTTCGCATTAATTACGAGATCTCCACGTGTCGAACGCGGAGAGGAGCAGAGGAGTTGACAGCCAGGCCGACAGGGCGCTGCTACAGTACTGGCTCGCTCCAGTTACTGTTAAGTTTGTAACTTAGCCATTTTCGGCAAAGAGACAAATTGCGCTCCTGCAAAAGCAACTGCCTGCGCAAAGTACTGTCGAGAGGAGGAGGGACAAGGCCATCAACCAAGCAATGAATCTCGGCATCCCTCCGCCTATAAATAGTGAAGGATGAAGACGAAGAGATGTAGAACACTTCCTGAGCATTCGAGCGCCCACTGCAAACAAACACTCCCAGCCTTAGTGCATTCTTCAAGTCTTTGTTTTCAAGTGTTCTCCGAGTTCCAGTCTCATCGGAACTCGTCTTCACAACCTTCACACTTAGAGTCTAAGCCCATTCCATATCCAAGCTTAGAAGAAGAACTCTAGCCATCTTTGCATCTACTGTAAAGAGTTCTTCATAGTGTGTCGTCGTAAACCAAAAACCCTAAGTTTTTGTATTCGTCGTCGTTAGGTTGTTTCGATCCAAGGCCCTACTTTCATCGATTGTAGAAGCCTCGATCATAGAGTCTAGATCCAAGCTTGCACTTACGTCGTTTGTGTAAAGCTCGATCGATGCTAGGCTGTAAGGAGAGCCCGCAATCTCCCTGTCGTCGGACTGAAGCGAGTGAAGCTTCCAGTCCAGTTTAGGTTTTTGGTGTGAACCCGGAATCACCCAGCGTCTGTCAAATCCAAGCGAGTGAAACTCGATCTAGACTAGGTTTTTGAAGGACCCGTAACCTTCAAGTTCTTGAGTGAAGAGAACAGTTGCTTCGTGCAACAAGTGGACGTAGGAGCTTTATCTCCGAACCACTATAAACCCTGTGTCGTATCTCTCTAACCCTAAACTCTTTATTTTCCTTGTTTGATTATACATTGCACTTGCAACTAAACAAACATAACTTCGAAATTTTAAATATTAGGAAAGATATTAGCTCACCAAATTCCGCACTAAGAGTAAAGTCTCACTCTTGATCAAGCTCTAAGCTTAGGTCAAGAGAATCTTGATTGCTTTAGATCTAGCTCTCGGCTGGGTCTTAGTACTTCTTACGAGCACTTTACTTTATACTCTGAGTTAAGGATTTGAAGTTGAAAAACTTCAAAATACGTATTCACCCCCTCCCCCTCCCCTCTACGTATTTTTCCTATAACAAACCGGGACCAACAAGTGGTATCAGAGCAGTGGTTCTTTCGAGCCTCTGCTTTGCATATCCGAAGCGAGTCCCCACTCGCTTCTGTTGTCTCACTGAACCGGATCCTACTTTCTTAAGTGCATCAAAACCTCACCCACACATACTGCATCTCTACTGACGGTTTGCTATGTCTACATACAATGCTTCTAGTCTTCCATAGTTCTCCATTGAAGGCTATGAGATCTGGAGCTTTCATGTTGAGAGCTTCCTATGCTCCATCCATGACAGGATGTGGGAGGTCATTGAAGATGGACCAATCGAAATCAAGAAAGCAATATCTGTGAACGTTCCAGCCGCCGAAGGTCGCGAAGCTCATGTTAGACAAGAGTATGTCGAGAAGGAAAAGGACGACTACAATGCTAACGATTTCAAGATCGCCAACCTCGACAAGATCGCATGCCACACGATGCAGAGCACCGTGTCAGACGCCTATCTACCACGGATAAGGAAGTGCGTAACCGCGAAAGAAATGTGGGAAACCCTAGCCCTCATTTCTCAAGGCACAGACAAAATCAAAGAAAAACAAGCTCGCCGTACAAATGCGGGAGTTTAAAAGCTTGATAATGAAGCCAGGAGAATCCATCGACGCCTTCGAGCTCAGAGTTACCAACATCACTGCAACTCTCAACTCACTTGGGAAGGAACTCACAGACAAGGAAGTGAACCTGAAGATCGTTCGAGCTCTCACGAGGAAGTGGCAGACTATGAAGGAGCTGTACCTAGCTACCAAGGATCTATCAAAGCTCACACCGGAGATTCTGTTCTCCGAACTCAAAGCTCATGAATTCGATCTAAATCGAATGAACCTCGACGAAGAGGATGAAGCTCCCACGACATCAAAAGGTGTAGCTTTCAAAGCTGCTGAAGGGCCAAGCGATCACTCGCTAGCCAAGATGACAAGGGAAGAGTTGGAAGAATATGTTGCGTTCTTATCCAAGAACTTCAACAAAATGAACTCTCGAGTGGGCAAATACAAGAGATTCTACAAGCAGTACAAAGGGAGGAGCACTGATGCTCGAGAAGGAAAAGGGAAAAGAGAGGAGACGACAAAGCCGATCCCACGCGACATGATGGATGTGGAGTGCTATCACTGCCACAAGATGGGCCACTACAAATCCGACTGTCCGAAGCTGAGTACAAAGGAGCGAGAGGAACTGAAAGCAAAGAGGGATGCTCCAAGGTGAGCGCTTGTAGCGAGCGAGCAGCCGGTCGCTTCAACTGAAGATGTCTCAAGAGACTCGGATGCATTCACCGATCCCAACTCCAGTGATGGAGAGGATCTTGGACTCATGGCGCACACCGACGAGGAGACTAGAGAGGTATTTATCTATCCCTCACCTAGTTCAATTACACTCGCACACACTCACCAAGAGGAAGCTAATTCCTTGACATGGAGTGAGTTGCTTGACAAGCACATTAAACTGTCAAGCGACCACGAGATGTTGAAACAAGCTTTGTCTCAAAGCGAGAAGGAGAACCGAAAGCTAGCCACTGAGCTTGACCAAGTCAAACTTAACTTAAGGGCTATGACTAGTAAGTTCAAGGATCTCTTCGCTAGACATCAGAGCTTGGAAGGAAGGTATGAAACCCAATCCGCTCTAGTTGCCAACCTGAACAAAGCTTCATATGCTAGGCAGGCACTAGAGAGTTCACTTCTACCTTTTGGTAGAAAGGGAGGACTCGAATATGAGGGTGGACCTTCCAAGCCTACTGTCTTTGTTGGTGCTTCAAACACGACACCATCAGTCACTTTGGAAGTGCCCACTGCATCCAAAGCGACCACCAACAAGGATAAAGGCCAAATGGCTGAGAACCCTAAGAAGAAGCCAATGATGATGTCTATATCTTCAAAGGCAGAAACTATGGGCAAGCAAAGACCAACTGTCCCTAGCACTCACAATGCTAAATCTTGCCAATCAAAAGGTAAAGGGAAACCGGTTGTAGCTTCTAAGTCTCAGACCAAGACACCAGAGACAAAGGATCTCCCTTTCAAGAAAAGGAGTAATGTCTATGTGTCACGTTATCCGGACTGGAGATGGTCCAACCGGACTAACGTTGAGGGGGAAGAATTCGAAGCACCAAAAAGGTCGCTTCAGATTCCCAAGGTTTCTCAAGCGAGTCGGGGTCAAAACCCTAGTTGGACCGCTTCGAAGAAACCAAGCGAGCCGCTTCAACAGACTGTAAAACCTAAGTCAGTCTCTAAGCCTGTAGTTAATCCGAAGCGAGTCGCTTCAGGATACAAGCAAAAGGGTAAGAGCATAGGTATGCCTCAAGCGAGCCGCTACCCCTCTTGCACACACTGCTGCACGTGTGAAACTGCTTCAAGGCAGTACTCACAGTTTTCAAAGGTCGAGAAGCCCAAGACACAAGCTACCTTTCAAAAGAAAGTGAAGCAAGTGTGGGTAACTAAGGGAACTAACCTGCAAGGACCCAAACTGATTTGGGTACCAAAATCTGTCTAAATGCAGGTGAGCGCCGTGGATCCCATGCCAAGTGAGGGTCTACAAATCTGGTACTTGGACAGTGGTGATAGGGATTAATATCAGCCATACCCCCTAAATAACCCAGGTCGGTAGATAATATGCTTTTCTTAACCTTAGACTACAGTTCTTAAAGAAATTGGTGTATCAAATGTCACAATATAGGTGCAGAACCTTATCTCTATGAAAGGAACAATAAATCCGAGACTGAACTAGCATCAACGACGCCATCAATGTAGATGACTATTACTTTTCTGTGATGATTGATATACGCTATTTCGCGTAGCGGCATAGTATCAGAGAGATGTTATGCACACCAGACACGCAATATAATCAAGAATCATACGCCATATAGGAAATTGTGAGGTTCTAACTTCTCCCTTAAGCCGTGTGGGATCTGCAGGCATCAGCAATGGCAGAAGGATCTGACCAGATCCTATGAGTGTTTAGCAGAAGCTCAAGGTTCTGCATAACATGCGGTCCGCGTGACTCTATGCACTATAGGGTGAGGACCACTGCACTCATGACGGAGGATACCCTGCCTCCGTCTGAATTCCCTTTTCTGTCCTTCCTTCACACGAATGCTCACTTTTTACCCTCTTTACACCTATAAATATTAAGTGAACGCATCATCACAACGACACATCATTCTCTGCGAACAACACGCTCCTTGGCGTACTGTTCCATTCAATTCCACATTCCCTCCTACGAGCTCCTCTGAGCTCAAGCAGTCAAGGCGTTCAAAGCCTTCCTCCGGGAAGCTCTAGTTTCCCTTCACCTCCATCCTCTTTTCTCGACGCCGGGAAGAATCTCCATCTTAAACCCTGTCCTAAGCCTAAGGTAAAACCCTCATTGCCAAAAGGGAATGAGGCTCGACGGAGCTCCGTTCTCCTTGTTTCCCTCCTTCTTCCTGTTCCATTTCTTCAGTATCTGCTTATATGAGTGTAAAACTCCATGAATCTTGCTAGTTTATGGCCAAACATGCCTTGTATGCCCTACTCATAGCTCGACTATTATTTGTCATCACTACGCGAATCATGCTCTGTGTAAAATACTCATCTATGGTTCTATACGCACATGAATCTCTTGCTCTTTACTGCTTTAACGCTTTACCCATAAATGCTCTTTGCAAAACATGATAAACAATACTCTAAATTGTTGTGGATCTCAAACCCGGATCTATCAACTGGCGCCGTCTGTGGGAAGTTCTTGAGTTGAGATGTTGATTTCCCCTGTTTTGTATGCAAAATTCCAACTCATTGGTGTAATACTGTTTACGATTTCCTTTTATTCTGTCCTCATGTTGAGAATATGAGAAAATCCGATGTTATATTGGTTGGGTATGCTCTGTTTGTTGTTTAATCTGCAAAAACCCCAAATGTGCATGATATAGGTGAAATTTACCTTGTTTTCATAGCCAAAAAGAGTCAATTTTGTGTCTCGATTTTATAGTATTGTCTATGTTTTATATGGTTTTTAGTATATGGGACAATATTATGCTTGTAGGTGTTTTTCTGTGTTTTCAGGCATAAATTGATGATAAATCGATGATAAAACCCCAAGACGAGAAAAGGCGTGAAGATCGAAGCTGAAAATCCAAGATTTGAGTTCGAGTGAAGGCCTCTCGATCGACCTCTCAATCGAGAGAGGTGTCGAGAGGTGCCTTCTGTTTGAGCTATCGATCGAGAGCAGAAATTATACCCTCTCGATCGACCTCTCGATCGAGAGGTCTGTCGAGAGGTGTCCAGCCGGGAATTTTTCTCCTTATTTTAATTAGACTCCTTTTTGGTTTAGGCTTTCCTTATGTAAATTTCTCCTATATATACTCCTAGTCTAGCATTGTAAAACCAAGCAAACACCATACTTTAGATTAGTTTTTCTCTACACTTTTATATTTTAGTTTTAGATTTAATTCATGTATTTCTTGGAAGACAATTGAAGATTGAAGATTCAAGATTCAAGAGTTTTTCTATCCCTTGTTCTTTTACTTTATGCTTTTAATTATGTTTATTCTTCCTTCTACCTTTCTTTTAATTATGTCTAGCTAAATTTTATTAGTTGATTTTAGGGATTGAATGCCTAATTGAATTTATGTGAGTATTTTTGTTTGCAATTAGCCTTCCAATCTAGATGCATGTTTCATGGTGCTTATTCTCATGCATAGTTAACTGGCCATTAATTGTGTATGCATAATTATGTGTTTATGCCTTGATCGGATAATTGCATAATCGATCTCATGAAAGCATGATATAATAGTTTGATTCTCTTGATTGATAATTGAATTGTTATATGTTCATATATAGTTGATTTGGTGTCGTAGTTGAACCTCGTTGATTATATTATTGGTACTTGTTCTCTTTTGCACTTAGTTTGATATCTATGCGTCCGAAAGGATATTAGGATCTTATTAGGTGACGACTTGCATTGCTTTAATCGGGGTGTAGGTTATTTTTCATGTATCACATCTAGATTGGATTAAATTGGTTAATTGTACTCATTAATTGCTTGAATATATTTGATTAGGTAGGCTTCCCTAGAATCAACCTTGTTTCCTTATTTGATTTATTTATTTCCTTATTTGCTTATTTGCCTTATTTGTTTAATTGTTTATTTATTTGTTTTCTTATTTGTGTCATCTTTTATTTATTTTATTTATTTGCCTAGGATTATAATACCACATTCTTATTTTCTTAATTGCCTAGACATCAGTTTAATTCTAGAGTAGAGGTACTTTGTGTGATTTCGACTTGTCAATCCCTGTGGATACGATACTCGTACTTATTCTATACTATACCTATTTTGTGTGGTAGAAAATAGTGCGATCAAATTTTGGCGCCATTGCCGGGGATTGATTAGATTTCACATAGATATTTTGAAATAGGATTAATAGGTGATTTAGGCGTTTATTTTTCTGTTTTTTTTTTTGTATTAAACTAACCGTTTCCTTTCTTTGTCGAGGACTATATTCTTATGGCGGATTCGGTAGTGAAAAAGACTCTCAACGATCGGTTCAAGCCGGCTGTTGATCAATTCCAAAATGGAGGATGGGGGACTGTTGAGGCTACCGAGTACGAGATCAAGGCTTCCCTCATCAACATGGTGCAAGCAAATCAATATGGAGGCACACCGATGGAGGATCCTAATGCTCACCTGAAGCAATTTCTCAACATCTGTGCCACCTACAAGGCAAATGGAGTGCCTGCAGACTACATCAAGCTCAGTCTCTTCGCGTGGTCTCTCAAGGATGATGCTAGAGAGTGGCTTGAGGATATAGAGAATCGAGCCGAGATAAAGACATGGAGCGAGCTGTGCAAATTGTTCTTAAATAAGTTCTTCCCACCTTCGAGGGCTCAGAGGCTTCTAAACGAGATCAAAACATTCCAACAATTTGAAGATGAGTACCTTTACGAAGCATGGGGGAGATTCAGAAAGATGCTTCGTGTATGCCCCAATCATGGTATGGACAAGGGGGAACAAATCTTTTGCTTCCATCAAGGATTGAACAAGCAATGCAAGAAGGAGCTCGATTATGCATCTAAAGGAGGATTCTTAAATAACGATGTAGAGACGGCCTGGGAGATCATCGAGCTCAACGTCAATACAAGTTATGAGGAGGCTACCGATAGAAGAGTTGGGAGAAGGAAGGTTGCGGCCATTGGATCCGAAGCTTATGAAGATTTGATGGAGAAATACACCAAGACGGCAACGGAGTTGGATGCTTTCAAGAAGACTTATGAGGAGAATAGAGTTGTCCAAGAGCCGAAGAAGGAACCTTCATTGGAGGAGTTGATAAAGACTCTCATATCAACGACGACAATTAAAATTGGAGCCTTGGAGTCTAGTGTAGCAAATTTGACCAAGCACATGAATATGTTGGATGCTCGAGTTGATCAAGTAGTCAATGCTCAAGGAGGAGTACATAAGCCCGACCATCAAGTTCATGCTATCGAGCTTCGGAGCGGTACTTGGTACACGAATTCATCTTTGGAAGCTGAACATAATGGAGAAAGAAGGCACAAGGATTTGGAGTTCGAGGAGACGAGAAGACGAAGTCTGAATCGAGGACCTCTCGACACCTCTCTCGATCGAGAGGTCGATCGAGAGGTCAATACTGGAGGTCAAAATCCACCTCTCGATACCTCTCTCGATCGAGAGGTCCACGACGAGCTTATGCAGAATCCACCTCTCGATACCTCTCTCGATCGAGAGGTCGATCGAGAGGTCACAAACCGAAGTCAGAAGGGACCTCTCGACACCTCTCTCGATCGAGAGGTCGGTCGAGAGGCCCAGCAGCCGCCCCAATTTCCGACGTACACTCCGAAGGCCCCTTTCCCACAACGTTTGAACAAGCCGAAGCAAGATGAAAAGTATCAACGTTTTTTGGAGATGCTTCAAAAGGTCAACATCAACATCCCGCTTCTAGATGCTCTCCGAGACATGCCAAACCACATGAAGTTCATCAAGGATGCGGTATCGGGAAAGAAGAAGTGGGGGAAGTTTGAGACGATCAATTTGACGGAGGAGTGTAGCGCGGTCCTACAAAAGAAGCTTCCATTAAAGCAAAAGGATCCCGGGAGGTTCACATTAGCTTGCAAGATTGGTGATCACGTCTTCCAAAATGTCCTTTGTGATCTTGGTGCTAGCATCAATTTGATGCCCCTCTCTATTTTCAACCGGCTCAAGATTGGGAAGATGAAGCCGACAACTATCTCCCTACTTATGGCGGATCGATCAGTTTCTTATCCAAGGGGGATAGTTGAAGATGTGCTCGTACAAGTTCAGAATCTTGTTTTCCCGGCGGATTTTGTGGTATTGGATATGCCCGAGGATGAGAATCAACCATTGATCTTAGGACGGCCATTCCTAGCTACGGGGAGAGCTTTGATCGATATTCAAGATGGAGATTTGACATTTAGAGTCAATGGAGAGGAATTGAAGATTTCCATCTATGAAGCAATGAAGAGACCCGATGATCATCGAGAGGATGTTTTTGCCGTTCAAGTCTTGAAACCACCTATACCGCCGGCACCGGATGGAGTTTGCGAGGAGATTCTCGAGTGCTTAAATCATTTGGAAGCCATTCCACCAATGAAGTTAGCTGAATTCAAGAGATCAATTGATGGAGCCATGAAGAAACTCGATGATGGAGGAGAGACGAACTTTTATTTTGATCCACCTTGAAAAGAGGTATCGTCGGGCTAAAGACGTAAAACGTAGCACTTGTTGGGAGGTAACCCAACTCTATCTTTAATTTTCAGTTTTTGTTTTATTTTTGTTTTTATTTTTCTTTGAGACTTATCTTTTATTAAGCTCTTTATCCAAGAATTTTCGAAGCTTGTGAATTGTAGGTTTTCTTGACGAGGTTTCAACTAAGAAGAGAAGATCGATAGTAAGCTAGCTTCAGTGAAAGGTACGCTCGTTAACTTAACCACTTCTTCTTCTTGGAACTTATTCCTTCATCATGATTCGAAATAAGTTTGGGGGAGGGGGAAGCGTGGTTTCGTTAACTCGTTCGTATGTGCTTCGTTATGTTTATATGTTGGATATTAGTTTAATTTTGGATATTAGTTGTAGTTAATAGAGTTTTAGGAGTTAGATGATTGAGTCAAGCATGATTTATGAGTATATGAATCGGCCAATGATAGCATGATTTTCTTTGAATATTTGATTGATATTATGTTTGGAACCTTGGTGGAGATTATGCATATGTGTGATGAAATTTGATTATGCTTTGATTTTGGGAAACGTTTTGTTATAACCCGTGAGGATTCGAGCCTTTGGTGCATATTTATGCCTATTTTCTTTTGTGAGAGTATCATACATGTAATTGTACTTCTAGAACTTGCGTTTGTTCTCCATCGAGACTACATATGTGTGTAGGAGTTTTGAAGTGATTTTAGGCCATCTTTTGTTAACCACATCTTTCCTAAACACTATCCTTTACATATATTCCTTTGTTAGCCACTTTTGAGCCTTTATAGCCATTTATTTCTAAACCGGATGAAAGGAGGTAAAGGAGGAATTATGGGTATCTTGGGAGTTGTTTTGTTAGGGATTATGTTTGGAGAAGTTGTCTTTTTAGTAAGCTCCTTTGAAAGAAAGGAATTGTAGATCCCTATAAGCTCTAAAAAAAAATAGAAAAAAAAAAAAAAAAAAAAAAAAAAAAAAAAAAAAAAAAAAAAGAGGGAATAAAGGACTTAGAAAAACGGTTTGGAAAAGAAAAAAAAATAAAAAAAATATGAGTCCTAGTTCAAAAGAAAAGAAAAGAAAAGAAAAGAAAAAAGAGCATAAAGGGATGGATAGAATTTTTAGTATTTTGGGAGTTGAATAGAAGAAGGTTAAGAAGAGATAAGGTTGATATTTGAGAATGAGTTGATGAGTAGAAGATGGAGTTATATCCATACTAGTTTGGAGTTGTTAAAAGGTTGGTACTTGGAGACGTCTAAGTCACTTAGCCTATATTTTTCCTACCCTAAACCAATGTGCCTACGTTACAACCTTAAAAAAAAGACCTAATTGATCTTAGTTCTTACATACAATCAAGTGGTGGAGATGTTGAGATAAAGGGCAAGCTTATGGTAAGTCTTTTGCATTGTATTGATTATGAGTGAGCCTATACACTATAATTCTTTCATTGTGAGTTGAGAGTTCACTTATACACTTATATCTTCACATGTCTTGAGTGAGTTTCCCTTTTGAAGCATGATTTGATTTTATTGTACTTTCGTAGAGTTGAAACTTTGAGGTTGCTTATATGATGTTGATCGATGTTTCTTTGAAGATCTATGAGGCCCTTAGAGTTCATTATGCTTGTATTTTGTGTTTGCTTGATTTGTCTATTCTTTAGTTTATGTTTTGTTTATTGTTCGGGACGAACAATGTTTAAGTTTGGGGGATTTGATATAGGTGAAATTTACCTTGTTTTCATAGCCAAAAAGAGTCAATTTTGTGTCTCGATTTTATAGTATTGTCTATGTTTTATATGGTTTTTAGTATATGGGACAATATTATGCTTGTAGGTGTTTTTCTGTGTTTTCAGGCATAAATTGATGATAAATCGATGATAAAACCCCGAGACGAGAAAAGGCGTGAAGATCGAAGCTGAAAATCCAAGATTTGAGTTCGAGTGAAGGCCTCTCGATCGACCTCTCGATCGAGAGAGGTGTCGAGAGGTGCCTTCTGTTTGAGCTATCGATCGAGAGCAGAAATTATACCCTCTCGATCGACCTCTCGATCGAGAGGTCTGTCGAGAGGTGTCCAGCCGGGAATTTTTCTCCTTATTTTAATTAGACTCCTTTTTGGTTTAGGCTTTCCTTATGTAAATTTCTCCTATATATACTCCTAGTCTAGCATTGTAAAACCAAGCAAACACCATACTTTAGATTAGTTTTTCTCTACACTTTTATATTTTAGTTTTAGATTTAATTCATGTATTTCTTGGAAGACAATTGAAGATTGAAGATTCAAGATTCAAGAGTTTTTCTATCCCTTGTTCTTTTACTTTATGCTTTTAATTATGTTTATTCTTCCTTCTACCTTTCTTTTAATTATGTCTAGCTAAATTTTATTAGTTGATTTTAGGGATTGAATGCCTAATTGAATTTATGTGAGTATTTTTGTTTGCAATTAGCCTTCCAATCTAGATGCATGTTTCATGGTGCTTATTCTCATGCATAGTTAACTGGCCATTAATTGTGTATGCATAATTATGTGTTTATGCCTTGATCGGATAATTGCATAATCGATCTCATGAAAGCATGATATAATAGTTTGATTCTCTTGATTGATAATTGAATTGTTATATGTTCATATATAGTTGATTTGGTGTCGTAGTTGAACCTCGTTGATTATATTATTGGTACTTGTTCTCTTTTGCACTTAGTTTGATATCTATGCGTCCGAAAGGATATTAGGATCTTATTAGGTGACGACTTGCATTGCTTTAATCGGGGTGTAGGTTATTTTTCATGTATCACATCTAGATTGGATTAAATTGGTTAATTGTACTCATTAATTGCTTGAATATATTTGATTAGGTAGGCTTCCCTAGAATCAACCTTGTTTCCTTATTTGATTTATTTATTTCCTTATTGGCTTATTTGCCTTATTTGTTTAATTGTTTATTTATTTGTTTTCTTATTTGTGTCATCTTTTATTTATTTTATTTATTTGCCTAGGATTATAATACCACATTCTTATTTTCTTAATTGCCTAGACATCAGTTTAATTCTAGAGTAGAGGTACTTTGTGTGATTTCGACTTGTCAATCCCTGTGGATACGATACTCGTACTTATTCTATACTATACCTATTTTGTGTGGTAGAAAATAGTGCGATCAGTGCATACCACCGCTTGATATTTGCTAAAGCTTTCCACGGCCGTGAGCCGTTGAATGTGAGGTGATTTTATAATTATGCTCTCTTTGAAGTGGAAATCGTGATAAACCTGGTGATTGAAAGGAAACTTGTGTTTGAGAGTCTAATCTCCTCTCCTTAAATGTGAATTAAACACTGATATCTGTAAGCACTATCAATACCCGTGGTTTCAAGGGGCCAATCCCCTGCTTATCTTCGAAGTTCTAGTTGATTCCGATGATATGCGCATAAACTTGCCTTTTCATTTGCCCTGTTGTGATGATCATTTAGAATAGCGGCTATCTAATAGAAGAAATATGTATTGAACGCAAGATTTATACTATTCCTGGAGAATTTTAGTATGTATACCACGAATTTGTGACAGCTATACCACTTGTAATTCATGAATTCAACGATTGGAAGCAATCTCAAGGCCTCATCTCTCTCATGACATGAATTGTGATGGCTAATCTTTTGTTGTTTTGTCAAAAACTTAAGGTTGTGAGGGATCCAGAGAAAAGACGGATCACAAGCCACAACAATTCCAAAATACGTTCGCGTCACCTTGTATACGTGGTGAGTGATAACCACATATTTAGCATGCTTTAGAGTGCGTCTCGATGCGTATTTTGGTTGAGATATGTGCTTTAATGAATAGGAAATGATAGGTTTTTACAATTTATTCATTTTCTATATGCTTTGCGTTTTCTCTCGGTTTCCGTGCTGATTTCAGGTGCTGCGGCAATTTTCTGGGCAAGTTTGACTTATCCCATGTCGAAGAGGATCGAGAGAGGAAGCCGTAGCACTTTGCGGATTAATTTTCCGATGCCGGACGAGAGAGAACGAGCCAAAACCGTGAGAGCGCGCAAACTGTGAAATGTGGGCGGAAATGCACAAGTCAACCGAAAATGCACAAGTCAAACCTCTACTCAACTTTCCAGAAATTACAGATTTTACCCCACCTTTTCAACTTAAGTTTCTAGTATTTGCAATTTGACCCCAATGTGTGGGACAACTATAAATAGCTAGTTATTTTCCTTATTTGTTATCTAACAACACTTATAATTCACTTTAGCATTTTCTCTTAGAACCCTAGCTATTTTCCCTCTTTCTACTTTGGTATTTTCAAATATTGTTGGATGATCAAGCTTGGAGATTGAAGATTATTGAAGCATTTCTATTCCTTTTCCTTTCCTTGTTATTTCTATTATGTTTTCTCTTATTTTTGATGGTTTATTTGCTAGATCTATGGCTAGCTAAGCTAGCATATGGCTCCAAGTGATGGATAATTTGATGTAGATGATAGGTGTTAGATTCTAGGATGTTGATCTACCTTCCTCTTGGATTGCCTATGGATTGGGACTTTAATTTGAATGCATGAATAATTGATCACTAGGAGTGCATCTAAGGTGTTTGAGGGAATGCTTAGTAAGCTTCCTTTCATAGCACTTGGCATCAATCCATACCCATATCACTTGATTTCATCTCATATAGTTCCTAGAAAGAATTAGATGGGTTGGATGATAGTTGGTAGGTTATCTTAGACTAATTTGAGCTATTTGGAGTTGATAGAGTATTTAAAGGCTTAGAAAGCATTTGTTGCTCTATTGATCCACTTGTTAACCACCCTACTAAGGTAGGTTAGCATATACGATATAAGAAACCATCCAATGTGGATTAAATTGGTTTGAAGCATCTAGATTCTAAAGCCTTCATCATCATATTTGAAATCACTTGGATCCATGCCTTTTACTATTGTTGAATCTTCATATTTGCACTTTACTTGTCTTGTTTACTTTACATTGTCAAGTTTACAATCTACTTTACTCTTTGCCTAGTTAAGAAAAACCAAACCATGAATATGTGCTCAATTAGGATAATAGAGACGAGACGAACTACTTGATTATCTCTCGACACATTCACTCCTTGTGGTTCGACCCGGACTACTAGCTAGTTCGGTTATTGTATTATTGATAGGCTAGAAATAGCCTAGTCAATTTTTGGCGCCCGTTGCCGGGGAGTGAATAGATTGATGATCAATAGATTGCTTAGTTTCTTGTTGCTAATTTGAGCTTGTTTTTTTTTTAGTTAGGATGGTATTGTGCTTGTTGATTCAAGCATTTTATTGGACTATCTTTGATTTCTTTATTGGTGTGCTTGATAGGTACACATTTCATAGATCCAAGGTTAAAC
Source organism: Thymus mandschuricus (assembly GCA_029379335.1). Lineage (NCBI taxonomy): Eukaryota > Viridiplantae > Streptophyta > Magnoliopsida > Lamiales > Lamiaceae > Thymus > Thymus mandschuricus. The sequence goes on along the minus strand of CM057081.1, from coordinate 13,368,957 downwards.
ATGTGGAATCTTTCGATTTGGATTATGAGAAGAGAGAAAGAGCTTCCAAAGAGCAAGATGTGGAAATCAATCGAGAAGTGGAAGTTCTTATGAAGCAATTGGAGGTTATGGAAGCAAAATTGGACGAGCAAAGGAGAAGAACTCAAGAGGTTCAATTACCTCCTATAATTGAGATATTCCAACCTCCAAAGGCTAGTTATCAAGGAAGAGAATGGGGCACGGTTGATGCACCTAGCTTTGAGCTTAAACCAGGTTTGATTCGTTTGGTTCAAGCAAATCAATTTGGAGGAGAAGTCACCGAGGACCCAAATGATCATCTATACTCTTTCCTTGAAATTTGTGATACCCTCAAGCTCGAAGGAGTGCCAAATGACACAATCCAGATGAGACTCTTCGGATTTTCACTTCGTGACCGGGCTAAAGAGTGGTTCAAAGGTCTCAATGGGAAGTCAATCAAATCATGGGAAGACCTATGCAAAGCTTTTCTCTCAAGATATTTTCCACCTTCCAAGGTACAACATCTAATCTCGGAGATTTATCGGTTTTCACAACATGAAAATGAGATGATAGTTGATGCTTGGGAGAGATTCCGTGAGCTCTTAAGGAAATGCCCTCCACATGGCCTAGATGAGAGTCGACAAATCTTCTTCTTCTATGGTGGTTTGAGTTCACAAACAAGAACTATTGTACGTAGATGCTACCTCCGGAGGTTGCTTGCTAAATCGTAATGTGAAAGAAGCTATGAGGATTCTTGAAGAGATGGTCTCTAACTCTTTTCAATGGCCTATGGAAAGGGTGCATTCCAAGAAAGCTACCTCCATGTTGGATGATAAATATGAAGAGCTTGTTTCCCAAATTACCAACCTCAAGAAAGAGCATGAAGAGATTAGAAAGGCGATGATGGAAGTACGAGCTTGGCAAAGACCTAAGAATGGAGGAATTCTTGGCCAAGAAGAGGCGATTCACATCAACCAACAACCTCTTTCGGCTTCTCAACAACTTTTAGAAGAGGATCCACTCCAATCTTGGAGTTATGAGGCTCCATTGATTTCTCCATCTTCCATGCCTAATCATGAGCTTCAAGAGGAGATAAAGCCCTATTTGCCATATTCAATGAAGGATGAAGGTATCTCTCTTACTCGTTTTCCCCAAACTTTTATGAAGAATGATGATGTGAGTGAGTTGAACGATGGTATCATGAACGATGTATCATTTCCTCTTGAGTTTGGATATGAGAATCATGCTAAGTTTGGGGGTGAGAAGAGAGATGATCTTGTAGAGAGTATCCCTCACGAGGAGTTGTAGAAATGAGATTTGATAGGTTGGAAATGTCGAAGAAGTTGGATATCAATGCTTCTTTGGTTGAGTTTGTGAGAACTATGCCAAATAATGAGAAGTTCTTGGAGGATGTGGACAAGAGAAAGATGAGGACGAATGAAGCAAAGTTTCCATTGAAGATTGGAGATCTATTCCATGACAAACATGTAGGAGTGAAGCTTGAGGAGAAAGTTAATGAGCCATATCGAGGAGGAGGCTTCACAAAATTTGGTGGAGTGAAGTTCAAAGAAAAGATTGTCGATCCATTCCATGAGAATTGTAGAAGAGTTCAATGTTTAGGCAAGAAGGCCTCGTTTGATGTTCCTTGACCCACCTTTTGAGGTATCGTCGAGCTAGCGACGTTAAAAAAGCGCTCGTTAGGAGGCACCCTAACACGTATCCTTTTTATCGTTCTTATTTTCGTTTATTTTTAGTCATTTTATTTCGTTTTATTTTTATTTTATTTCTTTTATTTTCTTATTTTCCCTTAGTACTATATACAATATGTCTTTAAATAGGTTTAGTTGTTTAAATTGTTAGAAAAAATTGAAAAAAAATGGAAAAATGAGCAAAATTAAAATTTTTTTGGAGTAGATTTTGTCTCTTTAGTATTTTTGTTAGTAAGGAAAATTAGAAAAGAAAATTACAAATAAATATATATAGTAATATAAAAAAAAAAAAAAAAATTTAAAATTGGATTTTGCAGGTGGCCGCCGGCGAGCGGCAGTTTCCGTCGACGGCGAGCGCTGGAGTTGCTTCCGCCGAGCAGCGAGCAGCACGTACCTTCGAACAGCGAAGACGGCGACCTGGAACGGCGAGCCGTGGGTCGCCGGGAACATACTGGTCCGAAACGGCGACCTGGGACGGCGACCCGTGGGTCGCCGGGAAGCTACTGCATCGAAACGGCGATCTGGGACGGCGACCTGTGGGTCGCCGGGAAGCTCCTGCCCGAAACGGCGACCCACGACGGCGAGCTGCGGGTCGCCGGCTGGAGTTCGACGATGGAGCAGTCCTTTCGCGCGATTCCGGCGGCGGGCAGCTTCTTTCTCGCGAGCAGATTCCGGCGAAGAGTTTTCCTCCCTTGAGCAGCGACTCCGGTGAGAGGAACGACGACGGGCGGCCGTTTCTGTGCTCTTCTCCTTCGCGATTCCGGCGGCGTGTTCGAGCAGCGGGCCACCGGCAACGCCATTCCGGTGCGAGCGACCGGAAATCCCTAGAGCAGCCCCCATTCGCGCGAGAGAAGCAGATTCCGGCGAGCAACAACCCGAACGGACGGCAGCAGCAGTTTCTAGCGAATTCCGGCGCGGATTCCGGCAGGCGCTACAGTCCCGACGGCGGCTGGGCCTGGTTCGGGCCCAGATCTAGGTCTGGGCCAGATCTGGGCCGGGTCTGACGGGCCGGGCCGGGCCGAACATTTGCCAATTAAAAAAAAAATTGAAAAAAATTGAAAATTTTTTTTAAAAAATACTGAAAAAATTCTAAAAATTCTGAAAACATTTTAAAAAAATATTTTGCAATTTTTAATTGAATTTACAATTTTCAAATGAATAATTTCTCCTTTCTCACCCTCTTTTCTTCTAATTTTTATGCAAAAATTGTGGGGTTTCTAAAATTCCTTGTGTTTTGTTGCTTATAGTCATGAGAAAGAAGATTGGTGGGGTGACGATAGAGGGAAACCATGCAAGGGAACGACGGGAGATTCGCCTTCGAAAGAAATATTACGATTGTGGGGTCCGTCTTGAGGCTCATCACATGGAACCGGGAATCATTCCCCGCCTCGTCCCTCACTTCGATTGCTTGGACATTTGTGAGTAGTAACTTAAATATCTTATGTATATTCGTCCCTCCAACCTTATTTTTGATTTTATTTTCAAAAATAAGTTTGGGGGAGGGGGATGGGATAAGATATTCAAGTTACTTTTTCATATTTCTTCAAGTTATTTTTATCGCATTTTTTTCTTTGTTTGTTTTAAATTTTTATGTTTTGTTTGGAGTGAATTGGTGGTGGAATTTGTGTGTATTGAATGATGAGTTGCTTTGGTGTGTGCAAATAATTCAAGTGATGTTTTCATGCTTTATAAGGGTGTTTAGTTGCGTAGGTGCAAAACTTTTTCGAGTTTCATTTCAAAAGCATCACTTGAGTTATAGTGCTTCTTGTTCACATGGTTAGATATTGTGGTTATCGCTCATTTGCTTTCAAGAGAGATGTCGATGATGATTTGAGCGGAAAATGCATCGTATTTTTTTGGAATTTCTCATGTGTGTATTGAGCATGAAATAATTGCATAACATGATTAACTAGGAATGATTGATCTTAGGCACATGAACTCTAAACAAAAGCTTGTGAGGTTTGAGCCAAAACGTTGAATTGATAACGTTCTTTTTCTTTATTGTGAGTTTGCCATGTATTGCATTGTTATCTTCTAGAACTTGCCTTCAATCTCGATCGAGGTTGCTATATGTGCTACTAGAACTTAGAAAGGATTTTAGGCCCTCACTTGTTAGCTTCGTTATTCCCTAAATACTAACCAAATAAAATGTTAACTTTGTGGTCCCCCTTGAGCCTTTGAAGCCTTTGTTGCTAAACCGGATGAAAGGGGGTGAAGGTTGGTTAAGGGAATCCATTGAGAGGTTATGAAGTAAGTGAGGAAACGAGGCTGAGAAGTTTGATTGAAGAGATCGTTTTGAAATGAGAATACTCCTATGAGCTCTAATGAAAAAAGAAAAAGGAAAAAAAAATGAGAGAGATGAGAATGTAATTCTCATAGAAAAAAAAAAGAAGTGAAAAAAAGTGATGAGAAAAGAAAAAAAAAAGAAAGGAAAAAGTTGAAAAGAAAAGAAAGAGTTTGAATAAAGATAGGTGTAAATGAGAGCATAAAGGAGTTATTCATGGATATTTGAGAAGCTTCAATCAAGCTTGTGTATTTAAGAGTGTAAAGAGGTGAAATGGTGAAGGTAGAAGGTGGGGAAATTCACACTTAGAGTGGAAAAGAGAAGGTGAAAGTACTTAGGAAATTTTTTAGTCACTTAGCCTAAAAATCCCTACCTAAACCAATGTTCCCACATTACAAGCCTAAATAAAAGACCTAATTGATCTTAGTTCGAGTGCACAACCAAGCGATGGAGATCTTGAGGTTTAGGGCAAGATTATGGTAAGAGCAATGCATGCATGAGTTCGATGAGTGTAAACACTTCCTACCATACACTTGAGAGAAAGAGTGATACACTTACACTTAGAGAGGTTTGGAGTTTCATTATGCTTGAGTGATTGATTTCTTGGTTGAGAGAGTTGTGTAGTTGTGGATTGTTTGATGCACCTTGGGAGTTCCATGTTTGAAAATGTTTTATTGAGTGAGCTTTGAGGCATCGATGATCTTGACTTGCATACCCATATGTGCTTATGTTCTTTGATTGTTCGTTCCATTGTCGGGACGAGCAATGGCTTAAGTTTGGGGGAGTTTGATAACCACATATTTAGCATGCTTTAGAGTGCGTCTCGATGCGTGTTTTGGTTGAGATATGTGCTTTAATGAATAGGAAATGATAGGTTTTTACAATTTATTCATTTTCTATATGCTTTGCGTTTTCTCTCGGTTTCCGTGCTGATTTCAGGTGCTGCGGCAATTTTCTGGGCAAGTTTGACTTATCCCATGTCGAAGAGGATCGAGAGAGGAAGCCGTAGCACTTTGCGGATTAATTTTCCGATGCCGGACGAGAGAGAACGAGCCAAAACCGTGAGAGCGCGCAAACTGTGAAATGTGGGCGGAAATGCACAAGTCAACCGAAAATGCACAAGTCAAACCTCTACTCAACTTTCCAGAAATTACATATTTTACCCCACATTTTCAACTTAAGTTTCTAGTATTTGCAATTTGACCCCAATGTGTGGGAAAACTATAAATAGCTAGTTATTTTCCTTATTTGTTATCTAACAACACTTATAATTCACTTTAGCATTTTCTCTTAGAACCCTAGCTATTTTCCCTCTTTCTACTTTGGTATTTTCAAATATTGTTGGATGATCAAGCTTGGAGATTGAAGATTATTGAAGCATTTCTATTCCTTTTCCTTTCCTTGTTATTTTTATTATGTTTTCTCTTATTTTTGATGGTTTAATTGCTAGATCTATGGCTAGCTAAGCTAGCATATGGCTCCAAGTGATAGATAATTTGATGTAGATGATAGGTGTTAGATTCTAGGATGTTGATCTACATTCCTCTTGGATTGCCTATGGATTGGGACTTTAATTTGAATGAATGAATAATTGATCACTAGGAGTGCATCTAAGGTGTTTGAGGGAATGCTTAGTAAGCTTCCTTTCATAGCACTTGGCATCAATCCATACCCATATCACTTGATTTCATCTCATATAGTTCCTAGAAAGAATTAGATGGGTTGGATGATAGTTGGTAGGTTATCTTAGACTAATTTGAGCTATTTGGAGTTGATAGAGTATTTAAAGGCTTAGAAAGCATTTGTTGCTCTATTGATCCACTTGTTAACCACCCTAGTAAGGTAGGTTAGCATATATGATATAAGAAACCATCCAATGTGGATTAAATTGGTTTGAAGCATCTAGATTCTAAAGCCTTCATCATCATCATATTGGAAATCACTTGGATCCATGCCTTTTACTATTGTTGAATCTTCATATTTGCACTTTACTTGTCTTGTTTACTTTACATTGTCAAGTTTACAATCTACTTTACTCTTTGCCTAGTTAAGAAAAATCAAACCATGAATATGTGCTCAATTAGGATAATAGAGACGAGACGAACTACTTGATTATCTCTCGACACATTCACTCCTTGTGGTTCGACCCGGACTACTAGCTAGTTCGGTTATTGTATTATTGATAGGCTAGAAATAGCCTAGTCAGTGAGCATACAATTCTGCCTGTTATATGCTCAATATGAAACCCATTCATAAGATGCAAAGGTCTGGTGATTACGAAATAAGCATCCCCACTAAAGCTAGGCGAATACTCCTGAATTGCCATGACCCTAAAACCCATGAAGTAATAAAAGCATTAAAGAAAACGGAGAGTCGAAAGATGCTAGGGCTACCCCATTCATGTTGATGAAGGGAGCCCGCACCTGGAAGCAGAACCTCCTCTCAGAAGCCCTGTCTAACAGGCAACTCCCTCGTAAGCCCCGAATAACGGGCAGAACCTTCTCTCAGAAGCCCTGTCTAACAGGCAAAATCCCTCGTAAGCCCCGAATAACGGGCAGAACCTCCTCTCAGAAGCCCTGTCTAACAGGCAACCCTCTCGTAAGCCCCGTATAACGGGCAGAACCCTTTCTCATAAGCCCTGTCTAACAGGCAATACTCCCAAAAGCCCTACTACCTAGTAGGCAATACCCTCGTAAGCCCCATGTAATGGGTAAAACCATCAGAAGCCCTACATAGTAGGCAACATCATCGTAAGCCCCATATAATGGGCAGAACCTGTCACAAGCCCTATTTAATAGGCAATCCTCCTTAAAAAGCCCTGTTTAACAGGCAACATCATCGTAAGCCCCATATAATGGGCAGAACCTGTCACAAGCCCTATTTAATAGGCAATCCTCCTTAAAAAGCCCTGTTTAACAGACAACATCATCATAAGCACCATATAATGGCAGAACACCTTACAAGCCCTACTTGCTAGGCAACCCTTTCACGAAGCCATATCTAATAGGCACCTCTTTTGTAAGCCCCATCCAATGGGCAGAATCTTCTACAAAACCCTATCCAATAGATGACTCCTTCGCAAGCCCCTTGCAATGGGCAGAATTTTTCCCAAGCCTTGCTCTAAAGGCGACATCTTTGTATATCGCTCCTGTAAGTTTTACCCATTGCACTCCAGTGGGTAAAATCCCACTTATATCTCGCTTTACAAGTGGTACTCTCACAAAATTCTATTTGATAAGCAATACCTTTATAAACCTCCAAGGAGGATATTGCCTTCGTAAGCTTAACTTGATAGTCAGCGCTTCTGCAAGATTTATAAAATGGACCAAGTTCTTGTGGGCTTGGTTCAATAAGTAATATGCTTAGGAACCCCGCATAAGGGACACCATTCGCACAATCCCTGGCTAACAGGGAATATCTTAACAAGAAAACCTTATAAAATAAGTGCTAGCGACAAAAAGGGGTTGTACGGCCGAGGCATATCACATTAAGCTTAATAAAATAAGATGCCACACAAACTTTTAATAACCTCTCTTTCTGATCAGATCCCTCCCAGAGGTCTCGTCAGGAAGGTCTCAGGAAGATAAACAACCTAGCAAAATAAATTTTGTAAAGACAAATGTAACTAACATCAGCTCCATGAAGGCGAAAGCCATTCTTGAAGAACCTCATGCTAAGTAGACCACGCTTGTTAAAACCGCTTTGAATGGTTAACACTCGCAACAAGATCTGCTAAGCCAGCAGTGGGTCGTAACTAAATTTCATATGATTAAGATGCCTCATCTTAAGAGGAAGGAACTGTGTCAAAACCCTTTGTCATAATCGAATTCCTATCTTTAAATCATTACTTACCTTCATCACATGTTGGCAAGGGTCGCCCCTTCCAAGAATCCTATAACCAATAAGCTACACTTGTCAAAGCCACTATAAATAATGCTCAAATGCAGAAAGCTTGTTAATAGTTAGTTACATATACTTCAAGTCTCTCTCAAAGAGCATCTGGAATTAATCCTCTACACGTACTTAAACCTTTGCAGATCCCTATGACTAGGCTATTTCTAGCCTATCAAAAATACAATAACCGAACTAGCTAGTAGTCCGGGTCGAACCTCAAGGAGTGAATGTATCGATAGAAGATCAAGTAGTTCACGTAGTCCCTATCATACTATCTAAGCACATATACATGATTTTGGTGTTTTACAACTAGGCAAGTAATGAGTAAATGAAATAACAAGCAAAATATAAAGGCAAGCAATGTAAAGATCAAATAAAGAAACAAGTAGAGAAATCGATAAAAGCAAGCAAGGATTCAAATGATTTCCGGTGTGATTAGGCTAAGGACTAGGCAAGTGATGTATCAAACCATTTTAATTCCCTTGAGTGACATTATTACATAAATCAAGCTATCTCATCCTCCTAAGACTTGATAACTAGTGGATTGAATAACATGCTTACCATTCTAAACATATTACCAACTCCTAAAAGCACAATGCCTACTAATCTAACATCAATTCACATAATTCTTTCTAGGAGCATGCAAATCAATACTAGATAGTATGAGCAAGGATTCATGCCAAGTGCTATGAATGGAAGCTTCCTAGGCATTCCATCAAACACCTTGTATGCACTCATGGATGTCAATCATTCATGCAATTAAATTCAATCAAATCCAAGGGCAACTCAAAGGAAAGGTAGATCCACATCAAAAACCATTAAATCCTAGCCTAATTCACACCATCCATCATTTGAAACCTCTAAGAAAACTAGCCACTCATCATAGATCTAACAATCAAAGCAACAAAAAGAAGGAAATTCATAATAGAAATAACAAGGAAAGTAAAAGGAGAAGAAATGCTTCAATAATCCTCAATCTTCAAGCATGTTAAATATGTGGTTATCAAAACTCCCCCAAACTTAAGCCATTGCTCGTCCCGACAATGGAACGAACAATCAAAGAACATAAGCACATATGGGTATGCTAATCAAGATCATCGATGCATCAAAGCTCAATCAATAAAACATTTTCAAACATGGAACTCCCAAGGTGCATCAAACAATCCACAACCACACAACACTCTCAACCAAGAAATCAATCACTTAAGCACAATGAAACTCCAAACCTACCAAAGTGTAAGTGTATCACTCTTTCTCTCTAGTGTATGGTATGAATGTTTACACTCATCGAACTCATGCATGCATTGCTCTTACCATAAGCTTGCCCTAAACCTCAAGATCTCCATCGCTTGCTTGCGCACTCGAACTAAGATCAATTAGGTCTTTTATTTATGCTTGTAATGTGGGGACATTGGTTTAGGTAGGGAAATTTAGGCTAAGTGACTAAGAAATCTCTTAAGTACTTTCACCTTCTCTTTTCCACTCTAAGTGTGAATTCCTCCACCTTCTACCTTCACCATTTCACCTCTTTACACTCTTTTATACCCAAGCTTGATTGAAGCTTCTAAATATTCATGAATGACTCCTTTATGCTCTCATAACACAACTAACTTTATTCAAACTTTTTTCCTTTCTTTTCAACTTTTTTCTTTTTTTTTTTTTTCTTTTCTCATCATTTTTTCCACTTTTTTTCTTTTGTGAGAATTCCATTCTCATCTCTCCTATATGCTTTGCGTTTTATCTCGTTTTCCGTGCTGATTTCAGGTGCTGTGGCAATTTTCTGGGCAAGTTTGACTTATCCTATGTCAAAGATGATCGAAAGAGGAAGCCGTAGCACTTTGCGGATTAATTTTCCGATGCCGGACGAGAGATAACGAGCCAAAACCGTGAGAGCGCGCAAACTGTCAAATGTGGGCGGAAATGCACAAGTCAACCGAAAATGCACAAGTCAAACCTCTACTCAACTTTCCAGAAATTACAGATTTTACCCCACCTTCTCATCTCAAGTTTCTAGTATTTGCAATTTGGCCCCAATTGGTGGGAAAACTATAAATAGCTACTTATTTTCCTTATTTGGTATCTAATTTCACTTGTAATTCATTTTATGCACAACAACTCTTAGAACCCTAGTTTCCCTCTTTCCTTTTTGGTATTTTCAAATATTGTTGGATGATCAAGCTTAAAGATTGAGGATTATTGAAGCATTTCTTCTCCTTTTACTTTCCTTGTTATTTCTATTATGAATTTCCTTCTTTTTGTTGCTTTGATTGTTAGATCTATGATGAGTGGCAAGTTTTCTGAGAGGTTTCAAATGATGAATGGTGTGAATTAGGCTAGGATTTAATGGTTTTTGATGTGGATCTACCTTTCCTTTGAGTTGCCCTTGGATTTGATTGAATTTAATTGCAGGAATGATTGACATCCATGAGTGCATACAAGGTGTTTGATGGAATGCCTAGGAAGCTTCCATTCATAGCACTTGGCATGAATCCTTGCTCATACTATCTAGTATTGATTTGCATTGCTCCTAGAAATAATTATGTGAATTGATGTTAGATTAGTAGGCATTGTGCTTTTAGGAGTTGGTAATATGTTTAGAATGGTAAGCATGTTATTCAATCCACTAGTTATCAAGTCTTAGGAGGATGAGATAGCTTGATTTATGTAATAATGTCACTCAAGGGAATTAAAATGGTTTGATACATCACTTGCCTAGTCCTTAGCCTAATCACACCGGAAATCATTTGAATCCTTGCTTGCTTTTATCGATTTCTCTACTTGTTCCTTTATTTGATCTTTACATTGCTTGCCTTTATATTTTGCTTGTTATTTCATTTACTCATTACTTGCCTAGTTGTAAAACACCAAAATCATGTATATGTGCTTAGATAGTATGATAGGGACTACGTGAACTACTTGATCTTCTATCGATACATTCACTCCTTGAGGTTCGACCCGGACTACTAGCTAGTTCGGTTATTGTATTATTGATAGGCTAGAAATAGCCTAGTCAATTTTTGGCGCCGTTGCCGGGGAGTGAATAGATTGATGACCAATAGTTTGTTGAGTTTCTTGTTGCTAATTTGAGCTTGTTTTTTTTTTTTTTTATAGATAGGATGGTATTGTGCTTGTTGATTCAAGCATTTTATTGGACTATTTTTGATTTCTTTATTGGTGTGCTTGATAGGTACACGCTTCATAGATCCAAGGTTAAACATGTGGAATCTTTCGTTTTGGATCATGAGAAGAGAGAAAGAACTTCCAAAAAGCAAGATGTGGAAATCAATCGAGAAGTGGAAGTTCTTATGAAGCAATTGGAGGTTATGGAAGCAAAATTGGACGAGCAAAGGAGAAGAACCCAAGAGGTTCTATTAACTCCTATAATTGAGATATTCCAACCTCCAAAGGCTAGTTATCAAGGAAGAGAATGGGGCACGGTTGACGCACCTAGCTTTGAGCTCAAACCGGGTTTGATTCGTTTGGTTCAAGCAAATCAATTTGGAGGAGAAGTCACCGAGGTCCCAAATGATCATCTATACTCATTCCTTGAAATTTGTGATACCCTCAAGATCGAAGGAGTGCCAAATGACACAATCCGGATGAGACTCTTCGGATTTTCACTTCGTGACAGGGCTAGAGAGTGGTTCAAAGGTCTCAATGGGAAGTCAATCAAATCTTGGGAGGATTTATGCAAAGCCTTCCTCTCAAGATATTTTCCACCTTCCAAGGTACAACGCCTAATCTCGGAGATTTATCAATTTGCCCAACATGAGGATGAGACGATATTCGATGCTTGAAGAGATTCTGTGAGCTCTTAAGGAAATGCCCTCCACATGGCCTAGTTGAGAGTCGACAAATCTTCTTCTTCTTTGGTGGTTTGAGTTCACAAACAAGAACTATCGTAGATGCTACCTCCGGAGGTTTTTTGCTTAATCGTAATGTGAAAGAAGCTATGAGGATTCTTGAAGAGATGGTCTCTAACTCTTTTCAATGGCCTATGGAAAGGGTGCATTCAAGGAAAGATACCTCCATGATGGATGATAAATATGAAGAGCTTGCTTCCCAAATTACCAACCTTAAGAAGGAGCATGAAGAGATTAGAAAGGCGTTGATGGAAGCACGAGCTTGGCAAAGACCAAAGAATGGAAGAATTCTTGGCCAAGAAGAGGTGATTCACATCAACCAACAACCTCTCTCGGTTTCTCAACAATTTGTAGAAGATGATCCACTCCAATCATGGAGTTATGAGGCTCCATTGATGTCTCCACTTTCCATGCCTATTCATGAGCCTCAAGAGGAAATAAAGCCCTATTTGCCATATTCAATGAAGGATGAAGGTATCTCTCTTACTCGTTTTCCCCAAACTTTTATGAAGAATGATGATGTGAGTGAGTTGAATGATGGTATCATGAACGATGTATCATTTCCTCCTGAGTTTGGATATGAGAATCATGCTAAGTTTGGGGGTGAGAAGAGAGATGATCTTGTAGAGAGTATCCCTCACGAGGAAGTTGTAGAGATGGGATTTGATAGGTTGGAAATGTCGAAGAAGTTGGATATCAATGCTTCTTTGGTTGAGTTTGTGCCAAATCATGAGAAGTTCTTGGAGGATGTGGACAAGAGAAAGATGAGGATGAATGAAGTGAAGCTTCCATTGACGATTAGAAATCTATTCCACGACAAATATGAAGAAGTGAAACTTGATGAGAAGGGTGATGATGCATTTCCATATCTAGGAGGAGGCTTCACAAAATTTGATGGAGTAAAGTTCAAAGAAAAGATTGTCGATCAATTCCATGATAATTGTAGAAGAGTTCAATGTCTAGGCAAGAAGGCCTCGTTTGATGTGCCATGAGTCAAAAAGTGAGGTATCGTCGAGTTAGCGACGTTAAACAAAGCGCTCGTTAGGAGGCACCCTAACACGTATCCTTTTTCTTTAGCGCGTTTATTTTCGTTTATTCTTTGTTATTTCATTTCATTTCATTTCGTTTTAGTTTTATTTTCTCTTTTCTCTAAGTACTAGAGATATATAGCTTAAAATAGGTGAGTTGTTTAATTTTGTTAATGAAAAAAGGAGGGAAATTTTTGTCCATGTTTTTAGTTTAAACCTAGGAATTATGTTCATAGTACTCCCTCCGTCCACCTATTTCTGACACGTTTGCTTTTTGCACGGGTTTTAAGACGGGAGTGGTTAGTGTGTAAAGTGTATTGTGTTTATGGATGTAGTGTATAAAGTGTATTTTGTAGGGAATAAACATATTTTAGAAACAGAGCATCATATATGCATAAAAACATGTTCTTGTCTGATCTTAAATGAAAGATCGTATAAAGACCTTTAATTTGATATAAAAATCATAAAAATCCGATAACAAACGAGCAAGTTATAATAATTTAAACTTTCGAAATTTAAATTATATTGAACTACGTGCAGAAAAAATGAGTGGATGAGATTTAAGTATGGAATGTTAAGTGTAATAAGGGATTTACTAATTGTACTACTTAGTGGCTAATTCTTTCCAAAAAAGGAAACGTGTCAGAAATAGGTGGACGGCCCAAAAAGGAAAGCGTGTCAGAAATAGGTGGACGGAGGGAGTATAATATAGGTTATTAGATAAAAAATTGATAAATAATTAGATTAAATTTTTTTTTTTTTTTGAAAAAACCGTGAACAGTGTGCGTCTTCTTCGCAGCTGGACGTGGATTGGTGAGCAGCTTCGAGCAGTGGCGAGCTGGAGCGGCGAGCTGCAGGTCGCCGTTCACCTACTGCATCGAAATGGCGATCTGAAATGGCGAGCTGCAGGTCGCCGTTCACCTACTGCATCGAAATGGCGAGCTGGAGCGGCGAGCTGCAGGTCGCCGGGAACGTCTTCACTTTCAGCAGCTCCCATTCGCGAGCAATAGTCCACGATGGCGACGAGAGGAGCTGCAGCTGGACGTGCGGTGTTCAGCAGCTTCTTTTTGGCGAGCAGCAGCACGCCGGCGGCGAGCTGTGCTTGGAGTCCTCCATTCGCGATTCCGGCAGCCTTCCCCTACCCCGACGAGCACATCGACGGGTCGCCGGCGAGTCTTCAAGCAGCAGCAGCTCTCCTCCCTCATTCGCGTTTCCGGCAGCGTGCAGCAACCCCTCCCCCGTCGCGATTCCGGCGATGCGTGGGGAACGGTTTTGCCGGCGCTGGAGCAGCAGGCCGACGGCGACAAAGCTCCCCCATTCGAGTTCCGGCGACGGGAAGCTCCTATCCCGCGTGGGGCAGCCTTCTTTTCGCGATCCGCCGGCGAATCGAGGCGAGCTGCGCTGTTCCGGCGAGGGCGGCTGGTTTGGTTCGGGCCCAGATCTAGGTCTGGGCCAGATCTGGGCCGGGTCTGACGGGCCGGGCTGATTTTTTGCCAATTAAAAAAAAAAAAATTGAAAAAAATTGAAAAAAATTCTGAAAAAATTCTAAAAATTCTAAAATTTTAAAAAATATTTTGCAATTTTTAATTGAATTTACAATTTTTAATTGAATAATTTCTCCTTTCTCACCCTCTTTTCTTCTAATTTTTGTGCAACAATTGTGGGGTTTCTAAAATTCCTTGTGTTTTGTTGCTTATAGTCATGAGTAAGAAGATTTGTGGGGTGACGAAAGGGGGACACCATGCAAGGGACGACGGGTGATTCGCCTTCGAAAGAAATATTACGATTGTGGGGTCCGTCTTGAGGCTCATCACATGGAAACGGGAATCATTCCTCGTCTCGTCCCCCGCCTCAATAGCTTGGACATTTGTGAGTAGTAACTTAAATATCTTATGTATATTCGTCCCTCCAAACTTATTTTTGATTTTATTTTCAAAAATAAGTTTGGGGGAGGGGGATGGGATAAGATATTCAAGTTACTTTTTCATATTTCTTCAAGTTATTTTTATTGCATTTCTTTCTTTGTTTGTTTTAAATTTTTTATGTTTTGTTTGGAGTGAATTGGTGGTGAAATTTGTGTGTATTGAAGGATGAGTTGATTTGGTGTGTGCAAATAATTCAAGTGATGTTTTTCATGCTTTATAAGGGTGTTTAATTGCGTAGGTGCAAATTATTTCGAATTTCATTTTAAAAGCATCACTTGAGTTGTAGTGCTTCTTGTCTACATGTTTAGATATTGTGGTTATCGCTCCTTTGCTTTCAAGAGAGATGTCGATGATGATTTGAGCGGAAAATGCATCATATTTGTGGAATTTTTCATGTGTGTATTGAGCATGAAATGGTTGTATAACATGATTGACTAGGAATGATTGATCTTAGACACATGAACTCTAAACAAAAGCTTGTAAGATTTGAGCCGAAACGTTGCATCAATAACGTTACTTTTTCTTTCTTGTGAGTTTGCCATGTATTGCATTGTTATCTTCTAGAACTTGCCTTTAATCTCGATCGAGGTTGCTATATGTGTCATGAGAACTTAGAAATGATTTTAGGCCCTCACTTGTTAGCCTCATTATTCCCTAAACACTAACCAAATGAAATGTCAACTTTGTGGTCCCCCTTGAGCCTTTAAAGCCTTTATTTTTGAACCGGATGAAAGGGGGTGAAAGTTGGTTAAGGGAATCCATTGAGAGGTTGTGAGTAGTGAGAAACGAGGTTGGAGTAGTTTGATTGAAGAGTCGTGGTGAGATGAGAATACTCCTATGAGCTCTAGTGAAAAGAGAAAAAAAAAAGAAAAAAGAAAAGGAAGAAAAAAAATGAAAGAGATGAGAATGGAATTCTCACAAAAGAAAAAAAGTGGAAAAAATGATGAGAAAAGAAAAAAAAAAAAAAAAAGAAAAAAGTTGAAAAGAAAGGAAAAAAGTTTGAATAAAGTTAGTTGTGTTATGAGAGCATAAAGGAGTCATTCATGAATATTTAGAAGCTTCAATCAAGCTTGGGTATAAAAGAGTGTAAAGAGGTGAAATGGTGAAGGTAGAAGGTGGAGGAATTCACACTTAGAGTGGAAAAGAGAAGGTGAAAGTACTTAAGAGATTTCTTAGTCACTTAGCCTAAATTTCCCTACCTAAACCAATGTCCCCACATTACAAGCCAAAATAAAAGACCTAATTGATCATAGTTCGAGTGCGCAACCAAGCGATGGAGATCTTGAGGTTTAGGGCAAGCTTATGGTAAGAGCAATGCATGCATGAGTTCGATGAGTGTAAACATTTCATACCATACACTAGAGAGAAAGAGTGATACACTTACACTTTGGGAGGTTTGGAGTTTCATTGTGCTTAAGTGATTGATTTCTTGGTTGAGAGTGTTGTGTGGTTGTGGATTATTTGATGCACCTTGGGAGTTCCATGTTTGAAAATGTTTTATTGAGTGAGCTTTGAGGCATCGATGATCTTGATTAGCATACCCATACGTGCTTATGTTCTTTGATTGTTCGTTCCATTGTTGGGACGAGCAATGGCTTAAGTTTGGGGGAGTTTGATAACCACATATTTAGCATGCTTTTGAGTGCGTCTTGATGCGTGTTTTGGTTAGGATTTGTGCTTAAATGAATAGGAAATGATAGGTTTTTACAATTTGTACATTTCCTATATGCTTTGCGTTTTATCTCGTTTTCCGTGCTGATTTCAGGTGCTGTGGCAATTTTCTGGGCAAGTTTGACTTATCCTATGTCAAAGAGGATCGAAAGAGGAAGCCGTAGCACTTTGCGGATTAATTTTCCGATGCCGGACGAGAGAGAACGAGCCAAAACCGTGAGAGCGCGCAAACTGTCAAATGTGGGCGGAAATGCACAAGTCAACCGAAAATGCACAAGTCAAACCTCTACTCAACTTTCCAGAAATTACAGATTTTACCCCACCTTCTCATCTCAAGTTTCTAGTATTTGCAATTTGGCCCCAATTGGTGGGAAAACTATAAATAGCTAGTTATTTTCCTTATTTGGTATCTAATTTCACTTGTAATTCATTTTATGCACAACAACTCTTAGAACCCTAGTTTCCCTCTTTCCTTTTTGGTATTTTCAAATATTGTTGGATGATCCAGCTTGAAGATTGAGGATTATTGAAGCATTTCTTCTCCTTTTACTTTCCTTGTTATTTCTATTATGAATTTCCTTCTTTTTGTTGCTTTGATTGTTAGATCTACGATGAGTGGCTAGTTTTCTTAGAGGTTTCAAATGATGGATGGTGTGAATTAGGCTAGGATTTAATGGTTTTTGATGTAGATCTACCTTTCCTTTGAGTTGCCCTTGGATTTGATTGAATTTAATTGCATGAATGATTGACATCCATGAGTGCATACAAGGTGTTTGATGGAATGCCTAGGAAGCTTCCATTCATAGCACTTGGCATGAATCCTTGCTCATACTATCTAGTATTGATTTGCATTGCTCCTAGAAAGAATTATGTGAATTGATGTTAGATTAGTAGGCATTGTGCTTTTAGGAGTTGGTAATATGTTTAGAATGGTAAGCATGTTATTCAATCCACTAGTTATCAAGTCTTAGGAGGATGAGATAGCTTGATTTATGTAATAATGTCACTCAAGGGAATTAAAATGGTTTGATACATCACTTGCCTAGTCCTTAGCCTAATCACACCGGAAATCATTTGAATCCTTGCTTGCTTTTATCGATTTCTCTACTTGTTCATTTATTTGATCTTTACATTGCTTGCCTTTATATTTTGCTTGTTATTTCATTTACTCATTACTTGCCTAGTTGTAAAACACCAAAATCATGTATATGTGCTTAGATAGTATGATAGGGACTACGTGAACTACTTGATCTTCTATCGATACATTCACTCCTTGAGGTTCGACCCGGACTACTAGCTAGTTCGGTTATTGTATTATTGATAGGCTAGAAATAGCCTAGTCAATAAGGATGAATGTTACATCAGATGCCGTTTCCAAGGAAGCCGGTCAAGCCACCGGGAATCCGGAAAACTCTGTGATTGGACACAAAGGAACGGGCACTATGCTGACAGAGGCTAGTGTCAACATGGAAGCTCAGTTTTCTCTAGCTATGCTTCAGCAAATGAAAGCCCTTATCGAAGGAGTAGTAGAAGGGGCTGTTGAAAAAAGACTCCACAGTTTAGGAGCAAATCCTCAGAACACAGATTCCTTGGGCGAGACCCAGGAGGGGGGAGGAAGTAAGAGTACTCCCGCAATGCATAAGCAGAAGCCTATGCATCAAGGCGTAACTCAAGAGCTAGTCTCAAGGCTGCCTCCGACAGTAGCTGAAGAGGAAGAGAGATTTTCTACTGATTGGGAATCCCCAGACGAGGAAAGTCCTGAAGAGCTTGAAGGAAATCTCAATGAGAACCCTGAAAATGCATGGACCAAGAAGTATGCCCAACAGCAAGAGCAAATGAAGCTCTTAGCAAAGGAAGTCAAAAAACTGAAGGAACAAAATCAGGTCGTGGAAAGGGCCTCAAAAGAAATGGAGACAAGCGATAAAGAGCTCCGCAATTCGAAGGAAGGGAAGAATCCAAAACTTCTTTAAACAATAGGAATGGAGGAGACAAGTCAGAGCTCTTTCCCTTATATATTGACGAGAACAGTCCGTTTTCAGCAGACATTCAAACGGATCCTGTTCCAAGCAGCTTCAAAACAATCTCTTGCGAGTATCAGGGGAAGGGAGACCCTGAAGAACACTTGATGAAGTTCGAAAGCTTATGCCTCCTTCATCAATACTCAGAAGGGGTTAAGTGTAGGGTATTTCTTACAACCCTGTCAGGGACTGCTCAACACTGGTTCAAACAGTTGCCAAAGGCCTCCATACATTCCTTCATGGACTTAAAAGAGGTTTTTCTGCAGCAATTCGTCAGTGCTAAAAGGACTACTCAGAATTCCTTGCATCTGACGACCATAAAACAGGGTGCCAACGAAAGTCTGAGAGACTACATGACACGCTTCAATGAGGCCGTCCTGGAAATTCCAGGAGTAGAGCCGAAATTAAAGGTGCATGCCTGTGTAGACGGCCTAAAGCCTGGACAATTCTTTGCCTCCCTCATCAAGAAAGAGGCTGCTTCTTTTGAAGAATTACTGACGAGAGTCCAAAAGTACATCCATATGGAAGAAGCTCTGAGCAGCAAGAGGGCTGAATTGGCCTTTCAAAAAGAGAAGAAGCCGGAAGAAAGAAAAAGACCGGCTCCAGATGCTAAGAAAACTGATAGGAATGAAAGGTTTCTAAGATCTTTCACCCCATTAATCAAGCAACCGGTTGATCTGCTCGAAGTGGTCCTGAGGAAACCGGGAGTTCAGACCCCTGCCGGATATAGGCAGCCGCCAAGGAATCCACCTTCTGAAAGATTCTATAAATTCCACAATGACTTTGGTCACATGACCAACGATTGTAGGAACCTAAGAATTGCCATTGAAAAGTTAATCCAGGAAGGAGAACTCTTGGAATATGTTAAAAGGGAAACAGAACAAAACAAGAAGCGCAAGGAAGCTCCTGAAAAAGCAACTGATGCCAACCAAGGGCCAGAACCCAAAGGCGTTATTAAAATGATATATGGAGGACCAACCATGGGAGACTCCAACAGAAGCAGGAAAGCATCTGCCAGGGAATTGCATATGCATGAAAGGCATGGGGTCTGGAAGGTCGAAGCAGGCCTACCTCCACCAGATATCTCGTTTGGGCCAGAGGATAACCAGAAAGTAATTCATCCGCATGATGATGCATTAGTCATCACAGTGGAAATAGAAAGGTACCAGGTCCAAAGGGTCTTTGTAGACACAGGGGCCGCAGTCAATGTTATATTTGAAAGTTGTTTCAACCAAATGAGCCTCCAGAAGCCATTGAATGGAGTAGCTACGGCACTGCACGGTTTCTCAGGAGACCCGGTGATGTCGCTAGGATCAATTGATTTAATGCTCACTCTGGGTGAAGGGCCCACACGAGTTTCAAAACCAGTCACCTTCTTGGTGGTACGACAGCCATCTTCCTATAACATAATTCTGGGAAGAACTGCATTAAACCCGTTCCAAGCAGTGGTTTCCACCTACTATCTGATGATGAAATTCCCCGTGGGAAATCAAGTAGGGCAAATATCAGGAGATCAAGAGGTCTCGCGAAGGTGTTACGTCCTATCGGTTCAAGCAGGAGAGGCCAGGAAAAGGCCGATGGCAGAACCCGTTACCGAGGGGAATGAGATGAAACTCGAGGGGAAAAAGCTCAAAACCCCAACTCCAGCGGGAGGAGGCCAGAACCTTCCCACTTCAATGGAGCACTTACTGATCACTAGCAACAACCCTCCTGAGGAACTGATGATATCCCATGACCCAGCTAAACAACTGCTTCAACAGATAAACGAAACTAAAGGGCCTGAAGCTGAAGCCACAGACAGGTGTCACGCCCCAATTGTGAAAGGGCAGTGGGAAGCGTTGATAACCCAGGCAAGGGTTAAAGTCAAAAGTGCAAAGGAAAGGCTAGACCAAGGAGATGTCGAGGAGACAACTGGTAAAGGAAAAGTTACCACCCTCGAAATATGCAGGGAAAATTGAGAATTACTCCCAAGAAGAAAGTATGATGGGCTATCACCCCTTATTCATTTTGAAAAACTCTTATTCCATGATTAACTGATGTATGAAACATTGGATCATACCTCTTTATTTTTAAATTAGTTATATTTTGTATGTATTTAGCCCTCAAATGAGGCGTAATTCCTTTCGTCCCTTACACCTCACTTGGGGGGGGAGTAGGGGGGGTACCCATATGCCCATATCCCATTAGCTTAAAATGCTATCTTAAAAAGCTTTCATCATCTTAAAGTGCTATTTCACACCAAGGTATTACCAAGGTATTACTCCGCTATTCTGTTCCGTCACCTTAAGAACAGAGGGAATATCTCTACTTCGCCATCTTAAAATAAGAGAGACATCGTTCTAAATTAATAACAGAAATATATTATAAACAAGGCCTAGGAGAAAGCATCTGGCCTTAATCAAAAGTGAGAGTTGTTTATACCACAGTCAGCACGATTACGGGATCATAAAAAGCATCCTACCACAAATACCAAGAGATAGGTTGTTTAACAAATATCTTAGCCAACGCAACAAAATTAAGAACAGGGACTTCGAGTAAAAGTTAGGTCCTCAGAGATGGATGAACAAGAGATTGAAGCTTCACCCTCGGGAACAGGGGAAATATCAGTCGAAGCCAAGATCCAATTATCTCTGGGACGGCCTAGGGGAACATTAAAGATATCCTCTGCCCTTGAACTACCCTCCTTACTGGATAGGTTGCGCACGGAAGAAGTGGTCCCTTGAGAATAAGAAGGACCCGCAATCTCCTTCCTAGCTAACTCCTGAAAATACAAACAGAATCGTTAAGTAGATAACGGTAGACCTGCGACGGGCAGTCCAAGCTCTAGCAAAGAGAAAGGGAGGCACCTCATCAAAGACTTTCCTCATAAGCTGCATGGCAGTAGCATCGACGGAAAAGAGAGGGAAAGGGGGAGCATCCCAGGTAGGAAGGCCCTCGAGGGCTTCAATAGGCTGGCGAAGCATTTCAGCATCTTTCTTCAAGACTGGCATGAACCAAGGTTCTCCAGTAGGAATGAAACAGTTCCTCTTGAGGGCCTCAGGTTTTGTCTCAAACAAATGTATTATAGGTATCAGATTGATTGAGCTAGCCCGTTCTGAGACACCCAGCTGGTTACAACATTCGAAAA
Organism: Thymus mandschuricus; assembly: GCA_029379335.1. Classification (NCBI taxonomy): domain Eukaryota; kingdom Viridiplantae; phylum Streptophyta; class Magnoliopsida; order Lamiales; family Lamiaceae; genus Thymus; species Thymus mandschuricus. The sequence goes on along the minus strand of CM057081.1, from coordinate 13,347,441 downwards.
CAACATCGCCAGCCCAACTGGTGAGAGGATCTATCATTCTGGCCCAGAAATAAGGAGAATTGATAAACGCTTCGGGCAATTGCCTCACCAGAGAGTCTATGAAAGCCTGACCATAGGGGGACATCAAAAAGTTAGATCGGCAAACTTGTATCCCCCTAGAGACGCCTTCATCGGAACCCTGTTTCATTCCTTCTGCGAGAGAAGAAGTCCGGGAACGTTCTAACTCTTGTTCATGAGTAAGAGTTAGTCGTTCCATTTGCACAACAAAGTTTGCTTTCATTTTCAACTCCCATTCTAAGGAAGCCTCTAGGGCTATATCCAATTCCCTTACTCGTCCCGACAACGAAGCAATGCGCAGCTCTAGAGTAGAATTATATTTCTCTTTAGCGCGAAGACGGTCCTGAAGATCGCGAACCTCGACTTGAGCACGGTTCCTACTCTGCTCGACTTCTAATAGAATCTCTAGGAACTGATCAAAAGCCAAAGCCTGAGCGCCGAAAAGGGGTGTCGAAAACTGATTAACTTCCGTAAATGCAAGGGAATGAAAATCACCCGTTTTTCAGAAAAAGAAGCATCAATGCTTCCTTCAATCAAAGGGAAGAGAGGAAATAGGATCTTACCGTGGCTAACCAAGGGCAGTTCATGAGAGCAGGGTTCTGAACGAGGTTTCATTTCTATCGTCTCTTGTGGGTCTTCTTGGTCCGATTCCAAAACCCTAATGCCCGTAGAAGATAATGCGGGGGTGTCGTCTATAGAGGAAATAGGTTCTGGATCGAGGATTTGGGCCTCAACCATTCTTTGTTCTAATTTCGTCTGAATCTTTCGTAGCAAATCTCCCGCATCAGCATTCATGGCTGAGAGTAAATGCAAATAGAACTCAATCTTCTAAGAAATCTTAAGATTTTTATGTAAAAACACTCATCATATTCACCCTTGAACTAGGTTTACAAAAGCCAAAGTTGATATTAACGACCTCCCTAAAAGAAAAAAAAAAAAAAGGGGGAAGAAAATGAACGCTAAAAAGAGATATACCAAGATAATGAACGCTAAATAAACTACCTGTGAATTAGGAAGGCAAAACAATCGCTGTCACAGCCCGCCCGCCACAACTTGGGCCAAGCAGGGTCACGACGCAAGAAAAAGGAATACAAGGGAAATAACATACGAAGACTTGATTATGAGTTAGAACATTATGTAGAAACAACATTGAAATCAACTCAAAATACCCAACATTCATCGAAGATGTTGGTAAGGACGTTGTTCGATACAGAAGAAGTACGGTTAAAAGAAAGTACGCGGAAACGTGTCTGTTTACAAAAGAAGTACTACATGAAAGAAGCGGAAGCTAGTCAAGGAAAAGATCGTTGGCTACAACGAGCTTGACTCGTTGCATCGATACACAAAACAACATCTCGTTGCAACGATACACAAAATGTACTGTGTGAACTTCATAACGAATATTGCGTATTAACGTGAGATGCATGTATGGAGACATGCACCACCAAGAGGCTTCAACACTCTGATACTCGAAAAATCTCCTCGGACTGCTCCATATCCATCACGATCAACCTGCACACGGGAAATATGTACATGGCTGAGTAATTTGAAGTACTCAGTGGGCACGTGCCAAAACATTTTATTGTCAGCCATTACAGTGAAACATATGGGTTTTTGGAAAAACCTAATCTCACGAAAACACTTTAAATCAAAAAGAAAAGACGCTTGCAAGCTATTTACTGGTAATCCATCATATATGAGCTGGGGTGTATCCGGAGAGGTTGGCCACCCTCCGGAATACCTGACCGGCTAATATTGTAGCTCACGGTCAACTGAGTGCACTAACTCACCGAGATCTTGACCTCGGTGAGTCCGAATCGTTATGATAAGCTGAGGCATAAGCCTCCTCAGATAGATCTCATACAAAAACAAAAGCACTTTATGGCATGACAATCCTTTAAGAAAAGAGTTTAAGCATAAGAAACATTTTAGTTTTTCTGAAAGCCCACCTCGACTGCTTTCCTGATGATACTTAGAAATCTCTAGCTGCTGCTTAGACTCGGCTTGCTCCTTCGCCTGACCTCGTTCAAAGAACGTGAAATGAGTAACTGGTGATGAAATCGATAATCTAATCGATTTATGCGAAGGTTGATTTCTAATCAAGGTTATAATTTCTGATTCTGGTAGTGTGGTTATCTATGTTCCTTAATCTAGAGTTTCCCGATTCTCATTGAAATCAATCATTCGATCGATTCTTGAGTTATTACTGATTTCCCATCCTCGACTGAGATCGTAGGATGTTCGATTAATCTATTAATTTAAACTTTAAACTCGCTAACGGATATAAGTGGTCTACACTTATAAGGTTATTATAGCTGGGTTTAATTTATCATTAATTCTGATGTTGATAATTATCTGAGGCTCAATTATTTAGATTCGAAAATTACTGAATTTAGTTCGGGAAAAATTTATCCCGTTTGTCTTCGTCTTCCGATTTATTATCGGCCCAATAAGATATCTAATCTCGTGTATATATATATATTAGTCCTGGCCCATTATCTATTTAGTTCTCGGCCCAACTGAGAGGTAAGTCCGGCCCATCTTTTAATTTAATTACGTCGGCCCATTAGTTCGGCTCGGCCCGGCCCGTTAGTGAACTGCAGAACATCCCTTCCTTCCTCTCACTCTCTCGCGACCTCTCTCTCACTCTCACTGAACTATCTCTCTCTCCTTCCCCCTCCTCTGCTTCCCGCCGGTCCCTTCTTGCCCGGCGGCGTCGCCGCCGTCTATTCTCTTCTCCCTGGTTAAATTCCGGTCGCCATCTCTTTCGTAGAAGCTTAGGCTTTTCAATTTCCAGATTTGATTTAGAATCAAATCCCTAGCTCGAAAATTGGGGAAATCGCGAGGAGGGAAAAATCTCTCGTCGGCTACTGCTCCGATTCGGCCTCGCCGTCGTCAACACAGCTCTCCGGCCATGCATCCTCCGTCGATTCACGGTGACTCGCTGCCCCCGCCATTCGCGTTGTCGTTGTCGTCCACTGCTGCAGTTCCCGCCACCGTCTGCTGCTACGATACCGGCGGTGGCTCTCCCTTCCGACTCGCCTTCGTCATCATTCGTTATCCCTTTGCCCTAGCCCTCGTGGCTAGGGTCTGTCATCGCGAATGCCATCGTCTTTCTCTCTGTCTCCCTCTGTTTCTCTCTCTCGGCGCCGGCGGCTATGCTGCCGCCGGTGCCTCCCCTGTTCCTCCTCATCTTCTGACCTCCTTCTTTTCTCCCTGCAGGTTTCCTCTGGCGAATTCTGGTGTTGAGGTGGTTCTGCCGAGGCTGCCGAATGCTTCCCGTGGTCGCCGTGGCTTCGCCGTCATCTCCTCTCACCTCCGGCAGGTTAAATCCTTCATCCTCTCCTTCGTTTTCGTTTCTTAATTCGATTATGAACTTTCACTTGTTGATTTAGAGGGTTAGGGCTCGATTTGAAGGCCTTTAGGGGCTGACTTCGTCTTGTATGCTTTAGGTATGAATTGGAAACAATTTCCAGATTTTAATATGCTTTGAAATTGGTTCTTTGTTGTGTTGAAGAGTGGATTTGGGGGTGATTACACATGCAATACCTTAGGCTTAATAGAGGGGTTCTATGTGATCTAAAACATATCCTTGAATTCGATTTTTGTCCCTAAATCAACATGCATAGCTTCTAGGTGAGTGATATGTTCCTCAAGCTTCATCCTTGAGGTTTTAAACCATGTTTCATGCTTGGGAGGGGATAGAGTACTAGATTGTGTACTTAATCGATTGTTTGGGGTACTAGTGAGGTTGTATGCTTACAATTTGGGGCTCTTAGAGAGAGTGATGAGATATGAGTCTTACTTGTGATTGTGGGGTTTGGAAACTGATTTCTTGGCAAGATTGATGGCTGTCCTCCCTCTCTTTGTTGCCTCCTTCCCTTTGCTCTTCCTTCCTACACTTGCATGTTGATTTTCTATAGGTTAAAGTTTTGATCCTTGTACTAGGGAAAGAGTATGGGATTCTATCTTACCTTTAAAACTGAAAATTTGATCTCTAGCTTCCAAATAGAGGCTGCCCTTTTCTAGTTCTTGTTTGAGTGCCTCCTCCTCCCTCCTTCTTCACTTCTAGAGATGAGAATTGATCCTCAAGTTAGTGCATGTACATGCTAAGTCTTGGAGAGGGGTGAGGGGGGGGGTTTACCGGGTGTGTGTGGTGCTTGGGAGGCTGCCGGTCGGCTGGTTTTCCGGCGATCCTTGGCTGGAAAAATCGGCAGCTTCTCTCTCTCTCTCTCTACTTGCTCTCTAGTTCTCTCTTGGGTGTTTGTTGAGTGAGTGTGTGTGTGAATGAACTTGAAAACTAACTTGTCTTGGTTTTTGTTGTAAGGATGGGAGGCTCTTGCTTGTGAGAGGGGATGTGTAATCATTACATGAAGGGGCTTGGATTGGGGAGGTTCTCTTCCAAGGGTGGCTCTTGCATGGTGTGAGACAAAGTTGGAGACAAGGAGGTGAAGAGTTGGGCGGCTAGCTCTAGCTCCCTCTTCCCCATGCACCCTTTTTATTTGAACTACTAATGATGTATTAACCCCCCCTAATTGTAATTAGTGTATTTATTTTCCTTCTTCTAATCATTGTTGAGTGGGATTAGTAAGAATAAATACCAGATTTTGGCTGTAAGTGTTCTGCCGCCAATCTCATTCTTTTCTTTTCTTTTCTTTTTTTTTTTTTATTATTCTTGTTGTAATAATAATAATATATATATATATATATATATATATATATATATATATATATATATATATATATATATATTTACTCATGGACTATTATTCTTGGGCTTGAACTAATGATCTTGGGCCTTTTATTATTGTTGGATGTTTTATTATATCACTTCCCTCATGTAAATATTATCATGAACTACAAATATTGGTATCGGGCCTCGCAATTATTATTGGGCTTTAACGAACGTGGGCTCCCGTTCTTAGCTAATAGAATCGAAATAATTCGAGTAATTACTCGTGGAGTGAGCTCCGATAATTCAACTGATATCGAACAATTAACTGGGCCTTATAACTGATAAATGGGCCTTGTAAATAAAACTGGGCTTTGAATTCAAGTGGGCCTTGAATTCGGGTGGTTCGGAATCGAATGGGCCTCGGCCCAAAATTAAATACTGAATGTTTCTTTCTCCGAATCATTTAATCGGCCTTTCTCATTTAGTTGGGTTCTCACTTCAAGATGTTCTGATGTTACTAACGTAACATTACTACTAGTAGTTCTTTTAAAAATTTTATTCTACTCATAACAATAATACCTCCTTCAACATTTCTTTTTCTTATTTTAAATGCCGAAGTTTTTATTACTCACTACTAAAAACTGCGGTCATTACATCCTACACCCCTTACGAAAAAATTTGTCCCGAAATTTACTTACTTTCTAAAACAATTCGGGGTATTTCTCTCTCATCTTGTCCTCCAACTCCCATGTGGCTTCTTCCTGCCCGTGGTGTCTCCACTGTACCTTCACTAGAGGAATTTGCTTATTCCTAAGCTATTGGATTTTCCGATCTACAATAGCTTCAGGTTTTGTCTCGTAGCTCAAATCGGGCTCTATAACTGCGTCCTCCTGTCGAATAACGTGTTTGGGGTCGAACACGTATTTCCTTAGTTGAGACACATGAAATACATTGTGGACGCTTCCTAGTTTTGGAGGTAACGCTAGTCTGTAGGCTACGGGTCCGATCCTTTCCAGAATCTCGTAGGGTCCAATGAATCGGGGCCTTAGTTTGCCCTTGACCCCAAATCTAGTTAATCCCTTAGTGGGAGAAACTTTCAAGAAAACTTTGTTACCTACTTCGAAGTGCAATTCGGTTCTACGATTGTCGGCATAGGACTTTTGTCTACTCTGAGCTTCTCGCATCCTATCTCTGATTTGTCGTACTATCTCGACCATCTCGTCGATTGCTTCTGGACCTAGACTCTTTCTTTCTCCAACTTCACTCCAGTAAAGTGGTGATCTACACTTCCTTCCATACAATGCTTCGTATGGAGCCATTCCTATGGTCGACTGGTAGCTATTGTTGTAAGCAAATTCAACTAATGGCAAGATATTCTCTCATTCTCCTCCCTTATCAAGTACTACTGCTCTCAGCATGTCTTCAAGGATTTGTATGGTCCTTTCGGATTGACCATCGGTCTGAGGGTGATACGCAGTGCTAAAATTCAGTTGTGTGCCTAGTTCTTTCTGCATACTCATCCAAAATTTCGAGGTGAACTTCGAGTCTCGATCCGACGTGATGGACAACGGTATTCCATGGAGACGTATGATTTCTCGGATATACAGTCGTGCTAGCTTTTCTGAGCCATAGGTGGTGGGTATGGGAATGAAATGAGCACATTTGGTTAGTCGATCTACGATTACCCAGATAGCTGTATTTCCTCTTCTTGTTCGGGAAAAACCTGTTACGAAATCCATGGTGATGTGCTCCCACTTCCATTGCGGAATTTCCGAAGGTTGTAACTTCCCATGTGGCCGTTGGTGCAATGCCTTCACTTGTTGGCACGTTAAGCAGCGCTCAACGAATGAGGCTATATCCCTCTTCATGCCTTCCCACCAAAATCTCTCCTTCAAATCCTGGTTCATTTTGGTGCCTCCGGGATGCGCGGTGTATGGGGTGTCATGAGCTTCACTCAAAATTTCATTTCGGAATTCGTTGTTACGTGGCACGCATAACCTTCCCTTGAATGTAATTGCGTTGTCGGCCTCTTCTCGGTAGTCTTTTGTATCATCCGTCCTTACTCCCAGACGAATCTTTTCTAACATCTCATCCTTTCTTTGCTCTTGGATAATCCTGCATCTCAAGTCGGGCTCTATGGTAATGGTGGCAATGACTCCTTCGATGGTTCCCGGTGGAGATACTATCTCTAGTCTGAGCTTGTTGAACTCTCGAACGAGCATCTCCTCAGACGTGAGGAGATAAGCTAATTGTGGTCGAGTCTTTCGACTCAAGGCGTCAGCTACAACATTAGCTTTACCTGGGTGGTAGTTGATGCTACAGTCGTAGTCTTTGACCAATTCAAGCTACCGTCACTGTCTCATATTGAGGTCCTTCTGTTCGAAAATGTATTTAAGGCTCTTGTGGTCGGTGAAAATTTCACACTTCACTCCATAGAGGTGATGCCTCCAAATTTTCAATGCGTGTACTACCGCGGCTAGTTCTAGGTCATGAGTCGGGTAGTTCAGTTCGTGCGATCGAAGCTGTCGTGAGGCATACGCTATCACTCGTCCGTCTTGCATCAACACACATCCGAGTCCATTTTTCGAGGCATCGGTGTAAACCGTATAGCTTCTGTCGGGCTTTGGAACTGCTAAAACTGGGGCTGTGGTTAACTTCTCTTTGAGTATCTGAAAACTCATCTCACACTCTGGGGTCCAAACGAACTTAATCCCCTTTTGAAGTAATTGCGTCATCGGTCTCGCCCTCGATGAATCTTCGATAGTAGCCAGCTAGTCCTAAGAAGCTTCGGATTTCGTTCGGTGTTGTTGGGGATTTCCAGTTCTGCACAGCTTCTACCTTTGCAGGGTCTACTTTGATTCCTTCTGATGACACGATGTGTCCTAAGAAAATCACTTCTCTGAGCCAAAACTCGCACTTGCTGAACTTTGCGTAAAGCCTTTCCCTTCTGAGGGTTTCTTGAATCGTTCTCAGGTGTTCTCTGTGTTCTTCCTCGCTTTTTGAATAGATTAGTACATCGTCTATGAAGACTAGAACGAACTTGTCGAGATAAGGGTGGAACACGCGGTTCATGAGGTCCATAAATACTGCTGGTGCGTTGGTTAGTCCAAAAGGTACAACTACGAACTCGTAGTGGCCGTATCGGGTTCGAAAGGCAGTTTTGGGTATATCACTGGGTCGGATTTTCAACTGATGGTATCCTGATTTCAAGTCTATCTTCGAAAAGACTTTAGCTCCTCTAAGTTGATCGAATAAATCATCGATTCTAGGCAAGGGGTACTTGTTCTTACGAGTTAGCTTGTTCAATTCTCGATAATCGATACACATCCTCATTGATCCATCTTTCTTTCTTACGAAGAGGACAGGTGCTCCCCATGGTGATACACTAGGTCTGATGAAACCTAATTCTAGGAGTTCTTGGAGTTGAATCTTAAGTTCCTCCAACTCTTTTGGGGCCATACGGTATGGTGCTTTGGACACCGGAGCTGCCCCTGGTTCTAGTTCGATGGTAAACTCTATCTCTCGGTCTGGTGGGGGTCCTGGTAGGGTTTCGGGAAATACGTCAGGAAATTCTCGCACGATTTCTACATTCTCGACCTTTGTTTCTTCCTGGGTTTCTCCGCATAAGTGTACGAGATATGCTGGGTATCCTCTCTTGACTAACGTAACGGCCTGAAGTACCGAAATGATCGCCTTTCGCTGGTTCATAGAGATTCCATAGAAGTCGGTTGGTTCTTTCCCGGGTGGGTGAAAAGAGATTCGTCTCTCGTTGCATAGAATAGTAGCATGATGCTGAGTTAGCCAGTCCATTCCTAGGATCACATCTACGCCTTTTAAAGCCATGACACTTAAGTTATTTGCTGAGAGTTTAAGTGATCCTAGTTCAAGTTCTAAGTTAGAGCAACAGTGCGTGAGAGCCTTAGTTCCTCCTACCGGTGATGTGAGACCTAGTTCAACCTTCAATGGTTTTGCTTCTAAGTTCAGTTCTTCTACACATGCTTGGGATATAAAGGAATGTGAAGCACCGAACAAAATTATCACATGTATTCCGAGTAGTTGACCCATACCTGCTAGGTTTCCCGAGTTTTTCTCTGGCTGTTTCTGCTTAAGCGCGTAAGCCTTAGCATTTTGCTGTTCTTGAAGGTTTTGCTGAAATTGCTGGCGCTGGGTGGGCAAAGGAAATGGCTGATGTAGCTGAGGCGGCTGAGGGGGCTTTGGCTGTGCCTGAATAGCACGCAACTGTTGGTTTTGACCTGAGGGTTGCGGTCCCATGCCTGTTCGGGGCTTCCTATTTGGCCAGTTCTTCGCAAAGTGGCCCTTCTGGTTGCAGACAAAACATGCGTCACTTCCTACTTTGCAGACACCTTCGTGTCTTCGATTACATTTCGAGCAGAGGGGGTTTCGGGCGGAACGGTTTCCCGTCTGTGTCTGAGTCGAAGTAGGTCCAGGATTTGGTGGACGTTGGGGTCCTTGCCATGGCCTCTTGTCACATTGGCCGCTCGGGTTTCCTTCCCACTTACGTTTCCCTTTGTCGATTGAAGGTTGATAGTTTGATTGGACCGGAGGATTTGCTGGGGTTGGTTTCTCAGTCGGCATTGCCGCTTCAACATCTAAGGCGCGACTTAGTGCATCGTGATAGGTGAGTGTTCCTAGGCTTGCAAGGGTCATTCGAATTTCGGGCCTTAAGCCGGCTCGGAACTTCTCCGTCATCTTTTCTTCGGTGTCGACTTGGTCGGGCGCATAGCGAGACATGTCGCAGAAAGTTCGGTCATATTCAGTCACTGTCATCCTACCTTGCTTGAGATTATAGAATTCGGCCTCCTTCTTCTTGCGGTAACTTTTCGGAACATACTTATTATATAGCCTAGTCTTGAATTCCTCCCAGGTAAGGCCTGCCCGTTGCTCGGGAGTCATGATCTTCTGCTGAGCTTCCCACCAAAAGTCGGCGGATCCAGTGAATTGAAAAGCTACGCAAGCTATTCGCTCCTGATTAGAGCATCCTAAGAAGTTGAAGATACGTTCCAGAGCGCGTATCCAAGTCTCAGCCTCTGCTGGATCTCCCATCCCATTGAAAATGGGTGGATTCTGTCGCAGAAAAATTTCTTTGATCCTTCGTGGTGGTGGTGGGGGCGGTGAAGGTGGTGGTGGGGGTGGCGAAGGTGGTGGTGGAGGTGCTTGATCACGTTCATTTCTAGCTCCACCTCGGGGTCTTCCTCTCCTAGTTCTTGGTGGCATTCTGATTAACGATGATATAAAAATTTCAATTGTCAATATTCACAAAAGTTCCTCGCATAGGTGGCAGCGCATTTCATGCTTGGTTCTCAACTTATCATGCTGTACTTTCTCGGTTTACATGCTGTTTTGGGTTTGTCATAATACAGTTTGAAGGAATAGTTTCGCAATTATATATATCATAAATGGCGCAATTAGGGAAAATTACCTCGTGGAGGTCTTAAATGTCATAATGGAAGCGGAAATGAAAACATATCAATTTGTCCCACGGTCCACCTAACACTTTGTGGCCCCGTACTATCACATCAAAACATAACACTTGAAATCATAAGTTCTATCACAAAATAAAGTCAGGACGGTCTACGGGGATCCGTTGCTGACACTAACTAAAGCTACTCTACCCCACTAAGGAACTCTCGGTGCTCAAGCACGACTCGGCGTCAGAGTCGGCGCCCGGTCCTCCTCCAAGATCCTCGTCGGAGTCAGGGTCAACCTCCATGTCTACGAACAGCCCCTCCTCCTCGGGCTCCTCCTCGGGGTCCTCCTCGGGATCCTCCTCCTCGAACTCTGGCTCGGGCGCTGGCTGCGGCTGGGGTTCCGCCTCGTGCAACAACTCTCCTACCATCTGTCCAAGGTCGTCTAAGCGCCCACTAAGGTCGTCTAGGCGTCCACAAAGGGAGATCATCATTTGGCAGTGCCTGTTGGTACTCTGTCTCAACTCCTCCATCAACTTCTCTAAATCAGAGGGTGCGAGACCGGCGCTGCTACTGCTGGGTCCTGTACCTACGGGCCAGTCTCGGTGGCCTACGGGGCGAGGGGTAGGAGTCTTGGGCTGCTGTAGCTCCGCCACTATACGGAGTAGCTCCTCTGTGGAAGTCCCCGGGCCTGGTGTACGGGACGGTAACGAACGGGGTGCCTCCCTCTCGAGGCTCGCGTCTACTATCGGGCCTGGTGTACGGGACGGTAACGAAGTTCTCTTCCAAGGGTGGCTCTTGCATGGTGTGAGACAAAGATGGAGACAAGGAGGTGAAGAGTTGGGCGGCTAGCTCTAGCTCCCTCTTCCCCATGCACCCTTTTCATTTGAACTACTAATTATGTATTAACCTCCCCTAATTGTAATTAGTGTATTTATCTTCCTTCTAATCATTGTTGAGTGGGATTAGTAAGAATAAATCCCAGATTTTGGCTCTAAGTGTTCTGCCGCCAATCTCATTCTTTTCTTTTCTTTTTTTTTTTTTTTTTATTATTCTTGTTGTAATAATAATATATATATATATATATATAAATATATATATATATATATATATATATATATATATATATATATATATATATATATATATATATTTACTCATGGACTATTATTCTTGGGCTTGAACTAATGATCTTGGGCCTTTTATTATTGTTGGATGTTTTATTATATCACTTCCCTCATGTAAATATTATCATGAACTACAAATATTGGTATCGGGCCTCGCAATTATTATTGGGCTTTAACGAACGTGGGCTCCCGTTCTTAGCTAATAGAATCGAAATAATTCGAGTAATTACTCGTGGAGTGAGCTCCGATAATTCAACTGATATCGAACAATTAACTGGGCCTTATAACTGATAAATGGGCCTTGTATATAAAACTGGGCTTTGAATGTGGGCCTTGAATTCGGGTAGTTCGGAATCGAATGGGCCTCGGCCCAAAATTAAATACTGAATGTTTCTTTCTCCGAATCATTTAATCGGCCTTTCTCATTTAGTTGGGTTCTCACTTCAAGAAGTTCTGATGTTACTAACGTAACAATACTACTAGTAGTTCTTTTAAAAATTTTATTCTACTCATAACAATAATACCTCCTTCAACATTTCTTTTTCTTATTTTAAATGCCGAAGTTTTTATTACTCACTACTAAAAACTGCGGTCATTACAATCGCTGGAAGCGTTGAGTAGAAAACCACGAAGGCTCTCGCTCTTCCCCGAAGTATGATGCAAAATCGAAGAAGAAGAGAATGAAGGAAGTTAAAAAGGCCAAAGGGAATAGAGCTATGTCCCACTTGTTACCCCACGTCAGCCTATGAAGGAATAGGAAATGCCTCTCCTTATTCTCCTAAAAAGTAACGCGCCTTTTCTCCTAACCAAACATATCTGCTATCATATTCCTCTATACGGAGGAAAGCCTCGGTAAGGCAAAATAAAATAATAATGCCTCTAATAAGTCACTTGCCAGAAGCTGACATATAAACACTTCTGGACCTGGGGGGGAGTAGCTGATAGGGATTAATATCAGCCATACCCCCTAAATAACCCAGGTCGGTAGATAATATGCTTTCCTTAACCTTAGACTACAGTTCTTAAAGAAATTGGTGTATCAAATGTCACAATATAGGTGCAGAACCTTATCTCTATGAAAGGAACAATAAATCCGAGACGGAACTAGCATCAACGACGCCATCAATGTAGATGACTATTACTTTTCTGTGATGATTGATATACGCTATTTCGCGTAGCGGCATAATATCAGAGAGATGTTAGGCACACCAGACACGCAATATAATCAAGAATCATATGCCATACAGGAAACTGTGAGGTTCTAACTTCTCCCTTTAGCCGTGTGGGATCTGCAGGCATCAGCAATGGCGGAAGGATCTGACCAGATCCTATGAGTGTTTAGCATAAGCTCAAGGTTCTGCATAACATGCGGTCCGCGTGACTCTATGCACTATAGGGTGAGGACCACTGCACTCATGACGGAGGATACCCTGCCTCCGTCTGAATTCCCTTTTCTGTCCTTCCTTCACACGAATGCTCACTTTTTACCCTCTTTACACCTATAAATATTAAGTGAACGCATCATCACAATGACACATCATTCTCTGCGAACAACACGCTCCTTGGCGTACTGTTCCATTCAATTCCACATTACCTCCTACGAGCTCCTCTGAGCTCAAGCAGTCAAGGCGTTCAAAGCCTTCCTCCGGGAAGCTCTAGTTTCCCTTCACCTCCATCCTCTTTTCTCGACGCCGGGAAGAATCTCCATCTTAAACCCTGTCCTAAGCCTAAGGTAAAACCCTCATTGCCAAAAGGGAATGAGGCTCGATGGAGCTCCGTTCTCCTTGTTTCCCTCCTTTTTCCTGTTCCATTTCTTCAGTATCTGCTTATATGAGTGTAAAACTCCATGAATCTTGCTAGTTTATGGCCAAACATGCCTTGTATGCCCTACTCATAGCTCGACTATTATTTGTCATCACTACGAGAATCATGCTCTGTGTAAAATACTCATCTATGGTTCTATACGCACATGAATCTCTTGCTCTTTACTGCTTTAACGCTTTACCCATAAATGCTCTTTGCAAAACATGATAAACAATACTCTAAATTGTTGTGGATCTCAAACCCGGATCTATCAAGTGGATGTTCAAGACACATGACCGGCATGAGAGCTCTACTTCATGACTACATAGAGAAGAAGGGTCCACACGTTACATTTGGTGATAACTCTCGAGGAAGCACCAAAGGGTACGGCTCACTGAAGATTGGAAAGCTCACAATTGAAGAAGTCTCCTACGTGGAAGGACTTAAGCACAACTTGCTATCCATCTCACAATTCTGTGATAAAGGATACAAGGTGGAATTTATTTCCAACAAGTGCATTGTAAAGAGCAAGCTCACCTCCCGAATTGTGCTAACTAGAATTAGACAAAGGAACGCCTACATAGCACAATGGGAAAGCTGCAAAGAGGAGACATGCTTAGTCGCAAGAAGTGCTACAGAAATAGGATGGCTATGGCACCGACGCTTGAATCATCTCAACTTCAAAGCAATCAATCGCTTAGCTCGAACAGGCTTGGTGCAAGGCATACCAAATGAAGTCTTTATTAAAGACCATCCATGCTCACCATGCCAACGAGGGAAGCAGACGAAGAAGCATTTCGCCAGTCTTGAAGAAGCTTCATCCAAGCGAGTGCTCGAGCTACTTCATATGGATTTGTTTGGTCCAGTCACTCCAGTTAGTGTGAATGGAAGGAAATACACTCTAGTTGTAGTCGAAGACTTCTCTCGCTACACTTGGGTTGTATTTCTCAGCAGCAAGAAGGAGACACTGACCAAGCTACCACAACTGCTCAAGCAATTGGCTGTGGAAAAGAATCAAGCGATTGTGACCATCCGCTCCGACAAAGGCACAGAGTTCCTGAACTCTACCATTGAAGCTTACTGCACGGAGCATGGCATAGCACATTAGACTTCCTCAGCACGTACACCTCAGCAGAATGGAGTTGCTGAAAGAAGGAATCGAATCATCAAAGAAGCCGTTCGAACCATGATTGCAGACTCGAAGCTTCCAATGAAGTATTGGGCTGAAGCTGCCAATACAGCATGCTACACACAGAATTGAACGCTTCTCTGCAAGCGGCGCGACAAGACACCATATGAAATATGGACAAGGAGAATTCCTAACATATCTTATTTCCATATTTTTGGTTGTAGGGTCTTCATCCATGATAATGGTAAGTCATAGTTGAAAGCCTTTGAAAGCAAAGCTGATGAAGGAATATTCTTAGGATATTCTACATCAAGCAAAGCTTACAGGGTGTTCAACTGTAAAACCCTAATGGTGGAGGAATCACCCCATGTCGTATTTGATGAATCTTCTTTGAGTCTTCCACAGGAACAGGTTCAATCTAAGGAAGGAAAGTCAAACGAGGAACCCATTAATTCATCAACTTGGGACATGCTTGAGGATGATGAAGAAATCAAGGACTCAAGCGAGCAGATTGTCCAAGGAAAAGATGAAGCTGCCCCCAAGACTCCTGAAGCGAGTGCTGGCCAGGTACCCAATCTAGTCGCTTCAGAAGGTGAAGCGAGCGACCATGAAGAAGATGAAGATGAAGCTGGCGGATCCAAGCGTGCATGGCTCAAGGTGATGGATTTGTATACTAGAAAGCAGGCCTTTTAGCTTGTATGCATGTGTTGTCCATAACCACTAACAATCTTCTATCTGATTAAGTATGAATTGTCATCCATGCATCAAACATCTATCCATTATCTCAAAGTTGTAGGTTTTATGGTGTGTTGTAGATCACAGAAGACCATAGATGCCGGTTCCTCAAGAGATATAAAAGGGTATCACAGTTGAGACAGTTCTGGATATAACTGTCGGTTTAGGCTGTAGTATAGGCTGCATAAGTAGCTTGTCTTGGCTACTTGTCTATACTAGTACGTGCGTGTACTGATAGGATCACGGTGAGGTGTATTCTTCTATTCTGACCAGATGTAGAAAGAATCAAGACCACGGTGACTTAAGATGAACCTTAACTCTAGTTGAGTCCTAAGGGTGTATTGTTGTGGTCTGCTTCTTTGATTTACCATGGGTGAGAGTTCAGAGTATCTGCAACTCAATATGCTCCGTATCTTGGGAAGCAACTACAACTAGTACGACTCTTAGTGTAACTGCAACAGAGCACCATATCCTGGTAGAACAGGTTGATCACATCCCCTGAGGAATTCATTAAGGATTATCATACCAAACCCTGCAGGTGGATTAATTTCCGGTATGATGAATAAGGAATGAATGGTACTACTCAGGAATAAAAGAAGTTGAATAACACGAGCAGTCAGAAGCTCTAAGTTAATCAACGGATGTGGGATATCTTAAATATGGGGGTCGTTAAGTCTAATACTAGCCCTGAACTCAACAGGGGTAAAACAGGTAATTCAGTACTATTACTCTAGTGGAATGTTTTAGTACTTATGGACTAAATTATACTCTGGGCTGAGTATGGAGAATTTAGCCATTGGGAGGCCTCGGTGTTACCAGCTAGTAGATCCCTGATCTGGCCCAAAAAGCTCAATAGGCCACAGTATAAGGAATTAGTGGGCCACCACTCAGTTGGGCCCAGTATGTGGCGCCAACTGTGCTCATGGGCGGCCAGTCCATAAGTTGCAGGCCTGGCCTGCAACTTAAGCCCAAGTCTCACTTGGTCTCCTCTATAAATACCCCTCAAGGTCTTGTTCAGACCTAACGATCAGAATAATCGAGTGCACTTAATATTCTGAACAAGAAAAAGGATGCTAGGGTCAGAGAGAGAGAGACGCGCGGCCGAGCAGCAGTTTTCGGTGGGGATCCCGTTTCCGTGGCTGATTCCAAAGATCGTTGTCCATCCAACGTCAGAATCGAGCAGGGATACAGATCAGAAGATCTATTCGCGAGTTCTCTACTTCTTCAGGTAATCGATCTATAAACCCCCTATGATTCCGCACTAAATTCATAGGAGCATGATAGGTTTAATTCGATAGTTAGATATCCGAAATAGATCCTCGGGCGAACCGATCTTCACCGATCAGATATGGTTCCTTCAGTTGGTATCAGAGCCAAGGATCAGATTTTCGGCTCTATCTGAGTAATTATCGATTATTATGCATGTTAGATCGATTGGATGTCGCTTTTCGGGGCCGATTTGGCAAATCTATGTAATTTTTGATCGCGAGATAATAAGGTGCGATCTAGAATAGGATTAGATAGGTTTTATTGTTGTTTTTCGTTTGTAATTGCTGCAAAGAGACGAAGAACACGAAGAACGAATGAGACGAGCACCAGCTGGACGCCGCCGCACGGGGCAGCGCGTGAATCACACGCGCCGCCGCACGCGCGTGTGCGAGTCGTCCAAACGGCGAGCTCTCCTTCTTCTCCGATGATCGACGTGGCTCGAGCAGGCTGCTGGAGCCTGCACGTCGTCGGAGGAGGCCTGGGGAGGCCGGAGCGGCGGCGGCAGCACCGGAGGCGTGAGAGCGGCGCCTCGGCGGAACCCTAATTAGGGCTCGACGCCGCGGCAGAAGCCGTTGGCTGCATGGGGGCCGACGACGGCGATCACGGAATCCGGCGACGGACTCGACGTGACCGCGAGCGTCGCCGGCAGCAGCAGCACGTTGGGGCAGCGCCGGGGAAGCAGCAGCGGCGGCGGAACCCTCTTAGGGTTTCTGCCGCGAGTTGCAGCGGCGGTAGGCGAGGACGACGGCGGTGGAGGGACATCCAGCAGCAGCGGAGCACGCCGGCGACATCAACACCAGCAGCAGGAGCCGCGGCGGACGTCGCCGGCGGCTGGAACGGCGGCAGCGAGGTGAGGGGTGCCGCGGCGGAAACCTAGTTAGGGTTCAACGCCGCGAGCCTCGCCGGGACGGTTGCCGGCCGTGCCACCGGAAGGGATCGACGGCCAGCAGCAGCAGCGGCGCCAGGGAGGCGGAGGCGGCCGGCGGCAGGCCTCACGCCGTCGACTGCGGCGCGGGCAGCCTTGCACGCCCGTGCCCTAGCCCGTGGACGGGCCTAGGGTTTCCAACCCGGCCCGTTCACGTTTACGGGCTGCCTCCAGCGTTCGGGCTCGGGCCAAGTCATTAATTCGGGCCGTGTTAGGTCGGTTTCGGGTTCGTGGGCCCATAAGAGTGAAACGAGAGCGGTTTGGGCCGTTTCGAGAGAATTGGGTCACGTGGTGTGGGCCCAATCTCGGTTAGAGAAGCCCAATGGCAACGAAAATTAGAAAATAAATTATCTAAATAATTTATTTATTTTCGGGGAGAAACGGGAGATCAACTCGGAGGACTTATTCAAGACCGAAGCCTGTTTCGGATTTTATTATTTAATGTAATAGTTTAGACGGGTCGTCACACCACGAAAAGTGAGTTTTATTTTTGTTCTTATCTCGTTTTTCTTAAGCATGCTATGGATGCAATTTATTTATTATTATAGCATGTCTTGCCTGTCGAGGTGATTAAATATCGCTTAGTCGAGCATGTTTTAGGATTGTCAATATAAGCATGTTTTAAATTTTCTGCGAGCATGGTTTATTTGCTGCGTTTAGAAAATTATGCTTAGGATTATGTGACAACGTGATCTAGCATGTCGACAACCTTTTGAAAGAAAAATACTAAGCAGATAAAAACATTTTTGGTATAGAAAATGTTAAGACCTCCACAACTAACCTTAAGGTGAAGTTTGGTGCGAGTGTGTAAACGTCCACACGAACGTGGCTTGCACATCGTATCGAACGGGTTCGCCAGACTTAGGGTTTCTTAACAAAAATGTTCTAACCAAAATGAGAAGTGGGAGCTTTTCTGAGTAAACGTCCACACGAACGTGGCTTACTCAGAATAGTAACTACGGTTTTCTCTGGAGTTGGTTTTTGAACAAAGATAGCTTAAGGAAAATAGTGTTTTTTCCGAGTTAGGCTAAGATTGTGGTTAAAAGCTTAGATATTAGTTAGAATACAACTCCCCAACGGAGTCCCTTTTCTAATCTAATATGGTCTAGTAAGGTTCAATTAGCTCTATTTGCCATAAGGATAGGTTGGCAAGATAAGTAGAGTTAAAGATCCGAGTATCTGGTTGAACAGTGGGAGCGTAAACGTCCACACGAACGTGGCTTGCGATCTGCATTGTTTGGGCTGTTGAAGGTTTCGAAATTATTGGTTTATCAAAAGGTTACAATAATTTTCGTTACGAATTGATGCATGATCTTTTCTTACTTGTGTCTACGTGTTTATTGCTTTTTCAGATATGACTTTAGGCCCGTTGATAAACATTCTCACTTCGAGTCCTCTCACGGATTCCAACTACATGGAGTGGAGGAAGAATCTCGATGCTGTCCTAGCTGCAGGCGAGTATACTGATATGCTCGCGAGTCCAGCTTCTCCTATCCTTACTGATTCGGCATCACAAGAAGAGAAAGAGGTTCATGAGATTTGGCACAAGAAAAATGATGAGGCTATGAAAATAGTCTTGTCGTCTGTGTCAGATGGGATGCAGTATATGATTAAGCATATGGTGACTGCATACAACATGATAGAGACTCTGGAGTCCTTCTTGGTTGATGAAGTGGTGCCGAAGGCCGAACCAGTTGCAGAGTTTATTCAAGCTGTGAATAAAGCAACAGGAGTTACTCTGACGCATGAAGACGTTAGAAAAATGGTTCGGAATGCAAGGGGAGCTGCGAAGGTGCCTCTCGGTGTTGTAAGGAAACCGAAGTTCAAGGGCAAGTGCTTCATTTGTGGCGAGAAAGGACACTGGAGGGCTGACTGCCCTCTAAAGAAGAAGAATTCTGGTACGTCATTCACATTTGTAACTGAAACATGCTTAGCTGCAAGTTCTACCCAGACTTGGGTAGTAGATACGGGAGCAACTGACCATGTATGTTACTCCTTGCAAGGGTTTCTGCGGACAAGGGAGCTGAGTGATGACGAGATTACCATCTCCATGGGCGATGCATCGAGAGTTGCAGCTGTCGCAGTTGGAGATATTCATTTATTGTTTGATAGTACTGTTTTGGTTTTGAGAGACGTTTTGTATGTGCCTGCTTTTAGGCGAAACTTGTTTTCTGTTTCGAAACTTTTTGTTTACGGATATTCAGTTGTTTTTGATAGAGGCGTTTCTATCATGAAAAACAATGAAGTTATAGTTTCTGGCACATTGTCCCGGTCTCTCTATACCATTACTTGTCCTATGAATGATTCTTCTTCTTATAATGCTTCCTCATCATTGAATACTAAAAAGAGGAAGAATCCGTCTCAAACGAACCAAACTCTATTATGGCACTTACGATTGGGTCACATCAACCAAAAGAGGATTCAAAGGTTGATAAAGGAAGGTGTTTCGGATTTCCAAATAGAACCTTTATCAACGTGTGAATCGTGTTTGGAAGGAAAGATGGTGACTAGACCTTTCAAGTCCATAGGATATCGAGCCCAAGAGCTCTTGGAGTTGGTTCATTCTGACTTGTGTGGACCGATGTCCGTTCAAGCTCGAGGAGGTTACGAGTATTTCGTCACATTTATTGATGACTACTCGAGATACGGTTATATCTACCTGCTCCACAGGAAGTCCAAATGCTTTGATAAATTCAAGGAATTCAAGGCGGAAGTGGAGAAGAGAACGGGTAGAAGTATCAAGTCACTTCGCTCTGATAGAGGTGGCGAGTACCTCGGAACTGAGTTTCGAACTTTCTTGTCAGAAAATGGGATTTCGTCTCAGTTAACTATGCCCGGTACTCCCCAACAGAATGGTGTAGCTGAGAGACGGAATCGTACTCTTTTAGACACAGTTAGATCGATGATGAGCTATGCATCCTTGCCAATTTCGTTCTGGGGATATGCCTTGGAAACAGTAGGTTATCTCCTCAATCTAGTACCTACAAAGACGACAGTTAAAACTCCTTCCGAAATATGGACAGGGCGCAAGCCTAGCTTGGGTCATATTCGGGTTTGGGGATGCCCAGCACACGTGCTGACTAAGGAGGCCGACAAATTGAGGTCTAAGACTGAGGTTAGGCTGTTTGTAGGATATCCAAAGGGAACGAAAGGAGGTTATTTCTATAGTCCCCAGGATCAGAAGGTCATTGTGAGCACCAATGCCCGATTCCTAGAGGAGGACTTTATTAGTAACCATCGGACAAGGAGTGAAATAATGCTCGATGAGTTGCGAGCATCAGCAGCAGCCGAAATTCCAGAACAACCGAGAGTACAAGAGGTTATACCACTAACTGCACCCTTATCCGATACTGTATCTCCACCATCGCTTCGTCGCAGTGGGAGGGTTGTTCGTCAACCGGACCGTTTCATGTTCGTGGGAGAATCCACTTAACTACTCTCGGGTATCGAACATGATGAGATCGACCCCTGGACTTACAAGGAAGCGATGGAGGACGAGGATGCAGATTCCTGGAGAGTTTCTATGGATTCGGAGATAGAATCCATAGTTAACATGGACGTGTACGACCTTGCGGAGCTGCCGGATGGGGTAAAGCCCATCGGTTGCAAGTGGGTGTACAAGAGAAAGAGAGGACCTGACGGGAAGGTTTTAGCCTTCAAAGCTAGATTGGTGGCGAAAGGATTCACTCAGAAAGAGGGAATCGATTACGATGAGACATTTTCGCCGGTTGCCATGCTTAAGTCCGTCAGAATACTCTTGTCCATGGCGGCACATTTAGACCTAGAGGTTTGGCAAATGGACGTCAAGACTGCGTTCTTGAACGGGTACCTTGAAAAAGGTAGGGACATTTATATGCGCCAACCAGAAGGTTATGTGAGAGATGGCCAGGAGCATCTCGTGTGGAAGCTTAAGAAGTCCTTATACGGACTTAAGCAAGCGTCCAGGTCCTGGAACATTCGTTTTGATGGAGTGATTAAATCCTATGGATTTGTCCAGTGCTTAAACGAAAGTTGTGTTTACAGGCTCAGTTCGGACGGAAGCGTGGTATTCTTAGTACTGTACGTAGATGACATACTTCTCATTGGCAACAATGTGAACGTGTTATCAGGCGTAAAGGATTGGTTGTCTGAACAGTTTCAGATGAAAGACTTGGGAAAAGCAGGTTACATCCTAGGGATCAAGGTGATCAGAGATCGCCGTAAGAGGATGTTAGGCTTAAGCCAAGCTTCATATATAGATACTGTGATCGCCCGTTTCAGCATGCAGAATGCCAAGAAGGGTTTTCTTCCCTTCAGACATGGCATACCACTATCTAAGGACATGTGTCCGAAGACACAAGAGGAGATAGAGGGCATGAAGACTATACCGTATGCTTCCGCGGTTGGAAGTCTCATGTATGCAATGCTGTGTACTAGACCAGATATCTGCTATGCGGTTGGCATGGTGGCGAGATATCAGTCTAACCCTGTTCAGGGACATTGGACGGCTGTTAAGCACATTTTAAAGTATCTCAAGAGGACAAGAGATCATGTGCTTGTTTATCAGTCCAATGAGATGATCCCTATAGGGTATACGGACTCAGACTTCCAGGCTGATCGAGATGAGAGGAAATCTACCTCAGGCTATGTGTTTACCTTGGGAGGTGGAGCCGTCACTTGGAAGAGTGTGAAGCAGAAGTGCATCGCAGACTCGACCATGGAGGCCGAATATGTGGCTGCTTGTGAGGCTGCTAAAGAGGCTGTGTGGCTCCTGAACTTCCTTAATGAGCTAGAACTAGTTCCCAGTTTGCCCAGAGGTATCACACTATATTATGATAATGCTGGAGCAGTTGCAAACTGCAAGGAACCTAGGGTTCACAAGGCGAGCAAACACATAGAGAGAAAGTACCATCTCGTACGAGCAATCGTCGAAAGAGGAGAAGTAGAAGTGAAGAAAATCCCTTCAGCGGATAATCTGGTAGATACATTCACAAAGAGCTTACCAGTCAAGGTGTTCGATAAGCATGTCGAAGGGATGGGACTGGAGCGCCTCCCACACTAGTAAACTTTGAGTATAAGTGGGAGAAGATGTGTAATAGATGCTAGATTGTAGACACTTTGCCTTTTGTCACATGATATACTAAAAGTTTGCTTTAGTATAAGTGGGAGATTGATGGATTTGTATACTAGAAAGCAGGCCTTTTAGCTTGTATGCATGTGTTGTCCATAACAACTAACAATCTTCTATCTGATTAAGTATGAATTGTCATCCATGCATCAAACATCTATCCATTATCTCAAAGTTGTAGGCTTTATGGTGTGTTGTAGATCACAGAAGACCATAGTTGCCGGTTCCTCAAGAGATATAAAAGGGTATCACAGTTGAAACAGTTCTGGATATAACTGTCGGTTTAGGCTGTAGTATAGGCTGCATAAGTAGCTTGTCTTGGCTACTTGTCTATACTAGTACGTGCGTGTACTGATAGGATCACGGTGAGGTGTATTCTTCTATTCTGAGCAGATGTAGAAAGAATCAAGACCTCAGTGACTTAAGATGAACCTTAACTCTAGTTGAGTCCTAAGGGTGTATAGTTGTGGTCTGCTTCTTTGATTTACCATGGGTGAGAGTTCAGAGTATCTGCAACTCAATATGCTCCGTATCTTGGGAAGCAACTACAACTAGTACGACTCTTAGTGTAACTGCAACAGAGCACCATATCCTGGTAGAACAGGTTGATCACATCCCCTGAGGAATTCATTAAGGATATCATACCAAACCCTGCAGGTGGATTAATTTCCGGTATGATGAATAAGGAATGAATGGTACTACTCAGGAATAAAAGAAGTTGAATAACACGAGCAGTCAGAAGCTCTAAGTTAATCAACGGATGTGGGATATCTTAAATATGGGGGTCGTTAAGTCTAATACTAGCCCTGAACTCAACAGGGGTAAAACAGGTAATTCAGTACTATTACTCTAGTGGAATGTTTTAGTACTTATGGACTAAATTATACTCTGGGCTGAGTATGGAGAATTTAGCCATTGGGAGGCCTCGGTTTTACCAGCTAGTAGATCCCTGATCTGGCCCAAAAAGCTCAATAGGCCACAGTATAAGGAATTAGTGGGCCACCACTCAGTTGGGCCCAGTATGTGGTGCCAATTGTGCTCATGGGCGGCCAGTCCATAAGTTGCAGGCCTGGCCTGCAACTTAAGCCCAAGTCTCTCTTGGTCTCCTCTATAAATACCCCTCAAGGTCTTGTTCAGACCTAACGATCAGAATAATCGAGTGCACTTAATATTCTGAACAAGAAAAAGGAGGCTAGGGTTAGAGAGAGAGAGACGCGCGGCCGAGCAGCAGTTTTCGGTGGGGATCCCGTTTCCGTGGCTGATTCCGAAGATCGTTGTCCATCCATCGTCAGAATCGAGCAGGGATACAGATCAAAAGATCTATTCGCGAGTTCTCTACTTCTTCAGGTAATCGATCTATAAACCCCCTATGATTCCGCACTAAATTCATAGGAGCATGATAGGTTTAATTCGATAGTTAGATATCCGAAATAGATCCTCGGGCAAACCGATCTTCACCGATCAGATATGGTTCCTTCACAAGGATCACTCACCAAGTCAAATCATTGGAGATCCATCCAAGGGTGTAGTGACCAGAAGTCAAGTGTTTGGAGAAAGTGCCATGTTCAGTTGCTTTCTCTCAAACATTGAGCCATCATGCGTGGAGGAAGCCCTAGCTGATTCCAATTGGGTGATCGCCATGCAAGAAGAGTTGAATCAGTTCACCAGGAACGACGTATGGTACCTCGTGGATCGTCCCAAATTTCAGCATGTTATTGGCACCAAGTGGGTGTTCAAGAACAAGACGGACGAGGACCACAACGTTGTGAGGAACAAGGCGCGACTCGTCGCTAAGGGCTACTGCCAAGAGGAAGGAATCGACTTTGACGAGACCTTCGCTCCAGTGGCACGGCTTGAAGCGATCAGACTATTTCTAGCCTATGCAGCGGCCAAGAAATTCAAAGTCTATCAGATGGATGTGAAGAGCGTGTTCCTCAACGGTGAATTGAAGGAAGAAGTGTATGTGGAGCAGCCACCGGGTTTTGAGCAAGGAGATAAGGTGTATCGCTTGAAGAAAGCCCTATATGGGTTGAAGCAAGCTCCCAGAGCTTGGTATGATACCCTATCCCAATTCCTAGTGGATAATGGATTCCATAAAGGAAAGATAGATCGAACTCTATTCACCATCAATCATGGAGAGGATATGCTATGGGTTCAGATCTACGTGGACGACATCATATTTGGATCACCGAACCAGTCGCTTAGCGAGAAGTTTGGAGAGCTCATGAAGACCAAATATGAAATGTCGATGATTGGCTTGATGAGCTGCTTTCTAGGTCTTCAAGTGAAGCAGCAGGATGATGGTATCTTCATCAATCAAGCTAAGTACACTCGAGATATGCTTGCCAAGTTCAGTGTTCAGCATGCCAAAGCTGTGAAGATTCCAATGAACACGAACTGGAACATGGAGCCAGACATAGATGGGAAGTCTGTGGATGCTACAAACTACCGAGCCTTGATCGATCCCTTCTATATCTCACTGCATGTAGGCCGGATATAGCTTTTGCAGTTGGAGTCTGTGCTCGCTTACAAAGCAATCCCAAGCACAGCCATCTTGAAGCTGCCAAAAGAATTCTTCGATATTTGAAGGGCACTGTCAATATGGGGCTGTGGTATCCAACGGAGGACAATTTGGAACTCACTGGATATTCAGATGCTGACTATGGAGGGTGTCGAATTGATAGGAAATCAACTTCGGGCACGTGTCAGTTCTTGGGAAGCAAGCTGATCTCATGGTTTTCAAAGAAGCAGACAAGTGTAGCTACTTCAACGACTGAAGCCGATTATATGGCCGCTGGAAGCTGCTGTTCTCAAATTATATGGCTTCGTCAGCAGTTGAAGGACTACAGAGTTGAACTCATTCCTATATTCTGCGACAACAACAGTGCGATCTGCATCTCGCAAAATCCAGTGCTTCACACCAGATGCAAGCACATGGAAATTCGACATCACTTCATTAGTGATCATGTCGAGAAGAAGGATATCAAGCTCGAGAAAATTCATACCGATCTCCTGCGAGCAGGTATCCTCATCAAGCCTCTAGCTGAGTCTCGTTTCAATCAGCTATGCATGGAATTAGGGTTGCTAGACCCTGGTAAAGAGTGCTAGATCCAGGATGCACGAAGGAGTGGTCGCTTGTTCTTTTGAGCGTCACCCGCTTCGGTTCTTCACCAACTCAAGCGAGTCACTTCAATTATTCCACTCGCTTGAAGAAGGAGAAATAAGGTGGAGAAAGATGGAGTGTTGGAAGACGTTCCCTACCCGCTTACAGGAATTGTTAAGCCATTGGTTAAGGGGGAACTATTGTTCGCTCTCGGAGCAAGCTACTTCCAAAGCGAGCAAGGAAAGCTGCTACCTAGCCTAGGATTCGTAGCGAGTGGGTGTAAACACTCGCAAGTGCCGTTTCTAGTAACGGTTGTGGGGTCTTGTATCGGGCCTTCCCACGTAAAAATGGTGAAAGCTTAGGCAGGGCTGGCACCTAGACCTTGTGTCCTCTTCCCATCTTTCCGCCGAAGAGGAGCAAGTCTTCTCATCTCCTTCATCGTGGATAAATATTCATTCCCTACTCACTCTTCATTGAGTTGAGCTGCCAGATGTCTATCCATTCCTCCCCCGCTTTGAATTTTGCATCGCTTCAATTAACCCTAGCTTGGGTCAAGCGAGTCGATTGCAAGTTCATTCTGTAGCTTGAAGGAGGAAGCTTGAAGGGTTACCTTTTTCTTCAAAAGGTTGCAGGGCTGGTGACATGCTTCTGCATAAAATACGAGATTGTCTTGTCAGAGCATTCTCATTGTCATCCTATCCTATTCTGCTCTGAGATAAGGACTTGTACTCATCCCCCATTCGTCGTGAATATGTACACTTACGTGAAGCTCCCCTCTGGGTTGTAGTAAGCTTGTGTACTATATTCATTGTCTCCCCCATTCACTTCGATGGAGGACGCTCTAGCTCGTAGAGGAAGATGAATGCCATGAAGATGAATGCCATGAAGTTCTAGCCAAGATGAAGCATCCATCAAGTGAATTCATCAACAAGTGGTACTCAACAAAGGTGGTATCAAAAAGCTTCAAGCGAAATCATCAAGAGGATTCATCAAGTGCTGTCTAATCCTCAAAATGAAGTCCTCAATACGTGGCATCAATCTCCTACGATGTGAGATTGACTCGTAAGTGTTTCAATTTTAAGTACACTAAGTGAGCTGAAGCGTGCTAGAAACCTTCACTCACTATGTGGAAAATATGATATGAATCTGACACAAATACAAAGAGGAAAACACTCTTGTTTATCCTCGAAGTATGTAAGTCAGAAACATTTTAAATTAAGCAAAGAAATTTCATTTCTTATTCCAGTCGCTACAAATGACGAAGCGAGTGCCACATCACTCAAGCAAGTCATCGCAAGCGAGTGCGGAGCAGTCACGCCAAGCGAGTACTTCGCAAGCGAGTAGTAGCCAAGCGGCTACTCTCGAAGCGAGCGGGTACGAAGCGAGGTGTATGAGCTGTCAGCACTCGAGTTCAATATTTCACTTTTTACTTTAGCATTTAATGCAGCGGCGCGTAGACAGAGAAAAGACAGGCGCGTGCAACTTGGTTCAACGAGAAGCGGGAAAATCGCCCTCGATCCAGCCATCGAATCTGAACAGTTCCTAAATCTCATTGGATCGACGCCTATTGGAGAGACAAATCACAGGCTGCCGCGTGGCAACGCCAAGTCAAGTTGGCGGTTCACTTTTCCTGTGAAGACGCCGGACACATCAGATCCATCACCGAGGGTCCGCCGCCTCCGCACAGGATTCTCGAAGATATTACTGTCTTGCCCCTGCCACGTCAGCCGAACCCTAGCTCTATATATATGCAACGACGGAGACCTGCAGAAAAATTTCACAACTCTCTAAAATTGCCATTCTCGTGCAAGATCTGCGCCTCCGCAACTCACGAGTCTCAAATCCCCCAAAACCTTAACCTTTTCACAAATCTCTCTACAAAATAACCATGGGAAAGAAGGAGAAAACCGAAACGATGGAGGAGTTTCTGAAATCCCTCAGTGAAAACATCAATGTAGAACCACACCTCGATGAAGATGTGGTGACGGAAAACGGTTTCTTCCGCAGGGCTGTGACCACGGTCGGCCTGTGGAAGTTCTTCTGAATCTCAAAGAAGGAGAGGAAACGTCAACCTTCACCAATCCACAGGAGAGAAAGCCCGTGGTGGTCGTGTTAAGCAGTCTAGCCCGTGTGTTCGATCTGCCGATGGTCGGACCAGTTTCATTGATAGAACTTGGTATGTCAACTCAAGTGGAGTACGCTCGGTTTGCCAAAAGGAGAGGCGTGAAGTTTGGGATTCCGAAGCTGAGCAACATCAGGAATGATTTAGTTGCTCCGTTCAACTTAATCTGCGAGTTGTACACGAAGTCTGTACTCTGTGGTGTTGGTTCGCTGAGCCAACTGTCAGACACCAAGATCTACGCCACCTCCATCATAGTTGACAGCTTGACAGGGACAAGCTTCAACTGGCACCGCTGGTTCATTAACCAGATTCATGAAGTTGCGGCGGATTTCAAGTACGAAGAGGGAAGTGACAGTGAAATCATTCGCAAGGGGAAATTAAAGTTTTTCTCCAGAATCTCCTACGCCCTGGAGACACTGTTCAAAAACATGAGATGGACAGGCAAGAAGGAGACTGCGGCGTACAAAAAGAACACCATTTACTTTGATTCATGGAAAACGGAGAAGCTCCCAATGGACCGGGACTGCATCAATGTGATAGTCCTCCCTTCTGCTCCAGTCGCTGAATCTTGTAGCGAGGCGGAAGAAGAAATCCAAGCTCCTTCACCATCGAAGCGAGCTCCGAGGAAAGCAAGGTCAAGGCAACCGCAGAGATTGAGAAGTGTAACCACCATAATCGGGACGAGCGAGGCTGAGGAGCAGCCGCTCGAAAAGATAGTGGAAGAAGAGCAACCCCAACCCTCACCAGAAAGAGAACACCAACCCCAACCTTCACCTCCCAAAGAACAAACACCCCACACCCCACAAACTCTAACCCAACAGCCACCCGAACCTCAAACCTCCACCACTGCTCAACCCCATCCCCATAAATCACCCTACTCAATACATGAAGAAGAATCCACTTCTTCACTCCAAGCCCTCAATCTACCCTTCTGCAGTGCTAATATAGAAGGGATGTACTCTTTCTTCGTCCCAACCGCTCAACAAACCGAACCCCAAACCACCCTACCGGAAACCACCCAAGCATCTACACCCAACTCTCCGTCCTCATCAGCAGAATCAGGTGATACCGCCCAAACAGCCGACACCAACTACATCTCAATCCCACCAACTCCACCACCTCCATCTGCAGAACAGAATGCTCTGGAACGGTACGTCAAGGACCGGGAGTAAGCTGCAGAGTTGATTCGCAATCGATACCCTTCAGTGGAGATGACCACTGAATTCTTCATAAGAGCCGTCGATTTCCTCACGTATATCACATACAGAGGAATAGAATACAACAAGATCTTCAATCTCTAGAAGGCTATGAAGGAGGAGGATGTCGAAGCGAAGGAGGTGGAGGCGCTCAATGATCGCACTATTTTCTACCACACAAAAATAGGTATAGTATACGAAAGTACGAGTATCGTATCCACAGGGATTGATATACCGAAACCACACACAATATCTCTACTCTAGAATTAAACTAATGTCTAGGCTTTTAAGAGTTTAAAGATGTGGTATTTATAACTAGACAAATAAATAAAAGACTCAATTAAACAAATAAAGAAATAAACAAATAATAGAGCAAATAATAAATAAAGCAAATAACAAATAAGGCAAATAAACAAATAAGGATAAAACTCAAATAAGGAAAAGTGTTGATTCTAGGGAAGCCTACCTAATCAAATATATGCAAGCAATTAATGAGTACAATAAACCAATTTAATCCAATCTAGACATGATACATGAAAATAACCTAACACTCCGATTAAGGTAATGCAAGTCGTCACCTAATATGATCCTAATATCCTTTCGGACGCATAGATATCAAACTAAGTGCAAAAGAGAATAAGTATCAATGATATAATCAACTAGGTTCAATTATGACACCTAAATTGACTATATGCAAACATATGATAATTCAATTTCAATTAAGACAAATCAAATCATCATACCATGTATTCATGAGATCTATTATGCAATATCCTATCAAGGCATATAAACATAACTATGCATACACAATTAGTGATCAATTAATCATGCATGAGAATAAGCACCACGAAAACATGCATCTAGATTGGAAGGCTAATTGCAAACAAAAACACTCACATAAATTCAATTAGGCATTTAATCCCTAAAATCAACTAAAGAAAATTAGCTATAATTAAAAGAAAGGTAGAAGGAAGAATAAACATAATGAAAAACATAAATAAAAGAAAAAGAGATAGAAAAACTCTTGAATCTTGATGAATCTTCAATCTTCAATGGTCTTCATACATAAAATAAATCTAGATCTAAAGTATAAAAGTAGAGAAAAGAATAAAAACTAATCTAATGTATGTAGGAGAGTGGAGGAACTTTTTTACAATGATAGGTTTAGAGGTATTTATAGGGTAGAAGTTTACATCCAATACCTAATTGTACAAGGAAACCAAGAAAAAGTCAAAAATAGCCTTTTAGAGAAAATCCCGTCTGGAAAACAGGAGGCACCTCTCGACACCTCTCTCGATCGAGAGGTGGGTCGAGAGGGTCGAGAGGGTTCTGCGCAACTTTCTTATTTCGGTCATATCTTCCTCATCCGAACTCCAAATTGACCCCCGTTTTCGCCTACATGCTCCTATCGAACACCTCTTCAATTCTATGCATTCACTTTTCCAGAATAACTTTTCCAAAAAATCGTGAGAAGTCAGAACTTGGGATCAATACTTCATCTCTTCCTTGGTTTCATCGCCTCTTATCTCATCTTGGGTTTTCTCGACTCAAAAGCCCTTAAAACACTCAAAACAACCCAAAAGCGTAATCTAGCTCGAAATAACATAAACAATACAAAACATGAGCTAAACTATCAAAATACGACAAGAAAACGATAATATAACACTTAGATGATAGGGTAAAAATGCACCCTATCAAAATCCCCCAAACTTAAACATTGTTCGTCCCGAACAATAACAAAAACAAAATAAACAGTAGACTCAAGCATTGTGAACTATGTAGGCCTCAAAAAAATTTCAAAAACAAACCAACCTCATGATCAAAACTATGCACACAACCTTAGCATCAATAACACAACCTATTCAACAAATCCAAAATATGCCAATCAATCAAAGAACACTCTCAAACATGTGAAATTGTGTATATGTAAGTGAACACTCAACTCTCTTAAAGAAAAGATGTATAAGATAATGCACATCATAGGGTTCACTCAATATCAATGCAATGCAACATGTTTACCATAGGCTTGCCCCCTTTCTCAACATCTCCACCTAATGTAATATCTACAAACTAGAATCAAAAAGGTCTTTTTTATAAGCTTGTAATGTAGGGACATTGGTTAAGGTAGGGAATATATAGGCTAAGTGACTCAAAAATACTCCAAATCATCAACCTCTTTTCCAACACCAAACAAAGTATGAATTTTCAACTCCATCTTCTACCATCCAACACCAACTACAAAACATCAATATCATAGATGCACATAATACAATTCAAGTTAACTACCCCCTTATGCTTTTATTCTCATTCTCTTCTTTTTCTCTTTTTTTTTTCTTAGAGCTCATCTAATGAATGTTCTTTCTAATGTTGAACAAAGGCTCTATTTTTTTCTTTTCACAACTATTTTTCTAAGCTTATAGGGATAGCTAACTATACTTTAACAAGCATCTAGGTTTTCTTTTCTTTTTCTCCTTCTACACCACAACAAATATTTTTTTTTTTCAACTCCTTCCATACCACCAACCACAACAAACGATACCCATAATCATCCAAACCTCCTATCATCCGGTTTTACAAAGAACGGCTAATAAAGGCTCAAAAGGGGTAAACAAAGGATTATGAACAAGGTTAGTGTATAGGAATCATGTGGCTAAAGAAAGATGGCCTAAGATCATCTCCTAGTTCATAAATATACTAAGGTCTTGATGGAGAAATAAGGCAAGTTCTAGAAACAATGAAGAATGCATGATCACTCAATCAAAGAATAGGCATAAATATGCACCAATAGCTCAAATCTCACGGGTTCAAACTAACTAGTTCCCGACATCATAACACAATTCAAATTCATCAAAATAATTGCGTCGCTTCGCCAAGGTTCCATGCATAATAAAGATCATGAATTTTCTCCAAAAATCAACAAAAAATTTCTATCATCGGCCAAATCCACAATACTATCATCACATGCTTATTCGACTCAACTTAAAATACCTAAGACTCAACAAAAACAAAAACTACTACTAATGAAATATCCAAAAATTAAGCTACAATCCAAGAACCCATGTAAACGAGTTAACAAAGCCACACTTCCCCCTCCCCCAAACTTATTTCGAATCATGATGAAGGAATAAGTTTAAGAAGGAGTGGATAAGTTAACGAGCGTACCTTTCACCGAAGCTAGCTTACTATCGATCTTCTCCTCTTAGTCGAAACCTCGTCAAGAAAACCTACAACTCACAAGCTTCGAAAATTCTTGGATAAAGAGCTTAATAAAGGAAAAGACTCAAAGAAAAACAAAAACGAAAATAAATAAAACAAAAACTGAAAATTAAATAGAGTTGGGTTACCTCCCAACAAGTGCTACGTTTTACGTCTTTAGCCCGACGATACCTCTTATCAAGGTGGATCAAAATAAAAGTTCGTCTCTCCCCCATCATCGAGTTTCTTCATGGCTCCATCAATTGATCTCTTGAATTCGGCTAACTTCAATGGTGGAATGGCTTCCAACTGATTTAAGAACTCGAGAATCTCCTCGCAAGCTCCATCCGGTGCCGGCGGTATAGGTGGTTTCAAGACTTGAACGGCAAAAACATCTTCTCGATGATCATCGGGTCTCTTCATTGCTTCATAGATGGAAATCTTCAATTCCTCTCCATTGACTCTAAATGTCAAATCTCCATCTTGAATATCGATCAAAGCTCTCCCCGTAGCTAAAAATGGTCGTCCTAAGATCAATGGTTGATTCTCATCCTCGGGCATATCCAACACTACAAAATCAGCCGGGAAAACAAGATTCTGAACTTGTACGAGCACATCTTCAACTATCCCCCTTGGATAAGAAACTGATCGATCCGCCATAAGTAGGGAGATAGTTGTCGGCTTCATCTTTCCAATCTTGAGCCGGTTGAAAATAGAGAGGGGCATCAAATTGATGCTAGCACCAAGATCACAAAGGACATTTTGGAAGACATGATCACCGATCTTGCAAGCTAATGTGAACCTCCCGGGATCCTTTTGCTTTAATGGAAGCTTCTTTTGTAGGACCGCGCTACACTCCTCCGTCAAGTTGATCGTCTCAAACTTCCCCCACTTCTTTTTTCCCCGGCAACGGCGCCAAAATTTGATCGCACTATTTTCTACCACACAAAAATAGGTATAGTATACGAAAGTACGAGTATCGTATCCACAGGGATTGATATACCGAAACCACACACAATATCTCTACTCTAGAATTAAACTAATGTCTAGGCTTTTAAGAGTTTAAAGATGTGGTATTTATAACTAGACAAATAAATAAAAGACTCAATTAAACAAATAAAGAAATAAACAAATAATAGAGCAAATAATAAATAAAGCAAATAACAAATAAGGCAAATAAACAAATAAGGATAAAACTCAAATAAGGAAAAGTGTTGATTCTAGGGAAGCCTACCTAATCAAATATATGCAAGCAATTAATGAGTACAATAAACCAATTTAATCCAATCTAGACATGATACATGAAAATAACCTAACACTCCGATTAAGGTAATGCAAGTCGTCACCTAATATGATCCTAATATCCTTTCGGACGCATAGATATCAAACTAAGTGCAAAAGAGAATAAGTATCAATGATATAATCAACTAGGTTCAATTATGACACCTAAATTGACTATATGCAAACATATGATAATTCAATTTCAATTAAGACAAATCAAATCATCATACCATGTATTCATGAGATCTATTATGCAATATCCTATCAAGGCATATAAACATAACTATGCATACACAATTAGTGATCAATTAATCATGCATGAGAATAAGCACCACGAAAACATGCATCTAGATTGGAAGGCTAATTGCAAACAAAAACACTCACATAAATTCAATTAGGCATTTAATCCCTAAAATCAACTAAAGAAAATTAGCTAGACATAATTAAAAGAAAGGTAGAAGGAAGAATAAACATAATGAAAAACATAAATAAAAGAAAAAGAGATAGAAAAACTCTTGAATCTTGATGAATCTTCAATCTTCAATGGTCTTCATACATAAAATAAATCTAGATCTAAAGTATAAAAGTAGAGAAAAGAATAAAAACTAATCTAATGTATGTAGGAGAGTGGAGGAACTTTTTTACAATGATAGGTTTAGAGGTATTTATAGGGTAGAAGTTTACATCCAATACCTAATTGTACAAGGAAACCAAGAAAAAGTCAAAAATAGCCTTTTAGAGAAAATCCCGTCTGGAAAACAGGAGGCACCTCTCGACACCTCTCTCGATCGAGAGGTGGGTCGAGAGGGTCGAGAGGGTTCTGCGCAACTTTCTTATTTCGGTCATATCTTCCTCATCCGAACTCCAAATTGACCCCCGTTTTTGCCTACATGCTCCTATCGAACCCCTCTTCAATGCTATGCATTCACTTTTCCAGAATAACTCTTCCAAAAAATCGTGAGAAGTCATAACTTGGGATCAATACTTCATCTCTTCCTTGGTTTCATCGCCTCTTATCTCATCTTGGGTTTTCTCGACTCAAAAGCCCTAAAAACACTCAAAACAACCCAAAAGCGTAATCTAGCTCGAAATAACATAAACAATACAAAACATGAGCTAAACTATCAAAATACGACAAGAAAACGATAATATAACACTTAGATGATAGGGTAAAAATGCACCCTATCACTCAACTTCATCGGAGCTGATGGCTTCCACGTGTTCATTAATGAGGCCAACTACTGGGAGATGCTTGACGCCAGAGTAGTGCGTGAATACCCAGATGCATCTGTCCCAGAACATGTGCCTTCAAAGCATGAACTCCGATTGATGATGGAGCACGAGTTGGAAGTGGAGGCGAAGGAGGTGGAAATCTCCAACCTTCAGAGTGAGATCACAAAGAAGGAGGGGGAGCTGACAACTAAGGTGTTGGAAGTCACTAATCTGCGTGCAGATTTTGACAAGAGGAGGAGTGAGCTGGAGGAGAAGGTCGAGGAGAAGGAGAAGTTGCTTGCGGAGAAGGAGAATCTGTTGGGAGAGAAGGTGAAGCGAGCGGAGGAGTCGGAGAAAGATGCTCAAGAGTCCAAGCAACTGCTTGAGGCTGAGCGAAGCAGGCTAAGAGAGGTGAATGCCAAGCTTGTGGCATTGGAAGGTGAGAAGAAGGAATTGAGGAGGAAGTTGGAGAAGGAGAGGAAGGAGTTGGATAAGAAGAAGGAAGAAGAGATCAAGCTAAGTAGTGAGCTGAACAGGGCCAAACTGAAAATTCACGGCCTTGAGAAGGAGATTCAGGTGCTCAACAGCAAGCTTGATGAGGCAAATGCTGAGCTAACAAGCAGGAGGAAGGCAGGCATTGATGTAGTCCTCAAGCAAGCTCAGCTTGCTGTCGAAATCAACAGAGCTCAAAAGAAGGCAGGAGAATTTGCAGTAAGAATGGCCGGAGCTGCTCAAGTCTACATCACACTGAAGCAAAAACAGAATGCCATTGCTACTGCTCAAGCTGAAATGGAGGCGTCGCAGGAGTTCCTCAACCTCAAACTACAGGAAGAGCGTAAGCTAATCCGTGCAGACATTGAAGCTGAGCTAGATGATCGCTTCAAAGCAGTGGAGCCGTTGGAGAGATTAATGGTCTCTGTGACGGAGAGGGAGCAGCAATGCAAATATCTGCTTGAGGAAATCTCCATCAAAACCTCAGAGATCGTGCTCTCCAAAAAGCATGTTTTTGCGGAGCGTGCTGAGAAGGTGCTCCAAGCTGTTCTGAGCAGAGTCAACGACATACACCAATCCATCAGCGGAACGGTGACCATCCCAGCCCCTGGCAGTCTTGATGATGCCAAAAAGGGGGAAATTATTGTGAGATCAACCGAACTTGGAAGAGAAGGTGGAGAAGGAAGTAGTGGAGTGAAGATTTTGGAAGGAGGAAGTGAGTGCGCGATCGAAGCCAGTGGCTCGATCGCAGGTGGAAGTGGAATCGGAGGAGAAGTAGTGGAGAGGATTGAAGCAGGAGGCTTGATCCTAGGGGGAAGTGGCGTTGGAAGTGGAGGAGCAGATGAAGAGATGGATGAAGCTCGGGCAGAGCTGGCGAGGAAGAAAGGGAAAGACAAGCTCCTTGAAGAGCCTCGAAAGCCAGCTGCCGGGAAGTTGCTTGGCTCTTCTATAGCCACTCATCCTCCAGTTGCTTCAATACTGACCAAAGAGCAAAAGGAGCTGCAAATCCTTGAGGATGAAGCAATTGCCCACGCAATGGAGAAGGAACTTGACCTTCCGCAGAGAGCCCTAATGGAAAGCTTGCAGGAAGGCGCTTCAGGTTCATCCTCACAAGTGCCCGCTCCAGCTGCGAAGCCCGCTTCGACTACGGTTGAAGCTGCCTCTGCCAGTCAAGTGATCACTCCATCCCCATCCATTGCAAAGTCAGATATGCCTCCACCGCCTCCACCGAAGCAGACCTTGAAACGGACTGCACCTGAGTCCAGAGAAGAGGACCCTGCAGCCAAGCGCCGGAAGATTCAGCAGGCCATTACTGAAAAATCCAGTCGCTTGGAGAGGAGACAAAAGCAGGGAGAAGAGAAGAAGAAGAGGAAGGAGAAGGACGAGGAGGTGAGGAGGAAGAGGCTAGAGAAAATAGATGAGTGGATTGAGTCGCACTGGAATGAAGTGAGACTCATCCAGTCCGCTATCGCAAGAAGCGGCTACATTCCTCACACTCCTGAGGAATCTGAAGCTGTGCAGGCCCAAGCTTGGATGGACACCTGCCGGGTCACCACGACGGAGATGATCAACTCCGGCCGCTACCCTCACAGAGAACATGACTACATTCGCAAGCGTGTCAATGAGATGCTGCCCAAATGGAGCACTGACACTAGTGCAAAATTCAACTCAGTCATGAAGGAGTTGAAAAGCAGAACGGAGGAGGAGCTGGCCATGCGGAGAGATCACCATCCTGACTCGAGGCAAATCGAGGACTTCATCCCGAGGGACCTTCTTGAGACCTGGCTTATCTTGAAGGAAAAATTCATCAAGGCCTACTACTACTGGCAAGTAGTGCCTTATCAGGATAAGTGCTCAAGATTGGATGCTCTCAACAACTTCCTGTGCCACTTCAACGAACGGCTACGGCGGAAAATCTTTACTTTGGTGGAGCAAGCTGATCCTTTACCTCTCATCGTTAAGGTGCCCGCAGTAAAGGAGTATCCCATGCCGTTTCAGCCGAATTCCTTGGTTCCCAACCGAAGGATTATGTTTGGTGTCATTTTGTTAGGTTTTAGTCGTTATTTATTATTTGTTTTTGTGTCGTTTTTGAGTCGTTTTGTGTCTTTATAGCTATGATTTGGGTGTTTCGAGTATTTTACTTGTTAGGGATCATGGGAGCCGAAAGAAGGAGAAAGAACGAGAAAAGGAAGAAAAAGGAGTGCAAAACTGGATAAAGTGCGCGGATGAGTTGGAGCGCCCGCTCCGTGGAGTTGGAGCGCTCGCTCCATGAACAGTACCCGAAGGATTTGCATGGCCTAGTTGGAGCGCCCGCTCCAGTTCGAGGATTCAGGATGGATTTTACGCAGCCATTATGGAGCGCCCGCTCCAGATGTTTGGAGCGCTCGCTCCATGTCGCGTTTTCATAATTAATTTCCTAGTTGGGATCAAACTCTTACCTTGTTATATATATGCCATTAGGGCACGAATTTGGGACAATCTTTTACCTTAGTTTTTCAGTTCTAAATACTTTAGCTTTAGTTTTTATTGCTTTCTTTTGTTCGGATCCGGATTCCTCGTTTAGTTCGTTTAATTCAAGTTCTTCGTTCTTCGTCTTAATTTCGTAAGTTATTTTATTGCTTTCGTTTATTTGCTTTAATTACTTGTTTTAGTTTTAGATTCGTTTTCTTAATTGCTTCGTTTTATTTCTTTAGTTTAATTTCGTTCGTTCGGTTTTCAAAGTCTAGTTTAGATTCGTTTTTATTTCGTCTTCAATTCTCTTGTTTTTCAATGTTCTTAGAGTTAGATTTATTTATTTAATTTCCAGATTTTCAAATTAGTTTAATTATGCTTAGATTCGTTATTGCTTTCTTTATTGCTTTCTTTTCGATTCATGCCTAGGTAGTTAGTTTAATTGTTTTCTTTTAATTTAATTCTCTAGTTTACTTAGTTCAATTTATTTCCAGCTTTCTAGATTAGATTTATTTGCTTTGATTTAATTGCTTTGATTTATTTTCTTGTCTTGGATTTAAAACCAAAAACCCAAAAATTCTATTTACTTGCTTTCTTAGTTTAGGTTGTTTTTACTACACAGTTATTTGCCCTGTTAAGTTTTCCTTGAGATTCGACTTAGGTTTTTACTTACTAGTGTTACGATAGGATTTTGTTCTATTGCAAACACTTTTTAGTGAAACAGATTATCGATAAGGAAGTTGATGAAGCTCTGAGAATGGAGCGCAGGTGGAGACCAAGTCAGCACAACATCATGACAATGGAGGTGAATGTCATGTCTGCATATTACATCAAGGAAGTGATAGAGGAGAAGAAGAAAGAGGAGGAGGTGACAGAGGAAGAGAAGAAGGAGAAAGACGAGGCTGCAGGAAACCCTTGAGTTTCAAGTCTCGATATTTTGTGAACTGTGTTCATATATCTCATATTTATTTTCTGTCAACTCTTGTGCATTTACAAGCTTTGTGAATGCCTTTTTATTATGCTACAAAACTCAAACATCTTAACCGAAAAAAAAGGGGAAAGGAACTTAAAAGAAAATTTCAAACGAACATGCAAAGGAAGCAGTCGCTTGAAGTTCCTTCCACGGTTACGTAGGCTAAACCTCTTAGTCTAAAAATTTTTTTTGGGTTTTGGCATCATCAAAAAGGGGGAAATTGTTGGGAATTGTTAAGAACAAAGTGTTAAGGGGGAACTCCTATGGGACACA
Source organism: Thymus mandschuricus (assembly GCA_029379335.1). Classification (NCBI taxonomy): domain Eukaryota; kingdom Viridiplantae; phylum Streptophyta; class Magnoliopsida; order Lamiales; family Lamiaceae; genus Thymus; species Thymus mandschuricus. The sequence continues at coordinate 13,308,890 of CM057081.1, read as the reverse complement.
TCGAAGTGAGTCAAAAGTCTGTTTTGATTTGATCCCAAAACCCCAAAGTGTTCTATTCCCAAACGACCCATTTTTGATGTAGAAAATAGGTTAGAAATTTTTCTAAGCCTATACTGTTAGGATGGCTTCATTTTGCTTTAGTCTCTTAGGATTTTAGACTGCAGAAAAGTCCAAGTGAAGGCCACTCGCTCAAGTGTGTTTTCCAAACGAAGCGAGTCTACCGAGTCGAAGTGAAGCGTGCCGAAGAATAGTGAAGCAAAGCGAGCGCTACAGTGGAATCGAAGCTAGTCCACCAAAGCGAAGTGAAGCAAGCGCTACAGAAGCCGAAGCGAGTCAACATGGGTCAACTTCTACTAAAGCAGTCACTTCGAGAACTCACTTCCCAAGTACTCGCTACAGTATGGCCCCGAAGCGACTCGATTCGTAGCGGACGCTAAGAGACTGAAGTGAAGCGAGCCACTACCTACCAGAAAGCGACAGCCCAATTCCCGCTCCAATTTTGAACTCCAGTCAACTAGAGATCTTCGCATTAATTACGAGATCTCCACGTGTCGAACGCGGAGAGGAGCAGAGGAGTTGACTGCCAGGCCGACAGGGCGCCGCTACAGTACTGGCTCGCTCCGAGTTCCAGTCTCATCGGAACTCGTCTTCACAACCTTCACACTTAGAGTCTAAGCCCATTCCATATCCAAGCTTAGAAGAAGAACTCTAGCCATCTTTGCATCTACTGTAAAGAGTTCTTCATAGTGTGTCGTCGTAAACCAAAAACCCTAAGTTTTTGTGTTCGTCGTCGTTAGGTTGTTTCGATCCAAGGCCCTACTTTCATCGATTGTAGAAGCCTCGATCATAGAGTCTAGATCCAAGCTTGCACTTACATCGTTTGTGTAAAGCTCGATCGAAGCTAGGCTGTAAGGAGAGCCCGCAATCTCCCTGTCGTCGGACTGAAGCGAGTGAAGCTTCCAGTCCAGTTTAGGTTTTTGGTGTGAACCCGGAATCATCCAGCGTCTGTCAGATCCAAGCGAGTGAAGCTCGATCTCGACTAGGTTTTTGAAGGACCCGTAACCTTCAAGTTCTTGAGTGAAGAGAACAGTTGCTTCGTGCAACAAGTGGACGTAGGAGCTTTATCTCCGAACCACTATAAACCCTGTGTCATATCTCTCTAACCCTAAACTCTTTATTTTCCTTGTTTGATTATACATTGCACTTGCATCTAAACAAACATAACTTGGAAATTTTAAATACTTAGGAAAGATATTAGCTCACCAAATTCCGCACTAAGAGTAAAGTCTCACTCTTGATCAAGCTCTAAGCTTAGGTCAAGAGAATCTTTATTGCTTTAGATCTAGCTCTCGGCTGGGTCTTAGTACTTCTTACGAGCACTTTACTTTATACTCTGAGTTAAGGATTTGAAGTTAAAAATTTCAAAATACGTATTCACCCCCCCTCTACGTATTTTTCCTATAACAAACCGGGACCAACATAAAGCCCATCAGTTGCAAGTGGGTGTACAAGAGAAAGAGAGGACCTGACGCGAAGGTTTTAGCCTTCAATGCTAGATTGGTGGCGAAAGGATTCACTCAGAGAGAGGGAATCGACTATGATGAGACATTTTCGCCGGTTGCCATGCTTAAGTCCGTCAGAATACTCTTGTCCATGGCGGCACATTTAGACCTAGAGGTTTGGCAAATGGACGTCAAGACTGCGTTCTTGAACGGGTACCTTGAAAAAGGTAGGGACATTTATATGCGCCAACCAGAAGGTTATGTGAGATATGGCCAGGAGCATCTCGTATGGAAGCTTAAGAAGTCCTTATATGGACTTAAGCAAGTGTCCAGGTCCTGGAACATTCGTTTTGATGGAGTGATAAAATCCTTTGGAATTGTCCAGTGTATAAACGAAAGTTGTGTTTACAGGCTCAGTTCGGACGGAAGTGTGGTATTCTTAGTACTGTACGTAGATGACATACTTCTCATTGGCAACAATGTGAACGTATTATCAGGCGTAAAGGATTGGTTGTCTGAACAGTTTCAGATGAAAGACTTGGGAGAAGCAGGTTACATCCTAGGGATCAAGGTGATCAGAGATCGCCGTAAGAGGATGTTAGGCTTAAGCCAAGCTTCATATATAGATACTGTGATCACCCGTTTCAGCATGCAAAATGCCAAGAAGGGTTTTCTTCCCTTCAGACATGGCATACCTCTATCTAAGGACATGTGTCCGAAAACACAAGAGGAGATAGAGGGCATGAAGACTATACCGTATGCTTCCGCGGTTGGAAGTCTCATGTATGCAATGCTGTGTACTAGACCAGATATCTGCTATGCGGTTGGCATGGTGGCAAGATATCAGTCTAACCCTGGTCAGGGACATTGGACGGCTGTTAAGCACATATTGAAGTATCTAAAGAGGACAAGAGATCATGTACTTGTTTATCAGTCCAATGAGATGATCCCGATAGGGTATACGGACTCAGACTTCCAGGCTGATTGAGATGAGAGGAAATCTACCTCAGGCTATGTGTTTACCTTGGGAGGTGGAGCTGTCACTTGGAAGAGTGTGAAGCAAAAGTGCATCGCAGACTGGACCATGGAGGCCGAATATGTGGCTGCTTGTGAGGCTGCTAAAGAGGCTGTGTGGCTCCTGAACTTCCTTAATGAGCTAGAACTAGTTCCCAGTTTGCCCAGAGGTATCACATTATATTGTGATAATGCTGGAGCAGTTGCAAACTGCAAGGAACCTAGAGCTCACAAGGCAAGCAAACACATAGAGAGAAAGTACCATCTCGTACGAGCAATCGTCGAAAGAGGAGAAGTAGAAGTGAATAAAATCCCTTCAGCGGATAATCTGGCGGATCCGTTCACAAAGAGCTTACCAGTCAAGGTGTTCGACAAGCATGTCAAAGGGATGGGACTGGGGCGCCTCCCACGCTAGTAAACTTTGAGTATAAGTGGGAGAAGATGTGTAATAGATGCAAGATTGCAGACACTTTGCCTATTTGTCACATGATATACTAAAAGTTTGCTTTAGTATAAGTGGGAGATAGATGGATTTGTATACTAGAAAGCAGGCCTTTTAGATTGTATGCATGTGTTGTCCATAGTCACTAACAATCTTCTATCTGATTAAGTATGAATTGTTATCTATGCATCAAACATCTATCCATTATCTCAAAGTTGTAGGCTTTATGGTGTGTTGTAGATCACAGAAGACCATAGTTGCCGGTTCCTCACAAGATATAAAAGGGTATCACAGTTGAGACAGTTCTGGATATAACTGTCGGTTTAGGCTGTAGTGTGGGCTTCATAAGTAGCTTGTCTTGGCTACTTGTCTATACTAGTACGTGCGTGTACTGATAGGATCACGGTGAGGTGTATTCTTCTATTCTGACCGAATGTAGAAAGAATCAAGACCTCGGTGACTTAAGATGAACCTTAACTCTAGTTGAGTCCTAAGGGTGTATAGTTGTAGTCTGCTTCTTTGATTTACCATGGGTGAGAGTTCAGAGTATTTGCAACTCAATATGCTCCGTATCTTGGGAAACAACTACAACTAGTACGACTCTTAGTGCAACTGCAACAGAGCACCATATCTTGGTAGAACAGGTTGATCACATCCCCTGAGGAATTCATTAAGGATTATCATACCAAACCCTGCAGGTGGATTAAATTCCGGTATGATGAATAAGGAATGAATGGTACTACTCAGGAATAAAAGAAGTTGAATAACACGAGCAGTCAGAAGCTCTAAGTTAATCAACGGATGTGGGATATCTTAAATATGGGGGTCGCTAAGTCTAATACTAGCCCTGAACTCAACAGGGGTAAAACAGGTAATTCGGTACTATTACTCTAGTGGAATGTTTTAGTACTTATGGACTAAATTATACTCTGGGCTGAGTATGGAGAATTTAGCCGTTGGGAGGCCTCGGTTTACCAGCTAGTAGATCCCTGATCTGGCCCAAAAAGCTCAACAGGCCACAGTATAAGGAATAAGTGGGCCACCACATTATTGGGCCCAGTGTGGGCGCCAATACTGCTAATGGACACCCAATCCATGTGTTGCAGGCCTGGCCTGCAACTTAAGCCCAAGTCTCACTTGGTCTCCTCTATATATACCCCCTCAAGGTCTTGTTCAGACCTAACAGTCAGAATATACGAGTGCACTTAAATATTCGGAACAAGAAAGGGAGGCTAGGGTTAGAGAGAGAGAGAGAGAGACGCGCGGCCGGGCAGTAGCAGTTCGGTGGGGATCCCATTTTCCGTGGCTGATTCCGAAGTTCGTTGTCCATCCAACGTCAGAATCGAGTAGGGATACAGATCAGAAGATCTATTCGCGAGTTCTCTACTTCTTCAGGTAATCGATCTATAACCCCCTATGATTCTGCACTTAATTCATAGGAGCATGATAGGTTTATATCGATAGTTAGATATCCGAAATAGATCCTCGGGCGAACCGATCTTCACCGATCAGATATGGTTCCTTAGACGGCAGCTTCTCCAATGAATGACGGCGAGGCTCAGTGGCGATCGGAGCGGCAGTGGCAACTACGAAGACGGCGAACTGATGGCGGCGGCGACTGACTGCTGTAAGTCGGTGGCGGCTGACAAACTGCGGGCGGCGGATGCAGTGACTGAGGACTACAGGCGACGACGGCAAACGGACTACGGCGGCGGATGGAGGTTTGATGGCGGAGGATTGATTTTATTCTCTTGCTGTATGAAGAATAGAAAAGTGAGGTCAAGGATAAAAAATTAGGGTATATGGCAGAGAGAAATTTGAATCAGAAAAGAATTGGGGGGCCGTCAGGGGTTGGACGGTCGCCCAACCCGGGTTGGACGCCCGTCCAACTCGGGAAACTGAGGTCGAGTGTGTTAGTGTTGGACGCTCGTCCAACACATGGGACTGAGCTCGAGCGTGGATTGTTGGACGCTCGTCCAACTCGGGTTGGATGCCCGTCCAACTCTCAATTCTGCACAAAACTCGATTTTTTCCCCGTCTCGAGCTCTCCTTGTCATAACAGTCCTTGTAGATTACTCCCTGCATGAAAAATAAAAAGAAAAACAAACGAAAACAACGAAAATTATAAAATAACAAAATAATAAAATAATTCCTACTCTATTTATTTTTATATTTTTTTTACGTGGGATGCCTCCCACCAAGCGCTTGTTTATCGTCATTAGCTTGACGTACCAAATATTCAAGTGGAAAGTGGGGGTCGGAGATGAGAATCGTCTCCACTGTTTGTGGCTATGTCATCCCTTCGATGTAAGGCTTCAATCGTTGCCCGTTGACCGAGAAGATGTATCCTGAATCCGCGTTCTTGATCTCCACCGCGCCATGAGGGAAAACTTGCACCACCGTGTATGGACCTCCCCAACTAGACTTTAGCTTACTCGGAAATAAACGAAGACGAGAGTGAAAGAGAAGTACCTTCATTCCGGGTTTGAACTCCTTGTAGGCTATTCGTCTATCATGAAAACGCTTCACCTTGTCCTTTGTAGATCTTGGCGTTGTCATAGGCTTTATTTCTTAGCTCATCGAGCTCCTCCATTTGCAAGACCCTTCGATCGTGTACGTCATCGAGATCGAAGTTGATGCGCTTGAGGGCCCAATACGCCTTGAACTCAATCTCAACGGGCAAGTGGCACAACTTACCATAGACGAGCCTATAGGGACTCATCCCTAGAACACCTTTGTAAGCCGTGCGATATGCCCACAGGGCATCGCTCAATTTCTTGGCCCAATCCTTCCTTAATGGTTTCACAGTCTTCTCAAGGATCCCTTTGATTTGCCGATTGCTCATCTCCGCTTGCCCCGAAGTTTGTGGATGATAGGGAGTTGCCACCTTGTGAGTGATGGCGTTCTTCTTCATGAGCTTTGCGAACAATTTGTTGCAAAAGTGTTTACCCCCATCACTAATGATCACACGAGGGAAACCAAACCTACACAAAATGTTTTCCTGCACAAACTTCAAGACAACGTGAGAGTCATATGTCTTAGTGGGGATAGCTTCAACCCACTTAAACATGTAATCGACATCAAGTAAAATATACTCAAATCCATGAGACTTGGGAAAAGGACCCATAAAATCAATTCCCCACTCATCAAATACCTCAACCACCAAGATAAGATTTAAAGTCATCTCATTGCGTCGACTAATCGAGCCGACGCGTTAACAACGATCACAAGAAAGGTAAAAGGCTTGGGCATCCTTAAAAAGAGTGGCCCAATATAGCCCACTTTGAAGTACCTTATGTGCAGTCTTTTGCCCACAAAAATGGCCTCCACTAGCTTCCTCGTGACAATGTCGCACCACCTCGGTTTGCTCATGGTCGCGAACGCACCTTCGAATCACCTCGTCCTTTCCAAGCTTGAACAAGTGGGGGTCCTCCCAATAGTATTGCCTCCACCATTTGAGGCAAGGATCTTCCTTCAATGTATGGCTTCAATCTTTGCCCGTTGACTGAGAAGATGTATCCCGAATCCTCGTTCTCCACCGCACCATGGGGAAACACTTGCACCACCGTGTATGGACCTCCCCACCTAGACTTAAGCTTACCCGAAAATAATCGAAGACAAGAGTGAAAGAGAAGTACCTTCATTCCAGGTTTGAACTCCTTGTAGGCTATTTGTCTATCATGTAGACGCTTTACCTTGTCCTTGTAGATCTTTGCATTATCATAGGCTTCGTTCCTTAGCTCATCGAGCTCCTCCATCTGCAAAACACTTCGATCATGTGCATCCTTGAGATTGAAGTTAATGCGCTTGAGGGCCCAATATGCCTTGAACTCTATCTCTACGGGCAAATGGCACGACTTACCATAGGCAAGCTGTTAGGGACTCATCCCTAGCATGCCTTTGTAAGCCGTTCTATATGCCCATAGAGCGTCGTTCAATTTGTTGGCCCAATCCCTCCTTGATGGCTTCACCGTCTTCTTAAGGATCCCTTTGATTTGTCGGTTGTTCGTCTCCGCTTGTCCGAGGTTTGTGGATGATAAGGAGTCACCACCTTGTGAGTGATGGCGTTCTTCTTCATGAGCTTCTCGAACAACTTGTGCAAAAATGTTTCCCCCCATCAATTATGATCACACGAGGGAAACAAAACCTACACAAGACATTTCCCTGCACAAACTTTAAGACAACGTGAGAGTCACATGTCTTAGTGGAGATGGCTTCAACCTACTTAGACACGTAATCAACGGCAAGTAAAATATACTCGAATCCATGAGACTTAGGAAAAGGACCCATAAAGTCTATTCCCCAAACATCAAATACCTCAACCACCAAGATAGGATTAAGTGCCATCTCATTGCGTCGACTAATCGAGCCGACGCGTTGACAACAATCACAAGAAAGGTAGAAGGTTTGGGCATCCTTTAAAAGAGTGGGCCAATATAGCCCACTTTGAAGTACCTTATGTGCAGTCTTTTGCCCACCAAAATGGCCTCCACTCGGTTCCTCATAACAATGTCTCAACACCTCGGCTTGCTTATGGTTGGGAACGCACCTTCGAATCACCTCGTCCTTCCCAAGCTTGAACAAGTGGGGATCCTCCCAAAAGTATTGCCTGCACAAATGAAGAAACCTTTTCTCTTCTTGAGCATTAAGGACGGGTTTAGTGTCCTTATCGGCCAAGTAATTAGCAATATCGGCAAACCAAGGGGCAACATCCACTTCATTCACATTTTCGAAAGGAAAAGAATCGCATATATCATCAAGAGAAGCATAAGAGGGAGGTGAATCAAGATGAGAGAGATGGCCGGCCACTAGATTATTACTACCTTTCCTATCACGAATTTCGATATCAAACTCTTGTAACAATAAGAACCATCTAATCAACCTAGGTTTTGTTTGGGCTTTAGTCAAAAGATGTTTTAATGCACCATGATCACTATAAATAATTACCTTAGACCCTATGATATATGATCTAAATTTATCTAAGGCAAAAACAACAGCAAGCATTTCTTGTTAGGTGGTGGTGTAATTCACTTGAGCAGGATTAAGAGTTAAACTAGGATAGTAAATCACACGAAGCATCTTATCGACTCTTTGACCCAAAACAACACCCACAACATTATTAGAAGCATCACACATGATTTCAAAGGGCAATGACCAATCGGGACCAACAACGACAAGCGCAGAGATAAGTTTTTCTTTGAGGGTAAGAAAAGCATGCATACAAGAATCACCAAAGTGAAAAGGGTCATCTTGAGCAAGGAGACGGCAAAGAGGTTGGATAATTTTAGAAAAATCCTTAATAAATCGTCTATAAAAGCCCGCATGACCAAGGAAACTCCTAATACCTTTGACATCACTAGGTGGTGTCAATTTTTCAATCACCTCCACTTTCGCTTTGTCGACCTCTATACCCTTACTCGAGACCACATGACCCAAAACAATACCACTTTTAACCAAAAAATGACTTTTCTCCCAACTCAAAGTAAGACCACTATCAATACACCTCTTAAGAACTCTCTCAATTTTCAGCAAGCAATCATGAAAAGACGAACCAAAAATAGAAAAATCATCCATAAAAATCTCAACAAAGTCTCCAATAAATTCTGAAAAAATAGACATCAAGCATCTTTGGAACGTACCCGGTGCATTGCAGAGACCAAATGGCATCCTTCGATAAGCATAAGTCCCAAAAGGACTTGTAAAGGCCATCTTTGCTTGATCCTCCGGAGCTATCGCAATTTGGTAATAACCTGACAAGCCATCAAGAAAACAATAAAATTCCTGCGCGGCTAATTTATCTAACATTTGATCAATGAAGGGTGATAGATCCGGGTTAGAGATCCACAACAATTTAGGGTATTGTTCATCATGTTTTGCAAAGAGCATTTATAGATAAAGCGTTAAAGCAGTAAAGAGCGAGAGATTCATGCGTATGGAAAAGCCATAACCAAGCATTTTGTGCAGGGTAGGATGTGTGTAGCAACAGCGAGTAATAGTTGAGCTATAGGCAACGGATAAAGGGCGTATTTAGCCATAAACTAGCAAGATTCATGGAGTTTTGCATTCATACAAGCAGATAACGAAGAAGCGAGGTAGGAGAAAGAGAGAAACGAGGAGCGCGGGGCTCCGTTGGGCCTCATTCCCCTATAAGTGATGAGGGTTTTACCTTAAGTTCAAAGTGGTGTATGTAAGAAAGAGATTCTTCTCGGCATTGAGAAGAATAGATGGATGTAAAAGCGAACTACGGCTTCCCGGAAGAAGGTTTTGCCCGCCTTGACTTGCCTGAGCTCGGAGGAGCTCGTCAGAGAGAGTATTGAATGAAACAATACACAAAGGTGTGTGTTGTTTGTAGAGAATGATGATGTTATGGTGCGTTCACTTAGTATTTATAGGCGTGGGGAGGGTGAAAAGTGATCATTCGTGTAAAGGAAGGACAGAAAGGTAATTCCCAGGCAGACAAGATTCCCTCTGCCATGAGTGTAGTGGTCCTTACTCTATGATATGTAGAGTCATGTGGATTGTGCATGGCACGGAGCCTTAGGTCCTGCCAGGTGCCTGTAAAGTTTGATAAGATCCTTCGCCGTAGACAGATGCTAACGGATCCCGCATAGCTTTTGGGCATATGACCTCACAACTTCTATACCAGCTAGGACCTGGTCAGATCCTGCTTATTCCTATGTGAGGTTGGGCGCCTGCGACATCGCATAAGATGCTTTTACTCCCTATTGAAAGAATGTCACGCGGCGAGGCTGATATTTCATCCCTATCAGCTACTCCCCCCCCCCCCCCCCCCCCCCCCCCCCCCAAGTTCAGAAGCATGCTATATTAGCTTCTGGCAAGGTGTTAGTGGGGAAAAGTTATATGATAATGCCTTAGTGTTTTGTAGTACAGGAAACAATGCGACGTTTAGCCTTCCGAGAACAGAAAAATACAAAGATTCTGACTCTCTTTATATTTCACAGGAGATGATGCTTCTTCTTTTTCTCCCCTCTCTTCTTTTTTTTTTTTTTAGGGCGCGTGTGCAGGGGATAATTCCCGTTTTAGGGTATTAATTAAATCTCGGGGCGTTGGGAGAAGCACGCCTTTTCCTCTCCCTTCTTCTAAAATTTATGAGTAGTAACTACTCACTTTTCTTTATATTCGCCAAACTTCCAGAAGAGAAGAAACCCTTCCCTTTTCCTTTCAATTCCCCGGAGCTTTTCCTCTCTACTACACAGGTATTTTTCTGCATTTTGCCTTTCTCTTAGACTTTCCGCTATCGTCCCTTTAGATGAATGCCATTAAATCCTCCTCTTATCGACGAGGTACTTCCGGTCATCAGGGTCATAACCGGTCCACTAGATCCGCTTCTGGATCTGAGGCACAAAAGGTGGACGTCGGGAACAAACCCAAGAAACAACTTCTTCCCAAGGAAAAATATGAATCCTCTACTCTAGATAGGACATCTTTAGACGGGTTTGTGAGAAAAGCGAAGGAATTTGGGGGATATTCTTTGAGAATTCCTGAGAAGGATAAGCGGCCTTCGTCGCTGACACCTCCTTTTAAAGCCTTTTGGTTCTTTCAATTGGGGGCTGGATTGCGTTTTCCGGTGCCCCACTTCTTTTCTCGCATTGCCTTTCTATACAATGCGCCTTTGAATCAACTAAACCCATCCTCTATTCTTAAGGCCGCTTTTTTTCATATAATTGCTAGCATAGAGGGGGTGAAAGATACGGCGTTCCTCTTCTTTCGTACACATGAATTAAAACACGGGGATTCTCATCTTTATTTTCTCCCAATGTTAAGTTTGCTGAAATTTATGGCAAATATGAATCCATAGACAGAGATTGGCATAAATGCTATTTAGTAGTTAGCCCTCCTCCTGGCACTTCCTGGAATATCCCTGACATTAATTTGTATAGGAATCCTGGTAAGGAGAAAACCTCCCGATCCCTTCCTCAGAAGTTATCTCCTTGGGAAGAAGAAATAATATCTACTCTTTTGAATGAGTACCCCTCAGATCATACCATGCTTAGGCCCCTTGTAGAGAGTGAAAGTACTCTTTCCCTTTTTGGCTTGAAACCCAGCGTTCCCTAGTCTCCGTCAATGGGTAAAGATTTCTTTGGTGTAATTGTTGTTTTATAATTTTTCATATATTGTTTGTTAAACATGTGAACGATATTAATTTCCTCACTACATGTAGGGATGGATGTTTCTAAACAAAATTTGAAGAGTAAGGCTTTTGCCAAGCTTCAGCGGATTGTTACTGCCGTAGGTCAGAACAATGGTGCTCCAGGCCTGGTTATGGAGGCTTCCAAAGCTAAGCGTGTTTCTTCCCCTACAGAAGGTTCTAAAGGCTTGTCTAAACCTCCAAAAGGGGTAGATTCTCCCTCTTCTTCTCGTTCGAAGGCGAAAACTCCTCGGCAGGGGAGAAACAGAGTTCTTACCGAATCAGAGTCAATGATGGCTGCAGAGGACCTTGATCCTTCTTCTCTCCCCCTTACTACCCCTCCTTCTGTGGAAGGTTTTACCTTTTCATCATCGAGTCAGGACCTAACCGGCATGGAGATTCCCCCTTCCCCTGACCAGGATCTGGGGATTGTCTCGAAAGATCCTCCTTTCTCTTCTGATAAGAGGAAAGGGCCACCTGCTTTCGCTCCCTTTGCTAAGAAAGGCAGGCATGAATCTGGCTCGTCAATGCCCAGCTCTACCTCAGGAGCCCTAGTTCTTTCAACCTTTGGCTCCTCTTCTTCCAGATCCCATGCTCATGGTGAGCGGGATTCTCAAGTTCAGGCTCTGTGTCCTTTGGCTACATTTGCTAGCGTGAACCCCTATCTTCCTCAGAAGGAAACTCAAACTTCTCAGCCTTGTCTCTCTCCATCCTCTACTGGCTCTTTGGCCTTCATCCATTCCCTGCGTCGAAAAGGTTTGGACGTCCCTCCTTCCACCATGCAGGGAAGGGGTGCCAGCGTTTCTTTCCCTGGGATGGTTAGTTCAATAGAGGGGGTTTAGCTGCTATGATCCTGGATAGCATTCCCCGTGAGGAAGATTGGCGATTGGCAGAAGCTCAACCTTCTGACTTCTTATTAAAGAGAGCTGCTAGTTTCGAGCTACATGTATATTATTGGGTTTACTCTATTTCTTTTTTCGGATAGGTGGAAATATTGACAGCATTTTTATTAACTGTTCATACTATTTTCAGGCTGCTAGCTGCAGATCTATGCTAGGCATTCGTGCTTTAGCTTATGACAATTTGCACGCTCATCACTCTCACATGGAGAAAGAAAAGAAGAAACTTCAGGCTGAAGTGAGCCGCCTTCAAGAGGAAGCTCGTTAGCATGAGACTTTCAAAATCCTTCAAGCTCAGAAAATGAAATTAGAAGAGGAGCTGTCCGAGCTGAAGAAAAGGGATCAAGATAGGGAAAATTATCTCCAAGCTCAAGAGAAAGAGATTTCCGAGCTTCGGGCTAGCTCTTCCTCCTATGCTCAACAAGCGAAGGATTTTCATGAAGCTTTAAGGTCTTCAGTCATGCAATTAGCAGGGGCGCATGATGCCCGTTTCGCGGAATAGAACAGCTTAAGAGGCAGTACGAACAAGAGTTGGCCCAGGTGAGGGCTTCCTCTCACGCCTAAGGCCTAAGAAGCGGGTTGGAGCAGGGCCTCACCAGAGGCATGAGATGTTGCCGATCCCAGCTTCTTCTCACTCCATATGGGCAAGCTTTTCTTGATTACTTAGCTAACCATTTGCCAGAGGCTTATCTCCACTCCCCAGGTTTCTGGGTTAGGATGACTGAGCCTCTTTCCGAATGGGCCGCAAAGTCTGTGTTTGAATGCTGTAAGATGCTGGGCATTCCTGAGAAAGCTACATCCGTGAACTTAGGTCCCATCGTGGAAGCTTTTAGCAGGGCCCCTGAGACTCTTGCTCTTAATCGTCGGATCAATGACCAGAATCCCTGGTATCTCCGAGTGTTTCAGAAGGCAACTCGCATTCTTCATCGACCTCATGATCATTTGGAGTCCTCGGCTCTTTGGAGTTCTCCCCGTATTCAAACCTAGCTTTGTGTTCTTGGAACCTCTTCTCTCTTTTCTTTTTCCTTTTTGCTGATCGTGTTTAGAAAATAGTAATTTTCTAGATTGTTTATTTTCATAGGTTATCTTTGTATCATATTCTCCTTTATTCTTTTTAGGAGAAAGACACTCCGGACTTCCTTCCGCCTGCATGCGAGCTTCCCTTTGAGGCTTCGTCTTCCGAATCGTTCTCCGGCGACTCTTCAGATACGGAGTCTGATGTCGATACGCACACCTTGGCTGGTCAAGCTGCTTCCCTTAAGAGTTCTGGGAAAGCTTCTTCTGTTCCTTCTGTGGAAGCTCAAATGGAGGAAACAGCCGAGGCTCATATCTTTGCCTCCGATGCTGGGCAAACCAACGAGGAGTCGGTTGCCGTTCATATTTCTCCTGTGGTTTCTCCCTCCCTTGATGCTACTGTCCTCCCTTCCGAGGGTCCTGTAGAACATGTTCAAGGTGCTCCTTCCAATACCACTCAGGATGTGGTTACAGATCCCAATCAAGAAGCTGGGGACCGTTTTGTGGCTAATCTGTTCAATTCTCATGCTACTGAGGCTTCTGCTCAAGACTAAAAATCTTTATCCCTTTCGTCATTTATGTTGACTGATACTCTGAAACAGACTTTTTTCCGTTTCTAGTTTTTATTCTGAGTTCTTGGATGATTAAGATGGACTTCAAAATCTGCTTTCTGCTTTTATTGGTATGATTTTTATGGGTATATAACCTCTTATCTTGTCTTTACTTGTTGCCTTCATATGCGATGTAGTGTAAACGTCGACATAGAAGAAGATAGAAAAAACATTTTAAGATAATGGAATACAAATATTATTATGAGGGGATACTCCCTACTCCCCCCCCCCCCCCCCCCCCCCCCCCCCCCATGTGAGGTATAAGGAGTATGAGGAATTATACCTCATTTTGGTGATGCTTTCCTCAAAAATGCCCCTTCGCTATTAGAGACTCAGTTCGACTATTCCATATATTATGAACTTTTAAGAAATAAGCACTGCAAAAAGGTGTAGTAAATTTTGTTCTTTCCCATGGGGGGATACTCACTCTCCCATGTTTGAGGAATTGCTTACTTTATGGGAGCTCTCATGTATCATATTGATAACTCTTTTGCATTCCAGTTCCTCTTTCTGCCCGGACGCCTCGTCCTCTGCTATTTTTAGCTTTTTGTTTTGGTCACTTTCTTTTTTGACATACTCCAGAAGCTCTCCCTCCTGTATTAGCCTCTCAATGGCTATTTTCAGATTTCTACATTCATTAGTCACATGTCCATAATCATTATGAAATTTGCAGAATTTATCTGAGGGTGGATTCTTTGGGGGATGCCTGTGTCCCCTAGGGATCTGTACTCCTGACTTTCTCATGACTATTTCGAATAAGTCCTCTGGTTGTTTGATCAAAGGGGTGAAAGATCCCCAGGACAGCTCATTTTGGTCAGCCTTCTTAGCATCTGGGGCCAGCCTTTTCCTTTCTTCCGGCTTCTTTTCTTTTTGAGCGGCTAACTCAGCCCTCTTGCTGCTCAGAGCCTCTTCCATATGGATGTACTTTTGGACTCTTGTTAGTAATTCTTCAAAAGAGGTAGCTTCTTTCTTAATCAGAGAAGCAAAGAACTGTCCCGGCTTCAATCCGTCCACACAGGCATGCACCTTCAGCTTTGGCTCCACTCCTGGAATTTCCAGGACGGCCTCGTTGAAACGTGTCAAGTAGTCTCTCAGACTTTCGTTGGCACCCTGTTTTATGGTCGTCAGATGCAAGGAGTTCCTATTGGTCCTTTTAGCGCTGACGAATTGCTGTAGGAAAACCTCTTTCAGATTCATGATGGAGTGTATAGAGGCTTTTAGTAACTGCTTGAACCAATGTTGAGCAGTTCCTGACAGGGTTGTGAGAAACACTCGACACTTAACCCCTTCTGAATATTGATGAAGGAGACATAGGCTTTCAAACTTCATCAAGTGCTCTTCGGGGTCTCTTTTCCCCTGATATTCGCAAGAGATTGTTTTGAAATTGCTTGGAACAGGATCAGTATGTCTACCGAGAACGGACTGTTCTCATCAATATATAAGGGAAAGAGTTATGATTTGCCTCTTCCACTCCTATTGTTTGAGGAAGGTTTTGGATTTCCTTCTTCGTTGGGGTTGCGAACTTCTTTGTCACTCGCCTCTGTTTCTTTTGGAACCCTTTCTTTGGCCTGTTTTTGTTCCTTCAGTCCTTTGACCTCTTTTGCCAAGAGCTTCATCTGCTCTTGTTGTTGGGCATATTTCTTGGCCCATGCATTTTCAGTGTTCTCATTGGGATTTTCTTCGAGTTCCTCAGGACCTTCTTCTTCTGGGGATTCCCAGTCAGTGAAAAATCCTTCCTCCTCTTCGGCCGCTATCGGGGGCAGCCTTGAGACTAGCTCTTGAGTTATGCCTTGATGCATAGGCTTCTGCTTGTGCATTGCAGGAGTACTTTTACTTCCTCCTCCTTCCTGGGTCTCGCCCACGGGATCTGTGTTTTGGGGATTTGCCCCCAAGGTATGAAGTCTCTTCTCAACGGCTCCCTCTACTAAACCCTCTACGAGTACTTTCATTTGGAGGAGCATAGCTGGAGAGAACTGAGCCTCCATGTTGACACTAGTCTCCGTTAGCATAGTGCCTATACCTTTGTTTCCGATTACAGAATCTTCTGGATTTCCAGTGGCTTTACCAGCTTCCTTGGAAGCAACTTCTGATGCAGCATTCATCCTTATAGGAATCTGCAAAGATTTGAGGACGTTTAGAGGATTAATTCCAAATGCTCTTTGGAAGAGACTTGATGTATATGTAATTTGTTATCAGCAAATTTTCTGCGTTTGAGCATTATTTATTGTGACTTTAACGAGTATAGCATGTTCGTTATTAGACTCTTAAAAAGGGGTGGCTTTTGCCGGAATGGAGTTGAGGTCGGCGACATCTGTATTTGCGAAACCTTCTTTATTAGATTGTGTGCTTTCCTAAGGCTCTCTTTGTGAAGCCTCTGGAAGGGATCTGATCTGAAGGAAATGGTTATTAAGAAATTGTACGGCATCTTATTGTATTAAACCTGCTATGAGATGCCTCGGCCACCTAGGCCCTTTTTACATTTAGCGCCTATTTTATAGGACTTTCTTATAAGATATTCCCTGTTAGCCAAGGACTATGAGAGTAATGCATTTTATGTGGGATTTATGAGAGCATTATTTATCGATTCGAGCTTACGAGAGCTTGGTCTATTTTTTAAGGGTTACAGAAGCGCTACTTATCAGATTGGGCTTATGAAAGTAGTATCTTCCTTAGAGGTCTATAAAGGTATTGTCTATTAAATAGAGCTTTTCGAGAATACCCCTCACAAGGCGGGATTTAGGTGGAATTTTGCCCACCGGAATGCAATAGGTAAAACTTATGGGAGTGATACATAGAAATGTCGCCTTTAGAGCAAGACTTGGGGGTGCACTGCCCATTTAGTGGGACTTATAAAGAGTTTTGTCCATTATATGGAGCTTGCGAGGATGCTGCCTACCGAGTAGGGCTTAAGAAGAGTTCTGCCCATTGCATGGGGCTTACGAAGGAGTTGCCTATTAGATAGGGATTGGTAGAAGGTTCTGCCCATTGCATGGGGGTTACGAAAGAGGTGCCTATTAGATAGGGCTTTGTGCGAGAGTTGCCTATTAAATAGGGCTTACGAAGTGTTCTGCCCATTATATGGGGCTTACGATGATATTGCCTGTTAAACAGGGCTTTTTGAGTGGATTGCCTATTAAATAGGGCTAATGAGGGGTTCTGCCCATTGTATGGGGCTTACGATGATGTTGCCTACTGTGTAGGGCTTTTTGATAAGGTTCTGCCCGTTATACGGGGCTTACGAGAGAGTTGCCTGTTAGACAAGGCTTCTGAGAGAGGGCTCTGCCCGTTATTCGGGGCTTACGAGGGAGTTGCCTGTTGGACAGGGCTTCTGGGAGGAGGTTCTGCTTTCAGATGCTGGCTCCCTTCATCAAAGTGAATGGGGTAACCTCGGCATCTTTCGGCTTTCCATTTTTTAATGTTTTTATTATTTCATGGGTTTTGAAGTCATGGCGATTCAGGGGCATTCGACTAGCTTTAGTAGTGATGCTTATTCTGTAATCACCAATCCTTTGCAACTCATAGATGGATTTCATATTGAGCAGATAATAGACAGAATTGTATGCTCACCAAATCCACAAGGTGAAGCGAATGTGTTTTGAGATTGCTGCAGTTTGTGACCCGGCTATCCTCCGGATCCTTCACAACCTTAAGATTTTGGCAAAACAACAAAAGATTAGCCATCACAATTCATGTCAGGAAGGAGATATGGCCTTGAGATTGTTTCTAGTTACTGGGTTGATTTGTTACAAGCAATGTAGCTAAAACAAATTCATGGTATACATACTAAAATTTTCCAGGAATAATGTAAATCTCGCATTCAATACACATTCCTTCTATTAGATAGCCACCATTCTAGGTGATCATCGCAACAGAGTAAATGACAGGACAAGTTTATGCACATATCATCAGAATCAATTAAAGCTTCAAAGATAAACAGGGGATTAGCCCTCTGACCCCATGGGTTTTGACAGTACTTATTGATATCAATTCTTAATTCACATTCAAGGAGAGAAAATCATCCTTTCAAACACAAGTTTCCTTTCAATCGAAGTGCTTATCACAATTTCCATTTCAAAGGGAGCATAATCCTAAAATCATATCACACTCAACAGCTCGTAACCGAGGAGAGCTTAGCAAATGTCAAACAACAGCTTACCCATCTGAGTTTCCGCTAGCTAGATCACAACAGGGCATTCCCAATCAATGTAGCATCAGATTTCCTCATATTCTCCACATAAGGACATAATAAAAGGGAAATTGCAAACAGCATTACAACAACGAGCTGGAATTTTGCATAAAAACAGGGGAAATCGACATCTCAACTCAAGAAATTCCCACAGACGGCGCCAGTTGATAGATCCGGGTTAGAGATCCACAACAATTTAGGGTATTGTTCATCATGTTTTGCAAAGAGAATTTATAGATAAAGCGTTAAAGCAGTAAAGAGCGAGAGATTCATGCGTATGGAAAAGCCATAACCAAGCATTTTGTGCAGGGCAGGATGTGTGTAGCAAAAACGAGTAATAGTTGAGCTATAGGCAACGGATAAAGGGCGTATTTAGCCATAAACTAGCAAGATTCATGGAGTTTTGCATTCATACAAGCAGATAACGAAGAAGCGAGGTAGGAGAAAGAGAGAAACGAGGAGCGCGGGGCTCCGTTGGGCCTCATTCCCCTTTAAGTGATGAGGGTTTTACCTTAAGTTCAATGTGGTGTATGTAAGAAAGAGATTCTTCTCGGCGTTGAGAAGAATAGATGGATGTAAAAGCGAACTACGACTTCCCGGAAGAAGGTTTTGCCCGCCTTGACTTGCCTGAGCTCGGAGGAGTTCGTCAGAGAGAGTATTGAATAAAATAGTACACAAAGGTGTGTGTTGTTTGTAGAGAATGATGATGTTATGGTGCGTTCACTTAGTATTTATAGGCGTGGGGAGGGTGAAAAATAATCATTCGTGTAAAGGAAGGACAGAAAGGTAATTCCCAGGCAGACAAGATACCCTCTGCCATGAGTGTAGTGGTCCTTACTCTATGATATGTAGAGTCATGTGGATTGTGCATGGCACGGAGCCTTAGGTCCTGCCAAGTGCCTGTAAAGTTTGATAAGATCCTTCGCCGTAGACAGATGCTAACGGATCCTGCATAGCTTTTGGGCATATGACCTCGCAACTTCTATACCAGCTAGGACCTGGTCAGACCCTGCTTATTCCTATGTGAGGTTGGGCGCCTGCGACATCGCATAAGATGCTTTTACTCCCTATTGAAAGAATGCCACGCGGCGAGGCTGATATTTCATCCCTATCAAAGGGGAGAGGAAAGTGGTCCATTTTGGTGGAAGCATTAAGCTTCCTATAGTCAATACACATACTCCAACAGGTAACCGGGCGGGAGGCGACCAACTCGTCCTTCTCTTTCTTTGTAACCGTAATTCCTCCCTTCTTCGAAACGACGTGCACCGGGCTCACCCACTCACTATGATGGCATAAATAATGCCCTCCGCCAAAAGTTTGTAGATTTCCTTGCTCACGACCTCCATAAACATTGGATTGAGCCTCCTTTTTCCATCTCGTTTGGGGCGAGCGCCTTCTTCGAGATTGATGCGATGCATGCAAATGGCCGAACTAAATTCTCGAATATCCGCCAAGCTCCATCCAAAAGCGAGCTTGTTATCCTTGAGTATGCCCACCAAAGCTCCTTCCTCTGCAAGAGACAATGAAGAAGAGATAATTACGGGATTTTGTCAACCTTCCTCTAAATATATTATTTTAAGTGCAATGGAAGTTCTTTCAACTCCAACGGCTCCAGAATTTTTGTGCCGGGTTCTGGATCCTGAGGTGGAAACGGAAGCTTGATTCTGATATCCCTCTCCATTTGTTCCCACTCCATTTGATATCCAGATCCCCAAAATACCTCTTCAGTATCATAATCCTGCACAAAAGAACACTCGGCCAAGGCATCAATCTTATCGATGAAGGAACAATTATCAATTAAATTGACCGAAGACATAGGCCGACTCTTATGCACAGAAAATGAAATATCTTCACCCAACACAGAAATCTTGTTGGTCCCGGTTTGTTATAGGAAAAATACGTAGGGGGGGGGGGGGGTGAATACGTATTTTGAAGTTTTTCAACTTCTTTTCCATAACTCAGAGTATAAAGTAAAGTGCTCGTAAGAAATACTAAGACCTAGCAAAGAGCTAGATCTAAAGTAATCACGATTCTCTTGACCTAAGCTTAGAGCTTGATCAAGAGTTAGACTTTACTCTAGATGCGGAATTCGGTGAGCTAAATATTTCCTAAGTAATTAAAAGTTCCAAGTTATGTTTGTTTAGATGCAAGTGCAATGTATAATCAAACAATGAATTAAAGAGTTTAGGGTTAGAGAGATACGACACGAGATTTATAGTGGTTCGAAGATAGAGCTCCTACGTCCACTTTGTTACACTCGGCAACTCGTTCTTTTCACTCAAGAACATGAAGATTACGGGCTCTTCAAAAGCCTGGTCGAGATCGAGCTTCACTCGCTTGGATCTGACGACAGGCGCAGTGATTGCGGGTTCACTACTAAAACCTAACTGGACTAGAAGCTTCACTCGCTTCAGTCCGACGACAGGGAGATTACGGGCTCTCCTTACAACCTAGCTTCGATCGAGTTTTACACAAACGATGTAAGTGCAAGCTTGGATCTAGACTCTATGATCGAGGCTTATACAATCGATGAAAGTAGGGCCTTGGATCGAAAACAACCTAACGACGAACACAAAAACCTAACGAACAGAACTTAGGATTAGGGTTTTTGGTTTACGACGAACACACTATGAAGAGCTCTTTACAGTAAATGTAAAGTAGGCTAGAGCTCTTCTTCTAAGCTGGGATTTGGAATGGGCTTAGAATCCTCTGTGTGAAGGTTGCGAAGACGAGTTCCGATGATACTGGAACTCGGAGAACACATGGAAACAAAGACTCGAAGAATGCTTAGAAAGCTGGGAGTGTTTGTTTGCAGTAGGCGCTCGAATGCTCAAGTAGTGTTCTGCTTCTCTTCGTCTTCATCCTCCACTATTTATAGGCGGAGGGATGCCGAGATCCGTTGCTTGGTTGGTGGCCTTGTTCCTCCTCCTCTCAACAGTACTTGCACAGGCTGGCTGCTTTTCAGACGCACAGTTTTGGCTCTTTGCCGGAACTGGCTAAGATCCAAATTCAACAGTAACTGGAGCGAGCCAGTACGGTAGCGGCGCCCTTGTCGGCCTGGCAGTCAACTCCTCTGCTCCTCTCCGCGTTCGACACGTGGAGATTTCGTAATTAATACGAAGATCTCTAGTTGACTGAAGTTCAAAATCGGAGCGGGAATTGTGCTGTCGCTTTCTGGTAGGTAGTGGCTTGCTTCGCTTCAATCTCGCAGCGTCCGCTTTGAGTTGAGTCGCTTCGGGTCATACTTGAAGCGTCTACTTTGGAAAATAAAATTTTCGAGTATTGCTTAAGTAAATATTGACCCGCTTTGACTTTCGCTGTAGCGCTCGCTTCGCTTCGCTTTAGTGGACTCGCTTCGATTTCCACTGTAGCGCTCGCTTCGCTTCGCTATTCTTCGACACGCTTCACTTCGGCTCGGTAGACTCGCTTCGCTTGGAAAACACACTCAAGCGAGTGGCCTTCACTTGAACTTTCTGTAGTCTACAACCTAAGCAAAAATTGAGCCATCCTAACAGAGTAGGCTTAGAAAAATTTCTAACCTATCATCTACATCAAAATGGGTCGCTTGGGAACAGAACACTTGGGGGTTTTGGGATCAAATCAAAACAACTGTTTGACTCACTTCGAAGTGTCCCATAGGATTTCCCCCTTAACATTTTGTTCTTAATAATTCCCAACAATTTCCCCCTTTTTGATGATGCCAAAACCCAAAAAAAAAATTTAGACTAAGAGATTTAGCCTACCTAACCGTGGAAGGAACTTCAATCGACAGCTTCCATTGCATGTTCGTTGAAATTTTTCTTTTAAGTTCCTTTTTTTTCGGTTAAGTTATTTGAGTTTTGCAGCATTAAGGATAAATCATTCACAAAGCTAGTAAATGACACAAGAGACATTAATTAAAATGGGATAGATGAACAACAGTTCACAAAATATGAAGCTTGAAATTCAAGGATTTCCTGCAGCTTCATCCTTCTCTTCCTTCTCTTTCTCTGTCACCTCCTCTTCCTTCTCCTTCTCCTCTGTCTCCATCTCCTTCTCTATCATCTCCTCTGGAACAACATATGCATTGAGAACCTTTACTTCCATCGTTCCGACGTTGTATATGCTTGGTCTTCTCCAAGTTTGCTCCAGCTTGAAAGCTTCATCAATCTCTGCATCTATAATTCTTCGATCTGGAACGCTTGTGCCGGGCAGGAAGGGCATGGCGAAGTCCTTCGAGGCAGGCACTTTGATGATTAGAGGCATAGGCTTAGCAAGCTCTGCAAGAGTGAAGACCTTCCGCCTGAATTTCTCGTCGTAGGCACTCAGGGAGTTGTTGAGCGCATTGATCCTCGAGCATTCATTCTGAAGCGGCACTACTTCCCAATAGTAGTAAGCTTTGATGAATTTTTCTTTGTAGTATAGCCACCGCTCAAGTAGATCATCGGGGATGAACTGCTCGATTTCTCGGGCATCAGGATGTTCATTTCTACGCATAATCAACTCCTCTCCTGATCGGCTTGACATCTCAGTCATGATGGCGTTGAACTTCGCACTTAGCTCAGTGCTCCATTTAGGGAGCATCTCAATCAGTCGCCTGCGAATGTATTGTTGTTCTTCTCTGCGCGGGTAGCGACCGGAATAGATCATCCCCTTTGTGGTCACATAGCAAGCGTCTATCCAAGCTTGAGACACACATGCTTCCGACTCCTCAGGCAGAAAGGGAATGAAGGCGCTTCGAGTAAGGGCGGACTGGATGAGTCTCAATTTATTGAAGTGTTCCTCGATCCGACCTTCAATGATCTCAATAAGCCTTGCCTGGATCCTTTTCTCCTTCTCCTCTTTCTCCTTTCTCTCTTCTCCTCGCTTCTTTCTCCTTTCCAACTGACCAGCTCGTGAAGCGACCATTTGTTTGATCTTTTGGCGCTTGGCCTCAGGATCATCTTCTCTTGATTCCGGTGTGGTACGCTTCAATGTCTGTTTAGGTGCTGGTGGTGGAGGCATTTCCTTCTTCTTCTTCTCTGCTTCACTAGGAGGGATGACTGCTGAGGCACTTGGAATTATGGCTTGACTGGATGAAGTGGCTCCAGCAGTAGATGAAGTGGCTCCTGCAGTATCTGAAATAAGTGCAAGAGTTGAAGCGGCTAGAGGTGAAGCGAGCGCTTGGAAAGCGGCAAGAGCCTTCAGTTCGAATTGCTTTTCCAAGTCGCGGGCGATGGCTTCGTCTGCTCGGATTTGCGCCTCCCTTTGTTCCTTGGTTAGCACAACCACCGGAGGGTGAGCAGCAATAGAAGAGGCAAGCAACTTCCCTTCAATCGGCCTGCGAGGCTCTTCTGTTTGTTTCTCTTTGCCCAGTTTCCTCGCACGCTCGGCGCGAGCTTCATCCTCCTTCTCTTCCTCCATCTCCTTCTCAACTCCGCTTCCTCCAACTCCACTTCCTCCTACAATCTCCATCCTCCTTTCCATTCCACTCCCTTCAACTCCTCCTTGTAGCTCCTGAATTTCAACACTTTTCTGCACAATACCTTCCCCCTTTTTGGCATCATCACTGCCGGGGGTTGGGGTGATCAGCTTTCCAGTAATAGAATGATGAAGGTTGTTGACTGCATTGAACATAGCATGCAGCATCCGCTCGGTCTTCCCTGCGAAAGTATGCTCCTGGGAGAGCACTAGTTCGGCAGTTTTCACACTTATCTCCTCGAGCAGATACCCACACTGCTTCTCCCTCTCTGTTACAGAGGCCATAAGCCTCTCAAGCGACTCAACAGATTCGAAGCGAGCGGCCAGCTCCGCTTCTATCTCCGCACGTATTTGCTTGCGCTCTTCCTCAATAGTGAAATTGAGGAAGTCCTGAGAGGCTTCAAGTTCTGCTTCCGCAGTAGCTATGGCGCTTTCTTGGTTGTTGAGAGTCACGTGAAGTTGGGCAGCTTCGACAATTCTAAATGCAAATTCACTGGCCTTTTCCTGAGCTTGATCAATTTGTTTGGCCAGTTCTGATTTCTTTAGATTGACCGAATCAATCTCTTTTGCTTGAGCAGCTATCTGAATTGCAGCTCGAGCCATATGACGGTTCATTTTGATGACTTCTCCAACCTTATCCTCCGCCACTCTCTTCAACTATTCAACATGTCCAGAGATCTTCTCTATCTCTTCTTTGTGATTTGCCAAAAGAGTGGTCTTCTCCTTCTCCAGATTGACCATCTTGCTGTTCAAATCTTTCAGTCTACTTCTCTCAGCATCAAGCGACTGCTTGAGCTCAGTGATGGTTTTCTCCTGGTCTCCGACCAGCTTTGCTTTTACCTCTAGCAACTTCTCCTTCTCTTGCAACAACTTCCCTTGTTCCTCCACCTTTCCCTCCAATTTTCCCTTCTTTCTGTCAAAATCTTCTCCAAGATTCTTGACTTCCTCAATCTTCTTCTCCATCTCCACGTTCCTCCTGGTGATCTCACTTTGCAAACTTGAGATCTCCGCATCCTTCATCTCTATCTCCTCCGCATGCTCTCTCATCAGCCGCCGCTCGTGAATGGTTGGGACATGCTCGGGGACTGAAGCGTCTGGATAGGCTCGCTTCACCTTTGCATCCAGCTTGTCCCAGAAGCTGGTTCCATCAAGAAATGCATGGAAGCCATTTTCGCCGATGAAATCCAGTAGCTTTCCCTCCATCTGAATGAGCTCTTCCTCTTTGAAGGCTTTCAAGAGTCTGAAGACTTTGTAGTATTCAGTGCCGCGGTAGGTGATGTAGGTGAGAAAATCGACGATCTTGGTGAAGAACTCGTTGGACATTGGCACGGAGGAGTAGCGGGTCCTGATTGTCTCTGCAGCCTGCTCTCTATCTCTTGCATATCTTTCAAGAGCTTCCACCTCTGCAGGAACTTTGGAGATTTGAAATTGAGGGATGATAGTGGTTTGGGCGGTATCGGCTATAGCTGCCGATGAGGAGGGGGACTGGGATGATGAGGTTTGGGTTTCAGAGACTTGGATGGGTTCAGTGGGTGGTTGCTGGGATTGGATGGGTTGAAATAGGGTGAATGCAGCAGATGGATCTGTGCTTAGAAGTGGGATAGGGGGTAGTTGGAAAGAAGATGTGGATTCTTCTTCATGTGGAGAGAGGGGTGATTTCTGGGTATGTGGTTGGGCGGATGATGAGGCTTGGGGTTCTGGTGGTTGCTGAGTATGGGATTGGATTGGTGGTGACTGTGTTTGTGGTGGGGGAGTTTGGATTTTGATGGGTGAAGGCTGGGGTTGAGTTTCTTCGATCTCCTCAAGCGGCTGCTCCTCAGCCTTGCTTGACTTGACCAGTGAAGCGACTAGCTTCAACTTCTTCTTCTTCCCTCGCTTCGGCGCAGCTCGCTTCCCGAGTGAAGCGGCTCGCTTGGATTGACTCGCTTCAGCTTGCCTTTCGGCAACTGGTACAGCAGCGGGCACTTCAACAACAAGAAGTCCCAAATCGATTGGTATTTTGTTCGACCTCCACAGGTCATAGAACACCGTGCTCTTCTTGTAATCAGCGATGTCCGATTCAGCCCACACTTTGTTCGGGTAGCGTTCCTCCAATGCGACGGAGAGTCTGGAGAAAAACTTAAGCTTCCCCTTGAATCTTATTTGTGCTTCCCTTCACAAACTTGAAATCTTCAGCAGCTTCGTGAATCTGGTTGAGAAACCAACCGTGCCAATCAAACTTTGTCCCTGTGAAGCTGTCGATGATGACGGTGGTGGCGAAGAGCTTTGTTTCAGACAGCTGCCCCAACGTTCCGACGTAGCATGCGACGCACTTGGAGAAGAGCTCGTAGACGTGGTTGAACGGGGCCTTCAAATCAGATCAAATGTTGGCCTCCTTGTAGTTGGGCACTGCCTTTTCGGTGGCGAACCGAGCATACTCAACTCCGGCTGAAAATCCCAATTCTAGCAAGGAGTTTCCTCCTTCCTTCGGCAAGTTGAATGTATCGATGAGAAAGCTCAAGTCCACCTCCACCGGTTCTCCGTTCTGTGGATCGGTGAAAGACGATGTATTTTGCCCTTCTCTCAGATTCAAAAGGATTTCGGCCACCGCCTTGGCCAGAATCTTCGTCGGCACTGCCGTCACGAACTTCCTTAAGCCGGCCGTGATCACGGCCTTACGGAAGAAGCCATCTTCTTCGACGACGGTTGGGTCGAGATGAGGCTCGACGTTGATGTGCTTGTCGACCTCGGTGAGAAATTGTTCCATCGTCTCGGCTTTCTGCTTCTTTCCCATGGTATAAGATTTGAGAAATTTGAACGGAGATTTATGAACGAAAACAGGGGTGAGACTCGTGAGTTGCAGAAGATTTGCAGATCTTGCACAAGAATGGTAAAAATAGAGAGTTGTGAAAGTTTTCTCAGTCTGCAACGACGTCTTTATATAGAGGTAGGGTTCGAATGACGTGGCAGGGGCGAGATAGTAATATCGCCGTAAATCCTGTTGGTATATGGCGGCCAACAGCGAAGTGATTGACGTGTCCGGCATCATCACAGTAAAAAGTGAACCGCCAACTTGACTCGGCGTCTCCACATGGCCTGCTGTGATTCGTCACTTTACACGGCGTCGGATCCAACGGCTATAAATCGGGGACTGTTTGGATTCGATGGTTGGATCTCGTCCGTCTTTTCCCGCTTTGAATTCAAAGTGCAGTGCACGCGCCCGTTATTTTCGGCTGTACGTGAACCTGCATTAAATATAAAGCAAAAGGTAAAATCTGCACTCGAGTGCAGACAGCTCATACTCGCTTCGTACCCGCTCGCTTCGAGTTGGGCAGCTTGGCCTTTACTCGCTTGAGAGTTACTTGCTTTGAGTGACTGTTCTGCACTCGCTTGCAATGGCTCGCTTGGAGTGACGTAGCACTTGCTTGGCCATCTGAAGCGACTGGAATAGGAAATGAAATTTTTTTGCTTAATTTAAAATGTTTCTGACTTACATACTTCGAGGATAAACAAGAATATTTTCCTTTTTGTATTTGTGTCAGATTCATTTCATATTTTCCACATAGTGAGTGAAGGTTTCTAGCACGCTTCAGCTCACTTATTGTACTTAAAATTGAAACACTTACCAGTCAATCTCACTTCGTAGGAGATTGATACCACTTATTGAAGACTTCATTTTGTGGATTTGGACAGCACTTGATGAATCCATTTGATGATATTGCTTGAAGCTTTTTTGATACCACCTTTGTTGAATACCACTTGTTGGTTACTGATACCACCACTTGTTGGTTACTTCATCTTCTTGGCATTCATCTTCATGGCATTCATTTTCCACTACGAATTAGAGAGTCCTCCATCGAAGTGAATGGGGGAGAGAATGAATACAGTACACAAGCTTACTACAACCCAGAGGGGAGCTTCACGTAAGTGTACTTATTCACGATGAATGGGGGATGAGTACAAGTCCTTATCTCAGAGCAGAATAGGACAGGATGACAATGAGAATGCTCTGACAAGACAATCTCGTATTTTACGCAGAAGCATGTCACCAGCCCTGCAACCTTTTGAAGAAAAAGGTAACCCTTCAAGCATCCTCCTACAAGCTACAGAATGAATTTGCAATCGACTCGCTTGACCCAGACTAGGGTTAATTGAAGCGATTTAAAATTCAAAGTGGGGGAGGAATGAATAGACATCCGGCAGCTCAACTCAATGAAGAGTGAGTAAGGAATGGATGTTTATCCATGATGAAGGAGATGAGAAGACTTGCTCCTCTTCGGCGGAAAGATGAGAAGAGGACGCAAGGTCTAGGTGCCAGCCCTGCCTAAGCTTTCACCATTTTTACGTGGGAAGGCCCGATACATGACCCCACAACCGTTACTAAAAATGGCACTTGCGAGTGTTTATACCCACTCGCTAGGAATCCTAGGCTAGGTAGCAGCTTTCCTTGCTCGCTTTGGAAGTAGCTTGCTCCGAGAGCAAACAATAGTTCCCCCTTAACCAATGGCTTAACAATTCCTGTAAGCGGGTAGGGAACGTCTTCCAACTCTCCACCTTTCTCCACCTTATTTCTCCTTCTTCAAGCGAGTGGAATTTTGAAGTGACTCGCTTTAGTTGGCTAAGATCCGAAGTGAGTGACGCTCAAAGAATAAGTGACCACTCCTTCATGTATCCTGGATCTAGCACACTTCACCAGGGTCTAGCAACCTTAATTTCATGCATAGCTAATTGAAACGAGACTCAGCTAGAGGCTTGGTGAGGATATCTGCTCGCTGGAGATCGGTATGGATTTTCTCGAGCTTGATATCCTTTTTCTCGACATGATCACGAATGAAGTGATGTCAGATTTCCACGTGCTTGCATCTGGTGTGAAGCACTAGATTTTGCGAGATGCATATAGCACTGTTGTTGTCGCAGAATATTGGAATTTCATTCGCTTCAACTTTGTAGACCTTCAACTGCTGACGAAGCCAAAGAATTTGAGAACAGCAGCTTCCAGCGGCCATATATTCGGCTTCAGTCATTGAAGTAGCTACACTCGTCTGCTTCTTTGAAAACCATGAGATTAGCTTGCTTCCCAAGAACTGACAAGTGCCCGAAGTTGATTTCCTGTCAATTCGGCACCCTCCATAGTCAGCATCTGAGTATCCAGTGAGCTCCAAATTGTCCTCCGTTGGATACCACAGCCCAATGTTGACAGTGCCCTTCAAATATCGAAGAATTCTTTTGGCAGCTTCAAGATGGCTGTGCTTGGGATTGCTTTGGAAGCGAGCACATACTCCAACTGCAAAAGCTATATCCGGCCTACTTGCAGTGAGATATAGAAGGGATCCGATCAAGGCTCGGTAGTCTGTAGCATCCACAGACTTCCTATATAGGTCTGACTCCATCTTCCAGTTGGTGTTCATTGGAATCTTCACAGCTTTGGCTTGCTGAACACCGTACTTTGCAAGCATATCTCGAGTATACTTAGCTTGATTGATGAAGATACCATCATCTTGTTGCTTCACTTGAAGACCTAGAAAGCAGCTCATCAAGCCAATCATCGACATCTCATATTTGGTCTTCATGAGCTCTCCAAACTTCTCGCTAAGCGACTGGTTTGGTGATCCAAATATGATGTCGTCCACGTAGATCTGAACCCGTAGCATATCCTCTCCATGGTTGATGGTGAATAGGGTTCAATCTATCTTTCCTTTGTGGAATCCATTATCCACTAGGAATTGGGATAAGGTATCATACCAAGCTCTGGGAGCTTGCTTCAACCCATATAGGGCTTTCTTCAATCGATACACCTTATCCCCCTGCTCGAAACCCGGTGGCTGCTCCACATATACTTCTTCCTTCAATTCTCCGTTGAGAAACGCACTTTTGACATCTATCTGATAGACATTGAATTTCTTGGCCGCTGCATAGGCTAGAAATAGTCTGATCGCTTCAAGCCGTGCCACTGGAGCGAAGGTCTCATCAAAGTCGATTCCTTCCTCTTGGCAGTAGCCCTTAGCAACGAGTCGCGCCTTATTCCTCACAACGTTGTGGTCCTCGTCCGTCTTGTTCTTGAACACCCACTTGGTGCCAATAACATGCTGAAATTTGGGACGATCTACGAGGTACCATACGTCGTTCCTGGAAAACTGATTCAGCTCTTCTTGCATGGCGATCACCCAATTGGAATCAGCTAGGGCTTCCTCCACGCATGACGGCTCAATGTTTGAAAGAAAGCAACTAAACATTGCACTTTCTCCAAACACTTGACTTCTGGTCACTACACCCTTGGATGGATCTCCAATGATTTGACTTGGTGAGTGATCCTTGAGCCATGCACACTTGGATCCATCAGCTTCTTCTTCATCTTCTTCCTGGTCGCTCGTTTTACCTTCTGAAGCGACTGGATTGGGTGCTTGGCCATCACACGCTTCATGAATCTTGGGGGCAGCTTCATCCTTTTCTTGGACAATCTGCTTGCTTGAGTCCTTGACTTCTTCATCATCCTCAAGCATGTCCCAAGTTAATGAATTGATGGGTTCCTCGCTTGTCTTTCCTTCCTTAGATTGAACCTGTTCATGTGGAAGACTCAAGGAAGTTTCATCAAATACGACACGGGGTGATTCTTCCACAATTAGGGTTTTACAGTTGAACACCCTGTAAGCTTTGCTTGATGTAGAATATCCTAAGAATATTCCTTCATCAGCTTTGCTTTCAAAGGCTTTCAATTGTGACTTCCCATTATCATGGATGAAGACCCTACAACCAAAGATATGGAAATAAGATATGTTAGGAATTCTCCCTGTCCATATTTCATATGGTGTCTTGTCGTGCCACTTGCAGAGAAGCGTCCGGTTCTGCGTGTAGCATGCTGTATTGGCAGCTTCAGCCCAATACTTCATCGGAAGCTTCGAGTCAGCAATCATGGTTCGAACGGCTTCTTTGATGATCCGATTTCTTCTTTCAGCAACTCCGTTCTGCTGAGGTGTGCGTGCTGAGGATGTTTGATGTGTAATACCATGCTCCGTGCAGTAAGCTTCAATGGTAGAGTTCAGGAACTCTGTGCCTTTGTCGGAGCGAATGGTGACAATCGCTTGGTTCTTTTCCACAGCTAATCGCTTGAGCAGTTATGGTAGCTTGGTCAGTGTCTCCTTCTTGCTGAAGAGAAATACAACCCAAGTGTAGCGAGAGAAGTCGTCGACTACAACTAGAGTGTACTTCCTTCCATTTACACTAACTGGAGTGACTGGACCAAACAGATCCATATGAAGCAGCTCGAGCACTCGCTTGGATGAAGCTTCTTCAAGACTGGCGAAATGCTTCTTCGTTTGCTTCCCTCGTTGGCATGGTGAGCATGGATGGTCTTTGACAAAGACTTCATTTGGTATGCCTTGCACCAAGCCTTTTCGAGCTATGCGATTGATTGCTTTGAAATTGAGATGGTTCAAGCGTCGGTGCCATAGCCATCCTAATTCTGTAGCACTTCTTGCAACTAAGCACGTCTCCTCTTTGCAGCTTTCCCATTGTGCTATGTAGACATTCCTTTGTCTAATTCCAGTGAGCACAATCTGGGAAGTGAGCTTGCTCTTCACAATGCACTTGTTGGAAATAAATTCCACCTTGTATCCTTTATCACAGAATTGTGAAATGGATAGCAAGTTGTGCTTAAGTCCTTCCACATAGGAGACTTCTTCTATTGTGAGCTTTCCAACTTTCAGTGCGCCGTACCCTTTGGTGCTTCCTCGAGAGTTATCACCAAATGTAACGTGTGGACCCTTCTTCTCTATGTAGTCATGAAGTAGAGCTCTCATGCCGGTCATGTGTCTTGAACATCCACTGTCCAAGTACCAGATTTGTTGACCCTCACTTGGCATGGGATCCACGGCGCTCACCTGCAATTA
The DNA here is from genome assembly GCA_029379335.1 of Thymus mandschuricus. Classification (NCBI taxonomy): domain Eukaryota; kingdom Viridiplantae; phylum Streptophyta; class Magnoliopsida; order Lamiales; family Lamiaceae; genus Thymus; species Thymus mandschuricus. Next base: position 13,277,769 of record CM057081.1, on the reverse strand, counting down.
GACAGATTTTGGTACCACTACAACAAAAACGCCTTTAACAACGGTTATTACCCGTTGTTAAAGTAGATACACGACTGTTGTTGTATCCAGTGTTGTTGTAAGTGCTCGCTCATAGACAACGGTTATTTACCGTTGTTGTACATGTTAACAACAACGGTTTTCACTCATACACAACGGATAAAAACCGTTGTTGTATATTTGAACAACAACGGTATTCGCTCATAGACAACGGCTAATGACCGTTGTTAAATTTATAAACAACAACAGCAAATGCATATAGACAATGGTTTTTAACCGTTGTCGTAGACTTCTTTTAGAACAATATTATAGCCATCAACAATAGTTGTAAACCGTTGTCTTCTTCATATTATTTCAATTTTTAAAATTAATTATTTATGTTTTTTGACCACATTATTTAATACATATATAATAAAAAATAAAATATAAATAATAAAAAATGTTATTTCACATTTATTCTAATAACATTCATACAATTCTTGTAATTAAAAGAGTGACTATTTACAATGGATAATTTCCAATACTTTCTTTCTAACAATAATAAATAATAAAGTGAATCAAAGCTTTTACTTGGAGGGTATACTTTAGGTCTTTAATAATTTTCGATCATCCTAAAGGTTGAACATCTTTCGCCTTCTCTTGGTTTCACTTGAATCTGCAAACAAAATAATGCAACAATATAAATAAAAACATTCAATCTTACAATTAGCTAACATATCATATGTGTTAGAAGATAGAACAAATGGCATGAACAATAGATCATAGTAGCTATGTTTATAAATAACAACCCAACTATCAAGGCAAGAACATCAGTTTGCATTTGAAACCGTTGATGAAATCATGTTTCACATCATTGTTTCTGAATTTTCCATGGTGTTCTATTTCCACCGGTCCAAAGTGCACAAGAAAAAGTATTATTATATTATATCCTTTTTTTTTTTTAATAATTGATCATCAGAAAAGCTTTAGAGATCAAAATCAAGTACCAATTTTTGTATAGTAGCCAATTTCTTCACTTGGGCAGCTTCACTTCGAGACGAGGGCCTTAACCTACAAAAAACCAAAAGAGTAAAGATCAACAAAAACGAAGACTCTCGTGACCTTTCAATAACAGTGTGAGGACAAAGACATCAAACATGTAAAAACTCCTAAAATCTAAAAGATGACAGCAAAAAATCAAGTATTCCCGCAGGCATGTGGCAGTCTGGCAGTCTTCATTCAAAGAGCAATAACTTGCTCTCTGCTCAATATTTTTCAGAACCGTTTTTTTTCATGGAAACTAGACTTCACTGCCTGTCCAATAGTATATAGCACGTCTCATAAATCATATATAATGAAAACAGTTTATTTATTTAAGTTTGGTATTTTTTCTACAGCAACTTTCTCTTGACAGCCAACTATATCTGCTCGAAACTCTAAGAATGATGAATAGGAAGAAACTTTTATTCTCAACTATGATCGTTGACTTTTGGTGATTCACAATACCTATGAAACTTAAAAAAGTGCAGCAAAGAGGCATGATTCTAATCCAAAGTAAGAGAAATACCAACATCAGATAATTAATATTTGTATGCATAAAACAATTAGATACAAATTCGACCGAATCTTACTGAATGGTCAATCTTAAATCAGATGATTCCCTGACTCGTAGAACACAGTTGAAAGCATATGGCCTGCTTAACATACGGTACCTGCAATCACATCGTTATATCATCATAAAGGAAAAACACAATAACTAGTAGCTCTAACCATCTAGTTTCAGAAATAATGAGTTTCATTTATCTGCAACTATTACAAGAAAATTACAGCAAATATCATACGAATACTATCTTCACGTATAACTTTATAAACTCACATGTCTTGAGGGAGAATTGAATCATTGGTACTTGAATATAGAAACAAAGAGCCACCACTCTCCATGCTGAGAAATTTCAAAGATGCTAGATCAGTATACTCATTCGGAACTTTAAAATATTTTGGATGAAGAATAGGTAAATGCTAATGGATGACAAGGTGATATAACTACCATCTCTTATTACTTATAAGAGAAAATAATGTGATGATACAAAGTTTTTCTTCCTCAACAAGTGCAGCAAGCTAGTGCAATATGAATAGGCTAACTTTAATAGAAGAAATATATGTATTATTACCTCAACTAATGTAGCAACAGTCCCACTATAATCGCCATAAAATAGTCTCAAGAAGTAGCAGATTCAAAATTCATTCAATTCGCAGCACAAAAAATGGAGGTATTAATCCGAATTCCTCTAGTCACCCACACAGATCAGCACACATGAACAATTAATAAGCAGGCCCCAAGACAAAGTGAAATCTAGAAAATTAATAACCAAGACAGACTAGACATTCCAAAATAATTAGCAAAATTATAGAGCTCAACTCTTCGAAAATGAATGGAACTGTAGGTTACGTTCCCAGGAAAAGAGCTCAACTCTTAAAAAATGAGGATAACGGCCCACTGAGTAGCTTGTGGAGCGCAGATGTAGTCAAGCAATTATTCGAACAGTTGTAGTGCAGAGTTAAATTCATAACCTTGTTTAATGGAACAGAGCTCTCTTCGAGAAATGGAACGGTCGCCAAGTACCAAAATCTGAAAATAAAGCAAATGTTTACTAGTATATAGAACATGAAAAATTAAAAAATCAATCCAAGAGTAAAGGAAAAGAATCGAAGGTTGTAGTAGGAAAAAATTAGAACTGGAATGGCCGGAGTTGTGAGGGAGTTTGACATAATTTCCAACTGCAAGGTTCGACATAATTTCCAGATTCCTGAGGGAGTTCGACACACAAGCCCAGGACACTCGGGACAGGCGTATGGAACGATCCCGGGATCGGCCGAGCGGCGACGGGCGGTGCAAGGCGATGGCTGTCTAGGAGGAATCGGCGGCAATTCTAATTAGGGCACAACTGAAGTGATATATATGAAGAGGAAATGGGTGGGTTAAAACAAGCAAGTATTTTACGATTCCTCTGCTGAAGAAAAAGAAACTATCGACAGCTTGAGATTGCCGCCGGCTTGGCCACCGGAATCCATGGAAATTTGAGAGAGAGGGGCGAGTGGGATTTGAAGATGTACGAATATGAGAGATGTGGATTATTAGTATTATAGTTATTATTTGTCTAATTTTTATTTATTTTTTGACAGTATTTTAGTTTTAATACTAGTTAAGAAAAATAAGTATTGAATTTAGACAACACAATAATAACAACATAATTAATATGACGTTGTCTATAAACAATTAAACAACGTACTTCTAACAACGGTAGCTAAAGACCGTTGTCTATGAGCGCGTTTTTTCGCTCATAGACAACGGTTAGAGAAACAACAACGGATTTTTCCATAATAACAACGGTTTTTCTAAAAACCGTTGTTGTTTCTGCGTTGTTAAATCCAATTTTTGTTGTAGTGTACCCAAATCAGTTTGGGTCCTTGCAGGTTAGTTCCCTTAGGTACCCACACTTGCTTTACTTTCTTTTGAAAGGTAGTTTGTGTCTTGGGTTTCTCGACCTTGGAAAACTGTGAGTTCTGCCTTGAAGCAGCTTCACATGTGCAGCAGTGTGTGCAAGAGGGGTAACGGCTCGCTTGAGGCAAACCTATGCTCTTATCCTTTTGCTTGTATCCTGAAGTGACTCACTTCGGATTAGCTACAGGCTTAGAGACTGACTTAGGTTTTACAGTCTATCGAAGCGGCTCGCTTGGTTTCCTCGAAGCGGTCAAACTAGGGTTTTGACCCCAACTCGCTTAAGAAACCTTGGAAGTTTAAAGCGACCTCCTTGGTTAGGATCTGTGAATGCGTCGGAGTCGCTTGATGGATCTTCAGTTGAAGCGACCGGCATTTCACTCGCTACGAGCGCTCGCCTGGGAGCATCTCTCTTGGCCTTCAGTTCCTCACGTTCTTTGGCACTCAATTTTTGGCAGTCAGATTTGTAGTGGCCCATCTTGTGGCAGTGATAGCACTCCACATTCATCATGTCACGTGGGATCGACTTTGTCGTCTCTTCTCTCTTCCCTTTTCCTTCTCGAGCATCAGTGTTCCTCCCTTTGTACTGCTTGTAGAATCTCTTGTATTTTGCCACACGCGAGTTCATTTTGTTGAAGTTCTTGGATAAGAACGCAACTTGCTCTTCCAGTTCTTCTCTTGACATCTTAGCGAGTGACTGGTCGCTTGATCCTTCAGCAGCTTTGAACGCCACTCCTTCTGATGTCGTGGGAGCTTCATCCTCTTCGTCGAGATTCATTCGATTCAGATCGAATTCATGGGCTTTGAGTTCGGAGAACAGAATCTCCGGTGTGAGATTCGATAGATCCTTGGTAGCTAGGTACAGCTCCTTCATTGTCTGCCACTTTCTCGTGAGAGCTCGAACAATCTTCAGATTCACTTCCTTGTCTGTGAGTTCCTTCCCAAGTGAGTTGAGAGTTGCAGTAATGTTGGTAACTCTCAGCTCGAAGGCGTCGATGGATTCTCCTGGCTTCATTTTCAAGCTTTCAAACTCCCGCATTTGTACGGCGAACTTGTTTTATTTGATTTTGTTTGTGCCATGAGAAATGAGGGCTAGGGTTTCCCACATTTCCTTCGCCGTTACGCACTTCCTTATCCGTGGTAGATAGGCGTTCGACACGGTGCTCTGCATCGTGTGGCGTGCGATCTTGTCGAGGTTGGCGACTTTGAAGTCATTTGGAGTGTATTCATCCTTGTCCTTCTCCACGTACGTTTGTCGAACATAGGCAGCCCGACCTTCGGATATGCAAAGCAAAGGCTCGAAAGAACCGCTGCTCTGATACCACTTGTTGGTCCCGGTTTGTTATAGGAAAAATACGTAGAGGGGGGGGGGGGGGGGGGGGTGAATACGTATTTTGAAGTTTTTCAACTTCTTTTCCTTAACTCAGAGTATAAAGTAAAGTGCTCATAAGAAATACTAAGACCTAGCAAAGAGCTAGATCTAAAGTGTTGGGAATTGTTAAGAACGAATATGTTAAGGGGGAACTTATAAGGGATATCTTAGTGTTTTGATTTGATCCCAAAACCCCAAAGCGTTCTGTTCCCAAGCGACCCATTTTGATATAGTTGATAAGTTAGAATTTTTCTAAAAGCCTACTCTGTTAGGATGGCTCTTTTATTTTGCTTAGATTAGGCTTCAAAATTTCAAGTGAAGGCCACTCACTTGAGTGTGTTTTACAAAGCGAAGCGGGTCAAGCAAACTGAAGTGAAGCGTGTCGAAGAACAGTGAAGCGAAGCGATCGCTACAGTAGATTCGAAGTGAATCTGCCAAAGCGAAGCGAAGCGAGCGCTACAGTTCAAAGCCAAAGCGAAGCGAAGCAAGCGCTACAGTGAAAAGTCAAAGCTAGTCAACTCTAGTCAACTATTTCCAAAGCAGTCACTAGGGAAAGTTAATTCCCGAAGCGGCTCACTACAGAATGACTGCGAAGTGACTCAACTAAAGCGGCCGCTACAACTTCAAAGCGAAGCGAGCCACTACCTACCAGAAAGTGACAGCGCAAATTCCCGCTCCGAATTTGAACTCGAGTCAACTGGAGATCTTCGCATTTATTACGAGATCTCCACGTGTCGACTCAAGAGAGGAGCAGAGGAGTTGACTGCCAGGCCGACAAGGCGCCGTAACAATACTGGGTTGCTCCAGTTACTGTTGAAATTGGAATTTAGCCATTTCCGGCAAAAGTCCAAATCTGCGCGTCTGAAAAGCATCCAGCCTGTGCAAGTACTGTCGAGAGGAGGAGGGACAAGGCCACCAACCAAGCAACGGATCTCAGCCAACCCTCCGCCTATAAATAGTGAAGGATGAAGACGAAGAGAAGTAGAACACTACTTGAGCATTCGAGCCTACTGCAAACAAACACTCCCAAGCCTTCGAGCAAATTTTCGAGTCTTTGTTTCCAAGTGTTCTCCGAGTTTCCAGTTCATCGGAACTCGTCTTCACAGCCTTCACACTTAGATTCTAAGCCCACTTCATATATCCGAAGCTTAGAAGAAGAACTCTAGCCAATCTTTGCATCTACTGTAAAGAGTTCTTCATAGTGTGTCGTCAACCAAAAACCCTATACTTGTCTGTTAGGTTTTTGAGTGTTGTCGTTAGGTTGCTTCGATCCAAGGCTCTTCTTTCATCGATTGAAGAAGCCTCGATCATAGAGTTGAGATCCAAGCTTACACTTACACCGTTTGTGTAAAGCTCGATCGAAGCTAGGCTGTAAGGAGAGCCCGGAATCTCCCTGTTGTTCGGACAGAAGCGAGTGAAGCTTCGTGTCCAGTTTTGGTCTTAGTAGTGAACCCGTAATCACTGCACTGTTCGTCAGATCCAGGCGAGTGAAGCCCGATCTCGACCAGGTTTTTGAAGGACCCGTAACCTTCAAGTTCTTGAGTGAAGAGAACAGTTGCCGTCGTGCAACAAAGTGGACGTAGGAGCGTTATCTCCGAACCACTATAAATCTCTGTGTCGTATCTCTCTAACACTAAACTCTTACTTGTTTGTTTATCCATTACATACTGCATCTAAACAAACTTAATCTGGAAATTTCAAATACTTAGGGAAAGATTTAGCTCACCAAATTCCGCATACACGAGTAAAGACTCCCTCTTGATCAAGTGCTCACTTCGGTCAAGCAGGCAAGCTACGTTCTGTAGATCTAGCTTCAGCTAGGTCTTAAGTTTCAAGCGAGCTTTTTACTTGTTACTCTGAGTTAAGGGATTTGAAGTTGAAAAACTTCGAAATACGTATTCACCCCCCCCCCCCCTCTACGTATTTCTCCTATTAACAAACCGGGACCAACAAGTGGTATCAGAGCAGCGGTTCTTTCGAGCCTCTGCTTTGCATATCTGAAGCGAGTCCCCACTCGCTTCACGTTGTCTCACTGAACCGGATCCTATTTTCCTAAGTGCATCAAAACCTCACCCACGCATATTGCATTTACTGCTGATAGTTTGCTATGTCTACATACAGTGCATCAAATCTTCCACAGTTCTCGATCGAAGGATACGAGATATGGAGTTTCCGTGTCGAGAGCTTTCTATGCTCAATCCACGACCGGATGTGGGAACTCATTGAAGACGGACCAATCGAGATCAAGAAAGCTATATCTGTGGATGTTCCAGCCGCTGAAGGTCGTCCAGCCCACGTTCGACAACAGTACGTGGAGAAGGATAAGGATGAGTATACTCCAAATGACTTCAAAGTTGCCAACCTCGACAAGATTGCACGTCACACGATGCAGAGCACCGTGTCGGACGCCTATCTACCACGAATAAGGAAATGTGCAACGGCAAAGGAAATGTGGGAAACCCTAGCCCTCATTTCTCAAGGCACAGACAAAATCAAGAAGAACAAACTCGCCGTTCAGATGCGGGAGTTTGAAAATCTGGTGATGAAGTCCGGAGAATCCATCGACGCCTTCGAGCTGAGAGTTACCAACATTACTGCAACTCTCAACTCACTTGGGAAGGAACTCACAGACAAGGAAGTAAACCTGAAAATTGTCCGTGCTCTCACAAGGAAATGGCAGACTATGAAGGAGCTATATCTAGCTACCAAGGATCTAACAAAGCTCACGCCAGAAGTGTTGTTCTCCGAGCTCAAAGCTCACGAGTTTGATCTGAATCGTATGAGTCTCGACGACGAGGATGAAGCGCCCACTACGTCAAAAGGAGTAGCGTTCAAAGCTGCCGAAGGGCCAAGCGAGCAGTCGCTAGCCAAGATGACGAGAGAAGAATTGGAAGAACACATTGCGTTCTTATCCAAGAACTTCAACAAAATGAACTCTCGAGTGGGCAAGTACAAAAGATTCTACAAGCAGTACAAAGAGAGGAGCACTGATGCTCGAGAAGGAAAAGGAAAGAGAGAAGAGACTACCAAGACGATCCCGCGTGACATGATGGAAGTGGAGTGTTACCACTGCCACAAGATGGGCCACTACAAATCCGATTGCCCAAAGCTAAGTGCCAAAGAGCGCGAAGAATTGAAGGCCAAGAGGGATGCCCCAAGGCGAGCGCTCGTAGCGAGTGAAGTGCCGGTCGCTACAACTGAAGATCCACCAAGCGACTCAGATGCATTCACTGATCCAAATTCCAGTGATGGTGAGGATCTTGGATTTATGGCACTCACCGATGAAGAAACAGGAGAGGTATTCTTCTATCCTTCAATCACTTCAATTACACTAGCACACACTGTCAATGAGGAAGAACAATCCTCTACATGGAGTGAGTTGTTTGACAAGCACCAAAAATTGTCAAGCGACCACGAAGTGGTAAAACAAGCTCTGTCTCGAAGCGAGAAGGAGAACCGAAAGCTAGCCCGTGAGCTTGACGAAGTCAAACTTAATTTAAGGGCTATGACTAGTAAGTTCGAGGATCTCTTCGCGAGACATCAAAGCTTGGAGGGAAGGTATGAAACCCAGTCCACTCTAGTTGCCAACTTGAACAAAGCATCATATGCTAGGCAGGCACTATAGGGCTCGCTTCTGCCTTTTGGTAGGAAAGCTGGCCTTGGATATGAGGGTGGACCTCCCAAGCCGACTGTCTTTGTTGGTGAATCACACACTACACCATCAGTCACTTTGGAATTGCCCACTGCATCCAAAGCGACCACCAACAAGGATAAAGGCAAAGTGGCTGAGAACCCTAAAAGGAAGCCAATGAAGATGTCTATATCTTTAAGGGCAGATCCTAAGGGCAAGCAAAGTTCAACAATCCCTAGCACTCAACATGCTAAGTCTTACCAATCCAAGGGTAAAGGGAGAACTGTTGAAGCTTCTGAGTCTCAAGCCAAGACACGAGAGACAAAGGATCTACCTCCTAAAAAGAGGAGTAATGTCTATGTGTCACGTTATCCGGACTGGAGATGGTCCAACCGGACGAACGTTGAGGGGGAAGAACTTGAAGCACCCAAGAGGCCGCTTCAAACTTCCAAGGTTACTCAAGCGAGTCGGGGTCAAAACCCTAGTTGGACCGCTTCAAGGAACCCAAGCGAGCCGCTTCGACAGACTAGAAAACCTAAGTTAGCCTCTAAACCCAGAGCTAATCCGAAGCGAGTCGCTTCAGGATATAAGCAAAGTGGGAAGAGCATAGGTAGGACTGAAGCGAGCCGCTACCCCTCTTGCACACACTGTTGCACGTGTGAAGCTGCTTCAAGGCAGTACACCAAGTTTTCGAAGGTCGAGAAGCCCAAGACACAAACTTCATCTCAAAAGAGAGTGAAGCAAGTGTGGGTACCTAAGGGAACTAACCTGCAAGGACCCAAACTGATTTGGGTACCAAAATCTGTCTAATTGCAGGTGAGCGCCGTGGATCCCATGCCAAGTGAGGGTCATCAAGTATGGTACTTGGACAGTGGATGTTCAAGACACATGACTGGCATGAAAGCTCTACTTCACAACTATATAGAGAAGAAGGGTCCACAAGTAACCTTTGGTGACAACTCTCGAGGAAGCACCAGGGGATACGGCGCACTGAAAATTGGAAAGCTCACAATTGAAGAAGTCTCCTATGTGGAAGGACTCAAGCACAACCTGTTATCCATTTCACAGTTCTGTGATAAGGGGTACAGGGTGGAGTTCATCTCCAACAAGTGCATTGTGAAAAGCAAACTCACGTCCCAGATTGCGCTCACTGGAATCAGGCAGAGGAACGTCTACATAGCACAATGGGACAGCTGCAAAGAGGAAACTTGCCTAGTTACAAGGAGTGCTACAGAAATTGGATGGCTATGGCACAGACGCTTGAACCACCTCAATTTCAAAGCTATCAATCGCTTAGCTCGAAAAGGTTTGGTGCAAGGCATACCAAATGAAGTCTTCATCAAAGACCATCCATGCTCACCATGCCAACAAGGGAAGTAGACGAAGAAGCACTTCGCCAGTCTTGAAGAAGCCTCATCAAAGCGAGTGCTCGAGCTGCTTCACATGGATCTGTTTGGTCCAGTTACTCCAGTTAGTATAAATGGAAGGAAGTACACTCTAGTTGTAGTCGACGATTTCTCTCGCTACACTTGGGTGGTATTTCTATTCAGCAAGAAGGAGACACTGTCCAAACTGCCACAACTACTCAAGCGATTGGCGGTGGAAAAGAATCAAGCTATCGTGACCATTCGCTCCGACAAAGGCACAGAGTTCTTGAACTCTACAATTGAAGCGTACTGCACGGAGCATGTCATAGCACATCAAACTTCTTCAGCACGCACTCCTCAGCAGAATGGAGTTGCTGAAAGAAGAAATTGAATCATCAAAGAAGCCGTTCGCACCATGATTGCTGACTCGAAGCTTCCGATGAAGTATTGGGCTGAAGCTGCCAACACGGCGTGCTACACACAGAATCGAACGCTTCTCAACAAACAGCACGACAAAACTCCATATGAAATATGGACAGGGAGAATCCCTAACATATCTTATTTCCATATTTTTGGTTGTAGGGTCTTCATTCACAATAATGGGAAGTCACAGTTGAAAGCCTTTGAAAGCAAAGCTGATGAGGGAGTATTCTTAGGATACTCTACATCGAGCAAAGCCTACAGAGTGTTCAACTGTAAAACCCTAATTGTGGAGGAATCACCCCATGTCGTATTTTGATGAATCTTCTTTAAGTCTTCCACAGGAACAGGCCCAATCGGATGAAAAGGATCAAAGCAAGGAACCCTCAAATCAACTCACTTGGGACGTGCTTGATGAAGATGATGAGATCAAGGACTCAAGCGAGCAGAATCCCAAAGAAGAAGTCGAAGCTGCCCCCAAGTTTCCTGAAGCTAGTGCTGGCCAAGCACCCAATCCAGTCGCTTCAGATGGTGAAGCGAGCGACAAGGAAGCGGATGAAGATGAAGCTGGCGGAGCAAAGCGAGCGTGGCTCAAGGATCACTCACCTAGCCAAATCATTGGAGATCCATCCAAGGGTGTAGTGACCAGAAGTCAAGTGTTTGGAGAAAGTGCCATGTTCAGTTGCTTTCTCTCAAACGTTGAGCCATCAAGCGTGGAGGAAGCCCTAGCCGATTCTAACTAGGTGATCGCCATGCAAGAAGAGCTGAATCAATTCACCAGGAACGACGTATGGTACCTCGTGGATCGTCCCAAGTTTCAGCATGTTATTGGCACCAAGTGGGTGTTCAAGAACAAGACGGACGAGGACCACAACGTAGTGAGGAACAAGGCGCGACTCGTTGCCAAAGGGTACTGCCAAGAGGAAGGAATCGACTTTGACGAGACCTTTGCTCCAGTGGCACGGCTTGAAGCTATCAGATTGTTTCTAGCCTATGCAGCAGCCAAGAAATTCAAAGTGTATCAAATGGATGTGAAGAGCGCGTTCCTCAACGGTGAACTGAAGGAAGAAGTGTATGTGGAGCAGCCACCAGGTTTCGAGCAGGGAGATAAAGTGTATCGCTTGAAGAAAGCCCTGTATGGGTTGAAGCAAGCTCCCAGAGCTTGGTATGATACACTCTCTCAATTCCTAGTGGACAATGGATTCCAAAAGGGAAAGATAGATCGAACCCTATTCACTATCAATCATGGAAATGATATGCTATGGGTCCAGATCTACGTGGATGACATCATATTTGGGTCACCAAACCAGTCGCTTAGCGAGAAGTTTGGAGAGCTGATGAAGACCAAGTATGAGATGTCAATGATTGGCTTGATGAGCTGCTTTCTAGGTCTTCAAGTGAAGCAGCAGGATAATGGAATTTTCATCAACCAGGCCAAGTACACTCGAGATATGCTTGCCAAGTTTGGTGTTCAACATGCTAAAGCTGTGAAGATTCCTATGAATACCAACTGGAAGATGGAGCCAGACGAAGGAGGAAAATCTGTAGATCCTACAGATTATCGTACCCTAATTGGGTCACTACTCTATCTCACTGCAAGCAGGCCAGATATTGCCTTTGCAGTCGGAGTCTGCGCTCGCTTCCAAAGCAATCCCAAGCACAGCCATCTTGAAGCTGCCAAAAGGATTCTTCGATATTTGAAGGTCACTATCAACATGGGTCTGTGGTATCCAGCGGAGGACAATTTGGAGCTCACTGGATATTCCGATGCTGACTATGGAGGTTGCCGAGTCGATAGGAAGTCAACTTCGGGCACATGTCAGTTCTTGGGAAGCAAGCTAGTCTCATGGTTCTCAAAGAAGCAATCAAGCGTAGCCACTTCAACAACTGAAGCTGAATATATGGCCGCAGGGAGCTGCTGTTCTCAAATCCTATGGCTTCGTCAACAGTTGAAGGACTACAAAGTTGAAGCGAATGAAATTCCGATCTTCTGCGACAACAACAGTGCCATATGTATCTCGCAGAATCCAGTGCTTCACACCAGGTGTAAGCACGTGGAAATTCGACATCATTTCATTCGCGATCATGTAGAGAAGAAGGATATCAAGCTCGAGAAAATCCATACCGATCTCCAGCGAGCAGATATCCTCACCAAGCCTCTAGCTGAGTCTCGATTCAATCAGCTATGCATGGAATTAGGGTTATTAGACCCTGGTGAAGAATGCTAGTTCCAGGATGCACGAAGGAGTGTTCGCTTGTTCTCTTGAGCGTCACTCGCTTCGGATCTTCACCAACTCAAGCGAGCCACTTCAAATCTCACTCGCTTGAAGAAACTGAAGTTAGGTGGAGAAAGGTGGAGTATTGGAAGAAGTTCCCTACCAACTTATTGGAATTGTTAAGTATATGGTTAAGGGGGAACTAACGCTTCTCTCGGAGCAAGCTACTTCCAAAGCAAGCAAAGAATGCTGCTATCTTGAATTCTGCATCGCTTCAATTTGCCCTAGCTTGGGTCAAAGCGAGCCGACTGCAGATTCATTCTTTAGAATGTAGGAAAGCTTGAAGGTTTACCTTTTTATACAAAAGGTTGCAGGGCTGGTGACATGCTTCTGCGTAAAATACGAGATTGTCTTGTCAGAGCATTCTCATTGTCATCCTGTCCATTTCTGCTCTGAGATAAGGACTTGTACTCATCCCCCATTCGTCGTGAATAAGTACACTTACGTGATGCTCCCTTCGGGTTGTAGTAAGCTTGTGTACTTTATTCATTTTCTCCCCCATTCACTTCGATGGAGGACTCTCTAATTCGTAGAGGAAGATGAATGCCATGAAGATGAATGCCATGAAGATCTAACTCAACGTGTAGCATTCAACATGTGGTATCTAATTCAAGTGAAGTCTTCAATTTGTGGTATCAATCTCCTACGAAGTGAGATTGACTGGTAAGTGTTTCAATTTTAAGTACACTAAGTGAGCCGAAGCGTGCTAGAAACCTTCACTCACTACGTGGAAAATATAAAGTGAATCTGACACAAATACAAAGAGGAAAACATTCTTGTTTATCCTCGAAGTATGTAAGTCAGAAACATTTTAAATTAAGCAAAGAAATTCAATTTCTTATTCCAGTCGCTTCAGATGGCCAAGCGAGTGCTTCGTCACTCAAAGCTAGCCATTGCAAGCGAGTGCAGAACAGTCACTCAAGTGAATGCCTCTCAAGCGAGTCAAGCCGTAGCGGCTCAACTCGAAGCGAGCGGGCATGAAGCGAGTATGAGCTGTCTGCACTCGAGTGCAATTTTACTTTCTGCTGTGCATTTAATGCAGGTACAGGAACGACGGAAATAACGGGCGCGTGTTCACACGTTTGAATTTGAAGCGGGAAAAGGCGGAGAAAATCCAGCTGTCGAATCTTAACAGCCCCCAATCTGGAGCCGTTCGATCAACGCCGTATACGACAAGCCAACCATAGAAGGCCACGTGGTGACGCCGAGCAAGTGGCGGTTCACTTTTACTGTGGTGACGCCGGACACGTCAGATCCATCACCGCACGTCCGCCGCCTACCTACAGGATTTTCGGCGTTATTACCGTCCTACCCCTGCCACGTCAGCCATAACCTAATTCTATATATATGGGTCGAGGAAGAACTGCAGAAATTTTCACAGCCCTCTAAATTTGCCATTCTCGTGCTAGATCTGCAATTACTCTGCAACTCACGAGTCTCAACCCTTTCTACTTCATTGTTAAAAATTTTCTTCAAGTTCTTTCAAAATCCACCATGGGCAAGAAGAAGAATACAGAGACAATGGAGCAGTTCATGACTAATGTTGGCGAGCACATCAACGTCGAGCCCCATCTCGACCCTATCGTCGTCGAAGTAAATGGTTTCTTCCATAGAGCCGTGACCACGGCCGGTCTATGGAAGTTCATAACGTTGGTGCCGACGAAGATTCTGGCAAAGGCAGTGGGAGAAATCCTACTGAATTTGAGGAAGGATCAAAATACTTCCTCATTCACTGATCCACAAACCAGCAAGCCGGTGGAGGTGGATATGAGTGAACTTATCGGAGTGTTCGATCTGCAGAGAGAAGGAGGAGACTCACTGTTAGATCTGGGTCTTTCGGCCGGGGTGCAGTATGTTCGATTCGCAACCGCCAGAGCTGATCGAACTTCAAGGAAGCCAACATTCGCAAAAGCTTGAAGAACCCATTCAATCTCATCTGCGAACTCTTTACGAAGAGCATCGCATGCTATGTTGGATCCCTCGATACGCTGTCAGAGACGAAGCTGATCGGAACTGCCATGATCGTCGACAGTCTCGCCGGAACGAAGTTTAACTGGCACGGGTGGTTTCTCAAACAAATTCATGAGGCTGCTGACGACTTCGCGTTCGTTCCAGGAACTGCGAATAAGATTCTTCGGAAAGGAAAATTGAAATTCTTTTCAAGACTGTCTGTTGCACTGGAGATGAAGTTTCCAGAGATGATATGGCCGGACTCCGACACGATCATATACAACAAGCAGACCATCTTCTACGATTCGTGGAGAAAAACGAAGATTCTGATGGATCTGGGACTTATCGAGGTGGAAGTGCCCATTGCTAGACCAGTTGCCGAAAGGCAAGCTGAAGAAGGCCAAGCGAGGTAGGTCGCTTCACCCGTGAAGCGAGCCAGGTCCAAGCGAGGCAAAAAGATGAAGCGAGTCACTTTGCTCGTTCAAGAAAGCGAGGCGGTGGAGGAGCCGCTTGAGAACGTTGAAGTGACTCAAACCCAACCTTCACCAACCAAAGCCCAATCCCCTCAACTCCAAATCACCCATATACCAGAACCCCAATCTTCATCAACCCAACAACCACCAAAACAGATAACCCCCCTCTCTCCCCGTGAAGAAGAATCAGCATCTTCTTTCCACATTCCCACTGTTCCATTCCTCAGCACAGATGAAGCTGCTGCCTACACTATATTTACCCCACTTCAATCCCAGCCGATACAACCACCACCCACCGAAACCACTCAACCACCACCCACTGAAGCTATCCAGATTTCCGAAACCCAAGAAACCTCATCACCTACCCAATCCCTCTCGACATCGGCAGCTACAGCCGATACCGCCCAAACCGTAGGAGAACTTCCCATCATCCCTCAATTCAAAACCCCTGCTCTCACCGAACACAAGCGGGCTCTCGAACGCTATGTTCGAGACAGAGAGCAAGCCGCGGAGACAATCAACCTTCGCTACAATCTTCGCTCCGCATGTGTTGAATGGAGCGACACATTTTACACCAACGTAGTAGACTTTCTAACGTACATTACGTACCGAGGAACGAAATACTACAAGATCTTCAAGCTCCTCAAAGCTTTCACAGAGGAGGAGTTGATCCAGATGGAAGCCAAACTGCTCAATTTTATCGGCGAAAATGGCTTCCATGCCTTCCTTGAAGGGACCAGCTTCTGGGAGAAGCTGGATGCCAAGGTGAAGGAATCATATCCACTCGCCACAGTTCCGTAGCGAGTGCCCTCATCCCATGAGAGGAAGCTCATCCGGGAGTATAAGGAGGAGATGGAGATGAAGGATGCTGAGATTGCTAGTCTCCAAAGCGAGATTACAAAGAAGAGCGATGAATTGGAGAGGAAGGCGGGGGAGGTCATTAGTCTTAGAGAAGACTTTGACAAGAAGAAGAAGGAATTGGAGGGAAAGGTGGAGGAGAAGGAGAGGCTTCTGGAGGAGAAAGAGAAGGCGCTGGAGGCGCAGGTGAAGCTTGTGGAAGATAACACCAAAACAATCACCGAACTCAAGGGCTTGCTTGAGGCAGAAAGAAGCCGCTTGAGGGAGGTTAATGCCAGATTAATCGCTCTGGTCAAAGAGAAGAAGGTGTTGGAGAAGGAGGTGAAGGAGCTGAAAGAGAAGGTGGAGAACAGAGAAGGAGAGTTAGTGATGAAGGGAAGTGAGCTCCTCAACACCAAAAAGGCTCTTGACTCACTTCGAACTGAGTTGAAGGGAGTCAAGGATGAGAGTGCAATTGACAAGAGAGAACTGGAGAGTCTGAGGAGCAGTGCACAGGCTCTTGACTTGAAGAATGCTGAACTGTCAATCCTACTGCAGAAAGTCAAGAGACTGAAAGAAACTCTCACTGTTAGGATCACTGCAGATGCCGAATTTCACAACTCTCTCAATCGGAGGGAAAGGAGGCTTGCAGTGATGAAGGCAGAACTTGAAGCTTCCAAGGAACACTTGGAACTCACACTTCAAGAAGAAACCAAGAAGATCACCAAAGTTGTAGAAGCGGAGCTGGAGGCTCGCTTCAGAGAGGTGGAGCCATTAGAGAGTATGATGGCGTCTGTTGTTGAGAGAGAGAGGCAGTGCGAATATCTGCTCGAAGAGATATCTATCAAGACTGCTGCAATTGTGGCGCCATCCGTGGACAAAACCCAGCAGATGCTTCAGACTGTCCTCAACACAGTCAATTCACTCCACCAATCCCTCTCCGGAAAGTCTATCATCCTAACCCCTGGCAGTGATGATGCCAAAAAGGGGGAAGGACAAATGAGGGAAGGGCAAATAAAGCTAGGAGGAGATGGAGGTTTAGGGGAAAGTAGAATTGGAGTGGAGAGAATGCTGGAGGGAGGTAGTGATGGAGGTGTGAAGGAGGTAGTAGATGAAGCGAGGGCCCTTGACAAGACGAAACTCACGGAGGAGGAGTTATTAAAAAGTCTTGAAGAGCCCAACAGGCCGCTTCAGGAGAAGGTGATTGCCGCTTCAATTGCAAAACACCCTCCGGTGACCGTGTTGTCAAAGGAGGAAAAGCGGAAGCAGGTGGAGAAGGATGCTGCCTTGGCGTGGGAGATGGAGCAGGTGTTTAAACTAACCAAAAATTCTATTGGTGCAGGTGCTTCATCTAGTTCCCAAGTGGCCGCTACTCCCAAAGCGCCCACTTCAGACGCCGCGCCAACTTCGACAGCCGCACTCACTACGACCACTGCTGCACTCACTTCGTCAGCAGTCGTCCCTCCAAGTGCTGCCAAGAAGGACATGCCACCTCCCCCACCACCGAAGCAGTCATTGAAGCGAGCTGCTCCAGATTCCAAGCAAGATAACCCCGAGGCCAAGCGCCAAAAGGCCATGCAAGCAGCTGCTTCAAAAACTGGAAGGGAGGAGAGAAAAAGGAAAGAAAGAGAAGAGGGAAGGAGCGAAGACGAGAGGAAGAAGAGGAGTCATGCCAGGCGACTCCAAGTGATTGACGCACGGATCGAGGAGCATTTCAGTGAAGTATTGCTTATTCAATCCTCGTTGGTCCGAAGCGCGTTCATTCCCTTCATGCCAGATGAGTCCGAAGCATGTGAAGCTCAAGCCATATTTGATGCATGCGACGTGACTACAAAGGAGATGGTTGAGTCTGGTCGGTATCCTCGCAAGGATGAACAAGATTACATTCGCAAACGACTCAATGCGAAGCGTCCGTCGTGGAACAGCGAGTCGGGAGCAAAATTCAAGAAGGTCATGGCTCAACTATCAAGCAGGACAGAAGAGGAGTTGGCCAAGCGAAGGAATGATCACCCAGATGCTAGGGAAATTAAAGAATTCATTCCGAGGGATCTGCGCGATCTGTGGCTTGACTACAAGAACCTGTTTATCAAAGCTTACTACTTTTGGGAGGTAGTGCCACTTCAGGATCGTTGCTCTCGAATGAGTGCTCTCAGCAACTTCCTTTGCACATATGACGAGAAGATGCGGAGGAAGATCTTCACCACAGCTGAACTGGCTCAGCCCAAGCCTTTGGTTGTCAAGATTCCTGCTATAAAAGAATTCCCCATGCCTTATCATCCAGGAACTGATATTCCAGACAGAGGAATAATTGATGAGGAAGTGACTGAAGCCTTCAGGCTGGAGAGTGCTTGGAGAAATCCTAGTGTCCACACAGTAGACTCTATGGAATCAAGAGTTCTATCAGCTTACGTGGATACTGCTGCTGAAGAAGAAGAGAAGAAGGAGGAAGAAGAAGAAAAGGAGAAGGAGAAGGAGGATGAAGCTGCAGGAAACCTTTGAGTTTCAAGCTTCTGAACATATTTTTTTGTGAACTGCCTTGTTCATCTATCTCACTTTTATTTCTGTCTCTTCTGTGTCATTTACTCGCTTTGTGAATGACTTTACATTTTTGCTACAAACTCATTAATTTAACCGAAAAAAAAAGGGAAAGGAACTTAAAAGAAAATTACAAACGAAACTGCAAAGGAAGCAGTCGCTTGGAGTTCCCTTCACGGTTCGATAGACTAAATTTATTTTTATCTATGTCGTATGGGTTTTGGCATCATCAAAAAGGGGGAAATTGTTGGGAATTGTTAAGAACGAATATGTTAAGGGGGAACTTATAAGGGATATCTTAGTGTTTTGATTTGATCCCATAACCCCAAAGCGTTCTGTTCCCAAGCGACCCATTTTGATATAGTTGATAAGTTAGAATTTTTCTAAAAGCCTACTCTGTTAGGATGGCTCTTTTATTTTGCTTAGATTAGGCTTCAAAATTTCAAGTGAAGGCCACTCACTTGAGTGTGTTTTACAAAGCGAAGCGGGTCAAGCAAACTGAAGTGAAGCGTGTCGAAGAACAGTGAAGCGAAGCGATCGCTACAGTAGATTCGAAGTGAATCTGCCAAAGCGAAGCGAAGCGAGCGCAACAGTTCAAAGCCAAAGCAAAGCGAAGCAAGCGCTACAGTGAAAAGTCAAAGTTAGTCAACTCTAGTCAACTATTTCCAAAGCAGTCACTAGGGAAAGTTAATTCCCGAAGCGGCTCACTACAGAATGACTGCGAAGTGACTCAACTAAAGCGGCCGCTACAACTTCAAAGCGAAGCGAGCCACTACCTACCAGAAAGTGACAGCGCAAATTCCCGCTCCGAATTTGAACTCGAGTCAACTGGAGATCTTCGCATTTATTACGAGATCTCCACGTGTCGACTCAAGAGAGGAGCAGAGGAGTTGACTGCCAGGCCGACAAGGCGCCGTAACAATACTGGGTTGCTCCAGTTACTGTTGAAATTGGAATTTAGCCATTTCCGGCAAAAGTCCAAATCTGCGCGTCTGAAAAGCATCCAGCCTGTGCAAGTACTGTCGAGAGGAGGAGGGACAAGGCCACCAACCAAGCAACGGATCTCAGCCAACCCTCCGCCTATAAATAGTGAAGGATGAAGACGAAGAGAAGTAGAACACTACTTGAGCATTCGAGCCTACTGCAAACAAACACTCCCAAGCCTTCGAGCAAATTTTTGAGTCTTTGTTTCCAAGTGTTCTCCGAGTTTCCAGTTCATCGGAACTCGTCTTCACAGCCTTCACACTTAGATTCTAAGCCCACTTCATATATCCGAAGCTTAGAAGAAGAACTCTAGCCAATCTTTGCATCTACTGTAAAGAGTTCTTCATAGTGTGTCGTCAACCAAAAACCCTATACTTGTCTGTTAGGTTTTTGAGTGTTGTCGTTAGGTTGTTTCGATCCAAGGCTCTTCTTTCATCGATTGAAGAAGCCTCGATCATAGAGTTGAGATCCAAGCTTACACTTACACCGTTTGTGTAAAGCTCGATCGAAGCTAGGCTGTAAGGAGAGCCCGGAATCTCCCTGTTGTTCGGACAGAAGCGAGTGAAGCTTCGTGTCCAGTTTAGGTCTTAGTAGTGAACCCGTAATCACTGCACTGTTCGTCAGATCCAGGCGAGTGAAGCCCGATCTCGACCAGGTTTTTGAAGGACCCGTAACCTTCAAGTTCTTGAGTGAAGAGAATAGTTGCCGTCGTGCAACAAAGTGGACGTAGGAGCGTTATCTCCGAACCACTATAAATCTCTGTGTCGTATCTCTCTAACCCTAAACTCTTACTTGTTTGTTTATCCATTGCATACTGCATCTAAACAAACTTAATCTGGAAATTTCAAATACTTAGGGAAAGATTTAGCTCACCAAATTCCGCATACACGAGTAAAGACTCCCTCTTGATCAAGTGCTCACTTCGGTCAAGCAGGCAAGCTACGTACTGTAGATCTAGCTTCAGCTAGGTCTTAAGTTTCAAGCGAGCTTTTTACTTGTTACTCTGAGTTAAGGGATTTGAAGTTGAAAAACTTCGAAATACGTATTCACCCCCCCCCCCCCCTCTACGTATTTCTCCTATTAACAAACCGGGACCAACATAAAGTAATCACGATTCTCTTGACCTAAGCTTAGAGCTTGATCAAGAGTGAGACTTTACTCTAGATGCGGAATTCGGTGAGCTAAATCTTTCCTAAGTAATTAAAAGTTCCAAGTTATGTTTGTTTAGATGCAAGTGCAATGTATAATCAAACAAGGAATTAAAGAGTTTAGGGTTAGAGAGATACGACACGAGATTTATAGTGGATCGGAGATAAAGCTCCTACGTCCACTTTGTTGCACTCGGCAACACGTTCTTTTCACTCAAGAACTTGAAGATTACGGGCTCTTCAAAAGCCTGGTCGAGATCGAGCTTCACTCGCTTGGATCTGACGACAGACGCAGTGATTGCGGGTTCACTACTAAAACCTAACTGGACTAGAAGCTTCACTCGCTTCAGTCCGACGACAGGGAGATTACGGGCTCTCCTTACAGCCTAGCTTCGATCGAGCTTTACACAAACAATGTAAGTGCAAGCTTGGATCTAGACTCTATGATCGATGCTTTTACAATCGATGAAAGTAGGGCCTTGGATCGAAAACAACCTAACGACGAACACAAAAACCTAACGAACAGAACTTAGGGTTAGGGTTTTTGGTATACGACGAACACACTATGAAGAGCTCTTTACAGTAAATGTAAAGTAGGCTAGAGCTCTTCTTCTAAGCTGGGATTTGGAATGGGCTTAGATTCCTATGTGTGAAGGTTGCGAAGACGAGTTCCGATGATACTGGAACTCGGAGAACACTTGGAAACAAAGACTCGAAGAATGCTTAGAAAGCTGGGAGTGTTTGTTTGCAGTAGGCGCTCGAATGCTCAAGTAGTGTTCTGCTTCTCTTCGTCTTCATCCTTCACTATTTATAGGCGGAGGGATGCCGAGATCCGTTGTTGGTTGGTGGCCTTGTCCCTCCTCCTCTCGACAGTACTTGCACAGGCTGACTGCTTTTCAGACGCGCAGTTTTGGCTCTTTGCCGGAAATGGCTAAGATCCAAATTCAACACTAACTGGAGCGACCCAGTACTGTAGCGGCGCCCTTGTCGGCCTGGCAGTCAACTCCTCTGCTCCTCTCCGCGTTCGACACGTGGAGATTTCGTAATTAATACAAAGATCTCTAGTTGACTGGAGTTCAAAATCGGAGCGAGAATTGTGCTGTCGCTTTTTGGTAGGTAGTGGCTTGCTTCGCTTCAGTCTTGTAGCGTCCGCTTTGAGTTGAGTCACTTCGGGTCATACTTGAAGCGTCTACTTTGGAAAATAAAATTTTTGATTATTGCTTAGGTAAATATTGACCCGCTTTGACTTTCGCTGTAGCGCTCGCTTCGCTTCGCTTTAGTGGACTCGCTTCGATTTCCACTGTAGCGCTCGCTTCGCTTCGCTATTCTTCGGCACGCTTCACTTCGGCTCGGTAGACTCGCTTCGCTTGGAAAACACACTCAAGCGAGTGGCCTTCACTTGAACTTTCTGTAGTCTACAACCTAAGCAAAAATTGAGCCATCCTAACAGAGTAGGCTTAGAAAATTTTCTAACCTATCATCTACATCAAAATGGGTCGCTTGGGAACAGAACACTTGGGGGTTTTGGGATCAAATCAAAACAACTGTTTGACTCACTTCGAAGTGTCCCATAGTTCCCCCTTAACATTTTGTTCTTTACAATTCCCAACACATCTTAATCACACCACTCTTCACATCAATCAAAGTATTAGTAGTAGCCATGAAAGGACGACCTAGCAAAAGTGTGTGCTCAATACCATTCTCTTGTACCTCGCCTATCTCTAGAACAACAAAATCAACGGGAACAATTAACCCCCCCACATGAACAAGAATATCCTCAATAATACCTCTCGGGTATTTAATAGTCCTATCCGCCAATTGAAGGCTCAAGCGAGTGGGTTTAAGTTCTTCTAACTCTAATTGCTTAAAGATCGAATAAAGCATAAGATTATTACCGACACCTAAATCTAGCATACCACATGCTTCCTTACCACTACCTAAAGAGATAGTGATAACGAAAGAACCTGGATCTCGTTGCTTAGGTGGAAGAGGGTGTTGCATAATCGATGTCGCCACTTCCGACACCGTGATTGTCTCCATCTCATCGAACGACTTCTTCTTTGACGTCAACTCCTTCGCGAACCTTACGAACGGTGGCACGTTGCGAATAACATCAAGGAAGGGCAAGTTCACGTCCACCTTGGATAGTAACTTGTAGAGATCCATGAATTGTTGATCCCACTTCTTGTTCTTCACATGGCTAGGATATGTATTAGGAGGAACATAAGGATTGGACGTCTTGTGAAGAGGTTCGGCCTCCTTCTCGGCTTCCTCGGACTCTGTGCGTGGCTCGTCGGGGTTGGACGCCCGTCCAACTTCTTGTTCTGTTGTTGGACGCTGATTGTTGGGGTTGGACGGTCGTCCAACTTCTGCTTCTGCCGGATGATGAAAAGCTACGTTAGACGCACGTCCAAAAGCAGGTGCAGGCGTGGATGTCTGTCCAGGGTTGGACGGTTGTCCAACTGAGTTGGACGCCCATCCAACTCCTGTTTCTATCGAATTTTTGGTTTGGTTCCAACACGCATTCGGGCTCCATCGATCACTTGAATGCCCTTAAGGAGGCATCACGACTCCATTGTCCAACTGTCTTCCACTCCGCAACACTGAAACTGCTTGGGCTGGATGAGGTGGAAAAGGAGGAATGTATGGGGGGTATGGGGTTGTACCCGTGAACTTGTTGTGGTTGAATCCCTTGGCTCGAAATTCGCCCCGGTTGTTCCATCAAGTGCATGGATCCAGAAATTTGGCCAATGGCCGTCTCGAGCCTCTTAATAGTAGCATCTTGAGCCTCTTGGGCTAATTTTTCTTCGTGGAGGAATGTAGAGAGGCTCTCATCGACGGGAGGTTTTTGTGGAGGCCCTTGAGCACAAGGAGTAGGGTGTATTGGTGGTGGTGTATGAGTAGGTTGAGGTGGGTAGTATGGAGGTGGTGGATAATATGGATTGGATGGATATTGTGGAGGTGGATAATATGGTTGTGGCTGAGAGTAGTAAGGATTTTGTGGAGGATATGGGTTATTATATGGTGGAGGGCACCTATTTGGATAGTTAGAAGGATTACCTTGCCCTTGAATCGGCCTCAGATTTTGATAACGTCCATTGTATCCTCCTTGATATCCTTGAGGTTGAAGTACTTGAGGCGGGTAGCCTTGAGCAGCATACACCTCGGCTCCTCCTTCGTATGGGAACTCCCCCATGTTGTGGCACACCTCCTTGATGTGACCAAGCTCACCACAAATCTCGCATTGGTCCGGCTTTCTATCTTCAACCTTCGGGGCCGGTGCACTATGCTTCATCTTCAAATTCTCGAGATCCCTATACATGTCAGGAATTTGCTTCTTCATATCGGGGCTCATCGAGATTGCACTCGCCTCCACTTTCCTTGGCCTAGTTGATTTCTGTTGAGAACTCGCAGCGAGCGTCTCAAAAATCTTCTTCATCTCATCAGCTGTCTTGACAGCTATGTTGCCTCCGGCCGAGCTATCCACCGTTACCTAAGGAATTAAACTAGAAGAAAGCAATTAAACTACCCAGGCAAAAATCGTAGAGAAAGCAATAATGAAAGCAATGAAGAAAAGGAATCAAGACATAATAATGAAATCTAAAAATTAAGCAAATAAATTTAACTATGAGAACTTGAAAAACGAAAGAATTTAAACTGAGAAAAACGAATCTAAACTAAGAACTTGAAATTGAACGGATGAAATTAAACAAACGAAATTAAACGAAGCAATTACGAAAATAAATCTAGAACTAAGGAAAGCAATAAATCAAATAAACGAAAGCAAATAAGGAACTTACGAATTTAAGCGAAGAATGAAGAACACGAACTAAAGAAATAGTCTTGAATTAAAACGAAAGGAACAACGATCCGGATCGAACAAAATAAATCTAAACTAAAGTATTTGAATGCGAAAGTAAAAACTAAAAGTAGGTAAAAGGGTCTAAAAATCGTTCACAAGGAGTAGTATTTATACTAGGTATAAAAAAACTAGTTATACAAGGAAAGGAGAGCTGGCCGCCGGAACTGGACGGTCGTCCAACACGAGTTGGATGCCCGTCCAACTCTTCATTCTGTAAAACGCCTTTGCAACGCTGGACGCTCGTCTAGCTTTGGACGAGCTTGGGTTGAAACACCATGGACGGCCATCCAGATGAGTTGGACGGTCGTCCAATTCCCCGAACTGCCCTCTTTCAATTCATCTTCGTCTTTTCGCCTTTTTCAACTCGTTTCACTCCATTTTGATCCATTTGCACCTACGAACATCAAAACTCAACAAATACCATTCATGGCCATATTTAAACGAAAAAGACACACGAACACTACGAAAACGAATACACAAACACAACGAAAATCCTAACATCTAAACACCAAACAAGACGCTTAATAAAAATTTATTATGTATTTTGATTCGATCCCAAAACCCTCTGTGTTAATCCTATTCCCAAGCGATCCTATTTGATTAGCATGTGATAGGTTAGAATTTTTCAAGCTTGTAATATTAGGAAAGCTGATTTTGCTTTAGTCGCTTTAGCTATAGACTGCAGGATTCAAGCGAAGTGAAAAGACCACTCGCATGAGTGTGTTTTGAAGTTAAAACGAGTCTTCCTAATAAACTGAAGCGAGTGCTCTCAACTGAATTCAAGCGAGTCTACCCGACAAGCGAAGCGAGCACACTCGATAAAGTCAAAGCGAGTCAACCCGATTTAAAGCGAGTACTCCGACCAAGCGAAGCGAGTACGATACAAGGCTTGAAAACGACAGCTCAACTACCAGCTACAGTTCAAACTTGAGTTTGAACTTAGTCAAGTGAAGATCAGCCGCATTCATTGTGGATCTACACGTGGCTAACAAATATAGGATGCTCGAGTTGACCGGCTAGACCGACAAGCTTCCGCTACAGTACTGCAACGTCCAGTTAATGTTACGCTTGGCTCTTAGCCAAATTGGGAAAGAAGACAAAGCGAGCATCTGAAAAGCTGCAGGTCAAAGCCAAGTACTGTCGAGTGTGGACACACAAAGCCACAAACTTTCAAACGACTTCTACACAACTCTCACACTATAAATAGAGGCATGCAGAGAAGAGAACGCTTTACACTTCCTTGAAAATTTCCAGCGCTCAAAGCAAACAAGCACTCACGATTTTCCAGCATACATTTCTTGAGTTCTTGTAAGAAAGTGTTCCAAGCTTCAGTCCCACCGAAGCTTGTCTCTGCAACCTTCACTCTCTAGTTTTCTAAGCAGCTATGCATATCCAAGCTTAGAAGAAGAACCCTAGCCCTTACTCCATACTATAAAGGGTTCTTTATAAAGAGTGTGTTTTTCAAACCAAACCAAAACCCTTGTTCTTGTCAAGTCAAGTGTGTTAGAGTTTGTGTTGTTTTGTAAGGTTGTTGTAAGATCTAAGGTTTCACTTTCATTGATAGTGAAAACTGCGATCAAATAGTTATGATCCAAGCTTGCACGTTCATCGACTGTGCTAACCTCGATTCTGAACTTAGGTTTTTAGGAAGAACCCGTAATCTCCTATTTGTTGTGTGGATCCAAGCTTGTAGAACTCGATCCTTGTTTAGGTTTTTGGGGAACCCGTAATCCTCAAAGTTTCTTAAGTGAAGAGAAACTGTTCCAATGTTGAACAAAGTGGACATAGGTGTTTTATCACCGAACCACTATAAACCTCGGTGTCGTATCTCTATCCTTACTCTTTTCATTATTTCATAAGCTTTGATTATCATTCTTGCACGAGCATATAAACAAAACTAAACTGAGTTTTTAATTACTTAGAAAATATTAGCTCACCAAATTCTGCATTTCAGCAAAGCGAGCCACTCTGGGGATCAAACGTTCACTTAGGTCCTTAGACTGCTTAACTATAGATAAAGCGTTCGCTTAGGTCTTAAGATTGAAGCAACTCACTAGCTTACTTTGAGATAAGTTTGAAAGGAAGTTGAAAAACTTCTGTTACACGTATTCACCCCCCCCCCCCTCCCCCCCCACGTGTAACCCTACTTATCAATCTGGGACCAACAAGTGGTATCAGAGCAGGGGTTCTGACAAGCCACTGCTTTGTATACTGGAAGCGAGTCACCTCGCTTCACGTTGTCTCACCAGAACTGATTTGCTTTCTTAAGTGCATTAAAATCTCACTCATGCATACTGCATTCATTTAACATTTGAAAATGTCTAGTCACGGTGCTTCGAACCTGCCCCCATACTCTATCAAAGACTATGAAACATGGAGCTTTTGGATGGAATGCTTTCTCAGCTCCGTGCACGACAGAATGTGGGAGGTCGTGACGGAAGGACCTATCTCTATCATGAAGATCATCACTGTCAACGTTCCTGCTGCTGAAGGACGTCCAGCTACAATAAAGGATGCGTTGAGAAGATGAATGATGACTACACTGCAAACGACTTCAAAGTTGCAAATCTGGACAGAGTGGCAAGGCACATCATGCAAAGCACAGTCTCAGATGCATACCTGCCAAGGATAAGGAAATGTGCCACTGCAATGGAGATGTGGGAAACCCTAGCCTTGATTTCACAAGGGACCGAGAAGATAAAGGAGAACAAGCTTGCTGTGCTCATGGGAGAGTCTGAAAGCTTGACCTTCAAACCAAGAGAGAGCATAGACGCTTTCGAGCTTCGAGTAACCAACATCATCTCAACACTAGTCTCACTTGGAAAGGAGCTAACTGACATGGAAGTCAACCTAAAGATAGTGAGAGCCCTCACTAGGAAGTGGCAGACAATGAAGGAACTCTATCTGGCCACGAAGGACTTATCAAAGTTTTCCCCGGAGATCCTGTTCTTCTAGCTCAAAGCACATGAGTTTGATCTCAATAGGATGTTTCTTGATGATGAAGATGAAGTTCCAACTTCAAGCAAAGGAGTTGCATTCAAAGCTGCTGAACCATCAAGCGAGTCATCAATTTCAAAGATGTCTCGAGAGGAACTGGAAGAGCACTACGTGTTCTTATCAAGAAACTTCAACAAGATGAATTCCAGAGTTGGAAAATACAAGCGGTTCTACAAGTAGTACCAAGGAAAGAAGGATGGAGCACGTAATGGCAAAGGAAAACGTGAGGACACGTCAAAGCCGATTGCCAGGGACATAATGGATGTGGAGTGCTATCACTGCCATAAGATGGGCCACTACAAATCTGAGTGCCCAAATCGAAGTGCAAAAGAGAAAGAAGAATTGAAAGCGAGGAAAGACGCTCCAAGGTGAGCGCTAGTGGCAAGCGAGTCACCATCTAACCCAAGCGAGGAAGTGGAAAGCGAATCGAATGCCTTCACAAATCCCAACTCAAGCGAGGGAGAGGATCAAGGTCTAACGGCGCTCACCGATGAAGACACTGGAGAGGTATTCTACTATCCCTCACTGCTTTCAATTCCACTTGCACACAAGCACGATGAGGAAGTGTATTCCTCAACATGGAGTGAGTTACTTAACGATCACCATGATTTGTTAAGTAATCACCAAGTATTACAACAAGCTTTGTCTAAAAGCAAGAGTGAGAACGGAAAGCTAGCCGCTGAGCTTGACGCAGTCAAATTCAATCTAAAGGCTATGACTAGTAAGTTCGAGGACCTCTTTGCAAGACACAAAAGCTTGGAGGAAAGGTATGAAACCCAATCCATTCTAGTTGCTAACTTGAACAAAGCGTCATTTGCTAGACAAGCACTAGAAAGCTCGCTTCTACCATTCGGTAGAAAAGCAAGCCTTGGATATGAGGGTGGACCTTCTAAACCCACAGTCTTTGTTAGTGCACCTATTGCACAACCATCAGTCACTTTGGATGAGCCCACTGCCTCCAAAGCGACAACTAACAAAGATATGGGAAAGATTGAGATTCCTAAGAAAGGGCCTATGAAGATGTTTATATCTTCAAGGGAAGCATCTAAGGGAAAGCCAATGACGATACTTCCTAGCACTAAACATGCTAAATCTCACTATTCAAAGGGTGAAAGGAAAGTTGTTGAGGCTTCAAGCTCTCAATCTAAGACACCAAGAACAAAGGACGTTCTTTTGTTTAAAAGAACTAATGTTCATGTGTCAAGTGAGTCCGATTGGAGATGGTCGAAGCGTACTTATGTTCAGGGGGAAGGAATTGAAATTCCCAAGAGGAAAATTCAAAATTATAGTGTTTCCAAAGCTAGTAAAGGTCAAAAGCCAAGTTTGACTTCGCGGGGGAAGCCAAGCGAGAAGCTTGCAGAGACTAGAAATCCCAAGTCAGTCTCTAAGCTCATGACTAATCCAAAGCTTCAAGCTTCTGGATATAAGCATAAGAGTAAGAGCATGAGTTTGACTCAAGCGAGCTCCTATCGTACCTTCCCACCACACACACACACCAATGCACATGTGGAGCTGCATTTAAGCAGAGACCACGCGTTGGAAAGGTTAACGGACCCAAGACACAAGCAAATGCTCAAAGGAGAGTCAAGCAAGTGTGGGTGCCCAAGAACACTAACCTGCAAGGACCCAAGCTGATTTGGGTACCAAAATTGTTCTAATTATAGGTGAGCGCCGTAGATCCCATGCCCAAAGAAGGTCAAGCAATATGGTACTTGGACAGTGGATGTTCGAGGCATATGACGGGCATGAAGTCTCTACTACAAGACTACATAGAAAAGAAGGCTCCACAAGTAACTTTTGGTGATAACTCAAGAGGCACCACCAAAGGTTATGGCGTGCTGAAAGTTGGGAAGCTAAGCATCGATAATGTTTCCTACGTAGAAGGACTCAAGCACAACTTGTTATCCATTTCACAATTCTGTGATAAGGGATATAATGTGGAGTTCATCTCCAACATGTGTGTTGAGAGAAACAAGCTTACCTCCTGATAACCACATATTTAGCATGCTTTAGAGTGCGTCTCGATGCGTGTTTTGGTTCGGATTTGTGCTTAAATGAATAGAAATGATAGGTTTTTACCATTTATGCCTTTTCTATATGCTTTGCGTTTTTCTCTCAGTTTCCGTGCTGATTTCAGGTGCTGTGGCAATTTTCTGGGCAAGTTTGACTTAGCCTATGTCGAAGAGGGTCGAAAGAGGAAGTCGTAGCACTTTGCGGATTAATTTTCCGATGTCGGACGAGAAAGAATGAGCCAAAACCGTGAGAGCGCACAAACTGGAAATGTGGGCGGAAATTGCACGGGTCAACCGGAAATGAAATAGTCAACTCCTCAATTAACTTTCCAGAAATTACAGATTTTACCCCACCTTCTCAACTTAAGTTTCTAGTATTTGCAATTTAGCCCCAATGCTTGGGAAAACTATATATAGCTAGATATTTTCCTTATTTGTCATCTAATTACACTTGTATTTCATATGAACAACTTCTCTTAGAACCCTAGCTATTTTCCCTCTTTCTACTTTGGGATTTTCAAATATTGGTGGATGATCAAGCTTGGATATTGAAGATTATTGAAGAATTTCCATTCCTTTTCATTTCCTTGTTACTTTTATCATGTTTTCTCTTATTTTCCATGGTTTAATTGCTAGATCTATGGCTAGCTAATTTTGCATATGGCTCCAAGTGATGGATAATTTGATGTAGATGATAGGTATTAGATTCTAGGATGTTGATTACCTTCCTCTTGGATTGCCTATGGATTGGGACTTTAATTTGTATGCATGAATAATTGATCACTAGGAGTGCATCTAAGGTGTTTGAGGGAATGCCTAGGAAGCTTCCTTTCATAGCACTTGGCATCAATCCATACCCATATCACTTGATTTCATCTCTTATAGTTCCTAGAAAGAATTAGATGAGTTGGAAGAGAGTTGGTAGGTCATCTTAGACATAATTTGTGCTATTTGGAGTTGATGGAGTATTTAAAGGCTTAGAAAGCATTTGTTGCTCTAGCAATCAACTTGTTAATCACCCTAGTAAGGTAGGTTAGCATATTTGATATAAGAAATCCAAGGTGGATTAAATTGGCTTGAAGCATCTAGATTATAAGACTATCATCATCATCATATTGGAAATCACTTGGATCCATGCCTTTTAAGATTGATATTCTACATTTGCCTTTTACTTGTCTTGTCTACTTTACATTCCACTTTACTCTTTGCCTAGTTAAGTAAAAAACCAAATCATGATCATGTGCTTAGATAGTATAATGGAGACGATATAGACTACTTGATTTGTTATCGCCATATTCACTCCTTGTGGTTCGACTCGGACTACTAGCTAGTTCGGTATTATTGCTAGGCTAGAAATTAGACCTAGTCAATTTTTGGCGCCGTTGCCGGGGAGTGATTAGATAGACATTTCAATAGTTTGTTTAGTCACTTGTTACTAATCTAAGCTTGTTTTTTTAATTTCTCTTTTCTTTTTGTTTTGAAGGTACATGCTCACAAGGTCCAAGGGGAGACTTGTAGAGCCACTTGTCTTGCAATTTGAGAGAAGACATCGAAGAAGGAATTCTAGAGAAGAGCAAGAAATGGGTGATCAAAACCCGAATATGGAGGCTATTATGAGAAGGATGGAAGAAATGCAAGTAGAAATTGATGAGCAAAAGAGGAAGGCTAATGAGGCGCCACCACCTCCTATCAACTTTATGTATCAAGCTCCAACGGATCAATATCAAGGAGGAGAGTGGGGCACTATCAATGCCAACAATTTCGAGTTGAAGACCGGCTTGATTCAAATGGTGATGAATGCTCAATTTTGAGGAAGTCCCTTGGAGGATCCAAATGCACATCTCACTTCCTTCTTGGAGATGTGTGACACCGTTAAGCTCAATGGTGTCCCTTGTGATGCTATTTGACTAAGGATGTTTGGTTTCTCTTTGAGGGATAGAGCCAAAGATTGGTACAAAGGGTTGAACAAGTCGGAGATTCACACTTGGCAAGATCTTTGCAAGGCCTTCCTATCAAAGTATTTCCCTCCCTCAAAGGCTCACAAGATGATTTCGGAGATTTCTCATTTCTCTCAACATGGAGATGAGACTTTATTTGAAGCTTGGGAAAGGTATAGAGAGCTCATCCGGAAATGTCCTCAACATGGTTTGAGTGAAGATCAACAAGTAACTCACTTCTATAGTGGACTCACTTCTCACACAAGAAGTGTAGTTGATGCCACCGCGGGGGGTTGTTTGTTGAACAAGCATGCCAAGGAAGCATTGAGGATAATTGAAGAGATGGCGGCTCATGCCTACCAATGGCCTATGGAACGAACTTCCACAAAGAGGGTCGCCTCTCTATCGGATGAGAGGTATGATGAGTTGACTTCATTAATCACTACTCTTAAGAGTGATTATGATAAGGGTCAAAGAGACATGATGGAGATTAGAGCTATCAAGAAGTATGAGAGTGATGAGGTCTTGAATGAGGAGGAGGTGAAGTACATCAACCGTTGGAATCAAAGCAATTTTCGAAGAAATTATGGAAATCCTTCCTTCAACAATCATCCAAATCTCTCTTATGGAAATCCGCAAAATGCTCTTAATGCTCCTCAATCTTCTCCTCCCGGATTTGGTGTTTCACATCATGTAGTTGAAGAGAAGAAGCCTCTCCAACTGGGGATGGAGAGCATTATTCAACAAATGGCCGCTCAACAAAGCACTTTCATTGCTCAAACGGGGCAAAAGGTCACCACCTTGGAGAACACGGTTACATCCATGGACAAGCATATCAAGATGCTTGAGGGTCAAATGAGCCAAATGGCTAATCATGTTGCTTCTCAACACAAGCAAGGGCAATACCCTAGCAATACGGAGGTGAATCCTAAGAAGAATTGTAGTGCTATTACTACAAGAAGTGGGAGAGTTTGTGGAAACAAAGATGAAGGTGTAGAGGTTGATGAAGAGCCTTTTGTTGAAGATTTGTCCTATGAGGAGGAGGATCACGAGATTGAAAAGAAGAAGAAGGAGGTGAGGAATCCTAATCTTGAGAGAGAACTTCACAAGAAAAATGATGTGGTTGAAGTTCCTTTACCTAAAAAGGATGTCATCACCAAGGCACCGTTCCCCCATCGTTTAGCAAAGCCGAAGATGGATGAAAAGATGAAGAGATTCCTAGCTATGTTTAGCAAGGTTCATATCAACATTCCTTTGTTGGATGCTTTGAGGGACATGCCCGGATATGTAAAATTCTTGAAGGAGGCCGTTTCTAACAAAAGGAAGTTTGATTTGCTTGAGACCATTGACATGACGGAGGAGGTTAGTGCGGTTCTCCAAAGGAAACTTCCATTGAAAAAGAAGGATCCCGGATCATTCACCATTGCTTGCCTCATTGGGGGTAAAGAATTTGGAAATGTTCTTTGTGATCTCGGGGCTTCTATAAATTTGATGCCTCTCTCTATCTTTAAGAGGCTTGATATTGGAAATCTTCGTCCTACCCCGGTGTGCCTACAAATGGCGGATCGCTCTATCACTTATGCTCAAGGAATTGTGGAAGATGTTCTCGTGAAGGTAGAAACCTTTATTTTTCCGGTGGATTTTGTGGTCTTGGATATGCCGGAGGATAGGGAGATGCCTCTTATACTTGGAAGACCATTCTTGGCAACCGGGAGGGCATTGATAGATGTTCATGAGGGTAATCTTACCTTTCGTGTTAATGATGAAACCCTCACTATCTCTATCTATGATGCTATGAAGAAGGCAAGTGACCACGATTTTGAGGAGTGTAATTTGATACAAGTGGTTCCACCATCTAGAGGAGAAGATCATTTGGAGGATATTATCCAAAATTCCATTTATTCCTACACCGAGATAGATGAAGCTTGTGATGAGCTCTTGGATACTCTAGCCTTTTTGGAGTCTCAAGAGTCATTCTCTCCGAAGAAAGAAGTGGGATTCTTAGAGCTAAGGAAGGAGGAAGACCGAGCAAGTGCAAAGGGGGATGATAAAGGTCAAACTTCAACTCCGGCCCTTGAGTTGAAGGAACTACCGAAGCACTTGAGGTACGCCTTTCTTGGTGATAATGAAACTTTTCCTATTATAGTGTCAAGCTTCCTCTCAGAGTCCGAATTGGAGAGGTTGCTAAGAGTCTTGAGGCAATATAAATCGGTGATTGGTTGGACCATTGATGATATAAAGGGTATAAGCCCTAGTGTTTGTATGCACCGGATTTTGTTAGAAGAGGATGCAAGGCCCAAAAGGCAACCACAACGGAGATTGAACCCCGTTCTTCAAGAAGTGGTTAGAAAAGAGGTTTTGAAACTCCTAGATGCGGGTATGATTTGGGCTATCTCCGATAGTGAATGGGTGAGCCCTACCCAAGTTGTTCCGAAGAAGGGAGGTATGACCGTTATCAAGAATGAGAACAATGAGGTGATATCTACTAGAGTGGCTTCTAAATGGAGGGTTTGCATTGATTATAGAGCTTTGAATTCGGTGACAAGGAAGGATCACTTCCCTCTATCTTTCATTGATCAAATGCTTGATAGGTTGGCGGGGCATGAGTATTATTGTTTCCTTGATGGCTACTCGGGCTACAATCAAATCACAATTGCCCCCGAAGATCAACACAAGACGGCATTTACTTGTCCCTATGGTGTTTTTGCCTATAGGCGGATGCCCTTTGGTTTATGCAATGCACCGGCCACTTTTCAAAGGTGTATGATGGCAATATTCCATGGGTTGATCGAAAATATCATGGAGGTCTTTATGGATGATTTCTCGGTTTTTGGGTCAAGCTTTGATAATTGTCTTGAAAATTTGACTCAAGTTCTTCAAAGATGTGAGGAGACCTCTCTTGTGCTTAATTGGGAGAAATGTCACTTCATGGTCAAGGATGGCATTGTCCTTGGACACCGAGTCTCGAGTGAAGGATTGGAGGTGGATAGAGCCAAGATTGTGGCAATTGAAAAGTTACCTCCACCTACTAATATCAAGAGCATTCGGAGTTTCTTGGGGCATGCGGGCTTTTATCGAAGATTCATCAAAGATTTCTCTAAAATCACGAAGCCTCTTTGCCATCTACTTGAGAAGGATGCCAAGTTTGTATTTGATGAGGAGTGTCTAGTTGCTTTTGAGAAGTTGAAAAAGGCTTTAGTCTCCACTCCGGTTTTGATTACTCCAAATTGGGAAGAGCCTTTTATCATTGATTGTGATGCTAGTGATTGGGCGATAGGAGTGGTTTTGGGCCAAAAGCGGGATAACTTGTTCCGGGTTATACACTATGCTAGCAAAACTCTAGACTCGGCTCAAAAGAATTATACAACTACCGAGAGAGAGTTCCTTGCGGTGGTGTTTGCTTTTGAGAAGTTTCGGCCCTATCTTGTTGGCAACCACACCATTGTCTATTCGGATCACACCGCTATTCGGCATCTCATTGCAAAGAAGGATGCTAAACCTCACCTCATTCGATGGATTCTTCTCTTACAAGAGTTTGATATGGAGATTAGAGATCGAAAAGGGTGTGAAAATGTGATAGCGGATCACTTGTCTCGACTTGAGAACCCTATTGAGGGTGATTCCGAGGAATCCAAGATTGTGGATGGTTTTCCGGATGAGAGACTTCTTGCTTTGAAGCTCTATACTCCATGGTATGCCGATATTACTAATTTCTTGGTCATTCATGAGTTACCTCCGGATTTGAAGTCATATGAGAAGAAGAAGTTCCTTCGTGAGGTCAAATTCTACTATTGGCAAGAACCGTATTTGTGGAGATGTGCGGATGGCATTATCCGACGATGTGTAGGCCAAAATGATTGGAATAAGATCATAGAGGAATGCCATAGCTCACCATGTGGAGGGCATTTTGGAGCGAATCGAACCGCAATGAAGGTGTTTCAAAGCGGATTCTATTGGCCTTCGATTTTCAAAGATTGCCTCGCTTATGTGAAGAGTTGTGATAGATGCCAACGTTTGGGAACAATCACCAAACGTGATGAGATGCCTCAAAACATCATGGTTGAGGTAGAGCTCTTCGATGTTTGGGGGATTGACTTCATGGGACCTTTCCCCGTCTCTAATGGTTACTCTTACATCTTGCTTGCGGTGGACTATGTCTCGAGATGGGTGGAGGCCATTCCTACGGCTACCAACGATTCTAAAGTGGTGCTTAAGTTTCTTAATAAGTATATCTTATCTCGGTTTGGAACCCCGAGGGCACTTCTTAGCAATGGGGGGTCACACTTCAACAATCGTTGGCTTGGTAGCCTCTTGGCTAAGTATGGTGTGAAGCACAAGGTCACATTGCCATATCATCCTCAAGCAAATGGCCAAGCCGAGTTAGCCAATCGGGAGATCAAGCAAATTCTTGAAAAGTCGGTTGCAAACCGAAAGGATTGGGCTAATAGGCTCGATGATGCTCTATGGGCATATCGAACGGCATACAAGACGCCTATTGGTATGTCTCCATATCAATTGGTGTTTGGTAAATCATGCCACCTCCCGGTTGAGTTAGAGCATAAGGCTTATTGGGCGACAAGACGAATCAACTTTGAGTTCAAGGAAGCCGGGTTTGCAAGGCAAGATCAATTGGTGGAGCTAGATGAATGGAGGAATGAAGCTTATGAGAACTCGAGGATTTTCAAGGAGAGAGCCAAGAAGTTTCATGATCGTGGAATTCGAAGCCGTGAGTTTAGTCCGGGGGATGCCGTTCTTCTCTTTAACTCTCGTTTGAAGTTATTCCCCGGAAAGCTTCGTTCAAAATGGACCGGGCCTTATTCGATCTATAGATGCTATCCGAATGGGACATTCGAGCTATTGAAGGATGATGGCACGACTTTCAAGGTTAATGGCCACCAAATCAAGCATTACTTTCGTGCGGATGTAGAAGAGGCCACGGTCTCGTTGCTTCAAGATCCATGAGCTCCATTGAGGTATCGTCGAGCTAGCGACGTTAAACAAAGCGCTCGTTGGGAGGCACCCCAACACGTATTCTTTATTTTCTTGTTTTTTTTCAAGTTTAGTCGTTTTAGTCGAATAAAAGTTGAGAGTGGGTTAATTTGTTATGGAAAAATATTTCTAAGTGTTGGATGCTTTCTTATGCCTTAGAAAATTTTTGAGATTTTTCAAGTTGGCAATTTCATGCCTTAGAAAAATTTTGAGAATTTTCAAGTCTTGTTTTTCAAGTTGAAAATTTTGAGGTTGTAAATTTCAGCTTTGCGCAGTTCGGCGGTAAAATCGAGAAAAAATAGTAAAACTTGTCGGAATTCGATTCCGTCGATTGCATTGAGTTCCTAAGACTCGGGAGTAGGGGGAGGACCATCTTTCGTCCCGGACCGGCCCGAAAACGCCCGGGCCAAGTCCGGGGACAGCACCAACCACGACCAAAACCACGCCCGTTCCTTGGTCGCAAATGGCAAACCACGACCATTGCTTGGTCGCAAATGGGGAGCCATTTCATGCCCACTCATTTGCGGTCAACCCTCCTCTCCCGGGTTTGACCGCAAAAGTTCCTTGCCACCTTTTTTCATTTTATTTTTTCTTTTTCTTTATGTGCTACATTGTTGTCTTCTTCCTCATTACTTCACCCATCTACCACCACCTTATCTTTCTATCTTCATGAACTATTTCAAGAACATGAACAAATTTGAATTTTCTTTCTCTCATATCTCTTAATCCTTTTTGAATCTTGCAAAACCCCACCATAGAGTTGTTTTTCACCACATAAGCTTTCTTTTAAGACCAAATTTGTTCATTTTCATGCTCATTAAGGTGAAAAACGAAAATTTGGGTGTTGTGAGCTTTTTGGTGTAAATTTCTCAATATTGTCCAATTTTGCCAAGAATCATGAGGTAAGAAGCTTCTCACATTGTCCTAGCATGGTTTCATGGTTATCCTTCTACTCTTTTCTTGATTGAGCATGCAAATTGAGGATGTACACTTGTTATGGATTTTGAGCATGTTATGGTTTTGTGTTCTTGTCAGTAGAGATGGTTGAATGGTTAGATATGCATTCATGGAAGTATGATGTGAGTTGTTAGCTTCATTGTGTGATGATTTGGGGTTCCATATATGAGGATTGAGCTTGTTATGTGAGTTGATATGTTAATTTCTTGTTGTAGGAGAAGTTCTAACAAAGGAAAGGAACCTATCAAGGATGTTGGGCCTAGCAAGAAGAGGAAAGGAACGAGTTCATCCACTCAAAGGCTTGCAAATGACCCTAGACTTCCGGAGACTCACGGGATTATCATTGAAGATGAAGTTGAAAGAGCCAACTTTGCTACCATTGCAAGTAAGGAGATGGAATCTACTTGTTTTCCTTCAAAGGCGTTGTTGGTGAGTTTGGGCCTCTATGATAATTTGAAGTGCTTGTTTGACAACATTGGTTGGGGGAATTTTCTCGATGAGGCGATTGCGGATCGACGGACTTATAAGCCAATTACCCTTGAGATTATGAGCACAATTGAGATAGGGCCCATTCACCTCATTAAGGAAGTATCTTTTCAACTATTTGGTGAGCGTCGAGTTTTATCCTTGGAGGAGATTGATGATTGCTATGGTGTGCCTCATGGGGGGATTCGCTTAGCCAAGACCTCCTATGTTCCTGTTCAATTGTGGGATCGTATCTATACCGGGCATGGTGGTCTAAAGCTCGGCTATTCGAAGTCTAATGAGGTGATAAATCCAGTTTTGAGGATGGCATTGAAGATTATTGCTAACACCAGTATTGCTCGGAAGGAGAACACATCGGTTCGGGTTGATGATCTTTTCATCCTCGAGGGAATGCTCACGCGTACACCTATCCATTTTTGTCACATGTTCTTGCTACAATTGAGGAAGCAAGCTCGAGGTGAGAAAGGTGTTGTTACTATCGGAGGCATGTTGACTCCTTGGGCGAGGAGACTCTGTGATAACTTTAATGGTTGCCCTCATTTGGATGAGTCGTACCTTCTCGACCTTAGGAAGCTCTCTTTCATGCGCTTCCTCGTCAACTCGAAGCCTCCTTTCTTCTTTGTGTTCCATGATCGTGAATCCAATGAAAGGCTTTTCCCGCTTCCAAAAGCTCAATTGGTTCGTGTGACGGACATCTATGATAGGACGAATTGGAAGTTAGATTTGCCATCTCATATATGGGCTATCCAAGAGAAGATATTTGATTTTGGAGGAGTGTATGAGGGTGAAAGTTCAAGGCAAGAGGAAGAGGGTGCTACTCACACGTCCTCTCATGGTGATTTTGAAGCTTTTGGGGTTCGAATCTCAACCATGGAGGGTAGATTATCCACCATGCATTCCACTTTTGATCGAAGGTTCGATACCATGGAAGCACACATGGAGAGACAATTTGCCACCATGGGCACTCAAGTCAACCGCGTGGAGCGTAGTGTGAATTCAATGGTGACTCTATTTGAGCAATTCCGGGATTTCCAAGTAAGCCAAGGTCTTCCATGGCCGCGGCCTCCGCCTTCGTAGATGCCTTCAAATGTTTGTAAGTGTGGTTTACGCATTTTATTTATTCTTCCTCCCAAACTCATTCTAGATTATTTTTCTAGAATAAGTTTGGGGGAGGGGGGTACGATAAAATGTGTAAATCACTTTATTTTTATTTTTGGGTGTTTTCTACTTTTACTTGTGGGAATTGTTTGTGGATTTTGTTCATTTGAGTTGCTATGTTGTGGTTGGTGGTTGTTGCTTGTTTTGGATGAGAGTGTGTAGAATGGATTGAATGTGGTGGAGTTTTGAGGAGAAGAAAATTTGGGAAGGAAATTTGGATTTGAAAAAGGTTGTGCAAATAATTCAAGTGATGTTTTCATGCTTTCTATGGGTGCTTAATTGCGTAGGTGCAAAATTTTTCAAGTTTCATTTCAAAAGCATCACTTGAGTTATAGTGTCTTTTGTTCACATGGTTAGATATTGTGGTTATCACTCCTTTGCTTTCAAGAGAGATGTCGATGATGATTTGAGCGAAAAATGCATCATGTTTTTGGGATTTCTCATGTGTGTATTGAGCATGAAATGGTTGCATAGCATGATTAACTAGGAATGATTGATCTTAGGCACATGAACTCTAAACAAAAGCTTGTGAGATTTGAGCCGAAACGTTGCATCAATAACGTTCTTTTTCTTTCTTGTGAGTTTGCCATGTATTGCATTGTTTTCTTCTAGAACTTGCCTTCAATCTCGATCGAGGTTGCTACATGTGCTTCGAGAACTTAGAAATGATTTTAGGCCCTCACTTGTTAGCCTCATTATTCCCTAAACACTAACCAAATGAAATGTCAACTTTGTGGTCCCCCTTGAGCCTTTAAAACCTTTATTCTTGAACCGGATGATAGGGGTGTGAAGGTTGGTTAAGGGAATCCGTTAGAGGTTGTGAAGTAAGTGAGAAGATGAGGTTTGAGTAGTTTGATTGAAGAGATCGTTTTAAGATGTGAATACTCCTATGAGCTCTAGTGAAGAAAAAAAAAAAAAAAAAAAAAAGGGTGAAAAAAGAAAAAGAATAGAAAAAAAGAGAGAGAAAGAAGTTGAAAAGAAAAAAGAAGAAAAAAAAAAAGAAAAGAGTTTGAATAAAGCTATTTGTGAATGAGAGCATAAAGGAGTTACTTATTAATATTTGAGAAGCTTCAATCAAGCTTATGTACGAAAGAGTGTTAAGAGGTGAAATGGTGAAGGTAGAAGGTGGAGAAATTCACACTTGGAGTGGAAAAGAGGAGGTGAAAGTACTTAGAAGATTTCTTAGTCACTTAGCCTAAAATCCCTACCTAAACCAATGTCCCCACATTACAAGCCTAAATAAAAGACCTAATTGATCTTAGTTCGAGTGCACAACCAAGCGATGGAGATCTTGAGGTTTAGGGCAAGCTTATGGCAAGAGCAATGCATGCATGAGTTCGATGAGTGTAAATTTCATACCATACACTTGAGAGAAAGAGTGATACACGTACACTTTGGTAGGTTTGGAGTTTCATTGTGTTTGAGTGATTGATTTCTTGGTTGAGAATGTCGTGTGGTTGTGGATTGTTTGATGCACCTTGGGAGTTCCATGTTTGAAAATATTTTATTGAGTGAGCTTTGAGGCATCGATGATCTTGACTTGCATGCCCATATGTGCTTATGTTCTTTGATTGTTCGTTCCATTGTCGGGACGAGCAATGGCTTAAGTTTGGGGGAGTTTGATAACCACATATTTAGCATGCTTTAGAGTGCGTCTCGATGCGTGTTTTGGTTCGGATTTGTGCTTAAATGAATAGAAATGATAGGTTTTTACCATTTATGCCTTTTCTATATGCTTTGCGTTTTTCTCTCGGTTTCCGTGCTGATTTCAGGTGCTGTGGCAATTTTCTGGGCAAGTTTGACTTAGCCTATGTCGAAGAGGGTCGAAAGAGGAAGTCGTAGCACTTTGCGGATTAATTTTCCGATGTCGGACGAGAGAGAACGAGCCAAAACCGTGAGAGCGCGCAAACTGGAAATGTGGGCGGAAATTGCACGGGTCAACCGGAAATGAAATAGTCAACTCCTCAATTAACTTTCCAGAAATTACAGATTTTACCCCACCTTCTCAACTTAAGTTTCTAGTATTTGCAATTTAGCCCCAATGCTTGGGAAAACTATATATAGCTAGATATTTTCCTTATTTGTCATCTAATTACACTTGTATTTCATATGAACAACTTCTCTTAGAACCCTAGCTATTTTCCCTCTTTCTACTTTGGGATTTTCAAATATTGGTGGATGATCAAGCTTGGATATTGAAGATTATTGAAGAATTTCCATTCCTTTTCATTTCCTTGTTACTTTTATCATGTTTTCTCTTATTTTCCATGGTTTAATTGCTAGATCTATGGCTAGCTAATTTTGCATATGGCTCCAAGTGATGGATAATTTGATGTAGATGATAGGTATTAGATTCTAGGATGTTGATTACCTTCCTCTTGGATTGCCTATGGATTGGGACTTTAATTTGTATGCATGAATAATTGATCACTAGGAGTGCATCTAAGGTGTTTGAGGGAATGCCTAGGAAGCTTCCTTTCATAGCACTTGGCATCAATCCATACCCATATCACTTGATTTCATCTCTTATAGTTCCTAGAAAGAATTAGATGAGTTGGAAGAGAGTTGGTAGGTCATCTTAGACATAATTTGTGCTATTTGGAGTTGATGGAGTATTTAAAGGCTTAGAAAGCATTTGTTGCTCTATCAATCAACTTGTTAATCACCCTAGTAAGGTAGGTTAGCATATTTGATATAAGAAACCATCCAAGGTGGATTAAATTGGCTTGAAGCATCTAGATTCTAAGACTATCATCATCATCATATTGGAAATCACTTGGATCCATGCCTTTTAAGATTGATATTCTACATTTGCCTTTTACTTGTCCTGTCTACTTTACATTCCACTTTACTCTTTGCCTAGTTAAG
This sequence comes from Thymus mandschuricus, assembly GCA_029379335.1. NCBI lineage: Eukaryota > Viridiplantae > Streptophyta > Magnoliopsida > Lamiales > Lamiaceae > Thymus > Thymus mandschuricus. Next base: position 13,236,014 of record CM057081.1, on the reverse strand, counting down.
TAAAAAACCAAATCATGATCATGTGCTTAGATAGTATAATGGAGACGATATAGACTACTTGATTTGTTATCGCCATATTCACTCCTTGTGGTTCGACTCGGACTATTAGCTAGTTCGGTATTATTGCTAGGCTAGAAATTAGACCTAGTCACCTCCCAAGTCGCTTTAACTTGTGAAAGAAAAAGAAATGTGTATATAGCTCAATGGGAGAGCTGCAAGCAAGACACATGGTTGGTTGCTAGGATTGCTACTGAAATAGGATGGCTTTGGCATCGTCGCTTGAGCCACCTCAATTTCAAAACTATCAATCGGATAGCTTGCTAGGGACTAGTGAAGGGCATCCCGAATGAGATCTTTGTCAAAGATCATACATGCTCACCGTGCCAGTGAGAAAAGCAGACAAAGAAGCACTTCCAAAGCCTAAAGGAAGCCTCTTCTAAGCGTGTACTAGAGCTTGTGCATATGGATCTGTTTGGACCAGTCACCCCGTGAGCGTCAACGGAAGAAAATACACTCCAGTGATAGTCGATGATTACTCTCGCTACACTTGGGTGGTATTTCTATTCAGCAAGAAGGAGACGCTGTCCAAGCTTCCACAACTGCTCAAGCGACTCACTAAGAACCAAGAGATAGCAAGCATTCGCTCGGACAAAGGCACAAAATTCCTCAATTCTACAATTGAAGCTTACTGCACAAAGCATGGGATTGCACATCAAACCTCCGCAGCACGTACACCCCAACAGAACGGAGTGGCTGAAAGGAGGAATCGCATCATCAATGAAGCTGTTCGCACCATGATAGCTTGTTGGGCAGAAGCGGCCAACACTGCTTGTTATACCCAGAATCGGACGTTTCTCAACAAACGCTTCGACAAGACACCATATGAAATATGGACAGGGAAAATTCCTAACATATCTTATTTCCATATATTTGGTTGTCGGATCTTCATTCACAATAATGGGAAAACACAGTTGAAAGCTTTCGAGGGCAAAGCTGATGAAGGAATCTTCTTAGGATATTCCACATCAAGCAAGGTTTATTGAGTCTTCAATTGTAAAACCTTGATTGTGGAGGAATCTCCCCATGTTGTATTTGATGAATCTACATTGAAGTTTCTCAGGAACAGGTTGAAAAACCACAAGCGAATGAACGAGCTTCAAGCAAAGATCCCATCAACTCACTGTCATGGGACACGCTGGAAGATGATGAAGAATTTAAGGAATTAAGCGACCAAGTTGCTCAAGATGAAGAGTTGAAGGCTGCCCCAAGACTCAAGAAGATGAAGCTAGCCAAGAGACAATCCAAGTTTCTTCAGAAGATGAGTCAAGCGACCCCCAGCAAACTGATGGTTCCAAGCGAGGATGGCACAAAGATCATTCACCAAGCCTCATTCTTAGTGATCCATCCAAAGGAGTTGTAACGAGGAGACAAGTTATGGGAGAAAGTGCCATGTTCAGTTGCTTTCTATCCAACATTGAGCTATCAAGCGTGAAAGAAGCTTTAGCTGACTCAAACTGGATTCTGGCCGTGAAAGAGGAGCTCAACCAGTTCACAAGGAACGACGTGTGGTATCTTGTTGACTGCCTCAAGTTTCAGCATGTTATTGGCACCAAGTGGGTGTTCAAGAACAAGACGGATGAAGACCACAACGTCGTGAGGAACAAAGCGAGACTAGTCGCTAAGGGCTACTGCCAAGAGGAAGGTATTGATTTTGATAAGACCTTCACTCCAGTGGCTAGGCTCGAAGCGATCAGACTATTTCTAGCCTATGCAGCGGCCAAGAAATTCAAAGTCTATCAAATGGATGTGAAGCGTTCCTCAATGGAGAGCTCAAAGAAGAAGTCTATATGGAGCAGTCACCCGGATTTGAGCACGGAAATAAGGTTTATCGTTTGAAGAATGCTCTCTACGGGTTGAAGCAGGCCCTCCCAGTTCCTTGTGGATAATGGATTCCTCAAATGAAAGATAGACCGAACCCTCTTCACAATCAATGATGGTGAAGATATATTTTGGGTTTAGATTTATGTTGATGACATCATATTTGGATCACCAAACCAGTCGCTTAGCGAGAAGTTTGGAGAGCTTATCAAGACCAAATATGAAATGTCTATGATTGGGTTGATGAGCTGCTTTTTAGGTCTTCAAGTGAAGCAGCAAGATGATGGAATCTTCATCAACCAAGATAAGTATACTCGAGATATGCTTGCAAAGTTTGGTGTTCAAAGTGCAAAAGCTGTGAAAATCCCCATGAACACCAACTGGAAGATGGAGCCAGATCTTGAAGAGAAGTCCGTGGATGCTACGGATTATAGAGCTTTGATTGGATCCCTTCTCTACCTCACAGCGAGCAGGCCAGACATTGCTTTCGCTGTTGGAGTATGCGCTCGCTTCCAGAGTAATCCAAAGCTTAGTCATTATGAAGTTGCCAAGCGAATCCTCCGCTATCTCAAAGGCAGAATCAATATGGGTCTCTGGTACCCTAGCGAGGACAATCTAGAGCTTACTGGTTATTCTGATGGTGACTATGGAGGATGCCGAATTGATAGGAAATTAACTTCGGGCATATGTTATTTCTTGGGAAGCAAGATTGTCCCGTGGTTTTCGAAGAAGCAGACAAGCGTAGCGACTTCAATGACTGAAGCTGAGTATATGGCTGCCGGAAGCTACTGTTCTAAAATTCTATGGCTTCGTCAACAGTTGAAGGACTACAAAGTTGAAGCGAAGGAGATTTCAATCTTCTGTGATAACAACAGTGCTATTTGCATCTCACATAATCCAATGCTTCACACCAGGTGCAAGCATGTGGAGATTAGGCATCACTTTATTCGTGATCATGTTGAGACGAAATATATCAAGCTCGAGAAGATTCATACCGAACTCCAACGAGCTGATATTCTCACCAGGCCGCTAGCTGAAACTCGCTTCAACCAGCTATACATGCAATTAGGATTATTAGATCCTGGTGAAGAAAACTATAGATGGGAGCACAAAGCAAGTGGAAACCCTTGCTTTATATCTTCACCAAGCCCAAGTGAGTCACTTGTTCATTCACTCGCTTGAGAAGATATAAGGTGGAGTTAGGAGGAGTATTGGAAGATGTTCCCTACCAACTAACAGGAATTGTTAAGTCTATGGTTAAGGGGGAACTATTGGTCATTCTAGGAACGGTCTACTTCCAAAGCGAGCAAGGATGCTGCTACCTAGCTTAGGATTCCCGCAAGTGGGTAAAAACGCTTGCAAGTACCTTTACTAGTAAAGGTTGTGGGGTAAGCGTCATATCCCTACGTAAAACGTGAACGCTTGGCAGAGCCTTCACAATGACCCTTGCATCCTCTTCCCACGATCCTTTGAAGAGGAGCACGTCTCTCATCTCCCATTCATCATGGATAAACACTTTTTACTCACTTTCGGGTCGAGCTGCCAAGTGCTTATCCATTTCCCTCATCTCATTCATCATGGCTAAGCATCGCCTTATACTCCCCATAAGGGTCGAGCGGTCCAAGATGCCTACTCATTCTTTCTCCCACCATTCTTTCGATGGAGGACTCTCCAAGCGAGGAGGAAGATGGAAAAGATGAATTCCATGAAGATTTCAACCTTAAAGTCTATAATGAGGTATCAGCCTACTACAAAGCTAGGCTGACAGGTATGTGTTTCAATTTTAAGTACACTAAGCAAAGCGAAGCTTGCTAGAAACCCTCGCTTGCTAAGTGGAAAATATAAATGTAATCTGACACAATTACTAAGAAGTAAATTGTTGGTCCCGGTTTGATAGGGGATACACACGTGGGGGGGGGGGGGGGGGAGGGTGAATACGTGTGTAAGATGTTTTTCAACTTCTTTTGCCCTTATCTCAGAGTGACAAGTAGAGTAGTCGCTTCAAGAACTTAAGACCTTGCCGGAAGCTAGATCTACAGTGGAAGCTTCACTTTAGATCGAAGCGAACGCTTGATCAAGAGAGTGACTCACTTGCGATATGCGGAATTAGGTGAGCTATACATTCCTAAGTAATTAAAACTTCAATTTAAGTTTCTTTACGATGCTTGTGCAGTATGGATAATCATAGCAAGTAAAGAATGGAAAGCTTGAGTAAGAAGATACAACACCGGGGATTATAGTGGTTCGGTGATAAAACACCTACGTCAACTTTGTTGCTCGCAGCAACTGATTCTCTTCACTCAAGAATCTTGAGGATTGCAGGTTGCTCAAAAACCAAGACTGGATCGAGCTTCACTAGCTTAGATCCGAAACTACGACAAATGGGAGATTATGGGTTCTTCACAAAAACCTAGCTAAGATCGGGCTTCATACAGTCGAGGACAGTGCTAGCTTGGGTCTACACTCTATGATCGAGACTTCTACTATCGAGGAAAGTAGAGTCTTGGATCTTGAACACAACAACCTTTCTACGAACACAAAACCTAACTAGACAGAACTAGGGTTAGGGTTTGGTTTTTGACGACTCTCTAACTGAAGAACTCTTTACAGTAGTTGCAAAGAGGGCTAGAGTTCTTCTCTAAGCTCGAATATATGAAGTAGGCTTAGAATCTTTGAGAGTGAAGGTTGCGGAGACGAGCTACGATGATACTGAAGCTCGGAGAACACTTAGACAAGGACTCGGATGAATTTACTCGAAGGCTATGAGTGCTTGTTTGCAGTATGCGCTAATTTCTCAAGTAGTGTCCTGCTCTTCTCCGTCTTCGACCTTCACTATTTATAGTCGGAGGGATGGACAGGAGCCGTTGTTGGTTGGTGGCTTTGTCCCTCCTTCTCTCGATAGTACTTACTTTGACCAGCAGCTTTTCAGACGCGCCCATTTGTCTCTTTCCTGAAAATGGATCAGAGAAATTTCAACAGTAACTGGAGCACCCAGTACTGTTGTGGCGTCCTTGTCGGTCTGGCGGTCAACTCCAATGCTCCATTCTTCTATCGCCACGTGGAGATACACTGAACTTTGAACTTGAAGTATAAATTGGAGCGGGAATTGAGCTGTCGCTTTCTGTTAGGTAGAGGCTCGCTTCGCCTTTGAATCTGGAGCGTCCGCTTTGGGTGAGTCGATTTAAGTCATACTGTAGCATTTGCTTGGAAATAGATGTTTCACTAAAAAGTGTTCGCAATAGAACGAAATCCTATCGTAGCACTAGCAAGTAAAACCTAAGTATCGAATCTCAAGGAAAACTTAACAGGGCAATCAATTATGTAGTAAAAATCTAATCTAACCTAAAACTAAGAAAGCAAGTAAATAATATTTTGGAGGTTTTTGTTTTAAATCCTAGGCAAATAAAATAAATCAAAGCAATCAAAATCAAAGCAAATAAATCTAATCTAAAAAGCTGGAAATAAATCGAACTAAATAAACTTAGAAAATTAAACTAGAAGAAAGCAATAAATCTACCTAGGCAAAAATCGAAAAGAAAGCAATAAAGGAAGCAAAGATAGAAGCATAAATAAATCTAGACATGATGAAATAAATCTGGAAATTTAAAAGAAAATTAATCTAACTTTGAAAGCTTTGAAAAACTAGAGAATCGAAACTAGAAAAACGAATCTAAACTAGAACTTGAAAATCGAAAGAACGAAATTAAACTAAGGAACTTAAAAGAAGCAATTACGAAATCGAATCTAAAACTAAGTAAAGAAATTAAAGCAAGTAAACGAAAGCAATAAATAACTTACGAGAATTAAACGAAGAACGAAGAACGCGAAGTAAAAGAAAAACTTGAATTGAATTGCACGAACTAAGAATCCGGATCCGAACAAAGTAAAACTAATCTAAAGTGTTTAAGTGCTGGAAACTAAAGCTAAAATATGCTAAAAGATGATACAATTCGTGCACAAGGATGATATATATATACTAGGTAAAAACCTAGACGAAAAAGGAAAGATTTGCTGGCCGCCTAAGTTGGATGGCGTCCAAATTATTCTGGACGGCGTCCAGAAGCTGACTCTGCATGATTTGCTTCAACACGCTGGACGGCAACTTGGACGGCACTGTGGACGGCGTCCAACATCATCTGGACGGCGTCCAACTTCATCTGGACGGCGTCCAGATCGTGAATCTGTCCTCGTTCGCTCGATCGTCATTTTTTTCTTCCTTTTCGGCCCGCTTCCGCTCCTTTTCATCCATAATCACCTACAAGTCCCAAAAACTCCAAACAAACGAATCATAGCCATAAACACACACAAAGACACGAAAACATAACGAAAACGGACTCGAAAACACTACAAAAATCCTAACATTTACACACCAATCAAACTCCCCCACACTTAGACCTTTGCTTGTCCTCAAGCAATACACAAACGAAATAAACAATAGACTCAAGTATTGTGAACTATATAGGCCTCAAAACTTTTCGAAAACAAACTCGCATGATCATGATCAAAACTATGCACACAACCTTAGCATCAATCAACACAATCTACTCGACTAATTCAAAGTATGCTAATCCATCAAAGAACACTCTCCAACATGTGAAATTGTGTATATGAAGTGAACACTCAACTCTCTCAAGGAAAAGATGTAATATAATGCACATCAAGAGGGTTCAATCAACATCAATGCAATGCAACATGTTTACCATAGGCTTGCCTTCAATCTCAACATCTCCACCTAATGTAATACTTACAAACTAGGATCAAAAAGGTCTTTATATAAGCTTGTAATGTAGGGACATTGGTTAAGGTAGGGAATATATAGGCTAAGTGACTCAAAATGCTCTAAATCATCAACCTCTTTTTCAACTCCAACCAAAGTATGGATTTTAATCTCCATCTTCTACCCTCCAACACACCAAATACAAACTCAAAGATGCTAAAATATACAAATCAAGGTTAACTATCCCCTTATGCTTATTTTTCTCTTTTTTTTTCTTTTCTCTTTTTTTTTTCTAGAGCTCGACTCATAAATGTTCTTTCTAATGTTGAACAAAGGCTCTATTTTTTTTTTTCATCTTTTTTTTTTTTTTCTAAGCTCATAGGGATAGCTAACTACTCTTAAACAAGCATCTAGAATTTCTTCTCTTTCTCTCCTTCTACACCACAACAAATATTTTTCAATTATCTCCTTCCATATCACCAACTACAACTAAGGATACCCATAATCATCCAAACCTCCTATCATCCGGTTTCACAAACAACGGCTAATAAAGGCTCAAAAGGGGTAAACAAAGGATTATGAACAAGGTTAGTGTATAGGAATCATGTGGCTACGAAAGAATGGCCTAAGATCATCTCCTAGTTCGTAAATATACTAAGGTCTTGATGGAGAAACAAGGCAAGTTCTAGAAATAACGAAGCATGCATGATCACTCAATCAAAGAATAGGCATAAATATGCACCAATAGCTCAAATCTCACGGGTTCAAACTAACTAGTTCCCGACATCATAGCATACATCAAATTCATCAAATAAAATGCGTCGCTTCGCCAAGGTTCCATGCATAATAAAGATCATGAATTTTTCCAAAAATCAACGCAATTCTCTATCATTGGCCAAGTCCACAATACTATCATCACATGCTCATTCGACTCAATGACTCAAATAACTCCTAAGACTCAACAAAATTAAAAACTACATGCCAAAAGTTCAAAGATCCCCCCCACACTTAAAATCAAGCAATGTCCCCATTGCGAGAAAATAAAAAGGAAAGGGAAAGAAAGAACTTATCGCAAAATGACGAACGCAAATACCCAAAATCTCGAGAGACTCCAAGTATCACCTACAAAACAAACACAAAACACAAATAACAAAGCGTAAAATCGAACAAGATAAAGAGAAAACAATAAAAGACTCAAACAAAAATAAAAGACACAAACATGGCTATGATTAGTTGTAAGGACCTCCGAACCGTGAGTCATTCCATCGGGGATCGTAGGGAGACCACCAACGAGGTCGTTCGGATCCGGCGGAGTGGAGGTAGAGGCAACCGAAAAATTGGTATACCTCGTCAAGTGACCCTCCATGTGGGATACCCGACTATTCAAACCCGACACTTGGGTAGACAATTTCGTCATTTGGGTAGACAATGAATCGAAACGAGCAAACATACCTTGTTGAAATTATGCCCAATACGGAGGAATCTCGGCCTCCATGGCCTGCCGGGCCCGAACACGATCGCGTCGTGTGTAGTAGCGAACTAAAGGCTCGTCATCTACCGGGACCTCTTGGTGCTCCTCTTGCTGCTCTTCTTGTTGCTCTTCTTGCTCCTCTTCATTACCACCTCCCTCTTCGTGAGCTTGCTCCTCCTCGTGTACAATCTCTCGTTGTCTAAGATCTCTGTAATGGGCTATCACCGAAGGGCGCTCTCGCACAGGAACGAACTCGGTAGGGGAAATCATGAGATGGGCCTTGATGAAGTCGGAAGGGGTGATCTCTTGACTCGGGGTTAGCCCTTCACATTCTGCAACGTTGACTCCGAAATGGCGAGCTAGACCTGTGGCAATGTAAATCAAGGTAGGGTGTGCTCCCCTCTTGGTTTGCACGTTAGTCAACTGAGCCCAAATAAACGGGGCTAAACCAACACGAGTACCATCTCTAGCGCAAGTAAGCAAATAAATCTCAACAGCATTAACTTTACTATGTTCCTTCTTAGCAGTTATCATGCAAGACAAGAAACGATGAAGGATAAGTAAAGCATCATCACGAATAAATGCACTAGGAACCCCCGAAGCCTTATAATTAGCTACACCCGACAATTCATACCACGCAGCAGCCACATCAAAGTTGGAAGGCACATATTCAATCAAATTATCACCATTATGGAATCCAAAAACCTCATTCATAACATCCCTAGTGATTTCCACCAATTCACCATTAAAAGTACAAAACATGCATAACTCCCCTCCCTCATTCAACTCCAACCTAAAACTACAGCACATCTCCATACAAAGGCTAGTATGGCCATCCCAGGCATTCAAAACCAAAGTAGACAATCCTAAGCAATTCAAATACCCTCTAAGTGTATTCCACACCGGCAAATTACGAAGAAAATTCATACGAAAATGCCTAGGAGGCCTAATATCAAATTCATGTAAACGAAGATAAATGTGGGTCGTGGCGATCCGTTCAGTGGGAAACGAAACGCCTCGGAGTATACCTAGTTGCTGCGGTGTGACTCCGGTGGGTCGTTCGGCCACGAGGCGGTTGATCCGAGCATTGTTGAACGCGTTTCCACGGGCCATGGTAGTAGAGGAAGGCTGGGGAATGAAGACGGGATGAGAACGGGTGAAATGGGAAAAACTCGCGCCGGGATAGAATGGGATTCTGGACGGCGTCCAGAGTATGTTGGACGGCGTCCAACAGCAAAACTGAGCGCGGGCTGGTTCGCGACGGGAATTGATGGCGGAGGCGGCTGTAACGGCGACGGCGTTGAACGGCGGCTACGTTTTCCGGCAGAGAAGGACTGTTGGTGGCGGTGGCGAATAGCAACAGCACAAGCGGCGGCGGAGCTGCAAATCTGGGCGGCGGCAGCAGCAAATCTGGCGGCGGCAGCAGCAACACAGGCGGCGGCGGTGGCTTGACGGACCGCGACGGCGACGGCGGTAGAGACTTCGACGGCGGCAGGAGGTTTGGCTGCAATGTGCAATTGAGATAGAAAGAGTGTCGTGAGAGAGGGATAAAGGGAAGAATAGGTTAAGGGCACAATTTCGCGTTTGAAGAGAATTGGGGGTGGTGCCCGTTCATGGTGGACGGCGTCCAGAATAAGTTGGACGGCGTCCACCCTTAAGTAATTGGACGGCGTCCAATTCTTTAAGATGAGCTTGGACGGGCCTTCCTGGACGGCGTCCAGAACCAAGTTGGACGCCGTCCAAAAGTCGAATCTGCCCGATTTTGGACTTCGATTTTTCCTCCTCGTCTCGACTTCTCCTCATGCCGATCCTTGTGTACTACTCCCTGTACGAAAAACCAAAAAGAAAACAAAAGAAAATACGACAATAACAAAAATAAAACCTAAGCTACATATATATATATATATATATATATATATATATATATATATATTTTTTTTTTATACGTGGGTTGCCTCCCACCAAGCGCTTATTTAACGTTGTTAGACGATCAACCGAAACCCGTAGCACCAAGCAACGTGTTGGTACTCCTCGCGACATATCCACTCTTTGTTTTCGACAAATCTCGAAGAACTCGGTCATCATCAACTCTTGACTCCCCCACACTTAGTTCGAACTCCTCCTCAAATATTGTCAATTTAAACTCTGCAAGAAAAGAAGTTACAAAATTGGTGAGGTTAGAAAGAAAAGAGTTAACGACAACTTCCTCTTTCGATGCATGGTTCAAGTGTTCCTCTTCCACTTCATCAACCTCCTCCAAATTCCCAAGATATTGCTCGATTATATCCTCTTCCTCATCCACACAACTAAAGAACTCGTCATCTTCAATGGACTCCACATCTTCAAAGAATTCTTCTCAAGCCGCTCCCTTGTCAAAAATCTCACAAATATTTTCCTCAACACAAGGGTTAGCGAGCTTAACATAAGAGCATAAATGAAAAGAAGGAGTAGGAATAGAAAGTGAATTTCCAAAAGCAGAAAACGTTACCGAACCTCCTTGACCGGCCATGCTCAATGTGCCGGTGCCCACGTCAATCCGGGCTCGAGTAGTGGCCATAAATGGTCTTCCCAACAAGAGTAGATGGCCGGTAGCGCTCTTAGCTCCTTTGCCCTCGTGAAGCACTACAAAGTCGGTAACAACTCGCATTCCACCAACAAGGACAGTAAATCTTCCACAACTCCCAAAGGACTGCTCACGGTGCCGTCTGCTAGCTCAAGGCGCATATCGGTAACTTGAAGGACTCTTGAGTTCATCTTTTCGAAAATAGAATACGGCATCAAATTCACCGCAGCTCCTAGATCCATCAATCCCGAGACAGTCTCTCCACTATCCAAAACGATGCTCAAGTCGAAACCTCCCGGATCTCCTCTTTTTGGAAACAATTGATAGGCTCGAAATCCTTCTTCTCCTTCTTCACAACACTCTGAATAGGTGGAGCATACGGGTTGAGCGTCTTGTTTTTCACACGACTTGGAAAAGGAATGGGAGGAACATAAGGATTGAAAGTCTTGTGTAGAGGTGGGGACTCTTTCTCGGGCTCCTTCTCGGGCTCTTCCTCGGGTTCCTCGGGCTCCGTGCGTTTCTCGTCGTAGTTGGTCGGACGTCCCACTTCGGGAGCTGCTGGATTCGGAAGTTCGGGGTTGGACGCCGTCCAACTTGGGTCTGGACGCCGTCCAGATCCTGACACTTTAAGATGTGGTTGAGCGTTGGGCGCTCGTCCAGAAGGGGTGGACGGCCGTCCAGAGTTGGACGCCGTCCAACAGACTCTGGACGCCGTCCAAAAGCTGATTCTGCCCGATTTTTGCCGTCGCTCCATTGCTTGCTCGGGCTCCTCCTATCACTTGAACTCCCTTGGGGCGACCTCGTGACACCATTGCGTTGTAAAACCGTGATTGCATGAGCTTGGTGAGGCGGAACGGGAGGAACATATGGAGGATATTGCACCTCGTTGGCTTGTTGCGGTTGAATCCCTTGGCTCGGAATTCGCCCCGGTTGTTGCATTAGGTGCATGGAACTGGAAATTTGGCCAATGGCTGTCTCGAGCCTCTTTATGTTCGCATCAAGTGCATGGAGACGATCCTCATCGACGGGAGGCTTTTGTGGAGGTCCTTGAGGACGAGAATTTGGATATGATGGTGGTGGTGTAGGAGTAGGTTGAGGAGGGTAGTATGGAGGTGGTGGATAATATGCATTTGGAGGGTATTGAGGAGGTGGATAATATGGTGGAGGTTGAGAATAGTAGGGATTTGGTGGAGGAGGATAGGGGTTATTATATGGTGGAGGACGCCTAATTGGATAGGTAGGGGGGTTACCTTGCCCTTGTGTCGGCCTCGGATTTTAGTAGCGTCCATTGTATCCCCCTTGGTATCCTTGAGGCGGTACTTGAGGTGGGTATCATTGAGCGGCGTACACCTCAGCTCCTCCTTCGTATGGAAACTCCCCCATGTTGTGGCACACCTCCTTGATGTGTCCAAGCTCTCCACAAATCTCACATTGATCGGACTTCCTCTTTCCTCCTTCGGGGCCGGTGCACTTTGCTTCATCTTCAAGTTTTCGAGATCCCTCAACATGTCGGCCATTTGCTTCTTCAAATCGGGGCTCATCGAAATCGCACTCGCCTCCACTTTCCTCGGTCTAGCTGATTTTTGTTGAGAACTCGCAGCGAGCGTCTCGAAAATATCCTTCAACTCGTCAGCTGTCTTGACCACTATGTTGCCTCCGGCCGAACTATCCACCATGAACTGACAAGTTTGGTTGAGGGCGTCGTAGAAATATTGCCAAAGCAACTCCGATGCCATTTGATGATGAGGGCATTGTTGAAGTAGCTCTTGGAACCTCTCCCATGCTTCGTGAAATGGCTCATTGTGATCTTGGGAAAAGTTCATGATCTTCGATCGCACCTCTTGAGTCTTGCGGTTCGGGTAGTACTTGAGCATGAATTTCTCACACACCGCATTCCATGTGGTAAGAGAGTTGGCCGGGAGCGCCAAATACCATGACATTGCTCGATCCTTGAGGGTGTACGGGAAGCACTTCATCTTCAAGTTGTCCTCCGTGAGTCCCGAGAGTGGGAAAGTTTGCACCACTGTGCAAAACTCTCGGATGAACGTCAAAGCATCCTCGTTGGGCAGCCCGTGGTAGGATGGGAGCAACGCCATGTGGTGAGGTTTAAGCTCATGATTCCTGACCGCTTCCGTCAGGACAATCGCCGAAGTGGTGGCTGTGAATGTGGGCCGAGCAAAATCGCCCATAACGACTCTAGCTGCCATGGCTTCGGGCTCTGCAAATAACAAGACCAAAGAGAAGTCTTGTGAATCAATCTCCTCCTTCTCCTTCGCGGCTAAGATCGCTTTCCTTTGATGGATGTTGTCGAAGTAGGGCGCTAAACTCCTTTGAAGACTTCGGCGACCATGCATAAACAACACTCAACAAACGGGTTAAACGCACCGAGTGGGAGAAATAAGAAATCGAAGAAACACAAATAAGAATAAAAATAAAACAAATAAGAATACTACACAATAAATCGCCTAAAGTTTTCCCCGGCAACGGCGCCAAAATTTGTTTCACCAAAAAGTGTTCGCAATAGAACGAAATCCTATCGTAGCACTAGCAAGTAAAACCTAAGTATCGAATCTCAAGGAAAACTTAACAGGGCAATCAATTATGTAGTAAAAATCTAATCTAGCCTAAACTAAGAAAGCAAGTAAATAATATTTTGGAGGTTTTTGTTTTAAATCCTAGGCAAATAAAATAAATCAAAGCAATCAAAATCAAAGCAAATAAATCTAATCTAAAAAGCTGGAAATAAATCGAACTAAATAAACTTAGAAAATTAAACTAGAAGAAAGCAATAAATCTACCTAGGCAAAAATCGAAAAGAAAGCAATAAAGGAAGCAAAGATAGAAGCATAAATAAATCTAGACATGATGAAATAAATCTGGAAATTTAAAAGAAAATTAATCTAACTTTGAAAGCTTTGAAAAACTAGAGAATCGAAACTAGAAAAAACGAATCTAAACTAGAACTTGAAAATCGAAAGAACGAAATTAAACTAAGGAACTTAAAAGAAGCAATTACGAAATCGTATCTAAAACTAAGTAAAGCAATTAAAGCAAGTAAACGAAAGCAATAAATAACTTACGAGAATTAAACGAAGAACGAAGAACGCGAAGTAAAAGAAAAACTTGAATTGAATTGCACGAACTAAGAATCCGGATCCGAACAAAGTAAAACTAATCTAAAGTGTTTAAGTGCTGGAAACTAAAGCTAAAATATGCTAAAAGATGATACAATTCGTGCACAAGGATGATATATATATACTAGGTAAAAACCTAGACGAAAAAGGAAAGATTTGCTGGCCGCCTAAGTTGGACGGCGTCCAACTTATTCTGGACGGCGTCCAGAAGCTGACTCTGCATGATTTGCTTCAACACACTGGACGGCAACTTGGACGGCACTGTGGACGGCGTCCAACATCATCTGGACGGCGTCCAACTTCATCTGGACGGCGTCCAGATCGTGAATCTATCCTCGTTCGCTCGATCGTCATTTTTTTCTTCCTTTTCGGCCCGCTTCAGCTCCTTTTCATCCATAATCACCTACAAGTCCCAAAAACTCCAAACAAACAAATCATAGCCATAAACACACACAAAGACACGAAAACATAACGAAAACGGACTCGAAAACACTACGAAAATCCTAACATTTACACACCAATCAATAGATTTCCTGAGCGTCCGCTTTAGTAATAGTTGACTTGGTTTAACTTTTACTGTAGCGCTCGCTTCGCTTCGCTTCCCTTCGCTTCGGCAGACTCGCTTTGATTCTACTGTAGCGTTTGCTTTGCTTTGCTACTCTTCGGCACGCTTCATCTCGCTTCGGTAGACTCGTTTCACTTTGAAAACACACTCAAGCGAGTGGCCTTCACTTGAACATCTAGCAGTCTAAAAACCTAAGCGTCTAAAGCATAAAATAAAGCCTTCCTAACATTATAGGCTTAGAAAAAATTCTAACCTATCTACATCAAAATAGGGTCGCATGGGAATAGGATACATAGAGGGTTTTGGGATTTAATCAAAACATATGCTCTTTATTATAAAGCGTCCCATTAGGTTCCCCCTTAACAAGTGATCCTTAACAATTCCCAACAATTTCCCCCTTTTTGATGATGCCAAAACCCACCATTTTAACCAAGATAAGAACTTCAAGCGACTGCTTCCTTTGCAGTCTTTTTCATTTTTTTTTAAAGTTCATTATGGTTATTGTGAGTTTGTAGCATAAAGGATAAAAACACACAAAACTTTAAAATGAGACAAGCTTGACAGAAAATAAAAATAGATTGATAAGTCAAGCAAGACTACAGTTCAATAGATTATGATTTCTTAGATGGTTCCTTAGAGTAGTAAGCAGAAAGGACTTTTAACTCCATCGTCTTGATGTTCTCTGTGCTCTCCCTGTGAGAATTGTCCATCTCCAGTGCCTCATCCACTTCGGCTTCAATCAACCTTCAGTTTGGAACCTCAGATCTTGGCATTAGAGGCATGGGGAACTGCTTCTTCTCTAGCATGATGATGATCTTCTTCTTGGGCTCTGCGAGCTCTGCTTGGGTGAAGATCTTCCTGCGCAAATCTTCATAGCACATCACCATGAAGTTGTTTAGGCCATCTAACTTCGAACCTTCTTATTGGAAAGGCATTTCTTGCCAATAGTAGTAGGCCTTGATGAATTTCTCTTTGCATTCATTCCATGCATCCATCAAGTCATCAGAAATGAATTTTTCGATCTCGCGGGCATCAGGATGATTGGCTCTCCTCGCTTCAATCTCCTCAGCCGACCCTCCGTCATTTCCATCATCTTTTTGTTGAACTGCTCACCCATTTCGGAGTTGAACTGGGGAAGCCTTTTGTTAATGAATTTGCAGATGATGTCAAATTCATCTTGAGAGTAGTGGCGAGAATCGATCATCTCTTTGATCGTGACATGACACAATCAATGTCTGCTTGAACGGCGCAAGCGTCTGACTCTTCCGGGGTGAATTGGATGTAGGCGCTTCGAACTAGGCATGATTGGATCAGCCTAACTTCATCCCATAGCTTGGCGGTTCGCTCTACAACTTTACGAATCCTGGCAACTCTGTGTCTCTCCTCCTTCTGAGATTTCCTTCTTCTTTCCTCCTCCTCCTTTTTCTTCTCCACCACGCGAGAAGCTTTCTCAAATATAGTTTGTTGAATCTTCTGGCGCTTAGCCATAGGATCCAATTCTTTCTCCGTGGGGGTAGCTCGCTTCAGCTGTGATTTTGGAGGTGGTGGTGGGGTTTCCTTCTTCTTCTCTGTATGAGGTGGTGTGGACTTCTTGGTAGCAGGTGCAGTGGCTAGAGTAGAGCGGGAGCGGGCGCTTGAGCAGATGATGATGATGGTCCCGCTAGAGATGGCATGGTTTGAAGCGGCTTGACCAAGGGAATCACAACAACTCCCTTCTCGCTCAAATCAAGTACATGCTCCATCTGTAGAGACATGGCAATCGCAGCATCCTCTGCAATTTATTGTTCAATGTGTGCAGCAGATCTGGCATGTGCTGCAAGGGATGAAGCTAGCAACTTCTGTGACTGAGGCTTTGGCTTTTCTTGATATACTGCAACCTCCTTCCCTTTCCTGCGCGCTTCCTCCTCATTCGTTTCTTCCTCCTTCGATGCAGACTCCTCCACTGCTACAATTAAGGCTTCTGCTGGCTTTTCTTCCCCCTTTGTGGCATCATCAAGACTGCCAAAGGGAATGGGAATGAGTGTTTTTCCGTCGATGGCCCGGCGGAGGTTGGAGAATTCTTGAATGATGTTGCGAAGCGTCCCCTTGGCACGCTCGGCAAACAGCTACTCTTTGGCGAGCACAATCTCCGCTGTCCTTTCTGAAATCTCCTCAAGAAGATAAGCGCATTGCTCTTCTCGCTCCTTTACCAATTTCTCCTTGCGGGCAACCTCCGCCATTACACTCTCAAGCGGCTCAACCGGTTTGAAGCGAGCGTCAAGCTCCGCTTCGACTTCTGCACGTATTCTCCTTCGTTCTTCCTGCAAAAGTAGATCAAAGTGAGTTTTTGAGGCGTTGAGCTCAGCTTGTTGTGCAGCAAGAGTTCCTTCCCGGATGTTGAGCTTTGTATTGATCAGGGCGACTGCGACAATCTTCATTGCAAGAGTGTCAGCATCCTTGCTCGCTCTCGCTAGAGTAGCACCCAGTTGGGCATGCTTCAGATTGAAGGCTTTAGCATCTTTTCAGCGACTCTTGATCTCGCTCATAGCTTCATCCCTCTTGCTCTTGAGAATCTTAATCTACAGCTCAAGATTGTGATTGGTAAGCTTTGTACGATTGAGCTCGCATCCAATCTTCACAAGCTCTCCGTCATTCTTCGAGATTTCCTTTTCCAGTTTTTCAACTGAACCAGTGGCCTTATTGATGTCTTCTCTGAACTTTCTCCTCATTGTGGTTTTCTCCTCTCTCTCTGTTTTTAATTCACCCTCCAAAGTGGCCAACTTTGAGGTGAAATCTTTTAGTCTGCTTCTCTCGTCTTCAAGAGACGCTTGGCTTCCTCCATTCCCTTAGTCTCCTCCTCGAGCTTTCCCGTAAGCTCGGACTTTTCCTTGTTGAATTCTCTACGCAGACTCTCGACCTTCAACGTCTTTTCCTCCACTTCCTCCATCTTCCTCCTTATTTCTTCCTAAAGATTGGCAATCTCCTGTTCTTTCAGCAGCAGCTCTGCTTCGTGCTGTTTGGCCATTTTCTACTCATGGGCAGAAAGCGTTTGTTCTGGGAGCTCTACGTTGGGATAAGCACGCTTCACTGCAGCGTCTAGCAACTCCCAGTACTTGGCCTTGTTGATCAGGGCATTGAAGCCATCTACTCCGATGAACTGGAGCATCTCTGCCTCCTTCACTGCAATGGTATCTTCCAAAAAGGCTTGGCGGAGGGCGAATATTTTGTAATATTTGGTTCCACGGTAAGTAATGTATGTGAGGAAGTCAGTAGCTTGGGTGCGAAAGGCTTCGTCCATCTACAGATTTGGGTACCACCTCTGCAACTCCTCGGCGGCCTAATCCCAGTCTGCTTTGTAATGTCGTAGGGCTCTATCTTTGGAGGATGTCGGTGGAGGTGGAATGGGCATTTGAGAAGTGGCTTGAGTGTCAACTGTATCAGTGGGGGAGTTTGGAGTTGAGGCTTGGATAGTTGATTGGATGGGGGCCTGTTCGGTGGCTTGGGTAGGCTCATATATGGTAAAAGCTGCGGCTGGGTCGGGGTGAAGGAATGGTATATCTGGTAAGGGATTGGTGCTTGCAGATTCTTCCTCGAACTGTGAATGTTTGGAAGCTTGGGTTTGAGGTATTTGAATGTATGGTAGGGCGGTTGTGGAAGTTTATGGCTGTGGCTCGATGGTGGTTTGGGGTTGAATGGGTGGGGGTTGGCTTCGTATATTGGCTGGGGAGGCTTGGGGTTGGTTGACTTCATCACCCGCAGGTGACCGTGCTTCCTCAGTTTCTACAAGAGGATGCTCCTCCTGCTCCTCGCTTGCCTCTATGATTGAAGCGACTCGCTTCAATTTCGGTTTCTTGGGAGTCGATCGCTTTGAAGGTGAAGTGGCTCGCTTGGACTTCTCCCCTCTTCTCTCGCGATGGGAACTGCAGGGCGCACTTCTTTCTGCAGTATCCCTCTATCAATGATAACTTTCTCATATTTGAACATGTCATAGAATACACTCCCCTTCTTGTATTCTTTTGTTCCTGGCCAATTCCTCTCCGGGAACATTTGCTCTAGCGCATAGGACAACTTTGCAAAGAAGCGAAGCTTCCCCTTCCGTACAATGGCGACGGCGCTTCCTTCCTTGAATTTGAAATCTCTGGCAGTTTCGCAGACGTTGTTGATTGTTGGTCCCGGTTTGTTATAGGAAAAATACGTAGAGGGGGGGGGGGGGGTGAATACGTATTTTGAAGTTTTTCAACTTCAAATCCTTAACTCAGAGTATGAAGTAAAGTGCTCGTAAGAAGTACTAAGACCTAGCCAAAAGCTAGATCTAAAGCAATCAAGATTCTCTTGACCTAAGCTTCAAGCTTGATCAAGAGTGAGACTTTACTCTAGTGCGGAATTCGGTGAGCTAATATCTTTCCTAAGTATTAAAATTTCCAAGTTATGTTTGTTTAGATGCAAGTGCAATGGATAATCAAACAAGGAAAATAAGAGTTTAGGGTTAGAGAGATACGACACGAGATTTATAGTGGTTCGGAGATAAAGCTCCTACGTTCACTTTGTTGCACTCGGCAATGCTTTCTCTTCACTCAAGAACTTGAAGGTTACGGGTCCTTCAAAAACCTAGTCGAGATCGAGCTTCACTTGCTTGGATCTGACAGACGCTGGGTGATTCCGGGTTCACACCAAAAACCTAAACTGGACTGGAAGCTTCACTCGCTTCAGTCCGACGACAGGGAGATTGCGGGCTCTCCTTACAGCCTAGCTTCGATCGAGCTTCACACAAACGATGTAAGTGCAAGCTTGGATCTAGACTCTATGATCGAGGCTTCTACAATCGATGAAAGTAGGGCCTTGGATCGAAACAACCTAACGACGAACACAAAAACCTAACAACAGAACTTAGGGTTAGGGTTTTTGGTATACAACGACACACTATGAAGAACTCTTTACAGTAGATGCAAAGATGGCTAGAGTTCTTCTTCTAAGCTTGGATATGGAATGAGCTTAGACTCTAAGTGTGAAGGCTGTGAAGACGAGTTCCGATGAGACTGGAACTCGGAGAACACTTGAAAACAAAGACTCGAAGAATGCACTAAGGCTGGGAGTGTTTGTTTGCAGTGGGTGCTCGAATGCTCAGGAAGTGTTCTACTTCTCTTCGTCTTCATCCTTCACTATTTATAGTCGGAGGGATGCCGAGATCCGTTGCTTGGTTGGTGGCTTTGTCCCTCCTCCTCTCTACAGTACTTGCACAGGCTGGCTGCTTTTCAGACGCGCAGTTTTGGCTCTTTGCCGGAAATGGCTAAGATCCAAATTCAACAGTAACTGGAGTGAGCCAGTACTGTAGCGGTGCCCTGTCGGCTTGGCAGTCAACTCCTCTGCTCTTCTCCGCGTTCGACATGTGGAGATCTCACAATAAATGCGAAGATCTCTAGTTGACTGGAGTTCAAAATCGAAGCGGGAATTGTGTTGTCGCTTTCTGGTAGGTAGTGGCTCGCTTTGCTTTGAAGTTGTAGCGTCCGCTTTGATCGAGTCGCTTCGGGTCATACTTGAAGCGTCTACTTTGGAAAACAAAGTTTCCGAGTATTGCTTAAGTAGATTCTGACTCGCTTTGACTTTCGCTGTAGCGCTCGCTTCGCTTCGCTTTAGTGGACTCGCTTCGATTCCACTGTAGCGCTCGCTACGCTTCGCTTCGACTCGGTAGACTCGCTTTGCTTGGAAAACACACTCAAGCAAGTGGCCTTCACTTGAACCTTTTTGAAGTCTACAATCTAAGCAAAATAAAGTCATCCTAACAGAGTAGGCTTAGAAAATTTTCTAACCTATTATCTATATCAAAAATGGGTCGCTTGGGAACAGAACGCTTTAGGGGTTTTGGGATCAAATCAAAACAACTACTTGACATGCTTCGAAGTGTCTCATAGGAGTTCCCCCTTAACACTTGTTCTTAACAATTCCCAACAATTTCCCCCTTTTTGATGATGCCAAAACCCAAAAACAAATTCTTAGACTAAGAGATTTAGCCTACCTAACCGTGGAAAGAACTTCAAGCAAATGCTTCCTTTGCATGTTCGTTTGAATTTTTTTTTTTTTTGCTTCCTTTCCCCTTTTTTTTTTTGGTTAAGTTATTTGAGTTTTGTAGCATAAGGATAAAATATCCACAAAGCTAGTAAATGACACAGGAGAGACAGAAATTAAAATGAGATAGATGAATCATCCATTCACAAAACATGAAGCTTGAAACTCAAGGGTTTCCTGCAGCTTCATCCTTCTTCTCCTTCTCTTCCTCTGTCAGCTCCTCTTCTTTCTCCTTCTCCTCTGCCTCCAAATCTTTCTCGATCATCTCCTCTGGAACAACATATGCATTGAAGACCTTCACTTCCAATGTTCCGACATTGTGTATACTTGGTCTCCTCCAGTTTGAAGGCTTCATCAACTTCTGCATCAATGATGCTATGATCTGGAATGCTTGTGTCGGGCAGGAAGGGCATAGGGAAGTCCTTCGAAGCTGGCACTTTGATGATCGGAGGCATGGGCTGAGCAAGCTCTGCAAGAGTGAAGACCTTCCGCCTGAACTTCTCATCATAGGCACTTAGGAAGTTGCTAAGCGCGTTGATCCTTGAGCATTCAGTCTAAAGTGGCACTACTTCCCAGTAGTAGTACGCTTTGATGAACTTCTCTTTGTAGTATAGCCACCGCTCAAGTAAATCATCAGGAATGAACTGCTCGATTTCTCGGGCATCAGGATGCTCATTCCTGCGCACAACCAACTCCTCTTCTGATCGGCTGGACATCTGAGCTATGATGGCATTAAACTTCGCACTTAGCTCTGTGTTCCACTTCGGGAGCATCTCAGTCAGTCGCCTGCAGATGAATTGTTGCTCTTCTCTGCGCGGGTAGCGACCGGAATTGATCATCTCCGTAGTGGTCACATTTTAAGCATTCATCCAGGCTTGCTTCACACATGCTTCCGATTCTTCAGGCAAAAATGGGATGAAGGCGCTTCGAGTAAGGGCGGACTGGATGAGTCTCACTTCATTGAAGTGTTCCTCATCCAACCCTATATGATCTGCATACGCCTTGCCCTGATCTTCTTCTCTTTCTCCACTTCCTCCTTTTTCTCCTCTATCTTCTTCCTTCTCCTCTCCACTTGACCAGCTCGTGAAGCGACTGCCTGCTTGATCTTTTGGCGCTTCGCCTCGGGATCATCATCTCTCGCTTCGGGGGCAGTCCGCTTTAGAGCTTGTTTCGGTGCTGGTGGTGGAGGCATCTCCTTCTTCTTCTTCTCTGCTTCTTTAGGAGGGATGACTGCGGAGGCACTTGGAGTAATGGCTTTACTGGATGAAGTGGCTCCAGCAGTCGAAGAAGTGGCTCCTGCAAGATCAGAAATTAGTGCAAGAGTTGAAGCGGCCAGAGGTGAAGCGGGCGCTTGGAACTCGGCAAGGGCCTTCAGATCGAATTGCTTCTCCATATCGCGAGCTAGGGCCTCGTCTGCTTGAATTTGCGTCTCCCTTTGTTCCTTGGTTAGCACAACGACAGGAGGATGAACAGCAATCGAAGAGCCAAGTATTTTCTCTTCATTTGGCCTGCAGGGTTCTTCAGACTTCTTAGCAAGTTCTTTTTCTGTGAGCTTTTCCTTGCCCTTCTTTGCACGCTTCGCCCTCGCTTCATCATCCAATTCCTCTTCTCCAGCACCTCCAACTCCACTACTTTCCTCCAACATTCTCTCTATGCCAACTCCACTACTTCCTACTCCTCCATCTCCACCTTGTAGCTCCAGAAGTTCAGTACTCTTCTGCACAATACCTTTCCCCTTTTTGGCATCATCACTGCCGGGGGTTGGTGTGATCATCTTTCCAGTAATAGAATGGTGTAGATTGTTGACTGCATTGAAAATAGCATGCAGCATCCGCTCTGTCTTTCCTGCGAATGTATGCTCCTGGGAGAGCACTAGTTCGGAGGTTTTGATACTGATCTCCTCGAGCAGAAACTCACACTGCTTCTCTCTTTCCTTGACAGAGGCCATTAGCCTCTCAAGCGACTCCACATTCCTGAAGCGAGCTGCCAGCTCCGCTTCGATCTCTGTGCGAATTTCCTTGCGCTCTTCCTCGATTGTGAGATTAAGGAAATCCTGAGAAGCTTCAAGTTCTGCCTTCGCAGTAGCTATGGCGCTTTCTTGATTGTTTAGTGTCACGCGCAGTTGGGCGCTTCGGCTAGTCTTACTGCAAATTCACTGGCCTTCTCCTGTGCTTGATTAATTTGCTCCGCCAATTCTGATTTCCTTAGATTGATCGAATCAATCTTCTTTGCTTGAGCAGCTATCTGAATTGCAGCACGAGCCATTTTGCAATTCATCATGACAAATTCTCCATCCTTATCCTCCACAGCTCTTATCATCTTTTCAGCATAGTTAGAGACTTTTTCCATCTCTTCCTTGTGACTTGAGACCATAGCACTCTTCTCCTTCTCCAGATTAACATCTTGTTGTTCAAGTCTTTCAGCCTGCTTCTCTCTGCATCAAGCAACTGCTTGAGTTCAACAATGGTTTTCTCCTGGTCTCCGACCAGTTTTGCCTTCTCTTCCAGTACCCTCTCCTTCTCTTCCAACAACTTCACTTTCTCCTCCACCTTTCGCTCCAGCTCACCCCTTTTCTTGTCAAAATCTGCACGCAGATTATTGACTTCTTCGATCTTTTTCTCCATCTCTTCATTCCTCCTGGTGATCTCACTCTGTAGACTGGAGATCTCCGCATCCTTTACCTCCACCTCCTCCGCGTGCTCTCTCATCAACCTCCGCTCGTGAATGGTTGGCATGTGCTTAGGGACTGAAGCATCTGGATAGGCTTGCTTCACCTTCGCATCCAGCTTATCCCAGAAGCTGGTCCCGGTGAGAAATGCGTGGAAGCCATTCTCACCGATGAAGTTGAGCAGCTTTCCCTCCATCTGGATGAGGTCCTCTTCTGAGAAGGCCTTTAGGAGTTTAAAGACCTTGTAGTAGTCAGTACCGCGATATGTGATGTATGTCAGGAAATCGACGATCTTGGTGAAGAAGTCGTCGGACATCGGCACGGAGGAATAGTGGGTCCTGATGGTTTCTGCGGCCTGCTCTCTATCTCTCGCATATCTTTCGAGAGCATCCAGCTGTGCAGGGGCTTTGGTGATTTGGAATTGGGGAATGATGGTTGTTTGGGCGGTATCGGCTGTAGCTGCCGATGAGGTAGGTGATTGGGATGATGAAGAGGTTTGGGTTTCAGAGAGTTGGATGGGTTCTGGTTGTGGTGGTGTTTGCTGGGTTTGGGTAGGTTGAAATGTAGAGAATGCGGCTGTGGGATCAGTGCTTAGAATAGGTATTTCGGGTAGTTGGAATGAAGATGCAGATTCTTCTTCCTGTGGAGAGAGGGGGGATTTCTGTGTATGTGGTTGGGTTGATGAAGAGGCTTGGGGTTCTGGTGGTTGGGTTGTTTGAGTTTGTGTTTGTGGTGGGGGAGTCTGGATTTTGATAGGTGAAGGCTGGGGTTGGGCAGCTTCGATCTCCTCAAGCGGCTGCTCCTCAGCCTTGCTTGATTTGACCAGTGAAGCGACCAGCTTCAACTTCTTCTTGGGTCGCTTCGTCGCGGCTCGCTTCCCAGATGAAGCGGCTCGCTTTGTTTGAGGGGCTTCAACTTCCCTTTCAGCAACAGGCACTGCGGCGGGCACTTCTACCTCAAGAAGTCCCAAATCAATCGGAAATTTCTTTGACCTCCATAGGTCATGGAACACCGTAAGCTTGTTGTAGACGGTGATGTCAGATTCCAGCCATACTTTGTCCGGATACCGTTCCTCCAATGCGACGGAGAGTCTGGAGAAAGATTTCAGCTTCCCCTTGCGGAGAATCTGATCTGTGCTTCCTTTCACGAACGCGAAATCATCAGCAGCTTCGTCAATTTGGTTGAGAAACCAACCGTGCCAGTTGAACCTAGTTCCGGTAAGGCTGTCGACGATGATGGTGGTGGCGAACAGCTTAGTTTCAGAGAGCGTGCCCAGGGTTCCGACGTAGCATGCGACGCACTTCGAAAAGAGCTCGCATATGTGATTGAAAGGAGCCTTCAGATCTGAACGGATACTGGCCTCCTTGTAGTTTGGTTCTGCTCCGTCGACGGCAAATCGAGCGTATTTGACTCCGGCCGAGAATCCCAACCCCAACAAGGAATTTCCACCTTCCCTCGGCAAGTTGAATACACCGATAAGATCGCTCAAGTCCACCTCCACCGGTTCTCCATTCTGTGGATCGGAGAAAGATGATGTGTTGTGGCCTTTCCTTAGATTCACAAGAAGTGATTGGTGTTTAGATGTTAGGATTTTCGTCATGTTTTTGAGTCCGTTTTCGTTATGTTTTGTGTCTTTGTAGCTATGATTTGGGTGATTCGAGTATTTTTATTGTTAGGGATCATGGGAGCCGAGAGAAGGAGAAAGAGCGAGAAAAGGATGGAAAAAGGAGCAGAAACTGGATGATTTGCGCAGAGCAACTGGAGCGCCCGCTCCAAGGCTCTGGAGCGCTCGCTCCATGAATAGTGTCGGAAGGATTTGCATGGCATCGTCGGAGCGCTCGCTCCAGGTGGATGGAGCGCCCGCTCCAGGTCAAGAATTCGAGATGATTTTGCGCAGCTATTATGGAGCGCCCGCTCCACGTCTGGCGTGTTTTATTAATTGTTTCCTAATTGGGATCAAACTCTTATCTTATTATATATAGGCCATTAGGGCACGAATTAGAACAACCTTTTACCTTAGTTTTTCAGTTCTAAATACTTTAGCTTTAGTTTTATTTGCTTTCTTTTGTTCGGATCCGGATCTTTAGTTCGTTGCAATTTAATTCAAGACTTTTCCTTTAGTTCTTTGTTCTTCGTTCTTCGTTCAATTTCGTAAGTTATTTATTGCTTTCATTTAATTGCTTTAATTACTTGCTTTAGTTTTAGATTCGATTTCTTAATTGCTTCGTTAGGTTTCTTTAGTTTAATTTCGTTCGTTCGGTTTTCAAAAGTCTAGTTTAGATTCGTTTTTATCTCGTCTTCAATTCTCTCGTTTTTCAAAGTTCTTAGAGTTAGATTTATTTATTTAATTTCCAGATTTTCAGATTTAGTTTAATCATGCTTAGATTCGTTATTGCTTTCGTTATTGCTTTCTTTTCGATTTTTGCCTAGGTAGTTTAATTGTTTTCTTTTAATTTAATTCTCTAGTTTACTTAGTTCAATTATTTTCCAGCTTTCTAGATTAGATTTATTTGCTTTGATTTTAATTGCTTTGATTTATTTTCTTGTCTATGATTTTAAAAACCAAAACCCAAAAATTCTATTTACTTGCTTTCTTAGTTTAGGTTGTTTTTACTACACAGTTATTTGCCCTGTTAAGTTTTCCTTGAGATTCGACTTAGGTTTTTACTTACTAAGTGCTAGGATAGATTTCGTTCTATTACGAACACTTTTTAGTGAAACAAATTTTGGCGCCGTTGCCGGGGAAAACTTTAGGCTATTTAATTGTGTAGTATTTTTATTTTATTTTATTTTATTTGTTTATCTCGTTCGGTTTCTTTTTCTTTCCACTCGGTACGTTTAATCCGTTTGTTGAGTGTTGTTTATGCATGGTCGCCGAAGTCTTCAAAGGAATTTAGCGCCCTACTTCGACAACATCCATCAAAGGAAAGCGATTTTAGCCACGAAAAAGGAGGAAGAAGTTGATCACAAGGACTACTTACTTGTCCTATTGTTTGCTGAGACCGAAGCGATGGCACGATATATGGGAGATTTTGCTCGCCCTACCTTCACTGCCACTACTTCGGCGATTGTTCTGACGGAAACGGTCAGAAATCACGAGCTGAAACAACACCACCTGGCATTGCTCCCTTCCTATCACAGGCTAGCCAATGAGGATGCACTGACGTTCATTAGGGAGTACTGCACCGTCGTGCAGTCTTTTCCACTATCAGGCCTAACGGAGGACAACCTGAAGATGAAGTGTTTCCCCTACACTCTGAAGGATCGGGCAAAGTCATGGTATCTGTCGCTCCCAGCCGAATCTCTCCACACTTGGAATGAGGTGTGCGAGAAGTTTATGTTGAAGTATTATCCCAGCCGCAAGACTCGGGAGGTGCGGTCGCAAATCATGAATTTCTCTCAGGACCACGACGAGCCAATTCACGAGTCTTGGGAGAGATTTCAGGACTTACTTCAACAATGTCCTCACCATCAAATGGCTCCTGAGCTTATTTGGCAGTACTTCTACGATGCATTGAACCAGACCTGCCAATTTATGGTGGACAGCTCGGCCGGAGGCAACATTGCGGTCAAGACAGCTGATGACATGAAGAAGATCTTCGAGACACTTGCCGCTAGTTCTCAACAGAAGTCATCTAGGCCAAGGAAGATGGAGGCAAAAGCAGTCACTATGATCCCTGACATGACGAAGCAGATGGCCGATATGTTGAGAGATCTCGAGAATCTAAAGATGAAGCAGAACGCACCGGCACCTCAAGTGGAGACTAGGAAGCCGGACCGGTGCGATATTTGTGGAGATCTAGGCCATATCAAGGAGGTTTGCGAAAATATGGGAGCATTCACATACGAAGGAGGAGCCGACGTCTATGCCGCTCAAGGTTACATGCCCCCACCTCAAGGTTATCAAGGAGGATGGAATGCAAGGAATCAAAATTCTGGTATGAGGCCACCTCAAGGGCAAGGTACGAACCCGAATTTCCAAAATCGTCGCCCCCCCTCCATATAATATTCCCTACCATTCTCAAAATCCATACTACTCCTCTCCACCACCATATTATCCACCTCCACAATACACTCCAAATCCATATTATCCACCACCTCCATACTACCCAAATTCTCGTCCTCAAGGACCTCCACAAAAGCCTCCCATCGATGAGAGTCTATCTACATTCCTTCATGAGGCTAAATTGGCTCGAGAGGCTCAAGATGCTACCATAAAGAGGCTTGAGACGGCTATTGGACAAATTTCAGGGTCCATGCACTTGATTCAACAACCGGGGCGAATTCCGAGTCAAGGAATTCAACTGCAACAAGCTCAAGAAGTGCAAGCCCCATATCCTCCATATGTTCCTCCGATTCCGCCCCAACATCCGCCAACTTATCAAGCTCAATCAATTTCGGTATTGAGGGATGGAAGTACGGTGGATAATTGATGGAGCCCGTAAGTCATGGTTCGAAGCCCGGAGGCCCAGAATTAAAGATGATATGGGATGAAGATTGAAGATATTATTTAGTAGTTTATTTAGTTGAGTTTTTATTAATATTTTATTAATTTTCGTTTTAATTTGGTTTTTTAGTTGATAGGGTTATTTTAAGCATTATTTTAGTGATTTTATTCCTTTTTAGACTAGGTTTTGGTTTGGTATATTAAAGGATGGGTTTTTAACTAGTTTCCTTGTGGAATTAGGACTCTCTGAAGCCTATAAATATGGCTCATATATCATGGACGAAAATTAGATCATTATTCATTAATATATTTTCTTGAGTTTTTACGCTCTCTCTTTTATGAGAATTTTCGAATTCCTCTTGTTTATCAAGTTGAGTTCTTTATCCAGCGAATCGACGAGTCAATCATCCCTCGTTGTGTGTCAATAATCGTCCCCGAGTTGCCTAGACAACACTTTCGTGTTCGATTTAGGAGGTTTTGAGATTTCCATCGGTATCTTGAGTCTTCCGCGTGCGTGAGTCGTTCGGACCTACCAAGGTTTGTATCATTTGGTATCAGAGCCAGTTTACGTAATCCAGGTTCTATCTTTCCTTTTTCTTTTCGTTTTTCGTACCGTTCTGTTCGTGTCATTTTTATTCGTGTCGTTCGTTCGAGTCTTCTTCTAATCGTTCGTCAAATTCGTTTCTATGTCAAAAAAAAAAAAAATCGTATCTGTGTCATAGAGTCGTCCTTTGTAGCTTTTCGTTTTGTGTCAAGTATTCAGATTCGTTTCTGTGAGTTTTCGTCTTTTTCTCGTGTTTTTCGTCGGCCAGCACTAAAACGGCCATAACTTTTGCATACGGACTCCGATTTTGCTCCATAATACCTTTTCAGAAAGCTCTCGAAAAGATCTATACGGTGATTCCGACTTTGTCGGAATTGGTTCGTTATTTTTGCAAAAAAAGGCCGTTAAACGGGTCAAATCGTCCGCCGAAGTTTTCGGTAAATTTTTCGTGTCTTCCGATTTAGGGTTTCTTAGTTCAGTCATCTTGTCTTCCTACTTTCAGTACTCTTGATTCGTTAATAGTGACTTATGTGGTAGATTAAGGGAATTTGAGCCTCTTAAGAGTGAATTGAGTGGAAAAAGGCAAGAGAGGTGAGATTATTAGAGGGAAAAAAGCCATTGTTATTGAGTGATACACGAGTGCTGAGTGTGAACTGTATTGAGGGATACACGAGTGATTGTGAGGTTGTGAAGATCCTATTTTTTTTTTTACTAACCTTTTGTCAGTATGTTGGATGAGGAGCTTGATCAACAAACAAAATTCAAGATTGAGGCGATGGTGAAACAATGGGGCGAGGAGATGAGGTCTGAGTCGGTGTTAATTTGTTCGAAGATTGGAGGTCGATACAAAGACAAAGTCCGACAATACAACCAATGTGGCCATCTTGGTGAGGACGAAGATGTGGACATTACCTACTTTCAAGGGAAATATGATCCAGAGTTGTATCTTCAATGGGAGAGAAATATGGAGCTAGCGTTTTATCATCATAACTATTATGAGTTCAAGAAGGTGAACTTGGCATCCAGGTTGTTATCGGACTATGCTATAACTTGGTGGGATCGGTTAGCTAAGAGTAGAAGAAGGAATGGAGTGGAGCCAATCATGACTTGGAAAGAGATGAAGGCAGTGATGAGGAAACATTTTGCACCTTTCCATTTTTATCTTGGGAATCAGAATAGTTGGAGGCAGTCTCAAGCTACTACTGTTCCATACTCGAAGAAAAGTTATTTGGAGAGAGAAGAGCAGCCGAAGGAGTACATATGTCCATTTGTGAAGCCAAGGTCAGATTCTTTGAGTTTTTCTCTTCCAACTTGTGATGATGGAGGAGTTGTGACCAAAGATGAGAGAGAAGATCCAAAAGTGACGGTCTTGGAAGAACAAAATGGGGAGGTGGAAGAAATCGAAGCACCTTCTGGACTACTTAGTTTATTTGATGATATTGATCAGAGTGTGCAAAATGAAGAGTGTGATGGAGAGCAGCAAGAGAACATCATTCATGTCGAGGATGAAGTGTCGTTTGTTTCTCTTACTCCAACGCAAGTGGATGAGGATGATCAAATGCAACTGTCAAAGGAGGTGGAGATGGCGAAGTCCAAGGAAGAGAAAGTAGAGACAAACGAGAATGGGTTGATGCATGAGTCTCTACTTGATCAGAGTAGTGTTTTGGAGTTGATAGTGAATGAGGAGAAGTCCATGGAGGCAAAGTGGAACAAGGGGAATGTTTTGTCCACTAATAATCTTGATTGTCTATTCTCTTCTACTTATTCATTTGTGCAGGTATTCGATGATGTTTCTTCCAAAGATACATTTCATGGCGTATTATCAATTAAAGGAAGTGAACATCAAATCGAGTTCGAAGGATTGAATGAGTTGGAGAAATGTGAAGAGATCAAGAAACAAAATTTCTTTCCTTTTGATGTAGGAGACGACCAGGATTTGAGGACAAATCCTCTTCAAGAGGAGGGGAATGATGGAGCCCGTAAGTCAAGGTTCGAAGCCCGGAGGCCCAGAATTAAAGATGATATGGGATGAAGATTGAAGATATTATTTAGTAGTTTATTTAGTTGAGTTTTTATTAATATTTTATTAATTTTCGTTTTAATTTGGTTTTTTAGTTGATAGGGTTATTTTAAGCATTATTTTAGTGATTTTATTCCTTTTTAGACTAGGTTTTGGTTTGGTATATTATAGGATAGGTTTTTAACTAGTTTCCTTGTGGAATTAGGACTCTATGAAGCCTATAAATATGGCTCATATATCATGGACGAAAATTAGATCATTATTCATTAATATATTTTCTTGAGTTTTTACGCTCTCTCTTTTATGAGAATTTTCGAATTCCTCTTGTTTATCAAGTTGAGTTCTTTATCCGGCGAATCGACGAGTCAATCATCCGTCGTTGTGTGTCAATCATCATCCCCGAGTTGCCTAGACAACACTTTCGTGTTCGATTTAGGAGGTTTTGGGATTTCCATCGGTATCTTGAGTCTTCTGCGTGCGTGAGTCGTTCGGACCTACCAAGGTTCGTATCAATAATGGTGTCGTCATGCCCAATGTACAAGGAACAGGCTCTGCTAATGGACGTTGGGGGCCGCGAAGCAGCTGGACCCCGTCGAGAAGCAATGTCAGCGCAGGAGCATCGGAGCGCCCGCTCCAGAGACAGGAATTCCGGAGCGAGCAACACTTGGAGCGCCCGCTCCAGACAGTGGAGCGCCCGCTCCCTCTTACGCAAAGTCAGAATTCGAGCGAGCCTTGCACGGAGCGCCCGCTCCAACACTTGGAGCGCCCGCTCCACCCTCTCCAGCAGAATGTTAGTTCCAGCGAGCTGCACATGGAGCGCTCGCTCCCACCCTTGGAGCGCCCGCTCTCGTCCCATGTTTTGCCCCCAGCCACCGAAACAGAGGAGAAAAAGGAGGAGACCAATTTTCACAAGGCGCCCAACCCTTACCTCCCTCCTATTCCTTTTCCGAGCAGATTGAAGAACAAGAAGCAAGGCAAAGACAAGCAAATGAGGAGTCACACTGTGGCCGCCATCGAAGCTAGCCGAATTCGTTCTCACACCTCACTTACCTCGGCCGCTCCTCTCTCATCTCTACCGAAACAAGGTGATCCCGAAAGTTTTACATTAGATGTTGGTTTGGATAATGGGGATCGTGTGTCGGGTATGTTGGATTTGGGGGCAGTGGTGAACTTGATGCCTTATTTGATTTATGAAAGAATGGGTTCAAGGGATCTTAAGCCTACAAATTATTACATCGAGTTAGCCGACGGTTCTTTGAGTCGACCATTGGGAATTATGGAAGATGTTGCTTTACTTGTGGGAGGTATTTGAGTTCTTGCCTATTTCGTTGTGCTTGACGTGGGGCGAGGAGCTAGGAGTGGGAAAGGTCATCTTCTCTTGTTAGGACGACCTTTCATGGCTACTACTCAAACTCGAATCGACGTTGGCTCCGGAACATTGAGCATAACCGGCAAAGGAGGTTCGGTGACATTTTCGGTATTTTGAAACTCTCCTTCGATTCCTACTTCCTCTCTTCATAGTTGTTCTTATGTTAAGCTTGCTAACCCTCTTGTTGAGGAAAATATTTGTGAAGATTTTAAGAGGGTAGCAGGTCTTGAAGAGCTCATTGAAGAAGAGGATGACGAGTTCTTTAGTTGTGTGGATGAGGAAGAGGATATCGAGCAACGTCTAAGGGATTTGGAGGAGATTGATGAAGTAGAAGAGGAAAACTCGCCACCTACATCGAATGCGAAGATCTATAAGGATAAGGTGAAGAGGCCCCATGACAAGAAGATTGCCTATGAGGAGTTCAAGCCCGGGATGAAGGTACTTCTTTGCAATTCTCGTCTTCGTCTCTTTCCGGGCAAGCTCAGGTCTAGATGGGAAGGTCCTTACACGGTGGTTCGAGTTTTTCCCCATGGAGCTGTGGAGATCAAGAATGAAGATTCGGGGTACATATTTTCAGCTAATGGTCAACATTTGAAACCGTACATCGAAGGAGAGACGTTGCGTCAAACGATCGAGACCATTTTTATCTCCGATCCCCCTTCTTTTTATTCTTGATTGAATATTTGTAAGTCAAGCTAATGACGTTAAAAGAGCGCTTGGTGGGAGGCAACCCACGTATTAAAAAAAATAATAAAAAAATAAAAAATAAAAAATAAATAAAATAAAATTGAGCGAGCCAGGTTTGGAGCGCCCGCTCCATGAGTTGGAGTGCTCGCTCCACTGATGTTGGAGTTTGAATTTTTCAGCGAGCTCTATATGGAGCGCCCGCTCTTTCCTCTCGGAGTGCCCGCTCCACCTCGCCGAATTCAGGTATATTTTTATCTTTTCTTTTCTATTTTCATTCGAATTTTTTTTTCCTATCTCTTTTGTGCAACAACAGCAACCCTAGCCCCAAAATTCCATCCATCCATCACCATCTTCACAACCACCTGCCAGCCGTCACCTAAATCACTGGAGACGCCGCCTCCGACCGCCACCTTCCGCGCAACCTCCGTCACCAAGCCGAACGCCGGACGTGCCATACCCGCCTGCACCGCCGCCGCCTGTCTTCGCCACTTGCACCGCCGTCAGCAGAACCCAGCGCCGCCGTTTTTCTGTCGGAGCGACCGCTCCAACTCACAAGAGCGTCCGCGCGCAGTTTACTGTCGGAGCGCCCGCTCCATTCTTCAGGAGCGCCCGCTCCAGTAGGCGTGCACTGTTCTCTGCCGATTTTCAAGTTAATTTTTTCTTTTGCTTTTCTTTGTTCCTTTTACGTTTTTCTTCGGTTTTCCTCTGGTTTTCAGGTGATACAACATGTCGAGAAGAAAAAAAGCAGCCCCGATAGGTGCAGCGACATCGTCCAACCTTCCGTTCGCCGCTCGGATGCGTGCTCATCCTGACGGGGCAGGGTCTCCAGGCGATTATGGTGTTTCTTTTCAGGTTCCCTTCGATACCCATGATGGGTATGAGGTAACAAATCGGTACCTTCAAATCAAGAATTTAGAATTGTTGCCTCCTCGCCATTATTCGCCTACGTTTATTGAGGGATTGCGTCTAGGGGATTCACTTGCTGAATATTTAGAAGTTCTAGGCTTAACCCAGTATTTTAATAACCAATGGGAGGGGCATGATATCTTGTGCTTGGAAATGTTGTGTACTGCTAGATTAGGGAAGAATACTGATGAAGGTCAAGAGGATGAGACTGCTTTTCTGTGTAATTTGGGTGGTATCTTTTGTGAAGTTTCTTGCTATCGTATGCATGAGATTTTCGGTTTCCACTATTCTGATGATGCTTCCCAATTTGTGCCTCATGATTTTAATTATTTTAATGTTTGGAGAGAGTTGACTGGGTGTACTAACTGGGGTCAGAAGGGTGCTCCTGCTATGTTTATTCGTGATAATTCTCTGTTACTGTAGCATCGTTTTCTAGCATTCAATGTAACAGGAAAGGTTGAAGGAAGTAAGGTTAGTGGCCCAGAGTGTTACTTGTTATGGGCTGCTAAGAATAATGTGCAGGTTAGCATTTCCCATTTCATATGGAACCAGATTATAGGCAACCAGTCGAGGCACAATGCACATCTAGCCCTCTCTCAGATAGCTACGGGGATAGCTCGTTATATGGCTGTTCCATTTTATCCCAGCCCTCCGATGTCTCTCGTCCCCAGCCGGGAGATCACCTCAGCTGAGCTCATCAATGGCTCATACTTAGCTTCCCCTACTCAGTTCAAGCCATGGCATCTGCGGAGTTCGGTCAGGAACTACATTGCCATCCATGGAGCACCGGCTGAGCACGAAGAAATTCAAGGGAATGACATGGATGAAGGAGCCGGAGCTGCACAACCCGAGGAACCCCCCGAGTACTTTCGCACATATCAAGAGGGGTTCAACACGTTTCAGACCGGGTTGTTCGAGAGATTGGATTTCCATGCCACTCTATTTCAGTCGATGACGACGAATATGGAGAATTTGGGCCTTCAGATGCAGAATATGGGGACGAGAGTCCAATGGGTTGAGAATAGGGTCTATGACATCGAGCGCCATCTCGCGAGGTATACCGATTTTCGTGCTACTTCTTCTTCTTCGCAGGCACCTTGGGATCCTAATGATCCAAATGATCCTCAAAATTTTCACCCTTGATAGCTATTTGTTTTTCTTTATTTTTATTTTTATTGTTTTTGTCATTTTAGGAGATATTACGCTTGTTTGGTATTTTTTGTCTTTGTTTGTTTTGTAGGTACTACTTGGAATTTCTCGGGATTTCAAGTGTGTTGGTCGACATTGTGCGATAAGTTCCTTCTATCCCTTCCTTTTTATTTTCTCGCAATGAGGTCATTGCTTGATTCTAAGTGTGGGGGTGGTCTTTGAAACTTTGGCATGATGTGTTTAATTTTGTTGAGTCTTAGGAGTTAATTGAGTCAAATGAGCATATGATGATAGTATTGTGGATTTGGCCGATGATAGAAAATTTTGGTTGATTTTTTTTGGAGAAAATTCATGATCTTTATTATGCATGGAACCTTGGCGAAGCGACGCATTTTATTCATTGAATTTGAAGTATGCTATGATGTCGGGAACTAGTTAGTTTGAACCCGTGAGAATTGAGCTATTTGTGCATATTTATGCCTATTCTTTGATCGAGTGATCATGCATGCTTTGTTGTTTCTAGAACTTGCCTTGTTTCTCCATCAAGACCTTAGTATATTTACGAACTAGGAGATGATCTTAGGCCATCTTTCTTTAGCCACATGATCCCTATACACTAACCTTGTTCATAAACCTTTGTTTACCCCTTTTGAGCCTTTGTTAGCCGTTCTTTGTAAAACCGGATGATAGGAGGTTTAGATGGCTATGGGTATCCTTAGTATTTGTTGTTGGTGATATGGAAGGAGTTGAATAGAAAAATTTGGTTGTGGTGAAGAAGGAGGAGAAAGGAGTTCTAGATGCTTGATTTATGTAGTTAGCTATCCCTATGAGCTTAGAAAAAAAAAAAAAAAAAAAAAAAAAAAAAAATAGAGCCTTTGTTCAACATTAGAAAGAACGTTTATTAGTGGAGCTCTAGAAAAAAAAGAAAAAAAAAAAGGAAAAGAAAGAGAGAATAAGAATATAAGCATAAGGGGATAGTTAGCTTTGATTTATATAGTTGATATTTTAGCATCTTTGAGTTTGTATTTGGTGTGTTGGATGGTAGAAAAGAGGTTGATGATTTAGATTTATTTGAGTCACTTAGCCTATACTTTCCCTACCTTGACCAATGTCCCTACATTACAAGCTTATATAAAGACCTTTTTGATCCTAATTTGTAAGTATTACATTAGGTGGAGATGTTGAGATTGAAGGCAAGCCTATGGTAAACATGTTGCATTGCATTGATATTGAGTGAACCCTATGATGTGCATTATCTTATACATCTTTTCTTTGAGAGAGTTGAGTGTTCACTTTCATATATAAAATTTCACATGTTGGAGAGTGTTCTTTGATGGATTAGCATATTTTGAATTAGTTGAGTAGATTGTGTTGATTGATGTTAAGGTTGTGTGCATAGTTTTGATCATGATCATGAGAGTTTGTTTTTCGAAAAGTTTTGAGGCCTATATAGTTCACAATACTTGAGTCTATTGTTTAGTTCGTTTTTATATTGCTTGAGGACAAACAAAGGTCTAAGTGTGGGGGATTTTGATTGGTGTTTAGATGTTAGGATTTTCGTCATGTTTTCGAGTCCGTTTTCGTTATGTTTTGTGTCTTTGTAGCTATGATTTGGGTGTTTCGAGTATTTTTATTGTTAGGGATCATGGGAGCCGAGAGAAGGAGAAAGAGCGAGAAAGAATGGAAAAAGGAGCAGAAACTGGATGATTTGCGCAGAGCAACTGGAGCGCCCGCTCCAAGGCTTTGGGGCGCTCGCTCCATGAACAGTGTCGGAAGGATTTGCATGGCATCGTCGGAGCGCACGCTCCAGGTGGATGGAGCGCCCGCTCCAGGTCAAGAATTCGAGATGATTTTGCGCAGCTATTATGGAGTGCCCGCTCCCGTACTTTGGAGCGCCCGCTCCACGTCTGGCGTGTTTTATTAATTGTTTCCTAGTTGGGATCAAACTCTTATCTTATTATATATAGGCCATTAGGGCACGAATTAGAAGAACCTTTTACCTTAGTTTTTCAGTTCTAAATACTTTAGCTTTAGTTTTATTTGCTTTCTTTTGTTCGGATCCAGATCTTTAGTTCGTTGCAATTTAATTCAAGACTTTTCCTTTAGTTCTTTGTTCTTCGTTCTTCGTTCAATTTCGTAAGTTATTTATTGCTTTCATTTAATTGCTTTAATTACTTGCTTTAGTTTTAGATTCGATTTCTTAATTGCTTCGTTAGATTTCTTTAGTTTAATTTCGTTCATTCGGTTTTCAAAGTCTAGTTTAGATTCGTTTTTATCTCGTCTTCAATTCTCTCGTTTTTCAAAGTTCTTAGAGTTAGATTTATTTATTTAATTTCCAGATTTTCAGATTTAGTTTAATCATGCTTAGATTCGTTATTGCTTTCGTTATTGCTTTCTTTTCGATTTTTGCCTAGGTAGTTTAATTGTTTTCTTTTAATTTAATTCTCTAGTTTACTTAGTTCAATTATTTTCCAGCTTTCTAGATTAGATTTATTTTCTTTGATTTTAATTGCTTTGATTTATTTTCTTGTCTAGGATTTTAAAAACCAAAACCCAAAAATTCTATTTACTTGCTTTCTTAGTTTAGGTTGTATTTACTACACAGTTATTTGCCCTGTTAAGTTTTCCTTGAGATTCGACTTAGGTTTTTACTTATTAAGTGCTAGGATAGATTTCGTTTTATTACGAACACTTTTTAGTGAAACAAGAAGCTCGGCCACCGCCTTGGCCAAGATCTTCGTTGGCACCGCCGTCACGAACTTCCATAAGCCGGCCGTAATCACGGCCTTACGGAAGAATCCATCTTCCTCAATGACGGTTGGGTCGAGATGAGGCTTGACATTGATGTGCGAGTCGACCTCGGTGAGAAATTCCTCCATCGTCTCAGTCTTTTGCTTCTTTCCCATGTTGAGAAATTTGAGAGAGTTTGATCGGAGATTTAAGGACGAAAACGGGTTGAGACTCGTGAGTTGCAGAAGTTGCAGATCTTAGCACGAGAATGGCAAATATAGAAGGCTGTGAAAGGTTTTGCAGTTCTCCAACTCCACCCTTATATAGAGGTATGGTTCGGCTGACGTGGCAGGGGTAGGACAGTAAAATCGGCGAAGATCCTGTAGGTAGGCGGCGGACGTACGGTGATGGATCTGATGTGTCCAACGTCATCACAGTAAAAAGTGAACCGCCAACTTGCTCGGCGTCTCCACGTGGCCTGTTGTGATTCGTCACTTTGCACGGCGTCGGATCCAATGGCTATAAATCGGGGACTGTTAGGATTCGATGGTTAGATCTCCTCCGTCCTTTCCCACTTCGAATTCAAAGTGCAGTGCACGCGCCCATTATTTCCGGCTGTACGTGAACCTGCATTAAATGCAAAGCAAAAGGTAAAATTGCACTCGAGTGCAGACAGCTCATACTCGCTTCGTACCCGCTCGCTTCGAGTTGGGCCGCTAGGCCTTTGCTCGCTTTGAGAGGTACTCGCTTGAGTGACTGTTCCGCACTCGCTTGCGATGGCTCGCTTTGAGTGACGTAGCACTCGCTTGGCCATCTGAAGCGACTGGAATAAGAAATACAATTTCTTTGCTTAATTTAAAATGTTTCTGACTTACATAATTCGAGGATAAACAAGAATGTTTTCCTCTTTGTATTTGTGTCAGATTCATTTCATATTTTCCACATAGTGAGTGAAGGTTTCTAGCACGCTTCAGCTCACTTAGTGTACTTAAAATTGAAACACTTACCAGTCAATCTCACTTCGTAGGAGATTGATACCACTTATTGAAGTCACCATTTGGACACCATTTGTTGAATCCACTTGATGATATTGCTTGAAGCCTTTTTGATACCACCTGTTACTATTTGTTGGATGCTTCATCTTCTTGGCATTCATCTTCATGGCATTCATCTTCCTCTACGAATTAGAGCGTCCTCCATCGAAGTGAATGGGGGAGAAAATGAATATAGTACACAAGCTTACTACAACCCAGAGGGGAGCTTCACGTAAGTGTACTTATTCACGACGAATGGGGGATGAGTACAAGTCCTTATCTCAGAGCAGAATAGGACAGGATGACAATGAGAATGCTCTGACAAGACAATCTCGTATTTTACGCAGAAGCATGTCACCAGCCCTGCAACCTTTTGAAGAAAAAGGTAACCCTTCAAGCTTCCTCCTACAAGCTACAGAATGAACTTGCAATCGACTCGCTTGACCCAAGCTAGGGTTAATTGAAGCGATGCAAAATTCAAAGTGGGGGAGAAATGAATAGACATCCGACAGCTCAACTCAATGAAGAGTGAGTAAGGAATGGATGTTTATCCACGATGAAGGAGATGAGAAGACTTGCTCCTCTTCGGCGGAAAGATGGGAAGAGAACACAAGGTCTAGGTGCCAGCCCTGCCTAATCTTTCACCATTTTTACGTGGGAAGGCCCAATACAAGACCCCACAACC
This sequence comes from Thymus mandschuricus, assembly GCA_029379335.1. Taxonomy (NCBI): domain Eukaryota; kingdom Viridiplantae; phylum Streptophyta; class Magnoliopsida; order Lamiales; family Lamiaceae; genus Thymus; species Thymus mandschuricus. The sequence goes on along the minus strand of CM057081.1, from coordinate 13,197,405 downwards.
GTTACTAGAAACGGCACTTGCGAGTGTTTATACCCACTCGCTAGGAATCCTAGGCTAGGTAGCAGCTTTCCTTGCTCGCTTTGGAAGTAGCTTGCTCCGGGAGCAAACAATAGTTCCCCCTTAACCAATGGCTTAACAATTCATGTAAGCGGGTAGGGAACGTCTTCCAACACTCCACCTTTCTCCACCTTATTTCTCCTTCTTCAAGTGAGTGGAATTTTGAAGCGACTCGCTTGAGTTGGTGAAGATCCGAAGCGAGTGACGCTTAAAAGAACAAGCAACCACTCCTTCGTGCATCCTTGATCTAGCACTCTTCACCAGGGTCTAGCAACCCTAATTCCATGCATAGCTGATTGAAACAAGACTCAGCTAGAGGCTTGGTGAGGATATCTGCTCGTTGGAGATCGGTATGGATTTTCTCGAGCTTGATATCCTTCTTCTCGACATGATCACGAATGAAGTGATGTCGGTTTTCCACGTGCTTGCATCTTGTGTGAAGCACTGGATTTTGCGAGATGCATATAGCACTGTTGTTGTCACAGAATATTGGAATCTCATTCGCTTCAACTCTGTAGTCCTTCAACTGCTGACGAAGCCAAAGAATTTGAGAACAGCAGCTCCCAGCGGCCATATATTCGGCTTCAGTCATTGAAGTAGCTACACTCGTCTACTTCTTTGAAAACCATGAGATCAGCTTGCTTCCCAAGAACTGACAAGTGCCCGAAGTTGACTTCCTATCAATTCGGCACCTTCCATAGTTAGCATCTGTATCCAGTGAGCTCCAAATTGTCCTCCGTTGGATACCACAGCCCCATGTTGACAGTGCCCTTTAAATATCGAAGAATTCTTTTGGCAGCTTCAAGATGGCTGTGCTTGGGATTGCTTTGGAAGCGAGCACAAACTCCAACTGCAAAAGCAATATCTGGCCTACTTGCAGTGAGATATAGGAGGGATCCGATCAAAGCTCGGTAGTCTGTAGCATCCACAGACTTCCCATCTAGGTCTGGCTCCATCTTCCAGTTCGTGTTCATAGGAATCTTCACAGCTTTGGCATGCTGAACACCGAACTTGGCAAGCATATCTCGAGTATACTTAGCTTGATTGATGAATATACCATCATCCTGCTGCTTCACTTGAAGACCTAGAAAGCAGCTCATCAAGCCAATCATCGACATTTCATATTTGGTCTTCATAAGCTCTCCAAACTTCTCGCTAAGCGACTGGTTTGGTGATCCAAATATGATGTCGTGCACGTAGATCTGAACCCATAGCATATCCTCTCCATGATTGATGGTGAATAGGGTTCGATCTATCTTCCCTTTGTGGAATCCATTATCCACTAGGAATTGGGATAGGGTATCATACCAAGCTCTGGGAGCTTGCTTCAACCCATATAGGGCTTTCTTCAAGCGATACACCTTATCTCCTTGCTCGAAACCCGGTGGCTGCTCCACATACACTTCTTCCTTCAATTCACCGTTGAGGAACGCGCTCTTCACACCCATCTGATAGACTTTGAATTTCTTGGCCGCTGCATAGGCTAGAAATAGTCTGATCGCTTCAAGCCGTGCCACTGGAGCGAAGGTCTCATCAAAGTTGATTCCTTCCCCTTGGCAGTAGCCCTTAGCGACGAGTCACGCCTTATTCCTCACAACGTTGTGGTCCTCGTCCGTCTTGTTCTTGAACACCCACTTGGTGCCAATAACATGCTGAAATTTGGGACGATCCACGAGGTACCATACGTCATTTCTGGTGAACTGATTCAGCTCCTCTTGCATGGCGATCACCCAATTGGGATCAGCTAGGGCTTCCTCCACGCATGATGGCTCTATGTTTGAGAGAAAGCAACTGAACATGGCACTTTCTCCAAACACTTGATTTCTGGTCACTACACCCTTGGATGGATCTCCGATAATTTGACTTGGTGAGTGATCCTTGAGCCATGCACGCTTGGATCCACCAGCTTCGTCTTCATCTTCTCCCTGGTCGCTTGCTTCTCCATCTGAAGCGACTGGATTGGGTGCTTGACCAGCACTCGCTTCAGGAGTCTTGGGGGCAGCTTCATCTTTTCCTTGGACAATCAGCTCGCTTGAGTCCTTGATTTCTTCATCATCCTCAAGCATGTCCCAAGTTGATGAACTGATGGGTTCCTCGCTTGACTTTCCTTCCTTAGTTTGAACCTGTTCCTGTGGAAGACTCAAAGCAGATTCATCAAATACGACATGGGGTGATTCCTCCACAATTAGGGTTTTACAGTTGAACACCCTGTAAGCTTTGCTTGATGTAGAATATCCTAAGAATATTCCTTCATCAGCTTTGCTTTCAAAGGCTTTCAGCTGTGACTTCCCATTGTCATGGATGAAGACCCTACAACCAAAAATATGGAAATATGATATGTTAGGAATTCTTCAATCGTGAGCTTTCCAACTTTCAGTGCGCCGTACCCTTTGGTGCTTCCTCGAGAGTTATCACCAAATGTAACGTGTGGACCCTTCTCTATGTAGTCATGAAGTAGAGCTCTCATGCCGGTCATGTGTCTTGAACATCCACTGTCCAAGTACCAGATTTGTTGACCCTCACTTGGCATGGGATCCACGGCGCTCACCTGCATTTAGACAGATTTTGGTACCCAAATCAGTTTGGGTCCTTGCAGGTTAGTTCCCTTAGGTACCCACACTTGCTTCACTTTCTTTTGAAAGGTAGCTTGTGTCTTGGGCTTCTCGACCTTTGAAAACTGTGAGTACTGCCTTGAAGCAGTTTCACACGTGCAGCAGTGTGTGCAAGAGGGGTAGCTGCTCGCTTGAGGCATACCTATGCTCTTACCCTTTTGCTTGTATCCTGAAGCGACTCGCTTCGGATTAGCTACAGGCTTAGAGACTGACTTAGGTTTTACAGTCTGTCGAAGCGGCTCGCTTGGTTTCTTCGAAGCGGTCCAACTAGGGTTTTGACCCCGACTCGCTTGAGAAACCTTGGAAGTTTGAAGCGACCTCCTTGGTGCTTCGAATTCTTCCCCCTCAACGTTAGTCCGGTTGGCCCATCTCCAGTCCGGATAACGTGACACATAGACATTACTCCTTTTCTTGAAAGGGAGATCCTTTGTCTCTGGTGTCTTGGTCTGAGACTTAGAAGCTACAACTGGTTTCCCTTTACCTTTTGATTGGTAAGATTTAGCATTGTGAGTGCTAGGGACAGTTGGTCTTTGCTTGCCCATAGTTTCTGCCTTTGAAGATATAGACATCTTCATTGGCTTCTTCTTAGAGTTCTCAGCCTTTTGGCCTTTATCCTTGTTGGTGGTCGCTTTGGATGCAGTGGGCACTTCCTAAGTAACTGATGGTGTCGTGTTTGAAGCACCAACAAAGACAGTAGGCTTGGAAGGTCCACCCTCATATTTGAGTCCTCCCTTTCTACCAAAAGGTAGAAGTGAACTCTGTAGTGCCTGCCTAGCATATGAAGCTTTGTTCAGGTTGGCAACTAGAGCGGATTGGGTTTCATACCTTCCTTCCAAGCTCTGATGTCTAGCAAAGAGATCCTCGAACTTACTAGTCATAGCCCTTAAGTTAAGTTTGACTTGGTCAAGCTCAGTGGCTTGCTTTCGGTTCTCCTTCTCGCTTTGAGACAAAGCTTGTTTCAACATCTCGTGGTCGCTTGACAGTTTAATGTACTTGTCAAGCAACTCACTCCATGTCGAGGAATTAGCTTCCTCTTGGTGAGTGTGTGCGAGTGTAATTGAACTAGGGGAGGAATAGATAAATACCTCTCCAGTCTCCTCGTCGGTGAGCGCCATGAGTCCAAGATCCTCTCCATCACTGGAATTGGGATCGGTGAATGCTTCCGAGTCGCTTGAGACATCTTCAGTTGAAGCGACAGGCTGCTCGCTCGCTACAAGCGCTCGCCTTGGAGCATCCCTCTTTGCTTTCAGTTCCTCTCGCTCCTTTGCACTCAGCTTCAGACAGTCGGATTTGTAGTGGCCCATCTTGTGGCAGTGATAGCACTCCACATCCATCATGTCGCGTGGGATCGGCTTTGTCGTCTCCTCTCTTTTCCCTTTTCCTTCTCGAGCATTAGTGCTCCTCCCTTTGTACTGCTTGTAGAATCTTTTGTATTTTCCCACTCGAGAGTTCATTTTGTTGAAGTTCTTGGATAAGAATGCAACATGTTCTTCCAGCTCTTCCCTCGTCATCTTGGTTAGCGACTGGTCGCTTGGCCCTTCAATAGCTTTGAAAGCTACACCCTTTGACGTCGTGGGAGCTTCATCCTCTTCGTCGAGGTTCATTCGATTCAGATCGAATTCATGAGCTTTGAGTTCGGAGAACAGAATCTCCGGTGTGAGCTTCGATAGATCCTTGGTAGCTAGGTACAACTCCTTCATTGTCTGCCACGTCCTCGTGAGAGCACGAACAATCTTAAGATTTACTTCCTTGTCTGTGAGTTCCTTCCCAAGTGAGTTGAGAGTTGCAGTGATGTTGGTAACTCTCAGCTCGAAGGTGTCGATGGATTCTCCTGGCTTCATTATCAAGCTTTCAAACTCCCGCATTTGTACGGCGAGCTTGTTCTCTTTGATTTTGTCTGTGCCTTGAGAAATGAGGGCTAGGGTTTCCCACATTTCTTTTGCCGTTACACACTTCCTTATCCGTGGTAGATAGGCGTCCGACACGGTGCTCTGCATCGTGTGGCGTGCGATCTTGTCGAGGTTGGCGATCTTGAAATCGTTAGCATTGTAGTCGTCCTTGATGGATTTGTATACTAGAAAGCAGGCCTTTTAGCTTGTATGCATGTGTTGTCCATAGCCACTACCAATCTTCTATCTGATTAAGTATGAATTGTTATCTATGCATCAAACATCTATCCATTATCTCAAAGTTGTAGGCTTTATGGTGTGTTGTAGATCACAGAAGACCATAGTTGCCGGTTCCTCACGAGATATAAAAGGGTATCACAGTTGAGACAGTTATGGATATAACTGTCGGTTTAGGCTGTAGTATAGGCTGTTGATAACCATATATTTAGCATGCTTTAGAGTGCGTCTCGATGCGTGTTTTGGTTCGGATTTGTGCTTAAACGAATAGGAAATGATAGGTTTTTACAATTTAATCATTTTCTATATGCTTTGCATGTTCTCTCGGTTTCCGTGCTGTTTTCAGGTGTTGCGGAAATTTTCTGGGCGAGTTTGGCTTATCCTATGTCGAAGAGGATCGAAAGAGGAAGCCGTAGCACTTTGCAGATTAATTTTCCGATGCCGGACGAGAGAGAACGAGCCAAAACCGTGAGAGCGCGCAAACTGTCAAATGTGGGCGGAAAGCACACGAGTCAACCGAAAATGAACTAGTCAACCTTTCACTTAACTTTCCAGAAATTACAGATTTTACCCCACCTTCTCAACTTAAGTTTCTAGTATTTGCAATTTAGTCCAAATGTGTGGGAAGACTATAAATAGCTAAATATTTTCCTCATTTGGTATCTTTTATCACTTATAATTCACTCTTGCACTATTACTTAGAACCCTAGTTTTTCCGTCCTTTCCTCTTTAGTATTTTCAAATATTGTTGAAGATTATGCTTGGAGTTTGAAGAGATTGTTGAAGATTTCTTCTCTACTTTTCTTTCCTTGTCATTTACATTATGTTTTTGCTTATTGTTCATGGTTTGATGCTTAGATCCATGCTAGGCTAGATCCATTGAGGTCTCAAATGATGGATGGTGTGAATTAGGCTAGGATTTAATGGCTTTTGATGTGGATCTACCTTTCCTTTGAGTTGCCCTTGGATTTGATTGAATTTAATTGCATGAATGATTGACATCCATGAGTGCATACAAGGTGTTTGATGGAATGCCTAGGAAGCTTCCATTCATAGCACTTGGCATGAATCCTTGCTCATACTATCTAGTATTGATTTGCATTGCTCCTAGAAAGAATTATGTGAATTGATGTTAGATTAGTAGGCATTGTGCTTTTAGGAGTTGGTAACATGTTTAGAATGGTAAGCATGTTATTCAATCCACTAGTTATCAAGTCTTAGGAGGATGAGATAGCTTGATTTATGTAATAATGCCACTCAAAGGAATTAAAATGGTTTGATACATCACTTGCCTAGTCCTTAGCCTAATCACACCGGAAATCATTTGAATCCTTGCTTGCTTTTATCGAATTTCTATTTCTTGCTCTTTTATTTGTTCTTTACATTGCTTGCCTTCATATTTTGCTTGTTATTTCATTTACTCATTACTTGCCTAGTTATAAAACACCAAACTCATGACTATGTGCTTAGATAGTATGATAGAGACTACGTGAACTACTTGATTGTCTATCGATACATTCACTCCTTGTGGTTCGACCCGGACTACTAGCTAGTTCGGTTATTGTATTATTGATAGGCTAGAAATTAGCCGAGTCAATTTTTGGCGCCGTTGCCGGGGACTGAATAGATTGATGATCAATAGTTTGTTTAGTTTCTTGTTGCTAATTTGAGCTTGTTATTTTTTATAGATAGGATGGTATTGTGCTTGTTGATTCAAGCATTTTATTGGACTATTTTGATTTCTTTATTGGTGTGCTTGATAGGTACACACTTCATAGATCCAAGGTTAAACATGTGGAATCTTTCGTTTTGGACTATGAGAAGAGAGAAAGAACTCCCAAAGAGCAAGATGTGGAAATCAATCGAGAAGTGGAAGTTCTTAGGAAGCAATTGGAGGCTATGGAAGCAAGAATGGATGAGCAAAGGAGGAGAACTCAAGAGGTTCAATTAACTCCTATAATTGAGATATTCCAACCTCCAAAAGCTAGTTATCAAGGAAGAGAATGGGGCACGGTTGATGCACATAGCTTTGAGCTTAAACCGGGTTTGATTCGTTTGGTTCAAGCAAATCAATTTGGAGGAGAAGTCACCGAGGACCCAAATGATCATCTATACTCATTCCTTGAAATTTGTGATACCCTCAAGATCGAAGGAGTGCCAAATGACATAATCCGGATGAGACTCTTCGGATTTTCACTTTGTGACCGGGCTAAAGAGTGGTTCAAAGGTCTCAATGGGAAGTCAATCAAATCATGGGAAGACCTATGCAAAGCCATTCTCTCAAGATATTTTCCACCTTCCAAGGTACAACGCCTAATCTCGGAGATTTATCAATTTGCCCAACATGAGGATGAGACGATATTCAATGCTTGGGGGAGATTCCGTGAACTCTTAAGGAAATGCCCTCCACATGGCCTAGATGAGAGTCGACAACTCTTCTTCTTCTATGGTGGTTTGAGTTCACAAACAAGAACTATGGTAGATGCTACCTCCGGAGGTTGCTTGCTAAATCGAGATGTGAAGGAAGCTATGAGGATTGTTGAAGATATGGTTTCTAATTCTTTTCAATGGCCTGTGGAAAGGGTAAATCTGAAGAAAGATATCTCCATGTCGGATGATAAATATGAAGAGCTTGCTTCCCAAATTACCAACCTCAAGAAGAAGCATGAAGAGATTAAAAAAGTGTTGATAGAAGCACGAGCTTGGCAAAGACCTAAGAATGGAGGAATTCTTGGCCAAGAAGAGGCGATTCACATCAATCAACAACCTCTCTCGGTTTTTCAACAACTTGTACAAGATGATCCACTCCAACCTTGGAGCTATGAAGCTCCATCGATGCCTCTATTTTCAATGCCTTTCCATGAGATTCAACAAGAGGAAAAACCATGTGTAAGAAAAGATGAAGGTATTTCTCTTACTCATTTTCCCCAAACTTCTATAGAGAATGATGATGTGAGTGAGTTGAATGATGGTATCATGAACGATGTATCATTTCCTCTTGAGTTTGGATATGAGAATCATGCCGAGTTTGGGGGTGAGAAGAGAGATGATCTTGTAGAGAGTACTCCTCATGAAGAAGTTGTAGAGATGAGCATTGGTAGGTTGGAAGAGTTCAAGAAGTTGGATGTCAATTCTTCTTTGGTTGAGTTGTTGAGAACTATGCCAAATCATGAGAAGTTCTTGGGGGATGTAGACAAGAGGAAGGTTAAAATGGATGATGATATGACCATTGAGTTATCGGAGGGATGTAGTGCTAGACTACAAAGAAATTTCCCAACAAGGAAAGCGATCTTGGAGATTTCACAATTCCTTGTGAAATTGGTGATCAAGTGCTAGAGAAGGTCTTGTGTGACATGGGTTCAAGAGTGAATGTGATGCCTCTTCCTATCTTTGAACGTTTGAAGATTGGAACCCTTATGCCCACCATGACGATACTTAAATTGGCGGATCGCTCTATCATAATTCCATGGGGAAAGATCGACAATGTGCTTATCAAGGTTGGAAAGTTCATCTTTCCGGTGGACTTCTTCATTCTTGACATTGACGAGGAGCATAACTTTCCTTTGATACTTGGTATGCCTTTCTTGTCCACAAGCCGAGCTATATTGGATGTTTGTGATGGAAGTCTCACTTTCCGTGTTGATGAAGAAGAGATGACATTCTATAAACCGGAAGTTGAGTATAGATTGAAAATTCCAACCAAGGATGAGGGCCTTGAGCTTGAAGACTTACCTCATTCAATGTTTGTTGATGCATTCCCATAGCGAGGAGGAGGTTTCAAAAACCTAGGAGGCATGAAGTTCCAAGAAAAGATTGCCGATCCTTCACGTGAGAGGTTTACAAGTTTTGGAGGTCAAGAGAGGACCTCGTTTGATGTCCCATGAGTCGAAATTTGAGGTATCGTCGAGCTAACGACGTTAAACAAGCGCTCGTTGGGAGGCACCCCAACACGTATCCTTTATTTTCTCGTTTTCTTTAAGTTTAGTCGTTTTAGTCGAATAAGAGTGAGAGTGGGTTAATTTGTTATGGAAAGGAATTTTTAAGTGTTGGATGTTTTCTTATGCCTTAGAAAATTTTTAAGATTTTTCAAGTTGGCAATTTCATGCCTTAGAAAAATTTTGAGAATTTTCAAGTTCTTGTTTTCCAACACTTAGAAAAATTTTGAGGGTCTAAGTTCTACTTTTGCGCAGTCCGGCAATAAAATCGAATAAAAATAGCAAAACTTGTCGGAATTCGATTCCGTCGATTGCATTGCATTTCTAAGACTCGAGAGTAGGGGGGGACCGACTCCCTTCCCGGACCGGCCCGGAAAGGCCCGGGCCAAGCCCGGGAACAGAGCAAACGGCGACCTAAGAGGGAAATCAGGGTCAGGTCGCCGGCAAGTTTCCAACCTAAATTAGGTCACCGTCGGCAGCCGGTTTTGTGCCTTACCCACGGCGGTCAACGCCCTCTTCCATGGTGTTGACCGCCGTTGCCCCTTCTCCCCTATGCGATGTCTCGCCATTTCGCCTCGTTCTCCCTCATACGAACTCCGAATTGCATTCCGTTTTTTGCTATGGATTCCTCTTTCAACCCTCTACAACATGAATTAGTTTTGAGTAATTTTGTTGTTTGTTATTTTGGTGTAAATAAGTTGTCAAATTAGGGCTGGAACATGAGGAGGAAGGTATCTCAAATCATTCCCTTACATGAGCTTATTGTTCACCCCTTGAGCTATGCTTTGATATGTGATTACTAATATGTGAATTGAGATTGAATGTTGCTAGGGGGTGACAAAGAGAAGCAATGCATGAAGAAAGGGAGGTCATTCAACTTAATCGTGCACGTACCGGAATGGGTAGCATTGAATGTGATATCCATACAAAGCTTGGACCTTTGTGAGTGTAGTTTAAATTCCTTATTATTCTTCCCTCCAAACTCATTTTAGACTTTGTTTCTAAAATAAGTTTGGGGGAGGGGGGTAAGATAAGGACTTTAAACTACGTTTCTTTCTTTGGTTTTTCATTAAGTTGTGTGCTTAGTGATTTATAAGCTTGTATTTGCTTGATAAAGTTGATTGTGCTTGATTTGGATGCTTGAAAGGAATGAATGTGTTTGAGTAAGTTTGGTATGTGATGAGGGTGAATAAGTTGGAATGTGATTCAAGTGATTCATATGTGTGTAAATGTATGCTTACTTACAAATTTTGCAAAATTTTTAAAAACTTCTTTCGAATGAATCACTTGAAGTCTTGGTTCTCATAGTGTGGTTGTCAATTCCTTTGCTTTCAAGAGAGATGTCGATGATGAGTTGAGCGAAAATTGATATCATATTTTGTGGGATTTCTCATGTGTGTATTGAGCATGAAATGATTGCATAACATGATTAACTAGGAATGATTGATCTTAGGCACATGAACTCTAAACAAAAGCTTGTGAGATTTGGGCCAAAACGTTGAATTGATAACGTTCTTTTTCTTTCTTGTGAGTTTGCCATGTTTTGCATTGTTATCTTCTAGAACTTGCCTTCAATCTCGATCGAGGTTGCTATATGTGCCACTAGAACTTAGAAATGATTTTAGGCCCTCACTTGTTAGCCTCATTATTCCCTAAACACTAACCAAATGAAACGTTAACTTTGTGGTCCCCCTTGAGCCTTTGAAGCCTTTGTTGCTAAACCGGATGAAAGGGGGTGAAGGTTGGTTAAGGGAATCTTTTGAGAGGTTGTGAAGTAAGTAAAAACCGAGGTTTGAGTAGTTTGATTGAAGAGGTCGTCTTGAGATGGATAAACTCCTATGAGCTCTAAGAAAAAAAAAAAGAGAAAAAAAAAAAGGAAAAAATGAAAGAGATGAGAATGGAATTCTCATAAATAAAAAAAAAAAGTGAAAAAAGTGATGAGAAAAAAAAAAGAAAAAAAAAAAAAGAAAGAAAAGAGTTGAAAAGAAAGGAAAAAGTTTGAATAAAGTTAGTTGTGTATGAGAGCATAAAGGAGTTATCCATGAATATTTAGGAGCTTCAATTAAACTTGGGTGTTTAAGAGTGTAAAGAGGTGAAATGGTGAAGGTAGAAGGTGGAGAAATCCATACTTGGAGTGGAAAAGAGAAGGTGAAAGTACTTGAGAGATTTTTTTAGTCACTTAGCCTAAAAATTCCTACCTAAACCAATGTCCCCACATTACAAGCCTAAATAAAAGACCTAATTGATCTTAGTTTGAGTGCACAACCAAGCGATGGAGATCTTGAGGTTTAGGGCAAGCTTATGGTAAGAGCAATGCATGCATGAGTTCGATGAGTGTAAACATGTTTACCATACACTTGAGAGAAAGAGTGATACACTTACACCTTGGGAGGTTTGGAGTTTCATTGTGTTTGAGTGATTGATTTCTTGGTTGAGAGTGTTGTGTGGTTGTGGATTGTTTGATGCACCTTGGGAGTCCCATGTTTGAAAATGCTTTATTGAGTGAGCTTTGAGGCATCGATGATCTTGATTAGCATACCCATATGTGCTTATGTGCTTTGATTGTTCGTTCCATTGTCGGGATGAGCAATGGCTTAAGTTTGGGAGAGTTTGATAACCACATATTTAGCATGCTTTAGAGTGCGTCTCGATGCGTGTTTTGGTTCGGATTTGTGCTTAAACGAATAGGAAATGATAGGTTTTTACAATTTAATCATTTTCTATATGCTTTGCATGTTCTCTCGGATTCCGTGCTGTTTTCAGGTGTTGCGGAAATTTTCTGGGCGAGTTTGGCTTATCCTATGTCGAAGAGGATCGAAAGAGGAAGCCGTAGCACTTTGCGGATTAATTTTTCGATGCCGGACAAGAGAGAACGAGCCAAAACCGTGAGAGCGCGCAAACTGTCAAATGTGGGCGGAAAGCACACGAGTCAACCGAAAATGAACTAGTCAACCTTTCACTTAACTTTCCAGAAATTACAGATTTTACCCCACCTTCTCAACTTAAGTTTCTAGTATTTGCAATTTAGTCCAAATGTGTGGGAAGACTATAAATAGCTAAATATTTTCCTCATTTGGTATCTTTTATCACTTGTAATTCACTCTTGCACTAGTACTTAGAACCCTAGTTTTTCCCTCCTTTCCTCTTTAGTATTTTCAAATATTGTTGAAGATTATGCTTGGAGTTTGAAGAGATTGTTGAAGATTTCTTCTCTACTTTTCTTTCCTTGTCATTTACATTATGTTTTTGCTTATTGTTCATGGTTTGATGCTTAGATCCATGCTAGGCTAGATCCATTGAGGTCTCAAATGATGGATGGTGTGAATTAGGCTAGGATTTAATGGCTTTTGATGTGGATCTACCTTTCCTTTGAGTTGCCCTTGGATTTGATTGAATTTAATTGCATGAATGATTGACATCCATGAGTGCATACAAGGTGTTTGATGGAATGCCTAGGAAGCTTCCATTCATAGCACTTGGCATGAATCCTTGCTCATACTATCTAGTATTGATTTGCATTGCTCCTAGAAAGAATTATGTGAATTGATGTTAGATTAGTAGGCATTGTGCTTTTAGGAGTTGGTAACATGTTTAGAATGGTAAGCATGTTATTCAATCCACTAGTTATCAAGTCTTAGGAGGATGAGATAGCTTGATTTATGTAATAATGCCACTCAAAGGAATTAAAATGGTTTGATACATCACTTGCCTAGTCCTTAGCCTAATCACACCGGAAATCATTTGAATCCTTGCTTGCTTTTATCGAATTCTATTTCTTGCTCTTTTATTTGTTCTTTACATTGCTTGCCTTCATATTTTGCTTGTTATTTCATTTACTCATTACTTGCCTAGTTATAAAACACCAAACTCATGACTATGTGCTTAGATAGTATGATAGAGACTACGTGAACTACTTGATTGTCTATCGATACATTCACTCCTTGTGGTTCGACCCGGACTACTAGCTAGTTCGGTTATTGTATTATTGATAGGCTAGAAATTAGCCGAGTCAGCTGCATAAGTAGCTTGTCTTGGCTACTTGTCTATACTAGTACGTGCGTGTACTGATAGGATCACGGTGAGGTGTATTCTTCTATTCTGACCGAATGTAGAAAGAATCAAGACCTCGGTGACTTAAGATGAACCTTAACTCTAGTTGAGTCCTAAGGGTGTATAGTTATAGTCTGCTTCTTTGATTTACCATGGGTGAGAGTTCAGAGTATCTGTAACTCAATATGTTCCTTATCTTGGGAAGCAACTATAACTAGTACGACTCTTAGTGCAACTGCAACAGAGCAACATATCCTGGTAGAACAGGTTGATCACATCCCCTGAGGAATTCATTAAGGACTATCATACCAAACCCTGCAGGTGGATTAAATTCCGGTATGATGAGTAAGGAATGAATGGTACTACTCAGGAATAAAAGAAGTTGAATAACACGAGCAGTCAGAAGCTCTAAGTTAATCAACGGATGTGGGATATCTTAAATATGGGGGTCGCTAAGTCTAATACTAGCCCTGAACTCAACAGGGGTAAAACAGGTAATTCAGTACTATTACTCTAGTGGAATGTTTTAGTACTTATGGACTAAATTATACTCTGGGCTGAGTATAGAGAATTTAGCCATTGGGAGGCCTCGGTTTTACCAGCTAGTAGATCCCTGATCTAGCCCAAAAAACTCAATAGGCCACAGTATAAGGAATAAGTGGGCCACCACTTAATTGGGCCCAGTGAGGGCGCCAATACTGCAGTTGGACGGCTCGTCCATATGTTGCAGGCCTGGCCTGCAACTTAAGCCCAAGTCTCACTTGGTCTCCTCTATATATACCCCCTCAAGGTCTTGTTCAAACCTGATGATCAGAATAATCGAGTGCACTTAAATATTCTGAACAAGAAAGGGAGGCTAGGGTTAGAGAGAGAGAGACGCGCGGCCGGGCAGAGCAGTTCGGTGGGGATCCCGTTTTCCGTGGCTGATTCCGAGGTTCGTTGTCCATCCAACGTCAGAATCGAGCAGGGATGCAGATCAGAAGATCTATTCGCGAGTTCTCTACTTCTTCAGGTAATTGATCTATAAACCCCCTATGATTCCGCACTTAATTCATAGGAGCATGATAGGTTAATTCGATAGTTAGATATCCGAAATAGATCCTCGGGCGAACTGATCTTCACCTATCAGATAACATATCTACGTTGTTGCCAATCAATAGAATGTCATCCACATACAGTACTAGAAACACCAAGTCGTTTCCTTCACACTTCTTATAAACACAACTCTCATATACACACTGCGTGAATCCATATGACTGGATTACTTCGTCAAACCGTGTGTTCCAAGACCTAGAAGCTTGCTTAAGTCCATAAATGGATTGCTTAAGCCTGCACGCAAGATGCTCACTTCCTTCACCAATATAACCCTCTGGTTGGCGCATGTAGAGGATTTATCAAGACTACCATTAAGGAAAGCAGTCTTGACATCCATCTGCCAAATCTCCAGATCCATATGGGCCGCAATGGCCAAGAGAATCCGGATCGACTTAAGCATGACAACAGGCGAGAAGGTTTCATCATAATCGATACCCTCTTTCTGAGTGAAACCTTTTGCCACAAGTCTAGCTTTGAAAGTTTCAATCTTTCCGTCAGGTCCTCTCTTACGTTTGTAGACCCACTTACACCCGATGGGTTTAACCCCTTTAGGAAGTTCTACAACATCATATACATCATTCTCATGCATGGATTCGATTTCCGAATCCATCGCATCTTGCCAAAGCTGTGCATCTTTGTCTTGGATTGCCTCTTTGTATGTCCAGGGGTCTGAATCATCTTCACCAGGTAAGTTGTCCGAAGACTCTCCCAAACACAACCATCTTTTAGGTTGAATGATGACCCTCCCACTGCGACGAGGCATATTCTGAGGTTGTGTACTAGTGTCAACACGTGGTGCAGTTGATGGTGTTGCATCTAGTACGGGTGGTTCAGGCGGGTTTGTATCCCTCATCTCTTCTAGGATGACCTCACTCATGGGTTTGTGATTGTTCATATATTCTTCTTCCAAGAAATGAGCATTGGTGCTGACAATGATCTTTTGGTCCCTTGGACTATAGAACAATCCACCTCTCGTACCCTTAGGGTACCCTATGAACAGCCGTAATTCAGTTCTCGACTCCAACTTATCAGCATCCTTGCGCAACACATGAGCAGGACAACCCCAGATCTGAATGTGTTCAAGATTAGCCTTTCGGCCTGACCACAACTCCAAGGGTGTTTTGGGTACTGATTTGGAGGGAACCAAGTTTAGAATATATGTCGTTGTTTCTAAGGCATAGCCCCAAAACGAAGTAGGTAGCTCAGAATAGCTCATCATCGACCGAATCATGTTCAACAATATTCGGTTCCTGCGTTCTGCCACACCATTCTGCTGTGGTGTTCCTGTCGCAGTAAGCTGGGACGTAATCCCGGCTTGCGACATGTATTCCAAGAATTCAGCGCTAAGGTACTCTCCACCTCGATCAGATCAAATGGATTTGATAGATTTATTATGCTGATTCTCAACTTCTGCCTTAAATGCTTTGAATTTATCAAAGGATTCAGACTTCCATTTCATCAGATAAACGTATCCAAATCGTGAGTGATCATCGATAAAAGTGATGAAATACTCAAAACCACCTTTAGCCTGAATAGACATTGGACCACACACATCTGTATGAATCAAGTTCAACACATTCTCTGATCTGTTGCCCTTGGATTTGAAAATCCTTTTCGTCATCTTACCCTCTAAGCAGGATTCGCAAGTTGGTATCGGTCCTATTTGGAGTTTATCCAAGGGACCGTCTTTCACCAACCTTTGAATTCGCTTGAGGTTAATGTGACCTAGCCTCAGATGCCAGAGAAGTGTTTGATTCACATCTGAAGAAACCTTGCGTTTCTTCGAACTCGATGATGTGCTATAAATAGCAGGTACAGTACAGTTAATGGTATAGAGATTGTTAGACATAATACCCGAACAAATGACATCATTGTTACGAAAAATAGTAACGTCATTCAAACCGAAAGTAACCGAATATCCATCCAAATACAATTTGGAAACCGAAATAAGGTTCCTTTTAAAACCAGGTACTAACAAAACGTCTCTCAAAACCAGTGTTTTATTCAAAAACGGTAAACTGATAACTCTCACTGCAGAAACCGCCACGTGCGTAGCATTCCCCATGGTGACGGTGATCTCCCTTGCATTAAGTCTTCGGGTTTGTGAAAACCCCTGCAAGTCAAAACACACATGATCAGTGGCTCCCGTATCTACAACCCAAGTATGTGTAGAACGAGCCGCTAAACAAGCTTCGACTACTAATGCACAAGATATACCTTTAGGATTGCCTCTTTGTTGAGGACAAACCGCCTTGTAATGTCCCTTCTCTCCACAACGGTAACACTTCCCCTTAGGCTTCTTTATCCCTCCCTGAGGTCCTCCCACTCTTTGACTTGCTCGATTTTGAGCCTGGCCAACCTGTTTCTTCTTCTTCTTAATTCTGCCTTTCGGCTTAGAAGGTTCAGAAACAGTGGTCACATGTACCTGAGGTGCAACCCGAAGAACTTCCTCAGCTTGCACAAGCTGATTGAGTAATTCGGATAACGTGTACAACTTTTGATTCATGTTGTAGTTCATCCGAAACTGATCAACGGATCTGGGGAGAGACTCAATAATAATATCGACCTGGGTTTCCCCATCGATCTCAGCACCAAGGACCTCAAGTTCATTGAGATGACCAATCATCTTTAGAACATGTTCCTTAACAGAATCACCATTCCCCATGCGCATAGTCATAATAGCTCTCATAGCTTTCTGACGCGCTTGGCGACCATGGTGCCCGAACATTTCCGTAAGGCTATAGATCATATCAGCTGCAGATCGGACATGCTGATGTTGATGTTGCAAAATGCTTGACATAGAAGCCAGTATATAGCATTTTGCCATCTCATCAGCCCTTTTCCAGCTGGTATAAGCCTCACGCTGTTCTGGCGTGGATTCATCAGTAGGTTCAGGGGGGCAAGCCTGAATGAGGACATATTTGTGTCCGTCAGCAATAAGAACAATATCCAAGTTTCTTTTCCAATCAATATAATTGGAACCCTCGAGTTTATTCTCTTTGAGAATCGTAGCAAGCGGATTAAGAGACATAGTGAAGCTAAAATAAATAAATAAATAAACATCACATAAACAGTCATATAAGATTTTGAAGCAGATTATATTGATAAGCCTTGAAACAATATAAAAAGCATCCCCCAACACCTTAAGTTCTTACATATAAGCCACTATAGGTGGACAGTACATATAATACCTTAAGTAGATCTTAAAATCTTTAACTTATTATCCAATCAACCTTAGCCTTCTGATTGATAAGTTAATAGTTGGTCCTCCTAGCCATGCAAAAATAATTAATTACCTTTCCTATAGGGAAATAATTAATTAATTCGCATCTAAGTGAATACCATAATTTAATATTTCTAAAAATGATTTCTATAAAGAGTAACTCTACCAGAAGGAGCAGTTACCTAAATAAAACAGTTTCCAATATTATCAATTTGATTTAACCAATGAATACTATAATCAGTGTCTCCTATAGGGAGGAAGACTCATTGTCAGCGCGAACACCAATTATTTCATTTTAAATCAAATTATCTTATATGAAGTCTAAACCAATGAAATCCATAATCAGCATCTCCTATAGGGAGGAAGACTCATCGTCAACGCGAATGCTAATTACTTCATTATTTTAAACCAATTATGGAGGCTAGATTATCATAGTTTTTCGAAATAAATCGAAAGATAATGATAATTTTCTCACACTTAGTAATTTTTATCAAGGTTTTTACCATTTTCAAGCATATAACACATAAACAATTATCGCAAATAATTAAACAACATGCTATCCACCACATCGAAATAAAATAACCATGGAAATAAAATAAATTATCCAATCAACATGGTCTTCATTTATCTTCGAACGAGCTTGAAAATCTTGATTCGTCAAGTAACGGGCTGATCTTCACGAGAATACGGGCCTACGAGTCGGCCCATTAGGGTTTGGAGGAACCCTAACCGCAAACCCTAGCCGCTCGAGCCGACGCTGCCGTTGCCCTTCCTCTGCTGCCGCCGCCTGGAGCTGGAGGGGACCTCACCGGAGGTCTCCCACTGGACGCCACCACCGCCGGTCGCCGGAAAAACGACGGGCAGCAGCAAAATTGCTGCTGCCGCCGCTGCACAGCCGCTGAGCGACTGCCGCGGACAGCAGCGGCTGCCGCCGCCTTTCCCCCGCCTTCCGCGCCGCCGTCTGTCGCCCGGGACTCGCCGGTGTTCAGGGAGAACACCGGCCAGCAGCCTCGCCGTCCAGCAGTTTCCCGCGAGTCGCTAGGGTTCCGAGAAACCCTAGCTCGCGCTGCCGCCGGGCAGCAGCGTTTCCGCCGCTGCCGTCGCGCTAGGTTGCCGCTGCTCCCTCCTCCGACCTGCTCCCGTCGTCGAGGGGGTCGAGCGGTGGCTCCCACTGGCGAAGCCGAGCCGCAACAGCCGCATAGGGTGAAACCCTAGCGCGTTGCGCTCGTCGCCGTCGAGCCGCCGCCGCCGCCTCGATTTTCGACGTGTTCTTCGTCACCTCTCCTCCGGAATTGATCGGTTACATAGATAGGAACTTTTACATCGAATTTACATCGAAAAACGAGAAAAATAAAATCCTAATCTAACACGATCAACCCTCGTGTTTTACAAACGCGGCCACAAACAGACCGATTTTAATACATAATCAAAACCGAAAACATTCATATTAACCATGACAATTGGATCTCTGCAAAACACAAAATTCGCATCCAATACTAATAATATGAAACATATATTTTGATTAATCAATTAACAGAGCCGAGCTGGCTCTGATACCAATTGTTGGATCCGTGAAGATCTCTCGGATGTTAATCAATTAAACAAACACATATCATGCAATTTCCTAGATCCTAAAGCGGAAACAGATCTAGATTGCATACCTTGTCGGGGCAGATCCAGCCGGTATAATGGTTTTTGGTGAAGAATTCCTCGCACTAGATCTCTGCACACGAGATCTAGCTCTTCTCGTAAACCTCGAGATCTTCTAGAGTATTCCCGAGCACAGAGAAGAATTCCGGATGGACAGAAATCTTTCTTCTCTCCTTCGCAGTAAAACCCTAGCAGCCACTTTTCGTATGTGAATCGATAATTGTCCGTGTGCGGAATCCCTAATCACCATCTATATATATAGAGGCAGATTAGGGTTAGGGTTTCTCTTACTGGGCCAGGCCTGCTTCTGTTGGGCTACACTAGGGATCTTAAGGAGGATATGGACTGGGCCTCCCAATATAATTAATAATCCAAGTATTCTCTGGGCCCGAATACTTTACTTAATTATATTAATATTATTTCACTCCACTAAAGAAATAATATTGCACTGCCGTCCATCTCCCAAATTATTACGCACCGGGCTCCTTTTTGGATTATATTATTTCCCGTGTTAAAGATATCGCATGTCCATTAATTAATTAAGCTTACTGATAGCTCTATTAATTAATATCTCATTCCGAGAGTAGTACCCGCTCGACCAGCTTATTATTATATCGAAACTTAATCCACCTGCAGGGTTTAATATAATAATCTTTGGAGCACCTCAAGGGGACATCATCAACTCGGACTCAGCCGAGACACGATTTCTAGCATTAATATTAATTATCATATTTATAATATCATTACCCAAGATATCGAGATGCTTTGAGTTGCAATAACTCTCACTCATTGATAAATCAAAGTAATAATTATCATAAATATATAATTCAATATTATATGACAAGAATTAAGAAATAATAATCGTCTGAGATCTTTGATCCTTTTATTAAATCAGTACAAAAGGATTTATCTCACCGCGATCCTGTTCAATGCAACTGGATGCATTATTAGTATAAGCTACTTAGCCAAGATCAGCTAATATCAAGCCTTATACTACAACCTTAACAAGTAATTTGTCCACAATTACTTAGGTTGCGAACACTATTTAAGTATATAAGAAAGTGATAATATGATCTTCCGTGTGAGCCCACCCCATATTATCTATAATATATACTTCAGGACGATATTTTGCATAACCATAACACGAATAAATATGCAAAAACATATGACATTATTTATTTCATAAAACAGGAAGAAGTACTATACAACTCAGCATAAAAAGTATGCTTTTCAGTATATAATCCCAACACAAGCGGCGCCGGAGCGGGCAGCAGCGGCGGCAGAACCCGCGAGGGTTTCTACCGCGGGAAACGCGGCTGAAGGCGACGGCAAGGGCGGCGGAGGCAGCGTCCAGGGAGGCGGAGCACACCGGCGACATCAACACCAGTAGCAGGAGCCGCGGCGGACGTCGCCGGCGGCTGGAACGGCGGCAGCGAGGTGAAGGGTGCCGCGGCGGATCCCTAGTTAGGGTTCTACGCCGCGAGCCTCGCCGGGACGGTTGCCGGCCGTGCCACCGGCAGGGAACGATGCCCAGCAGCAGCAGCGGCGCCAGGGAGGTGGAGGCGGCCGGCGGCAGCGCCTCACGCTGTCGGTCGCGGCGCGGGCAGCCTTGCGCGCCCGTACCCTAGCCCGTGGACGGGCCTAGGGTTTCCAACCCGGCCCGTTCGCATTTACGGGCTGCCTCCAGCGTTCGGGCTCGGGCCCAGTCACGAATTCGGGCCGTGTTAGGTTCGGTTTCGGGTTCGTGGGCCCATGAGAGTGAAACGAGCGCGGTTTGGGCCTTTTCGAGAGTTTTGGGTCACGTGGTGTGGGCCCAATCTCAGTTAGAGAAGCCCAATGGCAACGAAAATTAGAGAATAAATTATTTAATTAATTTATTTATTTTCGGGGAGAAACGGGAGATCAACTCGGAGGACTTATTCAAGACCGAAGCCTGTTTCGGATTTTTATTATTATTTGTAATAGTTTAGACGGGTCGTCACACCACGAAAAGCGAGTTTTATTTTTGTTTTTATCTCGTTTTTCTTAAGCATGCTATGGATGCAATTTAAATTATTATAGCATGTTTTGCCTGTCGAGGTGAATTAAATTGCGCTTAGTCGAGCATGTTTTAGGATTGTCAATATAAGCATGTTTTAATTTTCTGCGAGCATGGTTTATTTGCTGCGTTTAGAAAATTATGCTTAGGATTATGTGACAACGTGATCGAGCATGTCGACAAACCTTTTGAAAGAAAAATACTGAGCAGATAAAAACATTTTTGGTATAGAAAATGTTAAGACCTCCACAACTGACCTTAAGGTGAAGTTTGGTGCGAGTGTGTAAACGTCCACACGAACGTGGCTTGCACATCGTATCGGACGAGTTCGCCAGACTTAGGGTTTCTTAACAAAAATGTTCTAACCAAAATGAGAAGTGGGAGCTTTTCTGAGTAAACGTCCACACTAACGTGGCTTGCTCGGAATAGTAACTGCGGTTTTCTCTGGAGTTGGTTTTTGAACAAAGATAGCTTAAGGAAAATAGTGATTTTTCCGAGTTAGGCTAAGATTGTGGTTAAAAGCTTAGATATTAGTTAGAATACAACTCCCCAACGGAGTCCCTTTTTTAATCTAATATGGTCTAGTAAGGTTCAACTATTAGCTCTAATTGCCATAAGGATAGGTTGGCAAGATAAGTAGAGTTAAAGATCCGAGTATCTGGTCGAACAGTGGGAGCGTAAACGTCCACACGAACGTGGCTTGCGATCCGCATTGTTTGGGCTGTTGAAGGTTTCGAAATTATTGGTTTATCAAAAGGTTACAATAATTTTCGTTACGAACTGATGCATGATATTTTCTTACGAGTGTCTACGTGTTTATTGCTTTATCAGATATGACTTTTGGCCCGTTGATAAATGTTCTCACTTCGAGTCCTCTCACGGATTCCAACTATTTGGAGTGAAGGAATAAATCTCGATATTGTCCTTGTTGATGAAGAGTACAAGTTAGTACTCACTACACCTTATCTGAAAGCTCTAGTATCATCGATTGAAGATGGAGAGTTACACAAGTTGTGGCATGAGAGTAACAATTCGACTAAGATTAGTCAAATACTCTCTGACGCCAGGGTTGCAAGCCTTGTGTTCTCACTTGGCAGATATTGCAGATATCCCAGAACTCCTGGAAATCTTCTAGAAATTGGATGATATGGAACTTGTGAGTCAAGAAGCTTGTGTGCTTATGTTTGCTCCTCAGACGGCATCGAAAGATGAAAGTGAGGAATAAGGTGTCAAACACTAGCAAGTTAACAAGAGCTTGGAAGAAGATAAAGGTGTTGAGCCTACCGATGGCATGAAAAGCCAAAGGGGAAGGGCAAGTGCTTCATTTATAACAAGAAAGGACACTGGAAGGCTGACTGCCCTCTAAAGAAGAAGAATTCTGGTACGTCATTCACATTTGTAACTGAAACATGCTTAGCTGCAAGTTCTACCCAGACATGGGTAGTAGATACGGGAGCAACTGACCATGTATGTTACTCCTTGCAGGGGTTTCTGCGGACAAGGGAGCTGAGTGATGACGAGATTACCATCTCCATGGGCGATGCATCGAGAGTTGCAGCTGTCGCAGTTGGAGATATTCATTTATCGTTTGATAGTACTGTTTTGGTTTTGAGAGACGTTTTGTATGTGCCTGCTTTTAGGCGAAACTTGATTTCTGTTTCGAAACTATTTATTTACAGATATTCAGTTGTTTTTGATAGAGGCGTTTCTATCATGAAAGACAATGAAGTTATAGTTTCTGGCACATTGTCCCGGTCTCTCTATACCATTACTTGTCCTATGAATGATTCTTCTTCTTATAATGCTTCCTCATCATTGAATACTAAAAAGAGAAATAATCCGTCTCAAACGAGCCCATTTTCACACCCTCTCGATACCTCTCTCGATCGAGATGTCTGTCGAGAGGGGGGTCCAGCCGGGAATTCCTTCCTTAATTAATTAGACTCCTTTTTGGTTTAGGTTTTCCTCATGTAAATTTCTCCTATATATACTCCTATTCTAGCATTGTAAACCCTATCAAGCAATTTACCAACACTTTACTATCTTTTATATTTTCCTAGCACATTATTTTAGAGTTTTATTCTTGTATTCAACATTGGAGCTTTTCAAGTTTATGCAAGATTCAAGATTGGAAGTTCTTCGTTTGTGTTCAAGTTTTTCTTACTCTTACTCTTTAATTATGTTCTTTCAATTCTTTATGTTTATGTTTGCTTTAATTATGTCTAGCTAAATTCCTTAGTTGATTTTAGGGATTGAATGCCTAATTGAATCTATGTAAGTGTTTTTGTTTACAATTAGCCTTTCAATCTAGATGCATGTTTTCATGGTGCTTATTCTCATGCATGATTAATTGGCCACTAATTATGTATGCATAGTTATGTTTATATGCCTTGATAGGATATTGCATAATAGATCTAATGAATACATGGTATGATAATTTAATTTGTCTTAATTGAGTTTGAATTATCATATGTTTGCATGTAATTGATTTGGGTGTCATAATTGAACCTAGTTGATTATATCATTGATACTTGTTCTCTTTTGCACTTAGTTTGATATCTATGCGTCCGAAAGGATATTAGGAACATATTAAGTGACGACTTGCATTGCTTTTATCGGGGTGTAGGTTATATTTCATGTATCACATTTAGATTGGATTAAATTGGTTAATTGTATGCATTAATTGCTTTCATATGTTTGATTAGGTAGGCTTCCCTAAAGTCAACATTTTCCTTAATTGTTTACTTATCTTATTTGTTTTGTTGCTTGAGTCCTAAGTTATTTTATTTGACTAGTTACTTTCCTTATTTATTTGTTTTCTTATATGATTAATTGAGTCTTCTATTTATTTGCCTAGTTTATAAATACCACATCTTAAATTCTTAAAAGCCTAAACATCACATTAGTTCTTTCGTAGATGTATTGTGTGCGTTTTCGACTTGTCAATCCCTATGGATACGATACTCGTGCTTCTTTATATTACACCTATTTTGTGTGGTAGAAAATAGTGGTCTGTCGAGAGGGGGGTCCAGCCGGGAATTCCTTCCTTAATTAATTAGACTCCTTTTTGGTTTAGGTTTTCCTTATGTAAATTTCTCCTATATATACTCCTATTCTAGCATTGTAAACCCTATCAAGCAATTTACCAACACTTTACCATCTTTTATATTTTCCTAGCACATTATTTTAGAGTTTTATTCTTGTATTCAACATTGGAGCTTTTCAAGTTTATGCAAGATTCAAGATTCGAAGTTCTTCGTTTGTGTTCAAGTTTTTCTTACTCTTACTCTTTAATTATGTTCTTTCAATTCTTTATGTTTATGTTTGCTTTAATTATGTCTAGCTAAATTCCTTAGTTGATTTTAGGGATTGAATGCCTAATTGAATCTATGTAAGTGTTTTTGTTTACAATTAGCCTTCCAATCTAGATGCATGTTTTCATGGTGCTTATTCTCATGCATGATTAATTGGCCACTAATTATGTATGCATAGTTATGTTTATATGCCTTGATAGGATATTGCATAATAGATCTCATGAATACATGGTATGATAATTTAATTTGTCTTAATTGAGTTTGAATTATCATATGTTTGCATGTAATTGATTTGGGTGTCATAATTGAACCTAGTTGATTATATCATTGATACTTGTTCTCTTTTGCACTTAGTTTGATATCTATGCGTCCGAAAGGATATTAGGATCATATTAAGTGACGACTTGCATTGCTTTTATCGGGGTGTAGGTTATATTTCATGTATCACATTTAGATTGGATTAAATTGGTTAATTGTATGCATTAATTGCTTTCATATGTTTGATTAGGTAGGCTTCCCTAAAGTCAACACTTTTCCTTAATTGTTTACTTATCTTATTTGTTTTGTTGCTTGAGTCCTAAGTTATTTTATTTGACGAGTTACTTTCCTTATTTATTTGTTTTCTTATATGATTAATTGAGTCTTCTATTTATTTGCCTAGTTTATAAATACCACATCCTAAATTCTTAAAAGCCTAAACATCACATTAGTTCTTTAGTAGAGGTAGCGTTTTCGACTTGTCAATCCCTGTGGATACGATACTCGTGCTTCTTTATATTACACCTATTTTGTGTGGTAGAAAATAGTGAATTTCTTAGCCACTGCATAGGCAAGAAATAGTCTGATCGCTTCAAGCCTGGCCACTGGAGCGAAGGTCTCATCAAAATCGATCCCTTCCTCTTGGCAGTAGCCCTTGGCGACGAGTCGAGCCTTGTTTCTCACGACGTTGTGGTCCTCGTCGGTCTTGTTCTTGAACACCCACTTGGTGACAATCACATGCTGGAATTTGGGACGATCCACGAGATACCATACGTCGTTCCTGGTGAACTAGTTCAGCTCCTCTTGCATGGCTATCACCCAATTTGAATCCGCTAGGGCTTCCTCCACGCTTGCAGGCTCAATGTTGGACAGAAAGCAACTAAACATAGCACTTTCTCCAAATACTTGGCTTCTGGTCACCACTCCTTTGGATAAATCTCCAATGATTTGGCTTGGTGAATGATTCTTGAGCCATGCACGCTTGGATCCACTAGCTTCTTCTTCTTCTTCATGCGGGTCGCTTGCTTCTCCATCTGAAGCGACCTGAATGGGTGCTTGGCTTGCACTCGCTTCATGAGTCTTGGGGGCAGCTTCAACCTTCTCTTGGGCAGCTTGCTCGCTTGAATCCTTGACATCTTCATCATCTTCAAGCATGTCCCAAGTCAGTGAATTGATGGGTTCCTCGCTTGGATTCTTGTCATTCGCTTGAACCTGTTCCTGTGGAAGACTTAAAGAAGATTCATCAAATACAACATGGGGTGATTCCTCCACAATTAGGGTTTTGCAATTGAATACTCTGTAAGCTTTGCTAGATGCAGAATATCCTAAGAATATTCCTTCATCTGCTTGGCTTTCGAAAGCTTTCAACTGTGACTTCTCATTATTGTGAATGAAGACCCTACAACCAAATATATGGAAATAGGAAATGTTAGGAATTCTCCCTGTCCATATTTCATATGGTGTTTTGTCGAACCGTTTGTTGAGAAGCGTCTGATTTTGAGTATTGCACGCAGTATTGGTAGCTTCAGCCTAATACTTCATCGGAAGCTTCGAATCAGCAATCATAGTATGAATGGCTTCTTTGATGATTTGATTTCTTCTTTCTGCTACTCCGTTCTGCTGAGGTGTGTGCGCTGAGGACGTCTGGTGGGCTATGCCATGCTCCGTGCAGTATGCTTCAATAGTTGAGTTTAGAAACTCTGTGCCTTTATCGGAGCGAATGGTGGCGATCGCTTGATTCTTTTCCACGGCAAGACGCTTAAGCAGTTGTGGCAGCTTGGACAGTGTCTCCTTCTTGATGAAGAGAAATACAAACCAAGTGTAGCGAGAGAAGTCGTCGACTACAACAAGAGTGTACTTCCTTCCATTGACGCTTACTGGAGTGACTGGTCCAAACAGATCCATGTGAAGCAGCTCCAGCACTCGCTTGGATGATGCTTCATCTAGACTAGCGAAGTGCTTCTTCGTCTGCTTCCCTCGTTGGCATGGTGAGCATGTATGGTCTTTTACAAAGACCTCATTAGGTATGCCTTGCACCAAGCCTTTCCGAGCTAACCGGTTGATCGTCTTGAAGTTGAGATGGTTCAAACGTCGGTGCCATAGCCATCCAATTTCAGTAGCACTCCTAGCGTCCAAACATGTCTCCTCTTTGCAGCTATCCCATTGCGCAATGTAGACATTCCTTTGTCTAATTCCAGTGAGTGCAATCTGGGATGTCAGCTTGTTCTTCACAATGCACTTGTTGGAGATGAACTCCACCTTGTATCCTTTATCACAGAACTATGAGATGGTAGCAAGTTGTGCTTTAGTCCTTCCACGTAGGAAACTTCTTCAATCTTGAGCTTTCCTATCTTCAGTACGCCGTACCCTTTGGTGCTTCCTTTAGAGTTATCACCAAAGGTTACATGTGGACCCTTCTTATCAGTATATTCTTGTTGTAGAGCTTTCATGCCAGTCATGTGTCTTGAACATCCACTGTCCAAGTACCAAATAGGTTGACCTTCACTTGTCATGGGGTCCATGGCGCTCACCTGCAATTAGACAAGTTTTGGTACCCAAATCAGTTTGGGTCCTTGCAGGTTAGTCCCTTTCGGTACCCACACTTGCTTTACTCTCTTTTGAGAGTTAGCTTGTGCTTTGGGCTTCTCAACCTTTTGAAATTGTGATTTCTGCTTGGATGCAGCTTCACATGT
The DNA here is from genome assembly GCA_029379335.1 of Thymus mandschuricus. Lineage (NCBI taxonomy): Eukaryota > Viridiplantae > Streptophyta > Magnoliopsida > Lamiales > Lamiaceae > Thymus > Thymus mandschuricus. Next base: position 13,170,354 of record CM057081.1, on the reverse strand, counting down.
GCAACAGTGTGTGCATGAGGGGTAGCGACTCGCTTGAGACACACCTATGCTCTTGCCCTTTTGCTTATATCCTGAAGCGACTCGCTTAGGATTAGCCATTGACTTAGAGACTGACTTAGGGTTTCTGTTCTTTGCAAGCGCCTCGCTTGGTTTCTTTGAAGCGGTCAAACTAGGGTTTTGACCCTGACTCGCTTGAGAAACCTTTGGGATTTGAAGCGACCTCTTGGGTGCTTTTCAAACACTTCCCCCTCGACGTAAGTACGGTTGGACCATCTCCAATCCGACTCACGTGACACGTAGACATTACTTCTCTTTTTGAAAGGAAGATCCTTTGTCTCTGGTGTCTTGGTTTGAGACTTAGAAGCTTCAACATTCTTCCCTTTACCCTTTGATTGGTAAGTTTTACAATTGTGAGTGCTAGGGACTGTTGAACTATGATTACCCTTAGATTCTTCCCTTGAAGATATAGACATCTTTATTGGTTTCCTCTTAGGGTTCTCAAACGTTTTGCCCTTGTCTTTGTTAGTGGTTGCTTTGGAGGCAGTGGGTACATCCAAAGGAACTGATGGTGTTGTGTAAGAAGCACCAACAAAGACTGTAGGCTTGGAAGATCCACCCTCATATCCAAGGCCTCCCTTCCTACCAAAAGGTAGAAGCGAGCTCTCTAGTGCCTGCCTAGCGAATGAGGCTTTGTTTAAGTTGGCCACTAGATTGGATTGGGTTTCATACCTTCCTTCCAAGCTTTTATGTCTAGCAAAGATATCCTCGAACTTACTAGTCATAGCCCTTAAATTAATCTTGACTGAGTCAAGTTCAGTAGCTAGCTTTCGGTTCTCTCTCTCGCTATTAGACATAGCTTGTTTCAACATTTCGTGGTCGCTTAACAATTTAGAGTGCTTGTTAAGCAACTCACTCCATGTCGAGGAATGGACTTCCTCTTCGTGCTCGTGTGTCAGTGTAATTGAACTAGCTGAAGGATAGAAGAATACCTCTCCTGTATCTTCATCGGTCAGCGCCATCAATCCAAGATCCTCTCCCTCGCTGGAGTTGGGATCAGTGAATGCGTCCGAGTCGCTCGAGACTTCCTCATTTGAAGCGACTGGTGTCTCGCTAGCGACTAGCGCTCTCCGGGATCCTTCTCTCTTTGCCTTCAGTTCATCACGCTCCTTGGTACTGAGCTTTGGGCAGTCAGATTTGTAGTGGCCCATCTTGTGGCAGTGGTAGCACTCCACATCCATCATGTCTCTAGGGATAGGCTTGGATGTCTCTTATCTTTTCCATTTTCCATCACGAGCATCAGTGCTCTTTCCCTTGTACTGCTTGTAAAACCTCTTGTACTTCCCCACGCGTGAGTTTATCTTGTTGAAGTTCTTAGATAAGAACGCGCAGTGCTCCTCCAGTTCCTCTCTTGACATCTTGGCAAGCGTCTGGTCGCTTGGAGCTTCAGCAGCTTTGAAAGCGACTCCCTTGGATGTCGCAGGACCTTCATCTTCGTCGTCAAGACTCATTCGGTTTAGATCGAACTCGTGAGCCTTGAGTTCGGAGGATAGAATTTCCGGTGTGAGCTTGGACAGATCCTTAGTTGCCAGATACAGCTCCTTCATGGTTTGCCACTTTCGTGTGAGAGCTCGGACGATCATGAGATTCACTTCCTTGTCTGTGAATTCTTTGCCGAGTGAATTAAGAGTAGCAATGATGTTGGTGAGTCTTAGTTCGAATGCGTCGATCGATTCTCCAGACTTCATTGTGAGGCTTTCAAACTCCCGCATCTGTACAGCAAGTTTGTTTTCCTTAATCTTGTCAGTGCCTTGGGAAATGAGGGCTAGGGTTTCCCACATTTCCTTTGCCGTTGCACACTTCCTGATCCTTGGGAGATAGGCGTCCGACACAGTGCTCTGCATTGTGTGGCGTGTGATTTTATCATTGTTGGCAACTTTGAAGTCGTTGGAATTGTATTCGTCCTTGTCCTTCTCGACGTATTCTTGTCTGACATGGGCTGCTCGGCCTTCGGCGGCTGGTACATTCACAGAGATAACTTTCTTGATCTCGATTGTTCCTTCCTCTATGACCTCCCACATTCTGTCGTGGATGGAGCATAGGAAACTCTCGACACGAAAGCTCCATGTTTCGTATCCTTCTATTGAGAACTGCGGAAGATTCGATGCACTGTAGGTAGACATGGTAAACTATCAGTAGCAATGCAGTATGCGTGAGTGAGGGTTTTATGCACTTAGGAAAATCTGGATCCGGTTCAGTGAGACAACGTGAAATGAGAGGGGACTCGCTTCCGATATGCAAAGCATTGGCTCGAAAGAACCGCTGCTCTGATACCACTTGTTGGTCTCGGAATGTTAGAGGAAAAACACGTAGAGGGGGGGGGGGGGGGGGGTGAATACGTGTTTTGAAGTTTTTCAACTTCTTTTCCTTTAACTCAGAGTTACAAGTAAAGTGCTCGCTTCAACTACTAAGACCTAGCCGAGAGCTAGATCTACAGTGTTAGCAAATCTCTTGACCTAAGCTAGAGCTTGACCAAGAGTGAGACTTTACTCGAAATGCGGAATTTTGGTGAGCTAATCTTTCCTAAGTATTTGAAAAATTCAGTTTAAGTTTGTTTAAGATGCTTGTGCAGATGAATAATCAAAACAGTAAACAAAGTAGAGAGATTAGGGTTTAGAGATACGACACAGAAATTTAGAGTGGTTCGGTGATAAAACACCTACGTCCACTTGTTGCACTAGGCAACTAATTCTCTTCACTCAAGAACCTTGAGGACTTGCGGGCTCCTCAAAAACCAAAGTCAAGATCGAGCTTCACTTGCTTGGATCTGACAACCACAACTGGGTGATTACGGGTTCACCACAAAAACCTAGACTGGACTTAAGCTTCACTCGCTTCAGTCCGAAACTGGAGATTACGGGTTCTCCACTAAGACCTAGTTTCGATCGAGCTTCACACAATCGAGGACTGTGCTAGCTTGGATCTAGACTCTATGATCGAGGCTTCTACTATCGAGGAATGTAGGGCCTTGGATCGAAAACAACCTCTCGACGAACACAAAACCTAACGATAGAACTTAGGGTTAGGGTTTTTTGGTTTTCGACGAACACACTAATGAAGAGCTCTTTACAGTGAATGCAAAGATGGCTAGAGCTCTTCTCTAAGCTTGGATATGGAATGGGCTTAGATTTCTAAGTGTGAAAGTTGCGAAGACGAGTTTCGATGGAACTGAAACTCGGAGAACACTTGAAACAAAGACTCAAAGAATGCTAAAAGCTGGGAGTGTTTGTTTGTAGTAGGCGCTGAAAGCTCAAGTAGTGTTCTACTCTTTTTTGTCTCCATCCTTCACTATTTATAGGCGGAGGGTTGTGTAGAAGCCGTTGCTTGGTAGGTGGCTTTGTCCCTCCTCCTCTCGACAGTACTTGCGCAGGCCAATTGCTTTTCAGACGTGCAGATTTGGCACTTTGCCGAAAATGGCTAAGTTCCAACTGTAACAGTAACTGGAGCGAACCAGGACTGTTGCGGCGCCCTTGTCAGCCTGGCAGTCAACTCCTTTGCTCCTCTCTTCATTCGACACGTGGAGATACACAATTAATCGCGTCGATCTCCTCTTGACTGGAGTTTGAACTCGTAGTTCAAATTGGAGCGGGAATTGAGCTGTCGCAATCTGTTAGGTAGGGGCTCGCTTCATTTTAGATTTGTAGCGTCCGCTTTGATCGAGTCGCTTCAAGGTCATCCTGTAGTGAGTACTTGGAAAATTAATTTCCCGAGTGACTGCTTTAGTAATCGTTGACTAGCTTTGACTCTTCACTGTAGCGCTCGCTTCGCTTCGCTTTAGCAGACTCGCTTCGATTCTACTGTAGCGCTAGCTTCGCTTCGCTATTCTTCGGCACGCTTCGCTTCGGCTCGCTAGACTTGATTCGCTTGGAAAACACACTGAAGCGAATGACCTTCACTTGAAATTCCTGCAGTCTAAAACCTAAGCGACTAAAGCAAAACAAAGAGCCATCCTAACAGTATAGGCTTAGAAAAATTCTAACCTATTTCTACATCAATTAGGGTCGGTTGGGAATATGATACTTGGGGGTTTTGGGATCAAATCAAAACATACATTTTTCAAGTGTCCCACTTGAGTTCCCCCTTAACATGTTATATCCTTAACAATTCCCAACAGGGGTGAATTAGTAATTAATTTAAGTTTTAATTAATTAAGTTTAACATATCCAATTTGGGTCTGATATTCTCCAAAAGTGGAATGTGTCGTTATAAATAAGACAACAAAAAAGGTAAAAGTGCCTTGATGGGTTAGATAGAGGAAGTATATTTTAATGCGTACAACAACAATATTTATATACTAATTAACCAAATCTATTTCATGAAACTTATTTCTTATGTTACTACTTGTTTCTGCAAACCTAATTATTTTTTTTATTCTATCATTTGTTTCATATATTTTTAACAATTAGACGACATGTTTAAATTTAAGATAGAATATAGAATAAAATTATCATTAAAAAATAGTATATGTCGAAACAATCTCTACATGGATCCAATTGCTTGGAATGGAAACCTATCTGCTTACATCGGTTTCTAACCGAACCATTATAATCCCTACTATTCATAGTCTTTAGGGCTCGTTTGGTATCCATATACCAGTATATCAGATATCAGATAAGGATATGGATATCAGATATGAGATATGGGTATGAAATTGATATCTGATATATGCGTTTGGTGCAGATTGTTCTAATGTGAGAAGAAAATAATAATAATAATAATAATAATAATAATAATAATAATAATAATAATAATAATAATAATAATAATAATAATAATAATAATAATAATAATAAATCGTTATAATAGTAATAATAATTAAGAAAAAAATATTATTATATTAAATCGTTATAATAGTAATAATAATTAATACAAAAATATATTATTATTATTATTATTATTATTATTATTATTATTATTATTATTATTATTATTATTATTATTATTATTAAGTGAAATGGAGATATGAGTGATACCTCTATAAAAATCAGTATATGAAAAGAGTTAAAAGAGAGGATATCAGTATATCAAAGATATCAATTTGATATCCATATACTGATATGCCAAACACATGGTATGAATATGAGACCTTTTGATACCCATATCTGATATACGTATATGGATACCAAACGGGCCCTTAGAATGTAAAGGGGTCCGTATAAAATCTAATGTATTTTAGTGATATATTAAAATGTAATAGTGATTTGTTAAAGTAATATTTAAAAGATATGATTGTAATTTTTTGGATGAGACTCAACAATCTAAAATAGAAAGACACTAAAAATTATTGATGACAAAAAAAGGAAGAATAAAACCCTAAAAATTGTAGACAGGCAATTGAGTGCCGGCTCCGGTTTCTTTTTCTGTTTGAACCGAAAGCCTTTACGAGTTTCTTCGGGCACCTCTATTTCTTAAATACAAATTCAGCCCACTATTTTGGCTTAAATACAACGCAGTCACAGAATTCTTATTCGCATATCGATTTTGGGCTCTTCTGGAACCTAGACCCCTCTTCTCTGTCATTGATTCAGGCCAATTTGGGTCTCTACAAAACCTGCACACATCTCCCTCCCTCCCTCTCTCACAGTAAGAATGTTCAAAAAGTAAGTCGGCGGGCATTGTCAGCCAAACTTGCATCCATCATTTTTAATACGCTAGTTTTATTTCTTTTGCATTTTCATTCCTCTGAACTAGCAACTTTTCAAAGTTGAAGCCGATTTGAGCATATTAGTACGTCGTTTAACCCAATTACATTATGAAAACGATTCCCAATGCTGCATGTTCTTTCTCTGCTTTGATCTAACTTGAGAACATAGAAAGTATAAATAGTTATATTTCTGAAACTGTGTCTGTATTGAGGATGCGGGGTTTACGGGATTCTGATTTTTCTCCATTTTTTTTGACAATCGTTCGTTTTTCTGGGAGACTTCTTCTTCAGCGAGAGTAACTTAACGGTTGAAACTATCTAGAAGAGTATTGACCTGCAAATTTGGGTCCTATGTTCACTAATAGGGGCAGTATATGAGATAGAATGCCTTGTGGCTTTCTTGATGACTTAGTTTATTGAGAATCCGAAGTAAAGTTAGTTTATTATACTCAGGGGCCTTTATGATTATTGATGAACTGCGAGTATTAGTTGTTCGTCCTTGCTGTTACGTGGAAACTAATGTCTGGTATGTTTGTCCCTTTTTCGTTGTCTCGAGGTACATTACTTATTCGTGCACAAAGTATCTAATTTTACCTGATATCATTGGTTTTGTAATGTCATCTCTTCTACGCAATCGCTTTGAGTATCCAATATCGCTCCAGAGTTTCCTAAATTTGATAGTTTGGTTCCCTCATATAGAATTAAAATTTGGGTCTTTATTTTGGCGAAGGCTTAATATTATAAAGTTATAATACTTCATCTTTTCTTGGGCATGGCATATATGATTATCTTGTAAAGTCCATATCAGTTTTGGTTGGCTTACTTGTACTGTGATATTTTAGTTTTTAACACTATATTCATCTGACTTATGGTTGCTTGTACTCTACTGATTGGGACTATGTTACATTGTGCATTTTTATACATTTTGAGGGTTTATGTTTAAGCATAAGTTTTCCCTTTTCCAGCAATGCTTTTGAAATATCTTAACATTCATAGTGCTTTGTACTTGCAAGTAAACTGAACCTACGTTATCTGTAACTTGCAGATTCTCATCCGAAGAAGTTTCTGCACAAAATCAAGTGAAGGCATCTGTGCAGCGTAAAATACGGCAAAGTATTGCGGAAGAGGTTTTTCTGTTGGCTACTTCCGACAAAGTGTACATTTCCCCTGATATATCATCTTCTTCTAACGACTGTTGTTTTCATGCAGTATCCAGGACTTGAACCTGTTTTGGAGGATTTGATGCCAAAAAAATCACCATTGATTGTAGCAAAATGGTGCTTTCTTTATCTTAAAAAGACTCTTAAGTTTACCCTTGCAGTCTTTGATACTGATCGGATACTCTCACCTATTCTTTTGCAGTCCAAATCATCTAAATTTGGTTTTGGTGAACAATGTCCCACTGTTTTTCAACATAAGAGATGGACCTTATATGCCAACACTACGACTCCTTCATCAGTGTAAATATCACAATTCATAGAGTTCTGCTGGATTACATATTATCTCTCTCAGCCACATTCTAATAGAGCTAATTTTAATCAGATTGAGTCTTATAATATTCTCGTTCTATTAGAATGGGACGGTGGGAGTACTTTTCTAGCTATTGAAGTAAACTGGCTCCCTTACTACTGAAATCACTTATCATGTAGTTTAAGCTAAAACTTTATGAGCCAATACTATCAAATGTATTCAGTCATAATTGTGTGATTATACACGCATATGTGAAGGCAATGGATAGTTGGAAATGAAAACTCTTCGTATGTTATTGCGATGATCTTGCCTGTTAGCAAGAGACCAATAGAAAATGAATTAGGGGCAGGTCCTTGGATTATGGTATGAAGAGTGTTGTAGGCTTGTCACAAACCGCTGAAATAAAGCCCAATGATCATCCAAAGATGCATAATGGACTGCTCAAGTAGGTTTTCATTGGTGGAAGATGCGAACATAAAACTATAAAGAAGTATTTCTGGAACCTTACTAGGTCTATTCATATGAGGTATTGAACCATCAAACTAGAGCCCTAGGATCACCCTACAGATGCGTACAGAGTTGAACCTTTGGCTGAGATGATTGTGAAAAGTTTTAAATTGCGTTTCTGAAACCGTATCTGAAGAAAGATCATGTGTGTTAGATGTTAGAGCTGAATACTGGTTGGTGCTTACTTGGGATCCTTAATGTGGTCAGGGCTTGGACCATTTTGACACTTGATTATGAGATTTGACCATGTCACCATTGATTCCCTTCTTATTGACATATTGAAGATCTTACTTCTGAACATACTCTTCACCCTACAATATTCCATGCTAGCAGAATGCCTGAAAGCTAGAAGGTTTTGCAAAGAAGAATACAGTAGTAGTATAAAATAAATTTAGAACCCAAGCATGAAAATACTCTTTGGGAACTGGTACTGAAGATTGAATTTTCTTATGATATTAAATTGTTAACTTTTGAAAATTTTCTCCATACTGCTATTTGATGCTTTGGCCAGGCAAGATTATATTGGATCCGTTCCTCTTGATCCCACAAATAAAGAACTGGAAAGATAATGTTAGAGTAAAGGGGATCGAACAAGGAACAAGAATAAGAAGAACTAATATTGATAATTGAAAGAACAAACTAAATAAGCCAAAGAGGAATTCTGGCAGAAAACCTCCTATCCCAAGCGCAGAGGTGCCGCTAACGTCAAATCCCAAATCCTAGACGATTCTTCCTAATGAAAGAATCCCCTGTTTATAATAATAAACCTTTCCTTTAAGGAATACAATTCTGACCTAAATTCTAACTTAGCCTCCAAAATAATAAACAATCAATAATTAACTAAACTAATAAAAAAGATAATTAAATATAAACCTAATAATACTATAATATATATCTCTAACAATTCTCCCCCCCTTCCAAACAGCCTTGTCCTCAAGGCTGGAATCCACTTGGAAGCGTATTAAGTCCCCCACTTCCATCTGAAAATGGAAGACTGTCCTCGCACTCCTTATCGTCAGGCTCCGCAATAATAATAACATGAAGTGATTTATCTGAACATCGATGAGTCGGGGACCATTTTTCATCACATCGAAAGCATTTTCCTGCAGCCCTCTTAGCCAAATAATCTTTGTGCGAAATCTGGCGGGTGGACCGATTTCGTAAGGCGAAACTTGCAGATGGTGACATCTGACTTGTAAGTTCTCCTCCTGCACTTTGTTGCCCTTGATTAACAGCGGTAATCTGGGAATTCGAAGGTGGAATATCAACTCCAGGAGATAGCACACGAGACGAAGTAGGCGTTGTCATCTGCCCGAGCTCACGAAAACTATCTACTTCAAGTTCAATTTCTTTAGCTAAGTGGATACTTTCAGACAAAGTCCTCGCATCCCGTGAACGGATTTTGAGCCGAATGTTATCTCGTAACCCATTAAGGAATAAACCAAGGCAGTACGATTCTGCCAAACCAGGCACATGGACCAATCTAGCAATAAAAGCAGTAGCATACTCACCTACTGTTCCTGTTTGATGAGTTCGCACCAATGCTTCACAAGGGTTCGCTGTAGGATTATTACCAAACATCCTCAACATCTCCAACTTGAAGTGGATCCAAGTAAGTCCAGGAATACTCGCTCGAATCCACTGATACCACTGCAGGGCATTCCCTTCCATAGCAATGAGAGCTGTATCCAACTTACTCACCTCCAGCGTCCCATGAAGTAGGAAAAATTGCTCCGCGCGTGAAATCCATGCCTCGGGATCAGAACCGTCGAACATTGGTAGAGTAACCCCTGCTGCAGCAGCATACGCACCTCCTGGATTCAGCCCGTAAGAAGGGTTTGCTGTCTTGAAACCAATATTCTGACTGTAGGGCCCCATCTCGTGAAAAACTGGTGTGTCTCCTATTATTCCACGTCCTGCACTAGACCCTCGTCCTGTGGGTCGTGGGGTAAACCCCGGTGGCAGTCCCGTGCCTCCAATTCCACTACCAACCACGTTGTTTGTGTTGCCCTGGAGTTGGTCCGATGCAGTGGCACTCGTGTCACCCTCTCTGTCAGGGCCTGTTTCCTTCAGTAACGTACCCATCATGCGCTTTAGTTTCATCACTACCTCATGCGTTGTTTTGCTGGACGCTTGTAATTCTGACATCTCTTTTTTAAGATTCTCCATCCCCTTCTCCAACGCTTCTACCCGAGAATCCATCTGAACCTTAGCTTGATAGCGGGTCAGTGGCATAAACCGAGCCGGCTGAAAACCTTAACTTGATAGCAGATCAGCGGCAGGTCGGACCAATTTGTTAGAGTAAAGGGGATCGAACAAGGAACAAGAATAAGAAGAACTAATATTGATAATTGAAAGAACAAACTAAATAAGCCAAAGAGGAATTCTGGCAGAAAACCTCCTATCCCAAGCGCAGAGGCGCCGCTAACGTCAAATCCCAAATCCTAGACGATTCTTCCTAATGAAAGAATCCCCTGTTTATAATAATAAACCTTTCCTTTAAGGAATACAATTCTGACCTAAATTCTAACTTAGCCTCCAAGAAATAATAAACAATCAATAATTAACTAAACTAATAAAAAAGATAATTGAATATAAACCTAATAATACTATAATATATATCTCTAACAGATAACCTCCCATAACTCTTCATCCCATTTTGCATATGGAACTGGCAAGACTTCCAAAAAACTATGACTGAATGAACATGAAATAATCACCTGCACGCCCAATTCCTACAACACTCTAGGCTATAAGGCCAAGAAAGAATGACACAATATATGTTTTCAGACTTACCCTCTAGGAGAACCCAGGGGAAAGGAAAATGAGTGAGAAAGGTCTATCTAACAAATTGCATTTGAACAACTTGCCCAACACTATCGTACAGTGAAAGTACTAGATGTTCTTAAGACATGATAACCTTCAATATAGCTTGAAAGGAAGGGAAGGAGGCTAGGAATTTATATGAAAACTTTATCTCTAAAGGATTTTAGGAGAGTTTCACAGATTAAACACCATTTCCTGACAGCACGTAGGCGATCAACTACCTTTAATTGACTCAATGAGTGCAATCCTTGCACGTCAGAATCATGAAAATAGTGAAACAGATGCTACTCCCGGCCCCCTTGAAACCAAAGTGGTGTGAATCAATGAGAATGAGACCAGGAAATAATTTTTGTAGTATATGTTAGAAGAATAACAATATACCAAGGGGTATACTGTTGGTAACAAATTTTGAATACCGTAGCATCCTCCTAAATGTCTTTTGTTACAACCTCTGTCAAAGACCTTTATTAATTAATGGAAATTAGGTTAAACTTTGGATATACAGTTCCATGGACTTGGAAGGGTTGTTCTAATATTTATAGCAGTTCCTGTATCCCATTTGTTCTCCTGCAACCGATGCATGTTTTTGTTAGATGTGATGACAAAGATTTTGTACTTTTTGAAAGAAAAAAAAAAAACCCACAACTTGTACCCTCTAAAATTCTGTTGGCTCAATAGCCACATCCTTAGAGACAAACCATAACCGATTTCCTCCATGATTTATCAAAGCTATTCCCATGAAAACCTCTCATTTTCTTTCAAAAGTCGAATTTGATGTTGAGTCTATTACAAACTATGTGAGTGTCAACCAACCCCCGTTGAGATGTCAACTTTCATTTTCTTGAAAGTTTGCTCAAGACTAGTTCCCAGGGTCTTTAGGGATTAACATCAACAGAATATGTAAAGATTTATTACACCATTCACCCACTTCACAACAATCCTTGTCTGCCAAATTTCTGACGTTATTCTCCTTTGATGTGTAAGAACAAGCTTTAATCCTTGATAATGTGCAACTCTGACATGCCACGGAAAGACCTGAAAATCCTAGACAACCACACATAACTGTGTTCCAGTCTGTTTTCGTACCAAACGACTATTGACTTTAAGATTATGTTGGTACTCTTCATTTTGCAGAAGCTTTTTTCTTGACCCTAGCCATTGTAAAATGGGAGATGATTTCTTTGATCATCCTTCACTTGTTTTAAATAAACTGGGCTGTCATCATTCCCCTACGTTTATGTGAGGATGGATGCTATGCTCGACTATCCCCTTTGTTAAGCTGTACATTTTGCAGGATGTGCATTTGTGCTTCACCTCCCCACCTCTTCTCCTTTTCTTTTTTTTTTTTTTTTTAGGTTTTTTTTTTTGAGACTTCCACAGAATACAATCATATTCTAATTCTAACTTATTATAAAGAATCAAACAACACTCATCAAATTATAACAAGCCTATATAAAAAGGGAAGCCATCAAACCCCACGCTGGTGGGAATTGATCCTAAGGCGTCTCACTAAAGAGATTTGTGGTGCCTCACATAGATTAGGATCATAGTTCAAGTAAGGTAAAACTCTCCTGTTTCAACTGCAAGCAAAAGAATTCTTGCCACTTTCCATTTTCTGTAATTCTCACTAAAAAATTCCTTGCCACTTGCCATTTTCTGTAATTCTTTCTGTTGTAAACTAAATATTGTTACATAAACCCATTCAGGTGGGTTTGTTTCATGTAAAATATAAGTAGTTATTGTATTTATTCCCTGTAATTATTTTGCAGATCCCAACATCATGAATAAACTGCAAGTTGATAGAGGGGCGATAAGATTTGTACTTGCTGGTGCCAATATAATGTGTCCGGGGCTCACTTCTCCTGGTGGTGCATTGGATGATAAAATAGAGGCAGAAAGGCCTGTGGTACGAACTCATTGTTCTGAAATGGATTGATGCTCTGCTTAGTAATTCTGTTTTGAGTCAACTGCTTATATCATTAAATGCTTATTCACAGATAATTGGGGGTTGGTCTTCAAGTCCTTTACTTCAGCATATTAATTTACTGGCTCAGTAAATTCATTATTACTACTACTGCTACTGCTACTGCTACTGCTACTGCTACTGCTACTGCTACTGTTACTGTTACTGTTATTGTTATTGTTATTGTTATTGTTTAAAAACCTTTTGTTTAAAATTATCAGGCTATAATGGCTGAAGGAAAGCAACATGCTCTAGCTATTGGATTTACGAAGATGTCAGCAAAAGATATGTAAGTTCTTCCAGGAAATTCACTCATATGCCGTAAGTTCTTCCAGGAAATTCTCTTATATGCCGTATCGTCCTTGTATGAAATATTTAGGATTTATGTAATGGTGTGTGCTGTTGACTGTGGCTGCTAACATTTCTTCAAGGAAGCTGCATGCACATAATATCGTGAACAGTGCATTTGTATTCGTTTACTACTGACTGGAATTAACCTCTCAAGGGCTATCAAACATTGTGTCTTGAACTAGAGGCTAACCTATCAACCACAATTCTTACATTCTATTTTCCCCTACTATTTCCTTACTGAAAGGAGATACAACTTGATTTAAAAAATGTGATATGTAGTATGTATTTGTTATAACATGATCTAAAAACCAATGTTGCAAGATCTGGCCACCGAGCATAACTGAACCGGACCCTTGTGTGCGAGTTTCACATCATTGAACGTTGCCTTTTACATTTGCTTGGCCCCTCTTCGTGGTTATCCGAGGCGTGTGAACATAGCAGCTTAGAGTGTTTCCTTTCATTTACTTTTATTTTACTTGGTGAATAGTTGTGAGTTTCCGCGGTTAAGCGATTATCATTCGAATCATAATTTGATACTCCCTCCCTCCCATACTAGTAGTCCAGTTTCTTTTGGCGCAGATTTTTAGGCACATGGGTTTAGTTGAAAAGGTAAGGGGTCTGTTAGTTGAAAAGGTAGGGGCCTCATGCTAATATGTTAAGTTAGTGAATTATTTAACGGGCTAATTTGTTCTATTTTAGGTAAATGGACTATTAGTGTGTGACAGCCCAATGAGGAAAGATGGACTACTTGTATGGGATGGAGGGAGTACTTCCTTAGTTGGAGCATTGGTTTGTGTTTCTCCTAAGTTAAGCAAGGGGGAACCTGCCGTGTTCACCAGTCAAAAGTTCATTAATCATTTGATATCAATAGGGCTCTCTTGTGCATATCGTGAAAATCTAGATTGCCTGTTCTGGTTGTTCTTGAGCTTACTGTGCCGGTAGCTAGTTTGAAACCTATCAAAATGTCTTGTCGTATACAACATATTGGGTTACTTCTATTTATTGTTCAATCTTTACGCCCAGAAAGAACATTCTGTTTTGCTAAGGAATACATTTGTTACTCATATCTGCCAATCATTTCTGAAATACAGTCGTACAATCAACAAAGGAATTGGTGTGGACAACATGCACTATCTCAACGATGGACTATGGAAGGTACTCTTTATTTTCCTTTCCCCTGATTTATTTCTCTGCAATATGAGATCCCCTTCTTTGGTTATGTGTTCTAGACACCATTTCATAATTCTGTATAAATGTACGAAGTGTTTTTGTCAAACACATTGTTGGTTCATAGAAGGGTTTCAAACAAAAAATTCTGTTCTTGACTCCAGTAGCATGGATCTCTTGCGCGTGAAACTTGATTAACTTTTTTCATGAGCACATTCGAAGAATATTCTTCTGTCTCTGATCATATGCTATTATGTAATTGTTCTTTAATTGTTTCCACAGATGGAGCGTCTTGAATAGCAAATGACTGAACACAAAGCCCCTTCAGTAGCAGAGTGTACTCTTGCTTTCGGCATTGGTTAATTAAACAATGGTTAGATGGAGATGGTGACTTGGAACTCAGTCTATTTTGTGATATATCTTAATGTCAGTATAAATAGGTGATGACAAAAATGTGACTGTTTTCCATTTTTGTTCATTGACATATAGATTTTCTTATATTTTAAGCAAACATGCGTTCAGTGCTGACTAGTCATTGCGGCGAACTCGACATCGGAAATTATTTCTCAGAAACGTTTTCAATTCAACTCTTGTGTAGATTGTTTTCTTTCTTTATTTTTGCGATGATATATATAACATTATTGTTTCTGGGTGGGGTGAGATTAAGCACCAAGTAAGTTTTCAAAAAATAAAAAGTGATGTATTTTATGTAGAGAATAAATATGTTTCTACTCACTTCCAAGTTATTAAATAAATATTAGCTTTGCAAGTTAAAACACACAAAAAATACTCACTTTTTGGTTTGGTGGACGAAAATGTCTTATTTTTTAGGTTAGGAGTAGTTTTTTAACTCCCCCCCCCCCCCCTCTCCTTCTTCATTTATACGCACTATCTATCTCTCTCTATTTTGATTTTTCTAACCGCCGCCAATGTTGAACCCTCTCATGGCCGCCACTCGCGATGACCCTCTCCACCTATTGAGTGGCCATCAACCATCCTCCGCCTTCTCCCCTATCGCCGACGCCGACGCCGACAATTACCTCATCGACGGCCCCCAGATTGGCAGCGCTTCCGAAAATGCCCTTACTTTTGAAGGGGACGATGCTGAGGATGAGGGACGTGGCGGAGGCGGCGGTGATTCTGGCGAACGACGAGACAAAGTATATCAGCGGCCATAATCTGGTGGTGGACGGCGGCGTTGCATTGGACTTCGACTATTGTCTCAGCTTCGCTTCAAGATTCCACAATTCTTGATTCCCTTTACCGGTAAGTTATTTTTGTTCACCAATTTGATTTTTTCTTTTATTAATTCAGTTTTTGGGTTGTGAATTTAGGTGCAATTTGGAATTGCTCAATTCTCTCAAAATGTGCATAATTCCGATGAGATTGTGTGTTTCTGTGTGAGAATTGGATTGGATTTTGGGATTTTTTGAAGTCTTTGTAATCTGGTTGACTGAATTTGCTTTTATATACTGTACTATTTTGTGTTTTCACCGGAGAGTAATTGGAAAAATTGAAGTTTGATTTTTATTTTCTACACCGGAGAGTAATTGAAGTTTGAATTTTTATTTTTATTTTCTTTTCCAGGTTCATATATTCTGCATTTTTTTTGCAGGTTCATCGCTTGTGGTGTGGACCGGAGGTGCGAGGAGAACCCATATATTTTCAAGAGTTCAACATTCAATCACTCTCTCTCTCTCTCTCCCTATCTCTCTCTCACACACATGAATTCAGAATGTATTATGAAAATCTTACTTGATTTTTCAGTACGATTTTAATACTTTTCGTACTTCTTTGTTTTAGTTCTTCTTTATCTAAAGTTGTTGATTTTTATTACTTTCGATCCATGTACTTAAGAATACAGTACGATTTTAACACTTTCGTACTTATTTGTATGGATCATAGTACAAAACTTACAAAATCTTACTAGAGAAGTGGATAATTTTTTATCACTTTGCTCTATGCACTTAGGAACACAGTACGAAACTTACAAAATCTTACTACTAACTTCAGAATTTTTATTACGTCATACATGCATCTAAGAACACAGTACGAAACTTACTAAATCTTACTAGAAAGTGCATAATTTTTATCGATTCTCTATACAGTACGAAAGTACAAATATTATAACCAACATTCAGTACGTAACTTACAGAAAACATACTATAATATAAATTCGTATTGTGTTATAAAAATATGAAAAAAAATATATTAACAAAACGAAAAGGAGAAAAGGGGAGAGAGAGAGAGAGAGAGAGAGAGTGTGTGTCAGTGAAAAAAGAGAAAAATGAGAGTGTTTCACATAAAGAAAATAGAGTAAGAGAAAATAAGGGAAAGTGACGAAGAGAGAGAAAGAGAAAGAGAAAATGTGTCAGAAAAAAGGAGGAGAAAGGAAGAGAGGAGAGTAAAGAGAGATGGAGATGCGTTAGAAAAAAGAGAGAAAGTGGGGGAGGAGAGACGTGTAAGAGGAGAGATGAGGGAGTTGTGCCATTAATGTAAAAAGGTGAGGGTATTCTAGTCCTAAATGAGAAAATATGAGTATTTTTTGTGTTTTTTAAGTTCCAAACCTAAATTTGATTTTTTAACTTGGATATGGGCATATTATTTTTTGCCTCTTTTATGTACAACTATAATGATTCTTGCAATTATAATGCAGTATGCATCATAATGAATTGTATATACTATCATAATGCCCTAGTTATCGTAATGCATTTTTGTTGTAATTATAATGCGCCAGTTAATATGCACCGTAGATGTATTTTAAAATAGAGTATAAAATATGCACCACGCACCTGTTTTAAAATCGAGTACAAATATCTAGAGAAGATGGAGGGAAATAATAGAGAAGAAGAAGAGAAATATGCAGGAATTTTAGATGTATCATTATGAGAACTAAAGCCTCTATTTATAATGGTACAAAGCTAGGGTTTGGGGTTAAGGGATAACTTACATATCTTTTGCTGACATCTTCTTAAACAACACTCCCCCTTGATGATCATCCCTAAACGTGTACATATGTTGCCTCGTTAAAACCACGTGGTCGAAGGAAAAAGAGTACAACTCTCACCTTGAAATTAAGCATTGTAGATCTTAAGTTGGCACATACACTCTTTTATGTCAACTGTTTGAATATTGATACTTGAATGAGTCCACCATGACCATCAATTGAACAATAAGTAGAATATCGATGATGTCACTGCTTGCAAATTGCAAGGGCGGGGCCAGACTTCCGACGCAGGGGGGTCACATTATTGTCGACGTAGATATGTCGAGAAGAGGACGATCAGGTGAGAAGGGGGCAGTCTTCACTATCACTAGTTAATAAAACCAATGTTTCTATCAATGGAGGGAGAGATGGATAGAAACTGGATGAAAAGGAGGGATAGATTGTGTTGGTCCCGGTTTAACAAGACGGAACACACGTAGAAGGGGGGGTGGGGGGGGAGGGGGTTGAATATGTGTGTTAGAAGTTTTTTAACTTCTTTTTCAAGCTAGTCTCAGAGTATGCAAAGTGAGCAGCTTGAAACTTAAGACCAAAGCTAAATCTAGATCTACAGTCAAGCTTTCCAGAGATCGAAGCGAGAGCTTGATCTCTAGATTTGCTTACTTGCCCGAATGTGGAATTTAGTGAGCTAAATCTTTACTAAGTGTTTAAAAAACCCAGTTTAAAGTTGTTTATGTGCTTGTGCAAAATGATATAATCAAAGCGAGTAAAACTTAAATGAAAAAAGTAAGGGGGAGAGAGACATACTACGCGGGATTTATAGTGGTTCGGAGATTAACAACTCCTACGTCCACTTTGTTCCAACTCTAGGAACAAATTCTCTTCACTCAAGAATCCACAGAGATCAAACACAGGTTCTCTGGAAACCTAACAAGGATCGAGCTTCACACTATCGAGGAAAGTCCAAGCTTGGATCGACACTAACTACAACCTTTAATCGAGCCTTTCGCAATCGATGAGAGCGAAGACTTGGATCTGTTTACATCACAATAACACAACACTAACACGACAAAACACACTCGACTAAACAAGGGTTTTGGGTAGGGTTTGTGTAAGACACACTCTAACTCGAAGAATCCTTTACAGTTTGAAGTAAAGGCTAGGATTCTTCTTCTAATCTAGGCTTTGGATATGTATATGAGCCTAAGATCTAGAGTGGAGCAAGGATGCAGAAACGCAAGCTTTGATGAGGCTAAAGCTTGGAACACTTCTTGAAGAACTCGTGAAAGAAAGATTTTGAAATCGCAAGAACTTGCAGTTTTGAGAGCTGAAAAATCCGGAGAAGTGTTGAAGTGTTGTTGTTTCTGCTTGGTAGGTGGCTTTGTCTCTCCTTGCTCGACAATACGACGGCTCTGACTTGCAGCTTTTCAGGAGGGCAGTTTGTCTTCTTTCCCGAAATAGCTTCATTCCAAGTTCATCAGTAACTAATCTCCGACAATACTGTAGCTGCCGCCTGCCGTTGTCTTGGAGTCAACTTTCTCTTCCAATCCTTGAGAGCAACGTGGAGATCTGCATTTAATGGCGGCTGATCTTCACTTAACTGAGTTCAAACTTGAGTTTGAACAATGATGGTAGTTGAGTTGTCTCTTTCTCGCTTGGCAGGGATGTCACTTCGTTTTGAAGGATTGCCAAGTCTGGGTCTTCTCGCTTCAGCTCTTGAGTAGACTCGCTTAAACTTTAAAACACACTCAAGCGAGTGGCCTTCTCGCTTCACTGAAACCTGCAATCTAGACCTGAAGCGACTAAAATAAAATAAGCTTTCCTAACATTGTAAGCTCGAAAAATATTATCCTATAACACTAATCAAGTAGGGTCGCTTGGGAATATGATTTACAAAGAGGGTTTTGGGATCGAATCAAAAATACATTAAATAAATTTTATTAAGTGTCCCAATTAGGCCCTCCCTTAACAAGTGAATCCTTAACAATTCCCAACAATTTCCCCCTTTTTGATGATGCCAAAACACAACCTCTTCAGGATTGCAAGCTTGGATTCCAGCCTCCAGCTCACACGTCTCGATCTCTTCAGCATTAACAAGAACATAACCACTCCTCATCAAGCAGAGTTGAATCTTGATGTTATCATCAACCAAGGTTTTGGTTTGTTCCTTGAGTTGCTCTTGTTCGGCTTTCTTGGAAGCTTCAGCTTCTGCC
Organism: Thymus mandschuricus; assembly: GCA_029379335.1. Taxonomy (NCBI): domain Eukaryota; kingdom Viridiplantae; phylum Streptophyta; class Magnoliopsida; order Lamiales; family Lamiaceae; genus Thymus; species Thymus mandschuricus. The sequence goes on along the minus strand of CM057081.1, from coordinate 13,151,212 downwards.
TCTCTCAGCTTTGCATCTTCTCTTCTCTTCGTTTCCCTCTCCATTTTGCTTGCTCTCTCATTGAGTGATTCTTTCACTTTCTGGCGCTTTGAAGGCTCGAATTTCTCGATAGAGCGAGAGCTTCGCTTGGAGGATTGCTGAGTAGGCTTTTCTTGGGCTGGCACGGCTTGGATAGGTTCTGCTTCATGAATTTCCACCACTGCACTTTGAAGCTTGTGGGTTGAAGTCTCTTCTCGAGTCTCTTCCTGGGGAATTGACTCGCTCAACGCAACGCTCGTGACAGCGGCGGAGGATGAAGCCACTAGCTTCTTTGTTGGCTAGGCAGATGGAGGAACTGCGGAGGATGATGAAGTGCCTGCAGTCAAACGAAGGGCTCCGCTTGGAAGGGGTCTGTTTCCCCCCTTTTTGGCATCATCGCCAGAGATTTTGTTGATTACTTCCTGCACGGCCAATGGAGGGATAAAATCGCACTTCCTTTTGATGGCACTGCGGAGACACGAGGGCTCGTCCGTCATCAGTTTTACAACATCTATCGTCTGCTTGGCAAGCGACTCTTCCTCATTGATCATAAGCATGGCAGTCCGCTTTGCCACGTCATCAACCAAGACAAAAGCTTGTCGTTCGCGCTCCTCAATCGCTTGCTCGCGCTCCTCCACAACTTTGATGGCAGCTTCCATGGCCATTTCCTTCTCTTCCACCGCCTTGGTGCGAGACTCCAGCTCGGCCGAAACTTCGTCAGAAAGAGATTTCTTGATTTCCTGCAATTTAAGGTCAGATAAATTACTGGCACTCGCAAGCTCAGCTTCGAGAGTTGTCAATTGAGCTTCCTTCTCTGCAAGCTCAGTGGCTCGGGTGGTAAGGGCTTGCTTGCTCTTTTATCATCAACTCAGCTCCCTTGAGTGAGACTTCCTTCCCTTCTAGCCTTCTGCTATTTAGTTCACTCTTAGCCTTTTCATAAGACTTCTTCAGTGTCTCAAGCTCTCCCTCCAGCTTGAGCTTTGCGGTATGATTGCGATTAGATTCTCCAGAAAGCTTGATGAATGCATTGTCTTTCTTATCCTGAAGCTTCTGTCTCTTCTCTTTTTCTACCTTGAAATCCTCTTTGTGCTTTTTAATTAGAGAAGCCATTTCAGCTTGTTTGTTCGTCAAGTCCTTCTCAGATTCTGGAAGCTTGAGATTCACTGCCTCAAACTCCTTCTCTACTTCATCAACTCGAGCCTTAAGCTCACTTTCTCTCTTTTCGCCATCGCTTCTGAGCTCTGCAAGCTCCTCTTCGTGCTTTGTTTCTCTTCGTTGGCTTTATCCACGGACTTGCTGAGATCCTCAAGATCTGCTGAGAGCTTTGCTACCATGCCCTCGTACTTATTTTTCAAGGCAAGCTCAAAATCTGTGAGTTTCCTTTCTGGCATAATGGAGTCGGGATATACTTTCTGTACGATCGCATCGAGCAGCTCGAGGTACTTGGCTTTGTTGATAAGTTTTTTGAAGCCGTCAACTCCGATGAAATCAAGCTGCTTTCCCTATTCCTCAGCTACAACGCTTTCTCCAAAAGCTTTGATGAGGGAGAAGACTTTGTAGTACTCTGTCCCTCTATATGAAACGTATGTGAGGAAGTCAGCTGCTCGCTTTACGGCTTCCTCAGACATGGGTACTGAAGCGTATCGCTTTTTGACTTTTCCACGGATTTCTCCCACTCCTCGTGGAAGATGTCGAGGGCTTCAGCTTGAGTTGTTTGAGATTTTATGGGGGTGGTTCCATGGGCTTTTTGTGATGGATTTTCGGCTTGGTGGGAAGCGGAGGGAATATTCGGGATGATTGGTTCAGTTGTGTGAGAGGGTGAGGGGCTTCGTTCAAACGGTGGCCGATTTGAAGTTTGAAGGAATGGGGGAGTAGGAATGAAGGTTTCTGTAGTGAGTGGGGGAGTGGCTTCAGAATCGTCTTCTTCCACGTCATAAAAAATGACCTTTCTTTTTGTACGGGAGGTGGTGGATTAAGTGGGATTGGGTTGGGGCTGCTCGACTTCATCACCTTCAGCTGACGCAGCTTCTTCGCCTTCTGGAGTTTGAAGCTCTGTTATTGATAAGGTGTTCGAAAGGGAAGCTTCCTTCTCGTTTGAACTTGGTGCTTTTTGCACTCGCTTGGCTTTCTTTGCGGGAGGGGGAGAGGTAACTTTTTTCTTTCCCTTACCGGCCTTCTCCTTCTGCACGGTACGAACTCCTGGATGTACAACGACGTCGATAATCCCTTTATCTATGATGGGATTCCTCCTCACCAGATCGAAGAAGACGGTCTTCTTCTGGTAACTTTGAGAATCGGGCCACACCCGGCCTGGGAAGAGCTTCTCGAGAGTGAAGGAAAGCTTCCCAAGAATGCGAAGCTTGCTCTTGAGCACGATCTGATTGGGGTTCTTCTTGTCCGTCTTGAAATCCCTGGCCGCTTCCTGTATCAACTGGATAAACCAGTTCTGCCAGTTGAATTTGAGCCCGGTCAAGCTGTCAACAATGGCGGTGATCGCTTTGATCTTCGTATCCATGTGTTGGGAATTGTTAAGAACGACATGTTAAGGGGGAACCTATAAGGGACACTTCATTGTTTTGATTTGATCCCAAAACCCAAAGCGTTCTGTTCCTAAGCGACCCATTTTGATGTAGATAATAGGTTAGAATTTTTCTAAGCATACTTTGTTAGGATGGCTCTTTATTTTGCTTAGAGTATAGACTTCAAAATGTTCAAGTGAAGGCCACTCGCTTGAGTGTGTTTTCCAAGCGAAACAAAGTCTAGCGAGCTGAAGTGAAGCGTGCCGAAGAATAGCGTAGCGAAGCGTGCGCTACAGTAGATTCAAAGTGAGTCTGCCAAAGCGAAGCGAAGCGAGCACTACAGTAGATTCAAAGTGAGTCTGCCAAAGCGAAGCGAAAGCTACCGCTACAGTGTAAAGTCTAAGTGAGTCAACTCTGGTCAGCACTTCCCAAAGCAGTCACTAGGGAACTTTACTTCCCAAGCGACTCACTACAGAATGACTACGAAGTGACTCAAATAAAGCGGACGCTACAACTTCAAAGCATAGCGAGCCTCTACCTACCAGAAAGCGACAACACTATTCCCGCTCCGATTTTGAACTCCAGTCAACTGGAGATCTTCGCATTAATTGCGAGATCTCCACGTGTTGATTGCGGAGAGGAGCAGCGGAGTTGACTGCCAGGCCGACAAGGGCGCCGCAACAGTACTGGCTCGCTCCAGTTACTGTTAATATTGGATCTTAGCCAAATTCGGCAAAGAGCCAAAACTGCGCGTCTGAAAAGCAGCCAGCCTGTGCAAGTACTGTCGAGAGGAGGAGGGACAAAGCCACCAACCAAGCAACGGATCTCGGCATCCCTCCGCCTATAAATAGTGAAGGATGAAGACGAAGAGATCGAAGTAGAACACTTCCTGAGCATTCGAGCGCCTACTGCAAACAAACACTCCCAGCCTTAGTGCATTCTTCGAGTCTTTGTTTCCAAGTGTTCTCCGAGTTCCAGTTTCATCGGAACTCGTCTTCACAACCTTCACACTTAGAGTCTAAGCCCATTCCATATCCAAGCTTAGAAGTAGAGCTCTACCCATCTTTACACTCATTGTAAAGAGTTCTTCATAGTGTGTCGTCGTAAACCAAAAACCCTAATCTGTTGTTAGGTTTTTGTGTTAGTCGTCGTTAGGTTGTTTCGATCCAAGGCCCTACTTTCATCGATTGTAGAAGCCTCGATCATAGAGTCTAGATCCAAGCTTACACTTACATCGTTTGTGTGAAGCTCGATCGAAGCTAGGCTGTAAGAAGAGCCCGCAATCTCCCTGTCGTCGGACTGAAGCGAGTGAAGCTTCCAGTCCAGTTTAGGTTTTTGGTGTGAACCCGGAATCACCCAGCATCTGTCAGATCCAAGCGAGTGAAGCTCGATCTCGACTAGGTTTTTGAAGGACCCATAACCTTCAAGTTATTGAGTGAAGAGAACAGTTGCCGTGTGCAACAAAGTGGACGTAGGAGCGTTATCTCCTAACCACTATAAACCCTGTGTCGTATCTCTCTAACCCTAAACTCCTTACTTTGTTTATTCATTGCATATTGCATCTAAACAAACATAATCTGGAACTTTTAAATACTTAGGAAAGATAATAGCTCACCGAATTCCGCACAAGAGTAAAGTCTCACTCTTGATCAAGCTCTAAGCTTAGGTCAAGAGATTCTTGATTGCTTTAGATCTAGCTCTCGGCTAGGTCTTAGTATTTCTACGAGCACCTTACTTCATACTCTGAGTTAAGGAATTTGAAGTTGAAAAACTTCAAAATATGTATTCACCCCCCCCTCTACGTATTTTTCCTATAACAAACCGGGACCAACAAGTGGTATCAGAGCAGCGGTTCTTTCGAGCCTCTGCTTTGCATATCCGAAGCGAGTCCCCACTCGCTTCACGTTGTCTCACTGAACCGGATCCTACTTTCTAAGTGCATCAAAACCTCACCCACGCATACTGCATATACTACTGACTGTTTGCCATGTCTACATACAATGCTTCTAGTCTTCCACAATTTTCCATTGAAGGCTATGAGATCTAGAGCTTCCGAGTCGAGAGCTTCCTGTGCTCCATCCATGACCGGATGTGGGAGATCATTGAAGATGGGCCGATCGAAATCAAGAAGGCTGTCTCTGAGAACGTCCCAGCTGCTGAAGGTCGGGCTGCCTATGTTCGACAAACATACGTGGAGAAGGAAAAGGACGACTACAATGCCAATGACTACAAAGTTGCCAACCTCGACAAGATCGCACGCCACACGATGCAGAGCACCGTGTCGGATGCCTATCTACCACGAATCAGGAAGTGTGCGACAGCAAAAGAAATGTGGGAAACCCTAGCTCTCATTTCTCAAGGCACAGACAAAATCACAGAAAACAAGCTCGCCGTACAGATGCGGGAGTTTGAAAGCTTGATAATGAAGTTAGGAGAATCCATCGACGCCTTCGAGCTGAGAGTTACCAACATCACTGCAACTCTCAACTCACTTGGGAAGGAACTCACAGACAAGGAAGTGAACCTGAAGATAGTTCGAGCCCTCACAAGGAAATGGCAGACTATGAAGGAACTGTACCTAGCTACCAAGGATCTATCAAAGCTCACACCGGAGAATCTGTTCTCCGAACTCAAAGCTCATGAATTCGATCTGAATCGAATGAACCTCGACGAAGAGGATGAAGCTCCCACGACGTCAAAAGGCGTAGCGTTCAAAGCTGCTGAAGGACCAAGCGAACAGTCGCTAGCCAAGATGACGAGGGAAGAGTTAGAAGAACATGTTGCTTTCTTATCTAAGAACTTCAACAAAATGAACTCTCGAGTGGGCAAATACAAAAGATTCTACAAGCAGTACAAAGGGAGGAGCACTGATGCTCGAGAAGGAAAAGGGAAGAGAGAAGAGATGACCAAGCCGATCTCAAGGGACATGATGGAAGTGGAATGCTACCACTGCCACAAGATGGGCCACTACAAATCCGATTGTCCGAAGCTGAGTGCGAAGGAGCGAGAGGAACTGAAAGCAAAGAGGGATGCTCCAAGGCGAGCGCTTGTAGTGAGTGAGATGCCGGTCGCTTCAACTGAAGATCCATCAAGCGGCTCAGATGCATTCACAGATCCCAACTCCAGTGATGGTGAGGATCTTGGACTCATGGCGTTCACCGACGAGGAAACAGGAGAGGTATTCATCTATCCCTCACCTAGTTCAATTACACTCGCACACACTCACCAAGAGGAATCTAATTCCTCGACATGGAGTGAGTTGCTTGACAAGCACATCAAATTGTCAAGCGACCACGAGATGTTGAAACAAGCTTTGTCTCAAAGCGAGAATGAGAACCGAAAGCTAGCCACTGAGCTTGACCAAGTCAAACTTAACCTAAGGGCTATGACTAGTAAGTTCGAGGATCTCTTCGCTAGACATCAAAGCTTGGAAGGAAGGTATGAAACCCAATCCGCTCTAGTTGCCAACTTGAACAAAGCTTCATACGCTAGGCAGGCACTAGAGAGCTCGCTTCTACCTTTTGGTAAAAAGGGAGGACTCGGATATGAGGGTGGACCTTCCAAGCCTACTGTCTTTGTTGGTGCTTCAAACACGACACCATCAGTCACTTTGGAAGTGCCCAATGCATCCAAAGCGACCACCAACAAGGATAAAGGCCAAGTGGCTGAGAACCCTAAGAAGAAGCCAATGAAGATGTCTATATCTTCAAGGGCTGAAACTAAGGGCAAGCAAAATTCAACTGTTCCTAGCACTCACAATGCTAAGTCTTACCAATCCAAAGGTAAAGGGAAACAAGTTGAAACTTCTAAGTCTCAAGCCAAGACACAAGAGACAAAGGATCTCCCTTTCAAGAAAAGGAGTAATGTCTACGTGTCACGTTATCTGGACTGGAGATGGTCCAACCGGACTAACGTTGAGGGGGAAGAATTTGAAGCACCAAAGAGGCCGCTTCAAACTTCTAAGGTTACTCAAGCGAGTCGGGTTCAAAACCTAATTGGACCGCTTCGAGGAAACCTAGCGAGCCGCTTCGACAGACTGTAAAACCAAAGTCAGTCTCTAAGCCTGTAGCTAATCCGAAGCGAGTCGCTTCAGGATATAAGCATAAAGGTAAGAGCATAGGTATGCCTCAAGCGAGCCGCTACCCCTCTTGCACACACTGCTGCACGTGTGAAGCTGCCTCAAGGCAGAAGTCACAGTTTTCGAAGGTTGAGAAGCCCAAAGCACAAGCTACCTCTCAAAAGAGAGTGAAGCAAGTGTGGGTACCTAAGGGAACTAACCTGCAAGGACCCAAACTGATTTGGGTACCAAAATCTGTCTAATTGCAGGTGAGCACCGTGGATCCCATGCCAAGTGAAGGTCATCAAATCCGGTACTTGGAGAGTGGATGTTCAAGACACATGACCGGCATGAGAGCTCTACTTCATGACTACATTGAGAAGAAGGGTCCACACGTTACTTTTGGTGATAACTCTCGAGGAAGCACCAAAGGGTACGGCGCACTGAAAGTTGGAAAGCTCACAATTGAAGAAGTCTCCTACGTGGAAGGACTTAAGCACAATTTGCTATCCATCTCACAATTCTGTGACAAGGGGATACAAGGTGGAATTTATTTCCAACAAGTGCATTGTGAAGAGCAAGCTCACCTCCCAGATCGTGCTCACTGGAATTAGACAAAGGAATGTCTACATAGCACAATGGGACAGCTGCAAAGAGGAGACGTGCTTAGGTGCAAGGAGTGCTACTGTTGGTCCCGGTTTGTTAATAGGGGAAATACATAGAGGGGGGGGGGGGGGGGGTGAATACGTATTTCAAGTTTTTCAACTTTTTCCCTTTAACTCAGAGTGACAAGTAAAGAGCTCGCTTGACACTTAAGACCTAGCTGAAGCTAGATCTACAGTATGTAGCTTGCCTGCTTGACCGAAGTAAGGACTTGATCAAGAGGGAGTCTTTACTCGTGTATGCGGAAATTCGGTGAGCTAAAATCTTTCCTAAGTAATTTAAAGAATTCAAGTTCGTTTGTTTAGATGCACGTGCAATGGATAATCAAATACAGTAAAGAGATTAAGGTTAGAGAGATACGACACAGAGATTTATAGTGGTTCGGAGATAAAACTCCTACGTCCACTTGTTGCGCGACGACAACTGTTCTCTTCACTCAAGAACTTGAAGGTTACGGGTCCTTCAAAAACCTTGGTCGAGATCGGGCTTCACTCGCCTGGATCAAACGACAGACGTAGTGATTACGGGTTCACTACACAAACCGAGACAAGACTGGATGCTTCACTTGCTTCAGTCAAACACAGACAGGGAGATTACGGGCTCTTCTTACAGCCTAGCTTCGATCGAGCTTCACACAAACGATGTAGGTGCAAGCTTGGATCTAAACTCTATGATCGAGGCTTCTTCAATCGATGAAAGAAGAGCCTTGGATCGGGACAACCCAACGACGACTCAAAAACCTAACAAACAGAGTTTAGGGTTTTTGGTAGACGAACACACTATGAAGAGCTCTTTACAGTGGATGCAAAGTAGGCTAGAGCTCTCCTTCTAAGCTTGGATATTTGAAGTGGGCTTAGACTCTAAGTGTGAAGGTTGTGAAGACGAGTTCCGATGAACTGGAAACTCGGAGAACACTTGGAAACAAAGACTCGAAGATTGCTCAAAGGCTTGGGAGTGTTTGTTTGCTGTATGCGCTCGAATGCTCAAGTAGTGTTCTACTTCTCTTCGTCTTCATCCTTCACTATTTATAGGCGGAGGGTTGGCTGAGATCCGTTGCTTGGTTGGTGGCCTTGTCCTTCCTCCTTTCGACAGTACTTGCACAGGCTGGCTGCTTTTCAGACGCGCAGATTTGGATTTTTGCCGGAAATGGCTAAGTTCCAATTTCAACAGTAACTGGAGCGACCTAGTACTGTTACGGCGCCTTGTCGGCCTGGCATTCAACTCCTCTGCTCCTCTCCGCGTTCGACACGTGGAGATCTCGTAATAAATGCGGAGATCTCCAGTTGACTGGAGCTCAAATTCGGAGCGGGAATTGTGCTGTCGCTTTCTGGTAGGTAGTGGCTCGCTTCGCTTTGAAGTTGTAGCATCCGCTTTAGTTGAGTCACTTCGTAGTCATTCTGTAGTGAGTCGCTTTGGGAAACAAAGTTCCCTAGTGACTGCTTTGGAAATTGCTGACTAGAGTTGACTAGCTTTGACTTTACACTGTAGCGCTCGCTTCGCTTCGCTTTGGTAGACTCACTTTGAATCTACTGTAGCGCTCGCTTCGCTACACTGTTCTTCGGCACGCTTCACTTCAGCTTGCTAGACTTGCTTCGCTTCTAAAAACACTCTCAAGCGAGTGGCCTTCACTTGAACTTTTGAAGCCTATAATCTAAGCAAAATAAAGAGCCATCCTAACAGAGTAGGCTTAGAAAAATTCTAACCTATTAACTACATCAAAATGGGTCGCTTGGGAACAGAACGCTTTGGGGTTTTGGGATCAAATCAAAACAATAGAATATCCCTTATAGGTTCCCCCTTAACATGTTGTTCTTAACAATTCCCAACAGCTACAGAAATATGATGGATATGGCACCGACGCTTGAACCATCTCAACTTCAAAGCCATAAATCGCTTAGCTCGAAAAGGTCTGGTGCAAGGCATACCAAATGAAGTCTTTATCAAAGATCATCCATATCCGTGGAAGGAACTTCAAGATGATGCCAAAACCCAAAGACTTAAGATTATCGAAATCTAGTCTCTCTAACCGTGGAAGGAACTTCAAGCGACTGCTTCCTTTGCAGCTTCGTTTGAGTTAATTTTTAAGTTCCTTTTCCCTTTTTTTTTTTCGGTTAAATTTTGTTTGAGTTTGTAGCATAAGGATAAAATATCCACAAAGCTGATAAATAACACAAGAGGGACAGAAAGTAAATCGGATAGATTGATGAACATCAGTTCTCAAAAACAAGAAGCTTGAAACTCAAGGGTTTCCTGCAGCTTCTTCCTTGTTATCCTGCTTCTCCTCCGTCACCTCCACTTCCTTCTCTTCTTCCTCAGCCTCCAAGTCCTTCGCAACAATCTCTTCTGGGACAGTGTATGCATTGAAGACCTTTACTTCCAAAGTACCAACAGTGTGGAAGGAATGGCATCGAAAATTTCTTCATTTGTGATGCTGCGATCAGGAATCCTGCCTGGAAGGAATGGCATCGAAAATTTCTTCATTTCAGGCACCTTCACGATAAGGGATTTGGGCTCTGCAAGCTCAGCCATGGTGAAGATTTTCCTCCACATTTTCTCATCATATGCGCAGAGGAAGTTGCTGAGAGCACTCATCCGGGAGCACTCATCCTGCAGTGGCACTACTCCCCAGAAGTAGTAGGCTTTGATGAAGAGTTCCTTGTAAAATAGCCACTGGTCGCGGAGATCTCTTGGAATGAAGTCCTCAATCTCCCTCGCGTCAGGATGCTCATTCCTTCTGACTGCCAACTCTTCCTCTGACCTGCTGGCTAGTTCCTTCATCACGGCATGGAATTTGGCGCTAGTCTCCGTGCTCCAAATCGGACGCTTCTCATTGAGATGTTTCCGAATGTGATCTTGTTCCTCCTTGAGAGGGTAACGTCCGGAGCCGACCATTTCCTTCCCGGTCACGTCGCATGCATCGATAATAGCTTGGGTTTCGCATGCGTCGGACTCGTCAGGCATGAAGGGAACGTAGGCACTTCGGCAGATGGCGGATTGGATGAGTTTCACTTCACTGAAGTGTTCCTCGATCCGGCCATCAATGACCTGCAGTCTCTTGGCCCTTATCTTCTTCTCCTTTTCCTCCTTCTCCTTCCACTCTTCTCCTCTCTTCCTTCTCTTTTCCTGCTTCTCCGTTCTTGAAGCGACTGCTTGTTTGACCATTTGGCGCTTGGCCGCGGGGTCATCTGTTTTTGATTCTGGTGCAGCTCGCTTCAGAGTTTCCTTTGGTGGTGGGGGAGGCGGCATGTCCTTCTTTAAAGTGCTTGAAGGGATGCTTGTAGATGAAGCGGCTCCTACAGTCGATGTAGCGAGCGCGGCAGCTGAAGCGGGTGCGGCGGCTGAAGCGGGCGCTTTGGAACCTGAAGCACCTGCAAGTGTTAGTCTTGTCAGATCAAATTGGCGCTCCATCTCCCGAGCCATGGCCTCGTCCGCCTCCACTTGCTTCCGCCTTTCCTCCTTGGTTAGCACCGTCACTGGAGGATGTCGAGCGATAGAAGAGGCAAGCACTTTTTCTTGAATCGGCCTCCTGGGCTCCTCGGGCTTCTTCATCAGCTCCTCCTCCATGAGCTTTTCTTTGCCCTTCATTATACTCAGAGCCCTCGCTTCATCATCTAACATCTCCTCCACATCTCCAGCACCACTGCCTCCCTCCAGCATCATCTCCACTCCCACAATTCCACTTCCTCCTGCACCTCCAACTTCTCCTTCTTTCACTTGTCCTTCCCCCTTTTTGGCATCATCATTGCCAGGGGTTAGGGTGCTTGTTTTTCCAGAGATGGATTGGCTAAGCTCCTCGAACTTGTTGAACAAGGCATGGAGCATCTTTTCAGCACGGGTAGCGAAGATGTGTTCCTCGGATAGCACCAATTCTGCTTTCTTAGCGCTAATCTCCTCGAGCAAGTATTCGCACTGCTTCTCCCTTTCAACGACTGACGCCATTAACCTCTCCAATGGCTCCACCCTTCTGAAGCGAGCGCCCAGCTCCGCTTCAACTTGCCTCCTCAGATCCTTCTTCTCCTCTTGCAGGTAGAAATACCAGAATTCCTGGGCCGCTTGAAGTTATGCCTGCATTGTTTCAAGGCTCCTCTCTCTCTGATTTAGAGAGAGATGGAATTCGGCACCTGCAGCAACCTTTTCAGTGTACGCTTCTCCCAGTTCCTTGACCTTCTACAGTAGGATGGACAATTTAGCAGTTTGAAGGTCAAGAGCCTGTGCACTCTTCCTTCGACTCTCCAGTTCTTTCTTGTCAATCTAACTTTCTTGTTTGAGCTCCTTCATCTCATTTCTGAGAGAGTCAAGGGTTTTCTTAGTGCTAAGCAACTCACTTCCTTTCCTTATCACCTCCTCATCTCTCTTCTCTACGGCCTCCTTCAGCTTCTTTACCTCTTTCTCCAACTCCTTCTTCTCTTTGCTAATTGTAACAAGTTTGCCATTGACCTCCCTTAAGCGGCTCCTTTCTGCATCAAGCGAGCCCTTAAGTTCGGTAATTATTTTCGAGTGGTCACCCACCAGCTTCACCTGCGCCTCCAGCGCCTTCTCCTTCTCTTCCAGTAATCCTTCCTTTTCCTCCACCTTTGCCTCCAGTTCCCCCTTTTTCTTGTCAAAGTCTTCACGAAGACTCTTGACCTCCTCTATCCTCTTCTCCATCTCTATCTCCTTTCTGGTGATCAAGCTTTGCAGACATGAGATCTCCGCTTCCTTAACCTCCACCCCCTCCGCATGATCTCTGATCAGCTTCTTCTCGCGTGTAGTTGGCTCTCGCTTGGGGATCACAGCATCTGGATATTCCAGTTTTATTTTATCATCCAGCTTGTCCCAGAAGCTGGTCCCATCGAGGAAGTTGTGGAAGCCGTCCACGCCAATGAAGTTGAGCAGCTTGGCCTCCAGCTCGATCAGCTCATTCTTTTTGAAGGCCTGCATCAGCTTGTACACCTTGTAGTACTCCGTTCCGCGGTACGTAATGTACGTCAGGAAGTCGACTGTCTGGGTGTAGAACACGTCGGTCCACGGAACGTTGGAGTACCGGAGGTTGATGGTCTCTGCAGCTTGCTCTCGATCCTTGACGTAGCGATCGATGGCCTGCATTTTTGCAGAGATAGCAGGGGGTACGAATTGTGGGATGATTGTGAGTTCTCCGGTGGTTTGGGCGGTATCGGCTGTAGCTGCCGATGTCGAGGGAGATTGGGAAGGTGATGAAGTTTCAGGGGTTTCGGATATTTGGATGGCTTCAGTGGGTGGTGGTTGTGTTTGCTGGGTTTGGATGGGTTTAAAGATGGTGTATGCTTCGACTGGGTCGACATGGAGTAGGGGGATTTCGGGTATCTGAAATGAAGAACCAGTTTCTTCTTCATGTAGGGATAGGGGTGATTTTTGGGATTGGTGTTGGGCAGTGGAAGATGTTTGGGTTTCTGGTAGTGGCTGGGTTTGAGTTTGAAGTGTTTGGGTTTGGACTAGGGGTTGGGGAGTTTGGATTTTGATGGGTGAGGATTGGTGTTGAGTCACTTCAACGTCCTCAAGCGGCTTCTCCACCGCCTCGCTTTCTTGGACGAGTGAAATGACTCGCTTCATCTTCTTTTTGCCTCGCTTGGGCGCGGCTCGCTTCCCGGGTGAAGTGACCTGCCTAGCTTGGCTCACTTCAGCTTGCCTTTCGGCAACTGGTCTTGCTACGGGCACTTCAATCTCGAGAAGTCCCAAATCGATGAGAACCTTGGTCTTTCTCCACTTGTTATAAAAGATAGATTGTTTGTTGTATACAGCCGTGTCGGATTCCAGCCATACTTTGTTGGGGTAGCACTCTTCCAAGGCAACAGATAGCCTGGAGAAAAACTTCAGCTTCCCCTTGCGGAGAATCTGATCGGTGCTTCCTTTCACGAATGCAAAATCATCAGCGGCTTCGTGAATTTGATTGAGAAACCAACCATGCCAGTTGAATCTGGTTCCGGTTAGGCTGTCCACGATAACTGCGGTGGCGATCAGCTTCGCTTCAGAGAGAGTGTCTAGGGTTCCGATGTAGCATGCGACGCTCTTTGAGAAGAGCTCGCAGATATGATTGAAGGGGCCTTCAGGCTTGAACGGATACTGGCCTCCTTGAAATTTGGATCTGCTCCATCGGCTGCGAATCGGCCATATTGAACTCCGGCCGAAAGTCCCAATTCCAATAGAGAGTCTCCTCCCTCTCTCGGCAAGTTGAACGCACCGATGAGTTCGCTCATATCCACCTCCACCGGCTTTATGGTCTGTGGATCTGTGAACGAAGATGTATTTTGCTCCTTTTTCAAGTTTAGCAGGAGCTCACCCACCGCCTTGGCCAGAATTTTCTTTGGAATGGCCGTCACGAACTTCCATAGACCGGCCGTGTTCACGGCTCTACGGAAGAATCCGTTCTCTTCTACGACGACAGGGTCGAGATGGGGCTCAACATTGATGTGCTTGTCAACTTTCGTGAGAAACTCCTCCATCGTCTCAGTCTTCTGCTTCTTTCCCATGGTGTAAAAGGAGAGATTTTGAACGGAGTTTTAACGACGAAAAGGTTGAGACTCGTGAGTTGCAGAAGTTGCAGATCTAAAACACGAGAATGGCAATTTTTGAAGGCTGTGAAAGATTCTGCAGTTCAGCGACATCCCATATATATAGAATTAGGTCTTGGCTGACGTGGCAGGGGCAAGACAGTAAAATCGACGAAGATCCTGTAGGTAGGCGGCGGACGTGCGGTGATGGGTCTGATGTGTCCGGCGTCACCACAGTAAAAGTGAACCGCCACTTGCTCGGCGTCTGCACGTGGCCTGCTGTGATTGGTTTGTCTTATACGGCGTCGATCCAACGGCTACAAGTCTGGGACTGTTGGGATTCGACGGTTGGATCTCCTTCGATTTTTCCCACTTCGAATTCAAAGTGAAACTCACGCGCCCGTTATTTTCGCCAGTATGTGAACCTGCATTAAATGCTTGGCAGAAAGTGAAATTTGCACTCGAGTGCAGACAACTCATACTCGCTTCGTACCCGCTCGCTTCGAGTTGGCCCGCTAGGCCTTGACTCGCTTGAGAGGCACTCGCTTGAGTGACTGTTCCGCACTCGCTTGCGATGGCTAGCTTTGAGTGGCGTGGCACTCGCTTGGCCATCTGAAGCGACTGGAATAAGAAATTGAATTTCTTTGCTTAATTTTAAAATGTCTCTGACTTACATACTTCGAGGATAAACAAGAGTGTTTTCCTCTTTGTAATTGTGTCAGATTCATTTCATGTTTTCCACATAGTGAGTGAAGGTTTCTGGCACGCTTCAGCTCACTTAGTGTACTTAAAAATTGAAACGCTTACCAGTCAATCTCACTTCGTAGGAGATTGATACCACTAGTTGAAGATATCATTTGATTTGGACTTCAAGTTGTTGAATCCACTTGTTGATGAATTCATTTGTTGATATCACCTGTTGAGTACAACTCTACATGATGGATACTTCATCTTCTTGGCATTCATCTTCATGGCATTCATCTTCCTCTACGAATTAGAGAGTCCTCCATCGAAGTGAATGGGGGAGGAAATGAATATAGTACACAAGCTTACTACAACCCAGAGGGGAGCTTCACGTAAGTGTACATATTCACGACGAATGGGGGATGAGTACAAGTCCTTATCTCAGAGCAGAAATGGACAGGATGACAATGAGAATACTCTGACAAGACAATATCGTATTTTACGCAGAAGCATGTCACCAGCCCTGCAACCTTTTGTAGAAAAAGGTAAACCTTCAAGCTTCCTCCTACTGGCTGCAGAATGAACTTGCAATTGACTAGCTTTGACCCAAGTTAGGGCAAATTGAAGCGATGCAAAATTCAAAGTGGGGGAGGAATGGATAGACATCCGGCAGCTCAACTCAATGAAGAGTGAGTAGAGAATGAACATTTATCCACGATGAAGGAGATGAGAAGACTTGCTCCTCTTCGGCGGAAAGATGGGAAGAGGACACAAGGTCTAGGTGCCAGCCCTGCCTAAGCTTTCACCATTTTTACGTGGGAAGGCCCGATACAAGACCCCACAACCGTTACTAGAAACGGCACTTGCGAGTGTTTATACCCACTCGCTAGGAATCCTAGGCTAGTTAGCAGCTTTCCTTGCTCGCTTTGGAAGTAGCCTGCTCCGAGAGCAAACAAAAGTTCCCCCTTAACCAATGGCTTAACAATTCCTGTAAGCGGGTAGGCAACGTCTTCCAACACTCCACCTTACTTCTCCTTCTTCAAGCGAGTGAGATTTTGAAGTGACTCGCTTGAGTCGGTGAAGATCCGAAGCGAGTGACGCTACGAAAAACTAGCGACCACTCCTTCGTGCATCCTGGATCTAGCACTCTTCACCAGGGTCTAATAACCCTAATTCCATGCATAGCTGATTGAAGTGAGACTCAGCTAGAGGCTTGGTGAGGATATCTGCTAGCTGGAGATCGGTATGGATTTTCTCGAGCTTGATATCCTTCTTCTCGACATGATCACGAATGAAGTGATGTCGGATTTCCACGTGCTTGCATCTGGTGTGAAGCACTGGATTTTGAGAGATGCAGATTGCGCTGTTGTTGTCGCAGAATATAGGAATTTCATTTGCTTCAACATTGTAGTCCTTCAACTGCTGACGAAGCCATAGAATTTGAGAACAGCAGCTTCCAGCGGCCATATATTTGGCTTCAGTCGTTGAAGTATTTACACTCGTCTGCTTCTTCGAAAACCATGAGATCAGCTTGCTTCCCAAGAACTGACAAGTGCCCGAAGTTAACTTCCTATCAATTCGGCATCCTCCATAGTCAGTGTCTGAATATCCAGTGAGCTCCAAATTGTCCTCCGTTGGATACCACAGCCCCATATTGACAGTGCCCTTCAAATATCGAAGAATACTCTTGGCAGCTTCAAGATGGCTGTGCTTGGGGTTGCTTTGGAAGCGAGCACAGACTCCAACTGCAAAAGCTATATCTGGCCTACTTGCAGTGAGATATAGAAGGGATCCGATCAAGGCTCGGTAGTCTGTAACATCCACAGACTTCCCATCTATGTCTGGCTCCATCTTCCAGTTCGTGTTCATTGGAATCTTCACAGCTTTGGCATGCTGAACACCGAACTTGGCAAGCATATCTCGAGTATACTTAGCTTGATTGATGAAGATTCCATCATCCTGCTGCTTCACTTGAAGACCTAGAAAGCAGCTCATCAAGCCAATCATCGACATCTCATATTTGGTCTTCATAAGCTCTCCAAACTTCTCGCTAAGCGACTGGTTTGGTGATCCAAATATGATGTCATCCACGTAGATCTGAACCCATAGCATATCATCTCCATGATTGATGGTGAATAGGGTTCGATCTATCTTTCCTTTGTGGAAACCATTATCCACTAGGAATTGAGAAAGGGTATCATACCAAGCTCTGGGAGCTTGCTTTAATCCATATAGGGCTTTCTTCAATCGATACACCTTATCTCCTTGCTCGAAACCCGGTGGCTGCTCCACATACACTTCTTCCTTCAATTCACCGTTGAGGAACGCGCTCTTCACATCCATCAAATAGACTTTGAATTTCTTGGCCGCTGCATAGGCTAGAAATAGTCTGATCGCTTCAAGTCGTGCCACAGGAGCGAAGGTCTCATCGAAGTTGATTCCTTCCTCTTGGCAGTAGCCCTTGGCGACGAGTCGCGCCTTGTTCCTCACAACGTTGTGATCCTCGTCCGTCTTGTTCTTGAACACCCACTTGGTGTCAATCACATGCTGAAATTTGGGACGATCCACGATATACCAAACGTCGTTTCTGGTGAACTGGTTCAGCTCTTCCTGCATGGCGATCACCCAATTTGAATCGGCTAGGGCTTCCTCCACGCATGACGGCTCGATGTTTGAGAGAAAGCAACTGAACATGGCACTTTCTCCAAACACTTGACTTCTGGTCACTACACCCTTGGATGGATCTCCAATGATTTGACTTGGTGAGTGATTCTTGAGCCATGCACGCTTGGATCCATCAGCTTCATCTTCATCTTCTTCCTTGTCGCTCGCTTCACCATCTGAAGCGACTAGATTGGGTGTTTGGCCAGCACTCGCTTCAGGAATCTTGGGGGCAACTTCATCTTTTCCTGGGACAATTGGCTCGCTTGAGTTCTTGATCTCTTCATCATCCTCAAGCATGTCCCATGTTAATGAATTGAAGGGTTCCTCGCTTGTCTTTCCTTCTTTAGATTGAACCTGTTCCTGTGGAAGACTCAAAGAAGACTCATCAAATACGACATGGGGTGATTCCTCCACGATTAGGGTTTTACAGTTGAACACCCTATAAGCTTTGCTTGATGTAGAATATCCTAAGAATATTCCTTCATCAGCTTTGCTTTCAAAGGCTTTCAACTGTGACTTCCCATTGTTATGGATGAAGACCCTACAACCAAAAATATGGAAATAAGAAATGTTCGGAATTCTCCCTGTCCATATTTCATATGGTGTTTTGTCGTGTCGTTTGCAGAGAAGCGTTCTATTCTGCGTGTAGCATGCTGTATTGGCAGCTTCAGCCCAATACTTCATCGGAGGCTTCGAGTCTGCAATCATGGTTCGAACGACTTCTTTGATGATTCGATTTCTTCTTTCAACAACTCCATTCTGCTGAGGTGTGCGTGCTGAGGAAGTCTGATGTGCTATGCCATGCTCCGTGCAGTAAGCTTCAATGGTAGAGTTCAAGAACTCTGTGCCTTTGTCGGAGCGGATGGTTACAATAGCTTGATTCTTCTCCACAGCCAATCGCTTGAGCAGTTGTGGCAGCTTGGTCAGTTTCTCCTTCTTGCTGAAGAGAAATACAACCCAAGTGTAGCGAGAGAAGTCGTCGACTACAACTAGAGTGTACTTCCTTCCATTCACACTAACTGGAGTGACTGGACCAAACAGATCCATGTGAAGCAGCTCGAGCACTCGCTTTGATGAAGCTTCTTCGAGACTGGCGAAGTGCTTCTTCGTCTGCTTCCCTCGTTGGCATGGTGAGCATGGATGGTCTTTGATGAAGACTTCATTTGGTATGCCTTGCACCAAACCCTTTCGAGCTAAACGGTTTATGGCTTTGAAGTTGAGATGATTCAAGCGTCTGTGCCACAGCCAACCCATTTCTGTAGCACTCCTTGCTACTAAGCACGTCTCCTCTTTGCAGCTGTCCCATTGTGCTATATAGACGTTCCTTTGCCTAACTCCAGTGAGCACAATCTGGGATGTGAGCTTGCTCTTCACTATGCACTTGTTGGAAATGAATTCCACCTTGTATCCCTTGTCACAGAA
This sequence comes from Thymus mandschuricus, assembly GCA_029379335.1. Classification (NCBI taxonomy): domain Eukaryota; kingdom Viridiplantae; phylum Streptophyta; class Magnoliopsida; order Lamiales; family Lamiaceae; genus Thymus; species Thymus mandschuricus. Next base: position 13,132,679 of record CM057081.1, on the reverse strand, counting down.
TTGTGAAATGGATAACAAGTTGTGCTTAAGTCCTTCCACGTAGGAGACTTCTTCAATTGTGAGCTTTCCAACTTTCAGTGCGCCGTACCCTTTGGTGCTTCCTCGAGAGTTATCACCAAATGTAACTTGTGGACCCTTCTTCTCTATATAGTCGTGAAGTAGAGCTCTCATGCCGGTCATGTGTCTTGAACATCCACTGTCCAAGTACCATACTTGTTGACCCTCACTTGGCATGGGATCCACGGCGCTCACCTGCAATTAGACAGATTTTGGTACCCAAATCAGTTTGGGTCCTTGCAGGTTAGTTCCCTTAGGTACCCACACTTGCTTCACTCTCTTTTGAGATGAAGCTTGTGTCTTGGGCTTCTCGACCTTCGAAAACTTGGTGTACTGCTTAGAAGCAGCTTCACACGTGCAACCGTGTATGCAAGAGGGGTAGCGGCTCGCTTGAGACATACCCATGCTCTTTCCCTTTGGCTTGTATCCTGAAGCGACTCGCTTTGGATTAGCTACGGGCTTAGAGACTGACTTAGGTTTTACAATCTATCGAAGCGGCTCGCTAGGTTTTCTCGAAGCGGTCCAACTAGGGTTTTGACCCCGACTCGCTTGAGTAACCTTGGGACTTCGAAGCGGCCTTTTTGGTGCTTCGAATTCTTCCCCCTCAACGTTAGTCCGGTTGGACCATCTCCAGACCGGATAACGTGACACATAGACATTACTCCTTTTCTTAAAAGGGAGATCCTTTGTCTCTCGTGTCTTGGCTTGAGGCTTAGGAGCTACAACTGGTTTCCCTTTACCTTTGGATTGGTAAGCTTTAGCATTGTAAGTGCTAGGGACAGTTGGTCTTTGCTTGCCCATAGTTTCGGCCCTTGAAGATATAGACATCTTCATTGGCTTCTTCTTAGGGTTCTCAGCCATCTGGCCTTTATCTTTGTTGGTGGTCGCTTTGGATGCAGTGGGCATTTCCAAAGTGACTGATGGTGTTGTGTTTGAAGCACCAACAAAGACAGTAGGCTTGGAAGGTCCACCCTCATATCCGAGTCCTCCCTTTCTACCAAAAGGTAGAAGTGAGCTCTCTAGTGCCTGCCTAGCATATGAAGCTTTGTTCAAGTTGGCAACTAGTGCGGATTGGGTTTCATACCTTCCTTCCAAGCTTTGATGTCTAGCGAAGAGATCCTCGAACTTACTAGTCATAGCCCTTAGATTAAGTTTGACTTGGTCAAGCTCAGTGGCTAGCTTTCGGTTCTCCTTCTCGCTTTGAGACATAGCTTGCTTCAACACTTCGTGGTCGCTTGACAGTTTAATGTGCTTGTCAAGCAACTCACTCCATGTCGAGGAATTTGCTTCCTCTTGGTGAGTGTGTGCGAGTGTAATTGAACTAGGTGAGGGATAGATGAATACCTCTCCAGTCTCTTCGTCGGTGAGCGCCATGAGTCCAAGATCCTCTCCCTCACTGGAGTTGGGATCTGTGAATGCATCCGAGTCGCTAGCGATTTCTTCAGTTGAAGCGACCGGCATTTCACTTGCTACGAGCGCTCGCCTTGGAGCATCCCTTTTTGCTCTCAGTTCCTCTCGCTCCTTTGCACTCAGCTTCGGGTAATCAGATTTGTAGTGACCCATCTTGTGGCAATGGTAACATTCCACTTCCATCATGTCACTTGAGATCGGCTTGGTCGTCTCTTCTCTCTTTCCTTTTCCTTCTCGAGCATCAGTGCTCTTCCCTTTGTATTGCTTGTAGAATCTTTTGTATTTGCCCACTCGAGAGTTCATTTTGTTGAAGTTCTTGGACAAGAACGCAATGTGTTCTTCCAACTCTTCCCTCGTCATCTTGGCTAGCGACTGGTCACTTGGCCCTTCAGCAGCTTTGAAAGCTACACCCTTTGATGTCGTGGGAGCTTCATCCTCTTCGTCGAGGTTCATACGATTCAGATCGAATTCGTGAGCTTTGAGTTCGGAGAACAGAATCTCCGGTATGAGCTTTGATAGGTCCTTGGTAGCGAGGTACAGCTCCTTCATAGTCTGCCATTTCCTGGTGAGGGCTCGAACTATCTTCAGTTTCACTTCCTTGTCTGTGAGTTCCTTCCCAAGTGAGTTGAGAGTTGCAGTGATGTTGGTAACTCTTAGCTCGAAGGCGTCGATGGATTCTCCTGGCTTCATTATCAGGCTTTCAAACTCCCGCATTTGTACGGCGAGCTTGTTTTCTTTGATTTTGTCTGTGCCTTGAGAAATGAGGGCTAGGGTTTCCCACATTTCTTTTGCAGTCGCGCACTTCCTTATCCTTGGTAGATAAGCGTCCGACACGGTGCTCTGCATCGTGTGGCGTGCGATCTTGTCGAGGTTGGCGACTTTGAAGTCATTTGGAGTATACTCATCCTTATCCTTCTCCACGTAGTGTTGTCGAACATGGGCTGGACGACCTTCAGCGGCTGGAACATTCACAGATATGGCTTTCTTGATCTCGATTGGTCCATCTTCAATGACCTCCCACATCCGGTCGTGGATGGAGCATAGGAAGCTTAAGACTCGGAAGCTCCTTCAATGGAAAACTGTGGAAGACTAGAAGCATTCATGGTAAACAGTTAGTAGCAATGCAGTATGCGTGGGTGGGGTTTTGATGCACTTAGGAAATAGGATCCGGTTCAGTGAGACAACGTGAAGCGAGTGGGGACTCGCTTCGGATATGCAAAGCAGAGGCTCGAAAGAACCGCTGCTCTGATACAACTTGTTGGTCCCGGTTTGTTAATAGGGGAAATACGTAGAGGGGGGGGGGGGGGGGGGGTGAATACGTATTTCAAGTTTTTCAACTTTTTCCCTTTAACTCAGAGTGACAAGTAAAGAGCTCGCTTGACACTTAAGACCTAGCTGAAGCTAGATCTACAGTATGTAGCTTGCCTGCTTGACCGAAGTAAGGACTTGATCAAGAGGGAGTCTTTACTCGTGTATGCGGAAATTCGGTGAGCTAAAATCTTTCCTAAGTAATTTAAAGAATTCAAGTTTGTTTGTTTAGATGCACGTGCAATGGATAATCAAATACAGTAAAGAGAATAAGGTTAGAGAGATACGACACAGAGATTTATAGTGGTTCGGAGATAAAACTCCTACGTCCACTTGTTGCGCGACGGCAACTGTTCTCTTCACTCAAGAACTTGAAGGTTACGGGTCCTTCAAAAACCTTGGTCGAGATCGGGCTTCACTCGCCTGGATCAAACGACAGACGTAGTGATTACGGGTTCACTACACAAACCTAGACAAGACTGGAAGCTTCACTTGCTTCAGTCAAACACAGACAGGGAGATTACGGGCTCTCCTTACAGCCTAGCTTCGATCGAGCTTCACACAAACGATGTAGGTGCAAGCTTGGATCTAAACTCTATGATCGAGGCTTCTTCAATCGATGAAAGAAGAGCCTTGGATCGGGACAACCTAACGACGACTCAAAAACCTAACAAACAGAGTTTAGGGTTTTTGGTAGACGAACACACTATGAAGAGCTCTTTACAGTGGATGCAAAGTAGGCTAGAGCTCTCCTTCTAAGCTTGGATATTTGAAGTGGGCTTAGACTCTAAGTGTGAAGGTTGTGAAGACGAGTTCCGATGAATTGGAAACTCGGAGAACACTTGGAAACAAAGACTCGAAGATTGCTCAAAGGCTTGGGAGTGTTTGTTTGCTGTATGCGCTCGAATGCTCAAGTAGTGTTCTACTTCTCTTAGTCCTCATCCTTCACTATTTATAGGCAGAGGGTTGGCTGAGATCCGTTGCTTGGTTGGTGGCCTTGTCCCTCCTCCTTTTGACAGTACTTGCACAGGCTGGCTGCTTTTCAGACGCGCAGATTTGGATTTTTGCCGGAAATGGCTAAGTTCCAATTTTCACAGTAACTGGAGCGACCCAGTACTGTTACGGCGTCTTGTCGGCCTGGCAGTCAACTCCTCTGCTCCTCTCCGCGTTCGACACGTGGAGATCTCGTAATAAATGCGGAGATCTCCAGTTGACTGGAGCTCAAATTCGGAGCGGGAATTGTGCTGTCGCTTTCTGGTAGGTAGTGGCTCGCTTCGCTTTGAAGTTGTAGCGTCCGCTTTAGTTGAGTCACTTCGTAGTCATTCTGTAGTGAGTCGCTTTGGGAAACAAAGTTCCCTAGTGACTGCTTTGGAAATTGCTGACTAGAGTTGACTAGCTTTGACTTTACACTGTAGCGCTCAATTCGCTTCGCTTTGGCAGACTCACTTTGAATCTACTGTAGCGCTCGCTTCGCTACACTGTTCTTCGGCACGCTTCACTTCAGCTTGCTAGACTTGCTTCGCTTCGAAAAACACACTCAAGCGAGTGGCCTTCACTTGAACTATTGAAGCCTATAATCTAAGCAAAATAAAGAGCCATCCTAACAGAGTAGGCTTAGAAAAATTCTAACCTATTAACTACATCAAAATGGGTCGCTTGGGAACAGAACGCTTTGGGGTTTTGGGATCAAATCAAAACAATAGAATATCCCTTATAGGTTCCCCCTTAACATGTTGTTCTTAACAATTCCCAACAGCTACAGAAATATGATGGATATGGCACCGACGCTTGAACCATCTCAACTTCAAAGCCATAAATCGCTTAGCTCGAAAAGGTCTGGTGCAAGGCATACCAAATGAAGTCTTTATCAAAGATCATCCATGCTCACCATGCCAACGAGGGAAGCAGACGAAGAAGCACTTCGCCAGTCTTGAAGAAGCTTCATCCAAGCGAGTGTTTGAGCTGCTTCATATGGATCTATTTGGTCCAGTCACTCCAGTTAGCGTGAATGGAGAAAGTACACTCTAGTTGTAGTCGACGACTTCTCTCGCTACACATGGGTTGTATTTCTCTTCAGCAAAAAGGAGACACTGACCAAGCTACCACAACTGCTCAAGCGATTGGCTGTGGAAAAGAACCAAGCGATTGTAACCATTCGCTCTGACAAAGGCACATAGTTCTTGAACTCTACCATTGAAGCTTACTGCACGAAGCATGGCATAGTGCATCAGACTTCTTCATGCACACCTCAGCAGAATGGAGTAGCTGAAAGAAGGAATCGAATCATCAAAGAAGCCGTTCGAACCATGATTGCAGACTCGAAGCTTCCGATGAAGTATTAGGCTGAAGCTGCCAATACTGCATGCTACACGCAGAATCGAACGCTTCTCTGCAAACAGCACGACAAAACACCATATGAAATATGGACAGGGAGAATTCCTAACATATCTTATTTCCATATTTTTGGTTGTAGGGTCTTCATCCATGACAATGGGAAGTCGCAACTGAAAGCCTTTGAAAGCAAAGCTGATGAAGGAATATTCTTAGGATATTCTACATCAAGCAAAGCTTACAGGGTGTTCAACTATAAAACCCTAATCGTGGAGGAATCACCCCATGTTGTATTTGATGAATCTTCTTTGAGTCTTCCACAGGAACATGTTCAATCTAAGGAAGGAAAGTCAAGCGAGGAACCCATCAGTTCATCAACTTGGGACATGCTTGAGGAGGATGAAGAAATCAAGGACTCAATAAGCGATCAGAATGTCCAAGGAAAAGATGAAGCTGCCCCCAAGACTCTTGAAGCGAGTGCTGGCCAAGCACCCAATCCAGTCGCTTCAGATGGTGAAGCGAGCGACAAGGAAGAAGATGAAGATGAAGCTGGCGGATCCAAGCGTGCAGGGCTCAAGGATCACTCACCAAGTCAAATCATTGGAGATCCATCCAAGGGTGCAGTGACCAGAAGTCAAGTGTTTGGAGAAAGTGCCATGTTCAGTTGCTTTCTCTCTAACATCGAGCCATCAAGCGCGGAGGAAGCCCTAGCTGATTCCAATTGGGTGATCGCCAATGTTCTAAAAAGCGCTAGGTGCTAGTCGGGCGGTAGAGGGGTGACTAGCGCCTAGGCGCTAGGCGGGAGCCAGGCGCCGCCTAGGCGGATTCGAACTATAATGTTTATTTTTACTATTCTTACAATATTGTTGCCAAATTTATAATAAATACACATACTATGACAATATGTTAGTTTCATGATTATAAATCCAAAATCATACATAGAGTAGCATAGTTTGCATAAACATAGATTAATTAACACATAAAGACTATTGATTAAGCTACAAGAGCGGCTCGTTGGGTATCGCATAGAGCCTAGACGGATTACTTATTAGTCGGGCGGCGAGGTACTGACTAGCGACTAGGCGCCGCCTAGGCGGACCTAGGCGGTGTCTTTTAGAACACTGGTGATCGCCATGCAAGAAGAGCTGAATCAGTTCACCAGAAACGACGTATGGTACCTCGTGGATCGTCCCAAATTCCAGCATGTTATTGGCACCAAGTGGGTGTTCAAGAACAAGACGGACGAGGACCACAACGTTGTGAGGAACAAGGCGCGAGTCGTTGCTAAGGGCTACTGCCAAGAGGAAGGAATCGACTTTGACGAGACCTTCGCTCCAGTGGCACGGCTTGAAGCGATCAGACTATTTCTAGCCTATGCAGCGGCCAAGAAATTCAAAGTCTATCAGATGGATGTGAAGAGCGCGTTCCTCAACGGTGAATTGAAGGAAGAAGTGTATGTGGAGCAGCCACCGGGTTTCGAGCAAGGAGATAAGGTGCATCGCTTGAAGAAAGCCCTATATGGGTTGAAGCAAGCTCCCAGAGCTTGGTATGATACCATATCCCAATTCCTAGCGGGTAACGTATTCCACAAAGGAAAGATAGATCGAACCCTATTCACCATCAACCATGGAGAGGATATGCTATGGGTTCAGATCTATGTGGACGACATCATATTTGGATCACCAAACCAGTCGCTTAGCGAGAAGTTTGGAGAGCTTATGAAGACCAAATATGAGATGTCAATGATTGGCTTGATGAGCTACTTTCTAGGTCTTCAAGTGAAGCAGCAGGATGACGGTATCTTCATCAATCAAGCTAAGTATACTCGAGATATGCTTGCCAAGTTCGGTGTTCAACATGCCAAAGCTGTGAAGATTCCCATGAACACCAACTGGAAGATGGAGCCAGACCTAGATGGGAAGTCTGTGGATGCTACAGACTACCGAGCTTTGATCGGATCCCTTCTATATCTCACTGCAAGTAGGCCTGATATAGCTTTTGCAGTTGGAGTATGTGCTCGCTTCCAAAGCAATCCCAAGCACAACCATCTTGAAGCTGCCAAGAGAATTCTTCGATATTTGAAGGGCACTGTCAATATGGGGCTGTGGTATCCAACGGAGGACAATTTGGAACTCACTGGATATTCAGATGCTGACTATGGAGGGTGCCGAATTGATAAGAAATCAACTTCGGGCACTTGTCAGTTCTTGGGAAGCAAGCTGATCTCATGGTTTTCGAAGAAGCAGACGAGTGTAGCTACTTCAACGACTGAAGCCGAATATATGGCCGCTGGGAGCTGCTGTTCTCAAATTCTATGGCTTCGTCAGCAGTTGAAGGACTACAATGTTGAAGCAAATGAAATTCCTATATTCTGCGACAACAACTGTGCGATCTGCATCTCGCAAAATCCAGTGCTTCACACCAGATGCAAGCACGTGGAAATCCGACATCACTTCATTCGTGATCATGTCGAGAAGAAGGAAATCAAGCTCGAGAAAATCCATACCGATCTCCAGCGAGCAGATATCCTCACCAAGCCTCTAGCTGAATCTCGTTTCAATCAGCTATGCATGGAATTAGGGTTGCTAGACCATGGTGAAGAGTGCTAGATTCAGGATGCACGAAGGAGTGGTCGCTAGTTCTTCTTAGCGTCACTCGCTTCGGACCTTCACCAACTCAAGCGAGTCACTTCAAAATTCCACTCGCTTGAAGAAGGAGAAATAAGGTGGAGAAAGGTGGAGTGTTGGAAGACGTTCCCTACCCGCTTACAGGAATAGTTAAGCCATTGGTTAAGGGGGAACTATTGTTTGCTCTCGGAGCAAGCTACTTCCAAAGCGAGCAAGGAAAGCTGCTACCTAGCCTAGGATTCCTAGCGAGTGGGTATAAACACTCGCAAGTCCGTTTCTAGTAACGGTTGTGGGGTCTTGTATCGGGCCTTCCCAGGTAAAAATGGTGAAAGCTTAGGCAGGGCTGGCAACTAGACCTTGTGTCCTCTTCCCATCTTTCCGCCGAAGAGGAGCAAGTCTTCTCATCTCCTTCATCGTGGATAAACATCCATTTCTTACTCACTCTGCATTGAGTTGAGCTGCCGGATGTCTATTCATTCCTCCCCCTCTTTGAATCTTGCATCGCTTCAATTAACCCTAGCTTGGGTCAAGCGAGTCGATTGCAAGTTCATTCTGTAGCTTGTAGGAGGAAGCTTGAAGGTTTACCTTTTTCTTCAAAAGGTTGCAGGGGCTGGTGACATGCTTCTGCGTAAAATACGAGATTGTCTTGTCAGAGCATTCTCATTGTCATCCTGTCCATTTCTGCTCTGAGATAAGGACTTGTACTCATCCCCCATTCGTCGTAAATATGTACACTTACGTGAAGCTCCCCTCTGGGTTGTAGTAAGCTTGTGTGGAATATTCATTCTCTCCCCCATTCACTTTGATGTAGGACTCTCTAATTCATAGAGAAAGATGAATGCCATGAAGAAGAATGCCAAGAAGATGAGGAAATCAACAAACGCATTCATCAACAAGTGGTACTCAACAAAGGTGGCCTAGTGGATTCATCAAAGTGGTGTCCAAATGCACAGAATGAAGTCTTCAATAAGTGGTATCAATCTCCTACGAAGTGAGATTGACTGGTAAGTGTTTCAATTTTAAGTACACTAAGTGAGCTGAAGCGTGCTAGAAACCTTCACTCACTATGTGGAAAATATGAAATGAATCTGACACAAATACAAAGAGGAAAACACTCTTGTTTATCCTCGAAGTATGTAAGTCAGAAACATTTTAAATTAAGCAAAGAAATATAATTTCTTATTCCAGTCGCTTCAGATGGCCAAGCGAGTACTACGTCACTCCAAGCGAGCCATCGCAAGCGAGTGCGGAACAGTCACTCAAGCGAGTGCCTCTCAAAGCGAGTAAAGGCCAAGCGGCCCAACTCGAAGTGAGCGGGTACAAAGCGAGTATGAGCTGTCTGCACTCGAGTGCAATTTTACCTTTTTACTTTGCATTTAATGCAGGTTCACGTACTGGCGACAATTTCTGGCGCGTGGTCTACACTTTGAATTCGAAGCGGGAAAAGACGGAGAAGATCCAGCCGTCGAATCTTAATAGTCCCCGATTTGTAGCCGTTGGATCTTCGCCGTATAAGCCAAATGAATCACAGCAGGCCACGTGGAGACGACGTGCAAGTTGGCGGTTCACTTTTACTGTGATGACGTCGGACACATCAGATCCATCACCGCTCGTCCGCCGCCTACCTACAGGATCTTCGCCGATTTTACTGTCTTGCCCCTGCCACGTCAGCCAAACCCTACCTCTATATAAGGGTGGAGTTGCAGACTGAGAAAATTTTCACAACTCTCAATATTTGCCATTCTTGTGCAAAAACTGAAACTCTCTGTAACTCACGAGTCTTAAAATTCCCAGTTTTTCGTCGTTAAATCTCCATTCAAATTTCTCATATTTCACCATGGGAAAGAAGCAAAACACTGAGACAATGGAGCAGTTTCTCACCGAAGTCGACAAACACATCAACGTCGAGCCCCATCTCGACCCAGTCGTCATCGAGGAAGATGGTTTCTTCCGTAGGGCCGTGATCACGGCCGGGCTATGGAAGTTTGTGACGGCGGTGCCGTCAAAGATTTTGGCCAAGGCGGTGGGAGAGCTTCTTCTGAATCTGGGGAAGGAGCAAAACACATCCTCATTCACTGATCCACAGACCAGAAAGCCGGTGGAGGTGGATTTGAGCGAGCTCATCGGCGTGTTCGATTTGCCGAAGGAAGGTGGAAACTCCTTGTTGGAGATGGGGTTTTCCGCTGAAATCGAATATGCTCGGTTTGCCACCAAGAACGCAGAACCAAATTTCAAGGAAGCCAGTATCTGTTCAAATCTGAAGGCCCCTTTCAACCACATCTGCGAGCTCTATTCGAAGTGCGTAGCATGCTACGTCGGAACCCTGGACACTCTCTCAGAATCGAAGCTGTTCGCCACAACCGTTATCGTCGAAAGCCTCACCGGAACCAGATTAAACTGGCATGGTTGGTTTCTCAACCAAATTCACGAAGCCGCTGAAGATTTTGCGTTCGTGAAGGGAAGCGCTGATCAGATTCTCCGCAAGGGGAAGCTGAAATTCTTCTCCAGACTGTCTGTTGCTTTGGAGGAACGCTACCCCAACAAAGTATGGCCGGAATCCGACGTGGCTGTCTACAACAAGCAATCTGTGTTCTATGACAAGTGGAGGAAGAACAAGATTCCTATCGATTTGGGACTTCTAGCTGTAGAAGTGCCCATTGCAGTGCCAGTTGCCGAAAGGCAAGCTGAAGCGAGCCAAGCAAAGCGAGTCGCTTCACCCGGGAAGCGAGCTGCGCTGAAGCGAGGCAAGAAGAAGAAAACGAAGCTAGTCGCTTCGTTAGTTAAACCAAGCGAGGCTGAGGAGCAGCCGCTTGAAGAGACTGAAGCTGCCCAACCCCAGCCTTCACAAATCCAAACCCAAACCCAGCCATCACCAGAAACCAAAACCTCATCAACAGCCCAACCTCATACCCAAAAATCCCCCCTCTCCCCTCTTGAAGAAGAATCAGCTTCTTCATCCAAATCCCTACTGTCCCACTTCTCAGCACAGATCCATCTGTAGCATACACCACTTTCCAAACCCAGCAAACACAGCTAGCTACAGAACCCATCCAAATAACTGAAACCACTGAAGCCTCATCATCCTCCCTATCCCCCTCGACATCGGCAGCCACAGCCGATACCGCCCAAACTGCCGGTGAACTCTCAATCATCCCACCATTCGTACCTCCCGCTGTCACTGCAGAAATGCAGGATAGGATCCCAATCAAGTCAGTCGATAAATCTTGAAATGAGATATTGCCAAACCAAGGCTCAATCCAATTAAGTCCGTAGAGTCTACCCATTTCGCCATATCCCCCTTCTTTTTGTCTTTTGTTTTGAGATTAAGATTTTATTCGCCCATCCGAACCGTCCAATGAAGAATAAGAGGAGAGCAAAGTGCCAATTGCGCGCGAAGCGCATGCGGAACGGAGAAAAAGAAGTGTGGAGGAGAAGCAGCCGAGCTCATTCCCTTCGCTTCCTGAGCCCAAAGCAGTGCAGTCTTTCCTCGCAATATGGAATGAGTAAAGAATCAAGATCAATGAACCCTGGAAACCTACTTTCTTTTCTGACAAAATCAACCAAGCCTAAGCGGTCATGACAACATCCAAAGGCCACCTTTGGATTCTTAAGTAGGGGGGCAAGGAGGAGCACGTAGGAATGCCGACCACTACATAAGCCACTAGTGGCTCAGAGAAAGCCATTGCGCAGAGGTTCAAAGCATTTAAGGTAGGGTATTTCTCTCAGTCTTAAAGGTCCGAAAGAGGAGAATCGCCGCTGCTTCATTTCGTATAGTGATAACGCTTTCTCTTTCTTAGCGCTCCGCCCCCCCAGTAAGGGGGACTCTGGTTGCGCGGCTCTAACTCCCACATGAGAAAAAAAAAGTAAAAGATCTTGAGAAGAAAATAATCCTACTTGTCCACTGTACATTGCTAACATTAGGAAATGAAATAATCGAGATGCTGGCAGTGATGGCTGCAGCTAGTTGGATTGCTGAGTTCTTCGGCGGCTTCCAATAATCAGGACCCTTCTCCATATTGCTATGGTATGAAACCATGTATAGGTCCTCTCTTAGAAGAACATCATTTATAAATGTACACGGCAGGGGTATATCTAGACCAGGATGTGATGAACATATCTTATTAACATAAGTATCCTTTAAGACATAAGAGAACTCATCCATTGAGAAACTAAAGAATCCAAACCAAAGATTGTTCGAAGGCATATTCCCCCACGGTTGATCAATAGCTACAGGTGCGAAGACAACTACTTCTTACGCTTTGTCTGACTCGGGGGCAGGGCAACAGAAAGAAAGATTAAGTAGGAATTCAAAAAGGGCATTTTTATTGAGAAAACTTTCATCTTGTTTGCATTTTCGAGCTTTTGCTGTTTCTAGGCGACTGCACTCCTCCGTGTTGGCTTCCTCACTCAAAGGTCTAAGCTCAGTTCATTAGAAAATCCAATACGCTTTAGGAAGGCCCAAGGGAATATCCTTATGAAGAAGAAGAACAAGGTAACCCACTTTTCTGTCTTTGGCTTTAACCGGAATGAAAAGGGAAAGGTATGTGCAGTTATAAAGTCAATGCCCTATTGATTTCTATTGAAAGACGGGAGCGTCTAGCCATTGAATAAGGCATTTAGCAGAACGGGAAGTAGGCTCAGTGATTCGTCGGAATTGTACCCTCTCATTGCTTCGGAGGGGCAAAGCGCCGGATATGAGATGTCTTCTATCAGTCAAAGCTTTGAAGTAAAACCAGTGATTGATTTCTCTTTTCTTTTTCTCCCCTCGGTAGGGGCTTTCCAATGTAACGGCAGGAATGGAACACCATACTTCCTATATAAAATAAATATCGTTTACTAATACTAATACTTGCATCGTCGGCCGGGGAAGGGGAGAGTGGCCGAGTGGTCAAAAGCGACAGACTGTAAATCTGTTGAAGTTTTTCTACGTAGGTTCGAATCCTGCCTCTCCCACTTCTTTGTTGTAGACTTCAGAGAAGAGAAAAGAGGCATTCGTCAGGTGCATGCACGGCAATTAGCTCTTTCTCAGGCTGACTTACGGAGGAGATTGGTACTACCGCCAACAGGAAGCATATACTCTGGGGTGGGTGCAGGTCGGTATATCAATACCGATTCGATCCGAGCTCTACTGGAGCTCTTTTTCTATTATTTGTTTCTGCCATATCCTTAATAGCAGGTTGGCTGCACTTACAACCGAAATGGAAACCGAGCGTTTCGTGGTTCAAAAATGCCGAATCTCGTCTGAATCATCATTTAGCTATTGCATTTATTTTTCTTGTTGCTGGTCATATGTATAGAACTAATTTCGGGATTGGACACAGTAAAAGAAAATATGATTACCTCGATAACCTCTGTGTTGTTTACGGAATCTAGTTCTTTTGGGGTTATAGTTGATGGTTGTTTCCAAATTCCATATCTAGATTTGAAATAGAAATATAAGACTCGAATTTTTCTATTGTTGTCTTGGATCCATGGATCATGCAACACTTTGAAACTTGCAGGCATAACAAAGCTATCCTACTATTACTATTGAGTCTACCACGCGAGAGCGCGAAAGGGTGCCACAAAGCCATCTATTGCAGCCTCTGAGAAAGGGTTCACGCCCTTAGTTAGATTGCAGTACAGCCTGCTTCTGCTTCCTTCGATCTGGTTTATCCATAGTTTGATCAGAAAAGGTCTTAGACTGCTATCTCTAGGCCTTAAGAAAGAAATCCTCTGGCAGCTAGAAAGTGGATATTTGGAAGGAGCTAACCGATCATAAGTTCCAGGTGAGAGATCGAGTGTGGTAAAAGTTTCCGAAGGAGAATGCATTCCGAAAAAACCTGCTACGGAACTACCGAGGAGGGGCAAAAATACCATAAGTAGATACATAATTTCGAGTGTGATCAGACAACAAAAAATCAGACAATGAAATGACTAAAGATTCAGATACTTGATTTTTAATAGCCATATACGAGCTGCCAATTCTAGTTCTCACCTTTGGCCCTACTAAGGCGATAAGGCAAGAAGGAAGGTTGTCCGCGTACCACTCCTGCGGTAATAGAATAAAAGTAAAAGAAAGAAAGAGACCGGAAGAGTGAGTTTATACAAGCAGGGAATCGATCTTTAAGTGAAGCCTGTGACGAGAAATCTTCCTTTAATGAGTCGTTAGCAGTGATCGAGATAATGTCAGTCGTTCGAAAGCCCCTTCCTCTACGCCCCCAAAACTCACTCTTTTTTCTCCTGTCTTCTTGCTTGACTTATGCAGCCTTGAAGCTCCCCCCATCATTAGATTACTAGTCTTCTTTAAAATATTCTGCTAGTCTCATATGTATGATCTTTCGGTACATTCTTCTTGGGCCGGAGGTTCAAAGCATTTAAGGGAGGGTATTTCTCTCAGTCTTAAAGGCCCGAAAGAGGAGAATCGCCTGCTAGTGCTAGATGCGCTGCTACGTCAAGGATCAAGAGCAAGCTGCAGAGACCATTGCCCTCAGCTACTCAAATGTTCCGTGGACCGACGAGTTCTTCACCCTGACCGTCGACTCCCTGACGTACATTACGTACCGCGGAACAGAGTACTACAAGATCTACAATTTCATGCAGGCCTTCAAGAAGGATGAATTGATCCAGCTGGAGGCCAAGCTGCTCAATTTTATTGGCGCAAACGGTTTCCATACCTTTCTTGATGGGACCAGCTTCTGGGACAAGTTGGATGCTAAGATAAAACAAACCTACCCAGATGCTGTGATTCCCAAGCGAGAGCCAACTCCCCAAGAGAAGCGACTGATCAGAGATCATATGGAGGATGTGGAGGTGAAGGACGCGGAGATCGCTAGTTTGCAAAGCGAAATAACCAGGAGAAGTGCTGAGATGGAGAAGAAGGCGGAGGAGGTCAATAGTCTTCGTGAAGACTTTGACAAAAAGAAGGGAGAACTGGAGGGAAAGGTGGAGGAGAAGGAAAGGTTGTTAGAGGAGAAGGAGAAGGCGTTGGAGGCGCAGGTGAAGCTGGTGGGAGACCAGACAAAAACCATCGCCGAACTCAAGGACTCGCTTGCGTTGGAAAGGAGTCGCTTGAGGGAGGTTAATGCCAAGCTAGTCACAGTTGGCAAAGAGAAAAAGAATTTGGAGAAGGAGGTAAAGGAGCTGAGGGAGGTAGTTGAGAAGAAGGATGGAGATTTGATAATGAAGGGGAGTGAGTTGCTCAGCACCAAGAAGACCCTCGACACTCTCAAAAATGAAATGAAGGATCTCAAGCAAGAGAATGAGATAGATAAGAAAGAGCTTGAGAGTCTAAGGAGGAGTGCGCAGGCCCTTGATCTGAAGAGTGCTGAATTGTCTATCCTACTCGAAAAGGTCAAGAGCCTGGGAGAAACTTACACCGAGAAGGTTGCTGCAGGTGCCGAATTTCATCTCTCTCTAAATCAGAGAGAGAGAAGCCTTGAAACAATGAAGGCAGAGCTTGAAGCGGCCCAAGAGTTCTGGTACTTCAATCTGCAGGAAGAGAAGAAGGAAATGAGGAATGAAGTTGAAGCGGAGCTGGAGGCTCGCTTCAAGTCGGTGGAGCCACTGGAGAGGTTGATGCTCTCAGTGAAGGAGAGGGAAAAGCAGTGTGAGTACCTGCTCGAGGAAATCAGTGTCAAAACTGCAGAGTTAGTTCTCTCCCAGGAGCATACCTTTGCTGGAAAGACCGAGCGGATGCTGCAGGCTGTTTTCAACGCAGTTAACTTCCTTCACTGTTGGGAACCCCTTGAAGTTTGATTTTGATGATGTTTATCGAAACCACACTTAGGCATATTTTCACTTGTTTAGGGTTAAGGCCGATAGATCGACCTGCTACCTGTTAGTGCAGGTCGATGCTCTCTAAAGTTTAAATGCAAGTTTGATCCACTCTGTAAGAGAAAGGTTGTTTATCGACCTGCCTCATTCGGATCGAGCTGGCATATCTAGCTGTCTATCGACCTTCCTTATCAAGCTTCCAGCCTGCCTTGACTTAGAAGATTTCATGAGCTGGATTGTCATACCAAGGTCGTTGATCCACCTTCATGGAGCAACACGACCTAATCCTTGCCACGTGGAATGCCAGCAAGGACGAATCTTCCCAACGGCTAGAAGTGAGTCATGCCCCAACGGCTAGTGCCACATCATCCTGACTCCAACGGCTAGTTTTTCAAAACTGCCTATATATGCTTCAAGCCATTATCGGATTCAAGCACGGGAAACTCAAGCTATCAACGCAAATACTCTGCCAAAATCTCTCTCAAAGCTCATATCCTTTCAAGTGTTCGAAATTCCATTAGTTTCCCAAACACTTGACGAAGAGAGATTTTAGACTCCGATAAAAGCCACAACGACGAAGCGTTCACTGCTGCTTGTCGTTAATTCAAACAACTTCTTCTCCGACTCGTTCGAAGTTAGAAAGTTAGTTTTGTGTTCTTCACCATTATAGAGTTAGTCAAGCTCTGTAAACGTGAAAGGTTGTTTGTACATTTTCTGTACGAAAGGTTGTAAGGGTCACGACCCAAAACTCGTGTCTAGATATATTCAAGTTAGAGTGTATTTAGAACTGATACTCAGTCAGTATAAATAAGAGAGAAGTTGGATCCGAAGGTAAAGGGATTCTCAGGTCGAGTCGACCTGACGTGGACGTAGGAGGGTTTCTCCGAACCACGCTAAATTGCGGTGTCTCTCTCTCTCCCTTTACTTATCGCTCTTTCAATATTTTATCTATCTGACGAGCATCAACCTGCATTTCATGAAACAACCTGCATTTGATTAACGACATTAGATTTTTCAAAGAGTAATCAACCTCCACCAACTTCCGCATAAGCACAGTTTGATAAATCAAGCTTGTTCCCAAACGAGCTTGATAGATCAATCTGCCTCTGATAGGATCGACCATGACAGTCGACCTTCTTATCGACCTGATTTTCAAAAACTTCAAAAACGGTCGGTATTGGTGTATTCCCCCCCCCCCCCCCCCCCATACACCAATTACTCTTTTCCGGGACCAACAAGTGGTATCAGAGCAGTGGTTCTTTTGACCGCTGCTTTGCATACTAAAAGTTTCTATCAACTTTTGGTCATTTTGAACCGATCCTTTTGAAAAGTCTTTTCATTCATTCATTTCATATTATTTGCAATGGAGGCTTCTCTTCTCAGGGTTTGTGAAGATTTCTCCATACAAGGCTATGAAGACTGGAGCTTCAGAATCAAGATGTGTCTCAAGGCACATCATGTCCTTATGTGGGAGATCATCGAAAATGGCCCCTCTCCCATTTATGCAGCGAAGATCATCGTTGAAGGAACATCCCCCGGGGAGGCCACATACGAGAAGATCCTCAAAAATCCTCGCGACTACACAACCGAGGAAAGGAAGGAGGCCACTCTCGATGATTACGCAAAGGGACTCATCTCTAGCACCGTAAAGGGCGTCTATCTTGCCAAGATCCGAAATCTTGAGACTGCCAAAGAGATGTCGGACACCCTCTGGTCCATCAGCCTGGGTTCAGAAGAAATGAAGGAGAACAAGCTGTCCATGGCGTGCAGCAAGTTCGATGACTTCAAGATGATTTCGGGTGAAACCATAGAAGCGATGAAGATTCGCTTCACCGAAATAATTCTCGAGATCGCTGCAATCAACCCTCTCAAATATACGCAGCTCGAGAAGAATCTTAAAGTGATGCGTGCCCTACCCGCAAACTGGCACGTATACACCGCCATGCATCCAGCTCGCTCCGACTTCAACTCCCTCACCACTGAAGATCTTTTCGACATTCTTGTCGGAAATGAATATGAGATGATCCGCATCCACGGGTCAGCACAGCCTTCCACCAGCAAGAAGGCCGATGAAAAGAATGACAAGGAGGTAGCCTTCAAGGCCGACTCAGCCTCTGTTGCTACCCCAAGCTGGATTGACGAATCCATCGTCAAAAAGTTTGAGAAAATGACTCTCGATTATGCACTCGCTGCTAGGAGAAATGAGAAGCTCCTAGGAAAAGTTGTCAAATACAAGAAATTCTACTGTGACAACAAGCGAAATTTCTCAAACCGCAACCACGACCGCCCTGACAAAAAGGGAGAAGGTAAACCCTCAACCTTCAATTCTTCTAACACACCCGAGGGTGGCTTTTTGTTGTGGCAGGCCGGGTCACTATAAGACCGATTGTCCTGATCTGACAAAGGCCGAGAGAGACGAGCTCCGTGCAAAGCGCGATAAGAAGCTCAAGGATCAACGAGCTGCCATGATCGCCGAAGAAACAAAGGAAGCTCACCTCTCAGACAGCTCGTCAAGTGATGACGAGGGTTACATCGCTTTCGACGAAAGTGATGATGAGGAATGTTTTGTTGGAGAACACCAACAAACCGAGGGATCTTCAAAGGCAGATCCTCAACCCATTTCACTTTCTTTTTCTGACGATGAATGTGCAGAAGAAGGTGAAGAACTATCCAAGGTTGTGTCTTGGGAAGAAATCAAGAAACAACTCGATGATTATGCCGATCTCGTGGATACACTCAAAGAGGTCGTTGAAGATAATGCTGAGCTGATGAACAAGAATGAAAATTACAAGCTAGCTTTAGAAGAAAAATCCACTCCCTATGATGAAGAAAACGAAAGGGAGATCGAAGTCCTAAAGTCAAAAATTGAAGAATTGACTTTACGTGTAAAGGAGTTCGATACCAGGGAGCTCGAAAAGGACGAGTCCCTCAAAACCAAAGATGCCGAAATTCACAGCCTTACATCAAAGTTGGCTGACTTGGTTATTCGACACGAACTCCTCGTGGAAAAAGAAGGAAAGCTTCAACTCACTTTGAGTCAGTTGAAGAAAAGCGGAAAGAAATTAGAAGAGGTCCAATCCATGCAACGCAATCCACGCGATCACTCTGGTATTGGATTTAGTGGAAAATCCAAGGAAAGCAAGGACAAAGACTGCGAGATCAAGTTCGTAAAGGCGCAGTCAAAATCAAAAAATTTCAGGAAAGCTCATCAAGCTCTCCCAGATAAGATGGTCAAGCTGAAGAATCCAGTTCGACAGCTCCAAGCCATCCTGTTAAAGCAACACAAGAAGGAACAGCCTGTTCCTCAAAAGAAAGTGAGTCGACCTGCCCAGCATCGTCGACCTGCCCCCACTCATCAAAAGCAGGCTGTTCATCAAGGGCGATACGAAGGCCAGTACTATCAAAGGCTGTATCACCCTCTTATCCTGATCAACAAGGGTGTTACTGCCACTATCCACCACAGTCAAACCTTCAAGACTGGCAGTATCAACCAGGTTTTCTTGAAGAACATTATCGTCAGCCTCGCCGCCCTCGCTCAAAGAAATCCAAGGCTCCCAAGCCCAAGACCGCCACTGCCTCGTCCTCAGCCTCGGATAGAAGCTGACCGGCGAAACAAATATGGGTCCCAAAGGCCGTTCCCGCAACCGATGTAGCACCCAGTCTCAAATGGGTTGCTAAGTTTAATTAATTGCAGGTCGGGAAGGCTCAAAGAAGGAGCCAAACAGCTCGTGGAGTTGTATGGATCATTGATAGTGGATGCTCCAAGCACATGACGTGTGACAAAACGCTACTATAAAATTATCAAGAACGAGACGGGCCACTTGTAACCTTTGGAGGAAACTCTAAGGGTCTCACTCGAGGCCAGGGCGATCTAAAAGTTGGAAAAACAACTATTTCTAATGTCTCGTATGTTGAAGGTCTTAATCATAACCTATTCTCTGTGTCGCAATTCTGCTCGAATGGTAAACGAGTAGAATTCACCACTAACAAATGTCTCGTGAGAAATGAGGAAGGAGAAATACTTCGTACCGGAATTTTGCAGGATAGACTCTACATAGTCCAATGGACTGATGGGTTAGAGACCTGCCTGATCACAAAGGCTGATTCCGAGACAAGCTGGTTATGGCACAAGAGGCTGAGTCACTTGAACTTCAAGGCCATCAACAAGCTCGCACGCAACAAACTGGTGAACGACCTGCCAGATCAAGTCTTCGATCGTGATCACATTTGCAAAGCCTGTCAAGCTGGAAAGCAAACAAGATCATCCTTTCCAAGTGTGACGGCACAAGCTTCAAATCGAATTCTTGAGCTTCTCCATCTCGACCTCTTTGGTCCAGTCACTCCCTTGAGTATAAACGGTAGAAAATACGCTCTCGTTATTATAGATGATTATTCTAGATTTACGTGGGTTATTTTCATGTACAAAAAGAAGGAGACTTTGGAGAAGCTACCCGCGTTGCTGAGCAAACTGTGCAATCAAAACGAGAAATCCATTATCTCCATTCGATCCGATCGAGGCACCGAATTTATCAATGTGATGATCGAAGAATATTGCACAAAGAGTGGAATTCATCATCAAACCTCAGCAGCTCGTACACCTCAACAAAATGGCGTAGTGGAACGCCGTAACAGGTCGCTGAAGGAAGCAGCTCGCACCATGTTGGATGAAACCAACCTTCCAAAGAAGTTTTGGGCAGAGGCCGTTAACACAACCTGCTATACCCAAAACAGGTCGATCATCACTACCCGACATGGAAAGACTCCTTACGAGCTGTGGAACAACAAGCTTCCCAGGTTAAAGTATTTTAAATCTTTTGGATGCTTGTGTTACATCCATAACAATGGGAAATCTCAATTAAAAACTTTTGATAGCAAGGCCGATCCAGGAGTATTTTTAGGATACTCGGAGGTTAGCAAAGCTTATAGAGTTTTTAATAAGAAAACCCTAGTTGTGGAGGTAACACCTCATGTTGTGTTTGATGAATATACCTGTCTGTACAGAGAGTTAAGTACAGGTCCAGATCATTCCGCTACTAACAGGTCGTCTAACTCCCCCATCGACGATCTGCTAGTGTGGACTCCAACTAATCTAGAGGAAGAGGATCAATCTGATCCAAAGGTCACACAGCAAGGGGGAAATGATGCAAGTGATGTTCCCACATCGAGCTGTAATACATCAGCCGGAATTAACCAGGCTGATCCCCCATTCTCAGTTCCCCAGACTGATGTTGTTAATGACATTACATCACAAATCGAGCAGCTCGATGAAGCAATGAAGCAGCTCGATACTCAGTCCAATCAGCAGCTTGATCAACAACCTGAGCAACAGCACATGCTCACTGATCAACCTTCAACTCACCCGGAGTTTGACGAACCTATTAATGAGCCCGATCCAATCATTTCAAACGAAGAAAGATCTCGACGTAGGCGATGGATCGATGATCATCCAAAAGAGCTCATTATTGGGAACCCAAACCTAAGAGTGCGGACAAGAAGAACGATTGGTGAAAGTGCGCTACTAAGCTGCTATCTCTCTCGTATAGAACCCAAAGATGCCATTGAAGCTCTTCGTGATGCTGACTGGATTGAAGCCATGCAAGAAGAACTCAATGAATTCAAAAGAAATGAAGTATGGTCTCTAGTTGATCGTCCTTATCATCAGGGCATCATTGGAGTCAAATGGGTCTACAAAAACAAGAGAGATGAATCTGGAGAAGTTGTCAGAAATAAAGCCCGATTGGTAGCGAAGGGTTACTGTCAACAAGAAGGAATCGATTATGATGAGACGTTTGCCCCAGTCGCAAGATTAGAAGCTATAAGGCTGTTTCTAGCTTATGCCGCTCATCAACGATTCAAAGTCTACCAAATGGATGTAAAAAGTGCGTTCCTCAATGGCGTTCTAGAAGAAGTCTATGTGGAACAGCCTCCAGGATTCGAGGAGGGCGATTCGAGCAAAGTCTACAAACTACACAAGGCCATCTACGGACTTAAGCAAGCTCCTCGAGCTTGGTATGAGATGCTATCATCCTTTCTCATCGAATCTGGATTCAAGCGTGGTTCAGTCAACAAAACGCTATTCGCTATCAAAGTGAATGAACATATCCTTTTAGTACAAATTTATGTTGATGACATTATTTTTGGATCTAAATCTCCCATTTTATGCGAAAAATTTGGTAACCTCATGACAGACAAATATAAAATGTCTATGATGGGGGAAATGAATTTCTTTCTAGGGTGCAGGTCAAGCAGTCCGATGAAGGAATCTTCATTAGCCAAACAAAGTACGCACACGAGCTGGTCGATAAGTTTGGTGTCAAAGACAGCAAGCCCGTCAAAATTCCAATGCTCTCTGGTGGGAAGATCGACCCGGATCCAGAAGGAAAACTTGCCAACATAACACAGTACAGGGGTATAATTGGTTCATTACTTTATCTAACTGCGAGTCGACCTGATATCACTTTTGCAGTTGGAGTGTGTGCTCGATATCAAGCTAATCCGAAGGAATCTCACTTGGAAGCAGCAAAGAAAATTCTTCGATACATCAAAGGAACCACAAACTTAGGTCTTTGGTATCCTTGTGATGATAATTTGCAGCTTACAGGTTATTCAGATTCTGATCATGCAGGGTGCAAGCTCGACAGGAAATCTACCTCGGGTACTTGCCAATTTCTCGGAAACAAGCTGATATCATGGTTTTCAAAGAAACAAACTTCAGTAGCCACCTCCACCACAGAGGCCGAGTATATGGCCGCAGGGAGTTGTTGTGCACAAATCTTGTGGCTCAAACAACAACTCAAAGATTATGAAGTTGAAGTCAGTGAAGTGCCCATATTGTGTGACAGTTCGAGTGCTATCGCCATTACTCAAAATCCAGTTCTTCATACAAGATGCAAACACGTGGATATACGTCATCACTTTATTCGTGATCACGTGGAAAAGAAGAACGTGGTATTGAGAAGATACACACTGATATTCAACGGGCTGATATCCTAACCAAACCACTAGCCGAAGAAAGATTCAAAATGATGTGTGGAAAGTTAGGGTTATTAAATGTTGATTCAACAGGCCGTTCGTGAGCCAACAGGCCGTCACAATTTGAACAGGCCGTTTCTCTCAACACGCCGTCATCCTTTCAACATGTCGATAGTCAAATGACAGATCCTTCCCTATCAACAGGTCGTCGACTAATCAACAGATCGACCTGTGTTCCTCAAATTGAGGGGGAACACTTGCCCAAGTGATCCATCATTTGAGGGGGAACAAAGGCCGATATCTGCCACCAGGCCGATATCACAAGTCCAGGCCGTTCTCATTTCATCAGGCCGATATCAACCTGAATGCAACCCGCATTAATGAAGGGGGAATCAAAAGGGCAGTATCACCCTTTTGTCTTTCATTTAACTTTTTTAATACGCATTGAATTCTCTATTTACTATTGATATTTATTTCTCAATGTGTTACATTATTTAAGGCTCTGTTGTGTTGCAGAAACTAAGGAAAAAGGGAATAATCATTGCTATTTTTGCAACCTATCTAGTCAAGTGTCAAATATTGACACATTGACCGAGGTCGCATTTCATTCCCTGCCACCCTTTCTGAAAAAGTGCAAGTATACGCACGTTTTCCTTATCTCACTCGCGGATGTGAATCGTTTCACATTCCACGCGCTTTCATCGTGTGGACGAGGATTAAAGGGAAAACTTTAACCCTTTCAAATTCGAATGATCCCAACCATTCAATATGTCTATATATATCATGGGATTTTCTATTTGAAACGTTACTTACTTCACTTTCTGCAACACTAATAATTCACTATCTGCATAAAAACACCAGCCGCAGTTGTGTCTATTCGCCATTTTCTCTCTTTTCCGTCAAGTTTTACACATCTACTCTTGTAAAATGGCAGGAAAATCATCTTCTGGCCCCCAGGAAATGGAGTGGGATGCAATCGCCGATTACTTGAAATCCCGCATCAAATACGAGCCGTACATGGTTCGTGAGACCTTCAGGTTTCGCGATTTGGAGTCAATGTACGCACTGGTGGAAACCTGCCTTCCGTTCCACCGGATTATCTCCGCCCGACTGCCGAAGCTACTCACACAGATTGTGAGTGCTTTCTTCTACAACTGGAATAAGGGCGATTCCGTTTCCACCCACACCGTGTCTCTCGGAAGTCAGATTTCTGTCCACCACATCAACGTCCTCGACGCCGTGAAGGCCGCCTTCAGCATTGGGGAGGGTGGGACGCTGCAACTTTCCGAGATCTCGCGCGATCAGTTGCAGGAGGTTTCCGACCGTGTTTTAATGGAGCCAAAGCCGTACTTGGCGAGTACGTTCAAGAGGAACGAGCTCCGCCCCAAATTCCGTCTGCTAATGGATTTCGTACAGAGGTGCTTTTTAGGGCACATTGGGAATCACGACCAGGTCACGCCCTTGAAGTTCCAGATCATGACGGCCGTGATTCTCAACCTGCCCATCAGCTGGGCCAAGCTGGTGGTCAGCCTGCGATGGGAAGAGGCCAGGCAGATCGATTGCTCAATGGAGGGAGAGGCTGTGGTGGGAGTGCGTCTCCACAGTGAGAAGAGGCCGCTTCGTCTTGGGACGAAGGCGACCTGCATCATCATCTCCTTCTTCAAGAATCGGAGGTGGACTGATGAGCCGGCCTTCCCCCACAATTTCATTCCAAAAGATCTCCATCAGATGGAGATGGCATTGGGGGTCGCGCCACAAATCTTTTATGGGTCGCCAGACCACATAAGGCCGCACCTTGTCAAAACTGGTGAGTCAAAGGTCGGTTGGAGGGTGCCGCCTTGCCCTGCGCAAAAGAAGAAGCAAAAGGCCGATGACGAGCCGTTGCCCTCTCGCCCTGCCAAGAAGACTCCCCCTGCCAAAAAGACTCCTCCAAGGAAACAATCTGCCTCTACAGAACCGGTCAGGCCGATGCACCGTGTTCTTCCAATGGAGGTCGAGGAGTCAGCTCCTGGCAGGCAGCCCTCGCCCTCTCCATCGCCCTCGCCTTCGCCCGAACGGACTCCTTCGCCAGTCCGTTCCGCAATCGAGCCGACCGCCTCGCAGCATCGACCTGCATCCCCCCGCCCGCAGGCCGATGTCGTTCGCACTGGTTCGGTGGAGATCGAGGATCTCACCGAGGACGATCCCCAACCTTCCCCCTTCCGGCATGTGGCCGTGGAGTAAGACGTCGTCCTGCCCCTCCAGCCGTTCACCGAGCAGCCCGTGTCTGCTGCTCACTCAATGGTGGCTTCGATGAAGGCCGAAGCCAGGCTGAGGGGTGATCGACCTGATGCCGGGGATTGAGCAACTCCCCAAGTCCCTGAATCTAGCAGCTCCCCTCCAGTTCTATCTGGTTTGTAAGTCGAGCTACTATTATGTCTTTGAAGCAATACTGCAGGTCGTCTCCCTCGATGATCTAAAGGTTGAGGAGCTGGATAGAGGCGGAATTCAACTTTTTCAGTGTAGAGGATGCGGCCGCCAACTTCCAATCCCTCGTGCTGCGGCGCATGAAGGTTGAGGCCAAAATTTTGGGCATCGACCTTCGCCCCCTCTACACCAACTCTCCTGCCCTCTACAACTCTGCCACCATTATCGGAGACGAGTTTGATGCCATTCAAACTCCAGAGCAATCGCCACCAAGGAATGAAGGTGGTGATCAAGCTCTGACTGCTGCTGATGCTGCTCCATCTCCCCAAGTATCAAAGGTGGATGTTGAGGTCGAGCTCAATTCACTATCTGCCAAGCCCGATTCCCTCACCATCAGCATCCCGGAGCAGATCAAGCAGGCCATAGCAGAGGCCCGGGTCGACATTTTGAAGGAGGCCAAGACCCAGGCCGATGAAGCTGCCAGGGAGCGGGTCACGAAGTTTGCCGTGGAGCATCTGAAGGATTACACGGACAAGCTTCTGCCGGCCTAGCTCGAGGCTCTCAACATGGCGTCCCGAGATCTGATCGGGGAAGTGTTGGAGGACGTGGCCAAGGTCGATGAGCGTGTGACCGACCTGACATCATGTATTTCCAATTCGGCATCGGTCTCCAACACTCAAATTAACGGCATCCTTGACACCCTCACCAGCCTTCTCAACGGGCACCAACAATTGAGAGATGTCGTTGCCAAGCTGCAGGAGGAGGACGCCTCCCTTCTTTCCCTCATCAAATCCCTTTCTAATGATGTCGAAAAGGGGGAAGAAGCAAAGGCCGCTGCCGCCAAGAAGAAGAGGACCGCCAAAACCAAATCCCCTCAACCTTCGTTGGCTCCTCCCCCTCCTCCTCCGCCTCCGCCGCCAAGGAAGCAAGTTTCCGAGGCCGTCCCCTCCAAGTCCGTTTCCGAGGCCGAATCTGCCAAAGCTCGTTTGGCTCGCGAAGCCGAATTGATTACCACCATGCATCTGGCCGGAGCGACTCCGGAGCAGGCCGTGAATCCAAGCGAGCAACGGCGTTTCATTGCAGAGCGCCGGGCTGCCGAAGCAAGGAAAAAGGCCGAAGAGGACTGGATCAGCCAGTCGGCCTCCGAGCTGATTTTGGAAGCTGGAGTCCAGCAACAGGCCGTGGAGTGGCTCGACGAGAGCCAGAACGCCCTGTTGAAGGAGCTCAACAGCTGTTTCATCCTTCTCTTTTACTGGATCAATGACCCCTCCCTTCCTGAAGATGCCGATGCGGCCTATGCAGCCTACATGATGAAATTTCCTCACCAAGATTTTGTTGGTGAAATGCATAGGAAGGCTGCAGAGGCCGGTGCGATTGTACGGGCTCCTTCCAAGCAATACTTCACGCCCTTGACGATCGGTGATTCGGGCTTCTTGGACAATTCCCGAATTGACCGGTACATCGCACTGACGGCTATCGGCATGAATGTCAACGTCTCAAATTCCGATCCCGACTATTGCCGAATCAGGGATGGAATTTATGCGAGTATGAAGGCCAAGTCAAGGGAGCAGATCCAGGAGGAAGAGTAGCAGCCCGTGCCCAGCAGAAGAAGTAGAATAGATGATTTTGTGTATGTTTTTGTCATTCATTTAAGTTCATAGCCTGTTTTGTAAAAATTCCTATGTAATTTCGCTATCGAGCTGAATGAAGCAAAAGTCATCTATTCGACCTGACGACAATATCTCTTTGTCCAGGCAAACTGCCTTTACTGCTTTATTTTCATTATGTCTCATTATCTGCCTTTCTTATAATTCCTTATCAACCTTCATGGTTAATCGATCTTTCATCGTTTATATTCTTAGGAATTATTTGTAAAGTGTATGGTTTCGACATCATCAAACGGGGGAAATTGTTGGGAACCCCTTGCAGTTTGATTTTGATGATGTTTATCGAAACCACACTTAGGCATATTTTCACTTGTTTAGGGTTAAGGCCGATAGATCGACTTGCTACCTGTTAGTGCAGGTCGATGCTCTCTAAAGTTTAAATGCAAGTTTGATCCACTCTATAAGAGAAAGGTTGTTTATCGGCCTGCCTCATTCGGATCGAGCTGGCATATCTAGCTGTCTATCGACCTTCCTTATCAAGCTTCCAGTCTGCCTTGACTTAGAAGATTTCAAGAGCTGGATTGTCATGCCAAGGTCGTTGATCCACCTTCATGGAGCAACACGACCTGATCCTTGCCACGTGGAATGCCAGCAAGGACGAATCTTCCCAACGGCTAGAAGTGAGTCATGCCCCAACGGCTAGTGCCACATCATCCTGACTCCAACGGCTAGTTTTTCAAAACTGCCTATATATACTTCAAGCCATTATCGGATTCAAGCACGGGAAACTCAAGCTATCAACGCAAATACTCTGCCAAAATCTCTCTCAAAGCTCATATCCTTTCAAGTGTTCGAAATTCCATTAGTTTCCCAAACACTTGACGAAGAGAGATTTTAGACTCCGATAAAAGCCACAACGACGAAGCGTTCACTGCTGCTTGTCGTTAATTCAAACAACTTCTTCTCCGACTCGTTCGAAGTTAGAAAGTTAGTTTTGTGTTCTTCACCATTATAGAGTTAGTCAAGCTCTGTAAACGTGAAAGGTTGTTTGTACATTTTCTGTACGAATGGTTGTAAGGGTCACGACCCAAAACTCGTGTCTAGATATATTCAAGTTAGAGTGTATTTAGAACTGATACTCAGTCGGTATAAATATGAGAGAAGTTGGATCCGAAGGTAAAGGGATTCTCAGGTCGAGTCAACCTGACGTGGACGTAGGAGGGTTTCTCCGAACCACGCTAAATTGCGGTGTCTCTCTCTCTCTCTCTTTACTTATCGCTCTTTCAATATTTTATCTATCTGACGAGCATCAACCTGCATTTCATGAAACAACCTGCATTTGATTAACGACATTAGATTTTTCAAAGAGTAATCAACCTCCACCAACTTCCGCATAAGCACAGTTTGATAAATCAAGCTTGTTCCCAAACGAGCTTGATAGATCAATCTGCCTCTGATAGGATCGACCTTGACAGTCGACCTTCTTATCGACCTGATTTTCAAAAACGTCAAATACGGTTGGTATTGGTGTATCCCCCCCCCCCCCCCCCCATACACCAATTACTCTTTTCCGGGACCAACATTCACAAATCTATCTCTGGAAAAATAATCACCCTAACCCCCGGCAGTGATGATGCCAAAAAGGGGGAAGGACAAGTGAAGGAGGGAGGTGATGGAGGAACATGAGGAAGTGTAGTTGGTGTGGAGAGGATGCTGGAGGGAAGCAGTGGTGTTGGAGGTGAGGAGGAGGAATTAGATGACGAAGCGAGGGCCTTATGAGCAAAGAAGGGAAAAGTAAAGCTCACTGAGGAGGAGCTTATGAAGAAGCCCGAAGAGCCCCGTAGGCCAACTGAGGAGAAAATTCTTGGAGCTTCAATCGCACGTCAACCTCCTGTTGAGGTGCTAACCAAGGAGGAAAGGAAGAAGCAAATCGCGGATGATGAGGCCATGGCTTGGGAGTTGGAGCGTGTATTTGAATTAAAAAGGCTAACACATGCAGGTGCTTCAGGTTCTAAAGCGCTCGCTTCAGCCACCGCACCCGCTTCAACTGCCGCACTCACTTCAACGACTACTGGGGCCACTTCATCTGCTCAAGCAGTCGTCCCTCCAAAAGCCACAGAAACTAAGAAGGACATGCCGCCTCCCACACCACCAAGTCAGACCTTGAAGCGGATTGCACCAGATTCCAGAAAAGATGACTCCGCGGCCAAGCGCCAAATGGTCAAACAAGCAGTCGCTTTGAGGGCTGAGAAACAGGAGAGAAGGAGGAAGAGAGGAGAGGAATGGAAGGAAGGAGTAGAAAAGGAGAAGAGGATAAGGGCCAAGCGACTCGAAGTCATTAACGGTCGGATTGAGGAACACTTCAACTAAGTGAAACTCATCCAGTCCGCCATTTGCCGAAGTGCCTTCATTCCTTTCATGCCTGAAGAGTCCGAAACATGCGAGACCCAAGCTATATTCGATGCATGTGACGTGACAGGAAAGGAAATGGTCGACTCTGGACGCTACCCTCTCAAGGAGGAACAAGATTACATTCGCAAGCGACTCAACGAAAAGCGTCCAATCTGGAGCACTGAGACGAGTGCCAAATTCCACGCGGTCATGAAGGGACTAGCTAACAGATCAGAGGAAGAGTTGGCAACTAGGAGGAATGAACATCCTGACGCAAGGGAGATTGAGGACTTCATTCCAAGAGATCTCCGTGATCAGTGGCTATTCTACACGGAGCTTTTCATCAAAGCCTACTACTACTGGGGAGTAGTGCCACTGCAGGATGAGTACTCTCAGATGAGTGCCCTCAACAATTTCCTGTGCGCATATGATGATAAGATGCGGAGGAAAATATTCACTATGGCAGAGCTTGCAGAGCCCAAACCTCTTATCATCAAGGTGCCCGAAGTGAAGAAATTTCCAATGCCATTCCTTCCAGGCACAAGAATTCCTGATCGCAGTATCATAGACGCAGAAGTAAATGAAGCCTTCAGATTGGAGAGCGGATGGAGGAGACCAAGTATCCACACTGTTGGTACTTTGGAGTTAAACGTCCTCTCTGCTTATTTTACTGAAAAGAAGGAGAAGAAGAAGGAAGAGGAGAAGGAGGAGAAGGAAGAAGACAAGGAAGATGCTGCAGGAAACCCTTGAGTTTCAAGTCTCTTAAATATTTTGTGAACTGCTGTTCAAATATCTTAATTTTATTTTCTGTCTATGTTGTGTCATTTACTTGCTTTGTGAATGAGTTTATCCTTTTTGCTACAAACTCAATCAATTTAACCAAAAAAAAAAAGGAAAGGAACTTAAAAGAAAAATTCAAACGAAGCCTGCAAAGGAAGCAGTCACTTGAAGTTCCCTCCACGGTTAGATAGGCTAGATTACTTTAATCTAAGTCATTGGGTTTTGGCATCATCAAAAAGGGGGAAATTGTTGGGAATTGTTAAGAACAACATGTTAAGGGGGAACCTATAAGGGACACTTCATTGTTTTGATTTGATCCCAAAACCCCAAAGCGTTCTGTTCCCAAGCGACCCATTTTGATGTAGATAATAGGTTAGAATTTTTCTAAGCCTACTTTGTTAGGATGGCTCGTTATTTTGCTTAGAGTATAGACTTCAAAATGTTCAAGTGAAAGCCACTCGCTTGAGTGTGTTTTCCAAGCGAAACAAAGTCTAGCGAGCTGAAGTGAAGCGTGCCGAAGAATAGCGTAGCGAAGCGAGCACTACAGTAGATTCAAAGTGAGTCTGCCAAAGCGAAGCGAAGCGAGCGCTACAGTAGATTCAAAGTGAGTCTGCCAAAGCGAAGTGAAGCGAAGCGAGAGCTACAGTGTAAAGTCAAAGTGAGTCAACTCTGGTCAGCACTTCCCAAAGCAGTCACTAGGGAACTTTACTTCCCAAACGACTCACTACAGAATGACTACGAAGTGACTCAACTAAAGCGGACGCTACAACTTCAAAGCATAGCGAGCCTCTACCTACCAGAAAGCGACAACACTATTCCCGCTCCGATTTTAAACTCCAGTCAACTGGAGATCTTCGCATTAATTGCGAGATCTCCACGTGTCGATTGCGGAGAGGAGCAGCGGAGTTGACTGCCAGGCCGACAAGGGCGTCGCAACAGTACCGGCTCGCTCCAGTTACTGTTAATATTGGATCTTAGCCAAATTCGGCAAAGAGCCAAAACTACGCGTCTGAAAAGCAGCCAGCCTGCAAGTACTGTCGAGAGGAGGAGGGACAAAGCCACCAACCAAGCAACGGATCTCGGCATCCCTCCGCCTATAAATAGTGAAGGATGAAGACGAAGAGAAGTAGAACACTTCCTGAGCATTCGAGCGCCTACTGCAAACAAACACTCCAAGCCTTAGTTCATTCTTCGAGTCTTTTTTTCCAAGTGTTCTCCGAGTTCCAGTTTCATCAGAACTCGTCTTCACAACCTTCACACTTAGAGTCTAAGCCCATTCCATATCCAAGCTTAGAAGAAGAGCTCTACCCATCTTTACACTCATTGTAAAGAGTTTTTCATAGTGTGTCGTCGTAAACCAAAAACCCTAATCTGTTGTTAGGTTTTTGTGTTAGTCGTCGTTAGGTTGTTTTGATCCAAGGCCCTACTTTCATCGATTGTAGAAGCCTCGATCATAGAGTCTAGATCCAAGCTTACACTTACATCGTTTGTGTGAAGCTCGATCGAAGCTAGGCTGTAAGGAGAGCCCGCAATCTCCCTGTCGTCGGACTGAAGCGAGTGAAGCTTCCAGTCCAGTTTAGGTTTATGGTGTGAACCCGGAATCACCCAGCATCTGTCAGATCCAAGCGAGTGAAGCTCGATCTCGACTAGGTTTTTGAAGGACCCATAACCTTCAAGTTCTTGAGCGAAGAGAACAGTTGCCGTGTGCAACAAAGTGGACGTAGGAGCGTTATCTCCGAACCACTATAAACCCTGTGTCGTATCTCTCTAACCCTAAACTCCCTACTTTGTTTATTCATTGCATATTGCATCTAAACAAACATAATCTGGAACTTTTACATACTTAGGAAAGATAATAGCTCACCGAATTCCGCACAAGAGTAAAGTCTCACTCTTGATCAAGCTCTAAGCTTAGGTCAAGAGATTCTTGATTGCTTTATATCTAGCTCTCAGCTAGGTCTTAGTATTTCTACGAGCACTTTACTTCATACTCTGAGTTAAGGAATTTGAAGTTGAAAAACTTCAAAATACGTATTCACCCCCCCCCCCCCCCCCCCTCTACGTATTTTTCCTATAACAAACCTGGACCTACAACATGATTCCGCCTAGACCACCAATGTGGCACGCGATACTCTTGGTGAACAGTTCACCAATGAAGTTGAATGGCTTTAGTAGATCATCACGGATGTTGGTCCCTCGCTTGTTCCATACATCATTCTCCCTGTTGGCATAGCGTCAGTACTCATCCTCATAATGCAGACCAACTTTTGATAAGTTAATTTCTCCGTCTATTGGCAAGCTGAAAACTCTGGCAACGTCCACAAGATTTAAGTTCACCGGCAAGTTGGTGCTTGGATCTGTGAAGCGGGTGGTGAATTCTCCATCACAAAGATTGAGCAGAAACTCAGTAACAATGACGGTAAGCACCCTCGTTGGCTTAGCCGTCACGAAGTTCCACAATCCGGCGGCGGTGACGGCTCGTTGGAAGAAGTCGTTTTCATCTACAATGGCTTCATCGAGATGAGGCTCGATGGAAATATGATTATCTGGTCTGGTTCTAATTTCTTCCATTGTTACGAAAGCGGTTCCATTGCCCATGGCGATTTGGAAGTATTTGAAAGGGAGTTTAAAGGATTTGCAGAGAATGGGATCAAGAGAGAAGATATGCGCAGAGATTTAAAGGTGAAATCTTGCGAGAATTTGGCAAATTTTGGGGGTGATGATATACAGTCTGCACAGTTTCCATATATATAGGGTTAGGGTTCACAAGCGACGTGGCAGAGTGGAGTTGGTGGAGGTTGATAGGGTGTATTTTTACCCTATTATCTAAGTGTTATATTATCGTTTTCTTGTCTTATTTTGATAGTTTAGCTCATGATTTGTATTGTTTACGTTATTTCAAGCTAGATTACGCTTTTGGGTAATTTTGAGTGTTTTTAGGGCTTTTATGTCGAGAAAACCCAAGATGAGATGAGAGACGATGAAACCAAGGAAGAGATGAAGTATTGATCCCAAGTTCTGACTTCTCACGACTTTTTGGAAGAGTTATTCAGGAAAAGTGAATGCATAGAATTGAATAGGAGTTCGATAGGAGCACGTAGGCAAAAACGGAGGTCAATTCGGAGTTCGGATGAGGAAGATATGACCGAAACAAGAAAGTTGCGCAGAACCCTCTCGACCCTCTCGACCACCCTCTCGATCGAGAGAGGTGTCGAGAGGATACCCCTGTTTTCCAGACGGGATTTCTTCTAAAAGGCAATTTTTAATTCCTTCTCGGTTTCCTTGTACAATTAGGAATTGGATGTAAACTTTTACCCTCTAAGTACCTCTAAACTTATCATTATAAAGCCAACATAGGAACATAAGTTCTCTAGTCCCCACCATACTTTAGATTAGTTTTTGTCTACACTTTTATACTTTAGATCTAGATTTATTTTATGAAGACAATTGAAGATTGAAGATTTATTCAAGATTCAAGAGTTTTTCTATCCCTTGTTCTTTTACTTTATGCTTTTAATTATGTTTATTCTTCCTTCTACCTTTCTTTTAATTATGTCTAGCTAAATTCCTTAGTTGATTTTAGGGTTTGAATGCCTAATTGAATTTATGTGAGTGTTTTTGTTTACAATTAGCCTTTCAATCTAGGTGCATGTTTCATGGTGCTTATTCTCATGCATGATTAATTGGCCACTAATTATGTGTGCATAGTTATGTTTTTATGCCCTAATAGGATAATTGCATAATAGATATCATGAATGCATGGTATGATGATTTGATTACCTTAGTCGAGGTTGAATTATCATATGTTCGCATATAGTCGATTTAGGTGTCATAGTTGAACCTAGTTGATTATATTATTGATACTTGTTCTATTTTGCACTTGATTTGATATCTATGAGTCTGAGAGGATATTAGGATCTTATTAGGTGACGACCTACATTGTCTTAATCGGAGTGTTAGGTTATTTTCGTGTATCACATCTAGATTGGATTAAATTGGTTAATTGTAATAATTAATTGCTTGCATATATTTGATTAGATAGGCTTCCCTGGAATCAACACTTTTCCTTATTTGAGTTTTATCCTTATTTGTTTATTTGCCTTATTTGTTATTTGCTTTATTATTTGCTCTATTATTTGTTTATTTGTTTAATTGAGTTCTTTATTTATTTGCCTAGTTTATAAATACCACAATTCTCTAAACTCTTATTTGCCTAGACATCAGTTTAGTTCTAAAGTAGAGGTACTGTGTGTGGTTTCGGTATATCAATCCCTGTGGATACGATACTCGTACTTTCTTATACTATACCTATTTTGTGTGGTAGAAAATAGTGCTATCAGAGGTTGACGTGTCTTCGAGCGAGGCGGGTTCGTGGCTGACGTGTCGCGGTTAAAAAGCGAGTCACCATGGTTAAATATGAACCAGAGTGGTGACTGTTCAGCACGTGTCAAGCTAGGAGTCATCCACGCTTTCGCCCATGATCGCTCAGCTGAGATTAAATGACTGTTCTCCTTCGACAGTCTAGAGCACTCCATCTTTGCCGCGTCTTTTCTGCGGTGTAGCATGAAATATGTGAAATTTACCTACTTTTTATAGTCTAAAAAGATCAATTTAGAGTCTCGTTAGTGTGTTATTGTTCATGATTTGTATAATTTATCATGTGTTGGACAATATTATGCTTGTGGGTGTTTCTTTCTGTTTTCAGGCCTATTTTGAGGTTAGAAACCCAAGACGAGAGTAGACGAGAAGAATTAAGTGAAGAATCGAAGATTTGAGTCGATTGAAGGCCTCTCGATCGAGAGGGTTGTCGAGAGGAATGACACTGGAATAACATTTCGATCGAGACCAAAATAGCACCTATCGACCAAAGCTATCGATCGAGAGAGAAGGGCGGTCGAGAAGCGTGAATTCCAGCCGAATTTTAGAGTCCTTTTAAGACTATGTTTCCTTGTAAATTTCACCTATATATATTCCTTAGGTTTAACATTGTGAACCCTAACATACATTCGCCTAGTTTACTTTCATACTTTTATTTTTCCGTTTTCGTTTTGTTCGTGTAATCGACATTGGAGTTTATTCAAGTTTTATTCAAGATTCAGATTCAAGTTCTTCATCGCGTTAAAGATTAAATTCCAAGTTCTTCTTACTTTTCTTTTTAATTATGTTCTTTCAATTTATTATGTTCATGTTTGTTCTAATTATGTCTAGCTGAATTCCTTTAGTTGAATTTAGGGTTTGTATGTCTAATTGAATCTATGTGAGTTCTTTTAATTACAATTAGCCTGCCAACCTAGATGTATGTTTCATGGTGCTTGTTTTCATGCATGATTAACTGGCCATTAGTCGTGTATGCTTAGTTATGTTTTTATGCCTTGACCGGATAATTGCATAATGGATCTCATGAATACATACTATGATGATTTAATTGTCCTGGCTGACTAGGCTATTTCTAGCCTATCAATAATTCAATTACCGAACTAGCTAGTAGTCCGGGTCGTACCACAAGGAGTGAATGTGTCGAGAGATAATCAAGTAGTTCGTCTTGTCTCTATTATCCTATTTGAGCACATAATCTTGGTTTGGTGTTTTTCTAAACTAGGCAAAGAGTAAAGTAAATGACAAGCTTAAACATGCAATGAGTAAATGGAAATAGCAAGTAAACAAATGAGAATTCAAGTAATAAAGGCATGGCTCCAAGTAACTTCCGATATGTTTATGATGAAGGCTTTAGAGTCTAGATGCTTCAAACCACTTTAATCCACCTTGAATGGTCTCTTATATCATATATGTTAACCTACCTTACTAGGGTGATCAACAAGTAGATCAATAGAACAATAAATGCTTTCTAAGCCTTTAAATGCCCTACCATCTCCAAATAGCTCATTTTAGTCTAAGATAACCTACCAACTATCATCCAACCCATCTAATTCTTTCTAGGAATCATATGAGATGCAATCAAGTGATATGAGTATGAATTGATGCCAAGTGCTATGAATGGAAGCTTCCTAGGCATTCCATCAAACACCTTAGATGCACTCCTAGTGATCGTCATGCATTCAAATAAAGACCCAATCCATAGGCAATTCAAGGGGAAGGTAAATCAACTAACTAAACTCTAGCACCCAACATCTAAATCACATCATCCATTACTTGGAACCATAAAGGTGCTTAGCTAGCAATAGATCTAGCAATCAAACCATCAAAAATGAGAGAAAACATAATGGAAAGAACAAGGAAGAAAAGTAGAGAAGAAATCTTCAACAATCTCTTCAAACTCCAAGCATAATCTTCAACAATATTTGAAAATACCAAAGAAGAAAGAGGGAAAATAGTTAGGGTTCTAAGAGAGAGTGCAAAAGTGAATTACAAGTCATAAAAGTTGCCAAATGAGGCAAATAACAAGGTATTTATAGACTTCCCATAAGTTGGGGTCAAATTGCAATAAAGAGAAACTTGAGTGAGAAGGTGGGGTAAAATTTGTAATTTATGGAAAGTTGACCAAGGGTTGACTTGTGCATTTCCGCCCACATTCCACAGTTTGCGCGCTCTCACGGTTTTGGCTCGTTCTCTCTCGTCCGGCATCGGAAAATTAATCCGCAAAGTGCCACGGCTTCCTCTTTCGATCCTCTTCGACATAGAATAAGTCAAAATTTCCAGAAAATTGCCACAGCACCTGAAATAGGCACGGAACTCGAGAGAAAATGCAAAGCATATAGAAAACGCATAAGTATGAAAACCTATCATTTCCTATTCATTTAAGCACACATATTAAAGCCAAAACCTACTAAAAACATCTTGAAATGCATATAAAATATCGGTTTGTCAACTCCCCCTAACTTAAGCCATTGTTCGTCCCGAAAATGGAACAAAACAATCAAAACACTCAAACCGAATGGGTATACAATTCAAGATCATCGATGTCTCAAAGTACTCACTCAACAAAGTATTTTCAATCATGGAACTCCCAAGGTGCAACGAACAATTCACGATTACACAACATCTTCAACTAAGAAATCAATCACTCAAGCATAATGAAACTCCAAACCTCTCTAGGTGTAATTGTATCGCTCTTTCTCTCAAGTGTATGGAAGGAAGTTTACACTCATTGAACTCATGCATGCATCGCTCTTACCATAAGCTTGCCCTAAATCTCAAGATCTCCATCGCTTGGTTGTGCACTAGAACTAAGATCAATTAGGTCTTTTATTTAGGCTTGTAATGTGGGGACATTGGTTTAGGTAGGGATTTATAGGCTAAGTGACTAAGAGACCTCTTAAGTACTTTCACCTTCTCTTTCCACTCCAAGTGTGAATTTCTCCACCTTCTACCTTCACTATTTCACCTCTTTACACTCTTTAATACACAAGCTTTGATTGAAGCTTCTCAAATATTCATGAATAACTCCTTTATGCTCTCATTCACAACTATCTTTATTCAAACTCTTTCTTTTCTTTTCTCATCATTTTTTTTTCTTTTCTTTTTCTTTTTTTCTTTTAGAGCTCATAGGAGTATTCTCATCTCGAAACGACCTCTTCAATCAAACTTCTCAAACC
This sequence comes from Thymus mandschuricus, assembly GCA_029379335.1. Lineage (NCBI taxonomy): Eukaryota > Viridiplantae > Streptophyta > Magnoliopsida > Lamiales > Lamiaceae > Thymus > Thymus mandschuricus. The sequence continues at coordinate 13,095,482 of CM057081.1, read as the reverse complement.
GTGTTATCTCACCACTTTACAACCTCTCAATGGATTCCCATAACCAACCTTCACTCCCTTTCATCCGGTTTAGCAACAACGGCTTCAAAGGCTCAAGGGGGACCACAACGTTAACATTTTATTTGGTTAGTGTTTAGGGAATAATGAGGCTAACAAGTGAGGGCCTAAAATCATTTCGAAGTTCTCGTGGCACATATAGCAATCTCGATCAAGATTAAAGGCAAGTTCTAGAAGATAACAATGCAATACATGGCAAACTCTCAAGAAAGAAAAGAACGTTATCAATTCAATGTTTTGGCTCAAACCTCACAAGCTTTTGTTTAGAGTTCATGTGCCTAAGATCAATCATTCCTAGTTAATCGTATCATGCAATCATTTCATGCTCAATATACACATGAGAAATTCCAAAAATTATGATGCATTTTCCGCTCAAATCATCATCGACATATCTCTTAAAAGCAAAGGAGCGATAACCACAATATCAAACCAAGACTTCAAGTGATTCATTCGAAAGAAGTTTTTTTAAAAATTTTGCAAAATTTGCAAGTAAGCATACATTTACACACATATGAATCACTTGAATCACATTCCAACTTATACACTCTTATCATATACCAAACTCACTCAAACGAATTCATCCTTTTCAAGCATCCAATTAAGCACAATCAACTTCATCAAGCAAATACAAGCTTAAAAATAGCAACTTTAATGAAAAACCGAAGAGAGAAGAAGAGAAAATAGTAGTTTAAAGACCTTATCCTACCCCCCTCCCCCAAACATATTTTAGAAATGAAGTCTAAAATGAGTTTGGAGGGAAGAATAATAAGGAATTTAAACTACACTCACAAAGGTCCAAGCTTGCGATGTAAATCACGTTCAATGTTGCTCATTCCGGTACGTGCTCGATTAAGTTGTATCCTTTCCTCGTCATGCTTTGCTCCTCTCGACTTTTCAACTTCAAGAATATGTTCATCATCTCAAGAGAAAGAAATGAATAAGTAAGAGAAATGAGGTAAAAGAGAGGTAGAAGACAAGAGATAACATCAAAAAGAAAATAGAAAAACAAATTGAAAAATAGGGGGAAAGACAAAACGAAAAAAAAAAAAAATTTGAAAGTGAAAAGTGGGGAAAAACCACGGTCAACAGGCGTTGACCGTGGAAATCAAGCTTGGCAAAGTGCAAAAAAACACGACCCAGCTAGGACGTGGCGTGGGTCGTGGAAATCACTGACTTTCCGGCCAGCCGCCATGCTCCGGCCGGTCCTTGAGGCCGGCCATAATCCTCCCCCCTACTCTCGGGTCTTACGAACTCATTCCAATTGGCGGAATCGAATTCCGACGAGTTTTACTATTTCTTTTTGATTTTACCGCCGGACTGCGCAAAACTGAAATTTACACCCTCAAAATTTTTCTAAGTGTTAGACTTCAAAAACTTGAAAATTCTCAAAAATTTTCTAAGGCATGAAATTGCCAACTCGAAAAATCTCAAAAATTTTCTAAGGCATAGAAAAACATCCAACACTTTGAAATTCCTTTCCATAACATATTAACCCACTCTCGACTCTTATTCGAATAAAACGACTCAAACTTAACTTAAAGAAAAACGAGAAAATGAAGGATACGTGTTGGGGTGCCTCCCAACGAGCGCTTGTTTAACGTCGCTAGCTCGACGATACCTCAATGGAGCTCATGGAACATCAAACGAGGCCCTTTCTTGACCTCCAAAATTTGTAAACCTCACATGTAAGGGATCGACACTCTTTTCTTGGAACTTCACTTCATTCATGCCACCTTTCTTGGGACTTGGAACCTGAACCTTTTCTCTTGGAGTTGACGATTCATTCTCAAGTTTCGGCTTATAAAATGTCACTTCCTCTTCATCAACTCGGAAAGTGAGGCTTCCATCACAAACATCCATCAAAGCTCGGCTTGTAGACAAAAAGGGCATACCAAGGATCAAAGGAATGTTGTGCTCCTCTTCGATGTCAAGAACGAAGAAATCCACCGGAAAGATGAACTTCCCAACCTTGATGAGCACATTGTCGATCTTTCCCCAAGGAATTGTGATTGAACGATCCGCCATTCGAAATATAGTCATTGTGGGCATAAGGGTTCCAATCTTCAAACGTTCAAAGATAGGAAGAGGCATCACGTTCACTCTTGAACCCATGTCACACAAGACCTTCTCTAGCACTTGATCACCAATTTCACAAGGAATTGTGAAATCTCCAAGATCGCTTTCCTTGTTGGGGAATTCTCTTTTTAGTCTAGCACTACATTCCTCCGATAACTCAATGGTCATATCATCATCCATTTTAACCTTTCTCTTGTCTACATCTCCCAAGAACTTCTCATGATTTGACATACTACTCAACAAACCAACCAAATGAGCATTGATATCCAACTTCTTCAACACTTCCAACCTATCAATGCTCATCTTTACAACTTCCTCATGAGGAGTACTCTCCACAAGGTCTTCCGTCTTCTCATCCCCAAACTTAGCATGATTCTCATATCCAAACTCAAGAGGAAATGATACATCGTTCATGATACCATCATTCAACTCACTCGCATCATCATTTTTCATAGGAGTTTGGGGAAGATGAGTAAGAGAAATACCTTCATCTTTTTTTGCACATGGCTTTTCCTCTTCTTGAATCTCATGGAAAGGCATTGAAGGTGGAGACATCAATGGAACTTCATAATTCCAAGGTTGGAGTGGTTCCTCTTCTACAAGTTGTTGTGAAATCAAAAGAGGTTGTTGGTTGATGTGAATCACCTCTTCTTGGACAAGAGTTCCTCCATTCTTAAGTCTTTTCCAAGCTCGTTCTTCCATCAACGCCTTTCTAATCTCTTCATGCTCCTTCTTGAGGTTGGTAATTTGGGAAGCAAGCTCTTCATATTTATCATCCAACATGGAGGTATCTTTCTTCAAATTTACCCTTTCCATAGGCCATTGAAAAGAATTAGAAACCATATCTTCAACAATCCTCATGGCTTCCTTCACATCTCGATTTAGCAAGCAACCTCCGGAGGTAGCATCTACTATAGTTCTTGTTTGTGAACTCAAACCACCATAGAAGAAGAAGAGTTGCCGACTCTCATCTAGGCCATGTGGAGGGCATTTCCTTAAGAGCTCACGGAATCTCTCCCAAGCATTGAATATCGTCTCATCCTCATGTTGGGCAAATTGATAAATCTCTGAGATTAGGCGTTGTACCTTAGAAGGTGGAAACTATGTCAAGAGAAAAGCTTTGCATAGGTCTTCCCATGATTTGATTGACTTCCCATTGAGACCTTTGAACCACTCTTTAGCTCGGTCACGAAGTGAAAATCCGAAGAGTCTCATCCGGATTGTGTCATTTGGCACTCCTTCAAGCTTGACGGTATCACAAATTTTGAGGAATGAGTATAGATGATCATTTGGGTCCTCGGTGACTTCTCCTCCAAATTGATTTGCTTGAACCAAACGAATCAAACCCGGTTTAAGCTCAAAGCTAGGTGCATCAACCGTGCCCCATTCTCTTCCTTGATAACTAGCTTTTGGAGGTTGGAATATCTCAATTATAGGAGTTAATTGAACCTCTTGAGTTCTCCTCCTTTGCTCATCCATTCTTGCTTCCAAAGAACTTCCACTTCCTGATTGATTTCCACATCTTGCTCTTTGGAAGTTTTTTCTCTCTTCTCATAATCCAAAACGAAAGATTCCACATGTTTAACCTTGGATCTTTTAGATGTGTACCTATCAAACACACCAACAAAGAGATAAAAAATAATCCAATAAAATGCTTGAATTAACAAGCAGGATACCATCCTAACTATAAAAATAAAAACAAGCTCAAATTAGCAACAAGAGACTAAACAATCTATTGATCATCAAGCTATTCACTCCCCGGCAACGGTGCCAAAAATTGACTAGGCTATTTCTAGCCTATCAATAATACAATTACCGAACTAGCTAGTAGTCCGGGTCGAACCACAAGGAGTGAATGTGTCGAGAGATAATCAAGTAGTTCGTCTTGTCTCTATTATCCTATTTGAGCACATAATCTTGGTTTGGTGTTTTTCTAAACTAGGCAAAGAGTAAAGTAAATGACAAGCTTAAACATGCAATGAGTAAATGGAAATAGCAAGTAAACAAATGAGAATTCAAGTAATAAAGGCATGGCTCCAAGTAACTTCCGATATGTTTATGATGATGAAGGCTTTAGAGTCTAGATGCTTCAAACCACTTTAATCCACCTTGAATGGTCTCTTATATCATATATGTTAATCTACCTTACTAGGGTGATCAACAAGTAGATCAATAGAACAATAAATACTTTCTAAGCCTTTAAATGCCCTACCAACTCCAAATAGCTCATTTTAGTCTAAGATAACCTACCAACTATCATCCAACCCATCTAATTCTTTCTAGGAATCATATGAGATGCAATCATGTGATATGAGTATGAATTGATGCCAAGTGCTATGAATGGAAGCTTCCTAGGCATTCCATCAAACACCTTAGATGCACTCCTAGTGATCAATTAGTCATGCATTCAAATAAAGTCCCAATCCATAGGCAATTCAAGGGGAATGTAAATCAACATCCTAAACTCTAGCACCCAACATCTAAATCACATCATCCATTACTTGGAACCATAAAGGTGCTTAGCTAGCAATAGATCTAGCAATCAAACCATCAAAAATGAGAGAAAACATAATGGAAAGAACAAGGAAGAAAAGTAGAGAAGAAATCTTCAACAATCTCTTCAAACTCCAAGCATAATCTTCAACAATATTTGAAAATACCAAAGAAGAAAGAGGGAAAATAGTTAGGGTTCTAAGAGAGAGTGCAAAAGTGAATTACAAGTCATAAAAGTTGCCAAATGAGGCAAATAACAAGGTATTTATAGACTTCCCATAAGTTGGGGTCAAATTGCAATAAAGAGAAACTTGAGTGAGAAGGTGGGGTAAAATTTATAATTTCTGGAAAGTTGACCAAGGGTTGACTTGTGCATTTCCGCCCACATTCCACAGTTTGCGCGCTCTCACGGTTTTGGCTCGTTCTCTCTCGTCCGGCATCGGAAAATTAATCCGCAAAGTGCTACGGCTTCCTCTTTTGATCCTCTTAGACATAGAATAATTCAAACATTCCCAGAAAATTGCCACAGCACCTGAAATAGGCACGGAACTCGAGAGAAAATGCAAAGCATATAGAAAACGCATAAATATGAAAACCTATCATTTCCTATTCATTTAAGCACACATATCAAAGCCAAAACCTACTAAAAACATCTTGAAATGCATATAAAATATCAGTTTGTCACTGGCCGAAGTTAGATTGTCATAGGTCTTGCATATAGTTGATATGGGTGTCATAGCTGAACCTTGTTGATTATATCTATCGGTACTTGATCTGTTTAAAACTTAATTTAATTTCTATGAGACCGGGAGGAGATTAGGATTTTATTGAGTGACGATCTATGCTGCCCTGACCGGAGTGTTAGATTAAATTCGTGTACTGCATCAAGGTTGGATTAAATTGTTTAATTGAATTATTTGTTACTTGTTTAGATTTAATTAGATAGACTTTCCTAGAATCAACGCTTGTTTTTATTTGAGTCTTTCGTTTAATTTTATTTACTTATATGTTTATTTATTTGAGTTCTTTGTTTTGTTTAATTTCTTTGCCTAGGATTTTCGAAAATCACATATTTAATTTCTACTTGCCTAGACATCAGTTTAATTCTTGATTAGAGATATTTTGTGTGATTTGGGTATATCAGTCCCTATGGAAACGATACTTGTACTTGTTCTTTACTATACCTATTTTGTGTGGTTCAAAATAGTGCGATCAAATTTTGGCGCCGTTGTCGGGGATTGATTAGATTTCATATATATATATATATATATATATATATATATATATATATATATATATATATATATATATATATATATTTGAAATTGGATTAATAGGTGATTTAGGCATTTTTATTTTTCTATTTTTGTTTATTGATCTAATCTTTTTCTTTTCTTTGTTTTCAGGTAGTGCATGTCCACCAGCTCTAAAGGGTTAAAACCTATTCCTATAAATTTGGAACTCGAGCGCTCACTGAGGAAGGAGAACTAGACGAAGGAGAAAGCCAGGGTCAATAAACCACTATCGCCACCCTCTTCACCACCATCTTCAACGAAGAATCAAGATTTGATGGCAGACCAGGGGAGGAGGACTCTGAATGACCGGTTCAAGTTGGTTGTTGATCAATTCCAGCACGGAGGATGGGGGACAACGGATGCTAACAACTATGAGATTAAGACGTCCCTCATCAATATGGTACAATCAAATGAGTATGGAGGCACACCAATGGAGGACTCGAATGCACATCTGAAGCAATTTCTGGATATTTGTGCAACATACAAGGCGAATGGAGTCTCATATGATTTTCTCAAGCTCGGCCTTTTTGTGTGGTCTCTCAAGGACGATGCTAGAGAGTGGTTAGATGGATTGGACAAGTCAGACATAAAGACATGGAGCGAGATGTGCACAAAATTCTTGAACAAGTTTTCCCCCCCCTTTCAAGAGCTCAGAAGCTTATCAACGCGATCAATCAGTTTCAGCAATTTGAGGATGACCACTTTTACGAGGCAAGGGGGAGGTTCAAGAAGTTGCTAAGAGCATGCCCAAATCATGGTATTGACAAGGAGAATCAAATCACTTGCTTCTATCGTTGTTTGAACATGATGTGCAAGAAGGAGCTCGACTACGATTCTAAGGGAGGATTTTTGAACAACGAGTATGATGTGGCTAAGGAGATAATTGAGCTCACCGAATTCGAGTTATGAAGAGGCTACTGACAGATGCATTGGAAGGAGGAGAGTTGCTACAATTGGGATAGACACTTACGATGACTTGATGGAGAAGTACACAAAAACAGCGAGTGAGTTGGATTCCATCAAGAAAGGAGTGCTTCGGTGCGATGCTATAGTTGATGAACAAGCACCCCAACCCGAATGAGAAGATGCCAATTTTGTGCAACAAGGTGGCAAGTGGCAGCCGAATCAAGGAAACAAGTGGCAAGGAGGCCAAGGAGGTTCAAATTATCAAGGAGGCTACAAGAAGCCTTATTTTCCCAACAATCGAAGCCATCCGAATTTCTCTTGTACCAACCCGAACAACGCCTTGCAACCACCTCCCGGTTTTCATATTGAGAATGGAGTCATCCAAGAGCCCAAGAAGGAGATGTCGACGGATGAGTTGATAAGGCACTACATGCAACAATTGAAGACTAGGATGGTGTTTCACTAAAAAGTGTTCGCAATAGACGAAATCTATCGTAGCACTAGCAAGTAAAACCTAAGTATCGAATCTCAAGGAAAACTTAACAGGGCAAATAATCGTGTAGCAAAAATCCTAATCTAGCCTAAAACTAATAAAGCAAGTAAAAGGAATTGTTGGGTTTTTATTTTAAATCCTAGGCAAGAAAATAAATAAAAGCAATAAATTAAAGCAAGTAAATAATCTAATCTAGAACTTGAGAAATAAATCTAAGAATTAAACTAAGAAAGCGATTAATCTACCTAGGCAAGAATCGAAAGGAAAGCAATAAAGAAAGCAATAAAGAAAGCATAAACTACTCTAGACATGATGAATAAAATCTGGAAATTAAAAGGCTAATTAATCTAACTATGAAAGCTTTGAAAAACGAGAGAATCGAAACTAGAAAAACGAATCTAAACTTTAAACTAGAAATCGAAAGAACGAAATTAAAACTAAGCAAATTAAACGAAGCAATTAAGAGAACGGATCTAAAACTAAAGCAAAGCAATTAAACAAATAAACGAAAGCAATAAAAGAACTTACGAGAATTAAACGAAGACGAAGAACGCGAATTAAATAAAGAAGTCTTGAATTAAACGAACTAAGAATCCGGATCCGAACAAAGTAAAACTAATCTAGAGAATTTTAGTGCTGAAAAATAAAGCTAACTAATGCTAAAAACTGATAAAAGATGTCTAAGATGTTATAAAATTCGTCCAAGGCACTAATATATATACTAGGAAGAAAACCTAATTAAATAAGAAAACACAGCTGGACGCCGACATCTGGACGATCGTCCAGATGTTGAAGGAAATCTGGACGGTCGTCCAGATCAGGAACTGCCTAAACCCTTCGCATATGTTTGGCCGCTCGTCCAGATGCTGCATGAAATCTGGACGGTCGTCCAGATCAGGTACTGGCACGTTCGCGCGCGACTCTCTTGTTTCGGCCGTATCTTCCTCATTCGAACTCCGAATTGACCTCCGTTTTCGCCTATGTGCTCCTATCGAACCCCTCTTCGATATAATGCTTTCATTACATCCAAAATGAATCTTCAATAAAATCATGAGAGGTTAGAACTCGAGGTCAATGATTGCTCAACAACCTTTCTTCTCGTTTTCTTCTCGTTTCCGCCCTTTTCATCCTACAAGTACCAAAAACTCCAAACAAACGAATCATAGCCAAAAGACACACTAAAAGACACGAAACACAATGAAAATGAACACGAAAACACAACGAAAAACCTAACAACTAAACACCAATCAGATGGCTCAACAAGATGTTAAGTTAAGAACTTTGGAGCTGACACAAACAACTATGGGGAACACGATGGGTACTAGCTTTAGTGCCATCACCAAGCAACTGCAAATGTTGGACACATAAATGAGTCAGCTAGTCAATGCTCAAGGAGGAGTCCAAAAGCCCGGTCAATTTCCTAGCACAACCGAGCAAAACCCGAGGAATCACCAATGCAATGCTATTGAGCTTTGGAGCGGCACTCGGTACACAAATCCCTCATTGGAAGCTGAATATACTGGAGATAGAAGCCACAAGGATTCGGAGTTGGAAGAGACGAGTGCAGAAAATTCGAGAAGGACGCCTCTTGACAGACCTCTCGATCGAGAGGCCGGTCGAGAAGACATCACTGGAAGGCAGAAGACCCCTCTCGATACCCCTATTGATCGAGAAGGGGATCGAGACCTGTTCGACGAGGAGATTCATACCATCCACTCGACACCTCTCTCGATCGAGAGGGTGATCGAGAAGCTGCCGAGAAAAATCAGAAGAAACCTATCGATACCCCTCTCGATCGAGATGGGGGTCGAAAGGTCCAACATCAAGGTCAGAGGGTACCTCTCGATCGACATCTCGATCGAGAGGGAGGTCGAGAGACAGCAGCGCCGCCCCAACTTCCCACTTATGTTCCGAATGCCTCTTTCCCTCAACGATTAGCGAACACCAAACAAGATGAGAAGTGTCAAAGATTTTTGAAGATCTTTCAGAAGGTCAACATCAACATTCCACTTCTCGATGCACTTCGAGACATGCCCAATCACATGAAGTTCATCAAGGATGCGGTCTCGGGAAAGAAGAAGTGGGAGAAGTTCGAGACGATCAATCTAACGGAGGAGTGCAGCGCGGTCCTACAAAAGAAGCTCCCGTTGAAGCAGAATGATCCCGGGAGGTTCACATTAGCAGCAAGATCGGGGATCAAGTGTTCCAGAATGTGCTTTGTGATCTTGGTGTTAGTATCAACTTGATGCCACTTTCCATCTTCAACAGGCTCATGATTGGAGAAATGAAGCCGACCACTATCTCCCTACTTATGGCGGATCGATCAGCTTCTTATCCAAGGGGGATAGTTGAAGATATGTTCGTACAAGTCCAGAACCTCGTCTTCCCAGCTGATTTTGTAGTGTTGTTCATCTTCCCGAGGATGCAAACCAACCATTGATCTTAGGACGACCATTCTTAGCTACGGGGAGAGAATTGATCGATGTGCAAGACCTCACTTTTCGGGTTAATGGAGAAGAGCTGAAGATTTCAAGCTGTGAAGCAATGAAGAGGCCCGATGATCATCATGAGGATACCTTCTCCATCGAGACATTGATACTGATAGATCCGGGTTGGAGATCCACAACAATTTAAGGTGTTTTTCATCATGTTTTGCAAAGAGCATTTATGGATAAAGAGTTAGAGCAGTAAAGAGCAAGAGATTCATGCGCGTATAGATCTGTTGGGAATTGTTAAGAACGAATATGTTAAGGGGGGACCTATAAGGGATATTTTAGTGTTTTGATTTGATCCCAAAACCCCAAAGCGTTCTGTTCCCAAGTGACCCAATTTGATGTAGTTAATAAGTTAGAATTTTTCTAAAAGCCTACTCTGTTAGGATGGCTCTTTTATTTTGCTTAGATTAGGCTTCAAAAGTTCAAGTGAAGGCCACTCACTTGAGAGTGTTTTCCAAAGCGAAGCGGGTCAAGCAAATCGAAGTGAAGCGTGCCGAAGAATAGCGAAGCGAAGCGATCGCTACAGTAGATTCAAAGTGAGTCTGCCAAAGCGAAGCGAAGCGAGCGCTACAGTTCAAAGCGAAGCAAAGCGAAGCGAGCGCTACAGTGGAATCAAGTGAACCCACTAAAGCGAAGCGAAGGGTGCGCTACAAAGAAAAGCCGAAGCGAGTCAACGCGAGTCAACACTTAATTTAGTAGCGTCACGGGAAATTTATTTCTCAAGTGACTCACTACAAATATGACTGTAAAGCGACTCACTTCAGAGCGGCCGCTACAACTTCAAAGCGAAGCGAGCCACTACCTACCAGAAAGCGACAGCACAAATTCCCGCTCCGAATTTGAACTCCAGTCAACTGGAGATCTTCGCATTTATTACGAGATCTCCACGTGTCGACTCAGGAGAGGAGCAGAGGAGTTGACTGCCAGGCCGACAAGGTGCCGTAACAGTACTGGGTCGCTCCAGTTACTGTTGAAATTGGAACATAGCCATTTCCGGCAAAAATCCAAAACTGCGCATCTGAAAAGTAGCCAGCCTGTGCAAGTACTGTCGAGAGGAGGAGGGACAAGGCCACCAACCAAGCAACGGATCTCAGCCAACCCTCCGCCTATAAATAGTGAAGGATCACAACGTGAAGAAGTAGAACACTACCTGCGCATACGAGCCTACTGCAAACAAACACTCCCAAGCCTTAGAGCAATCTTCGAGTCTTTGTTTTCCAGTGTTCTCCGAGTTTCCAGTTCATCGGAACTCGTCTTCACAACCTTCACACTTAGATTCTAAGCCCATTCCATATCCAAGCTTAGAAGAAGAGCTCTAGCCATCTTTGCACTTATTGTAAAGAGCTCTTCATAGTGTGTTTCGTCAACCAAAAACCCTAAACTCTGTCTGTTAGGTTTTTGAGTGTTGTCGTTAGGTTGTTCAGATCCAAGGCCCTTCTATCATCGATTGAAGAAGCCTCGATCTTTGAGTTGAGATCCAAGCTTGCACTTACATCATTTGTGTAAAGCTCGATCGAAACTAGGCTGTAAGGAGAGCCCGCAATCTCCCTGTCTGTTTTGACTGAAGCAAGTGAAGCTTCCAGTCTTTGCTAGGTTTGTGTAGTGAACCCGCAATCACTACTTCTGTCGTTTGATCTAGGCGAGTGAAGCCCGATCTCGACCAGGTTTTTGAAGGACCCGTAACCTTCAAGTTCTTGAGTGAAAAGAACAGTTGCCGTTGTGCAACAAGTGGACGTAGGAGCTTTATCTCCGAACCACTATAATTCTTGGTGTCGTATCTCTCTTACCTTAATCTCTTTACAGTATTCAATTATCCATTGCACATGCATATAAACAAACGTAACTTGGATTTTCAATTACCTAGGAAAGATTATAGCTCACCAAATTCCGCACAAAGAGTAAAGTCTCACTCTAGATCAAGCTCTAAGCTTAGGTCAAGAGATTCGTGATTGCTTTAGATCTAGTCCTCGGCTAGGTCTTAGTATTTCTAAAGAGCACTTTACTTTATACTCTGAGTTAAGGAATTGAAGTCGAAAAACTTCAAAATACGTATTCACCCCCCCCCCCCCCCTCTACGTATTTTTCCTATAGCAAACCGGGACCAACAAGTGGTATCAGAGCAGCGGTTCTTTCGAGCCTCTGCTTTGCATACCTGAAGCGAGCCACCACTCGCTTCACGTTGTCTCACTGAACCGGATCCTATTTTCCTAAGTGCATCAAAACCTCACCCACGCATATTGCATTTACTGCTGATAGTTTGCTATGTCTACATACTGTGCATCAAATCTTCCACAGTTCTCGATCGAAGGATATGAGATATGGAGTTTCCGTGTCGAGAGCTTCCTATGCTCAATCCACGACCGGATGTGGGAAGTCATTGAAGACGGACCAATCGAAATCAAGAAAGCCATATCTGTGGAGGTTCCAGCCGCTGAAGGTCGTCCAGCCCACGTTCGACAACAGTACGTGGAGAAGGATAAGGACGAGTATACTCCAAATGACTTCAAAGTTGCCAACCTCGACAAGATTGCACGCCACACGATGCAGAGCACCGTGTCGGATGCCTATCTACCACGGATAAGGAAATGTGCAACGGCAAAGGCAATGTGGCAAAACCCTAGCCCTCATTTCTCAAGGCACAGACAAAATCAAGGAGAACAAGCTCGCCGTTCAAATGCGGGAGTTTGAAAATCTGGTGATGAAGTCAGGAGAGTCCATCGACGCCTTCGAGCTGAGAGTTACCAACATTACTGCAACTCTCAACTCGTTTGGGAAGGAACTCACAGACAAGGAAGTAAACTTGAAAATAGTCCGTGCTCTCACAAGGAAGTGGCAGACTATGAAGGAGCTATATCTAGCTACCAAGGATCTAACGAAGCTCACGCCAGAAGTGCTGTTCTCCGAGCTCAAAGCTCACGAGTTTGATCTGAATCGAATGAGCCTTGACGACGAAGATGAAGCGCCCACTACGTCAAAAGGAGTAGCATTCAAAGCTGCCGAAGGGCCAAGCGAGCAGTCGCTTGCCAAGATGACAAGGGAAGAATTGGAAGAACACATTGCGTTCTTATCCAAGAACTTCAACAAGATGAACTCTCGAGTGGGCAAGTACAAAAGATTCTACAAGCAGTACAAAGGGAGGAGCACTGATGCTCGAGAAGGAAAAGGAAAGAGAGAAGAGACGACCAAGCCGATCCCACGAGACTTGATGGAAGTGGAGTGTTATCACTGCCACAAGATGGGCCACTACAAATCCGATTGCCCAAAGCTAAGTGCCAAAGAGCGCGAAGAATTGAAGGCCAAGAGGGATGCTCCAAGGTGAGCGCTCGTAGCGAGTGAAGTGCCGGTCGCTACAACTGAAGATCCACCAAGCGACTCAGATGCATTCACTGATCCAAATTCCAGTGATGGTGAGGATCTTGGATTTATGGCGCTCACCGACGAAGAAACAGGAGAGGTATTCTTCTATCCTTCAATCACTTCAATTACACTAGCACACACTGTCAATGAGGAAGAACAATCCTCTACATGGAGTGAGTTGTTTGACAAGCATCAAAAATTGTCAAGCGACCATGAAGTGGTAAAACAAGCTCTGTCTCAAAGCGAGAAGGAGAACCGAAAGCTAGCCCGTGAGCTTGACGAAGTCAAACTTAATTTAAGGGCTATGACTAGTAAGTTCGAGGATCTCTTCGCTAGACATCAAAGCTTGGAGGGAAGGTATGAAACCCAGTCCACTCTAGTTGCCAACTTGAACAAAGCATCATATGCTAGGCAGGCACTAGAGGGCTCGCTTCTGCCTTTTGGTAGGAAAGCTGGCCTTGGATATGAGGGTGGACCTCCCAAGCCGACTGTCTTTGTTGGTGCATCACACACTACACCATCAGTCACTTTGGAATTGTCCACTGCATCCAAAGCGACCACCAACAAGGATAAAGGCAAAGTGGCTGAGAACCCTAAAAGGAAGCCAATGAAGATGTCTATATCTTTAAGGGCAGATCCTAAGGGCAAGCAAAGTTCAACAGTCCCTAGCACTCAACATGCTAAGTCTTATGAATCCAAGGGTAAAGGGAGAACTGTTGAAGCTTCTAAGTCTCAAGCCAAGACACGAGAGACAAAGGATCTACCTCCTAAAAAGAGGAGTAATGTCTATGTGTCACGTTATCCGGACTGGAGATGGTCCAACCGGACTAGCGTTGAGGGGGAAGAACTTGAAGCACCCAAGAGGCCGCTTCAAATTCCCAAGGTTTCTCAAGCGAGTCAGGGTCAAAACCCTAGTTGGACCGCTTCGAGGAAACCAAGCGAGCCGCTTCGACAGACTAGAAACCCTAAGTCAGTCTCTAAACCCAAAGCTAATCCGAAGCGAGTCGCTTCAGGATATAAGCAAAATGGGAAGAGCATAGGTAGGACTGAAGCGAGCCGCTACCCCTCTTGCACACACTGTTGCACGTGTGAAGCTGCTTCTAGGCAGTACACCAAGTTTTCGAAGGTCGAGAAGCCCAAGACACAAGCTTCATCTCAAAAGAGAATGAAGCAAGTGTGGGTACCTAAGGGAACTAACCTGCAAGGACCCAAACTGATTTGGGTACCAAAATCTGTCTAATTGCAGGTGAGCGCCGTGGATCCTATGCCAAGTGAGGGTCAACAAGTATGGTACTTGGACAGTGGATGTTCAAGACACATGACCGGCATGAAAGCTCTACTTCACAACTACATAGAGAAGAAGGGTCCACACGTAACCTTTGGTGACAACTCTCGAGGAAGCACCAGGGGATACGGCGCACTGAAAGTTGGAAAGCTCACAATTGAAGAAGTCTCCTACGTGGAAGGACTCAAGCACAACCTGTTGTCCATTTCACAGTTCTGTGATAAAGGGTACTGGGTGGAGTTCATCTCCAACAAGTGCATTGTGAAGAGCAAACTCACGTCTCAGATTGTGCTCACTGGAATTAGACAAAGGAACGTCTACATAGCACAATGGGACAGCTGCAAAGAGGAAACTTGCCTAGTTGCAAGAAGTGCTACAGAAATTGGATGGCTATGGCACAGACGCTTGAATCATCTCAACTTCAAAGCCATCAATCGTTTAGCTCGTAAGGGCTTGGTGCAAGGCATACCGAATGAAGTCTTCATCAAAGACCATCCATGCTCACCATGCCAACGAGGGAAGCAGACGAAGAAGCACTTCGCCAGTCTCGAAGAAGGCTCATCAAAGCGAGTGCTCGAGCTGCTTCACATGGATCTGTTTGGTCCAGTTACCCCAGTTAGCGTAAATGGAAGGAAGTACACTCTAGTTGTAGTTGACGACTACTCTCGCTACACTTGGGTTGTATTTCTTTTCAGCAAGAAGGAGACACTGACCAAACTGCCACAACTACTCAAGCGATTGGCAGTGGAAAAGAATCAAGCTATCGTGACCATTCGCTCCGACAAAGGCACAGAGTTCTTGAACTCTACAATTGAAGCGTACTGCACAGAGCATGGAATAGCACATCAGACATCCTCAGCACGCACTCCTCAGCAGAATGGAGTTGCTGAAAGAAGAAATCGAATCATCAAAGAAGCCGTTCGCACCATGATTGCTGACTCGAAGCTTCCGATGAAGTATTGGGCTGAAGCTGCCAACACGGCGTGCTACACCCAGAATCGGACGCTTCTCAACAAACGGCACGACAAAACTCCATATGAAATATGGACAGGAAGAATTCCTAACATATCTTATTTCCATATTTTTGGTTGTAGGGTCTTCATTCACAACAATGGGAAGTCGCAGTTGAAAGCCTTTGAAAGCAAAGCTGATGAAGGAGTATTCTTAGGATACTCTACATCTAGCAAAGCCTACAGAGTATTCAACTGTAAAACCCTAATTGTGGAGGAATCACCCCATGTCGTATTTGATGAATCTTCTTTAAGTATTCCACAGGAACAGGCTCAAGCGAATGAAAAAGATCAAAGCAAGGAACCCTCAAATCAACTCACTTGGGACGTGCTTAATGAAGATGATGAGATCAAGGACTCAAGCGAGCAGGATCCCAAAGGAGAAGTCGAAGCTGCCCCCAAGATTCCTGAAGCTAGTGCTGGCCAGCACCCAATCCAATCGCTTCAGATGGTGAAGCGAGCGACAAGGAAGCAGATGAAGATGAAGCTGGCGGATCCAAGCGTGCATGGCTCAAAGATCACTCACCTAGCCAAATCATTGGAGATCCATCCAAGGGTGTAGTGACCAGAAGTCAAGTATTTGGAGAAAGAGCCATGTTCAGTTGCTTTCTATCAAACATTGAGCCATCAAGCGTGGAGGAAGCCCTAGCCGACTCTAACTGGGTGATCGTCATGCAAGAAGAGCTGAACCAGTTCACTAGAAATGACGTATGGTACCTCGTGGATCGTCCCAAGTTCCAGCATGTTATTGGCACCAAGTGGGTGTTCAAAAACAAGACAGACGAGGACCACAATGTTGTGAGGAACAAGGCGCGTCTAGTCGCTAAAGGCTACTGCCAAGAGGAAGGAATCGATTTCGATGAGACCTTCGCTCCAGTGGCACGGCTTGAAGCGATCCGACTATTTCTAGCCTATGCAGCGGCCAAGAAATTCAAAGTGTATCAAATGGATGTGAAGAGCGCGTTCCTCAATGGTGAATTGAAGGAAGAAGTGTATGTGGAGCAGCCACCGGGTTTCGAGCAGGGAGATAAAGTGTATCGCTTAAAGAAAGCCCTGTATGGGTTGAAGCAAGCTCCCAGAGCTTGGTACGATACATTATCTCAATTCCTAGTGGATAATGGATTTCAAAAGGGAAAGATAGATCGAACTCTCTTCACTATCAATCATGGAAATGATATGCTATGGGTTCAGATCTATGTGGATGACATCATATTTGGATCGCCAAACCAGTTGCTTAGCGAAAAGTTTGGAGACTTGATGAAGACCAAGTATGAGATGTCAATGATTGGCTTGATGAGCTGCTTTCTAGGTCTTCAAGTGAAGCAGCAGGATAATGGAATTTTCATCAACCAAGCGAAGTACACTAGAGATATGCTTGCCAAGTTTGGTGTTCAACATGCTAAAGCTGTGAAGATTCCTATGAATACCAACTGGAAGATGGAGCCAGACGAAGGAGGAAAATCTGTAGATCCTACAGATTATCGTACCCTAATTGGGTCACTACTCTATCTCACTGCAAGCCGGCCAGATATCGCCTTTGCAGTCGGAGTCTGCGCTCGCTTCCAAAGCAATCCCAAACACAGCCATCTTGAAGCTGCCAAAAGGATTCTTCGATATTTGAAGGGCACTATCAACATGGGTCTGTGGTATCCAGTGGAGGACAATTTGGAGCTCACTGGATATTCCGATGCTGACTATGGAGGTTGCCGAGTCGACAGGAAGTCAACTTCGGGCACATGTCAGTTCTTGGGAAGCAAGCTAGTCTCGTGGTTCTCAAAGAAGCAAACAAGCGTAGCCACTTCAACAACTGAAGCTGAATATATGGCCGCAGGAAGCTACTGCTCTCAAATCATATGGCTTCGTCAACAGTTGAAGGACTACAAAGTTGAAGCGAATGAAATTCCGATCTTCTGCAACAATAACAGTGCCATATGTATCTCGCAGAATCCAGTGCTTCACACCAGGTGCAAGCATGTGGAAATTCGACATCATTTCATTCGTGATCATGTCGAGAAAAAGGATATCAAGCTCGAGAAAATCCATACCGATATCCAGCGAGCAGATATCCTCACCAAGCCTCTAGCTGAGTCTTGATTCAATCAGCTATGCATGGAATTAGGGTTATTAGACCCTGGTGAAGAATGCTAGTTCCAGGATGCACGAAGGAGTGTTCGCTTGTTCTCTTGTGCGTCACTCACCTCGGATCTTCACCAACTCAAGCGAGCCACTTCAAATCTCACTCGCTTGAAGAAAATGAAGTAAGGTGGAGATAGGTGGAGTATTGGAAGAAGTTCCCTACCAACTTATTGGAATTATTAAGTATATGGTTAAGGGGGAACTATTGCTACTCTCGGAGCAAGCTACTTCCAAAGCGAGCAAGAATGCTGCAATCTTGAATTCTGCATCGCTTCAATTTGCCCTAGCTTGGGTCAAAGCGAGCCGACTGCAGATTCATTCTCTAGAATGTAGGAAAGCTTGAAGGATTACCTTTTTATACAAAAGGTTGCAGGGCTGGTGACATGCTTCTGAGTAAAATACGAGTTGTCTTGTCAGAGCATTCTCATTGTCATCCTGTCCATTTCTGCTCTGAGATAAGGACTTGTACTCATCCCCCATTCGTCGTGAATAAGTACACTTACGTGATGCTCCCTTCGGGTTGTAGTAAGCTTGTGTACTTTATTCATTTTCTCCCTCATTCACTTCGATGGAGGACTCTCTAATTCGTAGAGGAAGATGAATGCCATGAAGATGAATGCCATGAAGATCTAACTCAACGTGTAGCATTCAACATGTGGTATCTAATTCAAGTGAAGTCTTCAATTTGTGGTATCAATCTCCTACGAAGTGAGATTGACTGGTAAGTGTTTCAATTTTAAGTACACTAAGTGAGCCGAAGCGTGCTAGAAACCTTCACTCACTACGTGGAAAATATAAAGTGAATCTGACACAAATACAAAGTGGAAACCATTCTTGTTTACCCTCGAAGTATGTAAGTCAGAAACATTTTAAATTAAGCAAAGAAATTCAATTTCTTATTCCAGTCGCTTCAGATGGCCAAGCGAGTGCTTCGTCACTCAAAGCTAGCCATCGCAAGCGAGTGCGGAACAGTCACTCAAGCGAATGCCTCTCAAGCGAGTCAAGGCGTAGCGGCCCAACTCGAAGCGAGCGGGCACGAAGCGAGTATGAGCTGTCTGCACTCGAGTGCAATTTTACTTTCTGCTGTGCATTTAATGCAGGTACAGGAACTGCGGAAATAACGGGCGCGTGGTTCTCACTTCAAATTTGAAGCGGGAAACGGCGAAGAAAATACAGCCGTCGAATCTTAACATCCCCCAATCTGGAGCCGTTCGATTAACGCCGTATACGACAAGCCAACCATAGAAGGCCACGTGGCGACGCCGAGCAAGTGGCGGTTCACTTTTACTGTGGTGACGCCGGACACATCAGATCCATCACCGCACGTCCGCCGCCTACCTACAGGATTTTCGGCATTATTACCGTCCTACCCCTGCCACGTCAGCCAAAGCCTAACTCTATATATATGGGATGAGGCAGAACTGCAGAACCTTTCACAGCCTTCTAAAATTGCCATTCTCGTGCTAGATCTGCAATTACTCTGCAACTCACGAGTCTCAACCCTTTCTTCTCTAAACTCTGCTCAAATCTCTCTAAAAAACACCATGGGAAAGAAGAAGAATACAGAGACGATGGAGCAGTTCATGACAAATGTTGGCGAGCACATCAACGTCGAGCCCCATCTCGACCCTATCGTCATCGAAAGAAATGGTTTCTTCCGTAGAGCCGTGACCACGGCCGGTCTATGGAAGTTTATAACATTGATGCCGACGAAGATTCTGGCGAAAGCAGTGGCAGAAATCTTACTAAACTTGAAGAAGGATCAAAATACTTCATCATTTACAGATCCTAAGTCCAAGAAGCCAGTGGAGGTGGACTTGAACGATTTGATCAGTGTATTCGATCTGCCGAGAGAAGGAGGAGACTCACTGTTAGATTTAGGTCTTTCAGCTGGGGTGCAGTATGGTCGATTTGCAGCCGCCGGAGCAGATCCGAATTTCAAGGAAGCCAACATTCGCAAAAGTTTGAAGGAACCTTTCAATCTCATCTGCGAACTCTTTACGAAGAGCGTCGCATGCTATGTCGGATCTCTCGATACGCTGTCGGAGACGAAACTGATCGGCACCGCTATGATCGTCGACAGTCTTACCGGAACAAAATTTAACTGGCACGGGTGGTTCCTCAAGCAAATCTACGAGGCTGCTGAAGATTTCGCGTTCGTTCCAGGAACTGCGAATAAGATTCTTCGCAAAGGAAAATTGAAATTCTTTTCGAGACTGTCTGTCGCACTGGAGATGAAGTTTCCAGAGAAAAGATGGCCGGATTCCGACACGACCATATACAACAAGCAGACAATCTTCTACGATTCATGGAGGAAAACCAAGATTTTAATGGATCTGGGACTTCTGGAAATTGAAGTGCCCATAGCGAGACCGGTTGCCGAAAGGCATGCCGAAGTGAGCCAAGTGAGGCCGGTCGCTTCACCCGGGAAGCGAGCCGCGCCAAAGCAAGGCAAGAAGACGAAGCGAGTCGCTTTGCTTGTCCAAGAAAGCGAGGCGGTGGAGAAGCCGCTTGAGGACATTGAAGCGACTCAACCCCAGCCTTTACCTATCAAAGCCAAATCACCCCCACTCAAAATCCAAACCCACATCACCCAAATACCAGAACCTCAATCTTCTTCAACCCAACATCCACTAAAATAGATAACCCCCCTCTCTCCCCATGAAGAAGAGTCAGCATCTTCTTTTCACATTCCCACTGTTCCATTCCTCAGCACAGATGAAGCTGCTGCCTACACTTCATTCACCCCACTTCAATCCCAGCCGATACAACCACCACCCACCGAAACCATCCAGATTTCCGAAACCCAAGAAACCTCATCACCTACCCAATCCCTCTCGACATCGGCAGCTACAGCCGATACCGCCCAAACTGTAGGAGAACAACCCATCGTTCCTCAATTCATAACCCCTGCCCTCACCGTACACAAGCGGGCTCTGGAACGCTATGTCCTGGACAGAGAGCAAGCCGCTGAAACTATCAACCTTCGCTACAATCTTAGCTCCGCGAACGTTGCATGGAGCGACGTGTTCTACACTAATGTAGTCGACTTTCTGACGTACATCACGTACCGAGGAACGGAGTACTACAAGATTTTCAGACTCCTCAAAGCCTTCACAGAAGAGGAACTGATTCAAATGGAGGCCAAAACACTCAACTTCATAGGCGAAAATGGCTTTCATGCCTTCCTTGAAGGGACCAGCTTCAGGGAGAAGCTGGATGCAAAGGTGAAGGAGTCATATCCACTCGCTACAGTTCCGAAGCGAGTGCCCTCCTCTCATGAAAGGAAGCTGATCAGAGAGCATAGGGAGGAGGTGGAGTTGAAAGATGCTGAGATTGCTAGTCTCCAAAGCGAGATTACAAAGATGAGTGAAGAGATGGAGAGGAAGGCGGGGGAGGTCATCAGTCTTAGAGAAGACTTTGACAGGAAGAAAAGGGAATTGGAGGGAAAGGTGGAGGAGAAGGAGAGGCTTCTAGAGGAGAAAGAGAAGGCGCTGGAGGCGCAGGTGAAGCTAGTGGATGACAACACCAAAACCATCACCGAACTCAAGGGCTTGCTTGAGGCAGAAAGAAGCCGCTTGAGGGAGGTTAATGCCAAATTAATCGCTCTAGTCAAAGAGAAGAAGGTGTTAGAGAAGGAAGTGAAGGAGCTGAAGGAGAAGGTAGAGAATAGGGAAGGAGAGTTAGTGATGAAGGGAAGCGAGCTCCTCAATACCAAAAAGGCTCTTGACTCACTTCGAACTGAGTTGAAGGAAGTCAAAGAAGAAAGTGCTATTGACAAGAGAGAACTTGAGAGTCTAAGAAGAGGTGCGCAGGAACTTGACTTGAAAAATGCTGAATTATCCACTCTACTGGAGAAAGTCAAAAGACTGAAAGAGACTCTCACTATAAGGATCACCGCAGATGCTGAATTTCACAACTCTCTCAATCGGAGGGAGAGGAGACTTGCCGTGATGAAGGCAGAACTTGAAGCTTCCAAGGAGCACTTGGAACTCACTCTTCAAGAAGAATCACAGAAAATCACCAAAGCCGTCGAAGCGGAGCTGGAGGCTCGCTTCAGAGAGGTAGAGCCATTAGAGAGTATGATGGCGTCGGTTGTTGAGAGAGAAAGGCAGTGCAAATATCTGCTTGAAGAGATAAGCATCAAGACTGCTGAACTAGTGGCGCCCTCCATGGATAAAACCCAGCAGATGCTTCAAGCTATCTTCAATTCAGTCAACTCTCTTCAACAATCCGTTTCTGGAAAGTCTATCATCCTAACCCCTAGCAGTGATGATGCCAAAAAGGGGGAAGGACAAATGAGGGAAGGTCAAGTGAAGCTAGGAAGGGAAGGACAGCTTCACGGAGGAGGAGTTGGAGGTTCAGGGGGAAGTAGAATTTGAGTGGAGAGAATGTTGGAGGGAGGCAGTAGTGATGGAGGTGTGAAGGAGGTAGTAGATGAAGCGAGGGCTCTTGGCAAGACGAAGCTCACGGAGGAGGAGTTATTAAAAAATCTTGAAGAGCCCAGCAGGCCGCTTCAGGAGAAGGTGCTTGCCGCTTCAATTGCAAAACACCCTCCAGTGACCGTTTTGACAAAGGAGGAAAAGCGGAAGCAGGTGGAGAAGGATGCAGCCATGGCGTGGGAGATGGAGCAACTAACAAAACTTTCTGTTGGTGCAGGTGCTTCGTCTAGTTCCAAAGCGGCTGCTTTACCCAAAGCGCCCGCTTCAGCCGCACTAGCTCCAACTGCCGCACTCGCTTCATCCGCAGTCGTCCCCTCTAGTGCCGCTACGAAGAAAGACATGCCTCCACCCCCACCACCAAAACTGCCATTGAAGCGAACTGCACAGGAGTCAAAAGGTGATGACCCCGCGGCCAAGCGCCAAAAGGTCAAACATGCAGTTGCTTCTAGAGCTGGAAGAGAGGAGAAAAAGAGGAAGGAAATAGAAGGAGGAAGGAGTGAAGGCGAGAGGAAGAGGAGGTCAAATGACAGGCGACTCCAAGTGATTGACGCTCGGATTGAGGAACAATTCAGTGAGGTGATACTCATCCAGTCTTCATTGGTGCGGAGTGCCTTCATTCCATTTATGCCAGATGAGTCCGAAGCATGCGAAGCACAAGCCATATCTGATGCATGCGACGTGACTACAAAACAGATGGTCGAGTCGGGTCGCAACCCCAAAAAGGAAGAACAGAACTACATTAGGAAGCGTCTCAATGAAAATCGTCCTTTGTGGAGCAGCGACTCAGGAAAGAAGTTCAAAGCGACCATGGCTGAACTGTCAAAGAGGTCAGAAGAGGAGTTGGCCAAGCGAAGGGACGAGCACCCTGATGCAAGGGAGATTGAGGCTTTTATTCCGAGAGATCTGCTTGAGCTGTGGCTATACTACAAGGACTTGTTCATCAAGGCCTATTATTACTGGGAGGTAGTGCCGCTGCAAGATCAATGCTCTAGGATAAGTGCCCTCAACAATTTTCTCGCCGCCTATGATGACAAACTGCGGAGGAAAATCTTCACCTTGGCTGAACAAACTCAACCCATGCCAATTGTTGTCAAGGTTCCTGCTATAAAAGAATTCCCCATGCCTTATCATCCAGGCACGGATATTCCAGATAGAGGAATAATTGATGAGGAAGTAACTGAAGCCTTCAGGCTGGAGAGTGCATGGAGAAGACCTAGTATCCACACAGTAGACTCTATGGAATCGAGAGTTCTATCAGCTTACGTGGATACTGCTGCTATTGAAGAAGAGAAGAAGGAGGAGGAAGAAGGAAAGGAGAAGGAGAAGGAGGATGAAGCTGCAGGAAACCTTTGAGTTTCAAGCTTCCTAGTATCTCTTTTTGTGAACTGCTTGTTCATCTATCTAATTTCAATTTCTGTCTCCTCTGTGTCATTTACTCGCTTTGTGAATGACTTTACATTTTTGCTACAAACTCATTAATTTAACCGAAAAAAAAAGGGGAAGGAACTTAAAAGAAAATTACAAACGAAACTGCAAAGGAAGCAGTCGCTTGGAGTTCCCTTCACGGTTAGATAGACTAGATTTATTTTTATCTAAGTCGTATGGGTTTTGGCATCATCAAAAAGGGGGAAATTGTTGGGAATTGTTAAGAACGAATATGTTAAGGGGAACCTATAAGGGATATTTTAGTGTTTTGATTTGATCCCAAAACCCCAAAGCGTTCTGTTCCCAAGTGACCCAATTTGATGTAGTTAATAAGTTAGAATTTTTCTAAAAGCCTACTCTGTTAGGATGGCACTTTTATTTTGCTTAGATTAGGCTTCAAAAGTTCAAGTGAAGGCCACTCACTTGAGAGTGTTTTCCAAAGCGAAGCGGGTCAAGCAAATCGAAGTGAAGCGTGCCGAAGAATAGCGAAGCGAAGCGATCGCTACAGTAGATTCAAAGTGAGTCTGCCAAAGCGAAGCGAAGCGAGCGCTACAGTTCAAAGCGAAGCAAAGCGAAGCGAGCACTACAGTGGAATCAAGTGAACCCACTAAAGCGAAGCGAAGCGTGCGCTACAAAGAAAAGCCGAAGCGAGTCAACGCGAGTCAACACTTAATTTAGTAGCGTCACGGGAAATTTATTTCTCAAGTGACTCACTACAAATATGACTGTAAAGCGACTCACTTCAGAGCGGCCGCTATAACTTCAAAGCGAAGCGAGCCACTACCTACCAGAAAGCGACAGCACAAATTCCCGCTCCGAATTTGAACTCCAGTCAACTGGAGATCTTCGCATTTATTACGAGATCTCCACGTGTCGACTCAAGAGAGGAGCAGAGGAGTTGACTGCCAGGCCAACAAGGCGCCGTAACAGTACTGGGTCGCTCCAGTTACTGTTGAAATTGGAACTTAGCCATTTCCGGCAAAAATCCAAAACTGCGCATCTGAAAAGTAGCCAGCCTGTGCAAGTACTGTCGAGAGGAGGAGGGACAAGGCCACCAACCAAGCAACGGATCTCAGCCAACCCTCCGCCTATAAATAGTGAAGGATCACAACGTGAAGAAGTAGAACACTACCTGCGCATACGAGCCTACTGCAAACAAACACTCCCAAGCCTTAGAGCAATCTTCGAGTCTTTGTTTTCCAGTGTTCTCCGAGTTTCCAGTTCATCGGAACTCGTCTTCACAACCTTCACACTTAGATTCTAAGCCCATTCCATATCCAAGCTTAGAAGAAGAGCTCTAGCCATCTTTGCACTTATTGTAAAGAGCTCTTCATAGTGTGTTTCGTCAACCAAAAACCCTAAACTCTGTCTGTTAGGTTTTTGAGTGTTGTCGTTAGGTTGTTCAGATCCAAGGCCCTTCTATCATCGATTGAAGAAGCCTCGATCGTAGAGTTGAGATCCAGGCTTACACTTACATCGTTTGTGTAAAGCTCGATCGAAACTAGGCTGTAAGGAGAGCCCGCAATCTCCCTGTCTGTTTTGACTGAAGCAAGTGAAGCTTCCAGTCTTTGTTAGGTTTGTGTAGTGAACCCGCAATCACTACTTCTGTCGTTTGATCTAGGCGAGTGAAGCCCGATCTCGACCAGGTTTTTGAAGGACCCGTAACCTTCAAGTTCTTGAGTGAAAAGAACAGTTGCCGTCTTGCAACAAGTGGACGTAGGAGCTTTATCTCCGAACCACTATAATTCTTGGTGTAGTATCTCTCTTACCTTAATCTCTTTACAGTATTCGATTATCCATTGCACGTGCATATAAACAAACGTAACTTGGATTTTCAATTACCTAGGAAAGATTATAGCTCACCAAATTCCGCACAAAGAGTAAAGTCTCACTCTAGATCAAGCTCTAAGCTTAGGTCAAGAGATTCGTGATTGCTTTAGATCTAGTCCTCGGCTAGGTCTTAGTATTTCTAAAGAGCACTTTACTTTATACTCTGAGTTAAGGAATTGAAGTCGAAAAACTTCAAAATACGTATTCACCCCCCCCCCCCCTCTACGTATTTTTCCTATAGCAAACCGGGACCAACAAGATCCATAAGCGAGTATTTTATACAGAGCATGATTTGCGTAGTAATGACAAGTAATAGTTGAGCTACAAGTAGGGCGTAAAAGGCATGTTTAGCCACAAACTAGCAAGATTCATGGAGTTTTGCACTCACATAAGCAGATAATGAAGAAATGGAACAGGAAAAAGGAGAGAAATAAGGAGAACGGAGCTCCACCGAGCCTCATTCCCTTTCGGCAATGAGGGTTTTACCTTAAGCCCAAGGTAGTGTGTGTAAGAGAGAAACTCTTCCCGGTGTTGAGAAGAGAGGATGGAGGTGAAGGGAAACTAGATCTTCCTGGAAGAAGGCTTTGAACGCCTCCACTGTTTGAGCTCGGAGGAGCTCGTAAGAGGGAGTGTGGAATTGGATGGAACAGTACGCAGAGATACGTGTTGTTCGTAGAGAATGATAATGATATCCTGTGATGTGTGCGTTCACTTAGTATTTATAGGTATGAGGAGGGTGAGCATCCGTGTGAAGGAGGACAGAAAAGGAATTCCAACGGAGGCAAAGTATCCTCCGTCATGAATGCAGTGGTCCTCACTCTATAGTACGTAGAGTCACGCGGACCGTATGCTGCGCAGAACCTCAAGCTTCTACTAAACACTTATGGGATATGGTCAGATCCTTCTATCTTCGCAGATGCCTGCAGATCCCGCATGGATTATGGGGGAAGTTAGGAGCTCACAGCTTCTTGCCTGGCATACGATTCTTAGTTGTATTGAGCGTCTGGTGCCCATAAAATCTCCTTGATATTATGCTGTTAAGCGGAATAGCCTCTATCGATCATCATTTAAAAGTAATACTTATCTTCGTTAATGGCGTTGTTGATGTTAGTTCTGCCTAGTATTTATTATTCCTTTCATAGAGGTAAGGTTCTCGCCTCTATTGTGACATCTGACACATCAGTTTCCCTAGGAACTGTAGTCTAAGGTTAGGGAATGTATGTTCCCCATTAACTTGGGTTGCTTAGGGAGTATGGCTGATATTAATCCCTATCTGCTACTCCCCCCCCCCCCCCCCGGGTCCAGAAGCACCAGTACGAGGGCTTCTGACGGGTATTTTGGCGGGAAAATGAATTTTGCTTCGGCTATTGCTTCTTCTTTCCCCTCTCTCTCTTTCTCTCTCTCTCTTTTTTTTTTTTCTTTTTTTTTTTTTTTTTTTTTTTTTTTTTTTTGCAGATGTCTGATAGCGTGGGAAATCGAAACGCCGGTTATCCTCCCAAGGATAGAGTTGAACTTGTTTCCCTTACTCATCATTACTTCTTCCCTTAGGGTGAAAGAATACAGGGCTATTTAAAAATATATTTTAAAATAGGCATTATTATTATTTTGTTTTGTTTGCAGGTGAAAAGGCAATTCCCTTTTTCTGAAACGTCGTGGGGCGATAAGTAGGAGACCACTCCACTCTTTCTTCTCTACTTCTTCATCCTTCTCTCTGTATTGTGCTCCAGAAAGGAAAGAGCGATATTGCGAATCGTCTGCCACTCCCAGCGATTACTCCGACGATTACCTTTCCTTTTGTCCTTTTTCAGGTATTCAATTACTATTTTACTTTCCTACACTTGTGCATAGGCCTTCTTTTGAATTTCTTGAGATTAGGGTAACCTTTACTGTTTCCCCTGTTCTTATTTTGAGGGAACATTGCTAGCCCCAATTTTTCTAGATGGTGAAACTGACTAAGGTGTGAATGTGACTGATGCTTTATTCTTAGAACTATCACTCAGTTATTAAGATTTGTAGAGTTTGGATTTATTTCCATTATTCGCAACTCTACCATCTATCATTATTCCTTGGTGATTACCTCTGCTTTGCAGTTATGGATTCCTCCATACTAGGCATGGGGCCAAAAGCTCGAGAGAAGCTATTACAAATGATGGAGCAGGCGAGATCTGGTGGCTCCTCTCCCACCTTATCCATGGGTAATACCTATACCCAAGAGCCTACGGTTCCTGGGGGTTGTAACCCTTCTCGGGAGAGTCCCCAAGAGGTAGAAATTGGTAAGCCTCGAATGAAGCCTTACTTCCCTCACCTGGTTGCCCTTAGTCGATCAGCTTCATTTTCTCCTATTTTCACTGATGAGGATGATGGTGTTTCCGCTCCTGTCTCTTTAGCGCCTTATTCTTCTTCCCCTAAAAGGAAAAGTGAGTCTTCCTCCCTCTTGGCTAGAAAAAAGGGGAAGGTATCGGAGAGTTCTCCCTCCGCTGAAGAGTTAAGTGTTGGTCCCGGTTTGTTATAGGAAAAATACATAGGGGGGGGGGGGGGGGTGAATACGTATTTTGAAGTTTTTCAACTTCTTTTCCTTAAATCAGAGTATGAAGTAAAGTACTCGTTAAAAATACTAAGACCTAGCCGTGAGCTAGATCTAAAGCAATCACAGATCTCTTGACCTAAGCTTAGAGCTTGATCAAGAGTGAGACTTTACTCTTAGTGTGGAATTCGGTGAGCTAATATCTTTCCTCAGTATTTAAAAGTTCCAAGTTATGTTTGTTTAGATGCAAGTGCAATGAATAATCAAACAAGGAAAATAAAGAGTTTAGGGTTAGAGAGATATGACACAAGGTTTATAGTGGTTCGGAGATAAAGCTCCTACGTCCACTTTGTTGCACTCGGCAACTGTTCTCTTTACTGAAGAACTTGATGGTTACGGGTCCTTCAAAAACCTAGTCAAGATCGAGCTTCACTTGCTTGGATCTGACAGACTCTGGGTGATTCCGGGTTCACACCAAAAACCTAAACTGGACTGGAAGCTTCACTAGCTTCAGTCCGACAACAGGGAGATTGCGGGCTCTCCTTACAGCCTAGCTTCGATCGAGCTTTACACAAATGATGTAAGTGCAAACTTGGATCTAGACTCTATGATCGAGGCTTGTACAATCGATGAAAGTAGGGCCTTGGATCGAAACAACCTAACGACGACGAACACAAAAACTTAGGGTTTTTGGTTTACGACGACACACTATGAAGAACTCTTTACAATAGATGCAAAGATGGCTAGAGTTCTTCTTCTAAGCTTGGATATGGAATGGGCTTAGACTCTAAGTGTGAAGGTTGCGAAGACGAGTTCCGATGAGGCTGGAACTCGGAGAACACTTGAAAACAAAGACTCGAAGTTTGCTCTAAGGCTGGGAGTGTTTGTTTGCAGTAGGCGCTTGAATGCTCAGGAAGTGTTCTACTTCTTCACGTTGTGATCCTTCACTATTTATAGGCGGCGGGATGCCGAGATCCGTTGCTTGGTTGGTGGCTTTGTCCCTCCTCCTCTCGACAGTACTTGCACAGGCTGGCTGCTTTTCAGACGCGCAGTTTTGGCTCTTTGCCGAATTTGGCTAAGATCCAATTTCAACAGTAACTGGAGCGAGCCAGTACTGTTGCGGCGCCCTTGTCGGCCTGGCAGTCAACTCCGCTGCTCCTCTCCACAATCGACACGTGGAGATCTCGTAATTAATGCGACGATCTTCAGTTTGACTGGAGTTCAAATTCGGAGCGGGTATTAGGCTGTCGCTTTCTGATAGGTAGTGGCTCGCTTTGCATCGAAGTAGTAGCGTCCGCTTTGATCGAATCGCTTCGGGTCATACTTGAAGTGTCTACTTTGCTTCGAAGTAGTAGTTTTCGAGTATTGCTTTAAGTAACTTGACTCGCTTTGACTTTTCCTGTAGCGCTCGCTTCGCTTTGCTTTAGTGGACTCGCTTCGATTCCACTGTAGCGCTCGCTTCGCTACGCTTTAGTGGACTCGCTTCGATTCCACTGTAGCGCTCGCTTCGCTACGCTTTAGTTCGGCACGCTTCACTTCGACTTGGTAAACTCGCTTCGCTTGGAAAACACACTCAAGCGAGTGGCCTTCACTTGAATTTTCTGCGGTCTAAAACCTAAGCAAAATAAAGTCATCCTAACAGTATAGGCTTAGAAAATTTTCTAACCTATTATCTATATCAAAAATGGGTCACTTGGGAACAGAACGCTTTGGGGGTTTTGGGATCAAATCAAAACAACTAATGTCTTACTTCGAAGTGTCCCATATGAGTTCCCCCTTAACACTTTGTTCTTAACAATTCCCAACAATTTCCCCCTTTTTGATGATGCCAAAACCCAAAAACAAATTCTTAGACTAAGAGATTTAGCCTACCTAACCGTGGAAGGAACTTCAAGCGAATGCTTCCTTTGCATGTTCGTTTGAATTTTTTTTAAGTTCCTTTCCCCTTTTTTTTTCGGTTAAGTTATTTGAGTTTTGTAGCATAAGGATAAAATATCCACAAAGCTAGTAAATGACACAGGGGAGACAGAAATTAAAATGGGATGGATGAATTAACAATTCACAAAACATGAAGCTTGAAACTCAAAGGTTTCCTGCAGCTTCATCCTTCTCATCCTCCTCTTTCTCCGTTACCTCCTCTTCCTTCTCCATCTCCTCTGCCTCCAAATCCTTCTCGATCATCTCTTCTGGAACAACATATGTGTTGAGAACTCTTATTTCCAGTGTTCCAACGTTATAGATGCTTGGCCTCCTCCAAGTTTCCTCTAGCTTGAAAGCTTCATCGATCTCTGCATCAATGATACGTCGATCTGGAACACTTGTGCCGGGCAGGAAGGGCATAGGGAAGTCCTTCGAAGCTGGCACTTTGATGATCAGAGGCATAGGCTGGGCAAGCTCTGCAAGAGTGAAGACCTTCCGCCTGAATTTTTCATCATAAGCACTCAGGAAGTTGTTGAGCGCATTGATCCTTGAGCACTCAGTCTGCAGTGGCACTACCTCCCAGTAGTAGTAAGCTTTGATGAATTTTTCTTTGTAGTATAGCCACCGCTCAATTAAATCATCAGGAATGAACTGCTCGATTTCTCGGGCATCAGGATGCTCATTCCTGCGCCCAACCAACTCCTCTTCTGATCGGCTGGACATCTGAGCTATGATAGCATTGAACTTAGCACTTAGCTCAGTGTTCCACTTCGTGAGCATCTCAGTCAGTTGCCTGCGGATGAATTGTTGCTCTTCTCTGCGCGGGTAGCGACCGGAATTGATCATCTCCGTAGTGGTCACATTGCAAGCGTTCATCCAGGCTTGCTTCACACATGCTTCCGATTCTTCAGGCAAAAATGGGATGAAGGCGCTTCGAGTAAGGGCGGACTGGATGAGTCTCACTTCATTGAAGTGTTCCTCGATCCGACCTTCGATGATCTGCATACGCCTTGCCCTGATCTTTTTCTCTTTCTCCACTTCCTCCTTTTTCTCCTCTACTTGCTTCCTTCTCCTCTCCACTTGACCAGCTCGTGAAGCGACTGCCTGCTTGATCTTTCGGAGCTTGGCCTCGGGATCATCATCTCTTGCTTCGGGGGCAGTCAGCTTTAAAGCTTGTTTCGGTGCTGGTGGTGGAGGCATCTCCTTCTTCTTCTTCTCTGCTTCTTTAGGAGGGATGACTGCGGAGGCACTTGGAGTAATGGCTTTACTGGATGAAGTGGCTCCAGCAGCCGATGAAGTGGCTCCTGCAAGATCAGAAATTAGGGCAAGTGTTGAAGCGGCAAGAGGTGAAGCGGGCGCTGGGAACTGGGCAAGGGCCTTTAGATCGAATTGCTTCTCCATGTCGCGAGCTAGTGCCTCGTCTGCTCGGATTTGCGCCTCCCTTTGTTCCTTGGTTAACACAACCACTGGAGGGTGAGCAGCAATCGAAGAAGCAAGCAACTTCCCTTCAAGTGGCCTGCGGGGCTCTTCTGTTTGATTTTCTTTGCCCAGTATCCTCGCACGCTCGGCGCGAGCTTCATCCTCTTCCTCAATTTCCTTCTCCACTCCGCTACCTCCAACTTCACTTCCTCCTTCAATCTCCAACCTCCTTTCCTTTCCACTTCCTCCGACTCCACCTTGTAGCTCCAGCGAATGCTTCTCAATACCTTCCCCCTTTTTGGCATCATCATTGCCGGGGGTTGGTGTGATAATCTTTCCAGTGATGGAATGATGAAGGTTATTCACTGCATTGAACACAGCTTACAGCATCCGCTCGGTCTTTCCTGCGAACGTATGCTCCTGGGAGAGCACTAATTCGGCGGTTTTTATGCTTATTTCCTCGAGTAGATACTCACACTGCTTCTCTCTCTCTCTGACAGAGGCCATCAGCCTCTCAAGTGACTCCACATTCCTGAAGCGAGCGGCCAGCTCCGCTTCGATCTCTGCTCGAATTTCCTTGCGCTCTTCCTTGATTGTGAGATTAAGGAAGTCCTAAGAAGCTTCAAGTTCTGCCTTCGCAGAGGCTATGACGTTTTCCTGGCTGTTGAGCGTCGCACGAACTTGTGCAAGCTCAGCAATCTTGATAGCGAACTCACTGGCCTTCTTCTTAGCTTCGTCAATTTGGACGGCCAGCTCAGTTTGCTTTAGATCGGTAGCTCTAGCACTTTTCCTCCTGCTCTCGAGCTCTTTCAAATTTATCTCATGCTCAAGCTTGAGATCCTTCATCTCCTGTTTGAGCTTGTCAAGGGCAGTCTAGGTCCTTGTCAGCTCACAACTTAGCTTGATCTCTTCTTCCTTCTTCTTATCCAACTCCTTCCTCTCCTTCTCCAACTTCCTCCTCAATTCCTTCTTCTCACCTTCCAATGCCACAAGCTTGGCATTCACCTCTCTTAGCCTGCTTCGCTCAGCCTCAAGCAGTTGCTTGGACTCTTGAGCATCATTCTCCGACTCCTCCGCTCGCTTCACCTTCTCTCCCAACAGATTCTCCTTCTCCGCAAGCAACTTCTCCTTCTCCTCGACCTTCTCCTCCAGCTCACTCCTCCTCTTGTCAAAATCTGCACACAGATTAGTGACTTCTAACACCTTAGTTGTCAGCTCCCCCTCCTTCTTTGTGATCTCACTCTGAAGGTTGGAGATTTCCACCTCCTTCGCCTCCACTTCCAACTCGTGCTCCTTCATCAATCGGAGTTCATGCTTTGAAGGCACATGTTCTGGGACAGATGCATCTGGGTATTCACGCACTACTCTGGCGTCAAGCATCTCCCAGTAGTTGGCCTCATTAATGAACACGTGGAAGCCATCAGCTCCGATGAAGTTGAGCGCCTCCACCTCCTTCGCTTCGACATCCTCCTCCTTCATAGCCTTCAAGAGATTGAAGATCTTGTAGTATTCTGTTCCTCTGTATGTGATATACGTGAGGAAATCGACGACTCTTTTGAAGAATTCAGTGGTCATCTCCACTGAAGGGTATCGGTTGCGAATCAACTCTGCCGCTTGCTCCCGGTCCTTGACGTACCGTTCCAGAGCATTCTGTTCTGCAGATGGAGGTGGTGGAGTTGGTGGGATTGAGATGTAGTTGGTGTCGGCTGTTTGGGCGGTATCAGCTGATTCTGCTGATGAGGACGGAGAGTTGGGTGTAGATGCTTGGGTGGTTTCCGGTAGGGTGGTTTGGGGTTCGGTTTGTTGAGCGGTTGGGACGAAGAAAGAGTACATCCCTTCTATATTAGCACTGCAGAAGGGTAGATTGAGGGCTTGGAGTGAAGAAGTGGATTCTTCTTCATGTATTGAGTAGGGTGATTTCTGGGGATGGGGTTGAGCAGTGGTGGAGGTTTGAGGTTCGGGTGGCTGATGGGTTAGAGTTTGTGGGGTGTGGGCGTTTGTTCTTTGGGAGGTGAAGGTTGGGGTTGGTGTTCTCTTTCTGGTGAGGGTTGGGGTTGCTCTTCTTCCACTATCTTTTCGAGCGGCTGCTCCTCAGCCTCGCTCGTCCCGATTATGGTGGTTACACTTCTCAATCTCTGCGGTCGCCTTGACCTTGCTTTCCTCGGAGCTCGCTTCGATGGTGAAGGAGCTTGGATTTCTTCTTCCGCCTCGCTACAAGATTCAGCGACTGGAGCGGAAGGGAGGACTATCACATTGATGCAGTCCCGGTCCATTGGGAGCTTTTCCGTTTTCCATGAATCGAAGTAGATGGTGTTCTTTTTGTACGCCGCAGTCTCCTTCTTGCCTGTCCATCTCATGTTTTCGAACAGTGTTTCCAGGGCGTAGGAGATTCTGGAGAAAAACTTTAATTTCCCCTTGCGAACGATTTCATTGTCACTTCCCTCTTCGTACTTGAAATCCGCCGCAACTTCATGAATCTGGTTAATGAACCAGCGGTGCCAGTTGAAGCTTGTCCCTGTCAAGCTGTCAACTATGACGGAGGTGGCGTAGATCTTGGTGTCTGACAATTGGCTCAGCGAACCAACACCACAGAGTATAGACTTCGTGTACAACTCGCAGATTAAGTTGAACGGAGCCGCTAAATCATTCCTGAGGTTGCTCAGCTTCGGATTCCCAAACTTCACGCCTCTCCTTTTGGCAAACCGAGCGTACTCCACTTGAGTTGACATATCGAGTTCTGTCAATGAAACTGGTCCGACCATCGGCAGATCGAACACACGGGCTAGACTGCTTAACTCGACCACCACAGGCTTTCTCTCCTGTGGATCGGTGAAGGTTGACTTTTCCTCTCCTTCTTTGAGATTCAGAAGAATCTCGGCGACGGCCTTGGCCAGAATCCGTTGTGGCTTCGCCGTCACGAACCTCCACTGGCCGGCCGTGGTCACAGCCCTGTGGAAGAAACCATTGTCCGTCACCACATCTTCGTCGAGGTGTGGTTCTACATTGATGTTGTCACTGAGGGATTTCAGAAACTCCTCCATCGTTTCGGTTTTCTCCTTCTTTCCCATGGTTATTTTGTAGAGAGATTTGTGAAAATGTTAAGGGTTTGGGGGATTTGAGACTCGTGAGTTGCAGAGGCGCAGATCTTGCATGAGAATGGCAATTTTAGAGAGTTGTGAAATTTTTCTGCAGGTCTCCGTCGTTGCATATATATAGAGCTAGGGTTTGGCTGACGTGGCAGGGGCAAGACAGTAATATCTTCGAGAATCCTGTGCGGAGGCGGCGGACCCTCGGTGATGGATCTGATGTGTCCAGCGTCATCACAGGAAAAGTGAACCGCCAACTTGACTTGGCGTTGCCACGCGGCAGCCTGTGATTTGTCTCTCCAATAGGCGTCGATCCAACGGTTGAGATTTAGGAACTGTTCAGATTCGACGGCTGGATCGAGGGCGATTTTGCCGCTTCTCGTTGAACCAAGTTGCACGCGCCTGTCTTTTCTCTGTCTACGCGCCGCTGCATTAAATGCTAAAGTAAAAAGTGAAATATTGCACTCGAGTGCTGACAGCTCATACACCTCGCTTCGTACCCGCTCACTTCGAGAGTAGCCGCTTGGCTTCTACTCGCTTGGCGTGACTGCTCCGCACTCGCTTGCGATGACTTGCTTGAGTGACGTGGCACTCGCTTCGTCATTTGTAGCGACTGGAATAAGAAATGAAATTTCTTTACTTAATTTAAAATGTTTCTGACTTACATACTTCGAGGATAAACAAGAGTGTTTTCCTCTTTGTATTTGTGTCAGATTCATTTCATATTTTCCACATAGTGAGTGAAGGTTTCTAGCACGCTTCAGCTCACTTAGTGTACTTAAAATTGAAACACTTACCAGTCAATCTCACATCGTAGGAGATTGATACCACGTATTGAGGACTTCATTTTGAGGATTTAGACAGCACTTGATGAATCCTCTTGATGATTTCGCTTGAAGCTTTTTGATACCACCTTTGTTGAGTACCACTTGTTGATGAATTCACTTGATGGATGCTTCATCTTGGCTAGAACTTCATGGCATTCATCTTCATGGCATTCATCTTCCTCTACGAGCTCGAGCATCCTCCATCGAAGTGAATGGGGGAGAGAATGAATATAGTACACAAGCTTAATACAACCCAGAGGGAAGCTTCACGTAAGTGTACATATTCACGACGAATGGGGGATGAGTACAAGTCCTTATCTCAGAGCAGAATAGGACAGGATGACAATGAGAATGTTCTGACAAGACTATCAAGTATTTTACACAGAAGCATGTCACCAGCCCTGCAACCTTTTGGAGATCCACAACAATTTAAGGTGTTTTTCATCATGTTTTGCAAAGAGAATTTATGGATAAAGCGTTAGAGCAGTAAAGAGCAAGAGATTCATGCGCGTATAGATCCATAAGCGAGTATTTTATACAGAGCATGATTTGCGTAGTAATGACTAGTAATAGTTGAGCTATAAGTAGGGCGTAAAAGGCATGTTTAGCCACAAACTAGCAAGATTCATGGTGTTTTGCACTCACATAAGCAGATAATGAAGAAATGGAACAGGAAAAAGGAGAGAAATAAGGAGAACGGAGCTCCATCGAGCCTCATTCCCTTTCGGCAATGAGGGTTTTACCTTAAGCCCAAGGTAGTGTGTGTGAGAGAGAAACTCTTCCCGATATTGAAAAGAGAGGATGGAGGTGAAGGGAAACTAGAGCTTCCCGGAAGAAGGCTTTGAGCGCCTCCACTGTTTGAGCTCGGAGGAACTCGTAAGAGGGAGTGTGGAATTGGATGGAACAGTACGCAGAGATGCGTGTTGTTCGTAGAGAATGATAATGATATCTTGTGATGTGTGCGTTCACTTAGTATTTATAGGTATTAGGAGGGTGAGCATCCGTGTGAAGGAAGGACAGAAAAGGAATTCCAACGGAGGCAAAGTATCCTCCGTCATGAATGCAGTGGTCCTCACTCTATAGTACGTAGAGTCACGCGGACCGTATGCTGCGCAGAACCTCAAGCTTCTACTAAACACTTATGGGATCTGGTCAGATCCTTCTATCTTTGCAGATGCCTGCAGATCCCGCATGGCTTATGGGGGAAGTTAGGAGCTCACAGCTTCTTGCCTGGCATACGATTCTTAGTTGTATTGAGCATCTGGTGCCCATAAAATCTCCTTGATATTATGCTGTTACGCGGAATAGCATCTATCGATCATCATTTAAAAGTAATACTTATCTTCGTTAATGGCGTTGTTGATGTTTGTTTTGCCTAGTATTTATTATTCCTTTCATAGAGGTAAGGTTCTCGCCTCTATTGTGACATCTGACACATCAGTTTCCCTAGGAACTGTAATCTAAGGTTAGGGAAAGTATGTTCCCCATTAACTTGGGATACTTAGGGAGTATGGCTGATATTAATCCCTATCAGCTACTCCCCCCCCCCCCCCCCCCCAGGTCCAGAAGCACCAGTACGAGGGCTTCTGACGGGTATTTTGGCGGGAAAATGAATTTTGCTTCGGCTATTGCTTCTTCTTTCCCCTCTCTCTCTCTCTTTTTTTTTTTTTTTTTTTTTTTTTTTTTTTTTTTTGCAGATGTCTGATGGCGTGGGAAATCGAAACGCCGGTTATCCTCCCAAGGATAGAGTTGAACTTGTTTCCCTTACTCATCATTACTTCTTCCCTTAGGGTGAAAGAATACAGGGCTATTTAAAAATATATTTTAAAATAGGCATTATTATTATTTTGTTTTGTTTGCAGGTGAAAAGGCAATTCCCTTTTTCTGAAACGTCGTGGGGCGATAAGTAGGAGACCACTCCACTCTTTCTTCTCAACTTTTTCATCCTTCTCTCTGTATTGTGCTCCAGAAAGGAAAGAGCGATATTGCGAATCGTCTGCCACTCCCAGCGATTACTCCGACGATTACCTTTCCTTTTGTCCTTTTTCAGGTATTCCATTACTATTTTACTTTCCTACACTTGTGCATAGGCCTTCTTTTGAATTTCTTGAGATTAGGGTAACCTTTACTGTTTCCCCTGTTCTTATTTTGAGGGAACATTGCTAGCCCCAATTTTTCTAGATGGTGAAACTGACTACGGTGGAATGGGACTGATGCTTTATTCTTAGAACTATCACTCAGTTATTAAGATTTGTAGAGTTTGGATTTATTTCCATTATTCGCAACTCTACCATCTATCATTATTCCTTGGTGATTACCTCTGCTTTGCAGTTATGGATTCCTCCAAACTAGGCATGGGGCCAAAAGCTCGAGAGAAGCTATTACAAATGATGGAGCAGACAAGATCTGGTGGCTCCTCTCCCACCTTATCCATGGGTAATACCTCTACCCAAGAGCCTACGGTTCCTGGGGGTTGTAATCCTTCTCGGGAGAGTCCCCGAGAGGTAGAAATTGGTAAGCCTCGATTGAAGCCTTACTTCCCTCACCTGGTTGCCCTTAGTCAATCAGCTTCATTTTATCCTATTTTCACTGATGAGGATGCTGGTGTTTCCGCTCCTGTCTCTTTAGCGCCTTATTCTTCTTCCCCTAAGAGGAAAAGTGAGTCTTCCTCCCTCTTGGCCAGAAAAAAGGGGAAGGTATCGGAGAGTTCTCCCTCCGCTCAAGAGTTAAGCCTTGAGCAATTGCGAGAGAATCTTTCTCAATCTGAGAAGAGCAGAGAGCAACTCCAAGCGGAAGTCCACCAACTTCGTGGGTTCCTGCTAGCTAGAGAGGAGCACACACTTTCCCTCTCTGAGCGAATAAAGGAACTCGAGAGAGCTTTGAAGGCCTCGAGCTGACGTAGCGCAGCTGACACTCAGCTACGAACGGGAGCTAGGACAAGCCCGAGCTTCCTCATTCACTCAAGGGCGGAGAGAAGGGATGAGCCAGGGTGTTTCTTCTGGAGTCAAAGACTGTAGGTCTAATTTGTTGATGACCCCTTATGGTCAGGCCTTCCTGGATTTCCTTATAAAGCGTTTGCCTGAAACCTATCTTCAATCCCGTGACTTTTGGCTGCGCATGTTCGAGCCTCTCACTGCGTGGACAGCCTCAGCTATCTTCGAGTGCTGTCAGCAATTGGGTATCCCAGAGCGTGCAGCCGCTGTCAATGCAGAATCCATAGTAAGGATGTTCGACACAGAGCCTGAGTCTTTTCGAAGGAGTCGCCCCCTTTCCCCCGCAGAGCCATGGTACATGCCTGCTCTGAAAGAGGCAGCTCAGATCCTTCGCCAACCTGCCAGGGTCACAAGGAACCTCCCACTTGGGAGGCGCCTTTGTTCCCTCTCTTTCCTCATAACACCATGGTTATGAGGTCTATTCGGAAGGTTTTTGACCAGGTATCTTTTTGTTTTCTTATTGTTCGTTTTGTTTTTAGAGTTTATTCGCTTATCATGAAAATTTTTCTCCTTTATTAGGAACTGAGAGAGGGAAGAGCTTCAGGCCCATCTACCGGCGAGGGAGGTGCTTCCTTATTACCCGCTCCTGAAGAGGTGAAGGATGGTTCAAATGTGGGAAACGCTCTGCAGATTTCTGCCGCCCCACTCAAGGGTGGTCCCTCTACCTCTTCTGCTTTGGCTGTTGTCGAAGAATGGTCTTCTTCTCATTAATCGAGCTCTGAGGATCTAGCTTTTATTCAAAGTCCGTCTCCTTAATTTTGTTGCTTTGGATAAGATATTTGTTGAACAATCTACTTTTTGGCGTTTGTGGTGGGGTGCTTTTTATGACCCTGAAATCATGCTAGTTGTGGCACAAACAATCGTTACTTTTGATTTAGGCCAGATGCTTCTTCGAGGCCCTGTTTATTACATGTTTCTGTTATTTCTTAACCAACTTAGAAGGTTATCTCTCTTATTCTTGTATTTATAGAGGCTTTACTTTTTACCCTGTTTGTACCTGCTGAAGCATTCTAAGATGGTGAGATGAAGACATTCCCGGTATTTTTAGGGTGATGGGACAAAATAGTGGAGTAATATCTTGGTATATAATGAAAGCATTTTAAGATAATGGGATATGGGAATCCCTACCCCCCCCCCCCCCCCCCCCCCCCCCCCAAGTGAGGTGTAAGGGACTGAAGGAATTACACCTCATTTGAGGGCTAAACACATACGAAATATAACTACTTTAAAGATAAAGAGGTATGATCCAATGTTTCATATATCAGTTAATCATGGAATAAGGGTCTTTCAAAACGAATAAGGGGTCATAGCCCATCGTACTTTCTTCTTGAGAGTAACTCTCAATTTTCCCTGCATATTTCTAGGGTGATACCTTTTCTTTGCTTGCTGTCTCCTCAACATTTTCTTGGTCCAGCACTTCCATTGCACTTTTGACTTTCGCCCTTGCCTGGGTTATCAAAGCTTCCCACTGCCCTTTCACAATTGGGGCGTGGCATCTGCCTGTGGCTTCAGCTTCAGGTCCTTTACTTTCGTTTATCTGTTGAAGCAGTTGTTTGGCTGGGTCCTGGGATATCATTAGCTCTCCAGGAGGGTTGTTGCTGGTGATCAGCAAGTGTTCCATT
The DNA here is from genome assembly GCA_029379335.1 of Thymus mandschuricus. Taxonomy (NCBI): domain Eukaryota; kingdom Viridiplantae; phylum Streptophyta; class Magnoliopsida; order Lamiales; family Lamiaceae; genus Thymus; species Thymus mandschuricus. The sequence goes on along the minus strand of CM057081.1, from coordinate 13,055,791 downwards.
GAAGCAGAAAGGTTCTGACCTTCTCCTGCTGGGGTTGGGATTTTAAGTTTTTTCCCCTCGAGTTTCATCTCATCCCCTTCGGTGGTGGGTTCTGCCATCGGCCTTTTCCTGGCCTCTCCTGCTTGCACCGATTGGACATAGCATTTTCGCGAGACTTCTTGATCTCCCGATATTTGCCCCACCTGATTTCCCACGGGGAATTTCATCATCAGATAGTAAGTGGAAACCACTGCTTGGAATGGATTCAATGCAGTTCTTCCTAGAATGATGTTATAGGAAGATGGTTGTCGCACCACCAAGAAGGTGATTGGCTTTGACACTCGTGTAAGCCCTTCGCCTAGAGTGAGCATTAAATCAATTGATCCTAGCGACATCACAGGGTCTCCTGAGAAACCGTGTAGTGCCGTGGCTACCCCATTTGGTTGAAACAACTTTCAAATATAACATTGACTGCTGCTCCTGTGTCCACAAAGACTCTTTGGACCTGATATCTCTCTACTTCCACTGTGATGACCAACGCATCATCATGCGGGTGAACCACTTTCTGGTTATCTTCTGGTCCGAATGAGATTTATGGTGGGGGTAGGCCTGCTTCGACCTTCCAGACCTCATGCCTTTCATGCATATGTAATTCTCTGGCAGATGCTTTTCTGCTTCTGTTGGAGTCTCCCATGGTTGGTCCTCCATATATCATTTTAATAACGCCTTTGGGCTCTGACCCTTGGCTAGCATCAGCTGCTTTTTCAGGAGCTTCTTTATGCTTTTTGTTTTGCTCTGTCTGTCTTTTGACATACTCCAAGAGTTCTCCTTCCTGGATTAGCTTTTCGATGGCAATTCTTAAGTTTCTACAATCGTTGGTCATATGACCAAAGTCATTGTGGAACTTGCAGAACCTTTCAGAAGGCGGATTTCTTGGTGGTTGTCTATGTCCAGTAGGGATCTGAACCCCAGGTTTCCTCAAGACCACCTCGAGCAAGTCAATTGGTTGCTTGATTAGCGGAGTGAAAGATCTTAAGAACCTTTCATTCTTATCAGCCTTTTTAGCATCTGGAGCCGGCTTTTTCCTGTCATCCAGCTTCTTTTCCTTTTGAGAGGCTAACTCGGCCCTCTTGCTGCTCAGAGCTTCTTCCATATGGATATATTTTTGGACCCTTGTTAGTAACTCTTCGAAAGAGGTTGCTTCTTTCTTGATAAGAGAAGCAAAGAACTGTCCTGGCTTCAAGCCATCCACACAAACATGCACCTTTAGCTTTGGCTCCACTCCTGGGATTTCCAGGACGGCCTCGTTGAAACGTGTCGTGTAGTCTCTCAGACTTTCATTGGCACCTTGTTTTATGGTTGTCAGATTCAAGGAGTTCCGAGTGGTCCTTTTAGCACTGACGAATTGCTGTAGAAAAACTTCTTTCAGATCCATGAAGGAGTGTATGGAGGCTTTTGGTAACTGCTTGAACCAATGCTGAGCAGTTCCTGACAGGGTTGTGAGGAACACTCGACACTTAACCCCCTCTGAATATTGATGAAGGAGACATAAGCTTTCGAACTTCATCAAGTGCTCTTCGGGGTCTCCTTTCCCCTTCGCAAGAGATTGTTTTGAAATTGCTTGGAACAGGATCAGTTTGGATGTCTCTACTGAGAACGGGCTGTTCTCATCAATATATAAGGGAAAGAGTTCTGATTTGCCTCTTCCACTCCTATTGTTTGAGGAAGGTTTTGGGTTTCCTTCTTCGTTTGGGTTGCGAACTTCTTTGTCACTCGCATCCGTTTCTTTTGGAACCCTTTCTTTGCCTGTTTTTGTTCTTTCAGTCTTTTAACCTCTTTTGCCACGAGCTTCATCTGCTCTTGCTGCTGGGCATATTTCTTAGCCCATGCATTTTCAGTGTTCTCATTGAGATTTCCTTCGAGTTCCTCAGGACCTTCTTCTTCTGGGGATTCCCAGTCAGTGAAAAATCCCTCTTCTTCTTCGGCCGCTATCGGGGGCAGCCTGGAAACTAGCTCTTGAGTTATGCCTTGATGCATAGGCTTCTGCTTGTGCATTGCAGGGGTACTCTTACTTCTTCCTCCCTCCTGGGTCTCGCCCACGGGATCTGTGTTTTGGGGGTTTGCCCCCAAGGTATGAAGTCTATTCTCAACAGCTCCCTCTACTACACCCTCTACGAGTGCTTTCATTTGGAGGAGCATAGCTGGAGAAAACTGAGCCTCCATGTTGACACTAGTCTCTGTCAGTATAGTGCCTTTTTCTTTGTTTCCCATTACAGAATCTACTGGATTTCCAGTGGCTTGACCAGCCTCCTTGGAAGCAGCATCTGATGCAGCATTCATCCTTATAGGAATCTGCAAAGATTTGAGGACTTTTAGAGGATTAATTCCAGATGCTCTTTGAAAGAGACTTGACATATATGTAATTTGTTATTAGCAAATTTTCTGCGTTTAAGCATTATTTATTGTGACTTTAACGAGTATAGCCTGTTCGTTATAAGACTCTTAAAAGGGGTGGCTTTTGCCGGAATGAAGCTTAAAAGGGGATGGATGTGGAGCTGAGGTCGGCGACATCCGCCTTTACGAAACCTACTTTATTAGATTGTGTGTTTTCCTAAGGCTTTCTTTGCGAAGCCTCTGGAAGGGATCTGATCTGGAGGAGAGGTTATTAAGAATTTGTGCAACATCTTATTTTATTAAGCTTACTGCGAGATGCCTCGGCCATATAGGCCCTTCTTATATTTAGTGCCTGCTTTATGGGACTTTCTTTTAAGATATTCTCTGTTAGCCAAGGACTACGAGAGCAATATATTTTATGCGGGATTTATGAGAGCATTACTTATCGAACCGAGCTTACGAGAGCTTGGTCTATTTTTTAAAGCTTACAGAAACGCTACTTATCAGATTGGGCTTATGAAAGTAATATCCTCCTTAGAGGTTTATAAAGGCATTGTCTATCAAAATAGAGTTTTTCGAGAATACCACTTATGAGGCGGGATTTAGGTGAGATTTTACCCATCGGAATGCGATGGGTAAAGCTTATGGGAGTGATACATAATGATGTCGCCTTTAAAGTAAGATTTAGGGGTGCACTGCCCATTTAATGGGACTTATAAAGGGTTTTGTCCATTATATGGAGCTTGTGAGGATGCTGCCTACCGAGTAGGGCTTAGGAAAAGTTCTGCCCATTGCATGGGGCTTACGAAAGAGTTGCCTATTGGATAGGGCTTTGTGGAAGGTTCTGCCCATTGAGTGACGAAACACTCGCTTGACCATCTGAAGCGACTGGTATAAGAAATTGAAATTTCTTTGACTTTATTTAAAATGTTTCTGACTTACATACTTCGATGATAAACAAGAATGTTTTCCTCTTTGTATTTGTGTCAGATTCATTTTATATTTTCCACATAGCAAATGAAGGTTTCTAGCACGCTTCATTTTGCTTAGTGTACTTTAATTGAAACACTTACCAGCCAATCTCACATTGTAGGAGATTGATACCACATATGTAGATATTTCTTCAAGTTTGGTCTTCGTGGCATTCATCTCTTCCATCATCCGCTACTAACTAGAGACACCTCCATCGAGAATGGGGGAGAAAATGAATAGAGTACACAAGCTTTCTACAACCCGAAGGGAGACTCACTATAGTGTACTTATTCACAATGAATGGGAGATGATTACAAGTCCTTATCTCAGGTCGGAATAGGACAGGATGACAATGAGAATGCTCTGACAAGACATTCTCGGTTTTAAGCAGAAGCATGTCACCAGCCCTGCAACCTTTTGAAGTAAAAGGTAACTCTTCAAGCTCTCCTCTTAAGATCTACAGAATGAATATGCAATCGGCTCGCTTGACCTAAGAATAGGGAAAATTGAAGCGATGCAGTATTCAAGGTGGGAGAAGAATGAATAGACACCCGGCAGCTCAACTCAATGAAGAGTGAGTAACGAATGAGTGTTTATCCACGATGAAGGAGATGAGAAGACATGCTCCTCTTCGGCGGAAAGATGGGAAGAGGACGCAAGGTCTAGGTGCCAGCCCTGCCTAAGCTTTCACCATTTTTACGTGGGAAGGCCCGATACAAGACCCCACAACCGTTACTAGAAACGGTTATTGCAAGTGTTTATACCCACTTGTTAGGAATCCTAGGCTAGGTAGAAACTTTCCTTGCTCGCTTTGGAAGTAGACTGCTCCGAGAGCAATCAATAGTTCCCCATTAACCATAGCCTTAAAAATCCTGTTAGTTGGTAGGGAACGTCTTCCAACACTCCACCTTTCTCCACCTTATATCTCATTCTTCAAGCGAGTGAGTTTTGAAGTGACTCGCTTGAATTGGTGAAGATCCAAAGCGAGGGACGCTTGACGGCAAGCATCCGCTCCTTTGTGCATCTTGGATCTAGCACTCTTCACCAGGGTCTAGTAACCCTAATTCCATGCATAGCTGGTTGAAGCGAGACTCAGCTAGAGGCTTGGTGAGGATATCTGCTCGCTGGAGATCGGTATGAATTTTCTCGAGCTTGATATCCTTCTTCTCGACATGATCACGAATAAAGTGATGTCGAATTTCCACGTGCTTGCATCTGGTGTGAAGCACTGGATTCTGCGAGATACATATAGCACTGTTATTGTCGCAGAAGATTGGAATCTCATTTGCTTCAACTCTGTAGTCCTTTAACTGTTGACGAAGCCATAGAATTTGAGAACAACAGCTACCAGCGGCCATGTACTTGGCTTCAGTCGTTGAAGTAGCTACACTGGTTTGCTTCTTTGAAAACCATGAGATCAGCTTGCTTCCCAAGAACTGACATGTGCCCGAAGTTGATTTCCTATCAATTCGGCATCCTCCATAGTCAGCATCTGAGTATCCCGTGAGCTCCAAATTATCTTCAGCAGGATACCACAGCCCCATGTTGACAGTGCCCTTGAGATAGCGATGGATTCGCTTGGAAGCTTCAAGATGACTGTGCTTGGGATTGCTTTGGAATTGAGCACACACTCCAACTGCAAAAGCTATATTGGCCTTCTTGCAGTGAGATATAGAAGGGATCCGATCAAAGCACGGTAGTCTGTAGCATCCACAGACTTCCCTTCTATGTCTTGCTCCATCTTCCAGTTGGTGTTCATCGGAATCTTCACAGCTTTAGCATGTTGTACACCAAACTTGGCAAGCATATCTCGAGTGTACTTAGCTTGATTAATGAAGATTCCATCTTCTTGCTGCTTCACTTGAAGACCTAGGAAGCAACTCATCAAGCCAATCATAGACATCTCATACTTGGTCTTCATCAACTCTCCAAACTTCTCGCTAAACGACTGGTTTGGTGAACCAAATATGATGTCATCCACGTAGATCTGGACCCAAAGCATATCTTCTCCATGATTAATGGTGAAGAGAGTCCGATCTATTTTTCCTTTGTGGAATCCATTATCCACTAAGAACTGAGATAGCGTGTCATACCACGCTCTAGGCGCCTGCTTCAAACCATACAAGGCCTTCTTCAGTCTATACACCTTATCTCCTTGCTCGAAACCCGGCGGCTGCTCCACATATACTTCTTCCTTGAGCTCACCATTGAGAAACGCGCTCTTGACATCCATCTGATAGACTTTGAATTTCTTAGCAACTGCATAGGCAAGAAATAGTCTAATAGTTTCAAGCCTGGCAACTGGAGCGAAGGTCTCATCGAAATCGATCCCTTCCTTTTGGCAGTAGCCTTTGGTGACGAGTCGAGCTTTGTTTCTCACGACGTTGTGGTCCTCGTCCGTCTTGTTCTTGAACACCCACTTGGTGCCAATCACATGCTGGAATTTAGGATGATCCACGAGATACCATACGTCGTTTCTGGTGAATTGGTTCAGCTCCTCTTGCATGGCAATCACCCAATTTGAATCAGCTAGGGCTTCCTCCACACTTGCTGGCTTGATGTTGGACAGAAAGCAACTAAACATAGCAATTTCTCCAAACACTTGACTTCTGGTCACCACGCCTTTGGATAGATCTCCAATGATTTGGCTTGGTGAATGATTTTTGAGCCATGCACGCTTGGATCCACCAGCTTCTTCTTGTTCTTCATGCGGGTCGCTTGCTTCTCCATCTGAAGCGACTGGGATGGGTGCTTGGCCTGCATTCACTTCATTAGACTTGGGGGCAGCTTCAACCTTCTCTTGAGCAATTTGATCGCTTGAAACTATAACTTCTTCTTCATCTTCAAGCATGTCCCATGTCAATGGACTAATGGGTTCCTCGCTTGAATTCTTGTCATTTGCTTGAACCTGTTCCTGTGGAAGACTTAAAGAAGATTCATCAAATACGACATGGGGTGATTCCTCCACAATTAGGGTTTTACAATTGAATACCCTGTAAGCTTTGCTAGATGTAGAATATCCTACGAATACTCCTTCATTTGCTTTCCTTTCAAAGGCTTTCAATTGTGACTTCCCATTATTGTGAATGAAGACCCTACAACCAAATATATGGAAATAGGAAATGTTAGGAATTCTCCCTGTCCATATTTCATATGGTGTTTTGTCGAACCATTTGTTGAGAAGCGTCCGATTTTGAGTATAGCATGCAGTATTGGCAGCTTCAGCCCAATACTTCATCGGAAGTTTCGAGTTAGTAATCATAGTACGAACGGCTTCTTTGATGATACGATTTCTTCTTTCTCCTACTCCGTTCTGCTGAGGTGTGCGTGCTGAGGAAGTTTGGAGTGCTATCCCATGCTCCGTGTAGTAAGCTTCGATTGTTGAGTTTAGAAACTCTGTGCCTTTATCGGAGCGAATGGTGGCGATCGCTTGATTCTTCTCCACAACAAGACGCTTGAGCAATTGAGGTAGCTTGGACAGTGTCTCCTTTTTACTAAAGATAAATACAACCAAGTGTAGCAAGAGAAGTCGTCAACTACAACGAGAGTGTATTTCCTTCCATTGACCCTTACTGGAGTGACTGGTCCAAACAGATCCATGTGAAGTAGCTCCAGCACTCGCTTGGAAGATGCTTCTTCTAAGCTGGCGAAGTGCTTCTTCGTCTGCTTCCCTCGTTGGCATGGTGATCAAGTGTGGTCTTTGACGAAGACCTCATTGGGTATGCCCTGCACCAAGCCTTTCCGAGCTAAGCGATTAATTGTCTTGAAATTTAGATGACTCAAGCGTCGGTGCCATAGCCATCCAATTTCAGTAGCACTCCTAGCGCCAAGCACATCTCCTCTTTGCAGCTATCCCATTGCGCAATGTAGACATTCCTTTGTCTAATTCCAGTGAGTGCAATCTGGGATGTCAGCTTGTTCTTCACAATGCACTTGTTGGAGATGAACTCCACCTTGTATCCTTTGTCACAGAACTGTGAGATGGATAACAAGTTGTGCTTCAGTCCTTCCACGTAGGAAACTTCTTCAATTCTGAGCTTTCCTATCTTCAGTACGCCATATCCTTTGGTGCTTCCTTTAGAGTTGTCACCAAAGGTTACATGTGGACCCTTCTTCTCTGTGTATTCTTGAAGTAGAGCTTTCATGCCAGTCATGTGTCTTGAACATCCACTGTCCAAGTACCAAATTGGTTGACCTTCACTTTGTTGGGAAACGGCTGCTTGAAAGCCGCCCCGACCCAGATCTTGGTTCGGATGTGTTGATTCGATCGTGCACATAAATTCATGCAATTGTTCGAGTACATACCTTGATTATGAAGAACGTGCAATCTGAGTCGTGTCTGATCGATCTACGGTTCTGATCTTCTAGGATGTGATCCCACACCTTGAAATCCGAGACTTGGTGGGCGTCTCGAGATCACTGGAACCTCGATCTTCTTCACACTCAGACTCGGCCGACTCTCTCTCTCTCACCCTCGATTTCTGCGCCAATCTCACACAGAGAATTCTGGTGGCTAGGTTAGATTATGAGAACTAGGGTTTTATGAGAGACTTGAGAGTATATATATATGGTTCATAAATAAGGAGATTTGATTCCTTATTTTTCTCCAACCATATTAATGCCAATCCCATATTTATTCTCTTTCCATAACCTACAAATCCTATTCCTTTATTAATACGAAATTAATTAGGAATTAATCTGTTCCGTTATGCAACTGTATATCCGGAATTAATTCTAACAAATAGAATTTATTCTAATTCCAGTAGAAGAATAAATAAATAAATATATACAAAATATATTTATATATATGATATTTATCCCCATAAGATTTAATTAAATAAATCTTATCTTATTAGATTTAATCTTATCCGTGAATAACTAAATAATAAATAATTAGATTTAATCCCACAGGATATAAATCTCAATTAATTATATTTATTATCCATTCACCGGATATAAATCCAATATATATCATATACTGGGCCTGAGAACAATTATTGAGTCCAAACTCAATAATACTATTTAGATCGATTCCCGAGGTCTGTTTGGGCCACCCTAGGGATCGGATACCAGACAGAGTTGGGCCTTATCTAATTCGATATTTCCATGTCCACCCCTGAACATGTATCTCATTAGAACTATGACGCACTCCACTAAAGTGTCATAGCTGAATCACCGCTCTGTCCCAATTATGTAAATTGGGTTGGTATTTTGTTTAGTTCGACCCCCGTGTTTAAGACCTCCTTATCTGTTAATCAATTAGAGCTACCATGACTGCTCCTAATCGTTAACATCTATTCCTCAGGTAGTACCCGTTCACTCCTCATTATTATACCTGAACTTAATCAGCATGCATGACTTGGTATAATAAACATTGTGAACTCCCTTGAGGGGATAACGTCAGCCTGCACTCACACAGGACACGGCTTATTGATAACACTTATTAGACATACTATGCATCTTCGTGTTACCCAAAGTACGACATGATTTAGATGAACTAACGAAGTTCATATCTTCGTAAATCAAAGTAACATCGAAGAATACATATACATCTAATAGTTTACCAAGGTTAAGATCGAGCTAGAGCCTGAGATCTATAGCTCTTCACCTATATCACCTTTGATACAGGGTCAGTATCAGAAGAGCATTATCTCTATTGATCCTTCAATACGTTCCACCGTACCAGCATAATTAGTGATTAGGACTCATCACTACCATTAAGCTGCAGTCAAGACCGACAGCTCAGCCCAAGCTGTCTCGACTGTGAACTGTTTATATCTCATCATTATCAACGACCTTCGTGATCCTCTCCGAACTCAGATCGACACGTGGTCTAAAACATGAGATAATGGGCTTTATTCTTGCTTAAACATATTCTTCCAGATAGGGATTGTTAACAGTGGACCTGTGTCGTAACCACTAAAACAACCGGTTTTGCTTTAGGTATACAACAACCCCAACAATCTCCCACTTATACTAAAGTAAAACCTTTTAGTATACCAACGCGTCTACAGGAAACCATATGACTTCATCCATGTACAATGTTAACAATCGCACGATCGCAATCGTTAGCAACATCATACACTTTTTCTCCCACTTATACTCAACGATTTTACCTTTACCTTGTACCTTTTAGTGGGAGGCTCACTAAGACATGTCAGCCACGTGCTACAGTATACCTGACATGGTGCACTTAGTGAAGGAACCGTCATCGTACATTCCTCTAGTGTTTCTATTTTCTCCACGAAATTGCCTTAATTTAAGGTACTCACTATGTTGTTACCGGCATTTCCAAATCTCAGAAAATTTGTTACTGCACTTAGAATTCTCCAGGGGGTGTAAGAATTCTAACAAATTGAGATTACTGCCAATTCACGAAGCCAAGCCCTGAATTATCTAGCTCCCTCTCAGCATTCACTGCGTGAGAATCTTCAAGACAATTCTGCTTCTTGCGTGAATCCATAGTATAAGGTCGATGATGTCGTTTCTCTAGCTACCATTCGATTATCCGTGTCCATAAACATGATGGACTATATCCGTTACCATGCACACAGCACTAACATATATTTGGCTCCTTATGCAACACGCAGGTGTATTGCAAGCTTTGCCAAGACAGTAGTCTATGAAGAGTACTTGAATAATGTTATACTATCTGACTGTAGGATATATCTAACATTACTCCTAACCTTCATTCTAAACTGTTCGGATAATCACCACTTATTGTGTCAGATAATACTTTCACACCTTATTCAAGTGCTAGTAATATTATCACACAATGTACAAGACAACCATTTCAACGTCTTTTGTAGATGAAAGATATACCATTTGTCAACACATTTTATGAACGAATCTACATGTGTTGTCTGACAAATGAATGCTTTAAATCATTGAACCACACATTTCAATGTGTTTGTCCCGAAACATAGAACTGTTGAGAAAATTCTTCCCTTTTCTCAAACTACATCCATGTTCGCTCATGTATGTCCTCAACTATTATGAGCATACAACGTGTAAGTCTTTCGAGTGTTAAACTCATAGACTTATCAATGATATGCAACCATCTTCATCTAACTAATCCTTATTAGTCAACTTGGTTTGTTCACTATCCAAGAAATTAGATTTCTTGATGAACAATTTACCATTTTCGAGACACACTCGAAAAAGCTCCCACTGTGACAAGGATCCTAAAATAATCTTGTGCAGATCCTTTTGGTTATCAGTCTTGTACTTCCGGCCTTATAATGTTCCAATCCACAATTTCTTTTTATTCTTGGACGTTAATCAAGAATAAATACTTATCTTTCCTCGAAAAATAACTACTTGTCCAACTAATTACTAAATCTATCATTGAAATTGCGACACTTCGTGTGCAAATTATCCTTATTTCCGAACAGATTTAACCAATGAAATCTGTAATTAGCATCTCCTATTGAGGAAGACTCATTGTCAACGCGAATGCTAATCAATTTCATTTTAAATCACAATGAAATCCATGATCAACATAAATGCTAATCACTTCATTTCAAATAAGGAAAGGATATAGATTTAGACATAGTGACATAGTATTTTGTTAAAAGACAATATTGAACAAGAAGTACCACATTTATCACAACACATGTTGGAACATCCTTCAAAATTCACAGTTATTACTCCCACTACGAATGATATATCAAAACAACCAGTATTAAAGAAGTATATCCTTAATACAGTGTGTTGGTCCATGGAAAGAGTAATTGGTGTATGGGGGGGGGGGGGGGGGGGGAATACACCAATAACCAACCGTTTTTGACTTTTGTAAAATCAGGTCGATCTGCAGGTCGATTGTCAAGGTCGACCTTATCAGAGGCAGTTTGATCTATCAAGCTTGTATGGTATCAAGCTTGATATATCAAACTGTTGTTAATGCGGAAGTTGGTGGAGGTTGATTTACTCTTTGAAAAATCTTAAGGCTGATAGAACAATAGCAGGTTGATGCAGATATGTAGGTTGATGCTAGTCAGTTTGATGATAAAATATAAGGGCGATAAATAAAGAGAGAGAGAGAGAGAGAGACCGCGATTTAGCGTGGTTCGGAGAAACCCTCCTACGTCCACGTCAGGTCGACTCGACCTGAGAATCCCTTTACCTTTGGATTCAACCTCTCTCTTATTTATACTGACTGAGTATCAGTTCTAGATACAATCTAACCTGAAAATATCTAGACACGAGTTTTGGGTCGTGACCCTTACAACCTTGGTACTGAAATGTACAAACAACCTTATGCTTTTACAGAGCTTGACTAACTCTATAATGGCGAAAATGAAAACGAACTTTCTAACTTCGACAAGTCGGAGAAGAAGCTGTTGAACAATCGACAAGCAGCAGTGAACGCTTCGTCGTTGTGGTGTTTATCGGAATCGAAAACCTCTCTTCGTCAAGTGTTTGGGAAACTAATCGGATTTTGAACACTTGAATGGATATGGACTTTGAGAGAGATTTGGGCAGAGATATGGCGTTGATAGCTTGTGTTTCCCGTGCTTGAATCCGATAATGGCTGAAGTATTTATAGGCAGTTTTGAAAAACTAGCCGTTGGAGTCGGGCTGACGTGGCACTAGCCGTTGGAAGCTGACTCACTTCTAGCCGTTGGGAATATTCGTCCTTGCTGGCACTCGACGTGGCAAGGATCAGGTCGTGACGCTCCATGAAGGCGGAGCATCGACCTTGATGGATAATCCAGCTCTTGAAATCTTCTAAGGCAATGCCAGCTGGAAGCTTGATAGGGGAGGTCGATAGACAGGCTGATGATCCAGCTTGATCCAATTGAGGCAGGTCGATACATCGACCTTTCTCTTACAGGGTGGATCGAACTTGATTCTAAACATTAGAGGGCATCGACCTGCACTAACAGGTAGCAAGTCGATCTATCGGCCTTGACCCTAAACAAGTAAAATATGCCTAAGTGTGGTTTCGATAAACATCATCAAAATCAAACTGCAAGGGGTTCCCAACAATTTCCCCCTTTTTGATGATGTCGAAACCAAACACTTTACAAATAATTCCTAAGATAAAACACTGAAAGATGGTATCAGAGCTTGAAAATTTTTCAATCATGAAGATTGATAAGGAAATATAAGTAAGGCAGATAAGGACATAATTAAAATAAAGCAGTAAAGGCAGATGCCTGGACAAAGAGATATTGTCGTCAGGTCGAAAGATGTTTTTGCTTCATTCAGCTCGATAGCGTACATTACAATGGAAGTTACAAACTGAGCTACGAACATAAATGAATACAAAAATTAAACAAAAACATCTATCTACATCGCCTGGATCTTGGCACGGGCTGCTAAGCGCTCTTCCTGGATCTGCTCCCTTGACTTCGACTGCATGCTTGCGTAAATTCCATCCCTGATACGACGATAGTCGGGATCGGAATTCGACACGTTGACGCCTAGGCCGATGGCAGTTTGAGCGATGTATTGGTCGATTCGAGAGTAATCCAAATACTCCGAAGCACCAAGACGCAAGGGCGCAAAATATTGTTGAGCAGGGGCCCTTATCGTCACACCGGCATCTGCAGCCTTTTTCCGAAGATCACCAATGAATTTTTGGTAAGGAAATTTGAGCATATAGGCTGCATATGCTTCATCGGCATCGGCAGGAAGGGAGGGGTCCTTGATCCAGTAGTGCAGCAGGATGAAGCAAGAATTGAGCTCCCGCAGCAGGTTGTTTTGAGATTCATCAAGCCATTCAACGACCTACTGCTGGACTCCAGCATCCAAAACTTGGGCGGACTGGCTGATCCAGTCCAACTCCCTTTTTCTCCTAGCTTCAGCAGCCTGGCGCTCGGCCTTGAAACGCCGCTGCTCTTCTTGATTTGCGGCCTGCTCCGGCGTAGCACCAGCCAGAATCATGGCAGAAATAAGATCGGCCTCGGCAGCCAATCGAGCTTTGGCGGCGGCAGCCTCAGCAGCACCGAGCTGAGAAATTGGATCGGCATGGGAGGCAACGGCCTTGGAGGCAACGGCCTGGGAGGGCTTTTTTGGAGGAGGCGGAGGAGGAGCCACGGAAGTTGAAGGAGTTTTTGATTTTGGGGCCTTCTTCTTCTTCGCGGCGGCGGCTCTTTCTTCTTCCCCCTTTTCGACATCATCAGTCAGGGCCTTTATAAGGGAAAGAAGAGTCGCATCCTCTTGCTGCAGCTTGATCACAGCATCCTTCAACTCCAGTTGCCCACTGAGAAGGGAGGAGATGGTGCCGTGGATGGCGTTGATCTGCTCATTGGAGGTCGATGCCGAGGTCGAGACAGATGAGGTCAAATTGGTTACACGCTCATCGACCTTGGCCAAGTCCTCCAATACTTCCGCGATCTGGTCACGGGACGCCATGTTGAGCTCATCGAGCTGGCCCGGCAGGAGCTTGTCGGTATATTCTTTCAAAAGCTTCACGGCGAAGTCCGTGACGCGCTCCCTGGCAGCTTCATCGGCCTGGGCTTTGGCATCTTTCACTATATCAGCCCGGGCCTCTGCTACGGCCTGCTTGATTTGCTCTGGGAGGCTGGTGATGATGGACTCAAGCTTGACAGAAATTTCATCCAGCACAGCCTCCATATCAACTTTTGGAGACGGAGCAGCAGCAACAAGATGCTGATCATCACCCTCAATCCTGGGTGATGATTGCTCCGGAGTTTGAATCCTTTCAAACTCGTCTCCAGCTTCTGCGGCGGAGTTGTACAGAGCGCGAGGGTGCGCATAGAGGGGGCGAAGGTCGATGCCCAAAATTTTGGCTTCGACCTTCATGCGGCGAAGCATAAGCTGACGGAAATTTGAGGCCGCATCCCCCACGGTGTAGAAACCGAACTCCGCTTCTAGAGCCAGCTCCTCGACCTTCAGGTCGTTGAGAGTAACGACCTGCAGCAGCGCCTCGAATACGTAATAGTAACTCGACTTACAATCCAGGTAGAACTGGAGGCGAGTGGCGAGGTCGAGGGATTTGGGGAGTTGGGCTATCCCCGGCATCAGGTCGATGACCTTCAGCCTGGCCTCGGCCTTCAATGCAGCGACCTGGGAGTGAGCAGCAGACATCGGCTGCTCAACGAACGGCTGGATCGGCAGCACGACGTCCTCCTCCACAGGTGCATCCCGAATGGGGGAAGACAGAGATTCTTCCCCAGTGAGATCTTGGATCTCGACGGATCCAGCTCGATGGACTGGGGCGGTTCTCACTGGAGACGAAATGACAACGGCCTCCGGGCGGGGAGATGCAGTCCGTTGTTGCGAGGCGGACGGCTCAGCGGCGGAACGGACTGGAGAGTGAGTCCGTTCGGCTGATGATGAGGGCGATGAGGCGGGTGAAGACTCCGTGCGAGATGCAGGTTCCTCGATCTGCACGGGAAGAACCTTGTGCATCGGCCTGGGTGGCTCACCCGAGGCTGACTGCGACCTGCGAGGGGGAGTCCTCTTCACGGGCTGTGCCTTCTTGACAGGGCGTGAGGGAACCAGATCGACATCGGCCTTCCTCTTACTTGACAGTCGGCCTTCCTCTTCTTTTGAACAGGTCGATCCAGAATCCTCCAGCCAACTTTGGATTGGCCGGCCTTGGCGAGGTGCGCCCTGACATCGTCAGAGGAGTTATAATAAATCTGCGCCGATACCCCTATCGCCATCTCCAGCTGGTGGAGATCTTTTGGAATAAACAGATGGGGGAAGGCCGGATCTTTGGACCATGTCCTTTGCTTGAAGAAGGAAATGATGATGGAAGTGACCTTCGTTCCAAGGCGAAGCGGTTTGTTGTTGTGGAGAGACACTTTCATAACGGCCTCTCCCTCTGCCTCGATGATGATCAGCCTGGCTTCATCCCAGAGAAGCGAGACCATTAGCTTGGCCCAACAGATGGGCAGGTCGAGGATTACGGCCGTCATAATTTGGAATTTGAACGGGGTGACCTGGTCGTAATTCCCGATGTGCCCTAGAAAGCACTTTTGCACGAAGTCCATCAAGAGGCGGTATTTGGGGCGCAGCTCGTTCCTTTTGAAGGCCACTGGAACGAACTGCCTCTGCTCAATCAAGACCCGATCTGCAACCTGCTGCAGTTGGTCTTGAGAAATCTCCGAGATTTGCATTGAACCTTCCTCTTCAATGCCGAAGGCTGCCTTCACCGCGTCGAGAACGTTGATGGTGACCAGGGACTTCGTGGTTCCAAGGGAGACCGTGTGGGTAGATACGGAATCACCTTCATTCCAATTATAGTAGAAGGCACTCACAAGTCTGGGAAGACTTTTCGCTGGCCGGGTGGAGATGATCTGATAGAACGAAGAACACTTCTCCACCAGTGCGAACATGGAGTCGAGGTCGCGAAAACCAAAGTTATTGCGCACCATGTAGGGTTCAAATTTGAGGTGAGTCGTCAATAACTCCTCAATTTCTGACCACTGCATCTCTTTGCGACCGGAAGTTGATGTTTGAGCCATGGTTGTTGGTTTTCTGCAACGAGATAGATAGATAAGTAACGAATACTTACAAAAGAGATTAAAAGCAGAGAAAAAGTATAAACCACGGTGAAATCTTTGTGCGATTGAGTGAAAAGAGATGAAAACCAGCAGTGAGAAATAAACACGACGGCGGCAGTTTTTGCAGAGGAAAAATTAGGTTTTTCGAAGAAGATGATGAGAGTAAGTAAAGATTGAGAAAACTGCATGCCATATATATAGAGTTTTCGAACGGTTGAGATTGTTCGAATTTGAAAAGGTGAAAAATCGCTCTTTAATTCTCATCCACACGATGAGTGCGCGTGAAATGTGAAACGTTACACATTCGCGCGTGAGATATGAGAACGTGCGATAACTTGCACTTTTTGCAGAGAGAAGGCAGGGAATTAAATGCATTCTCGGTCAATGTGTCAAAACTTGACACTTGACTGGATGTTTTACAAAAATGGTAATCATTACTCCCTTTTTCCTCATTTTCTGCAAGTTATCAGAACCTTAAATAATGAAACACATTGAGAAATAAATAACATTAATAAATGAAGAAATCAATGCGTATGAAAGAAGTTATAAGGCAAAAGGGTGATACTGCCCTTTTGATTCTTCCTTCATAAATGCTGTTGCATTCAGGTTGATATCGGCCTGATGATATCGGCCTTGTGACGGAGAACGGCCTGTCGAAATGAACGGCCTGTATTTGTGATATCGGCCTGGACATGACAACGGCCTGGCGAGGTGGAACTGCCTGGATTTAAGATGTCGGCCTGGCGAAATAAACGCCCTGGAGACAGACATTGGCCATTGTTCCCCCTCAAATGATGGATCACTTTGGCCAAGTGTTCCCCCTCAATTGAGGAACACAGGTCGATCTATTGAATAGTCGACGGCCTGATGATGGACACGGCCTGTTGACAGACACGGCCTGTAGATAGGCACGGCCTGTAGATAGACGGCCTGTTGAGAGTTGACGGCCTGTTCCCCCTTGATATCTGCCTGTTTGTAAAGAGAGCCTGCTTGTTGGTCCCGATTGTTGGTCCCACGCAAGCTTTTGAAAGATGTGGCAGGTCGATGAGGAGATAATGGCCTGTAGGGTTACGATCGGCCTGATGACTCAACATTTAATAACCCTAGCTTTCCACATAGCATTTTGAATCTTTCTTCAGCTAGGGGTTTGGTTAGAATATCAGCTCGTTGAATGTCAGTGTGTATCTTCTCAATAACCACGTTCTTCTTTTCCACGTGATCACGAATAAAGTGATGTCGAATATCCACGTGTTTGCATCTTGAATGAAGAACTGGATTCTGGGTAATGGCGATGGCACTCGAGCTATCACAGAATATTGGCACTTCACTGACTTCAACTTCATAATCCTTAAATTGTTGCTTGATCCACAAGATTTGTGCACAACAACTTCCTGCGGCCATGTACTCGGCCTCTGTGGTGGAGGTGGCTACTGAAGTTTGCTTCTTTGAAAACCAAGAAATCAGCTTGTTTCCGAGAAAATGGCAAGTACCCGAGGTAGATTTCCTATCGAGCTTGCACCCTGCATGATCAGAATCTGAATAACCTGTAAGCTGCAAATTATCATCACAAGGATACCAAAGACCTAGATTTGTGGTTCCTTTGATGTATCGAAGAATTTTCTTTGCTGCTTCCAAGTGAGATTCCTTCGGATTAGCTTGAAATCGAGCACACACTCCAACTGCAAAAGTGATGTCAGGTCGACTAGCAGTTAGATAAAGTAATGAACCAATTATACCCCTGTACTGTGTTATGTTGGCAGGTTTTCCTTGGGGATCCGGGTCGATCTTCCCTCCAGAGAGCATCGGTATTTTGACTGGCTTGCTGTCTTTGACACCAAACTTGTCAACCAGCTCGTGTGCGTACTTTGTTTGGCTAATGAAGATTCCTTCATCGGACTGCTTAACCTGCAACCCTAGAAAGAAATTCATTTCCCCCATCATAGACATTTTATATTTTTCGGTCATGAGGTTACCAAATTTTTCGCACAAAATGGGAGATTTAGATCCAAAAATGATATCATCAACATAAATTTGTACTAAAAGGATATGTTCATTCACTTTGATAGTGAATAGCGTCTTGTCGACTGAACCACGCTTGAATCCTGATTCGATGAGGAAGGATGACAGTGTCTCATACCAAGCTCGAGGAGCTTGCTTAAGACCGTAGATGGCCTTGTGCAGTTTGTAGACTTTGCTTGAATCACCCTCCTCGAATCCAGGAGGCTGTTCCACATAGACTTCCTCTTCGAGAACTCCATTGAGGAACGCACTTTTAACGTCCATCTGGTAGACTTTGAATCGTTGATGAGCGGCATAAGCTAGAAACAGCCTTATAGCTTCTAATCTTGCAACGGGGGCAAACGTCTCATCATAGTCGATTCCTTCTTGTTGACAGTAACCCTTTGCGACCAATCGGGCTTTATTTCTGACAACTTCTCCAGATTCATCTCTCTTGTTCTTGTAAACCCATTTGACTCCAATGACGCCCTGATGATAAGGACGATCAACTAGAGACCATACTTCATTTCTTTTGAATTCATTGAGTTCTTCTTGCATGGCTTCAATCCAATCAGCATCTTGAAGAGCTTCAATGGCATCTTTGGGTTCTATGCGAGAGAGATAGCAACTTAGCAGTGCGCTTTCACCAATCGTCCTTCTTGTTCGTACTCCTTGGTTTGGGTTCCCAACAATGAGTTCTTTTGGATGAGCATCGATCCAACGTCTGCGTCGAGCTCTTTCTTCATTTGAAATGATTGGCTCGGGCTCATTAATGGGTTCGTCAAACTCCGGGTGAGTTGAAGGTTGATCAGTGGATACGCGCTGTTGCTCGGAATGTTGATCAGGCTGTTGTTCGGCTTGGATGTTGAGCTGCTCCATAGTGTTATCGAGCTGCTCGATTTGGGATGTAAGGTCGTGAACAGCATCAGTCTGGGGGACTGAGGGAGGGGGATCAGCTTGGTTAAGTCCGGCTGATGTATTACAGCTCGTATTATCATTTGCATCACTTCCCCCTTGCTGTGTGACCCTAGGATCAGATTGATCCTCTTCCTCCAAATCATTTGGAGTCCATACTAGCAGGTCGTCAATGGGGGAGTTAGACGTCCTGATAGCAGCGGGCTGATCTGTACCTATACTTGATTCTCTGTACAGACAAGTAGATTCATCAAATACAACATGAGGTGTTACCTCCACAACTAGGGTTTTCTTATTAAAGACTCTATAAGCTTTGCTAACCTCTGAGTATCCTAAAAATACTCCTGGATCGGCCTTGCTATCGAAAGTCTTTAATTGAGATTTCCCATTGTTATGAATGTAACACAAACACCCAAAAGCTTTAAAATACTTTAACCTGGGGAGCTTGTTGTTCCACAGCTCGTATGGAGTCTTTCCATGTCGGGTCGTGATGATCGACCTGTTTTGGGTGTAGCAGGCTGTGTTGACGGCCTCTGCCCAAAACTTCTTTGGAAGATTGGTTTCATCCAACATGGTACGAGCTGCTTCCTTCAGCGATCTGTTACGACGTTCCACCACGCCGTTTTGTTGAGGTGTGCGTGCAGCTGAAGTTTGATGATGAATCCCACTCTTTTTGCAATATTCTTCGATCATTGCATTGATAAATTCGGTGCCTCGATCTGATCGAATGGAGATGATGGATTTCTCCTTTTGATTGCACAGCTTGCTCAGCAACGCAGGTAGCTTCTCCAATGTCTCCTTCTTTTTGTACATGAAAATAACCCACGTAAATCTAGAATAATCATCTATAATAACGAGAGCATATTTTCTACCGTTTATACTCAAGGGAGTAACTGGACCGAAGAGGTCGAGATGGAGAAGCTCAAGAATTCGATTTGATGATTGTGCCGTCACGCTTGGAAAGGATGATCTTGTTTGCTTTCCGGCTTGACAGGCTCTGCAGATGTGATCACGATCGAAGACTTGATCTGGTAGGTCGTTCACCAGCTTGTTGCGTGCGAGTTTGTTGATGGCCTTGAAGTTTAAGTGACTCAACCTCTTGTGCCATAGCCAGCTTGTCTCGGAATCGGCCTTTGTGACCAAGCAGGTCTCTATCCAATCTGTCCATTGAACAATATAGAGTCTATCCTGCTAAATTCCGGTAAGAAGTGTTTCTCCTTCCTTATTTTTCACGAGACATTTATTAGCGGTGAATTCTACTCGTTTACCACTCGAGCAGAATTGCGACACAGAAAATAGGTTATGATTAAGACCTTCAACATAAGAGACATTAGAAATAGTTGTTTTACCAACTCTTAGGTCGCTCTGGCCTCTCGTGAATCCCTTAGAATTTCCTCCAAAGGTTACAAGTGGCCTGTCTCGTTCTTGGTAATTTGAAAGTGGCGTTTTGTCACACGTCATGTGCTTTGAGCATCCACTATCAATGATCCATACAGCTCCTCGAGCTGCTTGGCTCCTTCTTTGAGCCTTCCCAACCTGCAATTAGTTAAACTTAGCAACCCATTTGAGATTGGGTGCTACATCGGTTGCGGGAACGGCCTTTGGAACCCATATTTGTTTCACCGGTCTGCTTCTATCCGAGGCTGAGGACGAGGCAAGTAGCGGTCTTGGGCTTGGGAGCCTTGGTTTTCTTCGAGCGAGGGCGACGAGGCTGATAATTGTGTTCATAATACCCAGGTTGATACTGCCAGTCTGGAAAATTTGACTGTTGAGGATAGTGGCAGTAGCACCCTTGATAATCCGGGTAGAAGAACTGAGGATGATACGGCCTTAGATAGTGCTGGCCTTGGTATCGCCCTTGATGAACAGCCTGATTTTGATGATAGGGGGCAGGTCGACGTTGCTGGACAGATCGACTCTCTTTCTTTTGAGAAACAGGCTGTTCCTTCTTCTGTTGCTTTATGAGGATGGCCTGGGGCTGTCGAGCTGGATTTTTCAGCTTGACCATCTTATCAGGGAGAGCTTGATTAGCTTTCCGAACATTCTTCGATTTAGGCTGCGCTTTCACGAACGTGATCTCGCAGTCTTTGTTCTTGCTTTTCTTGGATTCTCCGTTGAATCCAATCCCATAGTGATCGCGCGGATTGCGTTGCATGGATTGGACCTCTTCCAGCTTCTTTCCACTTTTCTTCAACTGACTCAATGTGAGTTGAAGTTTTTCTTCCTTTTTCACGAGGAGTTCGTGTCGAATTACCAAGTCAGCCAATTTTGAAGTAAGGCTGTGTATTTCGGCATCTTTGGTCTTGAGGGTCTCGTCCTTCTCGAGCGCCCTGGTATCGAACTCCTTAACCCGTAAAGTCAATTCATCAACCTTTGACTTTAGGGTTTCGATCTCCCTTTCCTTTTCTTCATCGTAGGGAGAGAACTTTCTTCTAATGCTAGCTTGTATTTTTCATTTTTATCCAATAGCTCAGCATTGTCTTCAACGACCTCCTTGAGAGTATCCACGAGATCGGCATAGTCATCCAGCTGTTTCTTGATTTCTTCCCAAGACACAGCCTCGGATAGGTCTTCATCACCTTCTTCTGCACAATCATCGTCAGAAAAAGAAAGTGAAATGGGTTGAAGATCTACCTTTGAAGATCCCTCGTTTTGTTGGTGTTCTCCAACGAAACATTCTTCATCATCACTTTCGTCAAAAGCGATGTAACCTTCGTCATCACTTGACGAGCTATCCGAGAGGTAAGCTTCCTTTGTTTCTTCGGCAATCATTGCAGCTCGTTGATCTTTGAGCTTCTTATCGCGCTTTGCACGGAGCTCGTCTCTCTCGGCCTTGGTAAGATCCGGGCAGTCCGTCTTGTAATGACCTGGCCTACCACAATTGAAACAACCACCCTCGGGCGTGTTAGAAGAATTGATGGTTGAGGGTTTACCTTCTCCCTTTTTGTCAGGGCGGTCGTGGTTGCGGTTTGAGAAGTTTCGCTTGTTGTCACGATAGAACTTTTTATATTTGACAACCTTCCCTAGGAGCTTCTCATTTCTCCTAGCAGCTAGAGCATAGTCGAGAGTCATTTTCTCGAACTTCTTGATGATGGACTCGTCAATCGGACTTGGGGCAGCAGCTGAGGCTGAGTCGGCCTTGAAAGCTACCTCCTTGTTCTTTTCATCAGCCTTCTTGCTGGTGGAAGGCTGGGTTGATCCATGGATGCGGATCATCTCATATTCGTTTCCGACAAGAATGTCGAAAAGATCTTCAGTGGTGAGGGAGTTGAAATCCGATCGGGATGGATGCATGGCGGCGTATACGTGCCAATTTGCAGGAAGGGCATGTATCACTTTGAGATTCTTCTCGCACTGCGTATATTTGTAGGGATTGATTGCAGCGACCTCGAGAATAATTTCGGTGAAGCGAATTTTCATCGCTTCTATGGTTTCACCCGAAACCATCTTGAAGTCATTGAACTTGCTGCACGCCATAGACAGCTTGTTCTCCTTCATTTCCTCTGAGCCAAGGCTGATGGACCGAAGGGTGTCCCACATTTCTTTGGCCGTTTCAAGATTTCGGATCTTGGCCAGATAGACGCCCTTCACGGTGCTGGAGATGAGTCCCTTAGCGTAATCATCGAGACCGGCCTCTTTCCTTTCCTCGGTTGAGTAGTCGCGAGGGTTTTTGAGGATTTTCTCGTATGTAGCCTCCCCGGGGGTTGTTCCATCCACAATAATTTTTGCTGCATATATGGGGGAGGGGCCATTCTCGATATTATCCCACATGAGGACGTGATGTGCCTTGAGACACATCTTGATTCGGAAGCTCCAATCTTCATAGCCTTGAATGGAGAAGTCTTCACATACCCTGAGAAGAGAAGCCTCCATTGCAATATAATATGAAATGAAATGAATGAAAAGATTTTTCTAAGGATCGGTTCAAAATGACCAAAAGTTTGATAAAGAACTTTTAGTATGCAAAGCAGCGGTCAAAAGAACCACTGCTCTGATACCACTTGTTGGTCCCGGGAAAGAGTAATTGGTGTATGGGGGGGGGGGGGGGGGGAATACACCAATAACCAACCGTTTTTGACTTTTGTAAAATCAGGTCGATCTGCAGGTCGATTGTCAAGGTCGACCTTATCAGAGGCAGTTTGATCTATCAAGCTTGTATGGTATCAAGCTTGATATATCAAACTGTTGTTAATGCGGAAGTTGGTGGAGGTTGATTTACTCTTTGAAAAATCTTAAGGCTGATAGAACAATAGCAGGTTGATGCAGATATGTAGGTTGATGCTAGTCAGTTTGATGATAAAATATAAGGGCGATAAATAAAGAGAGAGAGAGAGAGACACCGCGATTTAGCGTGGTTCGGAGAAACCCTCCTACGTCCACGTCAGGTCGACTCGACCTGAGAATCCCTTTACCTTTGGATTCAACCTCTCTCTTATTTATACTGACTGAGTATCAGTTCTAGATACAATCTAACCTGAAAATATCTAGACACGAGTTTTGGGTCGTGACCCTTGCAACCTTGGTACTGAAACGTACAAACAACCTTACGCTTTTACAGAGCTTGACTAACTCTATAATGGCGAAAATGAAAACGAACTTTCTAACTTCGACAAGTCGGAGAAGAAGCTGTTGAACAATCGACAAGCAGCAGTGAACGCTTCGTCGTTGTGGTGTTTATCGGAATCGAAAACCTCTCTTCGTCAAGTGTTTGGGAAACTAATCGGATTTCGAACACTTGAATGGATATGGACTTTGAGAGAGATTTGGGCAGAGATATGGCGTTGATAGCTTGTGTTTCCCGTGCTTGAATCTGATAATGGCTGAAGTGTTTATAGGCAGTTTTGAAAAACTAGCCGTTGGAGTCGGGCTGACGTGGCACTAGCCGTTGGAAGCTGACTCACTTCTAGCCATTGGGAATATTCGTCCTTGCTGACACTCGACGTGGCAAGGATCAGGTCGTGACGCTCCATGAAGGCGGAGCATCGACCTTGATGGATAATCCAGCTCTTGAAATCTTCTAAGGCAATGCCAGCTGGAAGCTTGATAAGGGAGGTCGATAGACAGGCTGATGATCCAGCTTGATCCAATTGAGGCAGGTCGATACATCGACCTTTCTCTTACAGGGTGGATCGAACTTGATTCTAAACATTAGAGGGCATCGACCTGCACTAACAGGTAGCAAGTCGATCTATCGGCCTTGACCCTAAACAAGTAAAATATGCCTAAGTGTGGTTTCGATAAACATCATCAAAATCAAACTGCAAGGGGTTCCCAACACAGTGCAAGAAAATAATCATCCATTAATATCCAAAACATAAGTATCCTGCCAAAACAAGGCAACCAAATGTGGTAAAAGAGTAATAAACCAGAATCTAGTATCCAAAAACTAAGATAAAACGTAAGATAGAAATCTCCAAGTCTGCCAGACAACTGCATCAACTTAATGTTGCTTGTCGAGCTCAAGAACTTGAAGTCGTCCTACTCGTTCTTCGTAGCTGAACCTACAAAGATTGCAACAAACCACAATTAATATCCACTAGTTAAATCCGTCCATGAGGACTAAACTAGTATAATTTGGTTTTTAATGTTACAAGAGTCTGACATACCTCCATCTACCTTCAACTTCTTGTTCCTCCTCTGATAAACCTTTATTATCGGAGGTCCCTCCTTCCTGGCATCATTCACTTCCTGAGTAGGCTGATCGGAGTTCAGCTCATTCACATCGTGAACAAGACTTACAGACTCGGAATCGCCCACTCCCTCCATGGATTGATCAGAGATCAGCTCATTCACATCGTGAACGAGTCCGTCAAAATCAAAATCATCAATCCTCAGTGACTGAAGGTACTCATCAATGATGGACTCGTTGTCCCGGGCCGTAAAATGCCGATTAACATCGACATTCCTAATAGGACGATCCCAGAACTTCCTATGCGCCTCATAAGCAGTCTGCAATATATCAATCCTCTCCGCATCTACCACGAGTAACTCCCCAATGAGAGCCATTGGATCCTCGTGAACGATGTGGGTCGGGACGACCGCTTCTCTGAGAGCCAGGAACCAAGTCGGGAAACATGCAAGTAGAAGCTCGCAAACAGTCTTTCCCGACATAACACCACCATAGAACACGTACATCCGTACAAGGTTTTTAAACCTCATGATAAATCTCTTTAGGTTAGGGAAATCAGGGAAATCCTCGTACCTCAAGAAATCTACCTCTTTCCGTGCCAGGAAACCGAGTAGTCGAAATCGAAAGGAGTCCGGAACACCATCGGAATAAGCTAAATGACAAATCTTCGTGCGAATAGAATCAATAGACATATCTGAAATAAATAACAAGTAAACAACTTATAAGCGCAAATAATTTATGTTATCAATGTTAGAAACCCAATAATAACATTGAACCAACAAACGAGTAGCCCGATACTATTTACAAATAGTCCACTATAGGTGAATGTTATCCATAAAATTATCGACCATGACCGCAGTCTATTTTATTACTTATCCCATCACACGGACCATAGTGAAACAAAGAAATAATAACCCGTGCCTCAGGACCCTGCTTATTCGAGAAGTGACCTCTATAGGAGGATTCATCAATAAGCAGCTAAGCTACAACCATATTTTAATATTCCGAAAAATTAATTCTATTAAGAGTAACCCACCCGTTAAGGAGGAATTACCTTTATAAATCATTTTTCCATATTATCAATTTTGAATTTAACCAATGAACCAATTATTTCAACGCGAACACTAATTATTTCATTTTAAATCAAATTATCCTTTTGAAGTCTAAACCAATGAAATCCATAACTAGCATCTCCTATAGGGAGGAAGACTTATCGTCAACGCGAATGCTAATTACTTCATTTTTAAACCAAATATGGAGGTCCTTTAAATCAATTAACAAATAATCGATTAATTATACCGCTTAGTCTTTTTAAGGGTTTGTGTGACAATCGTAGCACATAGACAATTAAGTCCTATCACATGATTTCTAAGCGCAAGTAATAAAACATGCTCGCAATGAAATCATTAAAACCGACATGCTATGACCCCTATGCATGTTATTTCTATTACGCAAACAATGAATAGAAACTATAACATGCAAAACATGCTGATCATCTCATCACGTAATTTAAATCCATCCATAGCATGCAAATAATTAAAACAAATAAATAGGCTGCCGACCGGGAATAGAAAGCCCTATCTATTACATTTAATTAAAATAAAAACCCCGGAACAAGCTCCGGTCTTTAATCTTCGATTTTGGAAGCCCATCCCGATCTTCAAGTCCACCTTCCAAAAATAGCAAGTGCTCGAAATAATTAGGGTGCGGAAAACCCTAATCACCAAAAACGGAATGCGAATTAATTTCGAACGAACTAGGGTACGAAAACCCTAGCCGTCGACGATCATGCCTAGGTTTCGGAAAACCCTAGCCGTCGTCAACATAATGGGCCGAACGTTGTAAAACGTGCAGCCCGTCGTTCGAAATCCGGCCACGCGCCGCCGCCGAGCCACGCGTGTAACACACGCGCTGCCGCGGTGCATGCCGGGGACCCCGTTTTGGCTCCACGACGAGCCTGACGTGGCTAGGTTCGGGCTGGGTGCGTCCGTTGCAACCCAGCCCGAGCCACTGCTCGTCACCGTCGCCAAAACTGTCGTCGCCTTCGCCGTTACCGCTGCACGAAGCAGCGCCGCCGCCGCGAGCCACCGCCGGTGTCTGGAACGCCACCGGTCGCTCCCACTGGCTCGCCGGCGTCCCCAGCACCATCGGAGGTGCTGGGTTCGAGCCTGAGCCGCCGTAGCTAGATCCGGCAGCAGCGCGCGCGCAGGGGAAAAACCCAGCCGCCGCCGCTGCCGTTGATCGCGCCACAGCCGCCGCCGCCGGTGGTCAGGGGACCACCGGACCTGCTGTCCGCCTCCGTCCGCGCCCTCGTCGTCGTCGAGCCATCGTTGGGCCATGGGCTTGAGACCAGCAGCGCGCGAGCCAAGAACCCGTTAGGGTTTCGGCCGCCGCTGCTGCAACTCGCCGCCGCAGCCTCTGCCGCGCCGCCGCTGGTGGTCTGGCACCGAATGGGCTCCGTCTCCGACGTCGAGCCGGGCGCTGGACCGCCGGTCAGCCACGGTTCAGGCCTTCAGCAGCGCCGGCAGGCCCGAAACCCGTTAGGGTTTTCAGCCGCCGCGCTGCACAAGCCGTCGCCGCCGTCCGCCGCCGCCACTCGTTCCGGCTTGCCTGAACCCTAGGATGAACCCTAGGGTCCAGCCGCCGTGAAAAACCGAGGGGGCAGCCGCGCGAATCGCGGCAGATTACGCCGCCGCCGTCGTGCGTCCGACGCGCCGCCGCCTGCAGCCGTCGTTCGTCTTCGTCTCTTGTTCGTTCCTCGGACCTCGTTCCTCAGCAATTCAACGATTTACAGCATAATAATACGATACAAAATCGAAAAATACAAGAAAAACGAATCCTATTCTAATCGGCACCTTATTATCTCGCCGATTTAAAACAAAACGAACAACGATAAATCGAAAAACAATAAAATCAACGCACATAAATCCCGGACAGCAGCATGCACACATAATCATAATGACTCGAATGCATGAACATTAAATTCGACTCAACACAGAGCCGATCCAAAAACCTCGGGCTCTGATACCACTTGTTGGGAAACGGCTGCTTGAAAGCCGCCCCGACCCAGATCTTGGTTCGGATGTGTTGATTCGATCGTGCACATAAATTCATGCAATTGTTCGAGTACATACCTTGATTATGAAGAACGTGCAATCTGAGTCGTGTCTGATCGATCTACGGTTCTGATCTTCTAGGATGTGATCCCACACCTTGAAATCCGAGACTTGGTGGGCGTCTCGAGATCACTGGAACCTCGATCTTCTTCACACTCAGACTCGGCCGACTCTCTCTCTCTCACCCTCGATTTCTGCGCCAATCTCACACAGAGAATTCTGGTGGCTAGGTTAGATTATGAGAACTAGGGTTTTATGAGAGACTTGAGAGTATATATATATGGTTCATAAATAAGGAGATTTGATTCCTTATTTTTCTCCAACCATATTAATGCCAATCCCATATTTATTCTCTTTCCATAACCTACAAATCCTATTCCTTTATTAATACGAAATTAATTAGGAATTAATCTGTTCCGTTATGCAACTGTATATCCGGAATTAATTCTAACAAATAGAATTTATTCTAATTCCAGTAGAAGAATAAATAAATAAATATATACAAAATATATTTATATATATGATATTTATCCCCATAAGATTTAATTAAATAAATCTTATCTTATTAGATTTAATCTTATCCGTGAATAACTAAATAATAAATAATTAGATTTAATCCCACAGGATATAAATCTCAATTAATTATATTTATTATACATTCACCGGATATAAATCCAATATATATCATATACTGGGCCTGAGTACAATTATTGAGTCCAAACTCAATAATACTATTTAGATCGATTCCCGAGGTCTGTTTGGGCCACCCTAGGGATCGGATACCAGACAGAGTTGGGCCTTATCTAATTCGATATTTCCATGTCCACCCCTGAACATGTATCTCATTAGAACTATGACGCACTCCACTAAAGTGTCATAGCTGAATCACCGCTCTGTCCCAATTATGTAGATTGGGTTGGTATTTTGTTTAGTTCGACCCCCGTGTTTAAGACCTCCTTATTCGTTAATCAATTAGAGCTACCATGACTGCTCCTAATCGTTAACATCTATTCCTCAGGTAGTACCCGTTCACTCCTCATTATTATACCTGAACTTAATCAGCATGCATGACTTGGTATAATAAACATTGTGAACTCCCTTGAGGGGATAACGTCAGCCTGCACTCACACAGGACACGGCTTATTGATAACACTTATTAGACATACTATGCATCTTCGTGTTACCCAAAGTACGACATGATTTAATGAACTAACGAAGTTCATATCTTCGTAAATCAAAGTAACATCGAAGAATACATATACATCTAATAGTTTACCAAGGTTAAGATCGAGCTAGAGCCTGAGATCTATAGCTCTTCACCTATATCACCTTTGATACAGGGTCAGTATCAGAAGAGCATTATCTCTATTGATCCTTCAATACGTTCCACCGTACCAGCATAATTAGTGATTAGGACTCATCACTACCATTAAGCTGCAGTCAAGACCGACAGCTCAGCCCAAGCTGTCTCGACTGTGAACTGTTTATATCTCATCATTATCAACGACCTTCGTGATCCTCTCCGAACTCAGATCGACACGTGGTCTAAAACATGAGATAATGGGCTTTATTCTTGCTTAAACATATTCTTCCAGATAGGGATTGTTAACAGTGGACCTGTGTCGTAACCACTAAAACAACCGGTTTTGCTTTAGGTATACAACAACCCCAACACACTTGGCATGGGATCCACGGCGCTCACCTGCAATTAGACAAGTTTTGGTACCCAAATCAATTTGGGTCCTTGCAGGTTAGTCCCTTTTGGTACCCACACTTGCTTTATTCTCTTTTGAGAGTTAGCTTGTGCTTTGGGCTTCTCGACCTTTCCAAATTGTGACTTCTGCTTAGATGCAGCTTCACATGTGCAACAGTGTGTGCATGAGGGGTAGCGACTCACTTGAGACACACCTATGCTCTTGCCTTTCTGCTTATATCCTGAAGCGCTCGCTTCGGATTAGCCATTGGCTTAGAGACTCAATTAGGGTTTCTGTTCTTTGCAAGCGACTCGCTTGGTTTCTTTGAAGCGGTCAACTTAGGGTTTTGACCCTGAGTCGCTTGAGAAACCTTTGGGGTTTGAAGCGACCTCTTGGGTGCTTCAAACACTTCCCCCTCAACGTAAGTACTGTTGGACCATCTCCAATCGGACTCACGTGACACATAGACATTACTTCTCTTTTTGAAAGGAAGATCCTTTGTCTCTAGTGTCTTGGTTTGAGACTTAGAAGCTTCAACATTTTTCCCTTTACCCTTTGATTGGTAAGATTTAGCATTGTGAGTTCTAGGAACTGTTGAAATAGGCTTACTCTTAGATTCTTCCCTTGAAGATATAGACATCTTCATTGGTTTCCTCTTAGGGTTCTCAAATGCTTTGCCCTTGTCTTTGTTAGTGGTTGCTTTGGAGGCAATGGGCTGATCGCACTATTTTCTACCACGCAAAATAGGTATAGTATAGAATAAGTACGAGTATCGTATCCACAGGGACTGATATACCGAAGCCACACACAATACCTCTACTCTAGAATTATACTGATGTCTAGGCAATTAAGAATTTAAAGATGTGGAATTATATGCTAGGCAAATAAATAAAAGACTCAACTAAACAAATAAAGAAATAAACAAATAATAGAGCAAATAATAAATAAAGTAAATAAAAAATAAGGCAAATAAACAAATAAGGATAAAACTCAAATAAGAAAAAGTGTTGATTCTAGAGAAGCCTACCTAATCAAATATATGCAAGCAATTAATGAGTACAATTAACCAATTTAATCCAATCTAAATGTGATACATGAAAAATAACCTACACCCCGATGAAAGCAATGCAAGTCGTCACCTAATATGATCCTAATATCCTTTCGGACGCATAGATATCAAATTAAGTGCAAAATAGAACAAGTATCAATGATATAATCAAATAGGTTCATTTATGACACCCAAATCAATTATATGCAAACATATGATAATTCAAACTCAATTAAGACAAATCAAATTATCATACCATGTATTCATGAGATCTATTATGCAATATCCTATCAAGGCATAAACACATAATTATGCATACACAATTAGTGATCAATTAATCATGCATGAGAATAAGCACCATGAAAACATGCATCTAGATTGGAAGGCTAATTGTAAACAAAAACACTCACATAAATTCAATTAGGCATTCAAACCCTAAAATCAACTAAAAGAAATTAGCTAGACATAATTAAAAGAAAGGTAGAAGGAAGAATAAACATAATTAAAAGCATAAATAAAAGAGAAAGAGATAGAAAAACTCTTGAATCTTGAATAAATCTTCAATCTTCAATTGTCTTCATTCATAAAATAAATCTAGATCTAAGGTATAAAAGTAGAGAATTGAATAAAAACTAATCTAAGGTATGAGAGAACTAATGATGGCCCTATGTTGTTGGCCTTACAATGATAAGTTTAGAGGTATTTATAGGGTAGAAGTTTACATCCAATACCTAATTGTACAAGGAAACCAAGAAAAAGTCAAAAATTGCCTTTTAGGAAAAATCCCGGCTGGAAAACAGGAGCTACCTCTCGACACCTCTCTCGATCGAGAGGGTGGTCGAGAGGGTCGAGAGGGTTCTGCGCAACTTTCTTGTTTCGGCCATATCTTCCCCATCCGAACTCCGAATTGACCTCCGTTTTCGCCTACATGCTCCTATCGAACCCCAATCAATGCTATGCTTTCACTTTCCCAGAATAACTCTTCCACAAAATTGTGAGAAGTCAGAACTTGGGATCAATACTTCATCTCTTCCTTGGTTTCATCGCCTCTTGTCTTGTCTTGGGTTTTCTCGACTCAAAAGCCCTAAAAACACTCAAAACAACCCAAAAGCGTAATCTAGCTCGAAATAACGTAAACAATACAAAACATGAGCTAAAATATCAAAATAAGACAAGAAAACGATAATATAACACTTAGATAATAGGGTAAAAATGCACCCTATCAAAATCCCCCAAACTTAAACATTGTTCGTCCCGAACAATAACAAAAATGAAATAAACAATAGACTCAAGCATTGTGAACTATGTAGGCCTCAAAACCTTTTCAAAAACAAACTCATGATCATGATCAAAACTATGCACACAACCTTAGCATCAATAACACAATCCATTCAACAAACTCAAAGCATGCCAATCAATCAAAGAACACTCTCCAACATGTGAAATTATGTGTATGAAAGTGAATACTCAACTCTCTCAAAGAAAAGATGTATGAAATAATGCACATCGTAAAGGGCTCACTCATCATCAATGCAATGCAACATGTTTACCATAGGCTTGCCCTTTTTCTCAACATCTCCACCTAATGTAATATTCACAAACTAGGATCAAAAAGGACTTTATAAAAGCTTGTAATGTAGGGACATTGGTTAAGGTAGGGAATATATAGGCTAAGTGACTCAAAAATACTCCAAATCATCAACCTCTTTTCAACTCCAACCAAAGTATGAATTTTTACTCCATCTTCTACCATCCAACACCAACTACAAAACATCAATATCATAGATGCACATAATACAATTCAAGCTAACTATCCCCTTATGCTTTTATTATCATTCTCTTCTTTTTCTCTTTTTTTTTTTTTCTTAGAGCTCATCTAATGAATGTTCTTTCTAATGGTGAACAAAGGCTCTATATTTTTTCTTTTCACAACTATTTTTCTAAGCTTATAGGGATAGCCAACTATACTACATCAAGCATCTAAAATTCTTTTCTTTTTTCTTTTCCACACCACAACAACTATTCTTTTCAACACCTCCCACATCACCAACTAAATCCACTAAAGATACCCTTATCCATCCAAACCTCCTATCATCCAAGCTTAAGAAAGAAAGGCTCATAACAAGGCTCAAAGGGGGTAAACAAAGATTATGATCAAGGTTAGTGTATGGGAATCATGTGGCTAAAGAAAAATGGCCTAAGATCATCTCCTAGTTCGTAAATATACTAAGGTCTTGATGGAGAAATAGGGCAAGTTCTAGAAACAATGAAGCATACATGATCACTCAATCAAGGAATAGGCATAAACATGCACAAATAGCTCAAATCTCACGGGTTCAAACTAACTAGTTCCCGATATCATAGCATACTTCAAATTTATCAAATAAAATGAGTCGCTTCGCCAAGGTTCCATGCATAATAAAGATCATGATTTTTTCTCCAAAAATCAACAAAAATTTTCTATCATCGGCCAAACCCACAATACTATCATCACATGCTTATTTGACTCAACTTAAAACCTAAGACTCAACAAAAATAAAAACTACTAATGAAATATCCAAAATTAAGCTACAATCCAAGAACTCATGTAAACAAGTTAACGAAACCACACTTCCCCCTCCCCCAAACTTATTTTGAATCATGATGAGGGAATAAGTTTAAGAAGAAGGAGTGGTTAAGTTAACGAGCGTACCTTTCACCGAAGCTAGCTTACTATCGATCTTCTCCTCCTAGTCGAAACCTCGTTGAGAAAACCTACTACTCACAAGCTTCAAAAATTCTTGGATAAAAAGCTTAATAAAAGATAAGACTCAAAGAAAAACAAAAACAAAAACAAATAAAACGAAACTGAAAATTAAAGATAGAGTTGGGTTATCTCCCAACAAGTGCTACGTTTTACGTCTTTAGCCCGACGATACCTCTTATCAAGGTGGATAAAAATGAAAGCTCTTTTCTCCCCCATCTTCGAGTTTCCTTCTCTTTGCTCCTAAAACTGAAATCTTGAGCTCTTCTTTGTCCACTCGAAATGTGAGATCACCACATTCCATGTCGAAACGATCTCCACTTGTAGCCAAGAACGAACGTCCCAAAATCGGTGGTTGATTGACGTCCTTCTCCATCTCCACGATCATGAAGTTGGCCGGAAAGTCGAACCCTCGAACTCGAACACGAACATCTCCAACTACTCCTTTAGTTTGTATGGACTCTTCAACGGGCGTGGGATCGAACAAATATTGAAGGGAAAAGTCGTCGGAGAAGAAATCGCACATTTCGATCGAAAAAGGGACCTCTCGACCCCCCTCTCGATCGATAGGGGTGTCGAGAGGAACATTCTGACTTTTCTGGGCAGCCTCTCGACCATCCTCTCGATCGAGAGAGGTGTCGAGAGTGTCATCTCATCTCGATCGATAGGGGTATCGAGAGGGGTATTTTGTACTCCAGTATTGACCTCTCGATAGGCCTCTCGATCGAGAGAGGTATCGAGAGGTCCTCGATTCGGCACTTGTCTCCTCGTCTCCTCGAACTAAGACTCACTTTCATCTTCAACTTTCTCGATTTCCGGGGCCTCGAACTCCTCAAACTCCTCATCTTGTACCTCACTAGCATAGAATTGGGGTACAAATTGGGCCTTCTCCAATTGTTCTACTTGCGCCTCTAAAGTCTTGATATGAGTGCTCATACCTATAACCGTGTTTCCGAGAGTAGTGACGTTATGCTCCAAGGCTTCGAACTTCGACTCCAACTTGGATATAAAGCTCTCCATCATCTTTTCTATAGGAGTCTTTTCCAATGGGAGTTGTTGAGGATAGGTTCGATAGAACCGATCGTAGAGAGTCCTCTTTAGTTGTGGATCTCCCATGGTGGATGGTGGTGATTGATCAATCTCAACTTCGTCTCGATCCTTCTTTATTACCTTAAAAGCAAAAGATAAGACCAAGAAAACGTTAGATCAATCAAATAAAAACAGAAAAATAAAAGCTCCTAAATCACCTATTAATCCTATTTCAAAATATCTATGTGAAATCTTATCAATCCCCGGCAACGGCGCCAAAATTTGATCACACTATTTTCTACCACGCAAAATAGGTATAGTATAGAATAAGGACGAGTATCGTATCCACAGGGACTGATATACCGAAGCCACACACAATACCTCTACTCTAGAATTAAACTGATGTCTAGGCAAATAAGAATTTAAAGATGTGGTATTATATGCTAGGCAAATAAATAAAAGACTCAACTAAACAAATAAAGAAATAAACAAATAATAGAGCAAATAATAAATAAAGTAAATAACAAATAAGGCAAATAAACAAATAAACAAATAAGGATAAAACTCAAATAAGAAAAAGTGTTGATTCTAGAGAAGCCTACCTACTCAAATATATGCAAGCAATTAATGAGTACAATTAACCAATTTAATCCAATCTAAATGTGATACATGAAAAATAACCTACACCCCGATGAAAGCAATGCAAGTCGTCACCTAATATGATCCTAATATCCTTTTGGACGCATAGATATCAAATTAAGTGCAAAATAGAACAAGTATCAATGATATAATCAAATAGGTTCATTTATGACACCCGAATCAATTATATGCAAACATATGATAATTCAAACTCAATTAAGACAAATCAAATTATCATACCATGTATTCATGAGATCTATTATGCAATATCCTATCAAGGCATAAACACATAATTATGCATACAAAATTAGTGATCAATTAATCATGCATGAGAATAAGCTCCATGAAAACATGCATCTAGATTGGAAGGCTAATTGTAAACAAAAACACTCACATAAATTCAATTAGGCATTCAAACCCTAAAATCAACTAAAAGAAATTAGCTAGACATAATTAAAAGAAAGGTAGAAGGAAGAATAAACATAATTAAAAGCATAAATAAAAGAGAAAGAGATAGAAAAACTCTTGAATCTTGAATAAATCTTCAATCTTCAATTGTCTTCATACATAAAATAAATCTAGATCTAAGGTATAAAAGTAGACAAAAGAATAAAAACTAATCTAAGGTATGAGAGAACTAATGATGGCCCTATGTTGTTGGCCTTACAATGATAAGTTTAGAGGTATTTATAGGGTAGAAGTTTACATCCAATACCTAATTGTACAAGGAAACCAAGAAAAAGTCAAAAATTGCCTTTTAGGAAAAATCCCGGCTGGAAAACAGGAGCTACCTCTCGACACCTCTCTCAATCGAGAGGGTGGTCGAGAGGGTCGAGAGGGTTCTGCGCAACTTTCTTGTTTCGGCCATATCTTCCTCATCCGAACTCCGAATTGACCTCCGTTTTTGCCTACATGCTCCTATCGAACCCCTCTTCAACGCTATGCTTTCACTTTCCCAGAATAACTCTTCCACAAAATCTGAGAAGTCAGAACTTGGGATCAATACTTCATCTCTTCCTTGGTTTCATCGCCTCTTGTCTTGTCTTGAGTTTTCTCGACTCAAAAGCCCTAAAAACACTCAAAACAACCCAAAAGCGTAATCTAGCTCGAAATAACGTAAACAATACAAAACACGAGCTAAAATATCAAAATAAGACAAGAAAACGATAATATAACACTTAGATAATAGGGTAAAAATGCACCCTATCATGGGCACATCCAAAGGAACTGATGGTGTTGTGTTAGAAGCACCAACAAAGACAGTAGGCTTGGAAGGTCCACCCTCATATCCAAGGCCTCCCTTCCT
Source organism: Thymus mandschuricus (assembly GCA_029379335.1). Lineage (NCBI taxonomy): Eukaryota > Viridiplantae > Streptophyta > Magnoliopsida > Lamiales > Lamiaceae > Thymus > Thymus mandschuricus. The sequence goes on along the minus strand of CM057081.1, from coordinate 13,019,847 downwards.
ACCAAAACGTAGAAGCGAGCTCTCTAGTGCCTGCCTAGTGAAAGAGGTTTTGTTCAAGTTGGCCACTAGATTGGATTGGGTTTCGTTCCTTCCTTCCAAGATTTTATGTCTAGCAAAGAGGTCCTCAAACCTACTAGTCATAGCCCTTAAATTAATCTTGACTGTATCAAGTTCAGTGGCTAGCTTTCGGTTCTCTCTCTTGCTATTAGACATAGCTTGTTTCAACACTTCGTGGTCGCTTAACAATTTGTGGTGCTTGTTAAGCAACTCACTCCATGTCGAGGAATGAACTTCCTCTTCGTGCTCGTGTGCCAGTGTAATTGAACTGATTGAAGGATAGAAAAATACTTCTCCCGTGTCTTCATCGGTGAGCACCATCAATCCAAGATCCTCTCCCTCGCTGGAGTTTTGATCAGTGAACGCATCTGAGTCGCTTGAGGCTTCCTCATTTGAAGCGACTGGTGGTTCACTCGCTACAAGCGCTCGCCGGGGAGCTTCTCTTTTTGCCTTCAATTCTTCTCGCTCCTTGGCACTCAGCTTTGGGTAGTCAGACTTGTAGTGGCCCATTTTGTGGCAATGATAGCACTCCACATCCATCATATCCCTTGAGATTGGCTTTGACGTCTCTTCTCTCTTCCCTTTTCCATCTCAAGCATCAGTGCTCTTTCCCTTGTAATGCTTGTAAAACCTCTTGTACTTCCCCACGCGTGAATTCATCTTGTTGAAGTTCTTAGATAAGAACGCGCAGTGCTCCTCCAGTTCCTCTCTTGACATCTTGGCAAGCGTCTGGTCGCTTGGAGTTTCTGTAGCTTTGAAAGCGACTCCCTTAGATGACGCAGGACCTTCATCTTCGTCGTCAAGACTCATCCGATTAAGATTGAACTCATGAGCCTTGAGCTCGGAGAACAGGATCTCCGGTGTGAGCTTTGACAGATCCTTGGTTGCCAGATATGACTCCTTCATGGTCCGCCACTTCCGTGTAAGAGCTCGAACGATCTTGAGATTCACTTCTTTGTCCGTGAATTCCTTGCCTAGTGAGATGAGAGTGGCAATGATTATGGTGACTCATAGCTCGAAGGCGTCGATTGATTCTCCAGGCTTCATTGTGAGGCTCTCAAACTCTCGCATCAGTACGGAAAGCTTGTTCTCCTTTATCTTCTCAGTGCCTTGGGAAATTAGGGCTAGGGTTTCCAGTAGTGCACTTTTTGATCCTTGGGAGATAAGTGTCCGACACAGTGCTCTGCATCGTATGGCGTGCTGTACAATCTAGATTGGCAATCTTGAAGTCATTGGAAGTGTAGTGTTGGGAATTGTTAAGAACAACATGTTAAGGGGCAACCTATAAGGGATATCTTAGTGTTTTGATTTGATCCCAAAACCCCAAAGCGTTCTGTTCCCAAGCGACCCATTTTGATGTAGATGATAGGTTAGAATTTTTCTAAGCCTACTCTGTTAGGATGGCTCTTTAATTTGCTTAGATTTTAGGCTTCAAATTTTCAAGTGAAGGCCACTCGCTTGAGTGTGTTTTTCGAAGCGAAGCAAGTCTAGCAAGCCGAAGTGAAGCGTGCCAAAGAATAGTGTAGCGAAGCAAGCGCTACAGTAGATTCAAAGCGAGTCTGCCAAGGCGAAGCGAAGCGAGCGCTACAGTTCAAACCAAAGCGAAGCGAAGCGAGCGCTACAAAGAAAAGAAGAAGCGAGTCAACGCGGGTCAACACTTCTTAAGAAGTTTATCGGAAATTTTATTTCTCAAGTAACTCACTTCAAATATGACCGTGAAGCGACTCACTTCAGAGCGGCCACTACAACTTCAAAGCGAAGCGAGCCACTACCTACCAGAAAGCGACAGCGCGACTCCCGCCCATATTTTGAACTCCAGTCAACAGGAGATCATAGCATTAATTACAAGATCTCCACGTGTCGAAAGCGGAGTGGAGCGGAAGAGTTGACTGCCAGGCCGACAAAGGCGCCGCAACAGTACTGGCTCGCTCCAGTTACTGTTAACCTTGTAAGTTAGCCAATTTTGGTAAAATGCCAAAACTGGACGTCTGAAAAAGGTGCCAGCCTGCGCAAGTACTGTCTAGAGGAGGAGGGACAAGGCCACCAACCTAGCAACGGATCTCGGCCATCTCTCCGCCTATAAATAGTGAACGATGAAGACGAAGAGAAGCAGAACACTACTTGAGCATTCGAGCCTGCTGCAAACAAACACTCTCAAGCCTTCGAGCAAATCTTCGAGTCTTTGTTTTAAGTGTTCTCCGAGTTTCCAGTTCATCGGAACTCGTCTTCACAACCTTCACACTTAGAGTCTAAGCCCATTCCATATCCAAGCTTAGAAGAAGAGCTCTAGCCATCTTTGCACTTACTGTAAAGAGCTCTTCATAGTGTGTAGTCAACCAAAAACCCTAAATCTGTCTGTTAGGTTTTTGAGTCGTCGTTAGGTTGTTTTCGATCCAAGGCCCTTCTTTCATCGATTGGAGAAGCCTCGATCATAGAGTCTAGATCCAAGCTTGCACTTACATCGTTCGTGTAAGGCTCGATCGAAGCTAGGCTGTAAGGAGAGCCCGTAATCTCCCTGTCTGTCCGACTGAAGCGAGTGAAGCTTCCAGTCTAGTTAGGTTTTTGGTGTGAACCCGGAATCACCCAGCGTCTGTCAGATCCAAGCAAGTGAAGCTCGATCTCGACCAGGCTTTTGAAGAGCCCGAAATCTTCAGGTTCTTGAGTGAAGAGAACGGTTGCCGTCGTGCAACAAAGTGGACGTAGGAGCGTTATCTCCGAACCACTATAATTCTCTGTGTCGTATCTCTCTAACCCTAAACTCTTACTGTTTGATTATCCATTGCATATTGCATCTAAACAAACCTAATCTAGAAATTTTAAATACTTAGGAAAGATTTTTAGCTCACCAAATTCCGTATATACGAGTAAAGACTCCCTCTTGATCAAGTGCTCACTTCGGTCAAGCAGGCAAGCTACGTACTGTAGATCTAGCTTCAGCTAGGTCTTAAGTTTCAAGCGAGCTCTTTACTTGTTACTCTGAGTTAAGGGATTTGAAGTTGAAAAAAAAACTTCAAAATACGTATTCACCCCCCCCCCCCTCCCCCCTCTACGTATTTTCCTATTAACAAACCGGGACCAACAAGTGGTATCAGAGCAACGGTTCTTTCGAGCCTCTGCTTTGCATACCTGAAGCGAGCCACCACTCGCTTCACGTTGTCTCACTGAACCGGATCCTATTTTCCTAAGTGCATCAAAACCTCACCCACGCATATTGCATTTACTGCTGATAGTTTGCTATGTCTACATACAGTGCATCAAATCTTCCACAGTTCTCGATCGAAGGATACGAGATATGGAGTTTCCGAGTCGAGAGCTTCCTATGCTCAATCAACGACCGGATGTGGGAAGTCATAGAGGACGGACCAATCGAAATCAAGAAAGCCATATCTGTGAACGTCCCAGCTGCAGAAGGACGCGAAGCTCATGTTCGACAAACATACGTAGAAAAGGACAAAGATGAATACACTCCGAATGACTTCAAAGTTGCCAACCTCGACAAAATTGCACGCCACACGATGCAGAGCACCGTGTCGGATGCCTATCTACCATGGATAAGGAAGTGTGCAACGGCGAAAGAAATGTGGGAAACCCTAGCCCTCATTTCTCAAGGCACAGACAAAATCAAGGAAAACAAGCTCGCCGTTCAGATGCGGGAGTTTGAGAGTCTGATAATGAAGCCAGGAGAGTCCATTGACACCTTTGAGCTGAGAGTTACAAACATCATTGCAACTCTCAACTCACTTGGGAAGGAACTCACAGATAAAGAAGTCAATCTGAAGATTGTCCGAGCTCTCACAAGGAAGTGGCAGACAATGAAGGAGCTGTACCTAGCTACCAAGGATCTATCCAAGCTCACACTGGAGATTCTATTTTCCGAACTCAAAGCTCATGAATTCGATCTGAATCGAATGAACCTCGACGAAGAGGATGAAGCTCCCACGACGTCAAAAGGAGTAGCATTCAAAGCTGCCGAAGGGCCAAGCGAGCAGTCGCTAGCCAAGATGACGAGGGAAGAGTTGGAAGAACACATTGCGTTCTTGTCCAAGAATTTCAACAAAAAGAACTCTCGAGTGGGCAAATACAAAAGATTCTACAAGCAATACAAAGGGAGGAGCACTGATGCTCGAGAAGGAAAAGGGAAGAGAGAAGAGACGACTAAGTCGATCTCAAGGGACATGATGGAAGTGGAATGCTACCACTGCCACAAGATGGGCCACTACAAATCCGATTGCCCAAAGCTGAGTGCGAAGGAGCGAGAGAACTGAAAGCAAAGAGGGATGCTCCAAGGCGAGCGCTCGTAGCGAGTGAAATGCCGGTCGCTTCAACTGAAGATCCAGCTAGCGACTCCGATGCATTCACTGATCCCAACTCCAGTGAGGGTGAGGATCTTGGACTCATGGCGCTCACCGACGAAGAAACAGGAGAGGTATTCTTCTATCCTTCAATCACTTCAATTACACTAGCACACACTGTCAATGAGGAAGAACAATCCTTTTCATGGAGTGAGTTGTTTGACAAGCACCAGAAATTGTCAAGCGACCACGAAGTGGTAAAACAAGCTCTGTCTCAAAGCGAGAAGGAGAACCGAAAGCTAGCCCGTGAGCTTGACGAAGTCAAACTTAATTTAAGGGCTATGACTAGTAAGTTCGAGGATCTCTTCGCTAGACATCAAAGCTTGGAGGGAAGGTATGAAACCCAGTCCGCTCTAGTTTCCAACTTGAACAAAGCATCATATGCTAGGCAGGCACTAGAGGGCTCGCTTCTACCTTTTGGTAGGAAAGCTGGCCTTGGATATGAGGGTGGACCTCCCAAGCCGACTGTCTTTGTTGGTGCATCTCACACTACACCATCAGTCACTTTGGAATTGCCCATTGCATCCAAAGCGGCCACTAACAAAGATAAAGGCAAAATGGCTGAGAACCCTAAAAGGAAGCTTATGAAGATGTCTATATCTTTAAGGGCAGATCCTAAGGGCAAGCAAAGTTCAACAGTCCCTAGCACTCAACATGCTAAGTCTTACCAATCCAAGGGTAAAGGGAGAATTGTTGAAGCTTCTAAGTCTCAAGCCAAGACACGAAAGACAAAGGATCTACCTCCTAAAAAGAGGAGTAATGTCTATGTGTCACGTTATCCGGACTGGAGATGGTCCAACCGGACTAACGTTGAGGGGGAAGATTTTGAAGCTTCCACTGGGTCGCTTCAGATACCCAAGGTTTCTCAAGCGAGTCAGGGTCAAAACCCTAGTTGGACCGCTTCGAGGAAACCAAGCGAGCCGCTTCGACAGACTAGAAACCCTAAGTCAGTCTCTAAACCCAGAGCTAATCCGAAGCGAGTCGCTTCAGGATATAAGCAAATGGGAAGAGCATAGGTAGGTCTAAAGCGAGCCGCTACCCCTCTTGCACACACTGCTGCACATGTGAAACTGCTTTAAGGCAGAAGTCACAATTTTCGAAGGTCGAGAAACCCAAAGCATAAACTTCCTTTCAAAAGAAAGTGAAGCAAGTGTGGGTACCTAAGGGAACTAACCTGCAAGGACCCAAACTGATTTGGGTACCAAAATCTGTCTAATTGCAGGTGAGCGCCGTGGATCCCATGCCAAGTGAGGGTCAACTAGTATGGTACTTGGACAGTGGATGTTCAAGACACATGACCGGCATGAAAGCTCTACTTCACAACTATATAGAGAAGAAGGGTCCACATGTAACCTTTGGTGACAACTCTCGAGGAGGCACCAGGGGATATGGCGCACTGAAAGTTGGAAAGCTCACAATTGAAGAAGTCTCCTATGTGGAAGGACTCAAGCACAACCTGTTGTCCATTTCACAATTTTGTGATAAGGGGTACAGGGTGGAGTTCATTTCCAACAAGTGCATAGTGAAGAGCAAACTCACGTCCCAGATTGTGCTCACTGGAATTAGGCAAAGAAACGTCTACATAACACAATGGGACAGCTGCAAAGAGGAAACTTGCCTAGTTGCAAGAAGTGCTACAGAAATAGGATGGCTGTGGCACCGACGCTTGAACCATCTCAACTTCAAAGCAATCAATCGCTTAGCTCGAAAGGGTTTGGTGCAAAGCATACCGAATGAAGTCTTCATCAAAGACCATCCATGCTCACCATGCCAACGAGGGAAGCAGACGAAGAAGCACTTCGCCAGTCTTGAAGAAGCTTCATCAAAGCGAGTGCTCGAGCTGCTTCACATGGATCTGTATGGTCCAGTTACTCCAGTTAGTGTAAAAGGAAGGAAGTACACTCTAGTTGTAGTCGACGACTTCTCTCGCTACACTTGGGTTGTATTCCTCTTCAGCAAGAAGGAGACACTGACCAAACTGCCACAACTACTCAAGCGATTGGCTGTGGAAAAGAATCAAGCTATTGTGATCATCCGCTCCGACAAAGGCACAGAGTTCTTGAACTCTACAATTGAAGCGTACTGCACGGAGCATGGGATAGCACATCAAACTTCTTCAGCACGAACACCTCAGCAGAATGGAGTTGCTGAAAGAAGAAATCGAATCATCAAAGAAGCCGTTCGAACTATGATTGCAGACTCGAAGCTTCCGATGAAGTATTGGGCTGAAGCTGACAATACAGCATGCTACACGCAGAACCGGACGCTTCTCAACAAACGGCACGACAAAACTCCATATGAAATATGGACAGGGAGAATTCCTAACACATCTTATTTCCATATTTTTGGTTGTATGGTCTTCATTCACAACAATGGGAAGTCACAGTTGAAAGATTTTGAAAGCAAAGCTGATGAAGGAGTATTCTTAGGATACTCTACGTCTAGCAAAGCCAACAGAATGTTCAACTGTAAAACCCTAATTTTGGAGGAATCACCCCATGTCGTATTTGATGAGTCTTCCTTAAGTCTTCCACAGGAACAGGCTCAAGCGAATGAAAAAGATCAAAGCAAGGAACCCTCAAATCAACTCACTTGGGACGTGCTTGATGAAGAACATGAGATCAAGGACTCAAGCGAGCAGAATCCCAAAGGAGAAGTCGAAGCTGCTCCCAAGATTCCTGAAGCTAGTGCAGGCCAAGCACCCAATCCAGTCGCTTCAGATAATGAAGTGAGCGACAAAGAAGAAGATGAAGATGAAGTTGGCGGATCAAAGCGTGCGTGGCTCAAAGATCACTCACCAAGCCAAATCATTGGAGATCCATCCAAGGGTGTAGTGACCAGAAGTCAAGTTTTTGGAGAAAGTGCCATGTTCAGTTGCTTTCTCTCAAACATTGAGCCATCAAGCGTGGAGGAAGCCCTAGCAGACTCTAACTAGGTGATCGCCATGCAAGAAGAGCTGAATCAATTCACCAGGAACGACGTATGGTACCTCGTGGATCGTCCCAAATTCCAGCATGTTATTGGCACCAAATGGGTGTTCAAGAACAAGACTGACGAGGACCACAACGTAGTGAGGAACAAGGCGCAACTCGTTGCCAAAGGCTACTGCCAAGAGGAAGGAATCGACTTTGACGAGACCTTCGCTCCAGTGGCACGGCTTGAAGCTATCAGATTGTTTCTAGCCTATGCAGCAGCCAAGAAGTTCAAGGTCTATCAAATGGATGTGAAGAGCGCATTCCTCAACGGTGAACTCAAGGAAGAAGTGTATGTGGAGCAGCCACCGGGTTTCGAGCAGGGAGATAAAGTGTATCGCTTGAAGAAAGCCCTGTATGGGTTGAAGCAAGCTCCCAGAGCTTGGTATGATACACTATCTCAATTCCTAGTGGATAATGGATTCCACAAAGGAAAGATAGATCGGACTCTCTTCACCATCAACCATGGAAAAGATATGCTTTGGGTCCAGATCTATGTGGATGACATCATATTTGGGTCACCAAACCAGTCGCTTAGCGAGAAATTTGGAGAGCTGATGAAGACCAAATATGAAATGTCGATGATTGGCTTGATGAGCTGCTTTCTAGGTCTTCAAGTAAAGCAGCAGGATAATGGAATCTTCATCAACCAAGCCAAATACACTAGAGATATGCTTGCCAAGTTTGGTGTTCAACATGCTAAAGCGGTGAAGATCCCTATGAATACCAACTGGAAGATGGAGCCAGACGAAGGAGGAAAATCTGTAGATCCTACAGATTATCGTGCCCTAATTGGTATACTACTCTATCTCACTGCAAGCAGGCCAGATATTGCTTTTGCAGTCGGAGTCTGCGCTCGCTTCCAAAGCAACCCCAAGCACAGCCATCTCGAAGCTGCCAAAAGAATTCTTCGATATTTGAAGGGCACTGTCAATATGGGGCTGTGGTATCCAGCGGAGGACAATTTGGAGCTCACTGGATATTCAGATGCTGACTATGGAGGGTGCCGAGTTGATAGGAAATCAACGTCAGGCACGTGTCAGTTCTTGGGAAGCAAGCTGATCTCATGGTTTTCGAAGAAACAGACAAGCGTAGCCACTTCAACAACTGAATCTGAATACATGGCCGCAGGAAGCTGTTGTTCTCAAATCCTATGGCTTCGTCAACAGTTGAAGGACTACAAGGTTGAAGCGAATGAAATTCCGATCTTCTGCGACAACAACAGTGCCATATGTATTTCGCAGAATCCAGTGCTTCACACCAGGTGCAAGCACGTGGAAATTCGACATCATTTCATTCGTGATCATGTCGAGAAGAAGGATATCAAGCTCGAGAAAATCCATACAGATCTCCAGCGAGCAGATATCCTCACCAAGCCTCTAGTTGAGTCTCGTTTCAATCAGCTATGCATGGAATTAGGGTTATTAGACCCTGGTGAAGAATGCTAGATCCTGGATGCACGAAGGAGTGGTCGCTAGTTTCTCGTAGCGTCACTCGCTTCGGATCTTCTCCAACTCAAGCGAGTCACTTCAAGATCTCACTCGCTTGAAGAAAATGAAGTAAGGTGGAGAAAGGTGGAGTATTGGAAGAAGTTCCTTACCAACTTACAGGAATTGTTAAGTATTTGGTTAAGGGGGAACTAATGCTTACTCTCGGAGCAAGCTACTTCCAAAGCGAGCAAAGATGCTGCTATCTCGAATTCTGCATCGCTTCAATTTGCCCTAGCTTGGGTTAAAGCGAGTCGACTGCAGATTCATTCTCTAGATTGTAGGAAAGCTTGAAGGTTTACCTTTTTATACAAAAGGTTGCAGGGCTGGTGACATGCTTCTGCGTAAAATACGAGACTGTCTTGTCAGAGCATTCTCATTGTCATCCTGTCCATTTCTGCTCTGAGATAAGGACTTGTACTCATCCCCCATTCGTCGTGAATATGTACACTTACGTGAAGCTCCCCTCTGGGTTGTAATAAGCTTGTGTACTATATTCATTTTCTTCCCCATTCACTTCGATGGAGGACGCTCTAATTCGTAGAGGAAGATGAATGCCATGAAGACAAAGTCCAACTAGAAAAGACCAACAAATGGAATTCAAAATGAAGTCTTCAACAAGTGGTATCAATCTCCTACGAAGTGAGATTGACTGGTAAGCATTTCAATTTTAAGTATACTAAGTGAGCCGAAGCGTGCTAGAAACCTTCACTCACTATGTGGAAAATATGAAATGAATCTGACACAAATACAAAGAGGAAAACATTTATTAACCGTTGTCGAAGACCTTTTTTGTAGTAGTGCTTGTTTATCCTTGAAGTATGTAAGTCAGAAACATTTTAAAATTAAGCAAAGAAATTCAATTTATTATTCCAGTCGCTTCAGATGACCAAGCGAGTGCTACGTCACTCAAAGCTAGCCATCGCAAGCGAGTGCGGAACAGTCACTCAAGCGAGTGCCTCTCAAGCGAGTCAAGGCCTAGCGGCCCAACTCGAAGCGAGCGGGCACGAAGCGAGTATGAGCTGTCTGCACTCGAGTGCCTATTTCACTTTCTGCCAAGCATTTAATGCAGGTTCACGTACGGCGAAAATATCGGGCGCGTGGTTCTCACTTTGAATTCGAAGCGGGAAAAGGCGGAGAAGATCCAGTCGTCGAATCTCAACAGCCCCCAATCTGTAGCCGTTGGATTAGCACCGTATAAGACAACCCAATCATTGCAGGCCACGTGGAGACGCCGAGCAAGTGGCGGTTCACTTTTACTGTGGTGATGCCGGACACATCAGATCCATCACCGCACGTCCGCCGCCTACCTACAGGACTTACGGCAATATTACCGTCCTACCCCTGCCACGTCAGCCAAGACCTAATTCTATATATATGAGATGATGCAGAACTGCAGAACCTTTCACAGCTCTCAAAAATAGCCATTCTCGTGCTTAGATCTGCAACTTCTGCAACTCACGAGTCTCAACCCTTGTTTTTCATCGTTAAAACTAAGCTCAAAATTCTCTCAAAATTCACCATGGGCAAGAAGCAGAAGAAAGAAACGATGGAGGAGTTTCTCACGGAGGTCGACAATCACATCAATGTCGAGCCTCATCTCGATCCAGCCATTATCAAGAAAAATGGTTTTCTCCGTAGAGCCGTGACCAAGGCCGGTCTATGGAAATTTGTGACGGCAGTTCCGTCAAAAATACTAGCAAAAGCGGTGGGTGAGCTCTTGCTAAATTTGAGGAAGGAGCAGAATACATCCTCATTCACTGATCCACAGACCAGGAAGCCGGTGGAGGTGGATATGAGTGAACTCATTGGCGCGTTCGACTTGCCGAGAGAAGGAGGAGACTCACTGCTCGATTTGCGTCTTTCGGCCGGAGTTCAGTACGGTCGATTTGCAGACGCCAAAGCAGATCCGAATTACAAGGAGGCCAGTATCCGTTCAAGTTTGAAGGCCCCCTTCAATCATATCTGCGAACTCTTCTCGAAGAGTGTCGCATGTTACATCGGAACCCTGGATACTCTCTCCGAGACGAAGCTGATTGCCACTGCAGTTATCGTCGACAGCCTCACCGGAACCAGCTTCAATTGGCATGGCTGGTTTCTTAAACAGATTCACGACGCCGCTGATGACTTCGCGTTCGTGAAGGGAAGCACCGATCAGATTCTCCGCAAGGGGAAACTGAAGTTCTTCTCGAGACTCTCCTTTGCTTTGGAGAAGAAGTTTCCGGGGAAAGCATGGCCGGAAACTGACACCACCATCTACAACAAACAGTCCATCTACTACGACAAGTGGAGGAAAACAAAAACGTTGATGGATTTGGGACTTCTGGAAGTTGAAGTGCCCGTTGCAAGACCGGTTGCCGAAAGGCAAGCCGAAGTGAGCCAAGCGAGGCAGGTCGCTTCACCCGGGAAGCGAGCTGTGAAACTTGCAGACCTTATTGGTTGTGATATTGATCTTACGGGCCGCGCCCAAGCGAGGCAAGAAGATGAAGCGAGTCACTTCGCTTGTCCAAGAAAGCGAGGCGGTGGAGAAGCCGCTTGAGGACATTGAAGTGACTCAACCCCAGCCTTCACCAATCAAAGCCAAATCACCCCCACTCCAAAACCAAACCCACACCACCCAAATACCAGAACCTCAATCTTCATCAACCCAACAACCACTTACACAGATAACCCCCCTCTCTCCCCACGAAGAAGAATCTGCATCTTCTTTTCATATACCCAAAATGCCACTGCTCGATATTGATCCAGTCAAAGCTTTCACTACTTTTCAACCATTCCAAACCCAGCAAACACAACCACCACCAACTGAAGCCGTCCAAATATCCAAAACCCAAGAAACCTCATCCCAATCCCCCACGACATCGGCAGCTACAGCCGATACCGCCCAAACTGTTGGTGAACTCCCCATCATTCCACAGTTCATATCTCCTGCCCTCACCGTACAAAAACAGGCTCTCGAACGGTATGTCAAGGAGAGAGAGCAAGCCGCAGAGACAATCAACCTCCGCTACTCTAATGTTCCATGGACAGACGTGTTCTACACCAATGTCGTCGATTTCCTGACGTACATCACCTATCGTGGAACGGAGTACTATAAAATCTTCAGGCTTCTCAAAGCATTCACAGAGGAAGACTGATCCAAATGGAAGCCAAACTTCTCATCTTCATTGGCGAAAACAGCTTCCATGCCTTTCTTGATGGGACCAGCTTCTGGGAGAAGCTGGATGCAAAGGTGAAAGAAGCTTATCCACTCGCTATAGTTCCGAAGCGAGTGACCTCATCCCATGAAAGGAAGCTGATCAGGGAGCATAAGGAGGAGGTGGAATTAAAGGATGCGGAGATCGCTAGCCTTCATAGCGAGATAACAAAGATGAGTGAGGAGATGGAGAAAAAGGCGGGGGAGGTCATCAGTCTTAGAGAAGACTTTGACAGGAAAAAGAAGGTTTTGGAGGGAAAGGTGGAGGAAAAGGAGAGGCTGCTGGAGGAGAAAGAGAAGGCGCTGGAGGCGCAAGTGAAGCTGGTGGGAGAACAATCAACAACAATCACCGAACTCAAGGGCTCGCTTGATGCGGAAAGGAGCCGCTTGAGGGAGGTAAATGCCAAGCTTGTCTCAATTGGCAAGGAAAAGAAGGATTTGGAGAAGGAGTTGAAAAAGTTGAAGGAGGCGTATGAGAAGAGAGAGGAGGAGTTGATAAGGAAAGGAAGTGAGCTGCTGAGCACTAAAAAGACTCTCGATTCACTCAGGAATGAAATGAAGCTACTGAAGCAAGAGAGTGAGACTGATAAAAAGGAGCTGGAGAGTCGAAGGAGAAGTGCGCAGGCTATTGACCTACAGAACGCTGAATTAACTCTACTACTGGAAAAGGTCAAGGAGCTGGGTGAAGCGTACACTGAGAAGATTGCTGCAAGTGCCGAATTCCATCTCTCTCTAAACCAGAGAGAGAGGAGCCTTGAAACAATGCAAGCTGAACTTCAAGCGGCTCAGGAATTTTGGTACTTCAACTTGCAAGAGGAGAAGGCGGATATAAGGAGGGAAGTTGAAGCGGAGCTGGAGGCTCGCTTCAGGGAGGTGGAACCGTTGGAGAGGATGATGGCTTCCGTTGTTGAGAAAGAGCGACAATGTGAATACTTGCTGGAGGAAATCTCCATCAAAACAGCTGAACTGGTGGCTCCAACTGTGGGTAAAACCGAGAAGATGTTGGAGGCCATCTTCAACACAGTCAACTCACTCCATCAATCCCTCTCCGGAAAGTCAATCGTCCTAACCCCTAGCAGTGATGATGCCAAAAAGGGGGAAGGACAAGTGAAGCTAGGAGGAGTTGGAGGTTCAGGGGGAAGCAGAGTTGGAGTAGAGAGAATGTTGGAGGGAGGCAGTGATGTTGGAGATAAGGAGGAAGTAATGGATGATGAAGCGAGGGCCTATCTTGCAAAGGGCAAAATTAAACTCACGAAGGAGGAGTTGATGAAAAAGCTCGAAGAGCCCAGCAGGCCGCTTCAAGAAAAAGTGCTGAGTGCTTCAATTGCACGGCATCCTCCGGTGACTGTGATAACTAAGGAAGAAAGGCGGAAGCAGGTGGAGCAGGATGCTGCCATGGCGTGGGAGATGGAGCGCATGGTTGATCTAACAAAACTATCTGTTACTGCAGGTGCTTCATCTAGCTCCCAAGCGGCCGCTTCACCCAAAGCGCCCGCTTCAGCCGCCGCGCCAGCTTCGTCAGCCGCACTCACTTCGACTACTGCTGCACTCACTTCATCAGCAGTCGTCCCCTCAAGTGCTGCTACAAAGAGAGACATGCCACCTCCCCCTCTACCAAAACTTCCTTTGAAGCGAACTGCTCCGGAGACAAAAGGAGATGACCCCGTGGCCAAACGCCAAAAGGTCAAGCAAGCAGTTGCTTCTAGGGCGGAGAAGGAGGAAAGAAAGAGGAAAGGAAGAGAAGAAGGGAGAAGCGAAGGCGAGAGGAAGAGGAGGATAAATGCCAGGCGACTCCAAGTAATTGACACACGGATCGAGGAACACTTCAGTGAAGTGTTACTCATCCAGTCTTCTTTAGTGCGCAGTGCCTTCATTCCTCTCATGCCAGATGAGTCCGAAGCATGCGAAGCACAAGCCATATCTGATGCATGTGACGTGACGACAAAGGAAATGGTTGAGTCGGGACGCTACCCTCGCACAGATGAACAAGACTATATTCGAAAACGACTCAATGAGAAGCGTCCATCGTGGAACAGCGAGTCGGGAGCGAAATTCAAGAAGGTCATGACTCAACTGTCGAAGAGATCAGAAGAGGAGTTGGCCAAGCGGAGGGATGAGCACCTGGACGGAAGGGAAATCGAGGACTTTATTCCGGGAGATCTGCGCGAACAGTGGCTATACTACAAGGACTTGTTCATCAAAGCCTATTATTACTGGGAGGTAGTGCCGCTGCAGGATCAATGTTCTCGGATAAGTGCCCTCAACAACTTTCTCGCCACCTATGACGACAGACTGCGACGAAAAATCTTTACCATGGCTGAACAAGCTCAACCCAAGCCAATTGTCGTCAAGGTACCAGCAATAAAGGACTTCCCCATGCCCTATCATCCAGGCACGGACGTTCCTAACAGAGGAGTCACTGATGAGGAGGTGGATGAAGCTTTCAAGCTGGAGAGTGCATGGAGAAGGCCGAGCATTCACACCGTAAACACTATGGAATCAAGAGTTCTATCAGCCTATGCTCTTGATATTGCTGATGAAGGCGAGAAGAAGGAAGAGGAGAAGGAGGAGAAGAATGAAGCTGCAGGAAATCATTGAATTTCAAGCTTCATATTTTGTGAACTGATGTTCGTATATCTCATTTCAATTTCTGTCTCTTCTGTGTCATTTACTCGCTTTGTGAATGACTTTACATTTTTGCTACAAACTCAAATAATTTAACCGAAAAAAAAAAAAGGGAAAGGAACTTAAAAGAAAATTACAAATGAAGCTGCAAAGGAAGCAGTCGCTTGAAGTTCCCTTCACGGTTAGATAGACTAGATTTATTATTATCTAAGTCTGATGGGTTTTGGCATCATCAAAAAGGGGGAAATTGTTGGGAATTGTTAAGAACAACATGTTAAGGGGGAACCTATAAGGGATATCTTAGTGTTTTGATTTGATCCCAAAACCCCAAAGCGTTCTGTTCCCAAGCGACCCATTTTGATGTAGATGATAGGTTATAATTTTTCTAAGCCTACTCTGTTAGGATGGCTCTTTAATTTTCTTAGATTTTAGGCTTCAAATTTTCAAGTGAAGGCCACTCGCTTGAGTGTGTTTTTCGAAGCGAAGCAAGTCTAGCAAGCCGAAGTGAAGCGTGCCAAAGAATAGTGTAGCGAAGCAAGCGCTACAGTAGATTCAAAGCGAGTCTGCCAAGGCGAAGCGAAGCGAGCGCTACAGTTCAAACCAAAGCGAAGCGAAGCGAGCGCTACAAAGAAAAGACGAAGCGAGTCAACGCGGGTCAACACTTCTTAAGAAGTTTCTCGGAAATTTTATTTCTCAAGTAACTCACTTCAAATATGACCGTGAAGCGACTCACTTCAGAGTGGCCACTACAACTTCAAAGCGAAGCGAGCCACTACCTACCAGAAAGCGACAGCGCGACTCCCGCCCATATTTTGAACTCCAGTCAATAGGAGATCATAGCATTAATTACAAGATCTCCATGTGTCGAAAGCGGAGTGGAGCGGAAGAGTTGACTGCCAGGCCGACAAAGGTGCCGCAACAGTACTGGCTCGCTCCAGTTACTGTTAACCTTGTAAGTTAGCCAATTTTGGCAAAATGCCAAAACTGGACGTCTGAAAAAGGTGCCAGCCTGCGCAAGTACTGTCTAGAGGAGGAGGGACAAGGCCACCAACCTAGCAACGGATCTCGGCCATCTCTCCGCCTATAAATAGTGAAGGATGAAGACGAAGAGAAGCAGAACACTACTTGAGCATTCGAGCCTACTGCAAACAAACACTCTCAAGCCTTTGACCAAATCTTCAAGTCTTTGTTTTAAGTGTTCTCCGAGTTTCCAGTTCATCGGAACTCGTCTTCACAACCTTCACACTTAGAGTCTAAGCCCATTCCATATCCAAGCTTAGAAGAAGAGCTCTAGCCATCTTTGCACTTACTGTAAAGAGCTCTTCATAGTGTGTAGTCAACCAAAAACCCTAAATCTGTCTGTTAGGTTTTTGAGTCGTCGTTAGGTTGTTTTCGATCCAAGGCCCTTCTTTCATCGATTGGAGAAGCCTCGATCATAGAGTCTAGATCCAAGCTTGCACTTACATAGTTCGTGTAAGGCTCGATCGAAGCTAGGCTGTAAGGAGAGCCCGTAATCTCCCTGTCTGTCCGACTGAAGCGAGTGAAGCTTCCAGTCTAGTTAGGTTTTTGGTGTGAACCCGGAATCACCCAGCGTCTGTCAGATCCAAGCAAGTGAAGCTCGATCTTGACCAGGCTTTTGAAGAGCCCGAAATCTTCAGGTTCTTGAGTGAAGAGAACGGTTGCCGTCGTGCAACAAAGTGGACGTAGGAGCGTTATCTCCGAACCACTATATTTCTCTGTGTCGTATCTCTCTAACCCTAAACTCTTACTTGTTTGATTATCCATTGCATATTGCATCTAAACAAACCTAATCTGGAAATTTTAAATACTTAGGAATGATTTTTAGCTCACCAAATTCCGTATATACGAGTAAAGACTCCCTCTTGATCAAGTGCTCACTTCGGTCAAGCAGGCAAGCTACGTACTGTAGATCTAGCTTCAGCTAGGTCTTAAGTTTCAAGCGAGCTCTTTACTTGTTACTCTGAGTTAAGGGATTTGAAGTTGAAAAAAAACTTCAAAATACGTATTCACCCCCCCCCCCCCCCCCCCCCCTCTACGTATTTTCCTATTAACAAACCGGGACCAACATGTAGTCTTCTTTTGCATTTCTATCACTTAAACACACATACGAAAGCCAAAACCTACCAAAAACCATCTTGAAATGCATATAAAATATCGGTTCGTCAACTCCCCCAAACTTAAGCCATTGTTCATCCCGACAATGGGACAAAATAATCAAAACACTCAACCCGAATGGGTATGAAATTCAAGATCATCGATGTCTCAAAATACTCACTCAACAAAGCATTTTCAAGCATGAAACTCCCAAGGTGCATCGAACAATCCACAATCACACAACACTTTCAACTAAGAATTCCATCACTCAAACATAATGAACTCTAAACCTCTCAAGATAGGTGTATCACTCAATCGCTCAATGTAGAATGGGGTTTAACACTCAACGATCTCATGCATATACTCATACTTACCATATGCTTGTCTCAAGTCTCAAGATCTCCATCGCTTGGTTGTGTGCTATAACTAAGATCAATTAGGTCTTTGCTTAGGCTTGTAATGTAGGGACATTGGTTTACGTTGGGAATTTTAGGCTAAGTGACTCAAATCTTCTTCTAAGTACTTCACCCTTATAACATCCTCAACAAGTATAGATTCCTCCATCTTCTACCTCACCATTTCACCTTTTCAATCAATGAAACTCAAACCTTTTTATAGAATGTTTTAAAATTTTTCTAAAGACTACTCCTTTATGCTCTTATTCTTTCATGCTTCCTTTATTTTCTTTTTTTTTTTTCCATTTCTTTTTTAGAGAACTTTGTTCTCTTTTTTTTTTTTTTTTCACGAATGAGCTTATAGGAGTATCTTTTCTATCAAACACCATCTCATATCATTGACATCACAACATCATTTCAAGCATATATTCAATTCAACTCAAGGATTCCCTTAACCAACCTACACACCCCTATCGTCCGGTTTAAGAATAAAGACTTCTTTAGGCTCAAAATGGGACCACAAGGATAACGGAATTAGGATTAGTGTTTGGGAATAATAGGCTTCCAAATGATGGCCTAAAATCATCTCTAAGTTCTAAACACACATATAGTATCCTCGATCAAGACTCAAAAGGTAAGTTCTGGGAGTAATGAATACAATGCATGGCAAGCACTCAAGAAAGAAGGAAATGTTATTTACTCAACGTTTTTGGCTCATTCCTCGCTAGATTTTTTCTAGAGTTCACATGCCTAAGGTCGATAAGTCCTAGTTAATCATGTCATGCAACCATTTCATGCTCAACACACACACGAGAGATTCCAAAAAAAAAATATGATATCATTTTTCGCTCAAATCATCATCGACATCTCCCTTGAAAGCAATGGAGTGATAAACACGATATTTAACAAGCATCTCATTCAAAACGAAAACATTCAACCTAAATTTTCACAACAAACCAACCTCATCAAATCATCCTCATCAAATATTCACAACAAACCAATCAAGCAAGCAAAATCAACTCTATCAAGCAAATACATAACGAAAAACCGAAGAGAGAAAAGTAGTTTAAAGACCTTATCCTACCCCCTCCCTCAAACTTATTTTAGAAACTGTTAGGAACCCTCTGTAGTTGTTTTGATGATGTTTTCAAAACCACACTTAGGCATTGCACAGCATGATATTATTCTTATCTATTGTAACTGAGTCTGCTCTCCTTAAAGAATGAGGTCATTGTCTATAACAGCCTCACGTATTAAAGGTCAAATAGCTCTCCATTTATTCATGCTCTGCAGGTTCTTCGGCCAGGCTCTTCAAGCTCTTTCATCTAGCTGCCGAAGACAGACTGTTGATCTCTTCAGATTGATCAACCTCCCTCCACATAGCTGCCACCTCTGTTGCCAGCTGTCTAGACCCACTCGAAGAGCTGAGTTAAATCTGCAACGGCTCTATGCCACGTCAGCTGCTTTCTAACGGCTATATTTTGCAGGACTCTCAACGGCTAGTTTTCAAACTACGCCTATATAAAGCCTTCGACAACAATGGTACGAATACGGGAAACTCATTACTCTTACAAGCCAAATCACTGCAAGAAATTCTCTCAAAGTTCACATCCATTCAACACTCGAAAATCCTAGAGCTTTCCCAAGTGTTGAAGATAGAGAATTTCACCATTGTTATACCGAAAGCTTGTTGCATTTACTGCTGCATCAAGCTCCCTGTACTCTCTCACACATATTCAGTTTTAAGCTAGTATAGTTGGGATTGTACTTTGTTTATTCAATTGTAAATCGAAGATTGTATGTTGTATGAAACTGATACTCAGTCAGTATAAACAAGAGAGAAGTAGAATCCAAAAGTAAAGGGATTCGTAGATCGAGCTTGATCTACCGTGGAAGTAGGATAGTTACATCCGAACCACATAAAAATACCTCGTGCCATTTACTGTTTTTATTCTCTCTCTCTATTAAACTGCTCATACATTCATAGCATACAACAGTCTCTCCATAAAGGTTGTAATCGATTTTACTTAAAAGAGTTATATAGCTCAATCTCTCCACCAAATTCCGCATAGACAGTTTGATAGATCAAGCTTGTTGAATCCACAAGCTTGATAGATCAACCTGTCCATCTCATCAAAGGACTGCCTGACCAGCTAGTCCTTGGGAAAAACTGTTTGTTTTCTAAATTCGAAAAACGGTTGGCTATTGGGTTTCTTGAGCTCTTGTGGGTTTCTTGAATGATAGAGAAGCAATGGAGTTTGGGTCTTAGATGAAGAAGATAAGGCGAAGAAATAAGTGCACAAATGAGATGAGGAGGGGAACTTGGCAGTCAAAACTTAATAATGTTGAAGAGGATTGTCTTACGAGTACATAGGCAAAAACAGCGACTGAATCGGAGTACGTAGGAGGGAGAACGAGGCGAAACGGCGAGACAGCGCACGGCCGGCAGCAAACCGCGGTCAACGCGTTGACCGCGACCCAACCAAACACAGCCCGCGATTTGGGCCGCGATTTCCACTGTCCGTTCGGCCGGCCCGGCGGCTTTTGCGGACGGCTATGACTCTCCCCCCTACTCTCGGGTCTTCTGAATCCATTCCAGTCAACGGAATTGAATTCCGACGAGTTTGGATACTCCGTTTTGCCTTTTCCGTGAGACTGCGCAAAGTTGGGAAAATGTTCAAAAATTTTCCAAGTGTTGAAGCATAAAAACTTGAAAATTTTCAAAATTTTCCAAGGCATGAAAATCCTCCAAACTTGAAAAATGTCAAAAAAAATTCTAAGGCATGAAAATACCCTCAACACTTAAAAATATCTTCCTAATGCAAGTAACCTCACTCTCAACCCTTATTCAAACAAAACCACTCAAACTAAACTTTATTTTGAAAAACGAGTAAATAAAAAGGATACGTGCTGGGGTGCCTCCCAACGAGCGTTTTTTTAACGTCGCTAGCTCGACGATACCTCAAAAGGTGAATCAAGGGACATCAAATGAACTCTTGCCCAAACCTCCAACTCTTGAGAAACATTCAAAACTTACAACCTTCTCATGAAATGGATCTCCAATCTCTTCTCGAAACTTGACTCCCCCAAACTTGGTTAAACCTCCACTTCGAGATGGATAATTCACCTTCTTCTTGAGCTTCATTCCTTGCTTCTTCAAACCACGCCCTTGAGACACTTGATCGAGCTTCGATGGCGAGACGACCTCGAGATTGTAACAAGATGCTTTCTTTGGCTCCTTCATTGAGTCATAGATGGAAATGACCATCGTCTCATCACCACTCGGAATATGAGATCTCCACTCTCGATGTCCGTAGAAGCTCTTCCGGTGGCGAGGAATGGGCGGCCAAGATTAGCGGAGTGTCTTGATCCTCCGGCATGTCGAGTACAACAAAATCGGCCGGAAACACAAACTCTCCAACTTTTACGAGCACGTCCTCCACCATCCCTTGAGGCCTAGTGATGGACTTGTCGGCCATTTGAAGCTCTATCAAGGTAGGCTTGAACTTTCCAATCTTCAATCTTCTAAAAATTGAGAGAGGCATCAAATTGATACTAGCTCCAAGATCACACAAAGCTCTCTCAAATCTTTGGCCTTCAATTTCACAAGGAATCGAGAAGCTTCCGGGGTCCTTCCTTTTTAGGGCAAATTCCTTTGCACAATGGCACGACACTCTTCGTAAAGCTCCATGGTTTCACAAGCTTCTAGCTTCTTCTTCTTGGCAACTAATTCCCTCAAGAACTTTGCATAGCAACCAAGCATGTATCTTCCTTGCAGCTCTCCCATTGAGCAACGTACACGTTCCTCTTCCTTTCTCCAGTTATAGCAATTTGGGAGGTGAGCTTGTTTCTCACAACACACTTGTTGGAGATGAACTCCACATTGTATCCTTTATCACAAAATTGTGAGATGGACAGCAAGTTGTGTTTGAGTCCTTCAACGTAGGAAACATTTTCTATGCTTAGCTTCCCAATTTTCAGTATGCCATAGCCTTTGGTGATTCCTCGAGAGTTATCACCAAAAGTTACTTGTGGACCCCTCTTCTCTGTGTTGTCTTGGAGTAGAGACTTCATGCCCATCATATGTCTTGAACATCCACTGTCCAAGTCATGTAGCTTGACCTTTGTTGGGCATGGGGTCCACGACGCTCACCTGCAATTAAGCCATTTTTGGTACCCCAATCAGTTTGGGTCCTTGCGGGTTAGCTTTCTTAGGTACCCACACTTGCTTTACTCTCCTTTGAGAGTTAGCTTGTGTTTTAGGTTCCTCGGCCTTTCTAAAATGTGAACTCTGCTTGAATGCAGCTTCACAAGTTCAGCAGTGTGTGCATTGAGGGAAGGCTCGAGAAGTGCTCGCATGAGACCAACCCATGCTCTTGCCTTTTTGCTTATATCCGTAAGCGTCTCACTTAGGATTAGTCATAGGCTTGGAGACTGACCTGGGGTTTCCGGTCTTGGCAAGCTTCTCGCTTGGTTTCTTCTGTGAAGTCAACTTGGGCTTTTGGCCATGACTCGCTTGGGAAACCTTCCGGGTTTGAAGCTTCCTTTTGGGAACTTCAAATCCTTCCCCATCAACGTAGGTACGCTTGGACCATCTCCAATCGGACTCACTTGACACATGGACATTAGTTCTCTTTGTCAAGGGAACATCCTTCGTCCTTGGTGCCTTGGATTGAGACTTAGAAGCCTCAACAGTTTTCCCTTTACCCTTTAAATGGTAAGCTTTAGCATTTTTAGTGCTAGGGACTGTTGACTTTGGCTTTCCCTTAGAAGCTTCCCTCAAAGATATGGGTCCCTTCTTAGGGCTCTCAACCTTGCCTTTGTCTTTGCTAGTGGTCGCTTTGGATGCAGTGGGCATTTCTAAAGAGACTGATAGTGTTGTGTTAGAAGCACCAACAAAGACAGTAGGCTTGATAGGTCCACCCTCATATCCAAGCCCTGCTTTTCTTCCAAAAGGAAGAAGCGAGCTTTCTAGTGCCTACCTAGCGAATGAGGCTTTGTTTAAATTGGCCACTATGATGGATTGGGCTTCATACCTATCTTCCAAGCTCTTATGTCTAGCAAAAAGGTCCTCGAACTTAGTTGTCATGGCCCTTAGATTAAGTTTGACTGAGTCAAGTTCAGTGGCCAGCTTTCGGTTCTCGCTTTTGCTATTAGACATAGCTTGTTGCAACTTTTCGTGATCACTTAACAATTTATGGTGCTTGTTAAGCAACTCACTCCATGTTGAGGAATGAACTTCCTCATCGTGCTTGTGTGCTAGTGTAATTGAATTGAGAGAAGGATAATAGAATACCTCTCCTGTGTCCTTGTCCGTGAGCGCCATAAGGCCTAGATCCTCTTCCTCGCTTGAGTTCGGATCTGTGAAGGCATCTGAGTCGCTTGCAGGATCCTCGCTTAGAGTTGAAAGCGACTCGCTTGCCACAAGCGCTCAACGTGGAGCGTCCCTCCTTGCTTTCAATTCTTCTCTTTCCTTAGCACTCAGCTTAGGGCACTCGGATTTGTAGTGGCCCATCTTTTGGCAGTGATAGCACTCCACATCCATAATGTCCTTCGAGATCGACTTCGGTGTCTCCTCTCGCTTCCCTTTGCTTTCTCGAGCATCGGTGCTCTTCCCCTTACACTGCTTGTAGAATCGTTTGTATTTTTCAACTCTTGAATTCATCTTGTTGAAGTTTCTTGATAGAAATGCATAGTGCTCCTCCAGTTCTTCTCGTGACATCTTCAAAATTGATGATTCGCTTGACGTCTCTGCAGCTTTGAACGCAACACCTTTGCCTGTTGTTGGAGCTTCTTCCTCATCATCAATGGACATGCGGTTGAGATCAAACTCGTGCGCCTTGAGTTCGGAAAATAGAATTTCCCGGGAGAACTTCGACAAATCCTTTGTGGCGAGGTAGAGCTCCTTCATGGTCTGCCATTTTCTGGTAAGAGCTCTAACGATCTTGAGATTGACCTCCTTGTTTGTTAGTTCCTTTCCCAGTGACGCAAGCGTTGAGATGATATTGGTGACATGTAGCTCGAAGGCGTCGATCGTCTCGCTTGGCTTCATCGTCAAGCTTCCAAACTCTCCCATTAGTACGGGGAGTTTGTTCTCCTTGATTTTCTCCATTCCTTGTGAAATTAGGGCAAGAGTGTCCCACATTTCTTTGGCAGTAGCGCACTTCCTTATCCTTGGAAGGTATGCATCAGAAACGGTGCTCTGCATGATGTGACGAGCTAGACCATCCAGATTTGCAACTTTGAAATCATTGGTGGTGTAATCATCCTTTAACTTCTCGACATAGTCGTGACGAATGGTAGCTTCACTTCCTTCAGCTGCTGGGATGTTGACAGTGTTGATCTTCATTATTGTGATCGGTCCTTCTGTCACAACTTCCCATATCCTGTCGTGGACAGAATAGACAAAGCTTGAAACACGAAAACTCCATGTTTTGTATCCTTCGACCGAGAAGCTTGGTAGGTTGGAAGCACTGTCACTAGACATATTGAAATATTAGTAGTAATGCAGTATGCGTGAGTGAGGGTTTTATGCACTTAGGAAAAACGGTTCAGTTCAATGAGACAACGTGAAGCGAGGGAGACTCGCTTCAGGTATGCAAAGCAGTGGCTCAAAAGAACCCCTGCTCTGATACCACTTGTTGGTCCCGGTTTGAAAAGAGGATTACACTTAGAGGGGGGGTGAATACGTGTAATAGAAGTTTTTCAACTTCTTTTCAACTTTTCTCAGAGTAGCAAGATTCGGGTCGCTTCACAACTTAAGACCCAGCCGTAAGCTTGATCTATAGTGTAAGCTTAACTCTGGACCTAAGTGTAAGCTTGATCACAGAGCGACTCGCTTGCAAATGCGGAATTAGGTGAGCTAGTCTTTCCTAAGTAATTGAAAGCTTCGTTTAAGTTTGTTTAAATGCAAGGGCAATATGATAAACTAAGCAGCAAATATATGAAAGCTTAAGTACGAGAAATACGACACCGGAGTTTAGAGTGGTTCGGTGATGAAACACCTACATCCACTTTGTTGCACGCTGCAATAGTTTCTTCTCACTAAGAAACTTTGAAAATTACGGGTTCCTCAAAAACCTGAACTGGATCGAGCTTCACTCGTTTGGATCCGACACAACAACGAGGAGATTACGGGTTCTCCACGAAACCTAGCTAAGATCGAGCTTTACACAATCGAGGAAAGTGTAAGCTTGGATCTACACTCTATGATCGAGTTTCTACTATCGAGGAAGGTAGAACCTTAGATCTTTACAAGACAACCTTTCTATAACAACACAAAACCTAACAGACTTGACAAAACAAGGGTTTTGGTTTGAAAACTCTCTAAGTGAAGAACTCTTTACAGTGAGTAAAGGATAGAGTTCTTCTCTAAGCTTTGATGTATGAAGTAGGCTTAGATTCTAGGAGAGTGAAGGTTGCAGAGACAAGCTTCGGTAGAGCTGAAGCTTGGAGAACACTTAGACAAGAACTCGAAAGATTGCTGGAAAGTTTGAGTGCTTGTTTGCTTTGTGCGCTGAAATCTCAGGGTGTGTTCTACTTCTTCTCGTCTGTGGCCTTCACTACTTATAGTGTGGGAAGATGGACTGGAGCCGTTGAAGGTTGGTGGTTTTGTCCCTCCACACTCGACAGTACTTTGCTTTGACCTGCAGCTTTTCAGACCCGCGCTTGTCTTCTTTCTGAAAATGGCTAAAAGCCAAGTTCAACAGTAACTGGAGCGTCCAGTACTGTAACGGCGGCTCTACTGGTCTGGCGGTCAACTCCCGTGCTCCATTCTTCTAGTGCCACGTGGAGATCTGCAATTAATGCTTCGATCTTCACTTGACTTGAGTTTGAACTCTAAGTTTGAACGGGGCAGGAATTTTGAACTGTCGCTTTCAAGCAGCTTAGGAAATGGCTCGCTTCGCTTTAGTTCTTGAGCGTCCACTTTAGCGTAGTCGGGTTGACTCGCTTTGACTTTACTAGATGCGCTTGCTCAGCTTTACCCGGTAGACTCGCTTCGCTTGGAAACTCACTCAAGAGAGTGATCTTCTCGCTTCGCTTGAAAACCTGTATTTTAACCTAAAGCGACTAAAGCAAATTTCAAACCATCCTAACATAATAGGCTTGAAAAATTCTAATCTTATCTAATCAAAATATCGCTTGGGAATAGGATTTACATAGAGGGTTTTGGGATCTAATCAAAACACGTAACATATTTTTATTCAAGCATCCCGTTAAATTCCCCCTTAACACATGAATCCTTAACAATTCCCAACACTAAGGGCAACGAAGGTTTTGTGGTTTTCACCGATGCCTCGAAACAAGGATTAGGATGTGTCCTTATGCAAGAAGGGAAATTTATTGCCTATGCTTCCCGCCAATTGAAGCCACATGAGGTGAACTATCCAACTCACGACCTAGAGTTAGCCGTCGTGATTCACGCACTCAAAATTTGGAGGCACTATCTCTATGGAGTCAAGTGTGAGATCTTCACCTACCACAAAAGTCTGAAGTACTTCTTTGAGCAAAAAGAGTTGAACATGAGACAAAGACGATGGCTAGAACTCGTGAAAGATTATGATTGCATGATTACCTATCATCTCGGGAAGGCTAATGTTGTAGCTGGCGCCCTCAGCCGAAAGACACATGGAAAGCTGGCCTACATGATAACCAATGAAGAAAGCTTGATCCAAGATTTTGCTAAACTCGAACTTTAGATCATTCACGCCCCAACAACAATTGATTGATGTCTGGCAGCCATACTTGTTAAACCTGATCTCAGAGGGAGAATCATCGAAGTACAGCATAAAGATGAATACCTTGAGAAGATACGAGGTCAAATTGGCAAAGAAGAGGTCAATGGAATGGCGCAGAAATGTATTGTAACAAACGACGGAGCCTTGACATACGACGGACGACTATGTGTGCCCAATGACGACGCCCTCAAGGAAGAGATTCTGAGCGAGGCTCATGACACTCCTTACACCGCACACCCCGGTAGTACGAAAATTTACATGGGCCTACAGAAGAACTTTTGGTGGGAATCCATGAAGAAACAGATAGCGGCATATGTTGAAAGATATCTCACCTGTCAACAAGTAAAAGCAGTGCACCAACGACCTTATGGCACATTACAGTCGTTGCCCATACCAAAGTGGAAATGGGAGCACATCAACATGGATTTCGTAACAAGCTTTCCGAAATCCTAAAGAGGAAACACGGCGATTTGGGTCATTATCGATCGACTCGCGAAGTCAGCTCACTTCATTCCAATCAAGATGACATTCGGACTAGAGAAGCTTGCACGACTTTATGTTAAGGAAATTATTCGACTTCTTGGGATCCCTCTCTCAATCACATCAGATCGTGACTCACGTTTCACGTCCAAGTTCTGGAGAAGCTTGCAAGAGACCATGGGAACGCAATTGCAATTTAGTTTCACATTTCACCCGCAAACTGACGGGCAGACAGAGCGAACCATCCAAGTAATGGAAGATATGTTAAGAGCCATAGTGGCAGACAGAGGAGACAATTGGGAGGAGATTTTACCATTGGTAGAGTTTGCTTATAACAACAGCTACCAAATAACCATTAAGATTGCACCATATGAAGCTCAGTACGGGAAGAAATGTCGATCACCGTTATATTGGGAAGAGGTTGGAGAAAGAAAGTTAATTGGACCAGAGTTAGTTCAAGAAATGGTGTCAATTGTTGACACAATCCGAGGGCGGATTAAAGAGGCGCAGGATAGACAGAAATCCTATGCCAATAAACGAAGAACAGAACTTGAGTTCCAGAAAGGCGAGAAAGCGTTTCTCAAGATTTCACCCACGAGAGGGGTAATAAGATTCGGGAAGCGGGGAAAGCTTCGCCCGCGATATAATTGACCTTTCGAGATCCAAGAGAGGATAGGCAGTGTAGCCTACCGCCTGGCCTTACCGCCAAGTTTATAAAGCATACATGACGTCTTTCATGTTTCAATGCTTCGAAAGTACGTTTATGATCCAAAGCACGTGATCCGGTTCGAATAAGTTACCCTTAGTCCTGACCTCCACTGTGAGGAGAAGCCGGATAGAATTCTTGACATAAAAGTTAATGTTTTAAGAAATAAGGAGATAGCTCAGGTTAAAGTCTTGTAGAACCATCATGACATCGAGGAAGCGACGTGGGAATTAGAGGACAAAATAAGAGCCCAGTACCCAGACCTAGAGATGGGAGGTAAGTAAATTTCGGGGACGCAATTTTTTTTAAGGGTGGTAGGGTGTAATAACCCGTATTTTTAAATAATAGAAAATAAGAAAAATAAATAGATTTTCCCTTAAGAAAATAAGCTTTCCTTAGTTTAAAATAATTAGAATTGATAAAAGAATTTTAATATTAAATTAATTAATATTCTTTAACTAAAATACTATATCTAGCTCAATAAGAATCTTAAAAGTATTAAGTTAACTCCTTTAATCTAGTTTAGACATTAATTACAAGATTTATAGAAGAAACTAGGAATTTTTCCGATTAACGGTTAAGAAAATCTCAGTCGCCACTTATCTATTTTAAACTTTTTCGTTCCTTTAAAATTATTTGAGCCATTAAATAAACTCCAAAAAATTCCTTAACATATATTGTTGAGTCCGATATTTTATGTAGAGTCCGCAGACACTTAAATTTTTAAAATCGGAATTTATTTTCATAAATGGCATCTTTTCATCGGGGACAAAACGTCAAACTGGGGATGGGATGGCCCCTATAAATAGAGGCCATCACCGCCTCATTCCCTCACATCAGCCCCCTTATTCATTTCCCTTCCCCCTGAGGAAACCCACCACCACCGACTCCCTTCCTCTCTCTCCCTCAATTCCCCACCGCCTCTCTCCTCTCCTCTCCTCTCCTCTCCCTTTTCTCCCAACGCCCGCTCCCCTCTCCCCCAACACCCGCTCTCCCTCTCTAAAAGCTGCAAGTGCAGCTGCTTCTTCTTCCTCCACCGCCATCTCCCTTCCTTCAAGACGAAGGAAGCCGCGGCAAGCCTCCTCCAATCGTCGTCATACTGTTTTTCTTGCATATCTTTGCAACAGTATATCGAAAAGGTATGTCGTTCGATCCTATGAACTCGTAGGGAGATATCGATCCTAGGGGTAATGGCCGATCGTCGTCACGACCACCGAAGGACCATGCACCCACTTAGTCTTCACTCCCTCCTTCATTCCATTTTCTCTTTTCGGTTATCTATTTATCCCACCATATATGTCGTTGTGATCACGTCGATGCATGCATCTTTTCTACGTAATTTGTTTTACTTTTAACTGGTCGGATTTTAAGTAATGTCCCAAAAACACCCCAAGATGCCGCTCCCTCACCCTCTACTATTTATATCTTAATATATAGCTTTTAAGACCACGCTGATGTTTTGAACCTACTTCCCTTCTAGCATTTTTGCATTCGGGAGGCCGAAGGCCACCGAATGATCAAACCTACTTCGGCCTCAAGCTTTAATGGCCACCACCCCATCTGCATAATTTTCATAATCTCAACCATCCCCCTTTTGCCTTTCCTCCATTTACTAAATATATCCACGGCCTTGAACCGACTTAAACGCAGTTTCTTTAATTACATGCAAACGGTGACTCGGAATGACACAAAATATTACGGACATGTTAAATATACTAACAGGAGCCTACCTTTAAATTTTCAGAATTTTCGGACATGATTAAGGGTTAAAATGAAAATATCCATTTTTATTTAAAAACCAACGCATGTAGATTACACGAAATCGAGAAATCTTTTTACATGCACTAGGGTAGTTCAAGGCCGTGGATATATTTAGTAAATGGAGGAAAGACAAAAGGGGGGTGGTTGAGATTCTGAAAATTAGGCAGAGGGGGTGGTGGCCATTAAAGCTTGAGACCGAAGTAGGTTTGATCATTTGGAGGCCTTCGGCCTGCCGAATGCAAAAATGTTAGAAGGGAAGTAGGTTCAGAACATCGATGTGGTCTTAAAGCTATATATTAGGATATAAATAGTGGGGGTGAGGGAGCGGCATCTTGGGGTGTTTTTGGGACATTACTTAAAATCCGAACAATTAAAAGTAAAACAAATTACGTAGAAATGATGCATGCATCGACGTGATCACAGCGACATATAGGGTGGGATAATAAAATCCGAGTCACCGTTTGCATGTAATTAAAGAAACTGTGTTTAAGTCGGTATTAGGTCAAAAGTCAAAATCCTTGCATGACTAATTTCTCATCACTAATCCATCTAGAAAAATATTTTAAACAACTTTTCCTTCTTTGTCGAAGCCATGCGATCGTCCAAAATTTTAATAATAATTTATTTATAATAACTTTTTATAAAAACCTTACTTAAGGATTAAGTTCTTAGGCTTAGGAATTTCCGTTAAAAAACCTGAGAACACCTTAGTAACTTAAAAATTATTGTAGGAACAAGTCAAGAAGGGCCGAAGATAGGATTCTAAGTCGAGAGAGCATTTTACGAGAAACGAAGTTAACGGTAAAGGTGGGGTTCCTATTCCTTAATAAATATTATTCTCGAGCTAGTAAGCTCAAATTCTTTATGCAGGCTTGTTACAGGGGAGACTTGAGTTGTCTCTGTCTATTTGAGTTTAACACTTTTATTAAATTACGATCGGACTCCCCGACTGCACTAGGTGCCGGTGCCGGAAGAGTTGTACGCATGCAGGTCAAGTGATTGTGCTGACCCCACCACTTGTACCATAGAGAGGGGAGGTTATCCCGCGATTCCATTATCATAATTGGATAGTTTTCATTTCAGAGAGGGAGGTTATCCCGACGGCCATAAGATCCTAGGGAGGTTATCCCGATGGGTCGATAAGATTAACTGACAGAGTGGATCCAAACTTTTCTTTCTCTTCTTCCTATTTACCCCTGTTTACCTGCATATTCTTTTCGTGGCAATGAACCCACTGAGTACACTAGTACTCAGCCCTGCGGAACTTTCTTTGTTTTGCAGATTATGAGCCGAAGGCATAGATGGGCTAGGAGTGGAAAGGGGTGGAAGACATGGAGAATCGAAAGACTCAAAATCTACTGTTTTTTTTTTTCGATTGAACTCTCTGATAAGACAATACCTCGTTTTGCATCCATAGGAAGGTTGGACCTAATAAAACTTGGCTTAAAACACTTAATAAGGAAACTCTTTACTTGTTTTCATATTCTCTCGTCTTTCGTTTTTGTATTTTATTTTTCGTATATCGCTTTCAGGTTTTACTTACGCAACTCTCCCTATCCAGAATATATATTTATATACGTTTTTACTTACATATTCATAATATGCGTCCTATAGACGCTATCTATAACCTTTACTTTTGAAAGATCCAATTGTAGTGCGGTCTGGTCCGCCACGGTTGTTACAATATGCAGATCCACTGTAGTGCGGTCTGGTCCGCCACGGTTGTTACATTATGCAAATTCGACTGTAGTGCGGTCTGGTCCGCCACTGTCGTTACTTTTCGTACATTATACTTGGATCCAACGATGGCGCGGTGTGGTCCGACCTCATTGTTATGCTTTGAACTTAAAGAAACTTAAACGAATTAAACGATAATAAAATTGGTAGAAAGAGTTAGTTGTTGTTGAGATTGGCTTATTGGTTGCCCCAGCGAATAGATCCTGGTATAGGGGAAATGTTGCCCGAATTACTTGGGCAATAAATGAGATAAACGAGATTAACCCCTAAATGAGCCCTTTTAACGCTAACCCTATCCATCTCGGTATTTAAGACTACTATAGTGAAATCGGGATGTGACACGCTTTGACCAAAGCACTCGCTTTGAGCAAAGTACTCACTTTAAATCATACTCTTTGAAAAGTTAAAAAAGAAGTTAAAAAACTCTCACACGCGTGTGTTGAGCTTATTTTCGAGACCAACACGTACGTTGATCGTGCTTTGATAAATTTATTCATACGGAACTCTACTATCTTCATGGGCATTACTGTTGGACCAAATGAAGACTATCGTTGCATTCGCGATGGTATTTATAACAACATAAATCTAGTCTCGAAGGAGAAGGAAGAAGAAGACAGAGAAGTAGAGAAGCTGAAGAACCAAGGTTAATCATCATATTACTCCCTCCGTCCCACTTCACTTGTCCTCAATACTATTTTCGTCCGTCCCACTTCACTTGTCCTCTTTCCTTAAAAGGCAAAAATTAACCCTTACGTTTTGACGTGGACCCCTTACTTTTTCAATTTAACACTACGCATAAAATCATGTACCGAAAAGAAAGAGGACAAGTGAACTGGGACGGAGGGAGTATAAAATATTCTTTTTCATCTAACTGTTGTAAACAACCACTTATCGTGTAACAGTTTTGTCATGAATGAAAAGAACATTTTTCTGCCTTTGATGACAACCTCTCGTTGTCTAGGCCATGCTTGCTTTAGTTTTTTCCTTATCTACCTTTATTATGCTTATCTAACTTGATTTGTCTTTTGCTCAACTTATTCAAAAGTTAAGCAATGTTATGACACTTCAGTAATCTAGGAATCAAATTATAAAGTGTTGGATTTTAACATCATCAAAACGGGAGAAATTGTTGGGAACCCTCTACATTTAATTTTGATGAGGTTTTACTAGACCACACTTAGGCTTATTTTTATTATTTATGTTAAGGTTGATAGATTTGACTTGGCCGTGTATAACACAGTCCAACGAACTGATAAGATATAGAAAGGTTATCCTACTTTGTAAAGGCAAAGGGTTGTTTATCATCCTTGCCTATAGAGAAAATCCTGCTAGCATCAACCTGCTCATAAGATATCGAACTTGTTCTTCACGAAGATATCTTATTGTTGGAAAATCCGTATATCAGGCTATTGATCTAAATGCCACCTAAGTTGCCACGTCAGATGCCAACTAAAACCTAACCCAACGGGGAAGTGAGTCACTGCTGCTTCAAGCTCCTACATTAACTCTCTCACAATCAATTTGATACTTTGAGTTTGTTGGTTAGATTTTTATTTAGTTTGATCGTAAGGGTCATGACTCAATACTCGTGTTTAGGTTTACTCTAATTTGAGTGTACCTAGAACTGATTCTTAGTTAGTATAAAGAAGAGAGAGGTAGAATCCAAAGGTAAAGGGATTCACAAGTGATGATCAACCACCGTGGACGTATGAGGGTTATCTCGTGATCCATGTTAAAACTCTCTCTCTCTCTCTCTCTCTCTCTCTCTCTCTCTCTCTCTCTCTCTCTCTCTCTCATATTATCTATCTCATTGATGAGCATAACAACTTGCATATCATACAATCAATCTTGCATTAATCAACAAGGCTAAAGAAAATAATTTTAAGAGTTAGAAAAATCTTCCACAAAATTCTGCAAAAGCATAGGCTGATATCTAAAACCTGTTCTAACAAGCTAGATAGATCAGACTGACTCTGTGAGATCGCCCTGACCTGTGTATCTTAGATACTTTGTTTTAAATTCGCCAAACGGTTGGAAGATCCATCTATTAGGTTGTTGATCTACCTCCATTGATCTAACTGCCACCTAAGCTTTCACGTCAGATGCCAGCTAGGACCCAACCCAACGGGAAGAAGTGAGTCAGCTCCAACTGCTCCTTTGCCACGTCAGCGAAACTCCAATGACCAGTTTTCAAAATTTTAGTCTATAAACACTTCTTCCACTTCAATGGAACAGTATGGGAAATTAATTGTTCAAGAGCCGAAACGATGCAAATATTCTCTAATTCTCTATCTAAGCCAAATCCATTCAAGACTCAAAACTCCAAGATATTTCCCAAGTGTTGAAGTTTGATAATTTCGCCATTAAAGAACCAGCCAGCTTGAAGTGTTTATTGTTGCTTCAAGCTCCGAGATCAACCCTCTCACAATATGTCAGATAATTTTAGTTTGTTGGTCAGATTTCTTTTTTTTTTTTAGTTTGATCGTAAAGGTTGTAAGGATTAGGGCTCAAAACTCATGTCTATGTTTGCTCTACGTGTACTTAGAACTAATTCTTAGTCAATATAAAGAAGAGAGGTAGAATCCAAAGGTAAAGGCGAAGATCGACCTATAGTGGATGTATGAGGGTTATCTCCGAATATTGTTAAAACTGATCTCTCTCTCTCTCTCTCTCTCTCTCTCTCTCTCTCTCTCTCTCTCTCTCTCTCTCTCTCTCTCTCTCTCTCTCTCTCCTCTCTCTCTCTCGCTCTCTATCTATCTACCTCGTTTTCAATCTCATATTATCTGTCTCACTAACAACCACAATAACTTGCATATCATACAATCAATCTTGTATTGATCAACAAGGCTAAAGAAAAGAATTTTAAGAGTTAGCTTCCACCATATTATGCAAAAGCATAGCCTGATATCTAAAGATTGTTCTAACGAGCATAATAGATCAGACTGACTCTGTGAGATTGGCCTTGACCAGTTGATCTTAGATAGATTGTTTTAAAATTGCAAAACGATTGGAAGATCCATCTATCAGGTTGTTGATCTACCTTCATTGATCTAAGGGCCACCTAAGATGCCAGCTAGGACCTAACCCAACGAGAAGAATTGTGTAAGCTCCAACGTCTCTTTTCCCACGTCAGCAAGACTCCAACGGGAAGTTTTCAATAATCAAACCTATAAATACTTCTCCCACTTCAATGGAACAATTTGGGAAATTATTTGTTCAAGAGCCAAAAGGTTGCAGACATTCTCTATCTAACCCAAATCCATTCAAGATTCGCTCCAAGATATTTCCCAAGTGTTGATGTTTGACAACTTTGCCATTAAAGAACCAGCCAACTTGAAGTGTTTACTGCTGCTTCAAGCTCCTACATCAACTCTCTCACAATCAGTTTGATAGTTTGAGTATGTTGGTAAGAATTTTGTTTAGTTTGATCGTAAAGGTGTAAGGGTCGCCGCTCAAAACTCATGTCTAGGTATGCTCTAATTTGTGTGTACTTAGAACTATATTTAGTTAATATAAAGAAGAGAGAGGTAGAATTCAAAGAAAAAGGGATTCACAGGTGAAGATCGACCTATCGTGGGCGTATGAGAGTTATCTCCGAACCATGTTAAAACTTGTAACTCTCTTTATAATTCTCTCTCTCTCTCTCTCTCTCTCTCTCTCTCTCTCTCTCTCTCTCTCTCTCTCTCTCTCTCTCTCTCTCTCTCTCTCTATCTATCTCGCTTTCAATTTCATATTATCAAGCGCAATGACGACTATAACAACTTGCATATCATATAATCAATCTTGCATTGATCAACAAGGCTAAAGAAAATAATTTTAAAAGTTAGAACAACCTTCCACCATATTCTGCAAAAGCACAGGCTAATATCTAAAGTTTGTTCTAACAAGCTTGATGGATCAGATTGACTTTGTGATATCGGCCTTGACCAATTGATCTAAAATAGTTTCTTTTTAAATTTCAAAACGGTTGGAAGATCCATCTATCAGGTTGTTGATCTACCTCCATTGATCTAATTGCCAGCTAAGTTGTGAGGTCAGATGCCAGCTAGTAACCCAACAGGAAGAAGTGAGTTAACTTTAACGGCTCTTTTGCCACATCAGCAAGACTCCAACGGCCAATTTTCAAAAATCAGCCTATAAATACTTCTCACACTTCCATGGAACAATATGGGAAGTTCATTGTTCAAGAGCCAAAACGGTGTAGATATTCTCTATCTAAGCCAAATCCATTCAACACTCGTAACTCCAAGATATTTCCCAAGTGTTGAAGTTTGACAATCTCACCATTAAAGAACCCACCAGCTTGAAGTGATTAGTGATGTGTCAAGCTCCTGCATCAACTCTCTCACAATCAATTTGATAGTTTGAGTTTGTTGGTTACATTTTTGTTTAGTTTGATCGTAATGGTTGTAAGGGTCACAACTCAAAATACGTGTCTAGGTTTGCACTAATTTGAGTGTACTAAGAACTTATTCTCAGTCAGTATAAAGAGAGAGAGGTAGAATCCAAAGGTAAAGGGTTTCACAGGTGAAGATCGACCTATCGTGGACGTATGAGGGCTATCTCCGAAATATGTTAAAATTGGTCTCTCTCTCTCTCTCTCTCTCTCTCTCTCTCTCTCTCTCTCTCACTTTCACTTTAAATTACATATTATCTATCTCACTAACGAGCATAATAACTGGTATATCATACAATCGATCTTGCATTAATCAAGGCTAAAGAATTATAAGAGTTAGAACAACCTTCCACCATATTCTACAAATGCACAAGCTAATATCTAAAGCCTGTTCTAACAAGGTTGATAGATCAAATTGACTCTATGAGCTCGGCCTTGACCAGTTGATCTTAGATAGTTTGTTTTAAAATCGCCAAACGGTTCACTATTGGAGTCTTCCCCCCCTTCCCCATATACCAATTAGCTATTTCTAGAACCAACATATCATACACTACGCTTAAAAAAGTAATTGCAGTTTATATAAATGTATTCTTCCACTTAGACAACAGTTTTTGGCTGAAACTCATAGTGCATATTTATAAATTATTGTTTATTTTATTAAAAAAAAAAAAAAAAATAGTGTATGCTTTGTAGAGAAAACCTATTTTTTTGTAGTAGTATATGTGCATGGGGCGGATTGAAGATTGCAACAATAACAACAAGATGCCCTTATTGATTGGAAATAAAACTTCTTACCGGTAGGCTACATTTCATCATTTCAAAAATGCTTCTTGAAATCTACGGATGAGTAATTTTAATTATATATATATATAGGGGTTGGTTCTCATGGATACCACTTAGATCATGAGAACTAGGAACCAATCTAGTCCCTTCAATTATTCCAAATCCATGGCCACGATTAAATCCTAGAATATCATTCTAGTGATTAAATATTAATTTCCTAAATTATAAAGGGCAATTCGGGCATGCAAAATAGCGTTAATATTCGGTTACCTTATATCTAGGCACTACGTGAATCTGTTCAAGGATATATACTGATTCAACTTGGAAATAAATCTCTACTTATCTACAATAAACGTAATGCTTATGATTCAACTCTGAAGCTTCTGCGTAGACGAAGCAGACTCGTTTTCTTCCTCATCCATTTTTGCCGACTGGCTTTCTTCTCTTGCTTAATTTGCACGGTTCGACATTGCACCGAAAACAAGAAACGAAATCAAGGCGGAAGCATGTAGCACCATAAAGCCGAAAACTCGTAGCGCATTCAAGCCGAAAGTAGTTCGACGAAGATCAAATCGAGCCATGGTAAGTTATAAGAATGTTATTTGCTTATTTATTAAAATTAATTGAACTGTTTAGATTGAATTTGAATAGTCTTACTACTCCATGGAAATCATGAAATTAAATTTCCTACAATCCATATTAGATATTGAATAGTGAGCAGTGAGAATTTATGAATTCACATGTGATAAATTTCATTGTAAAAAAATAATTATTTTAAATTTTCGTTTGTAACTTGCCTAATGTGCGTATTCACATGATATGTTTCTGCCAATATGTATTTAGTTTAAGCATATATAATTACAGTTGTAAGCAATTCTCATAAAATTTTAAATCCATGAAATTCGTTTTTTGAAACGTTTTATCGATCAGTTTATGCTCATTAAAACAATGAGATTTGTGCTTTGTTAATTGACTCGTTTTGCTTATATATAATTTTCCCTTTATAACTTCTTAAATGTAGTTCATATGTTTCCATTTAAGCATATTATTTTTTTATTTTAAGCATATGTAATAATTCTTGTAAGCAATGCTTATAAATTTTTATATACATGAAACTTTTATTGAAAATTTTTATCGAACAATTTATGTGCCTAATTAAAATTAGTTTTATGCTTTCTTGATTTTATATTTATGCTTATATATAATCTTGAGTATTATAACTTAAACACATAGTTGTATATCTCCCTTTTAGCAAAAAATGTAGTTATTTTAAGCATAACTTATGATTGTTATACGCATAGATTGCTATCTTATATGACATTATTAATATCTGAATGCTCTTCAATTGCACAGATAAAATAATAGAGTTGAGCAAAGAAAGTGTGCACAAACGGGAACGTGTACAGCAAATTCCTGATGATGATTTTGTGAGCAACCCTTCGATTAAGATGCTGAATAATATCACGAAGGCCATGTACGTTGAGAGTTGGGATAAGCTTTCAAACAAAAACAGGAAGCTGAAAAACGTTAACTTTCTTGAAACTTGTTATTGAGACATTTTATCTAACAATTTTCATGCACTATTAAAATTAGTTTCATGCTTCCTTAATTGTATCTTTTTGCTTATATATATAATCTTGCATGTTATAACTTCTTAAATGCATAGTTCTCTTTCTTTAAGCATAAAATTAATTTATTTTAAGCAAAAAGTATAGTTGTTGTATGGCATAGATTGATATATTTTATGGCAAGCTTAATATCTTAATTTATTTTGCAATTGCACAGATAAAGTATAAGAATTGAAAGAGGGTCCTGTAACATTGAAACATTCAAAAGATGACATAAAACTTGACAAGTTGTTTCCACGACACCATTATATGAACTGTCCAACCATTCTTACAAAAACCATTGAGCAATTAACGATGAATAAAATTAATAAAATGAAAAAAAAAAAAAAAAAAAAAAAAACAACGTGAATGTCAGAATCACAATAAAATTAATTATACAAACCAATAAAATTGACACATTTTTTAATGTACATGGGGTGCTTAATATTTAATAAAGATACGCTTAATAAGTATAAAGAAATGACTGGTACCTAAATAAATAAAATAAAAACTTCCATCATCCCCTTAAAAAAGAGAATTATTGCATATAATCTTTGGACGACAAGTCGACAACACTAAATTATTGTAACAAAAGAATAAAATATTGCTACTATATATTTGTAAAAAAAAAAAGGGGCCCTTTTTATATGGAAAGTTGTGAACAAAAATCCCATAATTATAGGAGTAAAAAAAAAAAAAAAAAGAGTAGACATTATTACCCTTTATCCAATTAAAAATGGTAGTTATTATATTTTTTAACCTCATTTTCCTACTAATCATCAACCGTAGATTATAAAAAGATAGATGGATGAGATTGGTTCCTAGGTCTCACGAAATGAAAGGTTCTCATATGATCTATATATATATATATATAATATTGCATTTTTTTTCATATTTAGCACCGTTTTTTTGGTTATGAAATATTAAAAATTAAAGAATTCAGTGGTAGAATTGAGGGCAAAAGAGATTGTCTCTTCAAGTACCTTAAATAGAGAAAGAAAAGAGGAGTAAGGATGTGTTGATACAAGCGGTATACATGTTATTCATTGTTGCACATACATAACCAATTTTCCAAGTATGAAATTAAATATTGTTACCATACCCAAAATTTTAGGATATCGATTTTCTGTAGTATATCAAATATTTATCAAATTTTTGGTTTAACAATTTTTTTATACATATATTTTACTATATTTTTATATATCATTGAATTTCGAATGAATTATTTTGAAAATTCCAAATTCCATACCACTACATACTATTTCACCCGAATTTTGTCTTATTTTACTTGACTTATGTTTCATTAATTTATACATTATATATTTAATAAGCATATTGAATTGAATGAGAGGATGGGATAATACTTTTAAAACTACTAGTAACACACCCACGCGATGCGTGGGGATTTTATATGTTATACAGTCAGTTAATTTTAAGTATGTAGAAATATTTCAAGTTTCATCTCGACCATATCCAATTAGAATATGTTTATTACCATTAATATAAGTGTCTCCAACAGAACTATGAGGCCGAGCTGACATAAGTAAGCCCCTTAAAATAATATCGCATGATTGACCATTGCTAAAAAAAAGTTTATATAAGTCTTATGAGAGAGAGGAAATATTATTTTGTCATTAAAAAAGGTTTATAACTAAGTTATTTCCTAAATAAAATAAATATTGAACACATATTTAACATTATTTTCATAGCACTTTAATTTAAATAAACAACCGTTAATTTTCCTTGTCACCTTTTTTTTTTTTTCATTTAGCCATTTATTTGGTGTTATACTATTTTTTCACTTTGACCTTTTACTCAGTTAAAATATTGTATCTGATTATCAATGCACAACTCATTGTCGTCATGGATGAGAGCCTTGATCTCTATTCATACTTCAAAGTTCAAATACTTTATTTTCATATCAATCTGGATAGAGCTTGGACATATCTAGCCATGAAATAAGATCGCGATTTACTTTTAGTTTGAGAATGCAGAACCATAATTTATTAGATTTTTGTCGATAAGAACAATAAAAAAATTTATAGAGAGATAGAGCATTTATTTAGATAGATTTGTACCATGATTTATACCTTAAATGATTTATACCTTAAATCATGTATAACATTTAATTAATGTTCACACAAACCAATCACATTAGTATAACTCACTTTTTTTTTTTTTTAATATATTACGTCTATGTATTATAATACTGTTCAAAAAATTAATTTATACTTTAAATATGGCATTATATAAATAAAATTTATTATTTCAATTTCAAAAAAATAGTTAAGTTATATACAAAAGAATATTTATAAAAATGAAATGAAATGAAATTATATTAAAATACATATCATAAATACATTTATTTCAAAAATAAATGTATAGTTTAAATATTGCATTATATAAAAAATAATAATAATAATTTCAATTTCAAAGAACAATTAAATTATAGACAAAAAAAATATAAAAAATGAAAAGAAATTAATAATTTGTAATACTATCATGAATACATTTATTTCAAGAAAAAAGTTAAAATTAAAAATAATACAAAATAAAAGTTACTACTTATAGAATAGAAGACATACTAAAAAAAAACAGCTTGTAGCTACTATTAGTATATATAGATAGATAGTATAAGAAATATTATATTGTAAGTTATGCAAAAATGTCAAATTAATTTTTGCCCTTTTAATTTGGTGCTCGATTTTTCCACAATGCACCTTTGATATACTGTATATACAATTGAAATATGTATAATCTGTTAAAAAAATGACATATAAACTTGAGTTTGGATTTTGGGTAATATTACAACTCCCAATTTAAATTAGTGATTTTGGCGAGGAGGAATACCACAAGTCTAAATATATATACAGGTTGATGATTACATAAAATTTAAATCGTGGATTAATTAGGGATTACATTGAACTTGGAAAAACGAAACCACAACCAAATAAGATATAATAAGCTTAATTTTATAATTATTAGTTGCAATATCGCATCAACAATAACATATGGTATAAGATTATTGCAATAGCAAAAATTCCTACAAAAACGTGTAGATTTCTAAATCATGTTCTTCTCCCAAAATGCATCTAATTTGAAGCTTAGAATCTTGACATTGTCGCTGCACTAACCTTGTGCTCTTTTTTTTTTTTTTTTTTTTTTTTTGGAAAAGAGGGAATGAAGAACCATAAATCAAAAGCAGGTAAATTGTGTGGGTATGTTTTAGAAAAAATCGAAATATATAGGCAAAAAATAGTACGAAAATGGAAGAAAAAATTAAGCCATAATTATTCATTCGTAACTTATTTTATTTATTGATTGATTTAGAATGAATGTGCCATTAAACAATACGTATATAAACACAATTCTTTCAAAAAATAATAAATTATATAGCACAAATCAAGCAATTTTAACCTTTTATATTAATATACCATTGAAATCTACCATCTATATTTAAAAATTCAAAAAAGTAGCATATTCATAAATCATAAAGGTAAGAAAGTTACTATATATAATACTATATATAAGACATGGCATAGATTTTTCATTTATGACGTATAATATTAATTGTTGATTACATATAATTAATTGAAAAATATGGTTTAGTACCATTAGTAAAATCTATTAAAAAAAAACTGAAAGTCTAAATTAACAATATATAAAAGTTACTATTTCAAAAGAACAATTCAATTATAGACAGAAAAAAAAAAATGAAAAAAAAATTGCAACAAATATCATCGATACATTTTGGTATAGTTGAAATATTGCATTAAATAAAAATAATAATTTAAATTAATAAACAATTAAATTATTGACAAAAAAAAATATTAAAACCGAAAGAAATTAATAAATTGCAATACTATCATAATCAATACATTTGTTTTAAAAAAATTAATATTAAAAATAATACAAAATAAAAGTTACTATTTATAGAATTATGAAAGTTACTGAATACGGCAGTCCGGTGCTGCTATTAGTATATAGATTCATACTAAAAATATTGTAAACAATAAACATGTAATTTAAAGACCATGATATAAATGATTCAAATTTGTGACCTTTTGTCTCAACATTAAACCCCTACCAATTTGGTAGCACGCACGTACATTTTTTTTTTAAATTTGTATATTACATGTGTTAAGAATGCAATGTACATTTCCTGAATTGTTCACATTTTATATTGTATATATATACATATATAATATTGGATTAGTATAGTAATAATAACTAGATTATATATTATACAAAAGATAAGATGGGTGGTTGGCAAAAGGAGGAGAAAACTCCTTCTCTGATAAGGCGCCTCTTCATCGTTTAGGTTTCAACCTTTTAATCAACGTCTCTTCGAAACAACACTTAGTATCCATAAATACTCAGCACATGGAGAATTAAATATACAGAAACATAGAGCCTCTCTAAGTATACTTCTCCTATACCTTTTCCTCTAACTTGCGATGTTTTGCTTCGAGCGATTCGACGGAATGTAACCGTTGAATTTCTAAGATATAGGTTTTGTATCCTGGAAGGTTAATTTCTTGAGACCATTTACACCAAATTGGAAGGAATTAATACCTTTAAAGATATCATCATTTTTCGGAGTTCCTAACCTATCTTTAAATCCATTTCCCACATCCATAAATATATAACAATTTTAAAGGTAATAATCCCGCAACAATGGAGTCAATGTTGTTGAAGGCACAACTAAATGATGGAGAAAAACTTGAAAGTCTCAACAGACTCAACCACAAAACGTTGGAGTTTGAAGATGGAATACCTTTTAATCATTGCAAAGGTATTCTATGTTATGTTCGAGAGCTGTCCGGAGGAAAACACTAACTAAGATGCGACGGAGGCGCAAAATGCCTAGGCCACGGAGAAGGCAAAAAAATGGATGAGCGATGACTTCGTTTGCCTCTACACCATCCCGCAATCGCTGAACAATATGTTGTTCAATGTGTTTCACATCCACAAAACTGTTGCAGAACTTTGGAATGCTATAAAACGAAGGTACGTCAATGAAGATGCTGGTAATAAGTCATTTTTAGTTAACAAGTACGTTGAATACAAGATGGTAGACTCTCGCTCGGTTATTGATTAGGTAAAATGAGTTAAACGATATAGCAACAGAATGTGTTGATGCGAGTCAATCCATTTCTGAAACTTTTCAAGTTTCGACCATCATCGGTAAACTTCCACCGTCGTGGAA
This sequence comes from Thymus mandschuricus, assembly GCA_029379335.1. Classification (NCBI taxonomy): domain Eukaryota; kingdom Viridiplantae; phylum Streptophyta; class Magnoliopsida; order Lamiales; family Lamiaceae; genus Thymus; species Thymus mandschuricus. The sequence continues at coordinate 12,977,231 of CM057081.1, read as the reverse complement.
AGGTTACTGTTTCACCAAAAAGTGTTCGCAATAGACGAAATCTATCATAGCACTAGCAAGTAGAACCTAAGTATCGAATCTCAAGGAAAACTTAACAGGGCAAATAATTATGTAGTAAAAACCTAATCTAGCCTAAATCTAGGAAAGCAAGTAAATAAGATTTTTGGGGTTTTTGTTTTAAATCCTAGGCAAATAAAATAAATCAAAGCAATTAAAATCAAAGCAAATAAATCTAATCTAAAAAGCTAGAAATAAATCGAACTAAATAAACTTAGAAAATTAAACTAGAAGAAAGCAATAAATCTACCTAGGCAAAAATCGAAAAGAAAGCAATAAAGGAAGCAAAGATAGAAGCATAAATAAATCTAGACATGATGAAATAAATCTGGAAATTTAAAAGAAAATTAATCTAACTTTGAAGGCTTTGAAAACTAGAGAATCGAAACTAGAAAAACGAATCTAAACTTTAAACTAGAAATCGAAAGAACGAAATTAAACTAAGGAAATTAAAAGAAGCAATTACGAAATCGAATCTAAAACTAAATAAAGCAATTAGAGCAAGTAAACGAAAGCAATAAATAACTTACGAGAATTAAACGAAGAACGAAGAACACGAAGTAAAAGAAAAACTTGAATTGAATTGCACGAACTAAGAATCCGGATCCGAACAAAGTAAAACTAATCTAAAGTGTTTTAGTGCTGAAAACTAAAGCTAAAATATGCTAAAAGATGTCTAGAATTCGTGTACAAGGGATAGTATATATAATAGGTATGAAAACCTAATTATATAAGGAAACAATAGCTGGCCGGAACGTTGGACGGTCGTCCAACGTACGTTGGACGCTCGTCCAACGTAGCACTCGCTCTTCACTTCAATTCCTCCCTGGACGCTCGTCCAGGGTATATCCGCGCTCGTCCAGCGCTCGTCCAGCGTACTCTGGACGGCCGTCCACTGCCTTGGACGGTCGTCCAACGTCATGCTCGCTTCCATGCTTGATTTTCCTCAATTCCTCGCCTTTTCCGACCCGTTTCCTTCCGTTTCTTCCACCTAATGATCCTACACGAACCAAACTCCAAACAACCGAATCATAGCAAAAGACAAACAAAAGGTACACAAAATATAACAAAAACGGACTCGAAAACACTACGAAAATCCTAACATTTACACACCAATCAGTTACCAAAAGAAATTGGAACACAAGAAGAATTCTATCTCCTTAGATGAACTTATTCAAGGTATTCAGATTGAAAGTGAAACTCTCAAAAGAGATGATCATGTCTCTTCAAGGCTTGACGGTGTGCGTTTCACAAAGGATAAAAATATCTCGGAAACTTCTTAGGGAAACCAAGGAAGATTACAAAAGAGGAAGATATTTAAAGGAAATCAGAAATGGAAATATGAAAAGAAAGGTGGTTGCTATGTGTGTGGCAAAGCTGGTCACTTTGCTAAAGAGTGCCAACACCGCAAAAGAAACGACAAGAAGAAGGATCAAGCCAATATGGTTGAGAAAGACTTTGTTGCTGTAATGTCTGAAATCTTTCTTGTCAACGACGATACTACCGATAGGTGGTTGGATTCGGGTGCTACTTGCCATGTTACTCTAAACAAGAGTTTGTTCAAAGCATATGAAATGGTGAAAGAACCGAAAGCCGTTTACATGGGAAACGCTTCTTCGAGCGAAGTTCTCGGCGTAGGAACTGTGGTCATTCCTTTGTCTTCACTAAACACAGTGACATTGAAGAATGTGTACCATATTTCATCTATGAGGAAGAATCTTGTATCAGTTCATAGGTTAGATGAAAATGGTTTAAAAGTAGCCTTTAGTGCCCAGAAAGTGTCTATCACTAAGAATGGGAAGTTTGTAGGGAAAGGTTACATGAAAGATAATATGCACTTGTTAAATGTTGAATATAATAATACTGCATCTTTTGTTTACTTGTCTGGCTCTTTATGTACTATTGATGCAAATGTTAATTGGCATTTTAGATTAGAACATATTGGTATAAATGTTATGAGTCGCATGATTAGTTCCTATGTCTTCAAAAACTTTCTCCATGAAAACATGCGAATGTTGCTCCCAATCTAAGTTGACTAAAACTTCTTTCAAAAGTATTGTTAGATCAACTAGTTTGCTCGAACTTATACATATAGATATTTGTGTTAATAAAGAGCATATTACTAGAGGCGGTAAAAGATATCTTATAACTTTTATTGATGATTTTTCTAAATTCACTTATGTGTATCTGCTTAAAACTAAAGATGAGGCCTTTAATAAATTTAAAATCTTCAAGGAGGAAGTTGAGAATAAAACCAATTTAAGGATCAAGCGATTGAGATCGGATAGAGGTGGTGAATATTTATCTAACGAAGTTGTGTCATTTTGTTTACAAAATAGAATTGTTAGAGAATATTCGGCACCAAATACTCCACCTCAAAATGGAGTAGCCGAAAGAAAAAATAGATCCTTAATGGAGATGGTTAGTGCCATGCTTTTACATTCAAAACTACCAATGAGTTATTGGGGAGAGGCACTATTGAGTTCTTGTTATATAAGTAACAACATAGTAGATAAGAAGCATATGAAAACTCCATACGAGTTATTTATTGGGCAAAGACCTAGCATTAGATAACTAAGAGTATGGGGTTGTATTGCATATGCTTTAGATATGCTACGTTAAAAAGGTCAAAACTTGGTAAAGCTGTAAAATTTTAATTTTTATTGGTTATTATGCTCTTAGTAAAGCATATAGATTTCTTAGAATTCATGATAATAGTGTGTTTGAAGCTGCACATGCTACTTTTTATGAGCACTTAAATGTTCGGGATGCCGATAAATTAGAAGTGAATAAAGATCTCCTTGTCGAATTTAATATTAATAAACTTTCCTCTAACAATGGAATTGTGATTGATAAGAATCACGAAAATGAAAATGAAGAATCACTTTCATTAAGGAGAAGTATGAGACAAAGAATTGAAAAAACATTGGGCCCGATATGTTAACATACATGTTAAATGAAGATCCGAAATCTTTTCAAGATGCTATGTCCCAATCAGATTCTGATATGTGGAAACGAGCCATGGATGATGAAATCAAGTCCATACTTGATAATCAAACTTGGATACTCGTTGATTTACTTCCTATGACAAAACCTATAGGCTGCAAATGGGTTTTGAAAAAGAAACTCTAAACCGATGGTACTATTGACAAGTGCAAAGCTAGATTAATAGCCAAAGGTTATAGCCAAAAGAAAGAAATTGATTATTTTGAGACATTCTCTCCGGTCTCTAAATTTACATCTATTAGAACCATGTTTGCAATCACATCTATATATGGATTGGAGGTTCATCAAATGGATGTTAAAACAACATTTTTAAACAGAGACTTGGATGAAGAATTTTATTTGCATCAGCATGAAGGTTATGTTGTTCAAGGAGAAGAACATAAAGTATGCAAATTTAAAAAGTCTCTATATGGGCTTAAACAAGCACCAAGACAATGGTACAACAAGTTTAAGCAAGAAATTATAAAATTTGGATTTAAGAGTAGCAAAGTAGAAAGTTGCATTTTTACTAAAGTTACTCTTGAGTATAAAGTAGTAGTGACTTTATACGTTGATGACTTGCTCATTTTTTGTTCTAACATGACATGTGTAAATGAAACCACAAATTTTCTAAAGAAAGCTTTTGACATAAAGGATTTAGGTCCTGTAGATGTCATATTGGGACTCAAAGTTATTAAAAGAGGTGGATTTTTTTTATATTTTATCACAATCTCATTACATTGAGAAAGTGTTAAAAAAAAATTAATTACTTTGACTGCAAGGACGGTAGCAGTCCAATAAATCCAAATGTGAAGTTAGTTCCTAATAAAGGAAAATCTATAAATCAAGAAGGATATGCTAAAATAATCGGGAGTATTATGTACGTGGCGAATCACATAAGACCCTATCTTGCATGCTCTATAGGCATATTGAGTAGATATACTAGTAATCATAATGAAGATCATTGGAAGGAACTGAGAAGAGTACTAAGGTACTTAAACAACAAGAAATTATGGTTTGGATTATAAATGCAACTCAACTACATTTGAGTGCTTCAGCGATGCAAATTGGGCGTCGGACTCTCATGACTCTAAATCAACTAGTGAATGGTTATTCACTATTGGAGGTGCCATACTTTCTTGGACATAAAAAAAGCAAAATTGTGTTGCTTTATCTTCAATGGAATCTGAATATAAAGCAATGTCCATGGCTGGAAAAGATCTTATGTGGTTTAGAAGATTCCTAAGGACTATTCCATTCATAGAACCTAAAAAAGGTCCAACGACTTTGTACTGTGACAATCAAGCAACCATCTACAATGCAAAGAATGAGAGAATATTAGACCATAGCAAACACATTGCTATGAGATGAAAACCATGCATGTTAGAAGTTTGATCAAGAAAGGGGGGATAGTGCTTGAATATCTTCCAACAAGTCAAATGCTAGAAGACCCATTAACAAAATCTTTGTCGAGAGACAAAATTAAAAAGGTCATGCGAGATATGGGGCTATAACCGATAGAATCAATGTTTTAATTGAAACCAACTCCAGTTTAAGGTAAAATCTTTGTAGATTGGCACCTTTTGTGTTGAAGGTAAAAAGGCAATTCAATAATAAACATTGGCGAAATGGGAACTCGTATACATTTCAATGTGCATAAACTGAAAAATGGTGGGGGTAATACTATTTTATAAAGCTCTAAATCTGACTAATGCACTTTCATTTACCACAACAAGAAGAGGTTGTATTTTTCTTAATAGATTTATAGTCTCATGGAATGAGTTGTGGACATTCCTGATAAATCAACCTATGCAAGTAAAGAAGTGAGAGGCCGCTTCTTATGGATCATCTCGGTAAAATTCTAGAGTACTTGTAAATACCAGGATTCAGCATAAGACCCATTTCAAAGATGCTGCCAAAGATTAAAAGAAGCAAGAAGTCATGCGCAACGAGAATATGATTCAATAGTGTTTCATGTTCAAACCATGAAGTTAAAGGCTTGGTCCACTTCATGGTTATTTGTTGTTTAAAGCAAGTTGTATCTGTACTAATTAGATTTCTGATTATATTAATGTAAATAAGTGAGGGATTATTGTATATATTTACATAATATAATATATATTTACATATATAATATTGGATTAGTATAGTAATAATAACAAGATTATATACTATAAAAGAGATAAGATGCGGTGGTTGGCAGAAGGAGGAGAAAAACTCCTTCTGATAAGGCGCATCTTCGTCGTTTAGGTTTCAACCTTTTGATCAACGTGTCTCTTCGAAGCAACAGTTATATCTATAAATACTCAGCACATGGAGAATTAAATATACAGAAATATAGAGCCTCTTTAAGTATACTTCTATCCCTTTGTCCTCTAACTTGCGATCTTTTGCTTCGAGCGATTCGACGGAGTGTAACCGTTGAATTTTTGTGATATAAGTTTTGTATCCTGGAAGATTAATTTCTTGAGACCATTTATGTCACGACCCCACCCCGCTAAGACTAGCCAAGCGAGGTCGCGACTTAAGAAAAAGGGAAACAAAGAACATAAACAGACGACATGAGGGAAACTGATGTGAATACATGACTTTGGATTACATTCGAGCTCTCCATCATTCGTCGAGAATGAATTGAGGAAGTACTATTCACTAACGGAAGCGTTTTTACATGACATAAGCGGAAGCATTGTTCATGAAAAGAAAAGCAAAGTCTTTAACTGAACTGACACGTTGCTACAATACACAATGAAGATGAGTTGCAACGATACACAAAATAGGAACTAGCCTAACTACTTATAGATCACAGCGGAAGAACGTGAGATGCATGTATGGAGACATGCACCACCAAGAGGCTTCAACACTTTCCATGCTCGACAAAAGCTCCTTCAGGCATCTTCACTTCATCCTGCTCAACCTGCACATGGGAAATATGTACAGGGCTGAGTACTTTAAAGCACTCAGTGGACACAAGCCAAAACATGTTAATTGCCAGCCATTCAAGTGAAACATAGGGGTTTTCGGAAAAGACCTATGATCACTAAAACATTTTCATTTATAAGAGTGTCTGCGCAGACTACGTTCCTTGGTGTAATCCATCATATCTGAGTCGTGTGGGTGCATCCGGAGAGGTTGGCTACCCTCCCGGATACCTAACCGGCCGGCTTACGTCGGCTCACGGCTATCTAGTGCACTAAACCCATCGGGGTGCGACCCCGACAGGCCCGAATTCGTCTTGGTAACATTTGGCCGAAGCCCATTCACAGATAGACATCATACAAAACAAAACATTTATGGCATGACAATTCTTTTAAGAAAAGAACTTTAGCATAAATAAACTTTTTCGTGTATAAAAGCCCACCTCGATAGCTCTGCATGATTGGCTTAATAATTCTGAGCGCCGTCTTAGTCTCGGCCCATCCCTTCGCCTAACCTCGTTCAAAGAACGTAACATGAGAGTATTGAAATAAAATCGATAATTTATCGATCTATGCGAAGGTTTATTTCCTATCGAGGTTATGATCTCTTTTGCTGATAACGTTATCATGGTTATTCACTTAGTCGAGGGTTTCTCTATTATCATTTTGAAATCGATTACTTCGATCGATTCTTGTATCTTACAGTTCTTTCACCCTCGACCAGAATCGTAGGATGCTTGATTTAGTCATTAGTAGGGTTTCGTGTTATAAGTGGTCTACACTTATTAGGTTATTATACTTGTACTTGGTTGACTAAATCAACTTTAATGATTATTATAGGCCCAATTTACTTAAGTCCGGGAATTTATTTAAATTTAACCCGAAGAGTCGTCACATTTGACTTTCGTTTCTTGACTTAATATTTGCCCATTAATTATTGGTTATTTTGTTACATATTTTTCGGCCCATCATGAATTAGAAATCCTGTCCAATCGGTTGGCCCGGCTTATTGAATAATTTAATCGGCCCAATCGGTTGGCCCGATTCGTTAAGTACATTATTGTTCCGTTAAATTAATTAATCGGCCCGATTCGTTAAGTACATTATCGGCCCGTTAGATTAATTTGTTGGCCCATTACGTAAATTATCGGCTCATTAAGTATTTTATCTCAGCCCATTTAAATAATTAATTCCGATCCATGAGAGTCATTATTTCGGCCCGTAATTAATTCTTCGGTCCATGAATAATTTCTCGGCTTCCGGCCCGACCATTAATTAATCTCGGCCCATCCCGATTATGAGGCTCGGCCCAACAACCCGGCCCATTTCTATACTTGGCAATTAACCCCTTCTTTCTTACTCAATTCGCGATCTCTCTCTCTCTTCTCCCCGACTCTCTCTCTCTCGGCAGTCATTACACCGCCGTCGTCTTCTCTCCGCCGGCGCACGTCGACCGGCGGTCCTCTCCCACCGTCTGTTATCATCTCCCCCTCTTCTCAAGTTCGAAATCAATCGGGGAGGAAAAGCCCCAATTTGTAGATTCGGGGGAGAATAGGGCTCGTCGGATTCCGGTGCCTCCAGCGCCGGCTGTGGTGGCTCTGCCGATGCAGTGGGTTGCGTCGAACGTGCCTCCCCCACTCGCGTCGCCTCTGCTCCTCGTGTCAGCCGCCGGGTCGTCTTCTGCCATCGCCGTCGCCACGCCATTCGCCGCCGTGCCTCTGTTGCCGGCGGCGTTCTGCTCGTCTGACCGTCGCCGTCCTCCTTTTCTCCTCGCGTCGTTGCTCCATCGGCCTCTGCCGCCTCCGCCATCCTTTCTCTCTTTCCGTCTTCAGTTCGACGCCGGCGACGATGTCGCCGCCGGTGTCTCCTTCTCTCCTCTCTTCCCCTTCACTACTCCTTATTCTAACCTTCTTTACTATCCCTCATTCTGCAGGTCCTTTGCCGGCGAATTTCGATGCCGAACAGCTCCACCGAAGCTGCCACAACCCCATCGAGGCCGTCGTTCGCTCGGGTCGCGGTCTCCGTTGCCGAGGGAAGGGTTGTGCTCCATCGTCGTCTCCTCACGCCTTCGTTCCAACTCCGGCAGGTTCGGTTCTTCACCCTTCCTCTCGTTTTTCTTTCGATTCAATTTATTTATGGATTATGCTTGTCGATTTAGAGGGTTAGGGGCTTGATTGGAAGGCATTCAAAGGCTGATTTTGCTTGAGTGTTTTATGCATTAGTTAGAAGCAAAATTTCCAGATTTTGGTATGCTTGTTGTTGATCTCTTTGTTGGATTGAAGTGTTTAATGTGTGAACTTATTTTATCTTATGATTGAAGCTTTATTTGAGGGGGTTCTATGGGGTTTAAGTATGAGTTAAAAACTGGTTTCCAAGCTCCTAAAATTGCATGCATTGATTGTGTGAAGTTGCTATGTTGCTTGAGCTTGGTTTTAGGCCTTTAAACATTACTCATAACATGTGCTTGGGGGTTTTCATACTTAGGGCAGCTTCTAAGTTGAGTTCTAGAGCCATATTAAGTGGGGAAATCATGCTTTTGGTTCTCTTAAATCTTAAGAAGGGTGTGGGGTACTTAATTGGTTCGAAACAAGTCGAAACATGAAATTCTTGGGCTTGTATAGGGGCTGTCCCCTCCTCGTTATACCCTTCGTGTGATTCTTTCTCCTTCGTTTCCTTCCCCAAAGTCGATTGCTTGCTACCTATAATTGTAGGTTTAATTTCTAAGCTTTACGAACTTGAATAACCATTCTAGGAGCAACGAGAGAGGCTCTTACTTGATGTAGCAACGTCGAAAAGGGAGTCGGGGTTGATGAACTAGGGCTGGCCTCTCTCGTTCTCTGCCTCATCGGCCTTCTCTTCCTCCCGTATGCTTCTTTAGATGTTGTTATCAAATGCTCTAATTAGGAGGTGCACCACTAGGCCATTGAAAAAAGGAAAAATAGATAGAGATAGTACCTACGTAAGTGTTGTAGCTTTGATGTTTGTACGAAGGCTGAATTCCGGCAGCCTCTCGGTCCAAAGTGGGTGCTCCTCCGGGGTTTTTCTTGCTCTCTTCTTGCTCTCTAACTTGCTCTCTCTCTCTCTCTCTCTCTCTCTCTTGTGTGTATGAATATGTGTGTGTTATTGTGCAGAGAGATGAAGTATTTTTGGGAGGCTTGGAGGTTCATTATTGCAAGGAAGAATGGTGGAGGACATGCATTGGTGGGTGTCTTCTCAAAATTGAATTTTGCAGGTGGTGGAGTGAAGGAGGAAGCAAAAGGGGGCTGCATGTCTCGATACTTCCTATGCAAGAAATGGTGGGTTTTGAATTGCACAAGGAATCTCCTCCTAGAATGTAATTATAGTGGTGTTAGTAGTCCTCTAATTGTACTTAAGTAGGATTAGTAAAAGTTAAATCCCAAATTGTGTGAGAATTGAGGGGCGCCCACTGTCTTGGCGGAATTCCCTTGTTTTCATTCTTTTCGTTTTCTTTTCTTTTCTTTTCTTTTTATTTTTACTAGTAATTTACCCACGTGATGCGTGGGGACAATTTTATATGGTATTGTGTTAACGATTATAATGTATTATACAATGATTAAAATATATACTCTAAAATTAACATTGAGCTATTTAAGTAGGGAAAAATGACAATTCTATATACATTCAATTACTATTATTTTACTCTTCTTCTTCATGAACTTAACTTTCAAACGGTGAAGGCATTGAGGTTCAAATCTCATGTTCCTTCTCACAAATTCTGAAAAGAAAAAGTAGATGGCTTGATGTTTGATAAGGTTTCAAGATTATTTGTAAATTACTCCAAAACATTAGGGCAATTTTCCAGGTATTGTATATCCTACCCCTTGGGGGTAATGCCTCCCCTCACATGAGTGAAATAACATATATTAATATTTAATACCAATGTGAGAAGGTGAGACATTACCCCAAGGGAAGAGGTATGGTATATGTTACCCAATTTCCAAGATCCAATGTCTTACACATTATTACAACATTTTGGATTATGAATGCTATTACACGTATTCACTGAGTTCATATGGAAAAAAATATCAAAATGAAACTAAATTAAAAAGTTTGTGCTTGATGGAGTTTCATCATCATCGGGTGTGAAATGGATTTGTTTCGCTATGCTGAACAAAATTAATATATATATATATATATATATATATATATATATATATATATATATAGAGGGAAGATCAAATAAAAAATTAATTTTCAATGAGAAATAAGAAAGAATCTGCACCACATATTCAATAAGATCTAGGGTGAAGATTAAACACATTATTCAACATAAATAACGTTCTTTTTATTTAATGTAGGATAAAAATGTAATTTACTTTATTTGTAACTGCTATTTCCCTCAAACCTTTGGATTATATTGATTTATCTAAAATTAATCTTTTCTTTTCCACACTCTCTCTCTCTCCTATGTTAAACATCTCCATTAGTTCCGTTGTGAATTGAAATTTTAGGAAGATGCCGATTAATCGTTGAAGTTTTACATAGTTTCTTTCTTTTTTTTCTTTTTTTTTTTTGGGTGAACATTTACGAAAATTAACATAGTTTTTTTTCCCATTCTTATTAGTGTTGTGCATTATACATAAACACCATGCATTAAAATAGTTTTTTTTTCCCCTTTTGTTGAACTTTTACGAAAATTAACATAGTTTTTTTTTTTTTTTTTTTTTTTTTTTTTTTTTTTTTTTTTTCATTCTTAGTTGTCTTGTGCATTATACATAAACACCATGCATTAAAAATAGTTTTTTTTTTTTTTTTTTTTTCCATTCTTTGTGGTCTTGTGCATTATACATAAACAACATGCATTAAAAATAATTAATTGTAGTTAATTGATGCATTATGATTTATGTTTCCATCTATGTTTCCATAAATGTTGCAGAGATCCAAATCTCAAAAATGGACAAATTATATTTTAAATGTGGAGTATTTTTGGCAAATGCATTATAGATTTTCATATGATGCATTATTAAAAAAAAAATCTAAATGCATTACTAAAACAATAAGTTGAAATAATTTATACTATATTCAACTTCATGCACTATATATAAATAAGCAAAAATGGATAAGATATCCAAAGCAAAGGCATTAATAATATCACAACAAGTTACTCGCAGTGACATAATTTATAATTCCCAAAATTGTGTATTCATGCATCATAAGAAAATCAATGCATAACCGTGTTTTATATAATGCACAATATATCAAACAAAAATGCATTAGAACACAAAAACAATGCATACATTAAATTTAAATAATCTAATGCATTACGTGATGTGGAGAAATGCATTAAAATGTAAAGCAAATTACATTGAAAATATATTAGTATATTTTAGAAAATAAAAATCTGGACACAATTTTTTTCTAATTTCTTTAATGTGATTGGAAATGATTACGAGGTTTTATATCATGTGAGTAGCAAGTTAGTTAATCTTGGAAATATTAATTTTCAAATCCCACCATTTCAGCAATTTACCAACTGTGGTGATTTTATTTTTACTTTCTTGCCCTTTTGTAATTAAAGATAGTGTCATTAACATTAAGAAATACATTTTTTCATATTAAATCTAGACCGCTAGATTAGTAGCAATCAATGATTCACATTGTTTCTTATTTTTCACAAAAAATGACTTTTGTACCAGATCTCACCCCTATATATATATATATATACAAAAAACTTTACAAAAGTATGTATGCAACGCTAAGGAAAGAACAAAATGCTCCAACAATAATTTGGCGGTGTAATTACAGAAACAACTTGAATTAAATGTCAAAGAACATGAAAATACAAAACAATCTTCTCACCTATAGCCATATACTTGTGTCTCTGTCTATGATTGTTCTTGTTACCTATGTTGATAAAACCAAGTGAAGATGAAATTCATCAATCATGAAAACAAAATAAAGATCTTCCAGAAAGCAGAGTCCTTCTAAAACAAAAATCTGCAAAATTGGAATACGAAAAAAGAAAATAAAGCATCAGTGTACTAATCTTTAACTAAAAGAAGGTGACATGAACTTGAGAAGTATGTTAGGGATTTCACAATCGAAAATTGTCTCAACCATGCTTAGAAGAATTGCAGAAAAATTTCAAAGCATTGATACAGAATCGAATATTGTCCTAGATATTTTGACAGACAATTACATTTAAAAAAAAAAAAAAAGAGAGAGAATTAAGGAATATGATATACAATCACACAAAATCATTGCATCTCTCAAAAAAAAAAAACAAAAATAACATATACGTATTAAACAAAATCTAAGTCATGTGATAACCTTGATCATATATAGATGAAAAAGAAAGCTTTGTGCGCAAGCTATTAATTAAAATTTGAATTTGAATTTCAAATCCGTATTAAGATTCGTGCTATAATGCATGCTGTTTTGGGAGATGAAAAGTCACTTTTTATTACAACTTACGATAAAAAAATAAATAAATAAATTATGCAAATAAAAATAAAATAAAAGTTTAGGCGGGAAAACATTTTTGCTAAATGATTCTGCTTTTATATAATAGATTTAATATGTATACATAATTATACATGTACATACTATGGGCTTGATAATTGGGTCTTGGGCCCCTTTGTAATGTTGTTGGATATTTCATCTGAAACGGGCTCCCTCTCTTGGGCCAATAAAATCGAACTAATATTCGTTAAGTGGGCCTTGATCCTTTGTTGCTTAAATTCATTCAACGTGGCTTTTCTTATTGGGCCGAAATATTTCGTGTAATAAATCTTGAGATGGGCCTTCGGTCTTTAAGTGGGCATCGGCCCCTTGAATAATAATAATTAATCGTTTTGTTTTTATCGGGCCTTTCTTAATAAATTAAATTCTTGTTCGACAACCTTATTGCCATTAATAGTTCTCGAAATTTTGTTATACTAATAATAGTAATAACATTCTTAATTTTAAAATAATGCCGAAAGTTTTTATTAATCACTAATAAAAACTGGGCCATTACAATTTAAACCAAAGTGAGAGGAATTAATACCTTTAAAGATAGCATCGCTTTTCTGTGTGCCTAACCTATCTTTAAATCCATTTCTCACATCCATAAATATACAACATATAATCCAACAATAAACATGAATCTAGTCATTTTCATGATTCGATCAGTGAACTATGCAAAAATGAGTTTCACATGAAACCTACTACTCCATCAGTGAAAAATGTGCACGCCTGTTTAGTATACGATCTCACATACTTTTTTATTAAAACATTTTTTCCTTTCTCATAAAATGGAGACCATTCTACAAGCGCAAAAACATATGATGACTTTTTACTAAAACTAGTGTAGAAACAATGGATACAATTATCATGGACAAATGGAATATTTTACATATAGAGTTGAGCACAAAAAAAAAATAATAAAAAAATAAATAAATAAAAAATTAAATAATAATAATAATAATAATAATAATAATAATAATAATAATAATAATAATAATAATAAAAAAAATCAGACGAATAGACAAACTATATTGAAGATATGTTAATAAATCTGAGAATATGAGATGTATGGGTTAATTTACTAATTTAAATTTCTATTTTGGATAAAACATGATGAGATCAATATCTATTAAATTAATAGAATTATATTCCTTCATTATGCATTATCTAAATATTTTAAGAAGTCAAAAATTTCCTTTTTCTTTTCATATATGACAAATTAATTTTATTTTTTTTTACATATATCTACTTTAAATTATGATGTTTAATTTCTATAACTTAAAATATAAAAGCCTATAAATATATTTTAGGATGGTTAGCCGTTCAAACGATTTTTTACTCTTATTTAATTTTTTAACGGTTATCTAAACAATATGATTGGTCGATAGACCCGATGCATTTTAGTAGAACAACTTATTTTTATATAACTTTATAAATATTGCGGCAACAACTAATGTCATAGATCAAATAAATAACTAGTGCTCCCTCCGTTCCATTTAAATCGTCCTGTTTTATTTTATCATGGGATTTTAGGCACAAAGTTAAAGTGAATATAGTAAGGGTTCATGTTAAAAAGTAATGGTTAATTTTTTTCATTTTTATGAAACATTATAAATTGTGTGAAACGACTCAATTAGGAAAGCATGACAATTTAATTGGGGAAGGGGAAGTATTTTTTATCAATGATGTGGGGATACACTACCAGTAGCACATATGGGAGATATCATACTTATAAGATATGTGTGACAAGCAAACCTATATAGACATTATTGATTTGGAGCATCTAAATTTATAGGCGACATGCATACCACTATAAATAAATAGGAGGAAACAATAGCATAAGGAAGACCAACCAACCCAACCAAAATTTTATAATTAAAATTTTGTATTTAATACATTGAATTAAGATTAAAATCTTCTAATTAAAATTTATAACTATAAATGCACTCCCTTCCTAAGTTGACGGAAAACCTTTCGTAGAATCCCAACAGCTTAAGGAAGACCAACCAACCCAACCAAAATGTATCATCATTTACTTTTACAGCAAACAAATTACTTTAGAACTGAAATACCGCAGCTTAAATTTAGTTTTCCAAGAAAAAAAAAAATACGTCCAAATATTAGCTGGGATGCATAGTATAATATGCATGAATTTATGTTTGTCCATAATTTGCTTGCAGGTTTCAGGTTGGTTTGCCTCGACAATTATTAGTAATAGCTGAATTCTGAAATTAATTGAAAGAACTCTTTAATTTCAATTGTTTTTTCCTTACCCTAATCATATTTATCCATCATAATGTGAAATGTTGGGTTTTCTTGATTTTTTTTAAAGTTAAATGAAAACATTTCATGTCTTGATATCGATATGGATTAGATTGATCATGTTTTTTGCACAATCATTTTACTTCTTATTAGGGTTTGAATGCATAGTAAATGATAATTTTACTATTAGTTTTCTTCAAATTAATACACCCGTTGTTCCACCAAACTACAAACGTTTCTTAAATATATGTGAGAAATAAAATATAGAAACGTCTGCAGTTTGGTAGGGCAGAGGGAGTATAATTTAGGGAATTTTCTAATTCATGGTTGCATAACTTGTTCAGCAGGTTCTTTCGGCCACCAAATGTGAATAAACATGAAGGAAGTTCCTTATTGATTGAATTTATGGTTTGTAAATCCCTACAATTACTAACATTTGCATCTATTTCATTTTGTGAATTTATGTACTAATATAGTTTTTAAACTGGTACAAGTCAATCAAAATGTTTAGGATAGTATATGCACTTCAATTCTTTCACAAAACAGTGCCATATATTGTGTCTACACAACAAATGAAATAGTTGATGTTCAATTTGCCTTTTCAATATTAATTTACCATGTCAATGCATACAATAACCATTTTGCTGCAACGAAATACAAAAGAAAAGAAAAGAGAAGAAAAGAAAAGAATGTTATTTTTTGTAGTTGATGACAATGTAACATAAAATTTTCAATTTGTGGCTATTTGTCATTTTTAACTACTACAGATGATTAACTACAACATATTTCACAACCTAAAGTATAACACAGTAGACTAAATTTCATGTTTGATCCTCCTAGTAATGCGAATGGCCCTCTAATTTTGGAGTGATGATCTTTTGGAACCATTGTGTTCTTCAAGCAGTACTTTTAGTAGCTTGATAGCAAGCTATTGTTATACTTCAACATGCAATCACGCAAAGAATTATTCATATGTGATTTTCATGTTTTTTCCTTCTTTCAGATGTTACTTATATCTTACTATGACTTTCCATTAGCAAATCTTCACCATTATGAGATGCTTGTTATATCTGACATTGTAGTTTTACATTGTAATAGGCCTTTTTTTCTTTTTTTTTTTCTTTCTTTTTTTTTTTCATCTTGTTATTCAGCAACATTAGTAACATGCCCTCTTTTTTTTTTTTTTTTTTTTTTTTTTTTTTTTTTTTTTTATTGATTCAGTTTCCTCTATGGACCGAAATTTAAAAGACTCTGCTAGATTTTATAGCTCAAGTTTCTCCAGCAAAAGTGATGGTTTTGAACCCATTTCAAGTAGTAATCGTAAGTATAATAATACAAGTAAAAAAAACATTCTTTCCCTCTCAAATTGTTACATCATATGTATATTACCTTCGTGTTGTATTAATCTTTCTTTTGTTGACAGTTAAGCAACAAGCAATTTTGGTAGACTGGTTAAATGGAATACTTCCGGAACTACGTCTACCAGTAAATGCTTCAGATGACGAATTGAGAGATATCCTTATTGATGGATCTGTCCTGTGTCAAATACTAAACAGGCTAAAGCCGGGTTCCGTGTCTGAGGTAACTGTGCTTTATTTGGATTCTCTATTTGTTTGAGGAAATGGATGTATTAAGGATTGACATTTGTTCTTATTATATTTAGTATGACGTTTCTCGTCCTTCACAGTCACATTTTGATAAAGTTGAAAGATTTTTGTCAGCAATGGATCAAATGGGGTTGCCAAGGTTTCAAGTGGCTGACCTTGAAAAGGTTAATAAATAAATCTCATTCTACATAAATATATAATCATAATCGTTTACTTGAATATTGTTTCTCTCTTCTCATGTAGGGGTCCATGAAAATGGTTTTAGACTGCATATCAACATTGCGATCACATTTTATGTTGAATCTTGGGAGATATAGCAGAACTGACTCGAGTCCCGGATGGAAAATGGTAGGAGAGAGGGTAACAAGCGCTAATAGTACTCCAAAGGAAGAACGATTTAGGATGTTATCTTCTCCACCTTTTGGAGAAGACAGACGAAAGTCTTTATCGGACTCTAGAACTCCACATGCACGTAGTCCCAAAGTGACAGGTACTGATTTTTTTTTTTTTTTTTTTTTTTTTTTTTTTTTTTTTTTTTTTTTTTTTTTTTTTTTTTTCTATGGATGTGCAACTACGGATATGTCGTATAAAGTTTTGAGTTGCTGCACTTGGAGGACATAGCGGTTGGCCGTTTTAGTCTTTATCGCATGTACTTCCATTACATATGAAAAAAAACTTCTTGTGTCATAAAGTTTATGAGTTGTCTAACGGATATGCCATAAAGCGTACATCGCTACAAAATATCAATCATTCTTATAATCTATGAAAGTACATGCGAAAAAGTATAATGAGGCAAACTTATAACCATAAATTATTATCGTTCTTGTAAATATATGACTATAAGCATGTCTTACTGTCCTTAAAGTAGATTAGTAGTTTTAAATCAATTCCACTAATTTTCAATGTTTTTATGCACTACATGGATCCATCAGCTACCGTAATAAGCCACGCTGGCCATAAATTTCATGAAGTCTTTCAACTTAAACAAGGATCTTATATAGATATTCCTCAAACAAAAATAGCAGAAATGATGAGATCGAACAGCTTGGATGTAAGTACTTCGCTAACGTATTTGTTTTGAAAATGTTCTTTTATTTCCATTCCCAATTTTATGCCTTTGTGATAGACTTGGGGTTATTTTCATTGTAGAATGCTCCAACTCAATCACTCTTGAGTGTTGTCAATGGGATTTTAGATGAAAGCGTGGAGACGAAGAATGGATCAATACCTCATGTCTGTAACGATCGTTAAAATTCTTATAATTAATTGGAAGCAATTCCATTCAAATTTACCTTCACTTAAAAAGGTAACATAATCTTATTTTCTTTATCTTCAGCGCGTTGCTCTCCTGTTGAGAAAAGTTGTGCAAGAGATTGAGCGAAGGATATGTACTCAAGCAGAACATTTGCGGACGGTAATATGTTTGATAGAGAATGTTTACTTTCATAGATTCACCAACTCATGAAATGATTACTACTGCGTATAGAAATTGCATGGAAATGACAACACCTTCTTGGATTAAATGCATATTTAAACAATAGTTCAAAGTATATGAATAAGCATGAGCCCCCTTATCTTTTATCCAAGAAAAGTAAATACTCCATCCAATTCTCGAGACCGTGCATGCATATTTGCTCAAGCACGGGTTTTAAGAAATATTAGGTGAGTGTGATATTAGTGAAGAGTAGGGTCCACGTTGTATAGAAAGAAATATTGTAATAATATAAGTGGGTTAAATGAGGTATTTTTATTGGGGGGAAAAAATGATAGTGGTATTAAATTGCAAAAAGTGATTTGTGGGGTAGCAAATGCATAATATGAAGAATCGTCCTAAAAAGGAAAGAGTGCATCGTGCGGAGAACAGAAAGGAATACTAACTTCAACTATTTCAACGTAATCATGCAACGTACACACCCTATTTTCATATGTGTCTCTGTTTATTTTCAGCAAAATAATCTTTTCAAGTCACGTGAAGAGAAGTACCAATCGAGAATTAGATTACTAGAAACCCTTGCGACAGGGACTAGTGGAGAGACACAGGTACGGAATATGAGCTACTTATTTCAGCATCTTTTTTTTTTTTTTTTTTTTTTTTTTTTATCTCAAATGTATACTCAAATAAGCATTCCTATTTACCTGAAGAGATTTTGTTGTTTGTAGATGATCATGAATCAACTCAAGAACATGAAGGTATTATTAAGTTTTCATTTTAGTCTTACATTTTTCATGTAGACTTGGAATATGTATCATACAAGTCAATTAAGTAAATATTTTCAAGTCAAGAGGATGATTGCTACTTACAATGCAAGTTTTGTATTAGCAGCAATTATACAATTACACCACAAAATAAACCAAAAAGTATCAACAAAAGTTGATTGCGGGTTTATTTGTGTGAATGATGTTATTTCTTATTCATGCGAGCCCTAGAGCTCAATTTCATAACTGGTGATTGCAGAATGACAAGAACAAAATAGAAGAGAAAAAGAAAGTGGAGGAGCATGAGACATTGAAACTTGTCAAAGAAAACGATGACCTCAATCAAGTAGTAGGGAACTTGAGGCAAGAGCTTAGAGAGAAGAATGACACGACGGAAATAATGAGGGAGAAAACTGACCTTGATCAAGAGGTAAGGAATTTGAGGCAAGAGCTTCGAGAAAAAAATGAATCCAATCAAGACATGCGAAATTCGATGAAGCAGCTGCAGACAACTAATGAAAAGGAACACAAATGCATTCAACAAGAGCTTCAGGATAGGTTGAATGAAGCACTATTCTTGCTAAAAGAGTCAAGAGCTAGAATAAAAGAGCTTGAGGCATTCAAGGCTAAAGATGGAAACAATGCACAAGAGCTTGAGCACAGATTGAAAGAAGCACTTAGCTCACTAACAGAGTCAAGAACTAGAATAAAGGAGCTTGAGGCAGGGAATACTGAAGTTGGCGGCATGCAACAAGAGCTTCAACATCGGTTGAATGAAACACTGAACTTGCTAAAAGAGTCTCAAGAAAGAGTGAAGGAGCTTGAGGAAATAAAAGCTGAAGCTGGAGGCAGTGAAGATGAGCTTAAGACGAGCTTAAAAGATTCAAGAACTAGAGTAAAGGAGCTCGAGGCTATGAAAGCCGAAGCTGGTACTAAGCAGCAAGAGCTTGAGAAAAAGTTAAAGGACACTTTGAGCTATGTAACGGAATTGCGATCCAAAGTACAAGAGCTTGAGGCTTCAAAGGTTGCAGTTGGAGGCACTCAACAAGAGCTTGAAAATAGATTAAAAGAAGCCATGAGCTCACTAAGCGAGTCTCAAGCTAGAGTAAAAGATCTCGAGGCAATTAGGACTAAAGGTGGCGGGACACAACAAGAGCTCGAGAAAAGATTGATGGAAGCTGTAAGCTTGTCGACGGAGTTGAAATCTAGAGTCAAAGAGCTTGAGGCTATGAAAAGTGAAGCTCAAACCACTAAACAAGAGCTTGAGGATAGGCTGAAGGAAGCTGTGAGCTCGTTGGAGGAGTCAAGATCTAGAGTAAAAGAGCTAGAGGGAATGAAAGGCGAAGCTCAAAGCACTCAGCAAGAGCTCGAAAATAATTTGAAGGAAGCTGGAAGCTCATTGGCAAAGTTGACATCGAGAGTAAAGGAGCTTGAGGGGATGAAAGCTCAAGGGGAAGCCGTTCAAAAAGATGTTGAGAATAGATTAAATGAAGCTCAAAGCTCGCTTGAAGAGTCTAGAACTAGAGTAAAGGAGCTTGAGGCATTATCAAAATCAAAATCTGAATGGTGGAAGAAGAAAGAACAACTTTACCAGATCTTTACAGAATTCCAACTTGGGGCACTACGAGTATGTTCTCTAATCTTATCATCGCTTATCACATATAAGTAATTTATTCCGTATTTCTCATATATGACTGAACCATTTGTCTAGGAGCTACGGTTTGCGTCTCAGTCGATCCAGCAAGACATTGGAAAAACAGAGAAATGCTACTCTGAAGAATTCACTAATTTAGGTAATTGTACCTTTTGAGATATGCTAGATACTTTTCCATAAACTATATGATATACGTAGATATGGAAAACCCTAACATGGTATAATAGGTTCGAAAATCAAGATTCTAGGCACTGCAGCAAAGAACTATTACCCACTCCTTGCTGAAAATCGAAAGTTGCACAACGAGTTGCAGGAACTAAAAGGTACTGCATCAATATGTAGGTGTTCCATATTGAACATGAGTGCATGCACATATTTATTTCCACATGTCTTGATTCAAATAGGAAATATTAGGGTCTACTGTCGGATAAGGCCGTTTCTTCCGGGACAAAAAGGGAAACAGTCGATTATTGAGTATATTGGTGAAAATGGAGAGCTCACGATTACAAATCCTACCAAGCCAGGAAAAGAAGGACGTCGGTCATTTCATTTTGATAAAGTTTATGGCCCAACATCAACTCAAGGTTTTTATCTTTGATATATTCATATGTTCTTAGATTATCATCTATGATCAATCATTTGATGTTGCTCTAATGCATGCATACATGCAGCTCAAGTGTTTGAAGATACTCAGCCTCTAATACAATCTGTTCTTGATGGATATAATGTATGCATATTTGCTTACGGCCAGACTGGTTCAGGAAAAACCTACACAATGGTAAAATACCAATACTTTTATAAGTATATAATGCATTTTGTATTGTTGCCATAATGAACAATACATTCTTTTATTTTGCAGATGGGTCCCGACGGAGCGAGTGAAGAAGATAGGGGGGTTAACTATCGAGCTTTAAGTAACCTTTTCAACATTACACAAAGTAGGGGAGGTATCTTTCAATACGAAATTTCAGTTCAGATGGTGGAAATATATAATGAGCAAGTTCGCGACTTGCTATCAACCGATGGTCAAAAAAAATATCCTTTACGTTGTTGTTTGAAACAATATAGCCTGTTTCATTTGATTATTGATTACCATTCGCATCAAATCCATGTTTTTCCTTGATTTGCACACACTAGGGATTATGACTACCTCACAACCTAATGGTCTAGCTGTACCCGATGCATGCATTCAGCCAGTTAACTCGACCCCAGATGTCTTGAAATTAATGGATATCGGACTACAAAATAGAGCTAAGAGTTCCACAGCCATGAATGAAAGAAGCAGTAGATCACACAGGTCCGTAACTGAAGTAAAATCTTCCTTGTTTAACAATTATGTCACTTGATGCACTTAAAGACTGTTTGAAAACTAGTCAATACGAGATGGTTCTACCTGTCACACCATAACTAAGAGATTTCACCAGTTCGACATTCGGTTCGATTTTTAAAACAATAACGTGTTATTGCCTTTTATGCAGTATTGTCTCCATTCATACACGGGGAACGGATATAAAGAGTGGTTCATCTCTAAGAGGCAGTCTTCATTTAGTAGATCTTGCCGGAAGTGAAAGAGTAGATCGTTCGGAGGTGACAGGGGATAGGCTTAAAGAGGCACAACATATTAACAAGTCATTATCTGCCCTTGGTGATGTTATATTTGCTTTGTCACAAAAGAACTCTCATGTTCCCTATCGCAACAGCAAACTCACACAAGTGCTTCAAAGCTCATTAGGTACATGTTTTATTTTTCTACACTTAAACATGGCCTACTATGGACTCTAACAATCTAATTTGTGCAATTAGGGAGTAATTCTCAATCTTAATATGAAAGCCCATATTTTATTTGTTTGATATGTTATACTACCTCCATCCAAGCTAATTAGTCCTATATTCCATTTCGGGATTTCTCAGTTATTAGTCCCGTTTCCATAAAAGAAAATAATTTAACATCACATTGTCATCTACATCACACTTAATTAGTCTAAATTAACTCTAATTAAAAGTGGATTAGAGTAGTACTACTAATTTAAATTAAATTAAACTCTAATTTAACATCACATCTCCATCACATCACCATTTTATCCCAATTTTCTTGACTCTTGTACCATTTAGAAATGAGACTATTTAGGATGGATGGAGGTAGTATTTCTTCGTTTTGTTTCTTTTCTTTTCTTTTTTGTATTTTTTTTTTATCTAAATAGTAACATTAGTTTGTTTACTGCTTCCAAGAGTATTCGAAATTTTGGATGGAAACTCTTACAATATCATTGGAGTGTTATAGAATCAGTTCATTTTGCAATTGCTTTTATGAATTTATACCTATGGCTGCCTTATTCTAATTACTAAGATGTATCAGTTGACATATTGCCCATATATAGAGATCGTTTTCTTAAGAACTCAAAAGTATATGAAAATGTGATTCCTAATTTGAGCGTTGTAGGTTCTATTGATATCATTGTTTTATTATTCCCTCCATCTCACTTCACTAGTCTTGTTTTCTAAAATGGAAATAGTTAACCTTTACTTTTCAAGGTGGGACCCCTTATTTTTCTCTTTTAACACTTGTGCATAAAATCTCGTGCAAAAAAGAAACATGACTAGTGAAGTAGGACGTATGAAATATTAGATATGTAAGATATCATACACATTCTCCTACTAACAATACACACATTTCATGGGCATGCCCACTTATTGTGCCCACAAGTGGCACTCCAATAAGTTGTGTATTTATTAGGGTTTAGTTTTACATAAAAGAACTTATTTTTAGGGTGTATATTTCTAATATGTTTTCCTTTAATTGTATCATCGCTACGTTACATGTTCGCACATATGTATGCCCATGGTGGGTAGGGTAAGAAAGTCTTATTTTGTAAGATATATAAGAGGTATAGAGTTCTTGTACATTGTGATCCCCTATAATATTAATAATTCTATTTATCCGAAAAGGATGATTTAGATCCTCTACTGCATTTTAATGTGACAAAAATTAGCAATAATAAAGATTTTCATGAACAGAAATGCTTATTTTGACAATATTTTTAATCCATGGCGAGTATCCAACTGTATGACAGGAGTTTTCGCCCCAAAATGAATACAATAGAGGATCTAAATCCCAAAAATTATCATATGATGTAATACTACGTACATATATACGTGTATATCCAACAAGTTTCTTGCTTGCTTATATTGTAGGTGGACATGCAAAGACCCTTATGTTTGTACAACTTAATCCTGATGCTACTTCTTATAGTGAAACCTTGAGTACCTTAAAATTTGCTGAAAGGGTATCAGGAGTCGAGTTGGGTGCAGCAAAGAGCAACAAAGATAGCAAGGAAGTGCGTGAATTGATGGACCAGGTAATGAATTTGTTTGCTTTCATACATATACAATTACTATCCATTGCTCAAAATATAAGTTACCAACCCCTTTTAAAATACACCGCCCGTCTCTTTCTAAGTGGCCCCGTTTATATTCGTATTTGAGGTGTAAAATAATAAGAGGTGTCACATAGGAAGAGAGAGGGGGAATAGTCTTGTATTATTCCCTAGCCATGTTTATGCTAATTGCTTGTTTTATCATCCTCTTTAAGTTTAATATTTAATAACATGTCAGCTGTAACCGTTTGGTGATGGTAAACATCATATTTAATCGTAATTTTTTGTCTCTTATACATGTGTGTTTGATGAAAAAAATACTCCCTTCGTTCACGGTCTATTTACGTAGAATTTTGGGCACCAGAGTAAATTTTGGTATCCAAAGTTTAATGTTTATAGGTGTTAAAGTGATTCTTTTGATCTCACTTATTGGTGTAAACTAATTATTTATAAGGGTAAGCTCAATTTGGTAAAAAATAATCATGAAAAAAAGAGAGAGAATAAATAATCACCTTTAAAATTGTCCCTTATTTCTCACCTTTTTTCATCTTTACTTCTTTTTCTTCTTCATTTTTACTCCAATTGAGAGAATATTATCCCACTAATATGGAGTGAAAATATTTTCCTTCAATTTAAGGAGTAAAATTCTTCACCATATAGATAAAAGGTGACAAAATGTGGGAAATAAAGAAAATTTTAAAGGGTAATTTTTATTTTCTCTCATTTTCTCATGATTACTTTCTATACGTATGGTAATGGTATTATTGTAATTATTAATGTGTTATTCATCATTTTGATTCTTTTGGTCTCACTTAAATGATATAAATGTAATTTTCATTGTGAGGTTTACTATATAAAGAGGAAAATGTATAAAAAGAAAAAGGACAATCTACATATTGTGGACAAAGCGAGTATAGGGAATATATAACTTTAATCCCATTTTGTTGTTTCTTTAAAAAATGACCATTTTTTTTATATTATATCCATACTTCAAGTTTCATGTACTCGTTTAGTTGTTTCATCCCATCCTATCTAGGGGTGGTTCGGTACAGCATACCGTAAATTTTTCGCCATACCGCATACCGTACCGTTAGTTGCGGTATGAGATTTTTCATACCGTTGCCGTATCGTATCTTTAGGCATACCAATGTTCGGTATACCAGGATTTCGGTATAGAAAAAATTCATACTGTTATCATACCGTATTTCGGTGTACCGTACCGTACTTTCGGTACGGTACGGTATACCAAAAATCATACAATTATCAAACATTAAGTTATTCCAAATGTTTCTAATTAATTTTTTTCCATACAATAAAGTTAATGAATAATTAAAAATCTATAGATAAACTAATAATGTAAGTGTTGATTAAATTTTCTACATAGTCAAAATGTAGTTCAATCTTTATACAATCATGTTCATACACTTTCATAAATCATACTTTTAAAGTTTTAATACGTAAAGATTAACATATTATATATGTTAGTGTATTCATTAATCATTATAAATCGTAGCCAATAACTATGATTGTAAGCTAGTAGTATGTTTTATCTTCTATATTGTAAACTTGTAGTAGTAATACATTCAAGAGTAGAGACTTTATCTTGTATGAACTAGTGTGCATATAATTTTCTAGGTACTAAAATATAAAAATATTCTTATATAAAACTTTTTAATTGTATAGCAAATTTCGGTATACACCATAAAATACAATGTATACCATAAATTCGTGTACCAAACATTCGGTATATACCTTACATACCGTTTATTCGGCATATACCGAGCATTCGGTATATGCCGAATGTTCGGTATATACTGTAATTTCGGTATATACCGCGGTACGGTATTTTGCGGTATATCGCGCTATCGCAATTTTGGTTACCGTTGCCGTACCGAAACTTATCGGTATGGTATGATACCGTACCGAAAAATCGGTATACCGTCTCTTTCGGTATTTTCGGTTTTTTTTTTCGGCGCGATATGTTCGGTATTTTGGCATAACGACATCCTGACCCACCCCTAATCCTATCTATATATTTTAAGGATTATATATACCCTTTAAGCCATTTTTCAAGTACTCGTTTTATGTTCCCCAACACATTCTCTCATGTATGTTGTTCTCCGTATTTATTCTCAAGTGACTTATTTTGTTTTTTTTTTTTCCTTCTCACATATGAATTTAAAACAAATCAGTTAGAAAGAGAAATAGAGAGTAACTGACGCGCTTGATTGGTTGCGGCAGTTTCCTTTTATGGTTTTTTTGCTCACAATAATTTCCAATATTGTTGGCAGATTGCAACTCTTAAAGAGACTATAGCTAAGAAAGATGAGGAATTAGGGGCTGTTGAGCAGCCTAAAGATCCCAAAAGTGCAGCTTCAGGAGAGAAACGTGGCCCAAGATCATTGAGGTAATGAAAGACCTTTAATTGCTTCTCCAAAAATTGCATGCAATGGGTTTCAAAATCTAAATCGACCGCTATGATAGCTAGTTCTATAAAAATAACGACAATAAAACGGCCCTACAAATTAAGTCATATTGTCGAGACCAGAATGTTGTTCCAATATGAATTGTTTTATATTGAAAAATGTTCATATAGAAAAAATATAATATATATCGATACTATATGTGTAAGAATTAATTAACAAATTCATGTAACTTCTCAATCCATGCATGCAACCCTTAGGAGGTGCTTGGTATGAGGTAATGCAATAGGGGTGGGAAAGGAGCGGAGGTGGGAAAGAATAGGCATGGGAAAAGAATTGAATGAATGATCCATTCCCTTGCTTTGTATGCACAAATAATAACCAAAGTAATGCAATCAATTTTTTTTCTTTAATATTTTATGTGATAAATTAAATTAAATTTTTGTATTTAAATCATACAACTATACAACTATACATTTTAATAGTAATGAGATAGAAGAAAACTAGAATTGAAAGTAATAAAAGATAATTTTTAGAGAGAGAAAACGATGATAGAAAAAATTATAGAGAGAAAGTGACGATAATGAATTTTTTAGAGAGAGAAAGAAAATTTTATGAGAGAAAGTGACGAAAGTGAAATTTTTAGAGAGAGAAAATAAAAAATTTAGAGAGAGAAAAAAAATTTAGGGAGAGAAAGTGACGAAAATTAAATTTTTTAGAGAGAGAAAAAAAATTTTAGAGAGAGAAAGTGACGAAAATTAAATTTTTTAGAGAGAGAAAGTGATGAGAAAATTTTTAGAGTGAGAAAGTGACAGGGTGAGAAATTTTTAAGAAAGAAAAAGTTGTGAGATATAAAAATTGTAGAGAGAGAAAATGATGATAGGAAAATTTTAGAGAGAGAAAGTGATAACGAAATATACTTATATATTTGAAAAAAATATTGAGATATATTTAATTGTCTATAAATAAATTAAATAATATTTGTTAAAATAAAAATCACTTAAATATAAGTGATGGAAATAGCTATAACCATGAATATCTAAATAATGCATATTCCCATGGATGTGAGAATAGTCATTTCCTTGGGAATGTGTATTCCCGACAAAAAAATCGAACCAAGCGGGATAATGGAATAGAGGTAGGAATGACTATTCCATTCTCACCATTACCTCATACCAAGCACCTCCTAAGAGGTTTATTGATATCTGATATTAATTTTTGTATGGAAACAGAAGCTGATGGCTCTTGCTGAAAACTAATTCAGAACGTTGCGATTATAGCCTTATGAACAACATAGCGAATGACGAAAACATTCCAATTTGTACGATGAACTGCTAACGAGTATTGACGCTTACCTTGATATCCTGACCTAAATCTCCTCAATGCTAGTGAGAAAAATCAGCGAATGCCAAAATTGGTATGCATGCAAATCCTACCTATTGTAGCCTTTAAACCTTTTTTCGATTTCTATTATTGTTAAAACGATGTTACGTGGGGTTCGTTCTTTCAGGTTTGTCGAGTGGAACTACTAACCCAAACGAGTCACCAAGCTGAGAAGATAGCAACGACTGCAAATAGTTTTAGCTTTCTTCTATATTCTTTTTGTTCTCGATCTTTTTCCAATTTTCTTCTCACTCACAAATTTTCAGTTTATCTGAGGAGATTTGTATATAATGATTTATAGAAACCCAACTTCTTAAAAGTGGGAGAGTGGAAAAGGGAACACAGAGAAACCTCTAAGGCTAGACTAAGTTTTGGGGTCGTATAATTGTACAGATTTAGGAAAGCTGACTTAACTATTTGTATGTGTTGATCTCTGTACGTAGATTTTAAATTTCATGGTGAATGCAAGTTTATTGCAACAAGCATTGCGAAAGTTTACGTGATATCTACACATTGAGCAAAACATAAAATACAGACGCTGATTTTAGTTAACTTTATGCACTTTTTAAAAACAATTTTGACCTATTATGATTTAGGATAATTTTATAATTATTTTCTAGGACTCACTCGTTCATTTGAGGACAAATAATTAATTTTTAACATTTACTTTCAATTTTATCTATATCTATTATAAACGTGCCTTGTGTGATAAAATTTCAATTACCTATTACATCCTTATCATAAACATAAATTTAAGGGCATAAGGGTAATTTTGAAAAAATAGTAATTCTTTAGGATTTATTTAGAAAAAGAATTTGTGTATTAAAATTTACAATTTTTTTTACATATTTTCTGGAACACGTAGTTTTCTTTTCTTCTTTTTAAATTTATTTTTATTTTTGCTACATAACATGTCAATAATTATTTTAATTAATAAAACACCAATAAGAAAACTTCTACTAATAATCAAATTTTTTTAAAAAAATATTTTTCTGAAAATATTACTCCTTACTATAAAGTATTGTGTATATTACTCAGATACTTAGCTTCCTTTCATTTTCTCTTCTTAGGGTGCGTTCTTTTTTATGGGAAAGAAAAACAGAGAAATAGACGATCACCCTTTGAATCTCACACTTTTTCTCACATTTTTTTCACATTTTATCAAGGGGCATTATTTGAAATATCCATTTTCAGATTTTAAAAATAAATTGTGTCCACAAACTTAAGGTTCATAAAAATATGTCCATATTTTGGTTTTTTGGACAAAAAAATGCCCTTTAAATTTGAATGAGGGTTTTTTTGGACAAAAAGTAAGAGCGGGCTTCTCATTCTCATTTCAACGAGCAGCCGTTTCTCTCAAACCCTCTCTCTCAAACCTCTCTGTTCAGTCGCTGTCGCCGTCCGGTTGCCTTCGCTGTCGCCGTCACGAACTTGTCCAGTCGTCGCCGTCGTCGTCCAGTCGTCGTCGTCACCCTAGCACTCTCTAAAACCCTCTCTCTCAAACCCTCCCTCTCAAACCCTCTCTCTTCCGTTGCCATCACCGCCCATCATCGTCGTCGTCGCCGTCACGAGCACAATCGTTGTCGTCGCCTTCTCTCTCTCTCTAAACCCTAGATGGCGTCTTCAAGTTCGAATGAGGTGGGTTTTAATTTCAGCTTTTTGGGTTTGAATTTAAAGCTCAATTGTAAGTTTTATTGTAAGTTTTTTGTTCAGACTATGTTTCCCCTCCCCACACCTCGTTGTTGAAGAGAGTGTCGGTTGAATTTTGGGTTAGGTAGAATTGATTAATGATGAATTGTTAGGTTTACAAATTCTGACTGGAAAATTTCAGATTTGAAGTGTTATGGTTTGCTTTGAGTTGTGATTGTGCACGAATACATTCTTGGACTTCTTTTTAGTAGAAAGAGGGAAAATAGAAGAAGTTGGTTGCCTTTGCAGCTGCAGCACCTCAGCAATCCGTATGTTGTTTTAGTGTTCTTCCTTCGACCTTGCTTGTTTATATTCAGATTTCGTAGGGAAAGAAGGGACAGAGTTGAGGAAAAGAACTCTATTTTACCCTTTTTTGTTGAATTCAAATGAAAGCACTTGAAAATTATTTAGGATGTATCTCATTAGGATGTATGAATAGTATATTCTGAATAACTAGCTGCAGTGCCTAATTGAGGCGGATTTAATTCCATTTCACAGTAGGCTGCATAACTCTTGTGTGATGGAGCATGAAGGCACGAATAGATCGATTTAGAAACTTAAATCCATGAAGTAACATGAATATAATGATATGCAAAAGCTGGTCAATCCTGAGTTACAGAAAGGAAATTACTAGTATTTGTTTTGGAGTGTTTATTTGTATCAAAATTGTGTATGCTTTGTTATATTGGTTTCAATCATGCATGCTGTCATTTTTGTGAATTCTAGTTGGTAGGGGAGAGGGTTCATTAAGATGGCAAAATTCAGAAAGGATGTATCGTTTTCGTTTTGTTTAAGTGATTGATAAGGTTTAGGGTACTATATATGGTTTATTCCTTTGAATTGTAGGTATGACATCTATTGTCGTTGAACAGCTTCTAAGATATTGTAATTTGCATACTTATACAATGTTATATACACTGCTAATATATGTTGTATACATTGCTGTATATATTGTGTTATAAAGCAAGCATTCTCATTGCGAATTCGAGGATATACCATCTCTAGTTTAATTACATAATGCAACTTCTTATTCTTTTTTGTAGGTTAATTGGGAGTGTCCGAGGGCACATATGCAGACATGGAAATACAAGTTGTTGCTGGCAGGGAAAGAAAACGTTCAAGAAATGATTTGGTCCCGGTTGGTTCTTCACAAGGTTGACCCTCAAGAAGTCATGGACTTATCAGTCTTCGGGCTATATTTGCATTACCCAAGTAAGATAACAAGATCAAACAAGTTGATCCACTATCTGATCGCTCGGGAAGTGGTTGGCGATCCCGACCCTGATCCAACGGCGATCTTCTTCCGGGTGAACAACAAAGTTGTTCGCTTCGGAAGGATGGAGTTTGCCCTGGTGACAGGGCTCCGTTTTGGACCTCGTTGCGAATTCGATCCTTTCGCCCAAGTCGAATTCCAACCGCATTTCATCTACTCGAAGTTCTTCCACAACCGTCCCACTACTGCAGATGAGCTATGGAGCTTTTACACCGACAATTCGAATTTCAAGGACAAAGATAATAAATCTTTGATGTCTTTGGTGGATTGCATCAGGTTGAGTCAGGTAGTGATTGCCGTCTTGATAGTTCTCGGCTTGGAGTCGGGCACCAAGATCCCCGAATGGGTGTGGGTCTTGGCTGAGAACCAACAGGCGTGGAATGACTTCCCGTGGGGCAGCGTCTCCTTCCAGATTCTTGTAAAAAATCTGAAGGGTGTGAAGTACTCCATTCCATCCAACTCTTACCATTTGAACGGCAACATTCTCGCTTTCATGGTACGTACATTATCACAACATATAATTCCACACTTCATTTTCATTTTCTGGATATGGTTCTGATATACGAAATTTATTCATTTATTTATAGGGCTGGATTTGCGAGGCATTCCCGGAAATGGGGAAATCATTCGGGGGAAGGATTAAGGAGAAGGAGAGTCATCGTCCTCGATGCGTCCGGTACGCCTACTTAAAATCTGTTGCGTATGCAAAGATCCTGATCGAAGAGGTTAGTTGTTTAAGAAGTTATATTTTCCAACCAACTGTTTACATCATTAATCTGTTCCAATTGTGTTGGTTGAATAAGTTCCATCTGTTCCAACTGTTTTATGTTCCAACATTAATCTATTCCAACTTTTTATATGTTCCAACTGTTTTATGTTCCAACATTAATCTGTTCCAACATTTTATATGTTCCAACTGTTTTATGTTCCAACAATAATCACTACAAGAAATTAAACCTTTAGCTGCACATAATTTACTCACACATAATTATGTGTGGCAATTTAACCACACATAATTAAAATTGTGTAGGTAAATGTATTTTACGTATGTCATTAGTTATTAAGGTTTTTTCCCAATATTTAATATTATTTATTAATTTGACCAAACTGATGTGGAAACTAATGCACGTTGAGGCTAATTATCCCGCCCTTAGAAAATTTGATCTCCCCCTATTTTTGTAAGAGCATTTTATTTCCCTCTTAAAAAAATCAAATTAGCGCTCCTTTGAAAATAAAAAAACTATTCAAATTCAAACTACCGCTAAAAATTTTAATCTCTTCCCAACTCCTTAATTTTCTGTTCGTGGCAGTTTCTCTATTTTACATTTCCGATATCTACTTGAATACTTCAGTGTTCAGCCAATACCACTGAAGAATTATTCATATCTGATACAAATTTCTTAAATGTCATTCTCACTATTTATTTCTAAGTTTATAAATTTCATATTGCTTATAATTCATTCTTATGGATCCACTTTGTTGGTTCCTCTGTATTCCCTTTTCAATTTATTTTATTTTGATTTCAGGTTTATGGTTTGGAGAGGAAATGCATAGAGAAGAATCATTGTTAGCAGCCTATATATTTACAAGGTGTTTCTTGTGACTTTTATGTGTATTATTTTTATATTATACTTGACTTTAGTTGAGACGATACTTAATTTTTGAGATACTCCGCAAATCTCTTGATCTACTATTGTTGAATAATATATGTTCTCTCTATCTTAATTTTGCAGGGAATAAAACTTTGAGGCTATAGCCGTGAAAAGATGTCGTAAGCATTATTGATTCAAATGTTGCTTCGCTAATTACTTTAATTAGTATTCCATAGCACAAAGCTGATTTGGTTTGATTTGTGAATTCTTATATTATTGTTTGTATTTGCAGATAATATTTAGCCAGAAGATGCAAAATGAAAGGATAGTCAAGAGAGAAGAGGAACAATTAAAGTGTTTGAAAGACCAGAACCGTAGATCACAATTGTTTAGCATAGTTTAGAGATCAAATTGTTTAGTCATTTAGAAAATTGTTTAGTCATTTAGAAAATTAAACTTTATGTATGCACAATCTTTAGTTAGATTTTGTTGAATTAATATCAAGGATTATTTGTAAAGTCTTATTATATTTGATGATTGATATTCCACAACATTTCACTCGTGTAAGGAATAATATTACCTTTTTGCAACATACTGAATTTTGATTTAAAATTTTGAAGATAAATTGACATGTCATCATTTCCACGTCATTTTTATACAAATTGCCATGTCAACATCCATATCATCTTTATAAAATTCCACATCAGCATCCATGTCATTTCCATGTCATCATTATAAAATCATAAAAATTAATTAACCACACATAAAACATACATTTAACGACATTTATATGTGTGGGTAAAAATCTGTGTTTTATCCTCACATACATACAAGTGTGACTAAAAGTATTTATCTACAAAATTTTAACCACACATATCATAAATGTCAACATTTGTGATTAAAAATATATAACCACACATAAGTCTATTATTAGCCACGTTTGCATGTGTGGCTAAAAACCTCTTTTCTTGTAGTGAATCTGTTCCAACTTTTTATATGTTCAACTGTTATCACCATCTGCTTTCAGTACCAACTTTATATGTTCCAACTGTTATCACCATTTTTTTTAACAAGTCTTTTTGTACTCTTATTTGAAGGTACCTACCTCGTTGAATGCTGACCCCGAGGAGCTTAAGGAGCGTTACATTACCACCCTCGAGCCCTTGGGAACCCTGTTCAGCTTCCAATATGATCAGTCCCGTGCAGCCCTTGCACCCCGTGCAGCCCGTGCACCCCGTGAAAAGAGGAGGAGGGAGACTTCTGAAGAGGCCGAAGTCGAAGAAGAGGAAGAAGAGGCTGAAGTCCAAGCTGAAGAGGCCGAAATCCCAACCCACAGCAGGAGGGGTAAGAGGGCTAGGGGAGTCAAGGATATTGTTGCCAGGGAAGTTTAGAAAGTGAAGGAGGAGCTGAAACAAGAGCTGATGGGGACGTTGGCCGAACACGTGGCCGGGTTGGTCTTTAAGAAGTTGAAAACGTTCAACTTCAACCAATCCGGGCATGTGGAGGCAGGTGGTTCTAGGGAAGTTGTACGACGAGGAGAAGGTAGTGAGAAGGACGAGGAGGAGGATGTGGATGGTAATGAGATGGAGGACGAGGGGGAGAATGTGGAAGGTAATGAGATGCAGGACGAGGAGGGTGAGGGTGATACAGATGAAGATGAAGAAGAAGAGGTATATACTCTGCCTCTTTTCAATAAATAATTTCCAATAAATAAACTCGGCAAAATTCTTTAATTTTTTATATTAAACAATGGCAGGAGGACGAGGAGGACGATGGTGATGGATCAAGTGGTGCCGTGTCCGTAGGGCAGCAGACGGGGTTTAGATCTAGATTTCATTTGGTAATAAAACGATCAATTTCTTTAATGAATTTTTACTTTTGATAATAGAACGATCAATTTTGATGTCAGGTCAATGAGACAATCGACGTCGATGCCCCCCTCACGGAAAAGGATCCTGAACAAATGCACGGTTTCGAAAGGGACATGACCACTACACCATTTTCCAATGCTTTCCTCATCTAGCAAGAATCATCTCCTTTCCTCATCCATCAAGAGTCATCTGCGCTAGAGGAGGCAGCATCGGCTAAGGAAGCGGAAATGACGACAGAGGCAGAAGAAGAGCCAGCAGGAGCGGCAGATCCAGACCCTACGACAGCAGATGCAGTGGAGGCAGAAGCTGCACCAGTGGAGGCAACGACAGAAGCAGGGGAGGCAACAGCAGAGGCAGGGGATGCCTCAAACGCCACACCATTGCTGACCTACAGGAGGACAAAAAGGCAGAGGAAACCCGCTGGTGCATTAAAAAGTCCGTATTTACAGAGATGAATTCGAGGGAGGGGATGGAAGATGGAAGACAAACAATTTTATTTGATGTGGGTGTGAAACAAACAATGTTTTGGCTGTGAAAATCAGGGGATGTTACATTTGTTTAAGTAGTTTGTCTATCATTTGGATTTGTATGTGAAAACTTGGAAGTGTACTAAGTGCTCGTATTATGAATTGTTCTAACCGTTCTAACTGTTAATACTGTAATAACAGTATTAACCATTCTAACAGTTCTAATAGTTCTAACCTCTTAACCTATGTAAGTAAGTTATATTTTGATTTAATTCATAGTCTTAATTCAATTTGTATTTTTTTGGGGAGACGCGTATAAATAAATTCTCATACATCGAACAAAGAACACTTGGAACGCTTGGAACAAACAAACAAAGATCATTATGAAAAACCCTAAACAAACATAAATACAGGAAATTAAACACACACATACTGGGAAATTAAACGAACAAACATACTGATGATTGGAAACTAAACACAAAATACTGGAAAGTAAAACACATCAAATAGTGATGGAAAGGAAACACAAAATACTGGAAATTAGGGAGCTTTGTGGAAGTTTTTGAATCACGGTTTCCACCACATCAACGGCGATGTCGAGGTTGACGAGCATCGAGAGCGATTGGCTTCATCTCTAGCCGTGCGCGGATCCTTCCCACGTGGGGAGCGTGCATCGGAGGTTGACGGGCCGTTGAAGATCCTACGACCTACGGCATTAAATGTGGGAGAGGTAACTTCTTCTATGGACTTGTCGTCGGAATCTCCATGGTCGGGCACCTTATTGCTTGGATCCGATTTTTCTTCTTCCTTGACGTTGTCGAGTCCGAAAAGCACCATCAAGTCGTCGTAGAGAGGGTCACTCCGGTGGTAGTATAGTTTAGTAAATGAGTTAATCTGGGTAATGATGATGTGCATGTTATTTACGTGTAGCATATCAAAACAAATAATTACATAAATGAGAGAGACGGTGAAAACATTACCCGAACAATCTCCGCCCATTTCTCGTCGGTCGCGAAGATGCGATTGCTCTCCATATCCCATTGTGTGCCTTCAAATGCAATCAGCCATTTGAAGTTGTCATACCGCTTCCTCATGAAATGAAAACGGCAGTAGAGATCTTCAAAGATCAACTTGGAGGGGAGGTCCATCTCGATGTTGAGAATATCTGTCACGGCCAACAAAGCCTCAGTCAGCGCCTCACCCTTCCTCTTTTGCTCGATAAGGTGCTTTATGAAGACCTTATCAAGAGAAGGGTTCCAGGGCTCAACGTACAAACTGTATCCGTCCATTTTCTCGAGAAGCGGAAAGAGAGAATGAATGCAAAGAAAGAATGAACGGAAAGGTGGTGCAAAATAAGTTAGCTCATGTGGGGGGGGGGGGGGGGGGGGGGGTTTATGTTGTGTTTGATGAATTTGTATACAAGAAAGCAGGCCTTTTAACTTGTATGCATGTGTTGTCCATAGACACTTACAATCTCTTATCAGATTAAGTATGAATTGTTATCCATGCATCAAACATCTATCCATTATCTCAAAGATGTAGGCTTTATGGTGTGTTGTAGATCACAGAAGACCATAGTTGCCGGTCCCTCTAGAGATATAAAAGGGTATCACAGTCGAGACAGTTCTGGATATAACTGTCGGTTTAGGCTGTAGTATAGGCTGCATAAGTTTGTCTTGGCTACTTGTCTATGCTAGTACGTGCGTGTACTAATAGGATCACAGTAAGGTGTATTCTTCTATTCTGACCTATGTAGAAAGAATCAAGACCTCGGTGACTTAAGATGAACCTTAACTCTAGTTGAGTCCTAAGGGTGTATAGTTGTAGTCTGCTTCCTTGATTTACCATGTGTGAGAGTTTGGAGGATCTGTAACTCAATATGCTCCGTATCTTGGGAAGCAACTACAACTAGTACGACTCTTAGTGTAACTGCAACAAAGCAACGTATCCTGGTAGAACAGGTTGATCACATCCCCTGAGGAATTCATTAAGGATTATCATACCAAACCCTGCAGGTGGATTAAGTTCCGGTATGATGAATAAGGAATGAATGGTATTACTCAGGAATGATAAAGAAGTTTAATATCACGAGCAGTCAGAAGCTTTAAGTTAATCAACGGATGTGGGATATCTTAAATACGGGGGTCGCTAAGTCTGATACTAGCCCTGAACTCAACAGGGGTAAAACAGTAATTTAGTACTATTACTCTAGTGGAATGTTTTAGTACTTATGGACTAAATTATACTCTGGGCTGAGTTTGGAGAATTTAGCCATTGGGAGGCCTCGGTTTTACCAGCTAGTAGATCCCTGGTCTGGCCCAAAAAGCTCAATAAGCCACAACATAAGGAATAAGTGGGCCGTCACATAATTGGGCCCAGTGTGGGTGCCAATACTGCTCATGGATGCCAACTTCATAGTTGCGGGCTTGGCCTGCAACTTAAGCCCAAGTCTCACTTGGTCTCTCATATATATACCCCCTCAAGGTCTTGTTTGACCAAAGTTTTGGAATATATGAGTGCACTTAAAATATTTCAACAAGAAAGGGAGGCTAGGGTTTGAGAGAGAGAGAGACGCGCGGCCGGCTTGAGCAGTTCAACGGCAGTTCCCGTTTTCGTGGCTGATTCCGAGGTTCGTTGTCCATCCAACGTCAGAATCGAGCATGGATACAGATCAGAAGATCTATTCGCGAGTTCTCTTCATCCTAAGGTAATCTATCTGAACACCCTATGATTCCGCACTTAAATTCATAGGAGCGTGATAGGTTTTTCATCGATAACTTAGATATCCGGAACAGATCCTCGAGACGAACCGATCTTCATTGATATTGGTTCCTTCAGTTGGTATCAGAGCCAAGGATCGGATTTTCGGCTCTATCGGTTTAATTATCGATTTATTATGCATGTTGATTGATTAGATGTCGCTTTTCGTGGTGTTTTTCATTTTTCGGGTGCCGATTTGGCAATTTCTATGTATTTTTGATCGCGAGATAATAAGGTACGATCTAGAATAGGATAGAATAGATTTATTTTCATTTTGTACCTGCTGGACGAGACGAAAACGAAGAACGAAGGAGACGAGCACCGTTGGACGACCGCCGCATACGGCGGCGCGTGAGGGACATGCGCCACCGTACGCGCTCGTGCAGCCGCCCAAACGGTATCTCTTCATCTTCTCCGGTGAGCAACGGGGCTCCAGCATGTTTCTGGAGCCTGGACGTCGTCGGAGCGAGGCGGAGGAGGCGTGGGGGGCGGCGGGCAGCACGGCGGTGCGAGGAGACGGCCGCGGCGGAACCCTAACTAGGGTTCGATGCCGTGGCAGCAACTACAGCCTGCATGGCCGCCGTAGACGACGACCACGGAGTCCGGCAACGGACTCCACGTGGTCGTCGTCGTTGATGGTGGTAGCAGGTGGCGTCGGAGTGAGCAGCGGCGGCGGCAGAACCCGTTAG
Organism: Thymus mandschuricus; assembly: GCA_029379335.1. Classification (NCBI taxonomy): domain Eukaryota; kingdom Viridiplantae; phylum Streptophyta; class Magnoliopsida; order Lamiales; family Lamiaceae; genus Thymus; species Thymus mandschuricus. Next base: position 12,939,566 of record CM057081.1, on the reverse strand, counting down.
GGTTTCTGCCGAGGGTCTTCGCCGCGGGAGACGACGGCAACGGCGTCGGGGGAGCGTCCAGTAGCAACGGAGCACGGCGACATCAACGCCAGCAGCAACGGCGGCCGCGGCGGACGTTGCCGGCTGGTGGAACGACGGCAGCGGGTGCAAGGGTTTCCATGGCGGAACCCTAGAAAGGGCTCTGCGCCGCGGGGCCGCGCCGGGAGGCTTGCCGACCGTGCCACCGGTGGGGGACGACCACCAGCATCAGCAGCGACACCGGGGAGGTGGAGTCAGCCGGCGGCAACGCCTCACGCTGTCGGCCGCGGCGCGGGCAGCCTTGCGGCTCGTGCCCTAGCCCGCGATCGGGCCTAGGGTTTTCAACCTAGGCCCGTTCACATTACGGCTGCCTCCAGCGTTTGTGCTCGGGCCCAGTTACGAGCTTGGGCCGATTTTAGGTCCGGTTTGAATTCGTGGGCCAATGAGAGTGAAAGGAGCGCGGTTTGGGCCTTTTAGAGAGTATTGGGCCGCGTGGTGTGGGCCCAATCTCGGTTAGAGAAGCCCAATGACAACAAAAAATTAGAAAATAAATTTGTTATAATTTATTTATTTTTCGGGGAGAAACGGGAGATCAAGACGAAGGCCTTATTCAAGACCGAAGCCTGTTTCGGATTTATTTTATTTATGTAATAGAATAGACAGGGGTAGTCACACCACGAAAAGCGAGTTTTTATTTTTGTTTTTATCTCGTTTTCTCGAGCATGCTATGGATGCAATTTATTTTATTATTATAGCAAGTCTTGCCTGTCAAGGTGAATAAATTGCGCTTTGTCGAGCATGTTTTAGGATTGTCAATATAAGCATGTTTAATTTTCTGCGAGCATGGTTTATTTGCTGCGTTTAGAAAATTATGCTTAGGATTATGTGACAACGTGATCTAGCATGTCGACAACCTTTTGAAAGAAAAATACTAAGCAGATAAAAACATTTTGGGATAAAAATGTTAAGACCTCCACAATTGGCCTTAAGGTGAAGTCTTGGTGCGAGTGTGTAAACGTCCACACGAACGTGGCTTGCGCATCGTACCGGACGAGTTCGCCAGACTTAGTGCTTCTTAACAAAAATGTTCTAACCAAAATGAGAAGTGGGAGCTTTTCTGAGTAAATGTCCACACGAACGTGGCTTGCTTGGAATAGTAACTACGGTTTTCTTTGGAGTTGGTTTTTGGACAAAGATAGCTTAAGGAAAATAGTGTTTTTTCCGAGTTAGGCTAATATTGTGGTTAAAAGCTTAGGTATTAGTTAGAATACAACCCCCCAACGGAGTCCCTTTTCTAATCTAATATGGTCTAGTAAGTTTCAACTATTAGCTCTATTTGCCATAAGGATAGGTTGGCAAGATAAGTAGAGTTAAAGATCTGAGTATCTGGTTGAGCAGTGGGAGCGTAAACGTCCACACGAACGTGGCTTGCGATCTGCACTGTTCGGGTTGTTGAAGGTTTCGAAATTATTGGTTTATCAAAAGGTTACAATAATTTTCGTTACGAATTGATGCATGATCTTTTCTTACTTGTGTCTACGTGTTTATTGCTTTTTCAGATATGACTTTAGGCCCGTTGATAAATGTTCTCACTTCAAAGCCTCTCATTGGTTCCAATTACTTGGAATGGAAACAAAATCTTTAATATGTCCTGGTTGCGGAGGAGTACAATTTTGTACTCACAACTCCTGAACCTGCTCCCTTGACGGAGGAATCCACTGATGTTGAGAGGGAAGCACATAACAGATGGCACAAGGCCAATGATATGGCAAGATGTTTTATCATGACTTCTATGTCAAGTCAGATGCAGTTGGAACACAAGAACTTTGTGAAAGCATCTGACATTATGTTCAATCTCAAGGAACTCTTTGGAGAGAAGGATAGGGCTGCCTGTTTTGAGGACCTGAGGAAACTCATGACCACGAAGATGGTGGAAGGCACCTCTGTGCGTGATCATGTTCTGAGTCTAATGAACGCACAGAACGAATTGGAAGAGCTCGATGGAAGTATCGATGGTGAAGCCAAGATCGATATGATACTCCATACGCTTCCAAAGTCCTTCGAGAATTTTCGTCTGAATGTAGTCATGAATAAGAAGGAGTATACTCAGAATGAACTTCTTAATGACTTGGTGACTGCCGAAGCCATGATGAGCGAGGGTGCTATGGCACTGTCATCTGTGAGGGCCTCTTCTTTTGCACCGAAAGGTGGGATCAAGAAGAAACCGTGGAATCGAAAGAAAGCGGCTAACACCAGTGGGAGCAAAGGTAGTAAGCCTACCAAAGGCGGGGAAAAGCCTAAGGGGAAGGGCAAGTGCTTCAAATGCAACAAGACAGGACACTGGAAGGCTGACTGCCCTCTAAAGAAGAAGAATTCTGGTATTTCATTCACATACGTAACTGAAACATGCTTAGATGCAAGTTCTACCCAGACTTGGGTAGTAGATACGGGATCAACTGACCATGTATGTTACTCCTTGCAGGGGTTTCTGCAGACAAGGGAGCTGAGTGATGACGAGATTACCATCTCCATGGGCGATGCATCGAGAGTTGCAGCTGTCGCAGTTGGAGATATTCATTTATCTATAGTTCTGTTTTGGTTTTGAGAGACGTTTTGTATGTGCCTGCTTTTAGGCGAAACTTGATTTATGTTTACAAACTTTACGTTTTTGGATATTCGGTAATTTTCTATAGAGGCGTTTCTATCATGAAAAACAATGAGATTATAGTTTCTGGCACATTGTCCCGGTCTCTCTATAACATTACTTGTCCTATGAATGAATCTTCTTCTTTTAATGCTTCCACATCATTGAATACTAAAAAGAGGAAGAATCCATCTCAAATGAACCAAACTCTGCTTTGGCACTTACGATTGGGTCACATCAACCAAAAGATGATTCAAAGGTTGATAAAAGAAGGTGTTTTGGATTTCCAAATAGAATCTTTATCAACATGTGAATCGTGTTTGGAAGGAAAGATGGTGACCAGACCTTTCAAGTCCATAGGGTATCGAGCTCAAGAGCTCTTAGAGTTGGTTCATTCTAACTTGTGTGGACCGATGTTTGTTCAAGCTCGAGGAGGTTATGAGTATTTCGTCACTTTTATTGATGATTACTCGAGATACGGTTTTATCTACCTACTCCACAAGAAATCTGAATGTTTCGACAAGTTCAAAGATTTCAAAGCAGAAGTGGAGAAGAGGTCGGGTAGAAGTATCAAGTCACTTCGTTCCGATAGAGGTGGCGAGTACCTCGGAACTGAGTTTCGAAAGTTCTTGTCAGACAATGGGATTGCATCCCAGTTGACTACACCGGGTACTCCCCAACCAGAACGGTGTAGCAGAGAGACAAAATCGAACTCCTTTGGATACGGTTAGATCAATGATGAGTTATACATCCTTGCCAATTTCGTTCTGGGGATATGCCTTGGAAACAACAGGTTATCTCCTCAATCTAGTACCATCAAAGTCGACAGTTAAAACTCCTTCTGAATTATGGACAGGGCATAAGCCCAGCTTGGGTCATATTCAGGTTTGGGGAAGTCCAGCACACGTGCTGACAAAGGAGGCCGACAAATTGAGGTCTAAGACTGAGGTTAGGCTATTTGTAGGATATCCAAAGGGAACGAAAGGAGGTTATTTCTATAGTCCCCAGGATCAGAAGGTCATTGTAAGCACTAATGTCCGATTCCTAGGGGAGGACTTTACTAATAACCATCTTACAAGGAGTGAAATTATGCTCGATGAGTTGCGAGCATCAGCAGCAGCCAGTACTCCAGAACAGCCGAGAGTACAAGAGGAGATATCACAAAGTGCACCTAATTCCGACACTGTATCTCCACCGTTGCTTCATCGCAGTGGGAGGGTTGTTCGTCAACTAGACCGTTTCATGTTCGTGGGAGAATCCACTGAATTGCTCTCGGGTATCGAACATGATGAGATCGACCCCTGGACTTACAATGAAGCAACGGAGGATGAGGATGCAGAATCCTGGAGAGTTTCTATGGATTCGGAGATAGAATCCATAGTTAACATGGACGTGTACGACCTTGCGGAGCTGCCGGATGGGGTAAAACCCATCGGTTGCAAGTGGGTGTACAAAAAAAAGATAGGACCTGATGGGAAGGTTTTAGCCTTCAAAGCTAGATTGGTGGCGAAAGGATTCACTCAGAAAGAGGGAATCGATTATGATGAGACATTTTCGCCAGTTGCCATTCTTCTTAAGTCCGTCAGAATACTCTTGTCCATGGCGGCACATTTAGACCTAGAGGTTTGGCAAATGGACGTCAAGACTGCGTTATTGAATGGGTACCTTGAAAAAGGTAGGGACATTTATATGCGCCAACCAGAAGGTTATGTGAGAGATGGCCAGGAGCATCTCGTATGGAAGCTTAAGAAGTCTTTTTATGGACTTAAGCAAGCATCCAGGTCCTGGAACATTCGTTTTGATGGAGTGATAAAATCTTATGGTTTTGTCTAGTGCATAAATGAAAGTTGTGTTTACAGGCTCAGTTTGGACGGAAGCGTGGTATTCTTAGTACTGTACGTAGATGACATACTTCGCATTGGCGACAATGTGAACGTGTTGTCAGGCGTAAAGGATTGGTTGTCTGAACAGTTTCAGATGAAAGACTTGGGAGAAGCTGGTTACATCCTAGGGATCAAGGTGATCCGAGATCGCCGTAAGAGGATGTTAAGCTTAAGCCAAACATCATATATAGATACTGTGATCGCCCGTTTCAGCATGCAAAAGGCCAAGAAGGGTTTTCTTCCCTTCAGACATGGCATTTCTCTATCCAAGGATATGTGTCCGAAGACACAAGAGGAAGTAGAGGACATGAAGACCGTACTGTATGCTTCCGCGGTTGGGAGTCTCATGTATGCGATGTTGTGTACTAGACCGGATATCTGCTATGCGGTTGGCATGGTGGCTAGATATCAGTCTAACCCTGGTCAGGGACATTGGACGTCTGTTAAGCACATTCTTAAGTATCTCAAGAGGACAAGAGATCATGTGCTTGTTTATCGGTCCAATGAGTTGATCCCGATAGGGTATACCGACTCAGACTTCCAGGCTGATCGAGATGAGAGGAAATCTACCTCAGGCTATGTGTTTACCTTGGGAGGTGGAGCTGTCACTTGGAAGAGTGTGAAGCAGAAGTGCATCGCAGACTCTACCATGGAGGCCGAATATGTGGCTGCTTGTGAGGCTGCTAAAGAGGTTGTGTGGCTCCCGAACTTCCTAAATGAGCTAGAGCTAGTTCCCAGTTTGCCCAGAGGTATCACATTGTATTGTGATAATGCTGGAGCAGTTGCAAACTGCAAGGAACCAAGGGCTCACAAGGAAAGCAAGCACATAGAGAGAAAGTACCACCTCGTACGAGCAATCGTCGAAAGAGGAGAAGTAGAAGTGAAGAAAATCCCTTTAGCAGATAATCTGGTGGATCCATTCACAAAGAGCTTACCAATCAAAGTGTTCGACAAGCATGTTGAAGGGATGGGACTGGAGCGCCTCCCACACTAGTAAACTTTGAGTATAAGTGGGAGAAGATGTGTAATAGATGCTAGATTGTAGACACTTTGCCTATTTGTCACATGATATACTAAAAGTTTGCTTTAGTATAAGTGGGAGATTGATGGATTTGTATACTAGAAAGCAGGCCTTTTAGCTTGTATGCATGTGTTGTCCATAGCCACTTACAATCTCTTATCTGATTAAGTATGAATTGTTATCCATGCTTCAAACATCTATCCATTATCTCAAAGTTGTATGCTTTATGGTGTGTTGTATATCACAGAAGACCATAGTTGCCAGTTCCTCTAGAGATATAAAAGGGTATCACAGTCGAGACAGTTCTGGATATAACTGTCTTTTTAGGCTGTAGTATAGGCTGCATAAGTAGCTTGTCTTGGCTACTTGTCTATGCTAGTACGTGCGTGTACTGATAGGATCATAGTGAGGTGTATTCTTCTATTCTGACCTATGTAGAAAGAATCAAGACCTCGGTGACTTAAGATGAACCTTAACTCTAGTTGAGTCCTAAGGGTGTATAGTTGTAGTCTGCTTCTTTGATTTACCATGGGTGAGAGTTCGGAGGATCTGTAACACAATATGATCCGTATCTTGGGAAGCAACTACAACTAGTACGACTCTTAGTGTAACTACAACAGAGCACCGTATCCTGGTAGAACAGGTTGATCACATCCCCTGAGGAATTCATTAAGGATTATCATACCAAACCCTGCAGGTGGATTAAGTTCCGGTATGATGAATAAGGAATGAATGGTATTACTCAGAAATGATAAAGAAGTTGAATAACACGGGCAGTCAGAAGCTTTAAGTTAATCAACGGATGTGGGATATCTTAAATACGAGGGGTCGCTAAGTCTAATACTAGCCCTGAACTCAACAGGGGTAAAACAAGTAATTCAGTACTATTACTCTAGTGGAATGTTTTAGTACTTATGGACTAAATTATACTCTGGGCTGAGTATGGAGAATTTAGCCATTGGGAGGCCTCGGTTTTACCAGCTAGTAGATCCCTGATCTGGCCCAAAAAGCTCAATAGGCCACAACATAAGGAATAAGTGGGCCGTCACATAATTGGGCCCAGTGTGGGCGCCAATACTGCTCATGGACACCAACTTCATAGTTGCGGGCTTGGCCTGCAACTTAAGCCCAAGTCTCACTTGGTCTCTCCTATATATACCCCCTCAAGGTCTTGTTTGACCTAAGTTTTGGAATATACGAGTGCACTTAAAATATTCCAACAAGAAAGGGAAGGCTAGGGTTTGAGAGAGAGAGAGACGCGCGGCCGGCTTGAGCAGTTCGACGGCAGTTCCCGTTTCCGTGTCTGATTCCGAGGTTCGTTGTCCATCCAACTTCAGAATCGAGCAGGGATACAGATCAGAAGATCTATTCGTGAGTTCTCTTCATCCTAAGGTAATCGATCTGAACACCCTATGATTCCGCACTTAAATTCATAGGAGCATGATAGGTTTTTCATCGATAACTTAGATATCCGAAATAGATCCTCGGGACGAACCGATCTTCATTGATCTTGGTTCCTTCAGTGTTGTTGCCACCATTAAATGCAATCAAAACTGCCCTTTATGAAGTGCATGCATGAGTCACTTTTTTGAAAGTGCATTAACTTTATGAAGTGTGGTCACTTCATTTGCATGCATGAGTCAATTTTGTTTCATTATTTGACTAGTCAACATGTTGTTCTTGCATGCATATTTATTTATTTATTCTTTTCATGTAATTTAAAATAACTTTTTGAGTCGAAACTGTCATAATGACTCCCATTCAAAACTGCCATCAAATGATAAATTACTCTTAATTCTTGAATTTTGGAATGCAACAAATTAAATTTCATAACTTCTAAAAAAATTCGGAGAGAGAAGATAAAATTATTAATTACTTTTGCATGCATGCTTGTTTATTTTATTTATTTTCAAGTTATAATTTGAAGTATTTTTCAGGTTCTGTACTGTTAATAGGTATAAGTTCCAACAAATAGAAACTACAGTTCCAACAGAACCAATACAGTTCCAACACAACCAAGAAAGTTCCAACACTTCCAACAGTTCCAACAAAAACAAATAGAACTTACAGTTCATACACAACCAAGAAAGTTCCAACATAACTATGAAATACGAAATACGAATATACAAACCCATATTGATAGGGGAGAGATTCGAGGGGAGGGGGGGAATACAACAGTAGAAGCCCTACTTTCTTCAATGCGGTCCACTTCTTCGATACTTCGACTCGAACTGCAACCTCAAACTTGGCCTTAAGAGCTTCAAGCTCCTGCTCTTTCAACCTCAATTATTCGATCAACGATTTCTCCACTTGTTGTGCTTCAAAAATTTGTTCACCGTGCTCGAGTATCATAAAGTCAATGCGACGTTCACAATTGTTTCGGCAAAAGCTGGTAGGTTCAGGCCAATCTAGCCATTGGAAGAAGTCGCAGTCATCTTCCTGCATAAACGAGATTTTTTTTTAAAAAAAGAATCATTAAGCCCTAATTATATAACATAAATACATACCTTCCTGATTGGACAACAGAAATACCTACGCCCAGAGTTTTCTTACGTGTACGAGGTAGAATATCAGCCGCCACTCAGTGCACACAACTTGGAGGGGAGGTCCATCTAGGTCGGCAACCAGAGGACGAGGAGGCGGTGGAGGACGACATTCTCTACTCGTTGGACTGAAGTGAAGAACCCTAGTTTGTTTCCAGGAAAAACACGACTGGTGTTTAAATACAATATGTACACCACAAAACGACGTCGTTTTGCGGTAGTGGTGGCCCATAAAGTATCATAACATAAAACGACATTGTTTCGCTTCGTTTGTAATGTTGGAACAACATAAATAGTTGGAACAGTTGGAACAGATGACGCTAATTGGAACATTGTAATGGGTGGAACGAACAGTGCAAAATATAAGTTGTAACTGTTGGAACAGATGACACTAGTTGGAACAGAGGACACTAACTAGAATGGTGTAATGGTTGGAACAGTAACAGTTGGAACAGATGACACTAATTTTGTACTTAACAATTTAATTTTTACAAATAATTGTAATTATTTTCACGGCAAACATGCTTTCAGTAATTAAACAAACATAAATAATAATGATAACCCCACCAAGTTATAGATCCAATCCTTACAACATTTTCAAACTTCAAGAAAAAACGGTGTCAACCACCGTGAATAGATAATATAATTACGGAGGAGGAGGAGCTCTGTCCTTGCATGTTAATCGAGTATGGCCGAAAACACCACAAATGCAGCACTTCTTCTGCTTCCTCCATTTGTTTCCATTCGCACACAAAGATGAAACCTCAATAGAATTGGGTAAAGAAACTGAACAAGTGTTTTGATAATGACCAGTTTGTGAGCACCTACTACACCGAGGGGTATACGAATTTGAATTGCCATTACTATGGCTCCGAGACTAACCTGACATGGCCTTCATTCTTCTCTTGCGTGGATGGCCGGTCTATTTGGGATTATCCGGTGCTCCAACCGACCATGCCTCAATATTAGCAGGAACATTCCACTCTCCAGGAATTGGAATTGGCATCACTTCTCCCGCATAAGTTTCCCTCAACGATTCGGTATTGTAGTAAGAACTGACAAATGGTAATGGAGACTGCTTCGTATGACTGCCAAATAGAATTCAAATAAAAACGTAAGTAACTAGAATTCAAATAAAAACGTAAGTAAGTAGACACTATTAAAACACGGTTACCGAATGGCTGCTACGGCATGAGAACACGGTATCAGGTCGAAATTAAAGATAACACAGGTGCATTGCTTCTTCTCAAGATCCACTACGTGATGCTTCATCCCTGTCGATACCTTGAACTTTGTTAGAGAAACTGCTTCAACACTTTGGTCGATCCCAACTCCAATGATCTACCCAATCTAGACTGTCCATAACCCGTTAACTCGTGAGTTCGGGCTGCAGCTTCAGCACGTCGGTCTAGGAACCACTTACCTATAAGAGAGCGAATACACTCAAAAAGTGTACAGACCGGCAACGCCCTAGCCCATCTTAGACACCCATTCACGCACTCAGCATCATTAGATGTTAAAAAGCAATAACGGTGCACGGGACATTTAGAACGAGCCCATTTGATAGGATCAATACCCATGAGCTTAGCGTATGCACCGAGAGCAAATGACTTCAAATTATTCATTGCTGTAACGAAGTCCCGTTCTCGGTAGGCGTGTACAGCTTGCTGGAAAACTACAATTGCATGATTTCCCCAAAACCTGATGTTGTTCTGTATATGATAAACACAAAGCCCGTGAGGTATGTCGAGGTATACAACATCCAACGCATTCTTGATACTAACATGCTGGTCTGAAACGATCAACAGATTTTCTGGACATCCAAAGGCATTTCGCAACTGTGTAAAGAACCAAGACCATGACTCATCACATTCTTTATCCCCGAACCCAAAAGCTAATGGTAAAATCTGTTCGTTTGGATCTTTTGTAACAGCCACAAACATTACGCCTTTGTATTTACCCTTTAGATGGGTACCGTCGACCACAATCACAGGGCGACAAGCCTTGAAGCCTCTGATACATGCAGCAAGAGCTATGAAACAATACCTGAATTTCCCATCGGCATCGAGCTTTAATTCTATAACAGTACCCGGGTTTGCATGATCTATCCAAAGGTACTTCGGAAGCCTCTGGAATGACTTCATTGGGTCGCCGTACACCATTGTCAGTGCATGATTCCTTGCAGCCAAAGCGGTTTGGTATTTGATTTTTGCCCCAAATTTCCTCTCTACTTGTGCAATGATATCCATCGGCCTTAAAACGACGTCTGCGGTCATCAAGTTTGGGACAAAATATGCACCTAAAACCTTGGAGCATATGGTTGGTTCGGACTGATATCTCAAATCCTTTTGACAACTGTGTGGACTCCATTCAGAAATCATCCATGCGGTTCCAATTGCTTATGCGCGTAAAACAAAAGAACATTTAGCTGCAAGGTTTTTTCAAACAACGTGGTATCGAGTGAAATACGACCGCGGCGTTGCAAAAGATACGTGATTACCAAGATGATATAACCCTAAGACGGTTATCAATCTATCCTTGCTTGTAAATATAACATCCTTGCGATGTGTATCATCATAAATGCATTCAGAATCTACATTTTCTTGTGATGTGGGCTCTTTAAGATGATACGATGTAGCGGGTGATAGGGTGTATTTTTACCCTATTATCTAAGTGTTATATTATCATTTTCTTGTCGTATTTTGATATTTTAGCTCATGTTTTGTATTGTTTATATTATTTTGAGCTAGATTATGCTTTTGGGTTGTTTTGAGTGTTTTTAGGGCTTTTGAGTCGAGAAAACCCAAGATAAGACAAGAGACGATGAAACCAAGGAAGAGATGAAGTATTGATCCCAAGTTCTGACTTCTCAAGATTTTTTGGAAGAGTTATTCTGAAAAAGTGAAAGTATAGCATTGAAGAGGAATTTAATATGAGCACGTAGGCGAAAACGGAGGTCAATTCGGAGTTCGGATGAGGAAGATATGGCCGAAACAAGAAAGTTGCGCAGAACCCTCTAGACCCCCCTCTCGATCGAGAGAGGTGTCGAGAGGTGGCTCCTGTTTTCCAACCGGGATTTTTCCTAAAAGGCAATTTTTGACTTTTTCTTGGTTTCCTTGTACAATTAGGTATTGGATGTAAACTTTTACCCTATAAATACCTCTAAACTTATCATTGTAAGGCTAACACAAAACCAACAACAATCTCTCTACTCTCCACCATACTTTTAGATTAGTTTTTCTTAGATCTAGATTTATTTTATGTATGAAGACCATTGAATATTGAAGATTTATTCAAGATTCAAGAGTTTTTCTATCCCTTTCTTTTTACTTTATGCTTTTAATTATGTTTATTCTTCCTTCTACCTTTCTTTTAATTATGTCTAGCTAAATTCCTTAGTTGATTTTAGGGATTGAATGCCTAATTGAATTTATGTGAGTGTTTTTGTTTACGATTAACCTTCTTATCTAGATGCATGTTTCATGGTGCTTATTCTCATGCATGATTACTTGGCCACTAATTATGTATGCATAGTTATGTTTATATGCCTTGATAGGATAATTGCATAATTGATCTCATGAATACATGGTATGATGATTTAACTAGTACTTGCCCCCACGCGATGCGCGGCCATGTAAGTTACTACTCCCTCCGTCCCACTCATATAGGGATAGTTGACTGCCTCACAAAAAGGCATCAACTATCCCTATATGAATAGGACGGAGGGAGTAATATTTTATAAGAGCAGTAAAATGAAACATGAACATACAAACAAAAAGAACAAACGAATACAATATTAGATCCATAATTGATAAATTTAATCGTACTTTAGTTTTGTTGCGTAAGATTGAATGATTTAATGCTTTTGATTTCGATTATGTCCATTGCGTATATCATTATCAAATGAGGAAGATTGAGAGTCTTCAACTTTGCAATCAATTATATTCTCAAGCCGACAACGTTTTGCTTTTCTTTGTGCACTATCCATGCTAGCTGCAAAAACACATTCAAAAATATAAATTACACGATAATCATAATAATTGTTCCCTCTGTCTCATTTTAAGTGATTCATATTCTTATATGTGAGGTATATAAGATGAGTTATATAAATAAGTTTTCATTTAACCTTGAATAATAACAACAAAATCAAAAACTAAATGATAAGTGTGGTGCACAAAAATATAAGGAAAAAACTATAAACACCACACCATGTGGATTCTACTTTAATTTCTCAAAGGAAAAGGAAAAAAAAGAACTCATTAACATTGGATATTTAATTCAAAATTGCAATTTATGGGTAAAAATAAAAAGGCACTATAATTAAAAAATAATCTTAGGAAAATACCTTCATCACTGACTTCCAAAGGCACTATAATTAAAAGGCACTATAATTATTAGGAAAATTTTGCAAGTTTCGCAGGCAAATTGTGGGTGGATTTTCTAATAATCCTTAATTAACTATCAACCTTTTTCAAAAAAGAAAAGAAAAAAAAAAAGAAAAAGAAAAATACAAACCCTAGTGTGTGTGTATAAATAGGAGAGCCACAACCCAAACGCCGACCTTTTCACTCAGTCACTCTACTCACTTGAGCTAAATTCCACTCTCTTCTTTAGAAATAGCACAGATCCCCTTCTCACCCTTCTTCTTCAGCCCTTCTCCGTCTTCTTCCTAATGCATAGATCCCTTCTCATCCTTCTTCTTTCTTCTTCCTAATGCACAGATCCCTTCTTCACCCCTTCTTCTTCCTAATTACTACCATTTAAAGCTATTGAAACACATCCACAAGAATTAACAGGCTGGTCTCCACTCTTTTTATAAGATAAAAGTGGGTTAATCTTCCTTTAGAGGAAGACCGTCAACAGGGGAACTAAAGCAGCAATCGGAGGGTTTCTTCCTATCACTATCAAGATAGGAAGGGCAGTCTGATTAAGAATTAACACTATGGTTTTGACTTGTAAGTTTATACATCCTTTCAGGCCATTTTATATTTATTTTACAGATCTATAAGTTTTATGTTTAGATCTAGAAATGTTATATCAGATCTGATGATTAAATTCTAGTACTTGCTAGTCCTTTTATTTTTTAAAACTATTTCATGCGTAAATCTTCTAATGTTGATTTTGAAATTTATGCAGATCCTGGAAAAAAAGCTGAACCTTTGCATTATTCTTCTACAACGTTTCCTATGGCTCGTTTATAATTTAATTTCAATTTCAAGTTTTTTCTTTTCTCTATTGCTAACTCTCTTTGTTTTAGGTCATACATAAAGAGGGCAAACCTTTTCAGATGAAGATTCATAGCATGCAGGCAAGTAAACATATTATATACAAAAATAAACACCATAAATCTTTAATAAATCTGCTATAAAATCTATGGTTGTATATTCATAATTGGAGCAATCATAATTCAAATCGGATATTATTATTTATCTCTTTTATTTTAAAAAGTTTTTATGCAAAGAAAACAAACGGTGTAGAACATAAAACATTACCTGGAAAATCTTTGAGATTCTGTTCAATCTACTTTTCAAAGATCATAAACTCCATGCTCTCACCAAAAAAGCTCCGTCCTTTGCTCTGCTTTTGCTTGTGTTTTTCTCTAGATCTGCAAATATTCAATAACAATTAATTTAAAACTGGTTGTGTTCATTAGAGAAAACTGCTAAGATAGTGCTCTGGTAACCATATACACCATATATCTATATGCACCATATACGCATGTAGTTAGTTTTTGCCCGCATCATGTTAGGAGCCACTATGAAATTCATCATTAAATAAACATTTCCTTCATGGAGCTTATCTTGAAATGCAGGAATCAAGGCCTTTTCGATGCTCTACCATGGATTCTGTTTTGAAATTATTATAATAGTATATCAGTACTGGTAAAACAAACTAATTGAAAATAAAAATGTAAGAAAAGATAGATCAGACCTCATGATCATGGAGCACCATTTCATGAGAATACACCTCATCTAGGTTTTGAATTTGTGGTATCTTGTAACTTCTTATCTTAGACGCAACGTATACTTCGACTTCCCAGGCTGCAAATCCTTGATCAAGCCAACAAATGGAGCCATTGTGTTTAGTGAGTGAGTTGTGATGGAGAAAGCAATTTTCCGTAAACACTCTTGTAAAATATTTATATAAGCAGTGTTTACAGTTTTATCGTGTATGAACATGGGTTAGTGGAGTAATTAGTAATAACTGCCGTGTTTATTTATTTATTGCAAGTGTAGAAATTAATAAATTCTATTCGAGTGGAAATTATTATGTTAGTGGAGTGGTGGAATTATTATGTTAGTGGAGTATATTTATTATTTAAATAATAATAATTATGTATTTGCAGTAAATTTGACACGTTTTCCTAGAACTGAGTTGTGTAGTGGGTGCCAAAATTTCCGATATTAATAGTTTTTAATAATATTAAATTAAATTATTGTTATACAACTGACTTTTTAAAAATAACTGTAAAATAAGTAAAATTACAATTTAGCCCTAAAATTGGCGCAAAAAAAAAAAAAACTGAAAATCTTGTTTTGTTTTAATATAATATAGATTATCTTAGTCGAGGTTGAATTATCATATGTTTGCATATAGTCGATTTAGGTGTCATAGTTGAACCTAGTTGATTATATTATTTGATACTTGTTCTATTTTGCACTTGATTTGATATCTATGAGTCCGAGAGGATATTAGGATCTTATTAGGTGACGACTTGCATTGCCTTAATCGGAGTGTTAGGTTATTTTCGTGTATCACATCTAGATTGGATTAAATTGGTTAATTGTACTCATTAATTGCTTGCATATATTTGATTAGGTAGGCTTCCCTAGAATCAACACTTTTCCTTATTTGATTTATTTGTTTTCTTATTTGCTTATTTGCCTTATTTGTTTAATTGCTTATTTATTTGTTTCCTTATTTGTGTTCTCTTTTATTTATTTTATTTATTTGTCTAGGATTATATACCACATTCTTATTTTCTTAATTGCCTAGACATCAGTTTAATTCTAGAGTAGAGGTACTTTGTGTGATTTTGATATATCAATCCCTGTGGATACGATACTCGTACCTATTCTATACTATACCTATTTTGTGTGGTAGAAAATAGTGCGATCAGCGAGTATGATCCATTGCCCAGTATATTGATGATCTCCCTCGAATACATGATTACTGCTTCCTTAAGACACCCAAGTCTATCGAATGCTGCCACAATCAATATCGTCAAGACTGTCACTTTCATCTTCTTCATCATCATCATCGAGTCTAATTGTCACGGAGGGGTTATGATCATCCTCCACCCTATCCAAACCCCGGTCCAACCCTCAGTCCAAATCCCTATCCAATCCCCGATCCAACCCCCTGTCAAACTCCCAATCCAACCCTATGTCTAAATCACGATCCAACCCTCTGTCTGAATCCCGTTCCAACAAATCCCGATCCACCCCCTGTCCAAATCCGAATCCAACAATTCCTGATCCAACCCCCTGCCAAAATCCCGATCCAATTCTCTTGTTTCCAAATTCCGAACCAAATTTGTACTACTATTCCAATTCCTACCGGCGAATTTGTTCAACGAAGCATTAGTTGGCAGATTTGTGACCTTAGCCTTAGTCCCTTGTGATGCTTGATGATTTACAATCTCTAATAATTCATCATTTATGGGAGTTGTAGTAATGTACAAGATAGGTTTTTCTAATTCATTCAACACGTGATCGACATCTATATCATCTATAATCTTCATTTTAATGGTCTGATTTGACGGGGACCTCACAAGTGCATAGATTTCATACACATACCTACTTTTAGGCTTCATTATACGTTGTTCAATCTTGCTCAACAAATTTGTGAACTTTATAGGACCAACCGGCGGTATAAGCATCAACTCTTCGTCACCACCACTGTATTCTTTTCCGGACCATGTCCCTCCATGAACAATCACTATCGACGAAGAATGCGGCATCTGCAAATGCAAATAAAAAAAGTTAGAATACTCAACTGTTGGAAAACAATTGAAACTCTTGGAACTGTGAACTGTTGGAACTGGTAACTGTTTGGAAATATGAACTGTTGGAACAGTTGGAACTAGGTGGAAATATGAACTGTTGGAACAGTTGGAACTAATTTTGTAAATATAGTATCAAGTTGTTCTATTCAATTCAATCCCCAATTTTTTGTCTGAGACTTCAATCCAATTTTTTAGAGATAGTTTCAGCAGCTGGGACTTCAATAATTCATTTTCGAAACAAATGAAACTCTTAAATTCATGAAACAAGACAAGACAAATACCTTCAATTCAAATCAATCCAATTCACGAAAATTTGCCCAGAAGACTGAAACTGAATTCGCCGGAATCGTCGCCGGAATCGTGCAATTTGTGCCGAGACTAAGTGCCCAGACGTAAGCCCGGGACAAAACTAAAGTGCCCAGACTAAAGTCGCCAGAATTGTCGCCGGAATCGCACAATTTGTGCCGTAATCGCGCAATTTGTGCCCTAAAATTCCAAGGGAATCCTCCACCAATATCGTCCGAGAAAGACGAGGAGAGAGGAACGAGCTGAGCTAAAGGAGATAAGAAGATAGGAGAGAGATGAGTTGAAGGAGAGAGGAGCGAGAGGAGTTATGAGAGTGATGGGTTGAAGGAGAGAGGAGCGAGAGGGAGAGCTGAGAAAGTGTGAAAATTTTCAGCTCAAATTTCCGTACTGAAGGGGGGGGGGGGGGGGGGGAGGCGGATGAGACGTGAGAAAGTGTGAATTAGTACGGGTATTTTCGTCCGAAAAATGAAAAAATGGGTATATTTTATGAAAGTTATCTTATCGGACGTGATTTATTTTCCGAAATTCAAAATGGACATTTCGCACCATTGTGAGTTTTATCAATGATGAAGAATTTTACACCTTAAATTAAAGAAAATATTTACAACACCATATTGACTAGATAATATTTTCTCCCCCATTTAACTGAAAATGAAGGGGGGAAATGAACAAATGTTAAAAGATGTGAAAGATAAGAAAATATTTAAAAGGTGATTATCCCTTTTCCGTTTCATCAAAGAGAACACACCTTAAACTAAAAAAATATCACGCACATCTAACATTCATATAGTACAAGTAATATTATATCTTAAAAAGAGAAATAAACCATGCTTAAACGAAAAGGATACCAATAAAAATTTGAAGTTTTAAAATATTTTTTAATTTAACAATTAATATTAGCTCTAATTCATTCAAACAACTGGAGCAATATCACATATTTATATACAAATGAATATTTTGATTTTTCTTATTGATCTTGTAAAATTTGTTAATAAACATATGAATTTATGAAAATTCTGAAAGAATTGATAGCAAAAGAAATATATATATATATATATATATATATATATATATATATATATATATATATATATATATATAAAGAGATTACAATAATAGCGGTTACTCAATTGCAAAATCAATTTCAGTGGCAATTTTGCAATAAGTTACAATTTCAGTGGTCTAAATGTAAAAAGTATAGGCATATAGTGTGAACACAAAAAAATCATCCGTCACCTTCTCTTCTCTTTCCTCCTAGCCACTTGACAAGTATTTATTGGTGGAAATAATTACATGAAAATAAATCTTTTTTTAAAAAATAATGAAGATAAATATTTATTTTAAAAAATTAAAAATTATACCATAAATTATGATTTTAAATTCTCTACAAATAGATACTAATATTGCTATACTTTGAATCACAAATATATATATATATATATATATATATATATATATATATATATATATATATAGAGGAGAGATCACATACAAAAGACAGGTTCTGTAAGAAATGAAAAATGATCTGGACCATTGATCTGTGTGATCTACGGTGTAGATTAACTGGTGCATTATGATTTTACTAAAATGCATTATGATTGTATAGATAATGCATTATAATGCATTGTGCATTATAATAAGAGGAAATGTAGTGTTTTACCTATTCTCTTAAGTGTTTTTACACTTTTGTTCAAAATATAAAAAAACTACCAATATACCCACTTTTTGCAATTGTGGACCAAAATACCCTCATCTCTCTTCTCCCTCCTCTCTCTTGTCTCACTCACCTACCAAAACATAAACACTCTCTCAGTTTCTCTCTCTCCTCACCTGCCATTTTCTCTTCCCCCTCTCAATTTACTTTCTCTTCTCCAACGAGAGGCGACGCGTTGGCGGGACGGAGGAAGATGGAGGGGCTGCTCCGGGTGGCGGTGGCGGTGGCGACGGCGACGGCGACGGCGGAGGAGATGAGGTTAGAGTCGGGGACGGTAGAGGTGGAGGCGGAGGGGAGGTTAGAGTCGAAAAGTGTAGATACCTCTTCCCGAGCTTCTCCATCTTGTGGCGGCACTGGACGGAGGTCTTGGGGGGCTGGCCGGGCATCGGGCGGCGACATCGTCGGCGACCTCCTGCCAGTGGTTGGCCTTGAGGTTGCTGCGGCGGAGGGAGTACCACTTGTCCCTGTAGGCTTCGATTAGGGCGACGGTCTCATCGGGGGACCAGCACGGCGGCGGGAGGCGGCGGGAGCCGGAGGAGGCGGAGGGGAGGGCTAGGGTTGCGGTGGGGATGTCGTCGTCGTGGGCGGAGGGGGAGGACGGGGACAGGCTGGTGGCCATGGAGCGCAGGATAGGAGGAGACCGGAGGGGAGTGCGCAGGATAAGGGGAGCGGGTGGTGGAGGAGGAGGTGGTGGTGGTGGTGGGTGGTTGTGGCATAATGAATGAGAGAGAGGGGGGGCGGTGGGGTAGGGTTGTTAAAGGGGCGGCAGGCGGGGGCTGACTTGGAGGATCTAGAAAGAGAGGCCACCGCTTAGGGAGGGGAGGCTATCGTGCGCCGCCGGTGGTGGTGGATGGGCGGGTTCTATCGTGCGCCGCGGGAACAGGGCGCCGCCGCGTGGGTGCGTTTGTTTTTCCGATTTTTATTATTATTATTATTATTATTATTATATTTTTTTCTCCTTTCCCTTCCCTTCTGTAGCATAATTTGTGTAAATTAATTGGGGAACTTCTTCAAATTCCGCCTTAAATCATTAACTCTTTGAGGAAATGTAGTGTTTTACCTATTCTCTTAAGTGATTTTTGACGATTTTGTGCGGCATGGGTGGTGAAGTTGATAAATTTGAACGTAGTTACTTTGTAAGATTGTAAACAATGTCTCACAAAGTATGATAAGAATGATATTGATGTCATTTATTACATAATAAGTCTAAATGTTACATTGATAGTTTATTAAGTAAGATAGTTAGATGTTACACAATTCTTGTTATAATGATTGTAAGAATGATTGTAAAGTAAGATAGTTAAATGGTACAAGATTTTTATTAAAATTGATTGTAAGAATGGACATCGATTTCTTATAAACCATGGTAAAAATGAGGCCGTTTCTTACATAAATATGTCTAAAAGTTAAATAGTTTTTTTTTAACGTAAGATTGTACATGAATTCTTACCGTATCTAATAAGAATGAAAGTAAGAATGAGTTTGTTTCTTACCTAACAAGTCTTATTGGAGCACTTGGTTGTAAAATTTTTGCACAAGCAAAATGAACATGATCTTTTACAATAGATGGTAAGATTGTTCATGGATTCTTACAATATATAATAAGATTGAAAAGATTGTAAATAAGAACGAGTTTGTTTCTTACTTAGCAAGTTTTACTGGAGCACTCGTAAGATAGATAGTTAGAATGAACATGACTTCTTGCACAACATTTTATAAGATTATACATAGTTTCTTACCATGCGTGGTAAGAATGAGTCATTTTCTAACCAACTGACATTTGCAGTACTTAATAAAATTAAATTAAAAAAAAAACTGAACATGAAAATTGAAATAAAATATTAGAAAAATAAATAAATAAAAAGGTTCTTGATTGTACATGGATTCTTACAATATATAATAGTAGTAGGTGGTAAGATTGTACATGGATTCTTACAAAATGAACATGATCTTTTACAATAGGTGGTAAGAGTGTACATGGATTCTTACAAAATATAATAAGATTGAAAAGATTGTAAATAAGAACGAGTTTATTTCTTACTTAGCAAGTTTTACTGGAGCACTCGTAAGATAAATAGTTAGAATGAACATGACTTTTCACACAACATTTTATAAGATTGAAAAGATTGTTTCTTACAATATATAATAAGATTGAAAAGATTGTAAATAAGAACGAGTTTGTTTCTTACTTAGCAAGTTTTACTGGAGCACTCGTAAGATAGATAGTTAGAATGAACATGACTTCTTGCACAACATTTTATAAGATTATACATTGTTTCTTACCATGCATGGTAAGAATGAGTCATTTTCTAACCAACTGACTTTTGCAGTACTTAATAAAATTAAATTAAAAAAAAAATGAACATGAAAATTGAAATAAAATATTAGAAAAATAAATAAATAAAAAGGTTCTTGATTATACATGGATTCTTACAATATATAATAGATGGTAAGATTGTACATGGATTCTTACAAAATGAACATAATATTTTACAACAGGTGGTAAGAGTGTACATGGATTCTTACAATATATAATAAGATTGAAAAGATTGTAAATAAGAACGAGTTTGTTTCTTACTTAGCAAGTTATACTGAAGCACTCGTAAGATAGATAGTTAGAATGAACATGACTTCTTGCACAACATTTTATAAGATTATACATTGTTTATTACCATGCGTGGTAAGAATGAATCATTTTCTAACCAACTGACTTTTGCAGTACTTAATAAAATTATATAAAAAAAAAATGAACTTGAAAATTGAAATAAAATATTAGAAAAATAAATAAATAAAAAGGTTATTGATTATACATGGATTCTTACAATATATAATAGGTGGTAAGATTGTACATGGATTCTTACAATATATAATAGGTGGTAAGATTGTACATGGATTCTTGCAAAATGAACATGATATTTTACAACAGGTGGTAAGAGTGTACATGGATTCTAACCAACTGACTTTTGCAGTACTTAATAAAATTATATAAAAAAAATGAACTTGAAAATTGAAATAAAATATTAGAAAAATAAATAAATAAAAAGGTTCTTGATTATACATGGATTCTTACAATATATAATAGGTGGTAAGATTGTACATGGATTCTTACAATATATAATAGGTGGTAAGATTGTACATGGATTCTTACAAAATGAACATGATATTTTACAACAGGTGGTAAGAGTGTACATGGATTCTTACAATATATAATAAGATTGAAAAGATTGTAAATAAGAACGAGTTTGTTTCTTACTTAGCAAGTTTTATTGAAGCACTCGTAAGATAGATAGTTAGAATGAACATGACTTCTTGCGCAACATTTTATAAGATTATACATTGTTTCTTACCATGCGTGGTAAGAATGAGTCATTTTCTAACCAACTGACGTTTCTTACATATTACATAATGAGTCATTTTATAAGATTGTAAACACAATGACGTTTCTTACATATTATATGTACATGATTTCCTACCATTATAACATAGTAAGATTGTAAAAGAAATTGACAGATTCTTACTAAATTATTTCATTTTCTTATCAAGGAACACTTGTTAAAAAAAAAAAAAAAAAAAAAAAAAAAAAAAAAAAAAAAAAAAAAAAAACTGAACACGAAAATTGAAATAAAAATTAGATAAAAAAATAAATAAAAAATATGGTTCTTGATGGAAATTAAAAAAATAAAAGAAAAAAGAAAAAGTAAAAGTTGATGTTGACATGTGCATGTGTAGGAAAGAGAAAAGGAAGGAGAGTGAGAAAAGTAGGGGTAAATTGGGAAGAAATTTGAAAAAGTGGGTATATTGGTAGTTTTTTTATATTTTGAACAAAAGTGTAAAAATACTTAAGAGAATAGGTAAAACACTACATTTCCTCTATATATATTCTCATCTCATTTTCTATTATTTGATATTTTTATTTTGTATTTCAAATGTAATTTTGTATTTTAACAAATATTTATAATTTGCTTTTATTTTCTTATTTGATTTGAAGGTTGAATTGAGTTGGGTTGTTGATAAAGTGTATAGATTGAGAAATTGGATTGAATTATAGATTGTGTATGAATAAATATATAGATAAATCACTTAAAAAAAATCATGAAAACCTAATTGTCCATATATATGTAAGGCAAAAATTATTTTACCCACCTAGGGATAAGAAAACAAATTTTTGGTTTGGGAATAAAAAACATCAAATTTTACCCTTATTTTCAAATTATGGACAAGAATACCCCCACTTTCTCTTTCTCCCACCTTTTCTTTTTCTGACACGAGTTGACATAATTACATCCACCCACTCCATCTCTTTTTTCTCTTTCATCTTGCATTAACTTATAGTACGGTTTGTAAATTTCGTGCTGTATTGGTAAGTACGTGTTGTGAAGTAATAAAATTTTCGGGCATTTATCGTAAGATTTTGTAAGTTTTGTACTGTGTTCTTAAGTACATATAGTGAAGTGATAACAATTCTAAACATTTTTAGTAAAATTTTTTTTATGTTTCGTACTGTGTACTTAAATGCATAGAACGAATTGATAAAAATTAGACATGTTTTTAGTACGATTTTATAAAATTAGTAATGTGTTTTTAAATGCATCAACTTTTCTTTTTTTTCCTCAACTTTTTCTTCTCTCTTCTCTTTCTTTCTGCACGGTTCCTATAAGTTTTTTTAATTTCGTACTGTATTATTAAGTATATAAAATATAATGATAAAAATTATGCATGTTTCTAGTACGATTTGTAAATTTCGTACTGTGTCGATAAAATATGTAGTAAAGTAATAATATTTTGGATGTTTACGGTAAGATTTATTAAGTTTCGTACTGTATTCTTAAGTGCAATAGAACGAAGTGATAAAAAATTATGCACGTTTTTAGTGAGATTTGTAAAATTCGTACTATGTTTTATGTATAGAATCGAAATAACAAAACAAAGAAATACGATGTTAAATCGTACCGAAGAAACAAGTAAATACATTTGTGTGAGGGACTTCTTTTTTCTTCACACTTAATCACCTACTCAAAACAAAATAAGTACGAAAATGTTGAAATCGTACCAAACAATCGAGTAAGATATTCATAATCCATTTCGAATTCAAAAGTACAAGACAAGAATCAAATCCGGTACGAACTGTAAAATACGTACCAAAAATTGAATTACAATTTTAGAATTCCTTATAATCAAATATACTATAAAACGAACTTGTTCAAGTACGAAAACATCCACATCGTACCTATTTATTTTGAAAAAATCTTATATGCAGAACAAGTTTTAATATGGTACGACAAGATAAAAACGTACCCACACAAGCTACAAAAAAATTGATTTCCATGGAAAGTATGTACGACAAGAAATATGATGTTAAATCGTACTAAAAAAACAAGTAAACACATTTTTGAAATTAAAATTATCTAAACCTACAAACAAAAAAAATCTAAATCTCACTCACTCACAGTAAAAGGGAAATCCATGGAAGAAGAAGAAGAAGAAGAAGAAGAAGAAGAAGCTTCGTTTCCATGGTTCGAACGTCGTCGCCGTCGCCGCCACCTCGAGAAGGAATATGTGAAGCTTCCCCCTTCTTCCTCATCCTCTCCTTCTTCTCCCTTCATCGAAATACCCAAAGAAAAAACCATTAATATCTCCCTCCCATCACCAACAACAACAAGAGATGGATCTCGACGCCGAAACCTAATAATCGAAAACAAAGGAAGAGAGGAAGACAAAAAGGGGGCAGAGTTCTACCTCGGCCGGCAATCTTGACGGAGCTCCTCCGCCGTTGATGTCGCCGCCGTTGATGGGTGTTTCCTCTCAGATTTTGAAAGAAGAAGAGAGAGTTGACAGATATTTGAAAGTGAAGGGAGTGGGTGGAGAAATATGGAGGAGAATACGTATTGTTGGAAGAAAGAGAGTTGCATAAGACAAAATCCCTTACCTATAAAGGTAAGGGTATATTTGTCCTCCAAACCAAAGAAGGGGTAAAAATTGGTGTAATTTTATTCCCAAACCAACTATTGGTTTCTCTATTCTAAAAGGGATAGAATACCCTATTTCCTCTTTTATAAACAAGTTATAATTTACTGTTTTCACTTGAATCAAGACATGACTTTACGTTTTTTTTTTTTTTTTTTTTCTTATTCACATTTGCAAAAGAGGTATTATAGTGTTTTACCTATTCTCATAAGTGAAATGACACTTTTGTTCAAATTATAAAAAAACTTCAAATATACCCATATTTTGCATTTGTGGACCAAAATACCCCCAATTTACCCTTACTTTTCCCACTCTCCTACTTTTTCTCTTCTCCACATGACAAGTCAACATCATCTTTTATCTTTTCTCTTTTCTTTTGTTTTTTTAAATTTCCATCAACAACATTTTCATTTCTTTCTTTATTTTTTATTCTAATTTTTTATTTCAAATTTCGTTTTCAGTTTTTTTTTCCTAAAAAAAATACGAATGTTCTTTTTTTTAAGAACTGCAAAAGTCCTTTGGTTAGAAAATGACTCATTATTACCATATATGGTAAGAAACAATGTATAATCTTATAAATGTTATGTAAGAAGTCATGTTCGTTCTAACTACTTAACAAGTCTTATTGGAGCACTTGGTTGTAAGATTTTACACAGACAGAATGGACATTAGCTTTTACAATAGGTAGTAAGATTGTACATGGATTCTTATCATATCCAATAAGAATGAAAGTAAGAATGAGTTTGTTTATTACTTAACAAATCTTACTGGATCACTTGGTTGTAATACTTTGCACATGCAGAATGGACATGATCTTTTACAATGAGCGGTAAGATTGTACATGAATTCTTACCATATATAATACGATTGAAAGTAAGGATGAATTTGTTTCTTACTTAACAAGTCTTACTATAGTTAGAATGAACATGACTTTTTACACAACATTTATAAAATTATACATTGTTTCTTACCATATGTGATAAGAATGTGTCATTTTCTAATCAAATGACTTTTGGAAGAAAGATTGAAAGTAAGAACGAGTTTGTTTCTTACTTAACAAGTTTTACTGGAGCACTCGTAAGATAGATAGTTAGAATGAACATGACTTCTTACATAACATTTATAAGATTATACATTGTTTCTTACCATATGTGGTAAGAATGAGCCATTTTCTTACCATATATAATATGAATGAAAGCAAGAATGAGTTTGTTCCTTACTTAACAAGTCTTACGAGAGAGCACTTGGTTATAAGATTATGCACATGCAGAATAGACATGATCTTTTATAGTAGGTGATAAGATTGTACATGGATTCTTACCATATATAATACGATTGAAAGTAAGAATAAGTTTGTTTCTTACTTAACAAGTCTTACTTGAGTACTAATAAGATATGTAGTTAGAATGAACATGATTTCTTACACAACATTTATAAGATTATACATTGTTTCTTACAATGTGTGGTAAGAATAACATTTTCTAACCAAATGACTTTTGCGGTTCTTAATTAAAAAAAATAAGAAAAAACACAACAACAACAACAACAAAACGGAATACGAAATTTGAAATAAAAAATAAGACAAAAAAAGAAAGAAAGAATGAAGAAAATGTTGCTGAAGGAAATTTAAAAAGGAAAAAGGAAAAAATTAAAATGTGATGTGATGTGATATGTGCATGTGCATGTGAATGAGAGAGAAAGAAGGAGAGTGAAAAAAGTAGGGACAATTTGTTTCTTACTTAAGAATGTAAGAATGAGTCTGTTTCTTACTTAACAAGTCTTACGAGAACATTTTGTTATAAGATTATGCACATGCATATTAGACATGATATTTTACAATATGTCATAAGATTGTACATAGATTCTTACCATATATAATACTCCCTCCGTCCCATAGCAGTGGACCCGTAAAAGAAATAATATTTCAAAATTATATCGTAAAACCCGTAATACGTCTCGGTGGAAACGCGTGCCGGAAAAGTTAAAAAGCAAATGGGTCCACTGCTAAGGGACGGAGGGAGTAAGATTGAAAGTAAGAATGAGTTTGTTTCTTACTTAACAAGCTTTTCTGGAGTACTCGTAAGATAGATAGGTTAGAATGGACATGACTTCTTACACAACATTTTTAAGATTATACATAGTTTCTTACCATATGTGGTAAGAATGAACCATTTTCTAACCAAATGACTTTTGCAGTTAAATAAATAAATAAATAAATAAATAAATAAATACGAATTTTGAAATAAAAAATTAGATAAAAAAAGGAAAGAAAGGAAGTAAGAAAATGTTGTTGGTGAAAATTAAAAAAACAAAAAAAGGAAAAGACAAAAGATGATGTTGACAAGTGCATGTGGGGGAGAGAGAAAGGAGAGTGGGAAAAGTAGGGGTAATTTTGGAAGGAAGTTGAAAAAGTGGGTAACTTTTGTGTAAAATTATAGTTGGGTATATATTTGTGTTTCTCTTAAGGAGAATAGGTAGATATATTTTTGCCCCTTTGCAAAATAGTATCCTTTTTAGGGTCCAGTTTTTTTTAGGATTCAATTTATTTGTAGGGTTTAGTTTTTTTTATTTAGTAACTCACGTTGACACATTAGGCGGGACGGCAAATGTTGTATATAAGGAAGTGTTCCGAAATGTATAACATATTGTGTTGTTGCAGTGCACTAGCATTATATTTGTTTGCTCTTAGTGTGTGTATGTTTACGTTCCGTTTCACTGCTCTTATTAAATATTAGTAACTCACGGTATCGCGTATCGCGCGTAGGCGAGTACTAGTTTTGAAAAAGGATATTGCAACGAAATGATGAGATGAATTAATTAATAGTTCAATCCTAGTACTTACGTGTGAATGCATGTAATCTCTTCTAGTTAGATAAAATAGGATTAATAAATCAAAACTTAGGATATATAATTTTTTTAATTCTAGTATTTTCTAATAGATTTTTCTTTAATTTTGTTACAATATTTCGGTTTTTATATTTTCGTATTGGGAATCATTGAAGGTCATATATAAAGTTCTAAACCATAGTTGTTTTCTTGACCGTCCTCACCATACTATCTTGAATATATTGTTTTCTCAAAGATCCCAAATGAAGGGCTTAATTAGATTATTCCTTTAAGAAATTTTATACTCTATCTAGCTCTCAGTCGCTCAGATATATAACCCCTTTCGTTTAGTCACGGAATTTAAGACGAGAATATTTAGTGTTTAAAGTGTATGCGTATAGAGATCTAAAGTAATGTGATTTATGTATTTTAGGCATATTTTCAAAGTAGAGCATTATAGATACATAAAAACATATTGATATTTGATTTTAAATGAAATATCGTAACAAGTTCTTTAATTTGATATAAAAATTCTAAAAATCGAATAATAAACTAACAAATTATAATAATTCAAACTTTTAGAATTTAAATTATACTATCTTCATCCCACTTATTATGAACATTTCATTTATGTCCATCTCACTTTGACATTTCCTAAAATGACAAAGCATACATGAGACTACAATTAACTATGTCCCCTTAAAATTAATTACAGCCACATATTTCTTCGTTCCTTAATTTTTGTGTCCATCTCATTTGTTCATGATAAATGGGCAGAAGGAAGACTCTCCCTGAAAAATGGGATGGAGATAGTATTGGAAAACGTGTTAAGGGATGAGTGAATGTTGAAATTCAATAAAAGAATGTTCATTGTAACGAATGATTTATTATAATGGTACAATTAGTTTCCTAATTATTTCTTAAATAGAAAAAATGTCATGAATTGTGAAAAAATCCAATAAGAAAAATAGAGTCGTGATCTCATACATGGAGGAGCATCAAGTTCTTTAATTTCGTCGACTTTTTTTTCTTTTTTTTTCTTTTTTTTTTTTTGATCGGGCAAATGTTAGTTGTTAGATTAGATGTTAGTACGCCAAGCTCCCAAACTCTAGAAATTCTCCAAGCCCACACCTTAAATCTCCTACAATTCGCTCCCACAAGGGATCGAACCTAGGTCACTCTTCAAAGAGAGGATCCAGTGGACATTTCTCGTCACAATTTCGTCAACTTATTGCACCATTTCTCGATTTATGTGTGTCATCTTTGCGCAAGAGACAAGAGTCATGCTAATCTTCTCTGTATCGTTCCAATTTTATCGGATGTCCCGAAGGGACTTTGTCAACTTATTGCATGCATTATGGATAAAAAATTTTAACGAAAAATATGAGTAGATAGAGGGACATGTGATTCTAGAAAGGTGAGTGTAGATGAAGGCTCAAAAGTACATAAAAAGTTAAGGTTAGGCTTGAAAAATTACGAGTGGATAAAAGAAACCGCAAGCCAAGATGAAATAGCTTCCCAAACAAGAGAGAGATACAGTCGATAGTTTGGTGAAAATGCTAACCACTCTTTTCTCAGATAAATTATTCATGCATACTAATACACTCTACAATATTCTCAGTTCGTTATTTAAATCTTCAATTTAGTCTGAACTTCCTCAGTATAAAACCTTTTGTGTGTATATTAATTAGATTTGTACCCTCGCGATGCAGGGTTTATTCTACAAAATTAGAATGCCAACTATTTAATATAAAGAAAATTTACTTTGGTATTAATATACATTTTTATTTTTTCATAAAACCAACAAAAAAATTCGGTCCGTATTTACATATGTACATTCATATGTTTTGTACATTTATATGTATCTAAACATTTTATATTCATACATGTAGATTTATAGCTCATTTTCATGAATTAATCTATTAAATTATCGATGAATTTTATAATTAAAATTATTTATGATTCCTAACATTACCCATTGAGTTAACGAAACACCCTATCATTTGTTGTAGCCATTGTGTATTTGTAAAAATAAAAATAACATTTATATCGAGAATATTCTATGCTACACTACTAATATTGGTAGTTCTTATAATTAAAAAATAAAAAAAATTAAATTAATATCATAATGAAATTTAAATCAATATATAGGACTCCAATAAATAAGTGTGAACTTTTGATAGAAATAAATGCATTAAAATTTCATAGAAAATGACATAGACATCTTTGAATTTTTCTTAACTTATTAGTAATTAATAGAAAATAATAATAAATAAGCTCACTTATAAAAAATTGGAGGGAAATACACTATTTTACTTTAGTATAGATATATAGATAGCAGAGAGAGAGAGTACTGTTTATTCTGTCTATCCATCTCGAGCACTTCATGCACTAGCACCTAGTCCAACAGGCAATAATCGTTTCGATTACAATGTATCTATCATAAATAGGTGCTCATAAATGTGCATCGTTATTATAGTCATGTACTAGATCTCTATGTGTTTCATTATTTTTCAGATTTCATTATTTTTGTAATGCCCGCAATTTTTCTTAGGAAAATAATAAAATTTTCGGCATTTTTTTTTAGTAAAATAATTATTAAGAGCATTATAGGAAGTATTATATTTTTAGGGGTAAAATAAAAATTTTAAAGACTACTAATAGTAATGTCACTCTTCGTAAAAATAGAATGTCCGAAACGAGAATCTAAGTGATCAAATAAGGCCGACAAAATTAATCGGTAGATTTATTTCCTTAAAAAGGCCGAAGCCCACTTAGCTCTTACGAGGCCCAATTAACCCCTTCTAGCCCACTCGATTTAGAGGCCCATTTCCTTAATAGTCGATTTGATTTTATTAGGCCCAAGAACGAGAGCCCACGTTTGTTAAATATCCGATAATAGTTTAAAGGGCCCAACATCAATACTCTTGATCCATTACAATATTTTCAAGGAATAAAAAAATAAAAATAAATAAAAGAAAGAAAAGAGAATGAAATCTCGGCAGAAACATTACAACACAAATCTAGGATTATTTCATTAATCTCTCTCTCAAACAACGATTAAGAAAAGGAAAGAGAAATGCTTAATCACCATTATAGGGATAATTAGCACATCATTAGGAGTTTAAATGGACAAAAGTGCATGGGGAAGAGGAGAACTAGAGCTAGCCGCCCAACTCTTCACCTCCTTGAACCATTTTTTTTGAAAAGAGCCTCCCCAATCCAACCTCCTTCATGTAATGATTGCACACCATCTCCACAAGCAAAACCTCCATTCCTCATACAAAAACCAAGGATAAGAGTTAGCCATAAACCATTCATAACATTCACCAACATAGAAGAGCAAGTAGAGAGAGAGAGAGAGAGAGAGAGAGAGAGAGACTGCCGAGAGTGAGAAAGAGAGAGGGAGAGAAGCTGCCGATTCCAGCAAGCAAGCTGCCAGAAATCAGCCGCCGGCAACCTTCCAAACACCACGGTAAATCCTCTCTTAACCCTCCCTAAGACCTAGAATGTACATGCATTAACATATGAAACAACTATCATCTTTAGGAGTGAAGAAAGAAGGAGGGAAGAGACATCCAAGCAAGAACTAGAAGAGGGCAGCCTCATTTGGAAGCTAAAGACCCAATTTTCAGTTCTAGAAGGTGAGTTAGAACCCCACACTCTCTCCCTAGTACAAGGATCAAAGCTTTAATATATAGAAAACCAACATGCAATTGTAGGAGGGAAGAACGAAGGAAAGAAGGCAACAAAGAGAGGGAGGACAACCATCAATCTTGCCAAGAAATCAGTTTCCAAACCCCACAATTACAAGTAAGACTCATTCCTCATCACTCTCTCTAAGAGCTACAAGTTTGTAAGCATGCAACCCCACTAGAACCTCCAAACAATCGATTAAAGACACAATCTAGTAACCCCACCCTCTATCAAGCATGAAACATGGGAAAGACCCCAAGATTGAAGCACTAGGAAACAACAATCTTTTAGAGACAATGCATGTTATCCTTGTAGGATAAAAACTGAAAATTTATAGCATGTTTTGGATCACATAGAAGCCCCCTAGTAAGCTTAAGGTATTGCATGTATAACCATCGATCTCTCAAATCAACACTTCAAAGCAACAAATATCAACCTCCAAAGCATATCAAAATCTGGAAAATCACTCCAATTCATACAAAGATTGATCAAGGCAAAATCAACCTCTAAAGGCTTCTAATTAAATCCTAACCCTCTAAATCAACAAGTGAAATCTATAATCGAATTAAGAAGTGGAAACGGGAGAGAGAGTGAAGGAGTTAACCTGCCGGAGCCGCGAGGAGACGACGGCGAAGACACGACAGCCGCGAACAGCCTTCGACAGCCTCAGCAAGGTCATCTCGACACTGGAAATCACCGCGGTAGGACCTGCAAACAAAGAAGAAGAGGAAAAAGGTCAGGGGGAATAAGAAACAAAGAGGAGAGGGAAGGGGCACCGGCGACAACACTGCCGTCGTGACGAACGGCGAACAGAGAGAGATGGAGCAGGCTGTGGCGAAGCCAGCAGTGTACCCTAGCCATGAGGGCTAGGGTAATGGATCAATAAAGCAAGCAAGGGCGAACCGCGGCCGAAGAGAGGACCGCCGCCGGCAGACGCCGCGGCGACAAGCGCAACAGCAGCGCGGCAATGGCGAGAGGCCAACAACGACGAAGAATGACCGCCTTCGACCGGAGAAATTGGCGGCGAGGCGGGATGAGAGACGTAACCGGCGAGTCACGTCGGAGAGACACAGGGCCGACGGGAAATTTTCCCCAATTTCCCGAATTAGGGATTCACCTCGATCGAGTTCAAACCCCAAAAGGGAGAAGGCATGTACGGGGAGGACAATGGCCGAATTCACTGGAGGCAACAGAGTTAACGGCGGAGACACCGCCAAACAGGAGGACGGCGACGAGAAATCGCAGAAAGAGGGGGAGAGTGAGATGGCTCAGAGAGAGAGATCGCTAGAATGAGAGAAGAAGAGGGGGGGAGTATTTAGGGCTGGGTCGGTACGGCATACCGAATTTTTCATGCCGTACCGATACCGTACCGATACCGATCGGTATCATAGTTTCGATACCGATGCCGTACCGAAGGTTTCGGTATACCGAACATCGGTATTACCGAAAAATCGGTATTGCCGAAACAAATACGTGCCGTTGTTTCGGTATACCGAATCCGTTACGGTAATACCGAAATACCGAAAAATAAACTATGTTTTTTAATATTCCTCTAACACATTTTATGAATTCATGCATTTCTTTAATTCTTTAAATTTGTTAATTCGTTATTTCTTTTAATGTGAAATAGGGTTAAAATACATTATCATGTTTATTAGTAATATCTTATACTAGTATAATAGTAAATTTTCTGTAATGCACGGATTCTCCAAAAAACTCCCTATTGCAGTATTGGATACGCCTGGGGTGCGGGTGCGCGTCGGATTCGCGTGGGATACGTATCCGATACGCCACCTGGCGTATCCTAAAAAAAAGGATACGCGAATCGGGTGCGTCGGATACGCGAATCGGGTGCTTTTAGGGTTATTTTTGTAATAATTTTATTTTTTTGGGTTTTTTTGTAATTATTTTTATATACAATGCCTAAAATTTAAACAATTAATAGAATTATTGTAATATTTAAATTATGGGGTTTAATCGAAGATTTCATTTTAAGGGATATTTACAATATACTTTTCTATTTATACTTTTTATTTTTATAAATAAGTGTCATATATTATAAAATATAAATATATACACGTATCCTTCACGAATCGTATCCTAATTTTTTTAAAAATTCGTATCCCCGTATCCGAATCGTATCGCCCCCGCACCCGTATCCCCGCACCCATGCAACATAGATAATAGTATAATACAATTATTTCTTTGTTGTTATTTACAATCATTCATAAAAGAATTTAAAAAATTAAGTATATTATATTTATAACATCTTTCTTTGATATAATTACCATGTAGTATTATTTAATGATATTAAAATTTATTAAGGTTATATATTAATTTTAGATAATGCCAAATATGAAAATAATATAAATAAAAATATATAAAATGTTGGCAAAAAATCGGTATATACCGGTATTACAGCGGTATCGGCAATACCGAAGGTTCGGTATATACCACGGTATCGGTATATACCGGTATTACCGCGGTATCGATATTTTCGGTATTACCGCGGTATGGTGATATTTGATACCGGTACCGTGCCGAAATGTACCGGTACAGTATCAATACCGTACCGAAAAACCGGTATACCGAAATTTCGGTATTTTCGAATTTTTTTCGGCACGGTATCTTCGGTATTTCGGTATTTCGGTATTTTTTCCCACCCCTAGGAGTATTACAGTACACTCGCGGGTAAATGACTCGGGCCAAATTAACGGGCCAATTTCAGTATCGGGCGGCCGAACTAACGGGCCAACTAATTAATTAATGGGCCAATTTCAGTATCGGGCCGAACTAATGGGCCGACGAGATTAAAGGACGGGCCGAATTAAATGGCCGAGCCGAATAAATAACGAAAACTAAAATTTGTAATGGGCTGAAAATTTAATAAAGAATGGGCCGAAATTTAATTTCCATCGAGCCGAAACATTTAATAGGGCCGATGTTAAAACTGTAAACGAGGGCCGCACACGATAAAATTATCTAGAATAATTGGGTTTAGACCCTTAACAAGTCTATTGGGCCCAAAAAGTTGCAACTTAGATTAACAGTGAGCCATGCCCAGTATAATAACCTTATAAGTGTAGACCACTTATACTCCCCTACGAAAATTGTTTAATGATAATTAGTCATCCTTCGACCATTGTCAAGGATGGAAAAACCGAAAAGTGTAAGAATTTATCGAGGTGATTAATTTCAACAGAAATCGAGAAACTCTCGACTAAAGACTACACACGATAGCGCTATCAGAACCAGATAACTAAAACCTCAATTAAGAGATAGCCTTCGCATAGGATCGATAAATTATCGATTTCTCTACAGATAACTCATTTTTTGTTCTTTGAACGAGGTTAGGCGAAGGAGCAAGAAGAGCCTAAGCAGCATCCAGAGCTATTTAAGTACCATCAGGCCAGTAAACCAGGTGGGCTTTCAGAAAAACTAAAATGTTTCTTTATGCTATAATTCTTTTCTTAAAGAATTGTCAGACCATAAAATGTTTTGTTTTTGTATGAAGTCTATCTGGAAAGGCTCTTGCCTCAGTTAAAGGCTTATGCCTCAGTTATCAGAACGATTCGGGCTCATCGAGGTCAAGACCTCGGTGAGTTAGTGCACTCAGTTACCGTTAGCTAACGCAAGTTGGCGCGGTCAGGTATCCGGGAGGGTGGCCAACCTCTCCGGATACACCATCAGCTCAGATATGACGGATTACATCAGAAAATAGCTTGCAAGTGCTCTTTTAATTTAAAAATGTTTTCGTGAGCATAGGTTTTTCCGAAAAACCCCTATGTTTCACTTTAATGGCTGACAATAAAATGTTTTGGCATGTGTCCACTGAGTACTCTGTACTCAGCCCTGTACAGATATCCCATGTGCAGGTTGTTGGGAATTGTTAAAGATTACATGTTAAGGGGGAACTCATATGGGACACTTTGAAGTGAGTGAAATACTTGTTTTGATTTGATCCCAAAACCCCAAGTATCCTATTCCCAAGCGACCCAATTTGATGTAGTGAATAGGTTAGAAATTTTTCTAAGCCTATACTGATAGGATGACTTTATTTTGCTTTAGTCACTTAGGTTTTTAGACCGCAGAGAATTCAAGTGAAGGCCACTCACTTGAGTGTGTTTTCAATCAAAGCGAGTCTACTGATAGGGTGTATTTTTACCCTATTTTCTAAGTGTTATATTATCGTTTTCTTGTCGTATTTTGATAGTTTAGCTCATGATTTATATTGTTTATGTTATTTCGAGCTAGAATACGCTTTTGGGTTGTTTTGAGTGTTTTTAGGGCTTTTTGAGTCGAGAAAACCCAAGATAAGACAAGAGGCGATGAAACCAAGGAAGAGATGAAGTATTGATCCCAAGTTTTGACTTTTCACGATTTTGTAAAAGAGTTATTCTGGAAAAGTGGAAGCATAGCATTGAAGAGGAGTTCGATAGGAGCATGTAGGCGAAAACGGGGGTCAATTTGGAGTTCGGACGAGGAAGTTACGGCCAAAACAAGAAAGACGCGCGCAGTCCCAGCGAACCAGCATTGGAGCGCTCGCTCCAAGGTGTTGGAGCGCTCGCTCCGTGTCAGACGGGATTTTCTCTAAAAGGCTATTATTGACTTTTTCTTGGTTTCCTTGTACAATTAGGTATTAGATGTAAACTTCTACCCTATAAATACCTCTAAACCTATCATTGTAAACAAGTTCCTCCACTCTCTTACATTCTTTAGATTAGTTTTTATTCTTTTCTCTACTCTTATACTTTAGATCTAGATTTATTTTATGTATGAAGACCATTGAAGATTGAAGATTCATCAAGATTCAAGAGTTTTTCTATCTCTTTTTCTTTTATTTATGTTTTTAATTATGTTTATTCTTCCTTCTACCTTTCTTTTAATTATGTCTAGCTAAATTCCTTAGTTGATTTTAGGGATTGAATGCCTAATTGAATTTATGTAAGTGTTCTTGTGTACAATTAGCCTTCCAATCTAGATGCATGTTTCATGGTGCTTATTCTCATGCATAGTTAACTGGCCATTAATTGTGTATGCATAATTATGTGTTTATGCCTTGATAGGATAATTGCATAATCGATCTCATGAATGCATGATATGATAGTTTGATTTTCTTGATTGATAATTGAATTTTATTATATGTTTATATATAATTGATTTGGTGTCTTAGTTGAACCTAGTTGATTATATTATTGATACTTGTTCTATTTTGCACTTGATTTGATTCTTACAATTCGAAAGAATATTAGGAT
This sequence comes from Thymus mandschuricus, assembly GCA_029379335.1. Taxonomy (NCBI): domain Eukaryota; kingdom Viridiplantae; phylum Streptophyta; class Magnoliopsida; order Lamiales; family Lamiaceae; genus Thymus; species Thymus mandschuricus. Next base: position 12,903,688 of record CM057081.1, on the reverse strand, counting down.
CTTGTTAGGTGACAACTTGCATTGCTTTAATTAGGGTGTAGGTTATTTTTGCATGTATCACATTTAGATTGGATTAAATTGGTTACTTGTACTCATTAATTGCTAGCATATATTTGATTAGGTAGGCTTCCCTAGAATCAACACTTTTCCTTAATTGTTTACTTTCCTTATTTATTTAATTGCTTGTGTCCTAATTTGTTTTATTTGGCTAGCTATTTCCTTGTTTATTTATTTCTTTATATGTTTAATTGAGTCTTTTATTTATTTGCCTAGTTATAAATACCACAATCTCAATTTCTTATTTGCCTAGACATCAGTTTAATTCTAGAGTAGAGGTATTGTGTGTGGTTTCGGTATATCAATCTCTGTGGATACGATACTCGTGCTTATTCTATACTATACCTATTTTGTGTGGTAGAAAATAGTGCGATCAAATTTTGGCGCCGTTGCCGGGGATTGATTAGATTTCACATACATATTTTGAAATAGAATTAATAGGTGATTTAGGCACTTTTATTTTTTTGTTTTTATTTGATTGATCTAACGTTTTCTTGGTCTTATCTTTTACTTCGAAGGTAGTGAAGAAGGATCGAGAAGAAGTTGAGATTGATCAATCACCACCATCCACCATGGGAGATCCACAACCGAAGCGAACTCTCAAAGATCGGTACTATCAACTCTACCCTGAAGAAAGACCCTTGGAAGAAAAGAAGGAGATGTCAACTGACGACTTGATTCGTCAATACATGGCTCAATCGGAGGCAAGGATGGCGCAACAAGATGTGAAGTTGAGGACATTGGAGATTACTCAATCTACTTTGAGCAACAATTTGGGGAGTTGCATCAATGCCTTGACCAAGCAAATGCAAATGTTGGAGATGCAAATTAGTCAACTAGCCAACGCTCAAGGAAGAGTCGAAGATTTGGGAGATGGACAAGAGACGAATCGAGGACCTCTCGATACCTCTCTCGATCGAGAGGCCTATCGAGAGGTCAATACTGGAGTGCAGAATACCCCTCTCGATACCCCTATCGATCGAGAGGGGGATCGAGACCTGTTCGACGAGGAGCTTCAAGATGACCTTCTCGACACCTCTCTCGATCGAGAGGTTGGTCGAGAGGCTGCCCAGAAAAGTCAGAATGTTCCTCTCGACACCTCTCTCGATCGAGAGGGGGGTCGAGAGGTCCCTCTTTCGATCGAAATGTGCAATTTCTTCTCCGACGATTTTTCCCTTCGATATTTGTTCGATCCCACGCCCGATGAAGAGTCCATACACACTAAAGGAGTAGTTGATGATGTTTGTGTTCGAGTTCGAGGGTTCGACTTTCCACCCGACTTCGTGATCATAGAGATGGAGGAGGGCGTCAAGCAACCACTGATTTTGGGACGTCCGTTCTTAGCTATGAGTGGAGCTTGTTTTGACGTGGAAAGTGGTGATCTCACATTTCGAGTGCACAAAGAAGAGCTCAAGATTTCGGTTTTACAAGCAAAAAGAAGGAAACTCGAAGATGGGGGAGAAAAGAGCTTTCATTTTTATCCACCTTGAAAAGAGGTAACGTCGGGCTAAAGACGTAAAACGTAGCACTTGTTGGGAGGTAACCCAACTCTATCTTTAATTTTCAGTTTTTGTTTTATTTATTTTTGTTTTTGTTTTTCTTTGAGTCTTATCTTTAAGCTTTTTATCCAAGAATTTTCGAAGCTTGTGAGTTATAGGTTTTCTCAACGAGGTTTCAACTAAGAGGAGAAGATCGATAGTAAGCTAGCTTCGGTGAAAGGTACGCTCGTTAACTTAACCACTTCTTCTTCTTGAAACTTATTCCTTCATCATGATTCAAAATAAGTTTGGGGGAGGGGGAAGTGTGGCTTCGTTAACTCGTTTGCATGCGTTCTTGGATAGTAGTTTAATTTTGGATATTAGTAGAGTTCTTTAGGAGTATAGATGATTGAGTCGAGCATGAGTTATGAGTATAATTGAATTTGCCAATGATAGCATGATTTTCTTTGAATAATTGGTTGATATTATGTTTGGAACCTTGGTGGAGATTATGCATGTGTGTGATGAAATAGGATTATGCTTTGATTTTGGGAAACGTTTTGTTATAACCCGTGAGGATTTGAGCCTTTGGTGCATATTTATGCCTATTTTCTTTCGTGAGAGTATCATACATGTATTTGTACTTCTAGAACTTGCCTTTGTTCTCCATCGAGACTACATATGTGTGTAGGAATTTAGAAGTGATTTTAGGCCATCTTTTGTTAGCCACATCTTTCCTAAACACTATCCTTTACATATATTCCTTTGTTAGCCACTTTTGAGCCTTTATAGCCATTTGTTTCTTAACCGGATGAAAGGAGGTAAAGGAGGAATTATGGGTGTCTTGGGAGTTGTTTTGTTTGGGATTATGTTTGGAGAGTTATCTTTTTAGTAAACTCCTTTGAAAGAAAGGAATTTTAGATCCCTATAAGCTCTAGAAAAAAAAAAAGAAAAAAAAAAAAAAAAAAAGAGGGAATAAAGGACTTAGAAAATCAGTTTGGAAAAGAAAAAAATATATATTGAGTCCTAGTTCGAAAGAAAAGAAAAAAAGAGCATAAAGGGATGGATAGAATTTTTAGTATTTTGGGAGTTGAATAGAAGAAGGTTAAGAAGAGATAAGGTTGATATTTGAGAATGAGTTGATGAGTAGAAGATGGAGTAAAATCCATACTAGTTTGGAGTTTCTTAAAAGGTTGGTACTTGGAGACGTCTAAGTCACTTAGCCTATATTTTCCCTACCCTAAACCAATGTGCCTACATTACAACCTTAAAAAAGACCTAATTGATCTTAGTTCTTACATACAATTAAGTGGTGGAGATGTTGAGATAAAGGGCAAGCCTATGGTAAGTCTTTTGCATTGTATTGATTATGAGTGAGCCTATACACTTAAATTCTTTCATTGTGAGTTGAGAGTTCACTTATACACTTATATCTTCACATGTCTTGAGTGAGTTTCCCTTATTGAAGCATGATTTGATTTTGTTGTACTTTCGTAGAGTCAAAAACTTTGAGGTTGCTTATATGATGTTGATTAATGTTTCTTTGAAGATCTATGAGGCCCTTAGAGTTCATTATGCTTGTATATTGTGTTTGCTTGATTTGTCTATTCTTTAGATTTAGTTTATTGTTCGGGACGAACAATGTTTAAGTTTGGGGGATTTTGATAGGGTGTATTTTTACCCTATTTTCTAAGTGTTATATTATCGTTTTCTTGTCGTATTTTGATAGTTTAGCTCATGATTTATATTGTTTATGTTATTTCGAGCTAGAATATGCTTTTGGGTTGTTTTGAGTGTTTTTAGGGCTTTTTGAGTCGAGAAAACCCAAGATAAGACAAGAGGCGATGAAACCAAGGAAGAGATGAAGTATTGATCCCAAGTTTTGACTTTTCACGATTTTGTAAAAGAGTTATTCTGGAAAAGTGGAAGCATAGCATTGAAGAGGAGTTCGATAGGAGCATGTAGGCGAAAACGGGGGTCAATTTGGAGTTCGGACGAGGAAGTTACGGCCAAAACAAGAAAGACGCGCGCAGTCCCAGCGAACCAGCATTGGAGCGCTCGCTCCAAGGTGTTGGAGCGCTCGCTCCGTGTCAGACGGGATTTTCTCTAAAAGGCTATTTTTGACTTTTTCTTGGTTTTCCTTGTACAATTAGTTATTAGATGTAAACTTCTACCCTATAAATACCTCTAAACCTATCATTGTAAACAAGTTCCTCCACTCTCTTACATTCTTTAGATTAGTTTTTATTCTTTTCTCTACTCTTATACTTTAGATCTAGATTTATTTTATGTATGAAGACCATTGAAGATTGAAGATTCATCAAGATTCAAGAGTTTTTCTATCTCTTTTTCTTTTATTTATGTTTTTAATTATGTTTATTCTTCCTTATACCTTTCTTTTAATTATGTCTAGCTAAATTCCTTAGTTGATTTTAGGGATTGAATGCCTAATTGAATTTAGTAAGTGTTCTTGTGTACAATTAGCCTTCCAATCTAGATGCATGTTTCATGGTGCTTATTCTCATGCATAGTTAACTGGCCATTAATTGTGTATGCATAATTATGTGTTTATGCCTTGATAGGATAATTGCATAATCGATCTCATGAATGCATGATATGATAGTTTGATTTTCTTGATTGATAATTGAATTATTATATGTTTATATATAATTGATTTGGTGTCTTAGTTGAACCTAGTTGATTATATTATTGATACTTGTTCTATTTTGCACTTGATTTGATTCTTACAATTCGAAAGAATATTAGGATCTTGTTAGGTGACAACTTGCATTGCTTTAATTAGGGTGTAGGTTATTTTTGCATGTATCACATTTAGATTGGATTAAATTGGTTACTTGTACTCATTAATTGCTAGCATATATTTGATTAGGTAGGCTTCCCTAGAATCAACACTTTTCCTTAATTGTTTACTTTCCTTATTTATTTAATTGCTTGTGTCCTAATTTGTTTTATTTGGCTAGCTATTTCCTTGTTTATTTATTTCTTTATATGTTTAATTGAGTCTTTTATTTATTTGCCTAGTTATAAATACCACAATCTCAATTTCTTATTTGCCTAGACATCAGTTTAATTCTAGAGTAGAGGTATTGTGTGTGGTTTCGGTATATCAATCCCTGTGGATACGATACTCGTGCTTATTCTATACTATACCTATTTTGTGTGGTAGAAAATAGTGCGATCATCTACCCATCCGAAGTGAAGCGTGCGAAAGAATAGCGAAGTGAAGCGAGCGCTACAGTGGATTCAAAGTGAGTCTGCCAAAGCGAAGCGAAGCGAGCGCAACAGTAAAAAGCCAAAGCGAGTCAACGCGGGTCAATGATTACTAAATCAGTCACTAGGGAGCTTTACTTCCCAAGCACTCGCTACAGTATGACCTTGAAGAGACTCGATTTGAAGCGGACGCTACAACGTCTAAAGCGAAGCGAGCCACTACCTACCAGAAAGCGACAGCTCAATTCCCGCTCCTATTTTGAACTCCAGTCAACTGAAGATCGTTGCATTAATTGCGAGAACTCCACGTGTCGAATGCGGAGAGGAGAAGCGGAGTTGACTGCCAGGCCGATAGGGCGCCGCTACAGTACTGGCTCGCTCCAGTTACTGTTAAGTTTGTAACTTAGCCATTTTCGGCAAAGTGACAAAACTGGCGCACCTGCAAAAGCACTGCCTGCGCAAGTACTGTCGAGAGGAGGAGGGACAAGGCCACCTACCAAGCAACGGATCTCGGCCAACCCTCCGCCTATAAATAGTGAAGGATGAAGACGAAGAGAAGGAGAACACTACTTGAGCATTAAGCGCCTACTGCAAACAAACACTCCCAGCTTTCAAGCATTCATCGAGTCTTTGTTTCCAAGTGTTCTCCAAGTTCCAGCCTCATCGGAACTTGTTGGAATTTTGGGTGATTTAATTGTTCAAATTGAATGAGCAATTAATTGGTTAAATTTGAGGTGGGAAGTTTGTCCCACATTGGAAAAACAAAGAAGTTTGGACTCATATATAAGTCAAGGCTCAAAAGTAGAGAATAATTAATTCCTCAAGTGGTGGATTGGGCTTAGCCTTTTGGGCTAAATCCAAAGGCCTATGAGGACGGTGCGATAGCACCGTCCGAGTCCGCCTCCGCCATAGCCGTGCACGTGCACGTCGCACTTGTCGCAATGGGCGCTTTGAGGCGCACTTTGCACTTCGCTGAGGAGCTTGAGGGGCCTTTACTTTTCCTAAACCGAGCCAAACATGTGGCTCGAGTCCATGGGAGTGTGTCCAGCGCACGCCGGGAGCGAACCGGTGGGATGGTTCGAACCGAATGGGTGCCAGGCGTGTGCAAGTCACAAGCCCGCACCCAAAAGGTGCGAACCAAGGGGCGCGAGCGTGTGTCGACCACACGCCCGTGACTCGGGCAGGCTTGTGCCGGGCACGAGCCGAGCGCGGGCTGACTCATGGAGGGGCCGAACCATTGTGTTGGTTCAGTTCGGGTGATCTGGGCCGTCGATCAAGATTTGATCGAACGGTCCAGATCGAAGCCCCCCTTCATGGAAAGCCACCTATCACCTATAAATAGAGCCCTCCACAGAATGATCCAACACACCAAAATGAAGATAACCTTTCTCATCTCGTTTTATCCTTCCTTCCCTTTTCTCTCACTTACAAAGTCTCGATATTCGAGTAGTTCGACGGATTCTTGACTTGTAGTGCAACAACTCGAGAACGAAGAACCGTTGTATCTTGGAGACAATTGCTATAGTCCGATTGCACTATATCGGAGCAATATTGTCTTACGGAGATAGAGTCTAACTCTAGCCTCAGTTCTGTCCATTTATCGTATTACGGTTCTAACAATCGTAAGACAATATTATGGCATCCAGCGGTGATACCGTTCCACCCTCTCGGCCCCCGGCTCCGGCTCCAGCCCCAGTCTACGCCGAAAGGCCGGAAAAATTTTCCGGCAACAATTTCAAGCGTTGGAAACAAAAGATGCTGTTCTATCTCACCACTATCAACCTGGCGCGATTCCTGAAGGAAACTCCCCCCGAAGTTGGAGAAGATGAAACGGACGAGCAAAAGCCGAATGCTCTTGATGCATGGCATCACAGCGACTTCTTGTGTCGCAACTATATCCTAAATGGATTAGACGACACTCTCTACTTCGTCTACTCGGAGCTCAAATCCTCAAGGGAACTATGGAGCTCTCTCGAAACGAAGTACAAGACGGAGGATGCCGGCTTGAAGAAATTCATAGTCGGACGATTCTTGGAATTCAAGATGGTAGATAACAAGACGATTATCGAACAAGTGCAAGAACTTCAAATAATCTTGCATGATATTCATGTCGAAGGTATGTCTCTCTCTGAATCTTTTCAAGTAGCAGCTATTATTGAAAAACTGCCACCAAGTTGGAAGGATTTCAAGAACTATCTCAAGCATAAACGCAAGGAGATGGGACTTGAAGATCTGATCGTTAGACTTCGCATCGAAGAAGACAATCGGAAAAGCGAAGGGATTGCCGCCAAGTCTTCGATGGAGGAAAAGGCCAACTTGGCCGAAACTAGCAACAAGAAGAAGTGCAAGTTTTCCAAGAAGAAAGGAACCCCGAAGAAGTCAAAGCGTATCAAGGGGAACTACTACTACTGTGACAAACCTGGCCACATGGCAAAGGACTGTCGCAAGCCAAAGAAGGACAAGAAGGACAAGAAGGACCAAGCGAATATGACGGAGGACAAGAGTGTCCCCGTAGACTTATCCGAACTAGACCTATCTGCGGTCATTGATGAGGTCAACATGGTTGGCAACCCAATTGGGTGGTGGGTCGATACCGGCGCCACCAGACACATTGCTTCGGATAAGGGAGTGTTCTCCACCTACGAGCCCATAACCGAGAAGAAGAAACTCTACATGGGAAATTCTGCAACATCCAAGGTCGTTGGAGTCGGAAACGTGGTACTCAAAATGACATCAGGCTTGAAGTTGACTCTCAAGAATGTGCTGCATGTCCCAGACATTTGCAAGAACCTCGTATCGGGCTCCATACTCAGCAAGGCCTAACTAGTCTTTGAAGCAGATAAAGTTGTAATGACCAAAGGTGGTCAATTCATAGGAAAATTCTATATAGATAATGGCCTCTTCAAGCTTAATGCTATAAGTGTACCTACTAAGAATTCTAAGCCCTCTTTAAAATCCCAGCTTAGAAGAAGAGTTCTAGCCATCTTTGAATTCATTGTAAAGAACTCATCAATAGTGTGTCTCTGTCGAAACAGAAAACCCTAACCCAAGTTTTAGGTTTTGTGTGTTCGTCGTTAGGTTGTGTTCGATCCAAGGCTCTACCTTTATCGATAGTAGAAGCCTCGATCATAGAGTCTAGATCCAAGCTTACACTTTCATTAAGTGAAGCTCGATCGAAGCTAGGTTGTAAGGAGAACCCGTAATCTCCCTGTCGTCGGACTGAAGCGAGTGAAGCTTCCAGTCCAGTTTAGATCTTGTGTGGTGAACCCGTAATCACCCAGACTTCGTCAGAACTAAGCGAGTGAAGCTCGATCCATTATACATATTAAATGAGTAGTGGTAAGGGTAAGCTATAAATGCTTTTAATGATTCCTAAAGGTAGAGAAGGATACCTTGATAGGAGATCACCTATATAAGTGTGAAGTGAGGCCGCTTCAATGATTACACTTATGAATCCAAGATATGGTCCAAGGCCGAAAAGGACACAATGTGAGAACGAAAGATATGGGATCTTTATTGTGTATATGTTATTGTCTTGATTTACATAAAAGTTGTTCGGTTCAAGACATCGCGTTCACCAAACAGCGAGTAAATCCGATAGCATCATACTATAGAAGGTTCAAAGCCATAAGCTACCTATCCTTATGCAATAAAGAGCCGTGAGACTTTGTAAGACATTGCATTTGCATTAATTGTCATTCATGTGGGGGATTGTTGGGATTTTGGGTGATTTAATTGTTCAAATTGAATGAGCAATTAATTGGTTAAATTTGAGGTGGGAAGTTTGTCCCACATTGGAAAAACAAAGAAGCTTGGACTCATATATAAGTCAAGGCTCAAAAGTAGAGAATAATTAATTCCTCAAGTGGTGGATTGGGCTTAGCCTTTTGGGCTAAATTCAAAGGCCTACGAGGACGGTGCGATAGCACCGTCCGAGTCCGCCTCCGCCGTAGCCGTGCACGTGCACGTGCACGTCGCACTTGTCGCAATGGGCACTTTGAGGCGCACTTTGCACTTCGCACGTGGGCATCGTCGTTGAGGAGCTTGAGGGGCCATTACTTTTCCTAAACTGAGCCAAACGTGTGGCTCGAGTCCATGGGAGTGTGTCCAGCGCACGCCGGGAGCGAACCGGTGCGATGGTTCGAACCGAATGGGTGCCAGGCGTGTGCAAGTCACAAGCCCGCACCCAAAAGGTGCGAACCAAGGGGCGCAAGCGTGTGTCGACCACACGCCCGTGACTCGGGCAGGCTTGTGCCGGGCATGAGCCGAGCGCGGGCTGACTCATGGAGGGGCCGAACCATTGTGTTGGTTCGGTTCGGGTGATCTGGGCCGTCGATCAAGATTTGATCGAACGGTCCAGATCGAAGCCCCCCTTCATGGAAAACCACCTATCACCTATAAATAGAGCCCTCCACAGAATGATCCAACACACCAAAATGAAGATAACCTTTCTCATCTCGTTTTATCCTTCCTTCCCTTTTCTCTCACTTACAAAGTCTCGATATTCGAGTAGTTCGACGGATTCTCAACTTGTAGTGCAACAACTCGAGAATGAAGAATCGTTGTATCTTGGAGACAATTGCTATAGTCCGATTGCACTATATCGGAGCAATATTGTCTTACGGAGATAGAGTCTAACTCTGGCCTCGGTTCTGCACATTTATCGTATTACGGTTCTAACAGAACTCGTCTTCGCAACCTTCACACCAAGAATTCTAAGCCCACTTTAAAATCCCAGCTTAGAAGAAGAGTTCTAGCCATCTTTGCATTCATTGTAAAGAACTCTTTAATAGTGTGTCTCTGTCGAAACAGAAAACCCTAACCCAAGTTTTAGGTTTTGTGTGTTCGTCGTTAGGTTGTGTTCGATCCAAGGCTCTACCTTCATCGATAGTAGAAGCCTCGATCATAGAGTCTAGATCCAAGCTTACACTTTCATTAAGTGAAGCTCGATCGAAGCTAGGTTGTAAGGAGAACCCCTAATCTCCCTGTCGTCGGACTGAAGGGAGTGAAGCTTCCAGTCCAGTTTAGGTCTTGTGTGGTGAACCCGTAATCACCCAGACTTCGTCAGATCCAAGCGAGTGAAGCTCAATCTTGACACAGGCTTTTGAAGAGCCCGTAATCTTCAAGTTCTTGTGAAGAGAACGAGTTGCCTAGTGCAACAAGTGGACGTAGGAGTTTCATCTCCGAACCACTATAAATCGCTGTGTCGTATCTCTAACCCTAATCTCTCTATTTACTTGTTGTTTGATTATTCATTGCATAAGCATCTAAACAAACACAAACTGAGATTTCAATTACTTAGGAAAGATTTAGCTCACCGACTTTCCGCATATAGAGGAAAGTCTCACTCTTGGTCAAGCTCTAAGCTTAGGTCAAGAGAATTATGAATACTCTAGATCTAGCTCTCGGCTAGGTCTTAGTTGTTCAAGCGAGCATTTTACTTAGTACTCTGAGTTTGAGGAATTTGAAGTTGAAAAACATCAAAACACGTATTCACCCCCCTCCCCTCTACGTGTTTTTCCTCTTACAAACCGGGACCAACAAGTGGTATCAGAGCAGCGGTTCTTTCGAGCCTCTGCTTTGCATATCCGAAGTGAGTCCCCACTCGCTTCAGTTGTCTCACTGAACCGGATCCAGTTTTCCTAAGTGCATAAATCCCTCACCCACGCATACTGCATTACTGCTGATAGTTTGCTATGTCTACATACAGTGCATCAAATCTTCCACAGTTCTCTATCGAAGGATATGAGACATGGAGCTTTCGAGTAGAGAGCTTCCTCAGTTCCATCCACGACCGTATGTGGGAAGTAATATAGGAAGGACCGATCGAAATCAAGAAAGCTATCTGTGTGGATGTTCCAGCTGCAGAAGGCCGTCCTGCTCACGTCAGATAGACATATGTCGAGAAGAACAAGGATGAGTACATCTCCAATGACTTCAAGATCGCCAACCTTGACAAGATCGCATGCAGAGCACTGTGTCGGATGCCTATCTACCAAGGATCAGGAAGTGTGCGACGGCAAAAGAAATGTGGGAAACCCTAGCCCTCATTTCTAAAGGAACGGACAAGATCAAAGAAAACAAACTTGCCGTACAAATGCGGGAGTTTGAAAGTCTAATAATGAAGCCAGGAGAGTCCATAGACGCCTTCGAGCTGAGAGTTACCAACATCAGTGCTACTCTCAACTCACTTGGGAAGGAACTCACAGACAAGGAGGTGAATTTAAAAATTGTTCGAGCTCTCATGAGGAAGTGGCAGACAATGAAGGAGTTGTACCTAGCTACCAAGGATCTGTCAAAGCTCACGCCGGAGATCCTGTTCTCCGAGCTCATAGCCCATGAATTCGATCTGAATCGAATGAGCCTCGATGATGAGGATGATGCTCCCACGACATCGAAAGGGGTCGCCTTCAAAGCTGCTGAAGGACCAAACGACCAGACACTCGCTAAGATGTCAAGAGAGGAGCTGGAAGAGCATGTTGCGTTCTTATACAAGAATTTCAACAAGATGAACTCGCGTGTGGGCAAGTACAAGAGATTCTACAAGCAGTACAAGGGAAGGAGCACTGATGCTCATGAAGGCAAAGGGAAGAGAGAAGAGACAACCAAACCGATCTCAAGGGACATGATAGAAGTGGAATGCTACCACTGCCACAAGATGGGCCATTACAAATCTGACTGCCCAAAGTTGAGTGCAAAAGAGCGAGAGGAACTGAAGGCCAAGAGAGATGCTCCAAGGCGAGCGCTTGTAGCAAGTGAGCAGCCAGTCGCTTCAACTGAAGATGTCTCAAGCGACTCGGATGCATTCACTGATCCCAACTCCAGTGAGGGAGAGGATCTTGGACTCATGGTGCTCACCGACGAAGAGACTGGAGAGGTATTTATCTATCCATCATCTAGTTCAATTACACTCACACACACTCACCAAGAGGAAGCTAATTCCTCGACATGGAGTGAGTTGCTTGACAAACACATCAAACTGTCAAGTGACCACAAAATGTTGAAACAAGATTTGTCTCAAAGCGAGAAGGAGAACCGAAAGCTAGCCACTGAGCTTGACCAAGTCAAACTTAACTTAAGGGATATGACTAGTAAGTTCGAGGATCTCTTTGCTAGACATCAAAGCTTGGAAGGAAGGTATGAAACCCAATCCAATCTAGTGGCCAATTTAAAAAAGCCTCATATGCAAGGCAGGCACTAGAGAGTTCACTTCTACCCTTTGGTAGGAAGGGAGGACTTGGATATGAGGGTGGACCTTCCAAGCCTACTGTCTTTGTTGGTGCTTCTAAAACAACACCATCAGTTCCTTTGGATGTGCCCACTGCCTCCAAAGTAACCACTAACAAAGACAAAGGCCAAGTGGCTGAGAACCGTAAGAAGAAGCCAATGAAGATGTCTATATCTTCAAGGGCAGAATCTAAGGGCAAGCAAGGTTCAACAGTCCCTAGCCCTCACAATGCTAAAACTTACCAATCCAAGGGTAAAGGGATACCTGTTGAAGCTTCTAAGTCTCAGACCAAGACACCACAGAAAAAGGATCTCCCTTTCAAGAAAAGGAGTAATGTCTATGTGTCACGTGAGCCGGATTGGTGATGGTCCAACCGTACTCATGTTGAGGGGGAAGAATTTGAAGCACCAAGGAGGTCGGTTCAAACTTCCAAGGTTACTCAAGCGAGTCGGGGTCAAAACCCTAGATTGACCGCATCAAACTTCCAAGGTCACTGCTGCACCTGTGAAGCTGCCTCAAAGCAGATATCACAATTTAAAAAGGCCGAGAAGCCCAAGACACAAGCACACTCTCAAAAGAAAGTGAAGCAAGTGTGGGTACCAAAAGGGACTAAACTGATTTGGGTACCAAAACTTGTCTAAATGCAGGTGAGCGCCCTGGACCCCATGCCAAATGAAGGTCATCAAATCTGGTACTTGGACAGTGGATGTTCAAGACATATGACTGGCATGAGAGCTCTACTTCAAGATTATGTTGAGAAGAAGGGTCCACATGTAACCTTTGGTGACAACTCTCGAGGAAGCACTAAAGGATACAGCGCAGTGAAGATCGGGAAGATCTAGATTGAAGAAGTTTCCTACATAGAAGGGCTAAAGCACAACTTGTTATTCATTTCACAATTCTGTGATAAGGGATACAAGGTGGAGTTTATCTCCAACAAGTGCATCGTGAAGAACAAGCTCACTTCCCAGATTGTGCTGACTGGAACTAGACAAAGGAACGTCTACATAGCACAATGGGAAAGCTGCAAGGAGGATACATGCTTAGTTGCAAGGAGTGCTACAGAAATGGGATGGCTATGGCATCGTCGCTTGAACCATCTCAACTTCAAGACTATCAATCGCGTAGCTCGTAAAGGCTTGGTGCAAGGCATACCAAATGATGTCTTTATCAAAGACCATCCATGCTCACCATGCCAACGAGGGAAGCAGACGAAGAAGCACTTCGCCAGTCTTGAAGAAGCGTCATCCAAGCGCGTGCTCGAGCTGCTTCATATAGATCTGTTTGGTCCAGTCATTCCAGTTAGTGTGAATGGAAGAAAATACACTCTAGTTGTAGTCGACGACTTCTCTCGCTACACTTGGGTCGTATTTCTCTTTAGTAAGAAGGAGACACTGGCCAAGCTACCACAACTGCTCAAGCGACTAGCTGTAGAGAAGAATCAAGCGATCGCCACCATCCGCTCCGACAAAGGCACTGAGTTTCTAAACTCAACCATTGAAGCATACTGCATGGAGCAAGGTATAGCACACCAGACGCCCTCAGCACGCACACCTCAACAGAATGGAGTTGCTGAAAGAAGAAATTGCATCATCAAGGAAGCTGTCCGCACTATGATTGCTGATTCAAAGCTACCAATGAAGTATTGGGCAGAAGCTGCCAACACAGCATGCTACACACAGAATTGGACGCTTCTCAATAAGCGTCACGACAAAACACCATTTGAAATATGGACAGGGAGAATTCCTAACGTCTCTTATTTCCATATCTTTGGTTGTAGGGTCTTCATCCATGATAATGGGAAGTCACAATTGAAAGCCTTTGAAAGCAAAGCTGATGAAGGAATATTCTTAGGATATTCTACATCAAGCAAAGCTTACAGGGTGTTCAATTGTAAAACCCTAATTGTGGAGGAATCACCCCATGTCGTATTTGATGAATCTTCTTTGAGTCTTCCACAGGAACAGGTTCAATCAAAGGAAGGAAAGACAAGCGAGGAACCCATCAACTCTCTAACTTGGGACTTGCTTGAAGAAGATGAAGAAATCAAAGATTCAAGCGAGCAGATTGTCCAAGGAAAAGTTGAAGCTGCCCCCAAGACTCCTGAAGCGAGTGCAGGCCAAACACCCAATCCAGTCGCTTCAGATGAAGAAGCAAGCGACCCCCATGAAGATGAAGATGAAGCTGGTGGATTCAAGCGTGCATGGCTCAAGAATCACTCACCAAGTCAAATCATTGGAGATCCATCCAAAGGTGTAGTGACCAGAAGTCAAGTGTTTGGAGAAAGTGCTATGTTCAGTTGCTTTATCTCAAACATTGAACCATCAAGCGTGGAGGAAGCCCTAGCAGATTCAAATTGGGTGATCGCCATGCAAGAAGAGCTGAATCAGTTCACCAGGAACGACGTATGGTACCTCGTGGATCGTCCCAAATTTCAGCATGTTATTGGCACCAAGTGGGTGTTCAAAAACAAGACAGACGAGGACCACAACGTTGTGAGAAACAAGGCGCAACTAGTCGATAAAGGCTACTGCCAAGAGGAAGGAATCGACTTCGATGAGACCTTCGCTCCTGTGGCACGTCTTGAAGCGATCAGATTATTTCTTGCCTATGCAGTGGCTAAGAAGTTCAAAGTCTATCAGATGGATGTTAAGAGCGTGTTTCTCAATGGCGAACTGAAGGAAGAAGTGTATGTGGAGCAACCACCAGGTTTCGAGCAAGGAGATAAGGTGTATCGATTGAAGAAGGCCCTGTATGGCTTGAAGCAGGCGCCAAGGGCATGGTATGATACCCTATCTCAGTTCCTAGTGGATAATGGATTCCACAAAGGGAAGATAGATCGGACTCTCTTCACCATCAATCATGGAGAAGACATGCTATGGGTCCAGATCTATGTTGATGACATCATATTTGGATCACCAAACCAGTTGCTTAGCGAGAAGTTTGGAGAACTTATGAAGACCAAATATGAGATGTCAATGATTGACTTGATGAGCTGCTTTCTAGGTCTTCAAGTGAAGCAGCAGGATGATGGAATCTTCATCAATCAAGCCAAGCACACTCGAGACATGCTTGCCAAGTTCGGTGTTCAGCATGCCAAAGATGAGAAGATTCCAATGAACACCAACTAGAAGATGGAGCCAGACCTAGATGGGAAGTCTGTGGATGCTACAGACTACCGAGCTTTGATCGGATCCCTTCTATATCTCACTGCAAGTAGGCCGGATATTGCCTTCGCAGTTGGAGTCTGTGCTCGCTTCCAAAGCAATCCCAAGCACAACCATCTTGAAGCTGCCAAACGAATCCTTCGCTATCTCAAGGGCACCATCAACATGGGGCTTTGGTATCCAGCTGAAGATAATCTGGAGCTCACTGGATACTCAGATGCTGACTATGGAGAATGCCGTGTTGATAGGAAATCAACGTCGGGCACATGTCAGTTCTTGGGAAGCAAGCTGATCTCATGGTTTTCGAAGAAGCAAACCAGTGTAGCTACCTCAACGACTGAAGCCGAATATATGGCCGCTGGAAGCTGCTGTTCTCAAATTCTGTGGCTTCGTCAGCAGTTGAAGGACTACAAAGTTGAATCTAATGAGATCCCAATCTTCTGCGACAACAACAACGCCATATGCATCTCGCAGAATCCAGTGCTTCACACCAGATGCAAGCACGTGGAGATCCGACATCACTTCATTCGTGATCATGTCGAGAAGAAAGATATCAAGCTCGAGAAAATCCATACAGATCTTCAGATATCTTCACCAAGCCTCTAGCTGAGTCTTGTTTCAATCAGCTATGCACGGAATTAGGGTTGCTAGACCCTGGTGAAGAGTGTTAGATCCAGGATGCACGAAGGAGTGGTCGCTTGTCTTTTAGCGTCACTCGCTTCGGATCTTCACCAACTCAAGTGAGTCACTTCAAAATTCTACTCGCTTGAAGAAGGAGAAATAAGGTGGAGATAGGTGGAGTGTTGGAAGATGTTCCCTACCCGCTTACAGGAATTATTAAGCCATTGGTTAAGGGGGAACTATTGTTTGCTCTCGGAGCAAGCTACTTCCAAAGCGAGCAAGGAACGCTGCTACCTAGCCTAGGATTCCTAGCGAGTGGGTATAAACACTCGCAAGTGCCGTTTCTAGTAACGTTTGTGGGGTCTTGTATCGGGCCTTCCCACGTAAAAATGGTGAAAGCTTAGGCAGGGCTGGCACCTAGACCTTGCGTTCTCTTCCCATCTTTCCGCCGAAGAGGAGCAATTCCTCTCATCTCCTTCATCGTGGATAAATGTTCATTCCTTACTCACTCTTCATTGAGTTGAGCTGCCGAATGTCTATCCATTCCTCCCCCACTTTGAATTTTGCATCGCTTCAATTAACCCTGGTTTGGGTCAAGCGAGTCGATTGCAAATTCATTCTGTAGATCGTAGGAGGAAGCTTGAAGAGTTACCTTTTACTTGAAAAGGTTGCATGAATGGTGACGTGTCTTTGCGTAAAATACGAGATTGTCTTGTTAGAGCATTCTCATTGTCATCCTGTCCTATTCCGCTCTGCGATAAGGACTTGTACTCATCTCCCATTCATCGTGAATAAGTACACTTACGTGAAGCTCCCCTCTGGGTTGTAGTAAGCTTGTGTACGTTATTCATTCTCCCCCCTATTCCATCGATGGAGGAGTCTCTAATTCGTAGAGGAAGATGGAAGAAATGAATGCCATGAAGACCAAGCTTGAAGAAGAAACCAACAAGTAGTGTCAAGAGAATTCAACAAGTGACTTCAATAAGTGGTATCAATCTCCTACGAAGTGAGATTGACTGGTAAGTGTTGCAATTCAAGTACACTAAGTAATGTGAAGCGTGCTAGAAACCTTCACTTACTATGTGGAAAATATGAAATGAATCTGACACAAATACAAAGAGGAAAACATTCTTGTTTATCCTCGAAGTATGTAGGTCAGAAACATTTTAAATTAAGCAAAGAAATTTCATTTCTTATTCCAGTCACTACAGGTGACGAAGCGAGTGCCACGTCACTCAAGCAAGTCATCGCAAGCGAGTGCGGAGCAGTCACGCCAAGCGAGTACTTCGTAAGCGAGTAGAACCCAAGCGGCTACACTCGAAGCGAGCGGGTACGAAGCGAAGCGTATGAGCTGTCTGCACTCGAGTGCAAGATTTCACTTTTTACTTTAGCATTTAATGCAGCGGCACGTAGACAGAGAAAAGACGGGCGCGTGCGTTTCAATTCAAAGAGAAGCGGGAAAATCGCCCTCGATCCAGCCGTCGAATCTGAACAGTTCCAAAATCCTAGCCGTTGGATCGACACCTATTGGAGAGACAAATCACAAGTTGCCACGTGGAACGCCAAGTCAAGATGGCGGTTCACTTTTACTGTGATGACGCCGGACACATCAGATCCATCACCGAGGGTCCGCCGCCTACGCACAGGATTCTCGAGGATATTTCTGTCTTGCCCCTGCCACGTCAGCCGAACCCTAGTTCTATATATACGCAACGACGGAGATCTGCAGAATTTTTCACAACTCTCTAAAATTTCCATTCTCGTGCAAGATCCGCGTCTCGGCAACTCACGAGGCTCAAACCCCCCAAAATCTTAAATCTTTCTCAAATCTCTCTCTACAAATTCAACCATGGGAAAGAAAGAGAAGTCACAAACAATGGAGCAATTCCTGACCTCCATTGATGAAAACATCAACGTCGAACCACATCTTGATGAGATCGTGGTGGAGGAGAACGGATTCTTCTGCTGGGCCGTGACCACGGCCGAGCTGTGGAAGTTTGTGACGGCGAAACCACAACAGATTCTGGCCAAGGCCGTCGCCGAGATTTTACTAAATCTAAAGGAGGGAGAAGAAATGTCAACTTTCACCGATCCACAGGAAGGGAAGATTGTGGAGGTCGAGTTGAGCAGAATTGCCAGTGTATTCGATCTGCTGAAGAGAGGACCGGATTCCTTGACAGAACTCGAACTGTCCGTTAATGTCGAGTATGCTCTTTTTGCCACGAGGAAAGGTGAGGTGTTTGATGATCCAAAGCACAGCAACATCAGATCAGACTTGCGGGTTCCGTTCAACTATATATGCGAATTATACACAAAATCCGTGCTGTGTGGTGTCAGTTCACTAAGCCAACTCTCCGACACCAAAATCTTCGCCACCTCGGTCATTGTCGACAGTTTGACAGGGACGAGTTTCAACTGGCACCGCTGGTTCATCAACCAGATTCATGAAGTCGCGAAGGATTTCAAGTTCGAGAAGGGGAGTGACAACAAAATCCTTCGCAAGGGAAAACTCAATTCTTCTCCAGAATTTCCTACGCCCTGGAGAACCTGTTCGAGAACAGGAGATGGACCGGCACGGCCGAATACAAGAAGAACACCATCTACTTCGATTCATGGAAGTCGGAGAAGCTCCCGATCGACCAGGGAATCATCAATGTGATAGTTCCCTCACCCGCTTCAGTCGGTGAAGCTCGTAGCGAGGCGGAAGAGGGAAAGCAAGCTCCTTCACCAGCGAAGCGAGCTGCTCCGAAGAAAGCACGGTCAAAGCGACCACAGAAAGTGAGGCGTGTAATTGCCATAATTGAAGAGAGCGAGGCTGAGGTGCAGCCGCTCGAAAAGGAAAAGGAAACAGAAGAGGATCAACCCCAGCCCTCACCAGAAAGGAACAACCACCCCAGCCATCACCACCCAAAGACCAAACACCCCAAACTCCCCCAGCTTAAACTCAAACTCAAAACCAACCACCACCGGAACCCCAAACCTCAACCACAACCCATCCCATCACTTAACACAAAGCAACCACCACCCACATTCCAAGCTCTCCACAGGAATCAACATCATCTTTCCAGATTCCTAATGTGCCCTTCCTAGGTACAGATCTTGATGATACCTACGAACTCTACACCATTCCACTCACTCAACAAACTTAAACCCCTCAACCAGAAACCACCCAACCCGAAGCCACTCAAGTTTCCACCCCCAACTCTCCATCCTCATCAGCTGAAACTGCTGAAACCGCCCAAACAGCCAACACCAACATCGTCTTAATCCCACCAACACCACCATCTCCAACTGCAGAAGAGAAAGCTCTGGAACGGTACATCAAGGACCGGGAGCAAGCTGCAGAGATAATCTAGAGTCGATACCCCTCCGTGGAGATGTCTGATGATTTCTTCACCAGAGCCGTCGACTTCCTCACGTATATTACATACAGAGGAACGGAATACTACAAGATTTTTAATCGTCAAAAAGCTTTAAAAGAGGAGGTGATCGAAGAGAAAGAGGTGGAAGTGCTCAATTTCATCGGAGCCGATGGCTTTCATGTGTTCATCAACGAGGCCAACTACTGGGAGATGCTCGACGCCAGAGTGTTGCGTGAATATCCAGATGCATCAGTCCCAGAGCGAGTGCCGTCCAAGCATGAACTACGGTTGATGAAGGAGCATGAGGCAGAGGTGGAAGGGAAAGAAGCGGAGAATGTCAGTCTTCAAAGTGAGCTCACTAAGAAGACTGAGGAGATGGAAAGAAAGGCAGAAGATGTCAAGAATCTGAGAGCAGATTTTGACAAAACAAAGGCTGAGTTGGAAGAGAAAGTTGAGGAGAAGGAGAAACTGCTGGCTGAGAAGGAGAAACTGCTAGGGGAAAAGGTGAAACTAGCAGAAGAAATGAGAAGAGTGCTCAAGAGCTCAAGCAGTCGCTTGAGGCTGAGAGGAGCATGTTGAGAGAGGTGAATGCCAAGCTTGTGGCATTGGAGGACGAAAAGAAGGAGTTGAGGAGGAAGCTGGAGAAGGAGAGGAAGCAAGTGGAGAATAAGGACAACGAACTGGTCAAGCTCGGGAGCGAGTTGACTAGGTCAAAGAAAGATCTTGACACGCTACAAAAGGAGATGCAGATCCTTAAGCATGAGCGTGAAGAAGAGAAGGGTGAGCTTGAGAGCAGAAGAAGGAGTGCCAAAGCAACTGATCTAAAGCAGGCTGAGCTTGCCATTCAAATTGCTAAAGCTAAGAAAACAGCAGGAGATTTCGCTGTCAAGATCTCCACAGACGCTATGTTCCATGCTACGCTGAACAGAAGAGAAAGGAGCTTGGCCACCACCAAAGCTGAATTTGAAGCGTCTCAATCCCACTTCGACCTCGTCTTGCAAGAAGAGAGGAAGAAGATAACCAGAGATGTTGAAGCAGAACTGGACGCTCGCTTCAAAGCGGTGGAGCCTCTGGAAAGCTTGATGATATCTGTGAAGGAAAGGGAAAATCAATGCAAGTATCTGCTAGAAGAGATATCAGTCAAGACGGCGGAACTCGTGCTAGCCAAGGAGCATGTCTTTGCAGAGCGTGCCGAGAGGATGCTTCATGCCGTCCTCAGCAGAGTAAATGATTTACACCAATCCATCAGCGGAAAGGTGACCCTTCCCACCCCCGGCAGTCTTGATGATGCCAAAAAGGGGGAAATGATTGCAATACCAACTGAATCAACAAGGACTGATGGAGGAGAAGGAAGTGGAGCATGTGAGAGAAGGATCGAAGCCAGTGGCTTGATCATAGGGGGAAGTGGAGTCGGAAGCGGAGTCGGAAGTGGAGTTGGAGAGGAGGAACAATTGGATGAAGCTCGGGCAGAGCTTGCTAGGAAGAAGGGAAAGGATAAGGTTCTTGAGGAACCTCGAAAGCCAACTTCTGGGAAGCTGCTTGCTTCCTCCATAGCTGCCCATCCTGTAGCTGCTACCTTGACCAAGGAGCAAAAGGAGCGACAAATTGCAGCAGACGAGGCCCTCGCCCGTGCCCTTGAGCAAGAATTCGAACTCCCTCGGAGGAAATTAGCTGAAAGCTCCCAAGCAGGCGCTCCAAGTGCGCCCGCTACAGCTGCTGCTGCTCCTGCTCCAACAAATGTTGACGCTGCTTCTGCAAACCAGGCCATTGTGCCTCATCAAGAGAAGCAGATGCCTTCCCCACCACCTCCAGCACCGAAGCAATCCTTGAAGCAGACTGCACCTGAGTCCAGGGAAGAGCACCCTGCGGCCAAGCGTCAAAAGATGCAACAGGCAATCACTGAAAAGTCTAGCCACTTCGAGAGGAGGCAGAGAAAAGGAGAAGAGAAGATGAGGAGGAAAGATAAGGATGAGGAGGTGAAGAAGAAGAGGTTGAAGAAGATAGATGAGCGGATCGAGTCGCACTGGAATGAAGTAAGATTCATCCAATCCGCTATCGCACGTAGCGCCTACATTCCTCACACTCCTGAGGAGTCTGAAGCTATCCAAACCCAAGCTTGGATGGACACCTGCCGAGTCACAATGACGGAGATGATTGATTCCAACCGCTACCCGCCCGAAGAACATGATTATATCCGCAAGCGAGTCAATGAGAAGCTTCCGAAGTGGAACACTGACTCCAGTGCTAAGTTCAACTCAATCATGAAGGAACTGTTGGGAATTGTTAAGAACGAATGTGTTAAGGGGGAA
The DNA here is from genome assembly GCA_029379335.1 of Thymus mandschuricus. Classification (NCBI taxonomy): domain Eukaryota; kingdom Viridiplantae; phylum Streptophyta; class Magnoliopsida; order Lamiales; family Lamiaceae; genus Thymus; species Thymus mandschuricus. The sequence goes on along the minus strand of CM057081.1, from coordinate 12,882,235 downwards.
CCTATGAGGGATATCTTAGTGTTTTGATATGATCCCAAAACCCCAAAGGGTTCTGTTCCCAAGCGACCCATTTTGATGTAGTTAATAAGTTAGAATTTTTCTAAAGCCTACTCGGTTAGGATGGCTCTTTAATTTGCTTAGATTTTAGGCTTCAAATTTTCAAGTGAAGACCACTCGCTTGAGTGTGTTTTTCGAAGCGAAGCAAGTCTAGCAAGCTGAAGTGAAGCGTACCGAAGAACAGTATAGCGAAGCGATCGCTACAGTGATTCGAAGTGAGTCTGCCAAAGCGAAGCAAAGCGAGCGCTACAGTTCAAAGCCAAAGCGAAGCAAAGCGAGCGCTACAGTTCAAAGCCAAAGCGAATCAAAGCGAGCGCTACAGTTCAAAGCCAAAGCGAAGCGAAGCAAACGCTACAGTGCAAAGTCAAAGCTAGTCAACTCTAGTCAGCAATTTCCAAAGTAGTCACTAGGGAACTTTATTTCCCGAAGCGGCTCACTACAGAATGGCTACGAAGTGACTCAACTAAAGCGGACGCTACAACTTCAAAGCGAAGCGAGCCACTACCTACCAGAAAGCGACAGCGCGACTCCCGCCCATATTTTGAACTCCAGTCAACAGGAGATCGTAGCATTAATTACAAGATCTCCACGTGTCGAAAGCGGAGTGGAGCGGAAGAGTTGACTGCCAGGCCGACAAAGGCGCCGCAACAGTACTGGCTCGCTCCAGTTACTGTTAGCCTTGTAAGTTAGCCAATTTTGGCAAAATGCCAAAACTGGACGTCTGAAAAAGGTGCCAGCCTGCGCAAGTACTGTCGAGAGGTGGAGGGACAAGGCCACCAACCAAGCAACGGATCTCGGCCATCTCTCCGCCTATAAATAGTGAAGGATGAAGACGAAGAGAAGTAGAACACTACTTGAGCATTCGAGCCTACTGCAAACAAACACTCCCAAGCCTTCGAGCAAATCTTCGAGTCTTTGTTTTCCAGTGTTCTCCGAGTTTCCAGTTCATCGGAACTCGTCTTCACAACCTTCACACTTAGAGTCTAAGCCCATTCCATATCCAAGCTTAGAAGAAGAGCTCTAGCCATCTTTGCATTTACTGTAAAGAGCTCTTCATAGTGTGTTTGTCAACCAAAAACCCTAAACCCAGTCTGTTAGGTTTTTTGTGTGTTGTCGTTAGGTTGTTTCGATCCAAGGCTCTTCTTTCATCGATTGAAGAAGCCTCGATCATAGAGTCTAGATCCAAGCTTGCACTTACATCGTTCATGTAAAAGCTCGATCGAAGCTAGGCTGTAAGGAGAGCCCGGAATCTCCCTGTTGTTCGGACAGAAGCGAGTGAAGCTTCGTGTCCAGTTTAGGTCTTAGTAGTGAACCCGTAATCACTGCACTGTTCGTCAGATCCAGGCAAGTGAAGCCCGATCTTGATTAGGTTTTTGAAGGACCCGTAACCTTCAAGTTCTTGAGTGAAGAGAACAGTTGCAGTCATGCAACAAGTGGATGTAGGAGCTTTATCTCCGAACCACTATAATTCTTGGTGTCGTATCTCTCTAACCCTTATCTCTTTACTATATTTGATTATTCATTGCACGTGCATTTAAACAAACAAACTTGATTCTTTAATTACTTAGGAAAGATTTAGCTCACCAAATTCCGCACACGAGTAAAGACTCCCTCTTGATCAAGTACTCACTTCGGTCAAGCAGGCAAGCTACATACTGAAGATCTAGCTTCAGCTAGGTCTTAAGTTTCAAGTGAGCTCTTTACTTGTCACTCTGAGTTAAGGGATTTGAAATTGAAAAACTTCAAAATACGTATTCACCCCCCCCCCCCCTCTACGTATTTTCCCATTAACAAACCGGGACCAACAAGTGGTATCAGAGCAGCGGTTCTTTCGAGCCTCTACTTTGCATATCCGAAGCGAGTCCCCACTCGCTTCACGTTGTCTCACAGAACCGGATCCTATTTTCCTAAGTGCATCAAAACCTCACCCACGCATACTGCATATACTACTGACTGTTTGCCATGTCTACATACAGTGCTTCTAGTCTTCCACAGTTTTCAATTGAAGGCTATGAGATCTGGAGTTTCTGAGTCGAGAGCTTCCTATGCTCCATCCACGACCGGATGTGGGAAGTCATTGAGGACGGACCAATCGAGATCAAGAAAGCCATATCTATGGATGTTCCAGCCACTGAAGGTCGTCCAGCCCACGTTCGTCAACAATACGTGGAGAAGGATAAGGATGAGTGTTGGGAATTGTTAAGGACTAATTTTTTAAGGGGGAACTTCATGGGACATTTGATAAATGAAGTCATTTGTTTTGATTAGATCCCAAAACCCCAAGTGTCCTATTCCCAAGCGACCCATTTTGATGTAGATGATAGGTTAGAATTTTTCTAAGCCTACTCTGTTAGGATGGCTCTTTTATTTTGCTTAGATTAGGCTTCAAAAGTTCAAGTGAAGGCCACTCACTTGAGTGTGTTTTTCAAAGCGAAGCAAGCCAAGCAAACTGAAGTGAAGCGTGCCGAAGAACAGTGTTGCGAAGCGATCGCTACAGTACTCGAAGCAAGTCTGCCAAAGCGAAGCGAAGCGAGCGCTACAGTGTAAGGTCAAAGCTAGTCAACTCTAGTCAGCAATTTCCAAAGCAGTCACTAGGGAACTTTATTTCCCGAAGCGGCTCACTACAGAATGACTATGAAGTGACACAACTAAAGCGGACGCTACAAAGCGAAGCGAGCCACTACCTACCAGAAAGCGACAGCATACTTCCCGCTCCAAATTTGAACTCCAGTCAACTGGAGATCTCCGCATTAATTACGAGATCTCCACGTGTCGAACGCGGAGAGGAGCAGAGGAGTTGACTGCCAGGCCGACAAAGCGCCGTAACAGTACTAGGTCACTCCAGTTACTGTTGAAATTGGAACTTAGCCATTTCCGGCAAAAGTCCAAATCTGCGCGTCTGAAAAGTAGCCAGCCTGTGCAAGTACTGTCGAGAGGAGGAGGGACAAGGGCACCAACCAAGCAACGGGCCTCAGCCAACCCTCCGCCTATAAATAGTGAAGGATGAAGACGTGAAGAAGTAGAACACTACTTGAGCATTCGAGCGCATACAGCAAACAAACACTCCCAAGCCTTCGAGCAAATCTTCGAGTCTTTGTTTTCTAGTGTTCTCCGAGTTTCCAGTTCATCGGAACTCGTCTTCACAACCTTCACACTTAGAGTCTAAGCCCATTCCATATCCAAGCTTAGAAGAAGAGCTCTAGCCATCTTTGCACTTATTGTAAAGAGCTCTTCACAGTGTGTTCGTCAACCAAAAACCCTAAATCTGTCTGTTAGGTTTTTGAGTCGTCGTAAGGTTGTTTCGATCCAAGGCTCTTCTTTCATCGATTGAAGAAACCTCGATCATAGAGTCTAGATCCAAGCTTGCACTTACATCGTTTGTGTAAAAGCTCGATCGAAGCTAGGCTGTAAGGAGAGCCCGGAATCTCCCTGTTGTTCGGACAGAAGCGAGTGAAGCTTCGTGTCCAGTTTAGGTCTTAGTAGTGAACCCGTAATCACTGCACTGTTCGTCAGATCCAGGCGAGTGAAGCCCGATCTCGATAAGGTTTTTGAAGGACCAGTAACCTTCAAGTTCTTGAGTGAAAAGAACGGTTGCCGTCGTGCAACAAAGTGGACGTAGGAGCGTTATCTCCGAACCACTATAAATCTCTGTGTCGTATCTCTCTTACCTTAATCTCTTTACAGTATTTGATTATCCATTGCACGTGCATATAAACAAACTTAACTTGGATTTTCAATTACTTAGGAAAGATTTTAGCTCACCAAATTCCGCACATACGAGTAAAGACTCCCTCTTGATCAAGTACTCACTTCGGTCAAGCAGGCTAACTACGTACTGTAGATCTAGCTTCAGCTAGGTCTTAAGTTTCAAGTGAGCTCTTTACTTGTCACTCTGAGTTAAGGGATTTGAAGTTGAAAAACTTAAAAATACGTATTCACCCCCCCCCCCTCTACGTATTTTTCCCATTAACAAACCGGGACCAACAATGAGTATACTCCAAATGACTTCAAAGTTGCCAACCTCGACAAGATTGCATGCCACACGATGCAGAGCACCGTGTCGGACGCCTATCTACCATGAATAAGGAAATGTGCAACGGCAAAGGAAATGTGGGAAACCCTAGCCCTCATTTCTCAAGGCACAGACAAAATCAAGGAAAACAAGCTCGCCGTTCAGACGCGGGAGTTTGAAAGTCTGATAATGAAGCCAGGAGAATCCATTGACGCCTTCGAGCTGAGGGTTACAAACATCACTGCAACTCTCAACTCGCTTGGGAAGGAACTCACAGATAAGGAAGTCAACCTGAAGATTGTCCGAGCTCTCACCAGGAAATGGCAGACTATGAAGGAGCTCTACCTAGCTACCAAGGATCTATCAAAGCTCACACCGGAGATTCTGTTCTCCGAACTCAAAGCTCATGAATTCGATCTGAATCGAATGAACCTCGTCGAAGAGGATGAAGCGCCCACTACGTCAAAAGGAGTAGCATTCAAAGCTGCCGAAGGGCCAAGCGAGCACTCGCTAGCCAAGATGACGAGGGAAGAATTGTAAGAACATATTGCGTTCTTGTCCAAGAACTTCAACAAAATGAACTCTCGAGTGGGCAAATACAAAAGATTCTACAAGCAGTACAAAGGGAGGAGCACTGATGCTCGAGAAGGAAAAGGAAAGAGAGAAGAAACGACCAAGACGATCCCGCGCGACATGATGGAAGTGGAGTGTTACCACTGCCACAGGATGGGCCACTACAAATCCGATTGCCCAAAGCTAAGTGCCAAAGAGCGCGAAGAATTGAAGGCCAAGAGGGATGCTCCAAGGCGAGCGCTCGTAGCGAGTGAAGTGCCGGTCGCTACAACCGAAGATCCACCAAGCGACTCAGATGCATTCACAGATCCAAACTCCAGTGATGGTGAGGATCTTGGATTTATGGCGCTCACCGACGAAGAAACAGGAGAGGTATTCTTCTATCCTTCAATCACTTCAATTACACTAGCACACACTGTCAATGAGGAAGAACAATCCTCTACATGGAGTGAGTTGCTTGACAAGCACCAAAAATTGTCAAGCGACCACGAAGTGGTAAAACAAGCTCTGTCGCAAAGCGAGAAGGAGAACCGAAAGCTAGCCCGTGAGCTTGACGAAGTCAAACTTAATTTAAGGGCTATGACTAGTAAGTTCGAGGATCTCTTCGCTAGACATCAAAGCTTGGAGGGAAGGTATGAAACCCAGTCCACTCTAGTTGCCAACTTGAATAAAGCATCATATGCTAGGCAGGCACTAGAGGGATCGCTTCTGCCTTTTGGTAGGAAAGCTGGCCTTGGATATGAGGGTGGACCTCCCAAGCCGACTGTCTTTGTTGGTGCATCACACACTACACCATCAGTCACTTTGGAATTGCCCACTGCATCCAAAGCGACCACTAACAAAGATAAAGGCGAAATGGCTGAGAACCCTAAAAGGAAGCCTATGAAGATGTCTATATCTTTAAGGGCAGATCCTAAGGGCAAGCAAAATTCAACAGTCCCTAGCACTCAACATGCTAAGTCTTACCAATCCAAGGGTAAAGGGAGAACTGTTGAAGCTTCTAAGTCTCAAGCCAAGACACGAGAGACAAAGGATCTACCTCCTAAAAAGAGGAGTAATGTCTATGTGTCACGTTATCCGGACTGGAGATGGTCCAACCGGACTAACATTGAGGGGGAAGATTTTGAAGCTTCCACTGGGTCGCTTCAGATTCCCAAGGTTTCTCAAGCGAGTCAGGGTCAAAACCCTAGTTGGACCGCTTCAAGGAAACCAAGCGAGCCGCTTCGACAGACTAGAAACCCTAAGTCAGTCTCTAAACCCAGAGCTAATCCGAAGCGAGTCGCTTCAGGATATAAGCAAAATGTGAAGAGCATAGGTAGGTCTAAAGCGAGCCGCTACCCCTCTTGCACACACTGTTGCACGTGTGAAGCTGCTTCAAAGCAGAGATCACAGTTTTCGAAGGTCGAGAAGCCCAAGACACAAGCTTCATCTCAAAAGAGAGTGAAGCAAGTGTGGGTACCTAAGGGAACTAACCTGCAAGGACCCAAACTGATTTGGGTACCAAAATCTGTCTAATTGCAGGTGAGCGCCGTGGATCCCATGCCAAGTGAGGGTCAACAAGTTTGGTACTTGGACAGTGGATGTTCAAGACACATGACCGGCATGAAAGCTCTACTTCACAACTACATAGAGAAGAAGGGTCCACACGTAACCTTTGGTGACAACTCTCGAGGAAGCACCAGGGGATACGGCGCACTGAGAGTTGGAAAGCTCACAATTGAAGAAGTCTCCTATGTGGAAGGACTCAAGCACAACCTGTTGTCCATTTCACAGTTTTGTGATAAGGGGTACAGGGTGGAGTTCATCTCCAACAAGTGCATTGTGAAGAGCAAACTCACGTCTCAGATTGTGCTCACTGGAATTAGGCAAAGGAACGTCTACATAGCACAATGGGACAGCTGCAAAGAGGAAACTTGCCTAGTTGCAAGAAGTGCTACAGAAATTGGATGGATATGGCACAGACGCTTGAACCACCTCAATTTCAAAGCCATCAATCGCTTAGCTCGAAAGGGTTTGGTGCAAGGCATACCGAATGAAGTCTTCATCAAAGACCATCCATGCTCACCATGCCAACGAGGGAAGCAGACGAAGAAGCACTTCGCCAGTCTCAAAGAAGTCTCATCAAAGCGAGTGCTCGAACTGCTTCACATGGATCTGTTTGGTCCAGTTACTCCAGTTAGCGTAAATGGAAGGAAGTACACTCTAGTTGTAGTTGACGACTTCTCTCGCTACACTTGGGTTGTATTCCTTTTCAGCAAGAAGGAGACACTGACCAAACTGCCACAACTACTCAAGCGATTGGCGGTGGAAAAGAATCAAGCTATTGTGACCATTCGCTCCGACAAAGGCACAGAGTTCTTGAACTCAACAATTGAAGCGTACTGCACGGAGCATGGCATAGCACATCAAACTTCTTCAGCACGCACTCCTCAGCAGAATGGAGTTGCTGAAAGAAGAAATCGAATCATCAAAGAAGCCGTTCGCACCATGATTGCAGACTCGAAGCTTCCGATGAAGTATTGGGCTGAAGCTGCCAACACGGCGTGCTACACACAGAATCGGACGCTTCTCAACAAACGGCATGACAAAACTCCATATGAAATATGGACAGGGAGAATTCCTAACATATCTTATTTTCATATTTTTGGTTGTAGGGTCTTCATTCACAACAATGGGAAGTCGTAGTTGAAAGCTTTTGAAAGCAAAGCAGATGAAGGAGTATTCTTAGGATACTCTACGTCTAGCAAAGCCTACAGAGTGTTCAACTGTAAAACCCTAATTGTGGAGGAATCACCCCATGTCGTATTTGATGAATCTTCTTTAAGTCTTCCACAGGAACAGGCTCAAGCGAATGAAAAGGATCAAAGCAAGGAACCCTCAAATCAACTCACTTGGGACGTGCTTGATGAAGATGATGAGATCAAGGACTCAAGCGAGCAGAATCCCAAAGGAGAAGTCGAAGCTGCCCCCAAGATTCCTGAAGCTAGTACAGGCCAAGCACCCAATCCAGTCGCTTCAGATGGTGAAGCAAGCGACAAGGAAGAAGATGAAGATGAAGCTGGCGGATCCAAGCGTGCATGGCTCAAAGATCACTCACCAAGTCAAATTATTGGAGATCCATCCAAGGGTGTAGTGACCAGAAGTCAAGTATTTGGAGAAAGTGCCATGTTCAGTTGTTTTCTCTCAAACATTGAGCCATCAAGCGTGGAGGAAGCCCTAGCCGACTCTAACTGGGTGATAGCCATGCAAGAAGAGCTGAATCAATTCACCAGGAACGACGTATGGTACCTCGTGGATCGTCCCAAATTCCAGCACGTTATTGGCACCAAGTGGGTGTTCAAGAACAAGACGGACGAGGACCACAACGTAGTGAGGAACAAGGCGCGACTTGTTGCCAAAGGCTACTGCTAAGAGGAAGGAATCGACTTTGACGAGACCTTCGCTCCAGTGGCACGGCTTGAAGCTATCAGATTGTTTCTAGCCTATGCAGCAGCCAAGAAGTTCAAGGTCTATCAAATGGATGTGAAGAGCGCATTCCTCAACGGTGAACTCAAGGAAGAAGTGTATGTGGAGCAGCCACCGGGTTTCGAGCAGGGAGATAAAGTGTATCGCTTGAAGAAAGCCCTATATGGGCTGAAGCAAGCTCCCAGAGCTTGGTATGATACTTTATCTCAATTCCTAGTGGACAATGGATTCCAAAAAGGAAAGATAGATCGGACTCTCTTCACCATCAACCATGGAGAAGATATGCTTTGGGTCCAGATCTACGTGGATGACATCATATTTGGGTCGCCAAACCAGTCGCTTAGCGAGAGTTTGGAGAGCTGATGAAGACCAAATATGAAAAGTCGATGATTGGCATGATGAGCTGCTTTCTAGGTCTTCAAGTGAAGCAGCAGGATAATGGAATTTTCATCAACCAAGCGAAGTATACAAGAGATATGCTTGCCAAGTTTGGTGTTCAACATGCTAAAGCTGTGAAGATTCCAATGAATACCAACTGGAAGATGGAGCCAGACGAAGGAGGAAAATCTGTAAATCCTACAGATTATCGTGCCCTAATTGGATCACTACTCTATCTCACTGCAAGCAGGCCAGATATTGCTTTTGCAGTCGGAGTCTGCGCTCGCTTCCAAAGCAACCCCAAGCACAGCCATCTTGAAGCTGCCAAAAGAATTCTTCGATATTTGAAGGGCACTGTCAATATGGGGTTGTGGTATCCAGCGGAGGACAATTTGGAGCTCACTGGATATTCCGATGCTGACTATGGAGGGTGCCGAGTCGATAGGAAGTCAACTTCGGGCACATGTCAGTTCTTGGGAAGCAAGCTAATCTCGTGGTTCTCAAAGAAGCAAACAAGCGTAGCCACTTCAACAACTGAAGCTGAATACATGGCCGCTGGAAGCTGCTGTTCTCAAATCCTATGGCTTCGTCAATAGTTGAAGGACTACAAAGTTGAAGCGAATGAAATTCCGATCTTCTGCGATAACAACAGTGCCATATGTATCTCGCAGAATCCAGTGCTTCACACCAGATGCAAGCACGTGGAAATTCGACATCACTTCATTCGTGATCATGTCGAGAAGAAGGATATCAAGCTCGAGAAAATCCATACTGATCTCCAGCGAGCAGATATCCTCACCAAGCCTCTAGCTGAGTCTCGATTCAACCAGCTATGCATGGAATTAGGGTTATTAGACCCTGGTGAACAATGCTAGTTCCAGGATGCACGAAGGAGTGTTCACTTGTTCCCTTGTGCGGCACTCGCTTCGTATCTTCACCAACTCAAGCGAGTCACTTCAACTTCCACTCGCTTGAAGAAAATGAAGTTAGGTGGAGATAGGTGGAGTATTGGAAGAAGTTCCCTACCAACTTATTGGAATTGTTAAGTATATGGTTAAGGGGGAACTAATGCTTCTCTCGGAGCAAGCTACTTCCAAAGCGAGCCAAGAATGCTGTTATCTTTGAATTCTGCATCGCTTCAATTTGCCCTAGCTTGGGTCAAAGCGAGTCGACTGCAGATTCATTCTCTAGATTATAGGAAAGCTTGAAGGTTTACCTTTTTATACAAAAGGTTGCAGGGCTGGTGACATGCTTCTGCGTAAAATACGAGATTGTCTTGTCAGAGCATTCTCATTGTCATCCTGTCCATTTCTGCTCTGAGATAAGGACTTGTACTCATCCCCCATTCGTCGTGAATATGTACACTTACGTGAAGCTCCCCTCTGGGTTGTAGTAAGCTTGTGTACTATATTCATTTTCTCCCCCATTCACTTCGATGGAGGACGCTCTAATTTGTAGAGGAAGATGAATGCCATGAAGACGAATGCCAAGAAGATGAATTACCCAACAGGTGGTATCAACAAGCTTCAAAGCAAACAAGTGGATTCAACAACCTGAAGTCCAAATCAAATGAAGTCTTCAACTTGTGGTATCAATCTCCTACGATGTGAGATTGACTGGTAAGCATTTCAATTTTAAGTACACTAAGTGAGCCGAAGCGTGCTAAAAAACCTTCACTCACTATGTGGAAAATATGAAATAAATCTGACACAAATACAAAGAGGAAAACACTATTGTTTATCCTCGAAGTATGTAAGTCAGAAACATTTTAAAATTAGCAAAGAAATTTAATTTCTTATTCCAGTCGCTTCAGATGGCCAAGCGAGTGCTACGTCACTCAAAGCTAGCCATCGCAAGCGAGTGCGGAACAGTCACTCAAGCGAGTGCCTCTCAAGCGAGTCAAGGTCTAGCGGCCCAACTCGAAGTGAGCGGGCACGAAGCGAGTATGAGCTGTCTGCACTCGAGTGCCTATTTTACTTTCTGCCAAGTATTTAATGCAGAATCAGGAACGGCAAAAATAACGGGCGCGTGGTTCTCACTTCAAATTTGAAGCGGGAAAAGGCGGAAAAGATCCAGCCATCGAATCTCAACAGCCCCCAATCAGTAGCCGTTGGATTAGCGCCGTATAAGACAACCCAATCGCAGCAGGCCACGTGGAGACGCCGAGCAAGTGGCGGTTCACTTTTACTGTGGTGACGCCGGACACATCAGATCCATCACCACACGTCCGCCGCCTACCTACAGGACTTACGGCGATATTACCGTCCTACCCCTGCCACGTCAGACGAAACCTAATTCTATATATATGAGACGTCGTCGATTTGCAGAACCTTTCACAGCCTTCAAAATTTGCCATTCTCGTGCTTAGATCTGCGATTTCTGCAACTCACGAGTCTCAACCCTTTCTTTTAAAACTCTGTTCAAATTTCTCTAAAATCACCATGGGAAAGAAGAAGAACACCGAGACGATGGAGGGGTTTCTCGCGGAGGTCGACAAACATATCAATGTCGAGCCTCATCTCGATCCAACCATCATCGAGAGAAATGGTTTTCTCCGTAGGGCCGTGACCAAGGCCGGACTATGGAAGTTTGTGACGACGGTCCCGTCAAAAATTCTGGCCAAAGCCGTCGGCGAGCTCCTGCTAAACTTGAGGAAGGAGCAAAACATATCCTCTTTTACCGATCCACAGACAAGGAAGCCAGTGGAGGTGGACATGAGCGAGCTTATCGGCACGTTCAACTTGCCGAGAGAAGGAGGAGACTCTCTGCTGGATTTGGGTCTCTCGGCCGGAGTACAATATTTGTCGATTTGCAGTCGACGGAGCAGATCCAAATTTCAAGGAGGCCAGTATCCGTTCGAGCTTGAAGGCCCCCTTCAACCATATTTGCAAGCTCTTCTCGAAGAGTGTCGCGTGCTACGTCGGAACCCTGGATACACTTTCCGAGACGAAGCTGATCGCCACTGCAGTTATTGTCGACAGCCTCACCGGAACCAGCTTTAACTGGCATGGTTGGTTTCTCAAGCAAATTCACGAAGCTGCCAGTGACTTTGCGTTCATGAGAGGGAGCGCAGATCAGATCATCCGCAAAGGGAAACTTAAATTCTTCTCTAGGCTATTTGCTGCCTTGGAGGAAAAATATCCCGGCAAAGCATGGCCGGAAGATGACATCACCGTCTACAACAAACAGTCCATCTATTATGATAAGTGGAGGAAGACAAAAACTTTGATGGATCTGGGACTTCTCGATGTGGAAGTGCCCGTAGCGAGACCGGTTGCCGAAAGGCAAGCCGAAGTGAGCCAAGTGAGGCCGGTCGCTTCACCCGGGAAGCGAGCCCCCAAAGCGAGGCAAGAAGATGAAGCGAGTCGCTTCAATCGTTCAAGAAAGCGAGGCGGTGGAGAAGCCGCTTGAGAACGTTGAAGTGACTCAACCCCAGCCTACTCAAATCCAAATCCAATCTCCCCAACTACAAATCCAAGCCCAATCCACCCAAATACCAGAACCTCAATCTTCATCAACCCAACAACCACTAAAACAGATAACCCCCCTCTCTCCCCATGAAGAAGAATCAGCATCTTCTTTTCACATCCCCACTGTCCCATTCCTTAGCACAGATGAAGCTGCTGCCTACACTATCTTTCAACCACTTCAATCCCAGCCAATGCAACCACCACCCACCGAAACCATACAACCACCACCCACTGAAGCCATCCAAATATCTGATACCCAAGAAGCCTCATCACCCTCCCAATCCCTCACGACATCGGCAGCTACAGCCGATACCGCCCAAACAGCCGGTGAACTCCCAATTATCTCACCATTCATACCTCCTGCCATCACTGCAGAAATGCAAGCCATCGATCGCTACGTTAAGGATCGAAAGCAAGCCTCAGAGATCATTGCTCTCCGATACTCCAATGTTCCGTGGACAGATGACTTCTTCACCAAAGTCGTCGACTTCCTGACATATATCACGTATCGCGGAACGGAATATTACAAAATATACAACCTCATGCAAGCATTCAAGAAAGAAGAACTGATACAATTGGAGGCCAAGTTGCTCAACTTCATCGATGTGGACGTCTTCCACAATTTTCTTGATGGAACCAGCTTCTGGGATAAGCTGGATGCTAAGATAAAGCGGGAATATCCAGATGCTGTAATTCCCAAACGAGAGCCAACTTCACATGAGAAGCAATTGATCAGTGCCCATGCTGAGGAGATAGAGGCGAAGGAGGTGGAGATCTCAAATCTCCAAAGCGAGATCTCCAAGAAGGGGGAAGAGGTGAACAGGAAGGTGCTGGAGGTCAAGAGTCTTAAAGAAGACTTTGGCAAGAAGAAGGGAGAGTTGGAGGCTATGGTGGAGGAGAAGGGAAAGTTATTGGAGGAAAAAGAGAAGGCGCTGGAGGCGCAGGTGAAGCTGGTGGGAGATCAAACTATTACAATCACCGAACTTAAGGGCTCGCTTGATGGGGAAAGGAGCCGCTTGAGGAAGGTCAATGCCGAACTTGTCTCAGTTGGCAAAGAAAAGAAGGAGTTGGAAAAGGAGTTGAAGAAGTTAAAAGAGAAGTATGAGAAGAGAGAGGAGGAGCTGATAACGACGGGAAGTGAGCTGCTGAGCACGAAAAAGGCCCTGGACTCTCTCAAGAATGAGATGAAGCTGCTCAAGCAAGAGAGTGAGACTGATAAAAAGGAGCTGGAGAGTAGGAGGAAGAGTGCGCAAGCTATTGACCTAAGGAATGCTGAATTAACTCTACTACTGGAAAAGGTCAAGGAGCTGGGCGAGGCTTACACAGAAAAGATGGCTGCAAGTGCCGAATTCCATCTCTCTCTAAACCAGAGAGAGAGGAGCCTTGAGACGATGCAAGCAGAACTTCTAGCGGCTCAGGAATTCTGGTACTTCAACTTGCAAGAGGAGAAGGCGGATATAAGAGGGAAATTGAAGCGGAGCTGGAGGCTCGCTTCAGAGAAGTGGAACCTTTAGAGAGGATGATGGCATCAGTTGTGGAGAGAGAGAAGCAGTGCGAGTATCTACTCGAAGAAATTTCAATCAAAACTGCTGATCTGGTGGCTCCAACTGTGGGAAAAGCCGAAAAGATGTTGGAGGCCATTTTCAACACTGTCAACTCACTTCACCAAACCCTTTCCGGAAAATCAATGATCCTAACCCCTGGCAGTGATGATGCCAAAAAGGGGGAAGGACAAGTGAAGCTAGGAGGAGCTGGAGGTTCAGGGGGAAGCAGAGTTGGAGTAGAATTGATGTTGGAGGGAGGCAATGGTGCTGGAGTTGAGGAGGAAGTAGAGGATGAAGCGAGGGCTTCACTAGTTGAGAAGGGGAAGGTAAAGCTCACGAAGGAGGAGCTGTTGAAAAAGCCCGAGGAGCCCAAGAGACCAATTGAGCAGAAAATTCTTGCTGCTTCAATTGCACGGCATCCTCCGGTGACGGTGGTTACAAAGGAGGAGAGGCAGAAGCAGGTGGAGCATGATGCTGCCTTGGCGTGGGAGATGGAGCGCCTTTTTGAACTAACCAAAAAATCTATTGCTGCAGGTGCTTCGTCTAGTTCCCAAGCGGCCGCTTCACCCAAAGCGCCCACTTCAGCCGCCGCGCCAGCTTCGTCAGCCGCACTCACTCCGACTACAGTTGCACTCACTTCATCTGCAATTGTTCCCTCGAGTGCCGCTACGAAGAAAGACATGCCACCTCCCCCACCACCGAAGCAAACCTTGAAGCGTGCTGCACCAGATACAAAAGATGACCATGTGGCCAAGCGCCAAATGGTCAAACAAGCAGTCGCCTCGAGAGCAGAAAAGCAAGAAAGGAGAAGGACGAGAGGAGAACATTGGAAGGAGAAGGAAGAAAAGGAGAAGAAGATTAGGGCCAAGCGACTCGAGATCATCGATGGCCGGATTGAGGAACATTTCAGTGCAGTAAAACTCATCCAATCCGCCATCTGCAGAAGTGCTTTCATTCCCTTTATGCCCGAGGAGTCCGAAGCTTGCGAGACTCAGTCCATTATCGATGCTTGCGACGTAACGGGAAGGGAGATGGTCAATTCGGGACGCTACCCTCTTAAGGAGGAGCAAGATCACATCCGCAAACGTCTTAATGAAAAAGAGACCTATGTGGAACCAGGAGTTGAGCGCCAAATTTCATGCTGTGATGAAAGAGCTGGCCAGCAGATCTGAGGAAGAACTGGCAGCTAGGAGAAATGAGCATCCCGACGCAAGGGAGATTGAGGAATTCATTCCAAGAGATCTCCGCGATCAGTGGCTACTCTACAAGGAGCTTTTTATCAAAGCTTACTATTTCTGGGGAGTAGTGCCACTACAGGATGAGTGCTCGCGGATGAGTGCTCTCAACAATTTCTTATGTGCATACGACGAGAAGATGCGGAGGAAAATCTTCACTATGGCTGAACTTGCAGAGCCCAAACCCCTTATCGTCAAGGTGCCAGAAATGAAGAGATTTCCAATGCCATTTCATCCAGGCACAAGGATTCCTGATCGCAGCGTCACGGATGCGGAAGTAAATGAAGCATTCAGACTGGAAAGCGCATGGAGAAATCCAACTGCCCACACTGTTGAATCTCTAGAGTTGAATGTGCTATCTGCTTACTTTACTGAAGAGAAGAAGAAGGAGGAGGTGACGGAGGAGAAGAAGAAAGACAAGGATGAAGCTGCAGGAAACCTCTGAGTTTCAAGCTTCTTGTTTTGGGAACAAATATTCATCAATCGATTTACTTTCTGTCCCTCTTGTGTTGCTTTACAGCTTTATGGATATTTTATCCTTATGCTACAAACTCAACTCAAATTTTTTAACCGAAAAAAAAAGGGGGGAACTTAAAAGAAAATTACAAACAAAACTGCAAAGGAAGCAGTCGCTTGAAGTTCCCTTCACGGTTAGATAGACTAGATTTATTTTTATCTAAGTCTTATGGGTTTTGGCATCATCAAAAAGGGGGAAATTGTAGGGAATTGTTAAGAACGAATGTGTTAAGGGGGAACCTATGAGGGATATCTTAGTGTTTTGATATGATCCCAAAACCCCAAAGCGTTCTGTTCCCAAGCGACCCATTTTGATGTAGTTAATAAGTTAGAATTTTTCTAAAGCCTACTCTGTTAGGATGGCTCTTTAATTTGCTTAGATTTTAGGCTTCAAATTTTCAAGTGAAGACCACTCGCTTGAGTGTGTTTTTCGAAGCGAAGCAAGTCTAGCAAGCTGAAGTGAAGCGTACCGAAGAACAGTATAGCGAAGCGATCGCTACAGTAGATTCGAAGTGAGTTTGCCAAAGCGAAGCAAAGCGAGCGCTACAGTTCAAAGCCAAAGCGAAGCAAAGCGACGCTACAGTTCAAAGCCAAAGCGAAGCAAAGCGAGCGCTACAGTTCAAAGCCAAAGCGAAGCAAAGCGAGCGCTACAGTTCAAAGCCAAAGCGAAGCGAAGCAAACGCTACAGTGCAAAGTCAAAGCTAGTCAACTCTAGTCAGCAATTTCGAAAGTAGTCACTAGGGAACTTTATTTCCCGAAGCGGCTCACTACAGAATGGCTACGAAGTGACTCAACTAAAGCGGACGCTACAACTTCAAAGCGAAGCGAGCCACTACCTACCAGAAAGCGACAGCGTGACTCCCGCCCATATTTTGAACTCCAGTCAACAGGAGATCGTAGCATTAATTACAAGATCTCCACGTGTCGAAAGCAGAGTGGAGCGGAAGAGTTGACTGCCAGGCCGACAAAGGCGCCGCAACAGTACTGGCTCGCTCCAGTTACTGTTAGCCTTGTAAGTTAGCCAATTTTGGCAAAATGCCAAAACTGGACGTCTGAAAAAGGTGCCAGCCTGCGCAAGTACTGTCGAGAGGAGGAGGGACAAGGCCACCAACCAAGCAACGGATCTCGGCCATCTCTCCGCCTATAAATAGTGAAGGATGAAGACGAAGAGAAGTAGAACACTACTTGAGCATTCGAGCCTACTGCAGACAAACACTCCCAAGCCTTCGAGCAAATCTTCGAGTCTTTGTTTTCCAGTGTTCTCCGAGTTTCCAGTTCATCGGAACTCGTCTTCACAACCTTCACACTTAGAGTCTAAGCCCATTCCATATCCAAGCTTAGAAGAAGAGCTCTAGCCATCTTTGCATTTACTGTAAAGAGCTCTTCATAGTGTGTTTGTCAACCAAAAACCCTAAACCCAGTCTGTTAGGTTTTTTGTGTGTTGTCGTTAGGTTGTTTCGATCCAAGGCTCTTCTTTCATCGATTGAAGAAGCCTCGATCATAGAGTCTAGATCCAAGCTTGCACTTACATCGTTCGTGTAAAAGCTCGATCGAAGCTAGGCTGTAAGGAGAGCCCGGAATCTCCCTGTTGTTCGGACAGAAGCGAGTGAAGCTTCGTGTCCAGTTTAGGTCTTAGTAGTGAACCCGTAATCACTGCACTGTTCGTCAGATCCAGGCAAGTGAAGCCCAATCTTGATTAGGTTTTTGAAGGACCCGTAACCTTCAAGTTCTTGAGTGAAGAGAACAGTTGCAGTCGTGCAACAAGTGGACGTAGGAGCTTTATCTCCGAACCAATATAATTCTTGGTGTCGTATCTCTCTAACCCTTATCTCTTTACTATATTCGATTATTCATTGCACGTGCATTTAAACAAACAAACTTGATTCTTTAATTACTTAGGAAAGATTTAGCTCACCAAATTCCGCACACGAGTAAAGACTCCCTCTTGATCAAGTACTCACTTCGGTCAAGCAGGCAAGCTACATACTGAAGATCTAGCTTCAGGTAGGTCTTAAGTTTCAAGTGAGCTCTTTACTTGTCACTCTGAGTTAAGGGATTTGAAGTTGAAAAACTTCAAAATACGTATTCACCCCCCCCCCCCCCCTCTACGTATTTTCCCATTAACAAACCGGGACCAACAGGAACTGACGAGCAGGACGGAGGATGAGCTGGTCATGCGAAGGAATCACCATCCCGATTCACGGGAAATCGAAGACTTCATCCCGAGAGATCTTCTTGAGACATGGCTCATCTTAAAAGAAAAATTCATCAAGGCCTACTACTACTGGCAAGTAGTGCCTTATCAAGATGGGTGCTCAAGAATGGATGCTCTCAACAACTTCTTGTGCCAATACAATGAACGGTTGCGGCAGAAGATCTTTACACTGGCGGAGGAAGCTGAGCCTTTACCTCTCATCATCAAAGTGCCCGCTGTGAAGGAGTTTCCCATGCCGCTTCAACCTAACTCAATGATTCCTATCCGAAGGATCATTGATGAAGAAGTAGATGAAGCTCTAAGATTGGAGGGCAGATGGAGAGAAAATCAGTACAACATCAGGACCATGGAAGTGAATGTCCTGTCTGCCTACTACATCGAAGAGGAGACAGAGAAGAAAGAGGAGGAGAAAGAGACAGAAGAGGAAGAGGAGGAGAAATAGAAAGAGGAGAAGGAGGAGAAGAACAAGCCTGCAGCAGATCCTTGAAATTCACTATCTCATAATTTGTGAACTGTTGTGTTCATATATCCCATTTTTTTTTTCCTGCCTAACTTGTGTCGTTTACAAGCTTCCTGAATGACTTACTCTTTATGCTACAAAACTCAACCAATTTAACCGAAAAAAGGGGGAAAGGAACTTTAAAAAAAAATTCAAACAAGCATGCAAAGGAAGCAGTCGCTTGAAGTTCTTTCCACGATTAAAAAGGCTAATTTTCTTTAGTCTAAATCATTGGGTTTTGGCATCATCAAAAAGGGGGAAATTGTTGGGAATTGTTAAGGATTACATGGTAAGGGGGAACTCATATGGGACACTTTGAAGTGAGTGAAATACTTGTTTTGATTTGATCCCAAAACCCCAAGTATCCTATTCCCAAGCGACCCAATTTGATGTAGTGAATAGGTTAGAATTTTTTCTAAGCCTATACTGATAGGATGGCTTTATTTTGCTTTAGTCACTTATGTTTTTAGACCGCAGAGAATTCAAGTGAAGGCCACTCACTTGAGTGTGTTTTCAATCGAAGCAAGTCTACCCAGCCGAAGTGAAGCGTGCGGAAGAATAGCGAAGCGAAGCGAGCGCTACAGTGGATTCAAAGTGAGTCTGCCAAAGCGAAGCGAAGCGAGTGCAACAGTAAAAAGCCAAAGCGAGTCAACGCGGGTCAACGATTACTAAACCAGTCACTAGGGAACTTTACTTCCCAAGCACTCACTACAGTATAACCTTGAAGCGACTCGATTTGAAGCGGACGCTACAACGTCTAAAGCGAAGCGAGCCACTACCTACCAGAAAGCGACAGCTCAATTCCCGCTCCTATTTTGAACTCCAGTCAACTGAAGATCGTTGCATTAATTGCGAGATCTCCACGTGTCAAATGTGGAGAGGAGAAGCGGAGTTGACTGCCAGGCCGACAGGGCACCGCTACAGTACTGGCTCGCTCCAGTTACTGTTAAGTTTGTAACTTAGCCATTTTCGGCAAAGTGACAAAACTGGCGCACCTGCAAAAGCACTGCCTGCGCAAGTACTGTCGAGAGGAGGAGGGACAAGGCCACCTACCAAGCAATGGATCTCGGCCAACCCTCCGCCTATAAATTGTGAAGGATGAAGACGAAGAGAAGTAGAACACTACTTGAGCATTAAGCGCCTACTGCAAACAAACACTCCCAGCTTTCAAGCATTCATCGAGTCTTTGTTTCCAAGTGTTCTCCGAGTTTCAGCCTCATCGGAACTCGTCTTCGCAACCTTCACACCAAGAATTCTAAGCCCACTTTAAAATCCCAGCTTAGAAGAAGAGTTCTAACCATCTTTGCATTCATTGTAACGAACTCTTCAATAGTGTGTCTCTGTCGAAACAGAAAACCCTAACCCAAGTTTTAGGTTTTGTGTGTTCGTCGTTAGGTTGTATTCGATCCAAGGCTCTACCTTCATCGATAGTAGAAGCCTCGATCATAGATTCTGGATCCAAGCTTACACTTTCATTAAGTGAAGCTCGATCGAAGCTAGGTTGTAAGGAGAACCCGTAATCTCCCTGTTGTCGGACTGGAGCGAGTGAAGCTTTCAGTCCAGTTTAGGTCTTGTGTGGTGAACCCGTAATCACCCAGACTTCGTCAGATCCAAGCGAGTGAAGCTCGATCTTGACACAGGCTTTTGAAGAGCCCGTAATCTTCAAGTTCTTGAGTGAAGAGAATGAGTTGCCTAGTGCAACAAGTGGACGTAGGAGTTTCATCTCCGAACCACTATAAATCACTGTGTCGTATCTCTAACCCTAATCACTCTATTTACTTGTTGTTTGATTATTCATTGCATAAGCATCTAAACAAACACAAACTGAGATTTCAATTACTTAGGAAAGATTTAGCTCACCGAATTTCCGCATATAGAGTAAAGTCTCACTCTTGGTCAAGCTCTAAGCTTAGGTCAAGAGAATTGTGAATACTCTAGATCTAGCTCTCGGATAGGTCTTAGTTGTTCAAGCGAGCACTTTACTTAGTACTCTGAGTTGAGGAATTTGAAGTTGAAAAACTTCGATATACGTATTCACCCCCCCCCCCTCTACGTGTTTTTCCTCTTACAAACCGGGACCAACACAGGTTAATCGTGATGGAAATGGAGCAGTCTGAGGAGCTTTTTGTCGAGTATCATAGTGTTGAAGCCTCTTGGTGGTGCATGTCTCCATACATGCATCTCACGTTCATCTGAAATGTTCGCTATGAAGTTCACACTGTCTACTTCGTGTATCGTTGCAACGAGATGATGTTCTGTGTGTGGTTGCAGCTAGTCGAGCTCATAGTGGCCGACGACTTCTTTCTTGAATAGCTTCCGCTTGTGTTATGTAGTACTTCTTTTGTGAACTATGCTTTCTTAGCCATTTTCGGTGATTGATGGGACAGAAACGCTTCCGTGTATTTCTTTATTTCAGTACTTCCTTTGTAACGAACAACATCTTCTACCAACATTCTCGACGAATGTTGAGTATTTTGAATCAATCCTAGTAATGTGTTTCGTTCACGATGATTTCTCCCTTATCCTTGTATGTTATTTCTTCTTATCCTTTCTTCTTGCGTCGCGACCCTGCTTGGCCAAGTATTAGCGGGGCGGGGTCGTGACAGGGTGGTATCAGAGCACTAGGTTCGCTCTGAAACCCTAGAGTCTTCTTCTTCATCGTAAAGTCTGGATTTGCTTCGCTAGACTTCCTTAAGCTCTCGACAAAAGCTCGACTCTCCATGACATCACGGAAGGCCATAAGATAGGTTGCTTACCACTGCTATGAGAACCTAGACGAGGCAACTCGTAGGAATCACATAAGGTGTTAAGATGAAAAACTTTAGAGAACATAGCTCGCTTGAATTATGATTCTTTTCTTGTAACAGGTGGAACCGAAGAAGCAACGAGACGCAATTTCAGATCAAGAAAGAAGATTTGCAAGGGGGCGATTAGAAATTATAATCGAGAACAACGTCTTAAAAACGGGACAATTTAGGTGCCGTCGACCTTATAATGGACGTAAGGCGAGTTTTCAGACCGCCTCTAACTCAACTCAACAAGAACTTAGTAAGAGTAACTTGACATTGAACTCTAAACTCGAATCTACCTAAAATAGGACCACTCTCACGTTGCATGAACATAGTTACAACCTAGATGGAGCCTTTTTAACCATAAATCACACCATAGAAAAGATATTCCCTTACCAACTTATGCATGATTACTGTTCCTATCCCAACCTTTTGAGTAGAACCTGACTAGAACTCGTTGTCTCGTGTAGATGGCAGGAGCTAGGCCTACCCCTGACGTGGTCGTGATACTTCTAGACTCGTACCTGCACTACCAACGTCTAGTGGAGCACGACATAGGGGAGTACTTGGCCCACTTTGGAGGGCTTTAGGAGGAGGTACACCAGTACGCCGAGGTTTCGGGATACGACGGCGTAGCGAGAGTGATAGTGCACCTACCCCACGACTGGCAGATGTGGGCGTGGACTCTTTCGCAGGACTTCACTACCTACTACCTTCCTTACTACGACCTAGTAGCCGACTTTCGAGGGTTTCTGTCAGCCCTCCAGCGCCAGTTCACGGTTTACCGCAGGCCGCCAGACGGACCGCACCAGTTCCCGTTACGCCTTACCACTAAGGCCGACCTTCCACCTTCAGTGCAGCCTCAGCCGGGTGGAGTACCGGCAGTGACGGAGGTTCTGACGCCTTCCGTTTCCGTTCTCGGCCGCCGAGACGATGAGGACTTTGAGACCGGGACATTAGTGGCCTGTTCTCGACGTGCTCTCAGTGCACCCACCGCCCCTACTTCTTTGACAGACGAGGGAGGCCCTTCTACAGCCCACCGGGGCAAGGCCCCGATGGTAGACGTTAGTCCCGAGAGGGAGGCACCCCGTTCTTCACCTTCCCGCTCACGAGGCTCAAGGACTTCTATGGAAGAGCTACTCTGTATGGTGGCTGAGTTATGACAGCCGACGACTCCCGCCTCTCACCGAGACTGGCCCGCAGGGACAGGGCCCAGCAGCAGCCGCAACACCGGACTCGCACCCTTCGACTTAGAGATGTGGATGGAGGAGTTGAGACAGAGCACCGACAGACACTGCCGAGTGATGCTTGATCTCAGCGGTCGCCTGGACGACCTTGGACAGATGGTTGAGGAGTTGTTGCACGAGGCGGAGCCCCAGCCACAGCCAGAGCCGGAGCTCGAGGAGGAGGACCCTGAGGAGAAGCCCGAGGAGGAGTGACTGTTAGTAGACCTAGAGGTCGACCTAGACTCCGACGAGGACTTAGGAGGAGGACCGGACGCCAACTCTGACGCCGAGTCGTGTTTGAGCACCGAGAGTTCCTTAGCGGATGGTTTAGCTAGTGTCAGTAACGGACCCCATAGGTCGTCCTGTCTTGGTTATTTTTGCGACAAACTTTTGACCCAAGTATTATGTTTTGATGTAATAGTACGGAACCACAGAGTGTTAGGTGGACCGTAGGACAATTTGACATGTTTCGTTTTCCCTTTCATTATGAAGTTTAAGACCTCCACGAGGCAATTTTCCCTAATTTCGCTGTTTACAATATTTAATTAAGAAACCGTACCTTCGATTTATGCCACGACAAACCAACACAGCATGTAAACTGAGATAGCTTAACATGATAAATAGGAACCAAACATGACTTATGATATACCAAATGAGAGTAACCTTACGAAAATTTGAAAATTTCGATTCTTATTTCTTTTCATTAGCAGAATGCCGCCAAGACCTAGAGGAAGACCCCGAAGTGGAGCTAGGAATGACCAAGCACCTCCACCGCCTTCACCACCACCTCCACCACCGCCACGAAGAATCGAAGAACTCTTTCTACGTCAAGATCCACCCGTTTTTAATGGGATGGGAGATCCAGCAGAGGCCGAAGACTGGATACGCGCTCTGGAGCGTATTATCAACTTCCTAGGATGTACCGACCGGGAACGACTAGCCTGCGTGACCTTCCAATTGATTGGATCCCGCCGACTTCTGGCGGGAAGCTCAGCAGAAGATTATGACCCCCGAACAACGGACAAGCCTTAACTGGGAGGAATTCAAAACTAAGTTATATGATAAGTACATACCGAAGAGCTACCGAAAGAGGAAGGAGGCCGAATTCTATAATCTTAAGCAAGGTAGGATGACGGTGACCGAATACGACCGAGCTTTCTGTGACATGTCTCGTTACGTACCCGATCAAGTCGACACCGACGAAAGGATGGCAGAGAAGTTCCGAGCTGGTCTGAGACCCGAGATTCGAATGACACTTGCAAGTTTAGGTTCACTCTCGTACCACGAGGCATTAGGCTGCGCCCTTGATGTCGAAGCAGCAATGCCAACAGAGAGACCTGCTTCAGCGAACCCTCTGACCCAATCGAACCTTCAACCTTCGGTCGACAAAAGAAAGCGTAAGTGGGAAGGGAACCCAAGCAGCAAGCGCGACAAGAAGCCATGGCAAGGACCGCCACGTCCACCAAACCCTGGATCTAACCCAGCACTAGTACATACAGGAAACCGCCCCGCCCTCTCTGCTCGAAGTGCAATCGAAGACACGGAGGTGTCTGCAAGGCTGGAAGTGATGTCTGCTATATCTGCAGCCAGAAGGGCCACTTTGCGAAGAATTGCCCAAATAGGAAGCCCCGAACAGGCATGGGACCTCAACCTCCTAGTCACCACCCGCAGTTGCGTGCTATACAGGCACAATCGTGGCCCTCTCAGCCACCCCAGCTACCCCAGCCATTTCCTTTGCCCTCCCAGCGCCAACAATTTCAACAACCCCTCCAGGAACAGCAGAACGCTAGGGCATACGCGCTTAAGCAGAAACAACCGGAGAAGAACCCGGGAAACCTAGCAGGTATGGGCCAACTACTTGGAATACCTGTCATAATCTTATTCGATACGGGCGCCTCGCATTCCTTTATATCCCAAGCATGCGTAGAAAAATTGAACTTAGAAGCAAGACCGTTAAAGGTTGAATTAGGTCTCACATCACCAGTAGGAGGAACTAAGATTCTCACACACTGTTGCTCAAACCTAGAACTCGAACTAGGAACACTCAAGCTCGCAGCAAATAACCTAAGTATCATGACTTTAAAGGACGTAGATGTGATCTTAGGAATGGACTGGCTAACCCAGCATCACGCTACTATTCTGTGCAACGAAAGACGAATTTCTTTTCACCGACCTGGAGAGAGACCAACCGATTTCTACGGGATCTTCATGAACCAGAGGAAAGCAATCATCTCGGCACTCCAAGCCGCCACGTTAGTCAGAAAAGGATACCCGTCATACCTCGTTCACTTATACGGAGAAACTAAGGAAGAAACAAGGGTCGAAAACGTAGAAATCGTGCGAGAGTTTCCCGGCATGTTTCCTGAGACGCTTCCAGGACTACCACCGGACCGAGAGATAGAATTCACCATCGAACTTGAGCCAGGGGCAGCTCCGGTGTCCAAAGCACCATACCATATGGCCCCAAAAGAACTGGAAGAGCTTAAGATCCAACTCCAAGAACTTCTAGAATTAGGTTTCATTAGACCTAGTGTATCCCCGTGGGGGAGCGCCTGTACTCTTTGTAAGGAAGAAGGATGGATCGATGAGAATGTGCGTCGACTAAAGGGAGTTGAACAAGATAACCCTCAAGAATAAATACCCCTTGCCTAGAATTGACGATCTATTCGATCAACTTAGAGGAGCTAGTGTATTTTCTAAGATAGACCTAAAATCAGGATACCACCAATTGAAAATCCGGACCAGTGACATTCCCAAGACGGCCTTCCGAACCCGATATGGACATTATGAGTTCATAGTTGTGCCTTTTGGACTTACCAACGCACCAACGGTGTTTATGGATCTCATGAACCGAGTGTTCCACCCATATCTTGATAAGTTGTCCTAGTCTTCATCGACGATGTACTAATCTACTCAAGAAGCGAGGAAGAACATGGAGAACACTTGAGAACAGTTCTAGGAACCCTTAGGAAGGAAAGACTCTACGCGAAGTTCAGCAAGTGCGAGTTTTGGCTTAGAGAAGTAATCTTTTTAGGACACATCGTGTCATCCGAGGGAATTAAGGTAGACCCTGCACAGGTAGAAGCGGTACAAAACTGGAAATCCTCAACAACCCCGAACGAAGTTCGAAGCTTCTTAGGATTAACCGGTTACTACTGAAGATTCATCGACGGATTTTCAAAGATAGCAAGACCAATGACGCAACTACTTCGAAAGGGAATTAAATTCGTCTGGACCACCGAGTGTGAAAAGAGTTTTCAAATACTCAAAGAGAAGTTAACCACCGCCCCGATTTTAGCAGTTCCGGAGCCCGACAAGATTTACACGGTTTACATCGATGCCTCGAAGAATGGAGTTGGATGTGTATTAATGCAAGACGGAAGATTGATAGCCTACGCTTCACGGCAGCTCCGACCTCACGAATTGAATTACCCGACTCACGATTTGGAATTAGCTGCTGTAGTACACACGTTGAAAATCTGGAGACATCATCTCTATGGAGTGAAGTGCGAAATTTTCACCGATCACAAGAGCCTCAAATACTTCTTTGAACAAAAAGACCTCAACATGAGGCAACGACGATGGCTTGAGTTGGTCACGGATTACGACTGTAGCATCAACTATCACCCAGGCAAAGCCAATGTTGTAGCTGACGCCTTAAGTCGAAAGACTCACCCGGAGTTAGCTTACCTTCTCACGTCTGAAGAGATGCTTATTCGAGAATTCGACAAGCTCAGACTAGAGATAGTACCTCCACCTGGAACCATTGAGGGAATCATTGCCACCATCACGAGCCCGACTTGCGAAATAGGATTGTTCATGAACAGAGAAAGGATGAAGCATTAGAAAAGATCCGCCTAGGAGTGAGGATGGAAGAAATAGGAGACTACAGAGAGGAAGCCGACAATGCAATTACATTCAAGGGAAGAATGTGCGTACCACGTAACGACGAGCTCCAAAATGAAATCTTGGGTGAAGCTCATGACACCCCATATACCGCACACCCCGGAGGCACCAAAATGTACCAAGATTTGAAGGAGAGATTTTGGTGGGAAGGTATGAAGAAAGACATAGCCTCATACGTCGAGCGCTGCTTGACATGCCAGCAAGTAAAAGCTTTACATCAACGGCCACATGCGAAGTTACAACCTTTAGAAGTTCCACAATGGAAGTGGGAGCACATCACCATGGATTTCATCACAGGTTTTTCCCGAACCAGAAGAGGGAACACAGCCATCTGGGTAATAGTAGATCGCCTAACCAAGTGCGCCCATTTCATTCCTATTCCTACCACCTATGGATCAGAAAAGTTAGCGCAATTGTATGTTCGAGAAATTGTACGTCTTCATGGAGTACCGTTGTCTATCACGTCAGATCGGGATGTGAAATTCACCTAAAAGTTTTGGAGGAGTATGCAAAAAGAACTCGGCACCCGACTGAATTTTAGCACAGCTTACCATCCCCAGACTGACGGTCAATCCGAGAGGACCATCCAAATCCTTGAAGACATGTTAAGGGCGGTAATACTTGACAAGGGTGGAGAATGGAGAACATTCTGCCATTAGTTAAATTTGCTTATAACAATAGCCACCAGTCAACCATAGGAATGGCTCCATATGAAGCATTGTATGGAAGAAAGTGTAGGTCTCCACTGTACTGGGATGAAGTTGGAGAAAGAAAGAGCTTAGGTCCCGAGGCAGTCGACGAGATAATTGAAATCGTGCGACAAATCAGAGATAGGATGCGAGAAGCCCAGAGCAGACATAAATCATACGCTGACAATCGTAGGACCGATCTGCATTTCGAGATAGGTGACAAAGTTTTCCTGAAAGTTTCCCCCACTAAACGATTAACCAGATTTGGAATTAAAGGAAAGTTGAAACCCCGATTCATTGAACCTTACGAGATCTTAGAGACGATCGGACCCGTAGCATACAGGTTAGCGTTACCTCCAAACATAGGAAACATTCATAATGTATTTCAAGTATCACAACTGAGGAAGTACGTGTTCGACCCCAAACACGTGATTCAGCAAGAGGACACTGCTATTGAGCCCGCCTTAAGTTACGAAACGGAACCTGAAGCCATTTTAGATCGAAGGATTCAACAACTTAGGAATAAGCAAATTCCTTTAGTAAAGGTCCAGTGGAAGCATTACGGGCAGGAGGAAGCCACGTGGGAATTGGAGGACAAGATGAAAGAGAGATACCCCGACTTGTCCTTAGAAGGTAAGCAAATTTCGGGATGGAATTTTTCGTAAGGGGTATAGGATGTAATGCCCGCAATTTTCTTAGGAAAATAATAAAAATTTCGGCATTTTTTTAGTAAGATAATTATTAAGAGCATTATAGGAAGTATTATATTTTTAGGGGTAAAATAAAAATTTTAAAGACTACTAATAGTAGTGTCACTCTTCGTAAAAATAGAATGTCCGAAACGAGAATCTAAGTGATCAAAGAAGGCCGAAAAAATTAATCGGTAGATTTATTTCCTTAAAAAGGCCGAAGCCCACTTAGCTCTTACGAGGCCCAATTAACCCCTTCTAGCCCACTCGATTTAGAGGCCCATTTCCTTAATAGTCGATTTAATTTTATTAGGCCCAAGAACGAGAGCACACGTTCGTTGAATATCCGATAATAGTTTAAAGGGCCCAACATCAATACTCTTGATCCATTACAATATTTTCAAGGAATAAAACAATAAAAATAAATAAAAGAAAGAAAAGAGAATGAAATCTCGGCAGAAACATTACAACACAAATCTGGGATTATTTCATTAATCTCTCTCTCAAACAACGATTAAGAAAAGGAAAGAGAAATGCTTAATCACCATTATAGGGATAATTAGCACATCATTAGGAGTTTAAATGGACAAAAGTGCATGGGGAAGAGGAGAACTAGAGCTAGCCGCCCAACTCTTCACCTCCTTGAACCATTTTTTTTGAAAAGAGCCTCCCTAATCCAACCCCCTTCATGTAATGATTGCACACCATCTCCACAAGCAAAACCTCCATTCCTCATACAAAAACCAAGGATAAGAGTTAGCCATAAACCATTCATAACATTCACCAACATAGAAGAGCAAGTAGAGAGAGAGAGAGAGAGAGAGAGAGAGAGAGACTGCCGAGAGTGAGAAAGAGAGAGGGAGAGAAGCTGCCGATTCCAGCAAGCAAGCTGCCGGAAATCAGCCGCCGGCAACCTTCCAAACACCACGGTAAATCCTCTCTTAACCCTCCCTAAGACCTAGAATGTACATGCATTAACATATGAAACAACTATCATCTTTAGGAGTGAAGAAAGAAGGAGGGAAGAGACATCCAAGCAAGAACTAGAAGAGGGCAGCCTCATTTGGAAGCTAAAGACCCAATTTTCAGTTCTATAAGGTGAGTTAGAACCCCACACTCTCTCCCTAGTACAAGGATCAAAGCTTTAACATATAGAAAACCAACATGCAATTGTAGGAGGGAAGAACGAAGGAAAGAAGGCAACAAAGAGAGGGAGGACAACCATCAATCTTGCCAAGAAATCAGTTTCCAAACCCCACAATTACAAGTAAGACTCATCACTCTCTCTAAGAGCTACAAGTTTGTAAGCATGCAACCCCACTAGAACCTCCAAACAATCGATTAAAGACACAATCTAGTAACCCCACCCTCTATCAAGCATGAAACACGGGAAAAGACCCCAAGATTGAAGCACTAGGAAACAACAATCTTTTAGAGACAATGCATGTTATCCTTGTAGGATAAAAACTGAAAATTTAGCATGTTTTGGATCACATAAAAGCCCCCTAGTAAGCTTAAGGTATTGCATGTATAACCATCTCTCAAATCAACACTTCAAAGCAACAAATATCAACCTCCAAAGCATATCAAAATCTGGAAAATCACTCCAATTCATACAAAGATTGATCAAGGCAAAATCAGCCTCTAAAGGCTTCTAATTAAATCCTAACCCTCTAAATCAACAAGTGAAATCTATAATCGAATTAAGAAGTGGAAACGGGAGAGAGAGTGAAGGAGTTAACCTGCCGGAGCCGCGAGGAGACGACGGCGAAGACACGGCAACCGCGAACAGCCTTCGACAGCCTCAGCAAGGTCATCTCGGCACTGGAAATCACCACGGTAGGACCTGCAAACAAAGAAGAAGAGGAAAAAGGTCAGGGGGAATAAGAAACCAAGAGGAGAGGGAAGGGGCACCGGCGACAACACTGCTGCCGTGACGAACGGCGAACAAAGAGAGATGGAGCAGGCTATGGCGAAGCCAGCAGTGTACCCTAGCCATGAGGGCTAGGGTAATGGATCTATAAAGCAAGCAAGGGCGAACCGCGGCCGAAGAGAGGACCGCCGCCGGCAGACGCCGCGGCGACAAGCGCAACAGCAGCGCGGCAACAGCGAGAGGCCAACAACGACGAAGAATGACCGCCTTCGACCCGAGAAATTGGCGGCGAGGCGAGATGAGAGACATAACCGGCGAGTCACGTCAGAGAGACACAGGGCCGACGGGAAATTTTCCCCAATTTCCCGAATTAGGGATTCACCTCGATCGAGTTCAAACCCCAAAAGGGGGAAGCATGTACGGGGAGGACAACGGCCGAATTCACTGGAGGCAATGGAGTTAACGGCGGAGACGCCGCCGAACAGGAGGACGGCGACGAGAAATCGCAGAAAGATGGGGGGAGAGAGATGGCTCAGAGAGAGAGATCGCGAGAATGAGAGAAGAAGAGGGGGGGAGTATTATAGTACACTCGCGGGTAAATGGCTCGGGCCGAAGTAACGGGCCAATTTCAGTATCGGGCTGAACTAACGGGCCAACGAATTAATTAACGGGCCAATTTCAGTATCGGGCCGAACTAATGGGCCGACGAGATTAAAAGACGGGCCGAATTAAATGGCCGAGCCGAATAAATAACAAAAACTAAAATTTATAATGGGCTGAAAATTTAATAAAGAATGGGCCGGAATTTAATTTCCATCGAGCCAAAACATTTAATAGGGCCGATGTTAAAACTGTAAACGAGGGCCGCACACAATAAAATTATCAAGAATAATTGGGTTTAGAACCTTAACAAGTCTATTGGGCCCAAAAAGTTGCAACTTAGATTAACAGTGAGCCAAGCCCAGTATAATAATCTTATAAGTGTAGACCACTTATACTCCCCTACGAAAATTGTTTAATGATAATTAATCATCCTTCGACCACTGTCAAGGATGGAAAAACAGAAAAGTGTAAGAATTTATCGAGGTGATTAATTTAACAGAAATCGAGAAACTCTCGACTAAAGACTACACACGATAGCGCTATCAGAACCAGATAACTAAAACCTCGATTAAGAGATAGCCTTCGCATAGGATCGATAAATTATCAATTTTTCTCTCCAGATAACTCATTTTTCGTTCTTTGAACGAGGTTAGGCGAAGGAGCAAGAAGAGCCTAAGCAGCATCCAGAGCTATTTAAGTACCATCAGGCCAGCAAACCAGGTGGGCTTTCAGAAAAACTAAAATGTTTCTTTATGCTATGATTCTTTTCTTAAAGAATTGTCAGACCATAAAATGTTTTGTTTTTGTATGAAGTCTATCTGGAAAGGCTCTTGCCTCAGTTAAAGGCTTATGCCTCAGTTATCAGAACGATTCGGGCTCATCGAGGTCAAGACCTCGGTGAGTTAGTGCACTCAGTTACCGTTAGCTAACGCAAGTTGGCGCGGTCAGGTATCCGGGAGGGTGGCCAACCTCTCCGGATACACCCTCAGCTTAGATATTACATCAGAAAATAGCTAGCTTGCAAGCGCTCTTTTAATTTAAAAATGTTTTCGTGAGCATAGGTTTTTCTGAAAAACCCCTATGTTTCACTTTAATGGCTGACAATAAAATGTTTTGGCATGTGTCCACTGAGTACTCTGTACTCAGCCCTGTACATATTTCCCATGTGCAGGTTAATCGTGATGGAAATGGAGCAGTCTGAGGAGCTTTTTGTCGAGTATCATAGTGTTGAAGCCGCTTGGTGGTGCATGTCTCCATACATGCATCTCACGTTCATCCGAAATGTATCGTTGCAACGAGATGATGTTCTGTGTGTCGTTGCAGCTAGTCGAGCTCATAGTGGCCGACGACTTCTTTCTTGAATAGCTTCCACTTGTGTTAGCTTCCGCTTGTGTTATGTAGCACTTCTTTTGTGAACTATGCTTTCTTAGCCATTTTCGGTGATTGATGGGACATAAACGCTTCCGTGTATTTCTTTATTTCAGTACTTCCTTTGTAACGAACAACATCTTCCACCAACATTCTCGACAAATGTTGAGTATTTTGAATCAATCCTAGTAATGTGTTTCGTTCACGATGATTTCTCCCTTATCCTTGTATGTTATTTCTTCTTATCCTTTCTTCTTGCGTCGCGACCCTGCTTGGCCTAGTATTAGCGGGGCGGGGTCGTGACAATTTTATATCTCATGCATATTTAAAATGTAACAAGACTAATGACATGTAGGGAATATAAAATAGATGAATTTCTTTCGGAGCTAAAGTCCCAAATTCGAATCCTACATTATACTGTCTTTAAATTTCTATTACAAAAGTTTCAAAAAATACTCACCTTAGCTACAATTATTTCCCATGCATGAAAGACGTGGCAATGTCATGCACTAAAAAAAATCTATAATTCGAATCTTTCGTAGCGTAGCCTTTAAAATTTCTATTTTTAATGATTAAAAAAAGGTTATCGTCCCGAGAGTTAGCCTCGAGACAGATTTAGAAATATGCGTTTCATTATCTAGTCTACCTATATCAGTGTCCCTGAGTAATTACATGTCCAGATCAAATAAGAGGATAATAGGGTAAGGCATCCGAAGGTGTCATTGTTTATTATGATGAGACATTCTAAAAGAAGGATTGTCTAGTATAATTTGAATGTGAATGTGAAGTAAAAAGTAGGCAAAAATATATAACAAAATATAAATATCTGTATACTAATATATAAATGCAAAATACAAGGGGTACTTTAATAATTTCACTTTTAATGTAACAAATTCACTGAATTAATTTCATTTTCCCCAAAATTAATGGGGTACACTCCCGTGAGCCTGGACTCACAGTGAGGCTGGATTCCCGCAACCTAGGTCCAATATATGCTGACCGGCCCAATTTCATTTAAAAAATAAAAAATAAAAAAACAGTAACAAGATCGAGTCTCTATTTCTCCGCCGTGTTCTCCCAGCTATCATCTTCACGGTTCCGCCCAACAACCACCTCAAACTCATCCACACCGAGTTATTATCTCGGCCTGCTCAACTCGAGCGATGACCAACCATATCTTCGCCGTCGAGTTTCACACTGTCCAATACTTCGAGTTC
This sequence comes from Thymus mandschuricus, assembly GCA_029379335.1. Taxonomy (NCBI): domain Eukaryota; kingdom Viridiplantae; phylum Streptophyta; class Magnoliopsida; order Lamiales; family Lamiaceae; genus Thymus; species Thymus mandschuricus. The sequence goes on along the minus strand of CM057081.1, from coordinate 12,849,911 downwards.
GAGGACATCAACGACAACCACGTCGGCATCGACGTCAACATGCCTCACCTCCAACGCCACCGCCGCCTATTTCAACGACGATTCAGTGAGGCACGACCTCAACCTCGAGGGCGCGCGGCACCCCTGTCGTTGCCTCGCCTGGGTCGATTATGATCCTACCGCGAAAATCGACAATATTCGTCGAACCCCATTGTTCAGACCTTCAGAATGCATGTCAAGGCTTCCCCCCCCCCCCCCCCGATGCCTTTGTTTTTTATAATATGTGTGTGTTTCTTTTAGAACTGATTAATGAGAATGATTCGAGGATGATTACTTTTTGAAGTACAACGTGACAAAATGCAGTTGTGGGTTGGGTTATGTCGGAACACCAAGTGTATGATGAAATGACCATGTGAACTAATCATTTGCATTTTTATCCCTGCAATTTTCGGAGTACACCTTATTCCTACCTCGTTATGTATCTCATCATAAGTAGCGGCCGAAAATTTAAGACAATTAAAGATTGACGATTTTAGGAAATCAAAAGATTGACACTTTTCTTTGTGTAGAGTGGCACTTTTACTGTTAAATATTAACACTTTTCGGAGTACACCTTGCTCCTCGCTCGTTATGGGTCTCATCATAAGTAGCAGCTGAAAATTTACGACGATTAAAGATTGACGATTTTAGAAAATCAAAAGATTGACACTTTTCTTTGTGTAGATTGGCACTTTTACATGTAAAGATTGACACTTTTACGGAAAAATACGATAAAAACAAATATAATTCCATCCTTGCACTTTTCGGAGTACACCTTGCTCCTCGCTCGTTATGTGTCTCATCATAAGTAGCGGTTGAAAATTTACAACGATTAAAGATTGACGATTTTAGGAAATCAAAATATTAGCACTTTTCTTTGTGTAGATTGGCACTTTTACATATAAAGAATGGCACTTTTACGGAAAAATACGATAAAACAAATATAATTCCATCCTAGCACTTTTTGGAGTACACCTTGCTTCTCGCTCGTTGTGTGTCTCATCATAAGTAGCGGCTGAAAATTTACGACAATGAATGATTGACGATTTTAGGAAATCAAAAGATTGGCACTTTTCTTTGTGTAGATTGGCACTTTTTCATATAAAGATTGGCACTTTTACGGGAAAATACGATAAAAACAAATACAACTCCATCCATGCACTTTTCGGAGTACACCTTGCTCCTCGCTCGTTATATGTCTCATCATAAGTAGCGGCTGAAAATTTACAACAATTAAAGATTGACGATTTTAGGAAATCAAAAGATTGACAGTTTTCTTTGTGTAGATTGGCACTTTTCATATAAAGATTGACACTTTTACGGAAAAATATGATAAAAACAAATATAATTCCATCCATGCACTTTTAGGAGTACACCTTGCTCCTCGCTCGTTATGTGTCTCATCATAATTAGTAGCTGAAAATTTACGATAATTAAAGATTGGCGATTTTAGGAAATCAAAAGATTGGCACTTTTCTTTGTGTAGATTGGCACTTTTTCATATAAAGATTGACAATTTTACGGAAAAATACGAGAAAAACAAATATAATTCCATCCATGCACTTTTCGGAGTACACCTTGCTCCTCGCTCGTTATGTGTCTCATCTTAAGTAGCGGCCGAAAATTTACGACAATTAAAGATTGACGATTTTAGGAAATCAAAAGATGGAACTTTTCTTTGTGTAGATTGGCACTTTTTCATATAAAGATTGACACTTTTACGGAAAAATATGATAAAAACAAATATAATTCCATCCATGCACTTTTCGGAGTACACCATGCTCCTCGCTCTTTATGTGTCTCATCTTAAGAAGCGGCCGAAAATTTACGACAATTAAAGATTGACGATTTTAGGAAATCAAAAGATTGGCACTTTTCTTCGTGTAGATTGACACTTTTACTTATAAAGATTGACACTTTTACGGAAAAATACGATAAAAACAAAATTTATTCCATCTCTGCACTTTTCGGAGTACACCTTGCTCCTCGCTTGTTATGTGTCTCGTCATAAGTAGTGTCTGGAAATTTACGACAATTAAAGATTGACGATTTTAGGAAATCAAAAGATCGGCACTTTTCTTTGGGTAGATTGACACTTTTACATATAAAGATTTGCACTTTTACGGAAAAATACGATAAAAACAAATCCCTGCACTTTTTGGAGTACACCTTGCTCCTCCCTCGTTATGTATCTCATCTTAAGTAGCGGCCGAAAATTTACGACGATTAAAGATTGACGATTTTAGGAAATCAAAGGATTGACACTTTTCTTTGTGTAGATTGGCACTTTTACAAAAAATACGATAAAAACAAAAATAATTCCATCCATGCACTTTTCGGAGTACACCTTGCTCCTCGCTCGTTATGTGTCTCATCATAATTAGCGGCTGAAAATTTACGACAATTAAATATTGACGATTTTATGAAATCAAAAGATTGGCACTTTTCTTTGTGTAGATTGGCACCTTTTCATATAAAGATTGACACTTTTACGGAAAAATACGATAAAAGCAAATATAATTTTATCCTTAGAATAATTCCATCCTTATAATTTCTGGAGTATACCTTGCTCCTCCATCGTTATGTATCTAATCATAAGTAGTGGCTGAAAATTTACGACAATTAAAGATTTTGACGATTTTAGGAAATCAAATTTTATAACAAAAGGAACCATGAATAGAATAATAAGAAACAAAAAATCTTGCACAAATAGCCACTACATTCAAATAAAAACACACCTAAACACTAAACAGAGGAAGAAGAGTTGGATTAATATATATATATATATATATATATATATATATATATATATATATAGGGGTGGGTTCTTATGGGAGATGGTATCAAACTTGAGAACTAGGAACCAATCCTATCCACTCCTTTTAAAGAATCTAATGGTGGATATTAATTCTCAAATTATCTATTTTACTTTTTTAATGATTTATTTCTAATATTAAAGGGTAGATTAGGGAAAAAAAGAGAAAAAGATTATGCGTTCCAAGATTGTCGCCACTTCCTATAATTAATTATTCTATTAATTAACATAAACATTTGAATGCAACTAAGACCTATTTCTATGCTTAAATAATCATATTTATATGTTATTTTCCTATTTATTTATGCTTAATAACCTGCATATGAAAATTACATGTTTTTTTTTAATATCAATTCATGTTTAAATATCGTGAATGACAATGAATATTCAAATGCAACTAATACCTATTTCTATGGTTAAATAATCATTTTATATGCTATCTTCCTATTTATTTATGCTTAATAACTTGTATATGAAAATTACAAAAAAAAAAAAAATAGAATAAAAAAATATAGATGAATATTCGAATGCAACTAAGACCTATTCCTATGCTTAAATAATCATATTTATATGCTATGATCATATTTATTTATGCTTAATAACTTTTATATGAAAAATTAAAAATTAAAAAAAAAAAAAATAACAAAACATAGATGAATATTCGAATGCAACTAAGACCTATTATTATACTTAAATAATCATATTTATATGCTATATATCTTCCTATTTAGTTATGCTTAATAACTTGTATATGAAAATTACAAAAAACAAAATTAAAAAAACATAGATGAATATTTGAATGCAACTAAGATTTATTCCTATGCTTAAATAATTATGTTTATATGCTATATTCCTATTTATTTATGCATACTAATTTGTATATGAAAATTACCAAAAAAAAAAAGAGAGAGAGAGAATATAAAAACATAGATGAAAATGTCAAGATAGAAGAAGAAGAAGAAGAAGAAGAAGAAGAAGAAGAAGAAGAAGAAGATTTAAGAAGAAGAAGAATATTACGGCAGAGAAAATATAAATGGGTGATTAATCCTTTGAAATATGGAACAAATAAATGAAGATTACATTAATATCCTTTTCCTAAACAAAATATACCTTATTTAATTAATTTCCATGAATAAATTATAACCATCAATCTATTGAAATGGAGGGTCTAGATTAGTTCCTAGTTCTCACTAACTAATATGGTTAGCATATGAACCAATCCCTATATATATATATATATATAGGGATTCAACCATATTTGTAAGAAAATTCCAATAATAACCCTCTTTTGTTATTATAATCCGACGTGGAATTAATTAAGAGGAAAAGGCGGATCATCTACAAACCACACGATTTTGAAAAATTGATGGTTCAGATTGGTTCCTAGTTCTCATAATCTTAGTAGTCTCCATGAGAACCATCCCCTATATATATATATATATATATATATATTGTAATGAACAGAATCCCTCCTTAACATAAGCATGGAGACAACAGGAGACGTGTAAACTCAACTTATTCATATTCCCTCTACAATCTTTTAAGTCTCAGATGAAAACAACAACACTACTACTTAAACATACAATTTCTAAGCACCTTTGCTTTAAAATGGTTGGCTTAGTCTATAACCTCCATGTTGTCCAGTGTAACTATCCATACAGTACATGTTAATCTCAGCTACTGCGTCTGTCGGCTTAATTAAAAGCCAAAGAAACCAAGCTCGCTTGCTTTCTCCTTCTCAAAGGTCTCGAAATATTGGTAGATGATAGTCACTGCAAGAAGGATTCCAGTTCCCAAACTGATGGCACCCATGAAACCTACCAACACCGTCAATACATCAATGCAGATTCCTCCAAAAGCTGCACCTGTTGGAATATAGTGATTCAATTTCCTCTGCAAGTTCAAACTCAACACCTCTGCCACGATTCATAGTTGTTGGGCTAAATGCTTTCCAGATGATACTTTCCAGATGATACTTTCACCGCAAATGAAGTGAAAAGGTTAGTTTTATTGCCAACATCTAATTCGCTAAAGAACAGGAACCATCAATTCGACCAAAGTAACAAATAGAATAAGATATCAGTTGCTAACTAGATATTGGTAGCAATGAACACGGAAATCCCATAAACAAGACCATAAACCTTTTGAAGCAGCCCGTCTAGGCAAAGCTGACCAAGACTACCATACATTCCCGAGAGAACATAAGCAACGACCTCACCAACAACAAAAAATATACTGAGAAGCTTCTGAGCACCATTTTTAAGGCAAAATGAATTAACTTGAGTCAAAAAACAGAATAAAAAAACTTACAATAGTGCCTGATCCTCACGGACATTGTTGTTATTAGTGGTTCAAATTAATAGTGATACACTTTGCAGAAGAACATTCAAGGAAAGGGGGAAAAAGGCCGATTACGAGAACATACGTCAATGATTTCCATTTGAAAATTATTGAAGGAGCAACGTGGGCAGAGACACATAAGCTAGTGTGGAACTGCATAAACAGAATGATGAAAACACAGTTTATGAGCACCTTTCGAGCATGAGTAAAAGGAAAAGTTTGATATTAAGCTCAGCTCACCGCATAGGATAAGAACCTTCAAAATCTTCACTACAGGTGAATCAAATAACAGATGCGCCTAATTTTTTCTTCACGGGGGCGATACGATGGGAGAGGACTGCGGTGTAGTGTTTGATTGGAACGAAAGGGGGGATGAGATGCGCCTAATTTTTTCTCCCATTTGCCTGCGATTCCAATGAAGAAAAGGGTAAGAGAAAAAGAAAAGAAAAGAAATCAGAGGAGAAAACAAATGGGAGGGGGAAATGACGACGACGACAGGTTATGATGGCAGCAATCTTCACGACGGCGACGCGGTGGCGGAGGATTGAGTGCTGCCTGTGTTTGGAACGAAAGGGGATGAGAGGCGGAGATTTTTTTTATTTTTTATTTAATTATGCTCGGATCGGGTTGCAGGGGATCGGGTCGGGGCAGGTCAGGTCCGAATTAAGATCCAGCCGCAGCGTGAGTCCCGCCTCACAGGAGTTTTTGTCAAAATTAATTGTAAATAGATGCGTCCTTAAAAATTGAGTTAGTTGCATTTCAATTTTTATTTGTAAAAGACAAAGACTTGGGTGCGGCCAGCCGCACCATGCGGCTGGACCCACCCGGCCCGACCTGACCCGTTGACCCGGCCCGACCCGGTCTGACTTGGGTCAACCCGACAAGGTTCGTGTTGACACTACCCGTTTAGTTAAAGTGCCAATTTTTATTAATAAAAGTGTTAATCTTTATGAACAAAAGTGTCAATCTTATAAATAAAAATTTATGTAATTTGTATGTATGTTGTAATTTTAAAATTACTTTATAGGGTTCACATATCAATTTAGGGTGTTATAATTATTGTTTAGTATTAAACTTTAATTTTATAAGGTTGAATATGGATTATAAATTGAAACTTAGGATATATAATTCTCCAGCAAAAATGTCAATTTTCATGAATAAAAGTGCCAATTGTTCTGAATGAGAGTGTCAATCTATTTGATATCGAAAATTTTATATTTTTTTATCGACTTGTTATTATAATGTTTTGATATTATGGTTTCAAAAGTGTCAATCTTTATAAACAAAAGTGTCAATCTTAATCCGGCCTCACGGTGAGGCTGGACTGACAGGAGTGTGCCCCTTTTTAAAATTGTAATCGACACATCTATACACTATTACAAAAGAGTATTGTTTAGAAAATTTGATTTGCCTATTTTGCCCTTATAATTAAAAATCATTAGAACATTAATATTATAATTAGAATATTAATTCCGGATATATTTCAATTTATATTCAACTTATGTGATTTTTTTATTATCTTTAAGTGTATCAATATTTATAATAAACTAATAACATTAAGAAAATAAATATTATATATGCAACAAATTTATACGTGCATTGCACGTAATTTCTGCTAATTCTTTGAAAAAGGTTCGTTGATCATTATAAATATAGTTTCCAATTTTCTAAAATAGCATCCCACATTTTCTAAAATAGCATTTCCATCTGCGAATAATCATTTGCATTACTTTCCAATTTGATTATATACTTTGATGTTTGGGTAACATTCGAAATCGTTGACTCTTAACTTTTTTTATTTGTTAAAAATAGTTTTTTGATGGATTTGATTTTTTTTTTTTAATGTAATCATTTTGTATAATATAACTGATAATGTTTTTGTTGGTCCCGGTTTGTTATAGGAAAAATACGTAGAAAGGGGGGGGGGGGGGGGGGAATACGTATTTTGAAGTTTTTCAACTTCAAATTCCTTAACTCAGAGTATGAAGTAAAGTGCTCGCTTGACTCACTAAGACCTAGCCGAGAGCTAGATCTAAAGCAATCACAAATCTCTTGACCTAAGCTTAGAGCTTGATCAAGAGTGAGACTTTACTCTAGATGCGGAATTCGGTGAGCTAAATCTTTCCTAAGTATTTAAAGTTCCAAGTTATGTTTGTTTAGATGCAAGTGCAATGAATAATCAAACAAGGAAAATAAAGGGTTTAGAGAGATACGACACAGAGATTTATAGTGGTTCGGAGATGAAACTCCTACGTCCACTTTGTTGCACAAGGCAACCATTCTCTTCACTCAAGAACTTGAAGGTTACGGGTCCTTCAAAAACCTAGTCGAGATCGAGCTTCATTCGCTTGGATCTGACGACAGACGCAGTGATTACGGGTTCACTACAAAGACCTATCTGGACTGGAAGCTTCACTCGCTTCAGTCCGACAACAGGGAGATTGCGGGCTCTCCTTACAGCCTAGCTTCGATCGAGCTTTACACGAACGAGGTAAATGCAAGCTTGGATCTAGACTCTATGATCGAGGCTTCTACAGTCGATGAAAGTAGGGCCTTGGATCGAGACAACCTAACGACGAACACAAAAACCTAACGAACAGAAATTGGGTTAGAGTTTTTGGTTTACGACGAACACACTATGAAGAGTTCTTTACAATGAATGCAAAGATGGCTAGAACTCTTCTTCTAAGCTGGGATTTGGAATGGGCTTAGAATTCTAGGTGTGAAGGTTACGAAGACGAGTTCCGATGAGACTGGAACTCGGAGAACACTTGAAAACAAAGACTCGAAGATTGCTTAGAAAGCTGGGAGTGTTTGTTTGCAGTAGGCGCTCGAATGCTCAAGTAGTGTTCTATTTCTCTTCGTCTTCATCCTTCACTATTTATAGGCGGAGGGTTGGCCGAGATCCGTTGCTGGGTTGGTGGCCTTGTCCCTCCTTCACTCGACAGTACTTGCACAGGTTGGCTGCTTTTCAGATGCACAGTTTTGGCTCTTTGCCGAAAATGGCTAAGACACAAACCTAACAGTAACTGGAGCGAGCCAGTACTGTAGTGGCGCCATTGTCGGCCTGGCAGTCAACTCCTCTGCTCCTCTCTGCGTTCGACACGTGGAGATCTCGTAATTAATGCGAAGATCTCTAGTTGACTGGAGTTCAAAATCGGAGCGGGAATTGTGTTGTCGCTTTCTGGTAGGTAGTGGCTCGCTTTGCTTTGAAGTTGTAGCGTCCGCTTTGATTGAGTCGCTTCGGGTCATACTTGAAGCGTCTACTTTGGAAAATAGAGTTTCCGAGTATTGCTTAAGTAAATTTTGACTCGCTTTGACTTTCACTGTAGCGCTCGCTTTGCTTCGCTTTGGTGGACTCGCTTTGATTCCACTGTAGCGCTTGCTTCGCTTAGCTATTCTTCGGCACGCTTCACTTCGGCTCGGTAGACTTGCTTCGCTTGGAAAACACACTCAAGCGAGTGGCCTTCACTTGAATTTTCTGCAGTCTAAAATCTAAGAGACTATAGCAAAATAAAGCCATCCTAACAGTATAGGCTTAGAAAAATTTCTAACCTATCATCTACTTCAAAATGGGTCGCTTGGGAACAGAACACTTGGAGGTTTTGGGATCAAATCAAAACAATAAAAATATCCCTTATAGGTTCCCCCTTAACAAGTTTGTTCTTAACAATTCCCAACAACTTCAAGCGACTGCTTCCTTTGCATGTTCGTTGAAAATTTCTTTTAGGTTTCTTTCCCCCTTTTTTTTTCGGTTAAGTTATTTGAGTTTTGTAGCATAAGGATAAATCATTCACAAAGCTTGTAAATGACACAAGAGAGACATAAATTAAAATGAGATAGATGAACAACAGTTCACAAAGTATGAGACTTGAAATTCAAGGATTTCCTGCAGCCTCATCTTTGTCTTCTATCACCTCCTCTTCCTTGTTCTTCTCCTCTGTCTCCACATCCTTCTCTATCATCTCCTCTTCAACAACATATGCAGATAGAACTTTTACCTCCAAAGTTCCGACGTTGTAAATGCTTGGTCTCCTCCAAGTCTGCTCCAGCTTGAAAGCTTCGTCCACCTCTGCATCTACGATTCTTCGATCTGGAACTCTTGTGCCGGGCAGGAAGGGCATGGGAAATTCCTTCGAGGCAGGCACTTTTACGATTAGAGGCATAGGCTCAGCAAGCTCTGCAAGCGTGAAGATCTTCCGCCTGAATTTCTCATCGTAGGCACACAGGAAGTTTTTGAGCGCATTGATCCTCGAGCACTCAGTCTGAAGTGGCACTACTTCCCAGTAGTAGTACGCTTTGATGAACTTTTCCTTGTAGTACAGCCACTGCTCAAGAAGATCATTGGGGATGAACTGCTCGATTTCTCGAGCATTAGGATGCTCATTCCTACGCACGACAAGTTCCTCCTCTGTCCTGCTCGACATCTCAGTCATGATGGCGTTGAATTTTGCACTCAGCTCAGTGTTCCATTTCAGAAGCATATCAATCAGTCGCCTGCGGATGTATTGTTGCTCTTCTCTGTGCGGGTAGCGACCTGAATCAATCATCTCCTTAGTGGTCACGTAGCAAGCGTCCATCCAAGCTTGAGTCACACACGCATCAGACTCTTCTGGCAGAAATGGGATGAAGGCGCTTCGAGTAAGAGCGGACTGGATGAGTCTCACTTCATTGAAGTGTTCCTCGATCCGACTCTCGATGATCTCAAGACGCCTTACCTTGATCTTTTTCTCCTTTTCCTTTTCCTTTTCCTCTTCCTCCTTTCTCTCTTCTCCTCGCTTCCTTCTCCTCTCCAACTGACCAGCTCTTGAAGCGACCGATTGTTTGATCTTTCGGCGCTTGGCCTCAGGATCATCTTCTCTAGCTTCGGGTGTGGTACGCTTCAAAGTCTATTTAGGTGCTGGCGGTGGAGGCATGTCCTTCTTCTTCTCTGCTTCACTTGGAGGGATAACTGCAGAGGCACTTGGAATAATGGCTTGACTGGATGAAGTGGCTCCAGCAGTAGATGAAGTGGCTCCTGCAGTATCTGAAATAAGTGCAAGAGTTGAAGCGGCAAGAGGTGAAGCGGGCGCTTGGAACTCGGTAAGAACTTTCAATGCTTTCAGATCGAACTGCATTTCCAAGTCGCGAGCTAGGGCCTCGTCTGCACGGATTTGCTCCTCCCTTTGCTCCTTGGTTAACACTGTAACCGAAGGATGAGCAGCAATGGAAGAGCCAAGCAGCTTCCCTTCAATCGGCCTGCGGGGCTCTTCGGTGATTTTTTCTTTGCCCAGTTTCCTCGCACGCTCAGCCCGAGCTTCATCTTCCAACTCCATGTCCTTCTCCACTCCACTTCCTCCGACTCCACTACTTCCTTCGATCTCCATCCTCCTTTCCTCTCCACTTCCTCCGACTCCACCTTGTAACTCCAGAGATTCAGCACTTTTCTTCTCAATCCCTTCCCCTTTTTGGCATCATCACTGCCGGGGGTTGGGGTGATCAGCTTTCCAGTGATAGACTGCATTGAACACAGCATGTAGCATCCACTCGGTCTTTCCCGCGAAAGTATGCTCCTTGGAGAGCACTAACTCGGCAGTTTTGATACTTATCTCCTTGAGCAGGTACCCACACTGCTTCTCCCTTTCCTTGACAGAGGCCATCAGCCTCTCAAGCGACTCAACGTTTCTGAAGTGAGCGGCCAGCTCCGCTTAGATTTCTGCACGAATCTCCTTGCGCTCCTCTTGCATTTGGAGATTGAAGAACTCCTGAGACGCTTGAAGTTCGGCAGATGCAATGGCGATAGCACTTTTTTGGCTATTGAGCGTCACGCGAAGTTGAGCAGCTTCGACGATCTTGCCAGCAAACTCACTGGCCTTTTTCTTAGCTTCATCAACTTGGATGGCCAACTCTGCATGCTTTAGGTCCATGGCTCTAGCACTCTTCCTTCTACTTTCGAGCTCTTTTGTCTCTATCTCACGCTCAAGCTTGAGAGCTTTCATTTCCTGCTCTCGCGTTTCAAGAGTCTTCTTAGTCCTGGTCAATTCACTTCCCTGCATGACCAGATCAGCATCTTTTTCTCCACCTCCTCCTTCAATTTTTTCACCTCTTCCTCCAACTTCTTCTTTTCTTCGCCAACTATCACTAGCTTGGCGTTGATGTCCCTCAAACGACTCCTTTCTGCGTCAAGCGAGCGCTTGAGTTCATCAAGTTTCTTTTCCTGGTTTCTGACCAGCTTCACCTGTTCCTCCAACGCCTTCTCCTTCTCCTCCAACAATTTCTCCTTCTCCTCAACCTTTCTCTCCAAATCTCCCTTCTTTTGGTCAAAATCTTCTCTAAGATACTTGACTTCCTCAACCTTCTTCTCCATCTCCACGTTCCTCCTGGTGATCTCACTTTGTAAGCTTGAGATCTCCGCATCCTTCACCTCTACCTCCTCCGCATGATCTCTCATCAGCCGCTTCTCGTAAGGGGTTGGCACATGATCAGGAACTGAAGCGTCTGGGTAGGTTCGCTTCACCTTTGCATCCAGCTTGTCCCAGAAGCTGGTTCCATCGAGAAAGGCGTGGAAGCCATGCTCTCCAATGAAATCGAGCATCTTTCCCTCCATCTGAATAAGATCTTCCTCTTTAAAGGCTTTTAAGAGTTTGAAAACCTTGTAGTATTCAGTTCCGCGGTAGGTGATGTAGGTGAGAAAATCGACGGTCTTGGTGAAGAACTCGTCGGACATAGGCACAGAGGAGTATCGAGTCCTGATTGTCTATGCAGTCTGCTCTCTATCTCTCGCATATCTTTCGAGAGCTTCCACCTCTGCAGGGACCTTGGGGAGTTGGAATGCTGGAACGATGGTTCGGGTCGTTTGGGCGGTATCGACTGTAGTTGCCGATGAGGAAGGGGATTGGGATGATGATGAGGGTTGGGAGGTTTCTGAGATTTGGATGGGTTCTGTGGCTGGCTGTTGGGTTTGGATAGGTTGGAATAGGGTGAATGCAGCAGTAGGGTCGGTGCTGAGAAGTGGGATAGGAGGTAGTTGGAAAGAAGAAGTGGATTCTTCTTCATGTGGAGAGAGGGGGGGTTTCTGGGTATGTGGTTGGGCGGATGATGAGGCTTGGGGTTCTGGTGGTTGAGTATGGGTTTGGATTGGGGTTTTCTGTGATTTAGGTGGGGGAGTTTGGTTTTTGGTGGGTGATGGCTAGGGTTGAGTTTCTTCAGTCTCCTCAAGCGGCTGCTCCTCAGCCTCGCTTGACTTGACTAGCGTAGCGACTAGCTTCAATTTCTTTTTCGCTCGCTTCGGCGCAGCTCGCTTCCCAGATGAAGCGGCTCGCTTTGTTTGGGTAGCTTCGATTTGCCTTTCGGCAATAGGTACTGCAGCGGGCACTTCAACCTCGAGAAGTCCCTCATCGATCAAGGATTTGTCCGACCTCCACAAGTCATGGAACACGGTGTTCTTTTTGTAGTCGGTGATGTCAGATTCTGGCCACACCTTGTTCGGATAGCGTTCCTCCAGTGCGACGGAGAGTTTGGAGAAAAACTTAAGCTTCCCCTTGCGGAGAATCTGATCTGTGCTTCCTTTGACAAACTTGAAGTCGTCGGCGGCTTCGTGGATCTGGTTGAGAAACCAACCATGCCAGTTAAACTTGGTTCCGGTGAGACTGTCGACGATGACAGTGGTGGCAAAGAGCTTTGTTTCAGAGAGCTGGCCCAAAGTTCCGACGTAACATGCGACGCACTTGGAAAAGAGCTCGTAGATGTGGTTGAAGGGAGCCTCCAGATCTGATCGAATCCTGGCTTCCTTGTAGATGGGCCCTGCTTTTTCAGTGGCAAACCGAGCATATTCAACTCCGGTCGATAACTCCCTCCCCAACAAGGAGTTTCCACCTTCCCTCGGCAAGTCGAATACTCCGATGAGATGGCTCAAGTCCACCTCCACCGGTTCTCTGGTCTGAGGATCAGTGAAAACTGATGTGTTACGTCCTTTCCTCAGATTTAGAAGAATTTCGGCCACCGCCTTGGCCAAAATCTTCGTCGGCACCGCCGTCACAAACTTCCATAAGCCGGCCGTGGTCACGGCCTTACGGAAGAAACCATCTTCTTCGACGACGGTTGGGTCGAGATGAGGCTCGACGTTGATATGCTTGTCGACCTCAGTGAGAAATTCCTCCATCGTCTCAGTTTTCTGCTTCTTTCCCATGTTGAAAGATTTGAGGAATTTGATCGGAGATTTAAAGATGAAAATTGGGTTGAGACTCGTGAGTTGAAGAAAATTGCAGATCTAGCACGAGAATGGCAAATATGGAGAGTTGTGAAAGGTTTTGCAGTTCTGCACAACGTCCTTATATAGAGGTAGGGTTCGGCTGACGTGACAGGGGGCAAGACAGTAATATCGCCGAAGATCCTGTTTCTATACGGCGGCCAACGGTAAAGTGATTGACGTGTCCGACGTCATCACAGTAAAAAGTGAACCGCCAAGTTGACTCGGCGCTCCACGTGGCCTGCTGTGATTCGTCACGTTACACGGCGTCGGATCCAATGGCTATAAATCGGGGACTGTTTGGATTCGATGGTTGGATCTCGTCCGTCTTTTCTCGCTTTGAATTCAAAGTGCAGTGCACGCGCCCGTTATTTTCGGCTGTACGTGAACCTGCATTTAATGCAAAGTAAAAAGTAAAATTGCACTCGAGTGCAGACAACTCATACTCGCTTCGTACCCGCTCGCTTCGAGTTGGGCCGCTTGGCTTTTACTCGCTTGAGAAGTACTCGCTTGAGTGACTGTTTTGCACTCACTTGCGATGGCTCGCTTGGAGTGATGTAGCACTCGCTTGGCCATCTGAAGAGACTGGAATAAGAAATGAAATTTCTTTAACTTTATTTAAAATGTTTTTGACTTACATACTTCGAGGATAAACAAGAATGTTTTCCTCTTTGTATTTGTGTCAGATTCATTTCATATTTTCCACATAGTGAGTGAATGTTTCTAGCACGCTTCAGCTCACTTAGTGTACTTAAAATTGAAACACTTACCAGTCAATCTCACTTCGTATGAGATTGATACCACCTTTTGAAGACTTCATTTTGTGGATTTGGACAGCACTTGTTGAATCCATTTGTTGATATTGCTTGAAGCTATTTGATACCACTTTTGTTGAATACTTCGTCTTCTTGGCATTCATCTTCCTCTACGAGTTAGAGAGTCCTCCATCGAAGTGAATGGGGGGAGAGAATGAATATAGTACACGAGCTTACTACAACCCAGAGGGGAGCTTCACGTAAGTGTACTTATTCACGACGAATGGGGGATGAGTACAAGTCCTTATCTCAGAGCAGAATAGGACAGGAGGACAATGAGAATGCTCTGACAAGCCAATCTCGTATTTTACGCAGAAGCATGTCACCAGCCCTGAAGCCTTTTGAAGAAAAAGGTAACCCTTCAAGCTTCCTCCTACAAGCTACAGAATGAATTTGCATTCGACTCGCTTGACCCAGACTAGGGTTAATTGAAGCGATGCAAAATTCAAAGTGGGGGAGGAATGGATAGATATTCGGCAGCTCGACTCAATGAAGAGTGAGTAGGGAATGAATATTTATCCACGATGAAGGAGATGAGAAAACTTGCTCCTCTTCGGCGGAAAGATGGGAAGAGGACGCAAGGTCTAGGTGCCAGCCCTGCCTAAGCTTTCACCATTTTTACGTGGGAAGGCCCAATACAAGACCCCACAAACGTTACTAGAAACGGTACTTGCGAGTGTTTGTACCCACTCGCTAGGAATCTTAGGCTAGGTAGCAGCTTCCCTTGCTCGCTTTGGAAGTAGCTTGCTCCGAGAGCAAACAATAGTTCCCCCTTAACCAATGGCTTAACAATTCCTGTAAGAGGGTAGGGAACGTTGTTTCACTAAAAAGTGTTCGCAATAGACGAAATCTATCGTAGCACTAGCAAGTAAAACCTAAGTATCGAATCTCAAGGAAAACTTAACAGGGCAATCAATTATGTAGTAAAAACCTAATCTAGCCTAAATCTAGGAAAGCAAGTAAATAAGATTTTTTAGGGGTTTTTGTTTTAAATCCTAGGCAAATAAAATAAATCAAAGCAATAAATAAAAGCGAGTAAATAACTAATCTAAGAACGAGGAAATAAAAATTAAACTAAAGAAAAACGATTAATCTACCTAGGCAAGAATCGAAAAGAAAGCAATAAAGGAAGCAACGAAGAAAACGAAAGCAAAGAAAGAAGCATAAATAAATCTAGACATGATGAATTGAAATCTGGAAATTAAAGGCAAATAAATCTAACTTAAAACTTTGAAAAACGAGAGAATTGAAAGCAAGATAAACGAATCTAAACTTTAAACTAGAAATCGAGAGAATGAAATTAAACTAAGGAATTTAAACGAAACAATTAAGAAAAACGAATCTAAAACGAAAGCAAGCAATTAAAACAAGTAAACGAAAGCAATAAAAGAACTTACGAAAATTGAGACGAAGAGCGAAGAACTTGAAGTCAATTAAACGTCTTGAATTAAATTGCAATAACGAAGAATCCGGATCCGAATAATAGAAAGCTAATAAAAGTGTTTAAGTGCTGGAAACTAAAGCTAAAATATGATAAAAGATGTCTAAAGATGATACAAAATTCGTCCAAGGCTCTAGTATATATATTAGGAAGAAAACCTAATTAAATAAGGAAACACAGCTGGACGCCGACTTTTGGCCGATCGGCCAGATGCTGAAGGAATTCTGGCCGGTCGGCCAGATCAGGAACTGCATACTCTCTTCGCAAGTGTTTGGCCGCTCGTCCAGATGCTTCAAGAATTCTGGCCGGTCGGCAAGATCAGGGACTGCTGAGCCCTTGCATAGGCATTTGGCCGATCGTCCAGATTCCTAAGGAAATCTGGCCGATCGGCCAGATCAGGTTCTGGTCCCTCACGGCCTTTCCTTCTCTTCGTGCACTTTTCGTCCCATTTTCTTCCAATTTCTCACCTTTTGCTCCTACGATAACCAAAGCTCCAAACAAACAATCATAGCCAAAAGACACACTAAAAGACACAAAAACATAATGAAAACGGACTCGAAAACACTACGAAAATCCTAACATTTACACACCAATCAAACTCCCCCACACTTAGACCTTTGCTTGTCCTCAAGCAAAACAAAATAAACAATAGACTCAAGTATTGTGAACTATATAGGCCTCAAAACTTTTCGAAAACAAACTCTCATGATCATGATCAAAACTATGCACACAACCTTAGCATCAATCAACACAATCTACTCAACTAATTCAAAGTATGCTAATCCATCAAAGAACACTCTCCAACATGTGAAATTTTGTATATGAAGGTGAACACTCAACTCTCTCAAAGAAAAGATGTAATATAACGCACATCAAGAGGGTTCACTCAACATCAATGCAATGCAACATGTTTACCATAGGCTTGCCTTCAATCTCAACATCTCCACCTAATGTAATACTTACAAACTAGGATCAAAAAGGTCTTTATATAAGCTTGTAATGTAGGGACATTGGTTAAGGTAGGGAATATATAGGCTAAGTGACTCAAAATGCTCTAAATCATCAACCTCTTTTTCAACTCCAACCAAAGTATGGATTTTTATCTCCATCTTCTACCCTCCAATACACCAAATACAAACTCAAAGATGCTATCAACTATACAAATCAAAGCTAACTATCCCCTTATGCTTATTTTTTTTCTCTTTTTCTTTTCTTTTCTTTTTTTTTTCTAGAGCTCAACTAATAAATGTTCTTTCTAATGTTGAACAAAGGCTCTATTTTTTTTCTCATCTTTTTTTTTTTTTTTTTTTTTTCTTTTTCTCTCTTTTTTTTAAAGCTCATAGGGATAGCTAACTACACTTAAACAAGCATCTAAAATTTCTTCTCTTTCTCTCCTTCTACACCACAACAAATATTTTCCAATTATCTCCTTCCATATCACCAACTACAACTAAGGATACCCATAATCATCCAAACCTCCTATCATCCGGTTTCACAAAGAACGGCTAACAAAGGCCCAAAAGGGGTAAACAAAGATTATGAACAAGGTTAGTGTATAGGGATCATGTGGCTGAAGAAAGATGGCCTAAGATCATTTCCTAGTTCGTAAATATACTAAGGTCTTGATGGAGAAACAAGGCAAGTTCTAGAAACAACGAAGCATGCATGATCACTCAATCAAAGAATAGGCATAAATATGCACAAATAACTCAATTCTCACGGGTTCAAACTAACTAGTTCCCGACATCATAGCATACATCAAATTCATCAAATAAAATGCGTCGCTTCGCCAAGGTTCCATGCATAATAAAGATCATGAAGTTTTCCAAAAATCAACGCAATTCTCTATCATCGGCCAAGTCCACAATCCTATCATCACATGCTCATTCGACTCAATAACTCCTAAGACTCAACAAAATTAAAAACTACATGCCAAAAGTTCAAAGACCCCCCCCCCCCCCCCCCCACTTAAAATCAAGCAATGTCCCCATTGCGAGAAAATAAAAAGGAAAGGGATAAAGAGAACTTATCGCAATATGACGAACACAAATACCCAAAATCTCGAGAGACTCCAAGTATCACCTACAAAACAAACACAAAACACAAATACCAAAGCGTAAAATCGAACAAAACAAAGAGAAAACAATAAAAAACTCAAACAAAAATAAAAGACACAAACATGGCTATAATTAATTGAAAGGACCTCCGAACCGTGGGTCATTCCATCGGGGATCGTGCGGAGACCAATAACGGGGATCATTCGGGTTTGGTGGAGCGGAGGTGGAGCCAATGGAGAAGTCGGTGTACCGCATCAAATGGCCCTCGATGTTCGACACCCTCCTATCTAAGCCCGTCACTTGGGTCGACAAAGAATCGAACCGATCAAACACACCTTGTTGAAAGTGTGTAAAATCAGCTCGAAAGTCGGCCCAATAGGGCGGGACTTCGGCCTCCATATTCTGACAAGCCCGGACGCGATCTCTCCTAGTGTAGTAGTGAATCAAACGCTCGTTGTCGTCCGGGACATGCTGCTGCTCCTCCTCGTCTCCGTCCCCGTCGTCCTCATTTTCCTCTTCCCTTTCTTCTTCCTCTTCTTGTGCCTCTTCTTGTTGCTCAGCGTCTTCCTCCTCTTGGTGCTCGGCTTCTTGCCCGGCTCTTCGAATACGACGCGGGTCAGCATGGTATGCACGAACAGAGGCTCGGTCCTCGACTCGAGTAAACTCGGTCGGACTCCTCATCAAGAGGGCATTGATCAACTCGGTGGACGACATCTCCACACTCTGCACCAACCCTTCGGCCTCTGAGATATCCACTCCAAAGTGATGAGCTAGAGCCGTCGCGACATATCCAAGTGTGGGATGGGCGCCTCTCTTCGACTGCACGTTCGAGAGCTGCGTCCATATGAATGGAGCCAAGCACACCTTCCGATTGAACCTAGCACACCTCAACAAATAAACCTCCATGCCCGTTACCTTACTAGCCTCCTTTTTACCGGAGACCATGTTAGATATGAAGCGATGGAGTATGATCAAAGCATCATCGCGTAAAAAGACACTAGACACACCCGAAGTTTTGAAATTATTAACACCCGTCAATTCCATCCAAGCCTCATTAATATTAAAATCCGCAGGCACACAATCAGAGATAGAAGGATGAGCACGAAAACCAAATACCGTTTTCATCGTTTCCTTAGAAATTTCCCACAAGACACCACGAAAAGTGCATTCCATCACAACCTCATTATCACGTCTAGATAATCGAAAACTACTACACATCTCTACACACAAACTATCATGCGCCTCCCATTGTCTAGACATACATTGCATCAATCCTAAACGAAGGGCATATTCGCGAATAGTCGGAAAAATAGACAAACGCCTCAAAAAATCCATATTGTAATGCCTAGGAGGACGTATATCAAGACCTTTCAAACGGAGGTAGAGATTTGTAGTAGCGTACCTATCGGTTTCAAAAGGAACCCGTTGGCGACGCCCATACTCTTGCTCATTGTCACTCGGTGAGTGACGATCGAGACTCACAATAAAGGGAGTACGATTCATGGTGATGGTGTGAGGATGTTGACGAAGACTGGCGAAGACGAAAAACTGGGCAGCCTTCAATCTGGCCGGTCGGCCAAACTTGCCTGAATTCTGGCCGGTCGGCCAAATGGTCTTCTGGCCGGTCGCGGGAAGCTGGCCGAGCGCGGTGCTGCGACGGCGAGTTGGTGGTTGAAGGTGGGGAGCTGCAACGGCGGTGGCTGAGGCTGTACGAACGACGTCGGCGAGGCTGGCGGCGAAGGTTGAGGCGGTGGCTAACGGCGACGATGCGGGTGGCTACCGGCGGCGGTGCGGGTGGCTGACGGCGGCGGGGCTGGCGGCGTGCTGGATCTTGTGCGCTGTGGGAGAAAATTTGCTGTGGGAGAAAATTGAATGGAGATAGGAGAAGAGAGGTAAGGGAAAATAGGTCAAATAATAATTAATGGGCCACAAATTCGAGTTTGACTCGGCAAAGGAATAGGGCCCACGGATTTTGGCCGATCGGCCAAAATTCGGAAGGAATCTGGCCGATCGGCCAGATCAGCTACTGCCACGATTCGGTTTGCACAGTTCTGGCCGATCGTCCAGAATCCTTAAGGGAATCTGGCCGATCGGCCAGATCAGCCGCTGGGTGATCGACGCCTATTCCTGCAAAAAGACACAAACTAACACGAAAATCAAAGATTAACAAGAAATACTATGAAAAATACTAAATCTAATTTTTTTTTTTACGTGGGTTGCCTCCCACCAAGCGCTCGTTTATCGTCATTAGCTTGACGTACCAAATACTCAAGAGGAGAGTGGGGGATCGGAGATTAGAATCGTCTACACCGTATGAGGAAGTGTCGTTTCGATGTACGACTTCAATCGTTGCCCGTTGACCGAGAAGATGTATCCCGAATCCTCCTTCTTGATCTCTACCGCGCCATGAGGAAAGACTTGTACCACCGTGTATGGACCTCCCCACCTAGACTTAAGCTTACCCGGAAATAATCGAAGACGAGAGTGAAAGAGAAGTACCTTCATTCCGGGGTTGAATTCCTTGTAGGCTATGCGTCTATCATGTAGACGTTTTACCTTGTCCTTGTAGATCTTGGCATTGTCGTAGGCTTCGTTCCTTAGCTCGTCGAGCTCCTCCATTTGCAAAATCCTCCGATCATGAGCATCGTCGAGGTTGAAGTTGATGCGCTTGAGGGCCCAATATGCCTTGAACTCGATCTCAACGGGCAAGTGACACGACTTACCATAGACGAGCCTATAGGGACTCATCCCGAGCAAGCCTTTGTAAGCCGTGCGATATGCCCAAAGAGCGTCGTTCAACTTGTCGGCCCAATCCTTCCTCGATGGCTTGACCGTCTTCTCTAAAATCCCCTTGATTTATCGATTGCTCGTCTCGGCTTGCCCCGAAGTCTGTGGATGGTATGGAGTCGCCACCTTGTGAGTGATAGCGTTCTTCTTCATCAACTTGGCGAATAATTTGTTGCAAAAATGTTTTCCCCCATCACTAATGATCACACGAGGGAAACCAAATCTACACAAAATATTTTCCTGCACAAACTTCAAAACAATATGAGAATCGCACGTCCTTGTGGGGATGGCTTCAACCCACTTGGACACATAATCAACCGCAAGTAAAATGTATTCAAAACCATGGGATTTAGGAAAAGGTCCCATAAAGTCGATGCCCCACACATCAAAAATCTCAACCACTAAAATAGGATTAAGGGGCATCTCATTACGGCGACCTATAGAACCTGTGCGTTGGCAATGATCGCATGCGAGGTAGAAGGCTTGAGCATCCTTGAACAAGGTAGGCCAATATAATCCACTTTGTAGAACCTTATGAGCAGTCTTTTGGCCTCCAAAATGTCCTCCACTCGGCTCCTCGTGACAATGTCGCAACACCTCAGTTTGCTCGTGGTCGGGAACGCACCTTCGAATCACCTCGTCCTTCCCAAGCTTGAACTGCCTACACAAACGAAGAAACCTTTTCTCTTCTTGAGCGTTAAGGACGGGTTTAGTGTCCTTATCGGCCAAGTAATTAGCAATATTGGCAAACCAAGGAGTAACATCCACTTCATTAACATTCTCAAAGGAAAAGGAATCACAAATATCATCAAGAGAAGCATAAGGGGGAGGTGAATCGAGATGAGAGAGATGGTCGGCCACAAGATTGTCACCACCTTTCCTATCACGAGAGAGATGGTCGGCCACAAGATGGTCGGCACATCTTGAGCAAGCAATCGACAAAGAGGTTGGCTAATTTTAGAAAAATCCTTAATAAATCGTCTATAAAAGCCCGCATGACCAAGGAAACTCCTAATACCTTTGACATCACTAGGTGGTGGCAATTTTTCAATCACCTCCACTTTCGCTTTGTCGACCTCTATGCCATTACTCGAGACTACATGGCCTAGAACAATTCCACTTCTAACCATAAAATGACTCTTTTCCCCGGCAACGGCGCCAAAATTTGTTTCACTAAAAAGTGTTCGCAATAGACGAAATCTATCGTAGCACTAGCAAGTAAAACCTAAGTATCGAATCTCAAGGAAAACTTAACAGGGCAATCAATTATGTAGTAAAAACGTAATCTAGCCTAAATCTAGGAAAGCAAGTAAATAAGATTTTTAGGGGTTTTTGTTTTAAAACCTAGGCAAACAAAATAAATCAAAGCAATAAATAAAAGCGAGTAAATAACTAATCTAAGAACGAGGAAATAAATCTAAAATTAAACTAAAGAAAAACGATTAATCTACCTAGGCAAGATGATGGATTTGTATACTAGAAAGCAGGCCTTTTAGCTTGTATGCATGTTGTCCATAACCACTAACAATCTTCTATCTGATTAAGTATGAATTGTCATCCATGCATCAAACATCTATCCATTATCTCAAAGTTGTAGGCTTTATGGTGTGTTGTAGATCACAGAAGACCATAGTTACCGGTTCCTCAAGAGATATAAAAGGGTATCACAGTTGAGACAGTTCTGGATATAACTGTCGGTTTAGGCTGTAGTATAGGCTGCATAAGTAGCTTGTCTTGGCTACTTGTCTATACTAGTACGTGCGTGTACTGATAGGATCACGGTGAGGTGTATTCTTCTATTCTGACCAGATGTAGAAAGAATTAAGACCTCGGTGACTTAAGATGAACCTTAACTCTAGTTGAGTCCTAAGGGTGTATAGTTATAGTCTGCTTCTTTGATTTACCATGGGTGAGAGTTCAGAGCATCTGTAACTCAATATGCTCCGTTCTTGGGAAGCAACTATAACTAGTATGACTCTTAGTGCAACTGCAACAGAGCACCATATCCTGGTAGAACAGGTTGATCACATCCCCTGAGGAATTCATTAAGGATTATCATACCAAACCCTGCAGGTGGATTAATTTCCGGTATGATGAATAAGGAATGAATGGTACTACTCAGGAATAAAAGAAGTTGAATAACACGAGCAGTCAGAAGCTCTAAGTTAATCAACGGATGTGGGATATCTTAAATATGGGGGTCGTTAAGTCTAATACTAGCCCTGAACTCAACAGGGGTAAAACAGGTAATTCAGTACTATTACTCTAGTGGAATGTTTTAGTACTTATGGACTAAATTATACTCTGGGCTGAGTATGGAGAATTTAGCCATTGGGAGGCCTCGGTTTTACCAGCTAGTAGATCCCTGATCTGGCCCAAAAAGCTCAATAGGCCACAGTATAAGGAATAAGTGGGCCACCACTCAGTTGGGCCCAGTATGTGGCGCCAACTGTGCTCATGGGCGGCCAGTCCATAAGTTGCAGGCCTGGCCTGCAACTTAAGCCCATGTCTCTATTGGTCTCCTCTATAAATACCCCTCAAGGTCTTGTTCAGACCTAACGATCAGAATAATCGAGTGCACTTAATATCCTGAACAAGAAAAAGGAGGCTAGGGTTAGAGAGAGAGAGACGCGCGGCCGAGCAGCAGTTTTCGGTGGGGATCCCGTTTCCGTGGCTGATTCCGAAGATCGTTGTCCATCCAACGTCAGAATCGAGCAGGGATACAGATCAGAAGATCTATTCGCGAGTTCTCTACTTCTTCAGGTAATCGATCTATAAACCCCCTATGATTCCGCACTAAATTCATAGGAGCATGATAGGTTTAATTCGATAGTTAGATATCCGAAATAGATCCTCGGGCGAACCGATCTTCACCGATCAGATATGGTTCCTTCAGTTGGTATCAGAGCCAAGGATCAGATTTTCGGCTCTATCTGAGTAATTATTGATTATTATGCATGTTAGATCGATTGGATGTCGCTTTTCGTGGTGTTTTTCGTTTTTCGGGGACGATTTGGCAAATCTATGTAATTTTTGATCGCGAGATAATAAGGTGCGATCTAGAATAGGATTAGATAGGTTTTATTGTTGTTTTTCGTTTGTAACTGCTGCAAAGAGACGAAGAACACGACGAACGAAGGAGATGAGCACCAGCTGGACGCCGCCGCACGGGGCAGCGCGTGAATCACACGCGCCGCCGCACGCTCGTGTGCGAGTCGTCCAACGGCGAGCTCTCCTTCTTCTCCGATGATCGACGTGGCTCCAGCAGGCTGCTGGAGCCTGCATGTCGTCGGAGGAGGCTGGGGGAGGCCGGAGCGGCGGCGGCAGCACCGGAGGCGTGAGAGCGGCGCCGCGGAGGAACCCTAATTAGGGCTCGACGCCGCGGCAGAAGCCGTTGGCTGCATGGGGGCCGACGACGGCGATCACGGAGTCCGGCGACGGACTCGACGTGACCGCGAGCGTCGCCGGCAGCAGCAGCACGTCGGAGCAGCGCCGGGGAAGCAGCAGCGGCGGCGGAACCCTCTTAGGGTTTCTGCCGCGAGTTGCAGCGGCGGTAGGCGAGGACGACGGCGGTGGAGGGACGTCCAGCAGCAGCGGAGCACGCCGGCGACATCAACACCAGCAGCAGGAGCCACGGCGGACGTCGCCGGCGGCTGGAACGGCGGCAGCGAGGTGAGGGGTGCCGCGGCGGAACCCTAGTTAGGGTTCAACGCAGCGAGCCTCGCCGGGACGGTTGCCGGCCGTGCCACCGGAAGGGATCGACGGCCAGCAGCAGCAGCGGCGCCAGGGAGGCGGAGGCGGCCGGCGGCAGGCCTCACGCCGTCGGCTGCGGCGCGGGCAGCCTTGCACGCCCGTACCCTAGCCCGTGGACGGGCCTAGGGTTTCCAACCCGGCCCATTCGCGTTTACGGGCTGCCTCCAGCGTTCGGGCTCGGGCCCAGTCATGAATTCGGGCCGTGTTAGGTCGGTTTCGGGTTCGTGGGCCCATAAGAGTGAAACGAGCGCGGTTTGGGCCTTTTCGAGAGAATTGGGTCACGTGGTGTGGGCCCAATCTCGGTTAGAGAAGCCCAATGGCAACGAAAATTAGAAAATAAATTATCTAAATAATTTATTTATTTTCGGGGAGAAACGGGAGATCAACTCGGAGGACTTATTCAAGACCGAAGCCTGTTTCGGATTTTATTATTTAATGTAATAGTTTAGACGGGTCGTCACACCACGAAAAGCGAGTTTTATTTTTGTTTTTATCTCGTTTTTCTTAAGCATGCTATGGATGCAATTTATTTATTATAGCATGTCTTGCCTGTCGAGGTGATTAAATTGCGCTTAGTCGAGCATGTTTTAGGATTGTCAATATAAGCATGTTTTAAATTTTCTGCGAGCATGGTTTATTTGCTGCGTTTAGAAAATTATGCTTAGGATTATGTGACAACGTGATCTAGCATGTCGACAACCTTTTGAAAGAAAAATACTAAGCAGATAAAAACGTTTTTGGTATAGAAAATGTTAAGACCTCCACAACTGACCTTAAGGTGAAGTTTGGTGCGAGTGTGTAAACGTCCACACGAACGTGGCTTGCACATCGTATCGGACGAGTTCGCCAGACTTAAGGTTTCTTAACAAAAATGTTCTAACCAAAATGAGAAGTGGGAGCTTTTCTGAGTAAACGTCCACACTAACGTGGCTTGCTCGGAATAGTAACTACGGTTTTCTCTGGAGTTGGTTTTTGAACAAAGATAGCTTAAGGAAAATAGTGCTTTTTCCAAGTTATGCTAAGATTGTGGTTAAAAGCTTAGATATTAGTTAGAATACAACTCCCCAACGGAGTCCCTTTTCTAATCTAATATGGTCTAGTAAGGTTCAACTATTAGCTCTATTTGCCATAAGGATAGGTTGGCAAGATAAGTAGAGTTAAAGATCCGAGTATCTGGTTGAACAGTGTGTTGGTCCCGGTTTGTTAATAGGAAAAATACGTAGAGGGGGGTGAATACGTATTTTGAAGTTTTTCAGCTTCAAATCCCTTAACTCAGAGTAACAAGTAAAGAGCTCGCTTGAAACTTAAGACCTAGCTGAAGCTAGATCTACAGTACGTAGCTTGCCTGCTTGACCGAAGTGAGCACTTGATCAAGAGGGGGTCTTTACTCGTATATGCGGAATTTGGTGAGCTAAATCTTTCCTAAGTATTTAAAATTTTCAGATTAGGTTTGTTTAGATGTAATATGCAGTGGATAATCAAACAAGTAAGAGATTAGGGTTAGAGAGATACGACACAGAGAATTATAGTGGTTCGGAGATAACGCTCCTACGTCCACTTTGTTGCACGACGGCAACCGTTCTTTTCACTCAAGAACTTGAAGATTTCGGGCTCTTCAAAAGCCTGGTCAAGATCGAGCTTCACTCGCTTGGATCTGACAGACGCTGGGTGATTCCGGGTTCACACCAAAAACCTAACTAGACTGGAAGCTTCACTCGCTTCAGTCGGACAGACAGGGAGATTACGGGCTCTCCTTACAGCCTAGCTTCGATCGAGCTTTACACGAACGATGTAAGTGCAAGCTTGGATCTAGACTCTATGATCGAGGCTTCTTCAATCGATGAAAGAAGGGCCTTGGATCGAAAACAACCTAACAACGACTCAAAAACCTAACAGACAGATTTAGGGTTTTTGGTTGACGAACACACTGTGAAGAGCTCTTTACAGTAAGTGCAAAGATGGCTAGAGCTCTTCTTCTAAGCTTGGATATGGAATGGGCTTAGACTCTAAGTGTGAAGGTTGTGAAGACGAGTTCCAATGAACAGGAAACTCGGAGAACACTTGGAAACAAAGACTCGAAGATTTGCTCGAAGGCTTGGGAGTGTTTGTTTGCTGTATGCGCTCGAATGCTCAAGTAGTGTTCTACTTCTCTTCGTCTTCATCCTTCACTATTTATAGGCGGAGAGATGGCCGAGATCCGTTGCTTGGTTGGTGGCCTTGTCCCTCCTCCTCTCGACAGTACTTGCGCAGGCTGACACCTTTTCAGATGTTCAGTTTTGGCATTTTGCCAAAATTGGCTAACTTACAAGGCTAACAGTAACTGGAGCGAGCCAGTACTGTTGCAGCGCCTTTGTCGGCCTGGGAGTCAACTCTTCCGCTCCACTCCGCTTTTGACACGTGGAGATCTTGTAATTAATGCTACGATCTCCTGTTGACTGGAGTTCAAAATATGGGCGGGAGTCGCACTGTCGCTTTCTGGTAGGTAGTGGCTCGCTTTGCTTTGAAGTTGTAGAGTCTGCTTTGCTTCGCTTTGGCTTTGAACTGTAGCGCTCGCTTCGCTTCGCTTTGGCAGACTCGCTTTGAATCTACTGTAGCGATCGCTTCGCTACACTATTCTTCGGCACGCTTCACTTCGGCTTGCTAGACTTGCTTCGCTTCGAAAAACACACTCAAGCGAGTGGCCTTCACTTGTAAATTTGAAGCCTATAATCTAAGCAAAATAAAGAGCCATCCTAACAGTATAGGCTTAGAAAAATTCTAACCTATCATCTACACCAAAATGGGTCGCTTGGGAACAGAACGCTTTGGGGTTTTGGGATCAAATTAAAACAATGAAGTGTCCCTAATAGGTTCCCCCTTAACATGTTGTTCTTAACAATTCCCAACAATTTCCCCCTTTTTGATGATGCCAAAACCCATCAGACTTAGATAAAAATAAATCTAGTCTATCTAACCGTGAAGGGAACATCAAGCGACTGCTTCCTTTGCAGTTTCGTTTGTAATTTTCTTTTAAGTTCCTTCCCCTTTTTTTTTCGGTTAAATTATTTGAGTTTGTAGCAAAAATGTAAAGTCATTCACAAAGCGAGTAAATGACACAGAAGAGACAGAAATTGAAATGAGATATACGAACATCAGTTCACAAAATATGAAGCTTGAAATTCAATGATTTCCTGCAGCTTCATTCTTCTCCTCCTTCTCCTTCTCCTCTTCCTTCTTCTCTCCTTCATCAGTAATATCAAGAGCATAGGCTGATAGAACTCTCGATTCCATAGTGTTTACGGTGTGAATGCTCGGCCTTCTCCATGCACTCTCCAGCTTGAAAGCTTCATCCACCTCCTCATCAGTGACTCCTCTGTTAGGAACGTCCGTGCCTGGATGATACGGCATGGGGAAGTCCTTTATTGCTGGTACCTTGACGACAATTGGCTTGGGTTGAGCTTGTTCAGCCATGGTAAAGATTTTTCGTCGCAGTCTGTCGTCATAGGTGGCGAGAAAGTTGTTGAGGGCACTTATCCGAGAACATTGATCCTGCAGCGGCACTACCTCCCAGTAATAGTAGGCTTTGATGAACAAGTCCTTGTAGTATAGCCACTGTTCGCGCAGATCTCCCGGAATAAAGTCCTCGATTTCCCTTCCGTCCAGGTGCTCATCCCTCCGCTTGGCCAACTCCTCTTCTGATCTCTTCGACAGTTGAGTCATGACCTTCTTGAATTTCGCTCCCGACTCACTGTTCCACGATGGACGCTTCTCATTGAGTCGTTTGCGAATATAGTCTTGTTCATCTGTGCGAGGGTAGCGTCCCGACTCAACCATTTCCTTTGTCGTCACGTCACATGCATCAGATATGGCTTGTGCTTCACATGCTTCGGACTCATTTGGCATGAGAGGGATCAAGGCACTGCGCACTAAAGAAGACTGGATGAGTAACACTTCACTGAAGTGTTCCTCGATCCGTGCGTCAATTACTTGGAGTCGCCTGGCATTTATCCTCCTCTTTCTCTCGCCTTCGCTTCTCCCTTCTTCTCTTCCTTTCCTCTTTCTTTCCTCCTTCTCTGCCCTAGAAGCAACTGCTTGCTTGACCTTTTGGCGCTTGGCCGCGGGGTCATCTCCTTTTGTCTCCGGAGCAGTTCGCTTCAAAGGAAGTTTTGGTAGTGGGGGAGGTGGCATGTCTCTCTTTGTAGCAGCACTTGAGGGGACGACTGCTGATGAAGTGAGTGCAGCAGTAGTCGAAGTGAGTGCGGCTGACGAAGCTGGCATGGCGGCTGAAGCGGGCGCTTTGGGTGAAGCGGCCGCTTGGGAACTAGATGAAGCACCTGCAGCAACAGATTGTTTTGTTAGTTCAAGCATGCGCTCCATCTCCCACGCCATGGCAGCATCCTGCTCCACCTGCTTCCGCTTCTCCTCCTTCGTTATCACAGTCCGATTGAAGCACTCAGCACTTTTTCCTGAAGCGGCCTGCTAGGCTCTTCGGGCTTCTTCATCAGCTCCTCCTTGGTGAGCTTAGTTTTGCCCTTAGCAAGAGAGGCCCTCGCTTCATCATTCACTACTTCCTCCATATCTCCATCACCACTGCCTCCCTCCAACATTCTTTCCACTCCAACTCTGCTTCCCCCTGAACCTCCAACTCCTCCTAGCTTCATCTGTCCTTCCCCCTTTTTAGCATCATCACTGCCAGGGGTTAGGATGATTGATTTTCCGGAGATGGATTGGTGAAGTGAGTTGACCGCGTTGAAGATGGCCTCCAACATCTTCTCGGTTTTTCCCACAGTTGGAGCCACCAGTTCAGCTGTTTTGATGGAGATTTCCTCCAGCAAGTATTCACGTTGTCGCTCTCTCTCAACAACAGAAGCCATCATCCTCTCCAACAGTTCCACCTCCCTGAAGCGAGCTTCCAGCTCCGCTTCAACTTCCCTCCTCATATCCGCCTTCTCCTCTTGCAAGTTGAAGTACCAGAATTCTTGAGCCGCTTGAAGTTCAGCTTGCATTGTTTCAAGGCTCCTCTCTCTCTGGTTTAGAGAGAGATGGAATTCGGCACTTGCAGCAATCTTCTCAGTGTATGCTTCACCCAGCTCCTTGACCTTTTCCAGTAGTAGAGTTAATTCAGCGTTCTGTAGGTCAATAGCCTGCGCACTCTTCCTCCGACTCTCCAGTTCCTTCTTATCAGTCTCACTCTCTTGCTTCAGTAGCTTCATTTCATTCCTGAGTGAATCGAGAGTCTTTTTGGTGCTCAACAGCTCACTTCCTTTCCTTATCAACTCCTCTTCTCTCTTCTCATACGCCTCCTTCAACTTCTTCAACTCCTTCTCCAAATCCTTCTTTTCCTTGCCAATTGAGACAAGCTTGGCATTTACCTCCCTCAAGCGGCTCCTTTCCGCATCAAGCGAGCCCTTGAGTTCGGTGATTGTTGTTGATTGTTCTCCCACCAACTTCACTTGCGCCTCCAGCGCCTTCTCTTTCTCCTCCAGCAGCCTCTCCTTTTCCTCCACCGTTCCCTCCAATTCCTTCTTATTTCTGTCAAAGTCTTTTCTAAGACTGATGACTTCCCCCGCCTTTTTCTCCATCTCCTCACTCATCTTTGTTATCTCGCTATGAAGGCTAGCGATCTCCGCATCCTTTAATTCCACCTCCTCCTTATGCTCCCTGATCAGCTTCCTTTCATGGGATGAGGGCACTCGCTTCGGAACTATAGCGAGTGGATAGGCTTCTTTCACCTTTGCATCCAGCTTCTCCCAGAAGCTGGTCCCATCAAGAAAGGCATGGAAGCCGTTTTCGCCAATGAAGTTGAGAAATTTGGCTTCCATTTGGATCAGTTCTTCCTCTGTGAATGCTTTGAGAAGCCTGAAGATCTTATAGTACTCCGTTCCACGATAGGTGATGTACGTCAGGAAATCGATGACATTGGTGTAGAATACGTCTGTCCATGGAACATTAGAGTAGCGGAGGTTGATTGTCTCTGAGGCTTGCTCTCTCTCCTTGACATACCGTTCGAGAGCCTGTTTTTGTATGGTGAGGGCAGGAGATATGAACTGTGGAATGATGGGGAGTTCACCAACAGTTTGGGCGGTATCGGCTGTAGCTGCCGATGTCGTGGGGGATTGGGATGAGGTTTCTTGGGTTTCGGATATTTGGACGGCTTCAGTTGGTGTTGGTTGTGTTTGCTGGGTTTGGAATGGTTGAAAAGTAGTGAAAGCTTCGACTGGATCAATATCGAGCAGTGGCATTTTGGGTATATGAAAAGAAGATGCAGATTCTTCTTCGTGGGGAGAGAGGGGTGTTATCTGTGTAAGTGGTTGTTGGGTTGATGAAGATTGAGGTTCTGGTATTTGGGTGGTGTGGGTTTGGATTTGGAGTGGGGGTGATTTGGCTTTGATTGGTGAAGGCTGGGGTTGAGTCACTTCAATGTCCTCAAGCGGCTTCTCCACCGCCTCGCTTTCTTGGACAAGCGAAGTGACTCGCTTCATCTTCTTGCCTCGCTTGGGCGCGGCTCGCTTCCCTGGTGAAGCGACCTGCCTTGCTTGGCTCACTTCGGCTTGCCTTTCGGCAACCGGTCTTGCAACGGGCACTTCAACTTCCAGAAGTCCCAAATCCATCAACGTTTTTGTTTTCCTCCACTTGTCGTAGTAGATGGACTGTTTGTTGTAGATGGTGGTGTCAGTTTCCGGCCATGCTTTCCCCGGAAACTTCTTCTCCAAAGCAAAGGAGAGTCTCGAGAAGAACTTCAGTTTCCCCTTGCGGAGAATCTGATCGGTGCTTCCCCTCACGAACGCGAAGTCATCAGCGGCTTCGTGAAACTGTTTAAGAAACTAGCCATGCCAATTGAAGCTTGTTCCGGTGAGGCTGTCGACGATAACTGTAGTGGCAATCAGCTTCGTCTCGGAGAGAGTATCCAGGGTTTCGATGTAACATGCGACACTCTTCGAGAAGAGTTCGCAGATATGATTGAAGGGGGCCTTCAGACTTGAACGGATACTGGCCTCCTTTTAGTTCGGATCTGCTCCGTCGGCTGCAAATCGACCGTACTGAACTCCGGCCGAAAGACCCAAATCTAGCAGTGAGTCTCCTCCTTCTCTCGGCAAATCGAACGCGCCGATGAGTTCACTCATATCCACCTCCACCGGCTTCCTGGTCCGTGGATCAGTGAAAGAAGACGTATTCTGCTCCTTCCTTAAGTTTAGCAAAAGCTCACCCACCGCTTTTGCCAGTATTTTCGACGGAACTGCCGTCACAAATTTCCATAGACCGGCCGTGGTCACGGCTCTACGGAGAAATCCATTTTTCTCGATGATTGAGGGATCGAGATGAGGCTTGACATTAATATGATTGTCGACCTCCGTGAGAAACTCCTCCATCGTCTCTTTCTTCTGCTTCTTGCCCATGATGAATTTTGAAGGATTTTGAGCTTAGTTTTAACGATGAAAAACAAGGGTTGAGACTCGTGAGTTGCAGAAGTTGCAGATCTAAGCACGAGAATGGAAATTTTTGAGGGCTGTGAAAGGTTCTGCAGTTCTGCATCGTCTCATATATATAGAATTAGGTCTTGGCTGACGTGGCAAGGGTAGGACGGTAATATTGCCGTAAGTCCTGTAGGTAGGCGGCGGACGTGCGGTGATGGATCTGATGTGTCCGGCGTCACCACAGTAAAAGTGAACCGCCACTTGCTCGGCGTCTCCACGTGGCCTGCAGTGATTGGGTTGTCTTATACGGCGCTAATCCAACGGCTACAGATTGGGGGCTGTTGAGATTCGACGGCTGGATCTTCTCCGCCTTTTCCAGCTTCGAATTCAAAGTGAGAACCACGCGCTCGATTTTTCGCCATACGTGAACCTGCATTAAATGCTTAGCAGAAAGTGAAATAGGCACTCGAGTGCAGACAGCTCATACTCGCTTCGTGCCCGCTCGCTTCGAGTTGGGCCGCTAGGCCTTGACTCACTTGAGAGGCACTCGCTTGAGTGACTGTTCCGCACTCGCTTGCGATGGCTAGCTTTGAGTGACGTAGCACTTGCTTGGTCATCTGAAGCGACTGGAATAAGAAATTGAATTTCTTTGCTTAATTTAAAAATGTTTCTGACTTACATACTTCGAGGATAAACAAGAGTGTTTTCCTCTTTGTATTTGTGTCAGATTCATTTCATATTTTCCACATAGTGAGTGAAGGTTTCTAGCACGCTTCGGCTCACTTATTGTTCTTAAAATTGAAATGCTTACCAGTCAATCTCACTTCGTAGGAGATTGATACCACTTGTTGAAGACTTCATTTTGAATTCCATTTGTTGGTCTTTTCTAGTTGGACTTGGTCTTCATGGCATTCATCTTCCTCTACGAATTAGAGCGTCCTCCATCGAAGTGAATGGGGGAGAAAATGAATATAGTACACAAGCTTACTACAACCCAGAGGGGAGCTTCACGTAAGTGTACATATTCACGACGAATGGGGGATGAGTACAAGTCCTTATCTCAGAGCAGAAATGGACAGGATGACAATGAGAATGCTCTGACAAGACAGTCTCGTATTTTACGCAGAAGCATGTCACCAGCCCTGCAACCTTTTGTATAAAAAGGTAAACCTTCAAGCTTTCCTACAATCTAGAGAATGAATCTACAGTCGACTCGCTTTGACCCAAGCTAGGGCAAGTTGAAGCGATGTAGAATTCGAGATAGCAGCATCTTTGCTCGCTTTGGAAGTAGCTTGCTCCGAGAGTGAGCATTAGTTCCCCCTTAACCACATACTTAACAATTCCTGTAAGTTGGTAAGGAACTTCTTCCAATACTCCACCTTTCTCCACCTTACTTCATTTTCTTCAAGCGAGTGAAATTTTGAAGTGACTCGCTTGAGTTGGTGAAGATCCGAAGCGAGTGACGCACAAGAGAACAAGCGGTCACTCCTTCGTGCATCCTGGAACTAGCATTCTTCACCAGGGTCTAATAACCCCAATTCCATGCATAGCTGGTTGAATCGAGACTCAGCTAGTGGCTTAGTGAGGATGTCTGCTCGCTGGAGATCGGTATGGATTTTCTCGAGCTTGATATCCTTCTTCTCGACATGATCACGAATGAAATGATGTCGAATTTCCACGTGCTTGCATCTGGTGTGAAGCACTGGATTCTGCGAGATACATATGGCACTGTTGTTGTCGCAGAAGATCGGAATTTCATTCGCTTCAACTTTGTAGTCCTTCAACTGTTGACGAAGCCATAGGATTTGAGAACAGCAGCTTCCTGCGGCCATGTATTCAGCTTCAGTTGTTGAAGTGGCTACGCTTATCTGTTTCTTCGAAAACCATGAGATCAGCTTGCTTCACAAGAACTGACACGTGCCTGACGTTGATTTCCTATCGACTCGGCACCCTCCATAGTCAGCATCTGAATATCCAGTGAGCTCCAAATTGTCCTCCGCTGGATACCACAGCCCCATATTGACAGTGCCCTTCAAATATCGAAGAATTCTTTTGGCAGCTTCGAGATGGCTGTGCTTGGGGTTGCTTTGGAAGCGAGCGCAGACTCCGACTGCAAAAGCAATATCTGGCCTGCTTGCAGTGAGATAGAGTAGTGACCCAATTAGGGCACGATAATCTGTAGGATCTACAGATTTTCCTCCTTCGTCTGGCTCCATCTTCCAGTTGGTATTCATAGGGATCTTCACCGCTTTAGCATGTTGAACACCAAACTTGGCAAGCATATCTCTAGTGTATTTGGCTTGGTTGATGAAAATTCCATTATCCTGCTGCTTCACTTGAAGACCTAGAAAGCAGCTCATCAAGCCAATCATCGACATTTCATATTTGGTCTTCATCAGCTCTCCAAACTTCTCGCTAAGCGACTGGTTTGGTGACCCAAATATGATGTCATCCACATAGATCTGGACCCAAAGCATATCTTCTCCATGATTGATGGTGAAGAGAGTCCGATCTATCTTTCCTTTGTGGAATCCATTATCCACTAGGAATTGAGATACTGTATCATACCAAGCTCTGGGAGCTTGCTTCAACCCATACAGGGCTTTCTTTAATCGATACACTTTATCTCCCTGCTCGAAACCCGGTGGCTGCTCCACATACACTTCTTCCTTGAGTTCACCGTTGAGGAATGCGCTCTTCACATCCATTTGATAGACCTTGAACTTCTTGGCTGCTGCATAGGCTAGAAACAATCTGATAGCTTCAAGCCGTGCCACTGGAGCGAAGGTCTCGTCAAAGTCGATTCCTTCCTCTTGGCAGTAGCCTTTGGCAACGAGTCGCGCCTTGTTCCTCACTACGTTGTGGTCCTCGTCAGTCTTGTTCTTGAACACCCATTTGGTGCCAATAACATGCTGAAATTTGGGACGATCCACGAGGTACCATACGTCGTTCCTGGTGAATTGATTCAGCTCCTCTTGCATGGCGATCACCCAATTTGAATCAGCTAGGGCTTCCTCCACGCTTGATGGCTCAATGTTTGAAAGAAAGCAGCTGAACATGGCATTTTCTTCAAACACTTGACTTCTGGTCACTACACCCTTGGATGGATCTCCAATGATTTGACTTGGTGAGTGATCTTTGAGCCACGCTCGCTTGGATCCGCCAGCTTCATCTTCATGTTCTTCTTTGCCGCTCGCTTCATTATCTGAAGCGACTGGATTGGGTGCTTGGCCTGCACTAGCTTCAGGAATCTTGGGAGCAGCTTCGACTTCTCCTTTGGGATTCTGCTCGCTTGAGTCCTTGATCTCATCATCTTCATCAAGCACGTCCCAAGTGAGTTGATTTGAGGGTTCCTTGCTTTGATCCTTTTCATTCGCTTGAGCCTGTTCCTGTGGAAGACTTAAAGAAGATTCATCAAATACGACATGGGGTGATTCCTCCACAATTAGGGTTTTACAGTTGAACACTCTGTAGGCTTTGCTAGACGTAGAGTATCCTAAGAATACTCCTTCATCAGCTTTGCTTTCAAAAGCTTTCAACTGTAACTTCCCATTGTTGTGAATGAAGACCCTACAACCAAAAATATGGAAATAAGATATGTTAGGAGTTCTCCCTGTCCAAATTTCATATGGAGTTTTGTCGTGCCGTTTGTTGAGAAGCGTCCGATTCTGTGTGTAGCACGCCGTGTTGGCAGCTTCAGCCCAATACTTCATCGGAAGCTTCGAGTCTGCAATCATGGTTCGAACGGCTTCTTTGATGATTCGATTTCTTCTTTCAGCAACTCCATTCTGCTGAGGTGTTCGTGCTGAAGAAGTTTTATGTGCTATCCCATGCTCCGTGCAGTACGCTTCAATTGTAGAGTTCAAGAACTCTGTGCCTTTGTCGGAGCGGATGGTCACAATAGCTTGATTTTTTTCCACAGCCAATCGCTGAAGTAGTTGTGGCAGTTTGGTCAGTGTCTCCTTCTTGCTGAAGAGGAATACAACCCAAGTGTAGCGAGAGAAGTCGTCGACTACAACTAGAGTGTACTTCCTTCCATTTACACTAACTGGAGTAACTGGACCAAACAGATCCATGTGAAGCAGTTCGAGCACTCGCTTTGATGAAGCTTCTTCAAGACTGGCGAAATGCTTCTTCGTCTGCTTCCCTCGTTGGCATGGTGAGCATGGATGGTCTTTGATGAAGACTTCATTCGGTATGCCTTGCACCAAACCCTTTCGAGCTAAGCGATTGATGGCTTTGAAGTTGAGATGGTTCAAGCGTCTGTGCCATAGCCATCCAATTTCTGTAGCACTTCTTGCAACTAGGCAAGTTTCCTCTTTGCAGCTGTCCCATTGTGCTATGTAGACGTTTCTTTGCCTGATTCCAGTGAGCACAATCTGGGACGTGAGTTTGCTCTTCACAATGCACTTGTTGGAGATGAACTCCACCCTGTACCCCTTATCACAATTGTGAAATGGATAACAGGTTGTGCTTGAGTCCTTCCACATAGGAGACTTCTTCAATTGTAAGCTTTCCAACTTTCAGTGCGCAATATCCCCTGGTGCTTCCTCGAGAGTTGTCACCAAAGGTTACGTGTGGACCCTTCTTCTCTATATAGTTGTGAAGTAGAGCTTTCATGCCGGTCATGTGTCTTGAGCATCCACTGTCCAAGTACCATACTAGTTGACCCTCACTTGGCATGGGATCCACGGCGCTCACCTGCAATTAGACAGATTTTGGTACCCAAATCAGTTTGGGTCCTTGTAGGTTAGTTCCCTTAGGTACCCACACTTGCTTCACTTTCTTTTGAAAGGAAGTTTGTGCTTTGGGTTTCTCGACCTTCGAAAACTGTGACTTCTGCCTTAAAGCAGTTTCACACGTGCAACAGTGTGTGCAAGAGGGGTAGCGGCTCGCTTTAGACCTACCTATGCTCTTCCCATTTTGCTTATATCCTGAAGCGACTCGCTTCGGATTAGCTCTGGGTTTAGAGACTGACTTAGGGTTTTTAGTCTGTCGAAGCGGCTCGCTTGGTTTCCTCGAAGCGGTCCAACTAGGGTTTTGACCCTGACTCGCTTGAGAAACCTTGGGAATCTGAAGCGTCCCAGTGGAAGCTTCAAAATCTTCCCCCTCAACGTTAGTCCGGTTGGACCATCTCCAGTCCGGATAACGTGACACATAGACATTACTCCTCTTTTTAGGAGGTAGATCCTTTGTCTCTCGTGTCTTGGCTTGAGACTTAGAAGCTTCAACAGTTCTCCCTTTACCCTTGAATTTGTAAGACTTAGCATGTTGAGTGCTAGGGACTGTTGAACTTTGCTTGCCCTTAGGATCTGCCCTTAAAGATATAGACATCTTCATAGGCTTCCTTTTAGGGTTCTCAGCCACTTCGCCTTTATCTTTGTTAGTGGTCGCTTTGGATGCAGTGGGCAATTCCAAAGTGACTGATGGTGTAGTGTGAGATGCACCAACAAAGACAGTCGGCTTGGGAGGTCCACCCTCATATCCAAGGCCAGCTTTCCTACCAAAAGGTAGAAGTGAGCCTCTAGTCCCTGCCTAGCATATGATGCTTTGTTCAAGTTGGCAACTAGAGCGGACTGGGTTTCATACCTTCCCTCCAAGCTTTGATGTCTAGCGAAGAGATCCTCGAACTTACTAGTCATAGCCCTTAAATTAAGTTTGACTTCGTCAAGCTCACGGGCTAGCTTTCGGTTCTCCTTCTCGCTTTGAGACAGAGCTTGTTTTACCACTTCGTGGTCGCTTGACAATTTCTGGTGCTTGTCAAACAACTCACTCCATGAAGAGGATTGTTCTTCCTCACAGTGTGTGCTAGTGTAATTGAAGTGATTGAAGGATAGAAGAATACCTCTCTTGTTTCTTCGTCAGTGAGCGCCATAAATCCAAGATACTCACCATCACTGGAGTTTGGATCTGTGAATGCATCTGAGTCGCTTGGTGGATCTTCAGTTGTAGCGACCGACACTTCACTCGCTACGAGCGCTCGCCTTGGATTATCCCTCTTGGCCTTCAATTCTTCGCGCTCTTTGGCACTTAACTTTGGGCAATCGGATTTGTAGTGGCCCATCTTGTGGCAGTGGTAACACTCCACTTCCATAATGTCGCGCGGGATCGTCTTGGTCGTCTCTTCTCTCTTTCCTTTTCCTTCTCGAGCATCAGTGCTCTTCCCTTTGTACTGCTTGTAGAATCTTTTGTACTTGCCCACTCGTGAGTTCATCTTGTTGAAGTTCTTCGACATGAATGCAATCTGTTCTTCAAGTTCTTCCCTTGACATCTTGGCTAGCGACTGCTCGCTTGGCCCTTCAGCAGCTTTGAAAGCTACTCCTTTTGACGTCGTCGGTGCTTCATCCTCGTCATCGAGGCTCGATCGAACTCGTGAGCTTTGAGCTCAGAGAACAGCACTTCTGGTGTGAGCTTTGTTAGATCCTTGGTAGCTAGGTACAGCTCCTTCATGGTCTGCCACTTCCTCGTGAGAGCTCGAACTATTTTTAGATTCACTTCCTTGTCTGTGAGTTCCTTCCCAAGTGAGTTGAGAGTTGCAGTGATGTTGGTCACTCTCAGCTCGAAGGAGTCAATGGATTCTCCTGACTTCATCACAAGATTTTCAAACTCCCACATTTGTACGGCGAGCTTGTTCTCTTTAATCTTGTCTGTGCCCTGAGAAATGTGGGCTAGAGTTTCCCACATTTCTTTGGCAGTTGCGCACTTCCTTATCCTTGGTAGGTAAGCGTCCGACACGGTGCTCTGCATCGTGTGGCGTGCGATCTTGTCAAGATTAGCGATCTTGAAGTCGTTGGGAGTGTATTCATCCTTGTCTTTGTCCACATACTGTTGACGAGTATGGGCTGCTCGTCCTTCAGCTGCTGGGAACAGTGATGGCCTTCTTGATTTCTATTGGTCCATCTTCTATGACTTCCCACATGCGATCGTGGACTGAGCATAGAAAGCTCTCCACACGGAAGCTCCAGATCTCATAACCTTCGATAGAGAACTGTGGAAGACTAGAAGCATTCATGGTAAACAGTTAGTTGTAATGCAGTATGCGTGGGAGAGTTTTTGATGCACTTAGGAAAATAGGATCCGGTTCAGTGAGACAAAGTGAAGCGAGTGGGGACTCACTTCGGATATGCAAAGCAGAGGCTCGAAAGAACCGCTGCTCTGATACCACTTGTTGGTCCCGGTTTGTTAATAGGAAAAATACGTAGAGGGGGGGGAGGGGGGTGAATACGTATTTTGATGTTTTTCAACTTCAAATCCCTTAACTCAGAGTAACAAGTAAAGAGCTCGCTAGAAACTTAAGACCTAGCTGAAGCTAGATCTACAGTACGTAGCTTGCCTGCTTGACCGAAGTGAGCACTTGATCAAGAGGGAGTCTTTACTCGTATATGCAGAATTTGGTGAGCTAAATCTTTCCTAAGTATTTAAAATTTCCAGATTAGGTTTGTTTAGATGTAATATGCAGTGGATAATCAAACAAGTAAGAGTTTAGGGTTAATGAGATACGACACAGAGAATTATAGTGGTTCGGAGATAACGCTCCTACGTCCACTTTGTTGCACGACGGCAACCGTTCTTTTCACTCAAGAACTTGAAGATTTCGGGCTCTTCAAAAGCCTGGTCAAGACCGAGCTTCACTCGCTTGGATCTGACAGACGCTGGGTGATTCCGGGTTCACACCAAAAACCTAACTAGACTGGAAGCTTCACTCGCTTCAGTCGGACAGACAGGGAGATTACGGGCTCTCCTTACAGCCTAGCTTCGATCGAGCTTTACACGAACGATGTAAGTGCAAGCTTGGATCTAGACTCTATGATCGAGGCTTCTTCAATCGATGAAAGAAGGGCCTTGGATCAAAAACAACCTAACAACGACTCAAAAACCTAACAGACAGATTTAGGGTTTTTGGTTGACGAACACACTGTGAAGAGCTCTTTACAGTAAGTGCAAAGATGGCTAGAGCTCTTCTTCTAAGCTTGGATATGGAATGGGCTTAGACTCTAAGTGTGAAGGTTGTGAAGACGAGTTCCAATGAACAGGAAACTCGGAGAACACTTGGAAACAAAGACTCGAAGATTTGCTCGAAGGCTTGGGAGTGTTTGTTTGCTGTATGCGCTCGAATGCTCAAGTAGTGTTCTACTTCTCTTCGTCTTCATCCTTCACTATTTATAGGCGGAGAGATGGCCGAGATCCGTTGCTTGGTTGGTGGCCTTGTCCCTCCTCCTCTCGACAGTACTTGCGCAGGCTGGCACCTTTTCAGATGTCCAGTTTTGGCATTTTGCCAAAATTGGCTAACTTACAAGGCTAACAGTAACTGGAGCGAGCCAGTACTGTTGCGGCGCCTTTGTCGGCCTGGCAGTCAACTCTTCCGCTCCACTCCGCTTTCGACACGTGGAGATCTTGTAATTAATGCTACGATCTCCTGTTGACTGGAGTTCAAAATATGGGCGGAAGTCGCGCTGTCGCTTTCTGGTAGGTAGTGGCTCGCTTTGCTTTGAAGTTGTAGCGTCTGCTTCGCTTCGCTTTGGCTTTGAACTGTAGCGCTCGCTTCGCTTCGCTTTGGCAGACTCGCTTTGAATCTACTGTAGCGATCACTTCGCTACACTATTCTTCGGCACACTTCACTTCGGCTTGCTAGACTTGCTTCGCTTCGATAAACACACTCAAGCGAGTGGCCTTCACTTGAAAATTTGAAGCCTATAATCTAAGCAAAATAAAGAGCCATCCTAACAGTATAGGCTTAGAAAAATTCTAACCTATCATCTACACCAAAATGGGTCGCTTGGGAACAGAACGCTTTGGGGTTTTGGGATCAAATCAAAACAATGAAGTGTCCCTAATAGGTTCCCCCTTAACATGTTGTTCTTAACAATTCCCAACACAGTGGGAGCGTAAACGTCCACACGAACGT
Source organism: Thymus mandschuricus (assembly GCA_029379335.1). Classification (NCBI taxonomy): domain Eukaryota; kingdom Viridiplantae; phylum Streptophyta; class Magnoliopsida; order Lamiales; family Lamiaceae; genus Thymus; species Thymus mandschuricus. Next base: position 12,809,359 of record CM057081.1, on the reverse strand, counting down.
GGCTTGCGATCCGCATTGTTTGGGCTGTTGAAGGTTTCGAAATTATTGGTTTATCAAAAGGTTACAATAATTTTCGTTACGAATTGATGCATGATCTATTCTTACGAGTGTCTACGTGTTTATTGCTTTATCAGATATGATTTTAGGCCCGTTGATAAATGTTCTCACTTCGAGTCCTCTCACGGATTCCAACTATTTGGAGTGAAGGAATAAATCTCGATATTGTCCTTGTTGATGAAGAGTACAAGTTAGTACTCACTACACCTTATCTGAAAGCTCTAGTATCATCGATTGAAGATAGAGAGTTACACAAGTTGTGGCTTGAGAGTAATGATATGACTAAGACTAGTCAAATACTCTCTGACGCCAGGGTTGCAAGCCTTGTGTTCTCACTTGGCAGATATAGCAGATATCCCAGAACTCCTGGAAATATTCTAGAAATTGGATGATATGGAACTTGCGAGTCAAGAAGCTTGTGTGCTTATGTTTGCTCCTCAGACGACATCGAAAGATGAAAGTGAGGAAGAAGGTGACAAACACTAGCAAGTTAACAAGAGCTTGGAAGAAGATAGAGGTGTTGAGCCTACCGATGGCAAGAAAAGCCAAAGGGGAAGGGCAAGTGCTTCATATACAACAAGAACGGACACTGGAAGGTTGTCTGCCCTCTAAAGAAGAAGAATTTTGGTACGTCATACTGAGAAATGATCAACTGCATGTTCTACCCAGGCTGGGGTAGTAGATACGGGAGCAATTGATCATATGCGTTACACCTTGCAGTGTTTTTCTGCGGATAAACGAGGTGAATGATGACGAGATTACCATCTCCATGGGCGATGCATCGAGAGTTGCAGCTGTCGCAGTTGGAGACATTCATTTATCTTTTGATAGTACTGTTTTGGTTTTGAGAGACGTGTCGTATGTGCCTGCTTTTTAGGCGAAACTTGATTTCTGTTTCGAAACTATTTGTTTACGGATATTCAGTTGTTTTTGATAGAGGTGTTTCTATCATGAGAAACAATGAGGTTATAGTTTCTGGCACATTGTCCCGGTCTCTCTATACCATTACTTGTCCTATGAATGGTTCTTCTTCTTATAATGCTTCCTCATCATTGAATACTAAAAAGAGGAAGAATCCGTCTCAAACGAACCAAACTCTATTATGGCACTTACGATTGGGTCACATCAACCAAAAGAGGATTCAAAGGTTGATAAAAGAAGGTGTTTTGGATTTCCAAATAGAACCTTTGTCAACGTGTGAATCATGTTTGGAAGGAAAGATGGTGACCAGACCTTTCAAGTCCATAGGATATTGAGCCCAAGAGCTCTTAGAGTTGGTTCATTCTGACTTGTGTGGACCGATGTCCGTTCAAGCTCGAGGAGGTTACGAGTATTTCGTCACGTTTATTGATGACTACTCGAGATACGGTTATATCTACCTGCTCCACAGGAAGTCCGAATGCTTTGATAAATTCAAGGAATTCAAAGCGGAAGTGGAGAAGAGAACGGGTAGAAGTATCAAGTCACTTCGCTCTGATAGAGGTGGCGAGTACCTCGGAACTGAGTTTCGAACTTTCTTGTCAGAAAATGGGATTTCATCTCAGTTAACTACGCCCGGTACTCCCCAACAGAACAGTGTAGCTGAGAGACGGAATCGTACTCTTTTAGACACAGTTAGATCGATGATGAGCTATGCATCCTTGCCAATTTCGTTCTGGGGATATGCCTTGGAAACAGCAGGTTATCTCCTCAATCTAGTACCTACAAAGTCGACAGTTAAAACTCCTTCCGAATTATGGACAGGGCGCAAGCCTAGCTTGGGTCATATTCGGGTTTGGGGATGCCCAGCACACGTGCTGACTAAGGAGGCCGACAAATTGAGGTCTAAGACTGAGGTTAGGCTGTTTGTGGATATCCAAAGGGAACGAAAGGAGGTTATTTCTATAGTCCCCAGGATCAGAAGGTCATTGTGAGCACCAATGCCCGATTCCTAGAGGAGGACTTTATTAGTAACCATCGGACAAGGAGTGAAATAATGCTCGATGAGTTGCGAGCATCAGCAGCAGCCGAAATTCCAGAACAGCCGAGAGTACAAGAGGTTATACCACTAACTGCACCCTTATCCGATACTGTATCTCCACCATCGCTTCGTCGCAGTGGGAGGGTTGTTCGTCAATCGGACCGTTTCATGTTCGTGGGAGAATCCACTGAACTACTCTCGGGTATCGAACATGATGAGATCGACCCCTGGACTTACAAGGAAGCGGTGGAGGACGAGGATGCAGATTCCTGGAGAGTTTCTATGGATTCGGAGATAGAATCCGTAGTTGACATGGACGTGTACGACCTTGCGGAGCTGCCGGATGGGGTAAAGCCCATCGGTTGCAAGTGGGTGTACAAGAGAAAGAGAGGACCTGACGGGAAGGTTTTAGCCTTCAAAGCTAGATTGGTGGCGAAAGGATTCACTCAGAAAGAGGGAATAGATTACGATGAGACTTTTTTGCCGGTTGCCATGCTTAAGTCCGTCAGAATACTCTTGTCCATGGCGGCACATTTAGACCTAGAGGTTTGGCAAATGGACGTCAAGACTGCGTTCTTGAACGGGTACCTTGAAAAGGGTAGGGACATTTATATGCGCCAACCAGAAGGTTAAGTGAGAGATGGCCAGGAGCATCTCGTGTGGAAGCTTAAGAAGTCCTTATACGGACTTAAGCAAGCGTCCGGGTCCTGGAACATTCGTTTTGATGGAGTGATTAAATCCTATGGATTTGTCCAGTGCTTAAATGAAAGTTGTGTTTACAGGCTCAGTTCGGACGGAAGCGTGGTATTCTTAGTACTGTACGTAGATGACATACTTCTCATTGGCAACAATGTGAACGTGTTATCAGGCGTAAAGGATTGGTTGTCTGAACAGTTTCAGATGAAAGACTTGGGAGAAGCAGGTTACATCCTAGGGATCAAGGTGATCAGAGATCACCGTAAGAGGATGTTAGGCTTAAGCCAAGCTTCATATATAGATATTGTGATCGCCCGTTTCAGCATGCAGAATGCCAAGAAGGGTTTTCTTCCCTTCAGACATGGCATACCTCTATCTAAGGACATGTGTCCGAAGACACAAGAGGAGATAGAGGGCATGAAGACTATACCGTATGCTTCCGCGGTTGGAAGTCTCATGTATGCAATGCTGTGTACTAGACCAGATATCTGCTATGCGGTTGGCATGGTGGCGAGATATCAGTCTAACCCTGGTCAGGGACATTGGACGACTGTTAAGCACATTTTAAAGTATCTCAAGAGGACAAGAGATCATGTGCTTGTTTATCAGTCCAATGAGATGATCCCTATAGGGTATACGGACTCAGACTTCCAGGCTGATCGAGATGAGAGGAAATCTACCTCAGGCTATGTGTTTACCTTGGGAGGTGGAGCCGTCACTTGGAAGAGTGTGAAGCAGAAGTGCATCGCAGACTCGACCATGGAGGCCGAATATGTGGCTGCTTGTGAGGCTGCTAAAGAGGCTGTGTGGCTCCTGAACTTCCTTAATGAGCTAGAACTAGTTCCCAGTTTGCCCAGAGGTATCACACTATATTGTGATAATGCTGGAGCAGTTGCAAACTGCAAGGAACCTAGGGCTCACAAGGCGAGCAAACACATAGAGAGAAAGTACCATCTCGTACGAGCAATCGTCGAAAGAGGAGAAGTAGAAGTGAAGAAAATCCCTTCAGCGGATAATCTGGCAGATCCATTCACAAAGAGCTTACCAGTCAAGGTGTTCGACAAGCATGTCGAAGGGATGGGACTGGAGCGCCTCCCACACTAGTAAACTTTGAGTATAAGTGGGAGAAGATGTGTAATAGATGCTAGATTGTAGACACTTTGCCTTTTGTCATATGATATACTAAAAGTTTGCTTTAGTATAAGTGGGAGATTGATGGATTTGTATACTAGAAAGCAGGCCTTTTAGCTTGTATGCATGTGTTGTCCATAACCACTAACAATCTTCTATCTGATTAAGTATGAATTGTCATCCATGCATCAAACATCTATCCATTATCTCAAAGTTTTAGGCTTTATGGTGTGTTGTAGATCACAGAAGACCATAGTTGCCGGTTCCTCAAGAGATATAAAAGGGTATCACAGTTGAGACAGTTCTGGATATAACTGTCGGTTTAGGCTGTAGTATAGGCTGCATAAGTAGCTTGTCTTGGCTACTTGTCTATACTAGTACGTGCGTGTACTGATAGGATCACGGTGAGGTGTATTCTTCTATTCTGACCAGATGTAGAAAGAATCAAGACCTCGGTGACTTAAGATGAACCTTAACTCTAGTTGAGTCCTAAGGGTGTATAGTTATAGTCTGCTTCTTTGATTTACCATGGGTGAGAGTTCAGAGCATCTGTAACTCAATATGCTCCGTATCTTGGGAAGCAACTATAACTAGTATGACTCTTAATGCAACTGCAACAGAGCACCATATCCTGGTAGAACAGGTTGATCACATCCCCTGAGGAATTCATTAAGGATTATCATACCAAACCCTGCAGGTGGATTAATTTCCGGTATGATGAATAAGGAATGAATGGTACTACTCAGGAATAAAAGAAGTTGAATAACACGAGCAGTTAGAAGCTCTAAGTTAATCAACGAATGTGGGATATCTTAAATATGGGGGTCGTTAAGTCTAATACTAGCCCTGAACTCAACAGGGGTAAACCAGGTAATTCAGTACTATTACTCTGGTGGAATGTTTTAGTACTTATGGACTAAATTATACTCTGGGCTGAGTATGGAGAATTTAGCCATTGGGAGGCCTCAGTTTTACCAGCTAGTAGATCCCTGATCTGGCCCAAAAAGCTCAATAGGCCACAGTATAAGGAATAAGTGGGCCACCACTCAGTTGGGCCCAGTATGTGGCGCCAACTGTGCTCATGGGCGGCCAGTCCATAAGTTGCAGGCCTGGCCTGCAACTTAAGCCCATGTCTCTCTTGGTCTCCTCTATAAATACCCCTCAAGGTCTTGTTCAGACCTAACGATCAGAATAATCGAGTGCACTTAATATTCTGAACAAGAAAAAGGAGGCTAGGGTTAGAGAGAGAGAGACGCGCGGCCGAGCAGCAGTTTTCGGTGGGGATCCCGTTTCCGTGGCTGATTCCGAAGATCATTGTCCATCCAACGTCAGAATCGAACAGGGATACAGATCAGAAGATCTATTCGCGAGTTCTCCACTTCTTCAGGTAATCGATCTATAAACCCCCTATGATTCCGCACTAAATTCATAGGAGCATGATAGGTTTAATTCGATAGTTAGATATCCGAAATAGATCCTCGGGCGAACCGATCTTCACCGATCAGATATGGTTCCTTCACAAGAATTGAAAAGAAAGCAATAAAGGAAGCAACGAAGAAAATGAAAGCAAAGAAAGAAGCATAAATAAATCTAGACATGATGAATTGAAATCTGGAAATTAAAGGCAAATAAATCTAACTTAAAAAACTTTGAAAAACGAGAGAATTGAAAGCAAGAAAAACGAATCTAAACTTTAAACTAGAAATCGAGAGAACGAAATTAAACTAAGGAATTTAAACGAAACAATTAAGAAAAACAAATCTAAAACGAAAGCAAGCAATTAAAACAAGTAAACGAAAGCAATAAAAGAACTTACGAAAATTGAGACGAAGAACGAAGAACTTGAAGTCAATTAAACGTCTTGAATTAAATTGCAATAACGAAGAATCCGGATCCGAACAATAGAAAGCTAATAAAAGTGTTTAAGTGCTGGAAACTAAAGCTAAAATATGATAAAAGATGTCTAAAGATGATACAAAATTTGTCCAAGGCTCTAGTATATATATTAGGAAGAAAACCTAATTAAATAAGGAAACACAGCTGGACGCCGACTTTTGGCCGATCGGCCAGATGTTGAAGGAATTCTGGCCGGTCGGCCAGATCAGGAACTGCATACTCTCTTCGCAAGTGTTTGGCCGCTCGTCCAGATGCTGCACGAATTCTGGCCGGTCGGCCAGATCAGGGACTGCTGAGCCCTTGCATAGGCATTTGGCCGATCGTCCAGATCCTAAGGAAATCTGGCCGATCGGCCAGATCAAGTTCTGGTCCCTCACGGCCTTTCCTTCTCTTCGTGCACTTTTCGTCCCGTTTTCTTCCAATTTCTCACCTTTTGCTCCTACGATAACCAAAGCTCCAAACAAACAATCATAGCCAAAAGACACACTAAAAGACACAAAAACATAATGAAAACGGACTCGAAAACACTACGAAAATCCTAACATTTACACACAAATCAAACGTCTTCCAACACTCCACCTTTCTCCACCTTATTTCTCCTTCTTCAAGCGAGTGGAATTTTGAAGTGACTCGCTTGAGTTGGTGAAGATCCGAAGCGAGTGCCGCTTAAAGGACAAGCGACCACTCCTTCGTGCATCCTGGATCTAGCACTCTTCACCAGGGTAAAGCAACCCTAATTCCATGCATAGTTGATTGAAACGAGACTCAGCTAGAGGCTTGGTGAGAATATCTGCTCGCTGTAGATCGGTATGAATTTTCTTGAGCTTGATATCCTTCTTCTCGACATGATCATGAATGAAGTGATGTCGGATTTCAACGTGCTTGCATCTGGTGTGAAGCACTGGATTTTGCGAGATGCATATAGCACTGTTGTTGTCGCAGAATATTGGGATTTCATTCGCTTCAACTTTGTAGTCCTTCAACTGCTGACGAAGCCATAGAATTTGAGAACAGCAGCTTCCAGCGGCCATATATTCGGCTTCAGTCGTTGAAGTAGCTACAGTCGTTTGCTTCTTTGAAAACCATGAGATCAGCTTGCTTCCCAAGAACTGACAAGTGCCCGAAGTTGATTTCCTATCAATTCGACACCCTCCATAGTCAGCATCTGAGTATCCAGTGAGCTCCAAATTATCCTCCGTTGGATACCACAGTCCCATGTTGACAGTGCCCTTCAAATATCGAAGAATTCTCTTGGCAGCTTCAAGATGGCTGTGCTTGGGATTGCTTTGGAAGCGAGCACATACTCCAACTGCAAAAGCTATATCCGGCCTACTTGCAGTGATATATAGAAGGAATCCGATCAAAGCTCGGTAGTCTGAAGCATCCACAGACTTCCCATCTAGGTCTGGCTCCATCTTCCAGTTGGTGTTCATTGGAATCTTCACAGCTTTGGCATGCTGAACACCGAACTTGGCAAGCATATCTCGAGTATATTTGGCTTGATTGATGAAGATTCCATCATCCTACTGCTTCACTTGAAGACCTAGAAAGCAGCTCATCAAGCCAATCATTGACATCTCATATTTGGTCTTCATAAGCTCTCCAAACTTCTCGCTAAGCAACTGGTTTGGCGACCCAAATATGATGTCATCAACATAGATCTGGACCCATAGCATGTCTTCTCCATGATTGATGGTGAAGAGAGTCCGATCTATCTTCCCTTTGTGGAATATCCACTAGGAATTGAGATAGGGTATCATACCAAGCTCTGGGAGCTTGCTTCAACCCATATAGGGCTTTCTCAATCGATACACCTTATCTCCCTGCTCGAAACCCGGTGGCTGCTCCACATACACTTCTTCCTTCAATTCACCATTGAGAAACGCGCTCTTGACAACCATCTGATAGACTTTGAATTTCTTGGCCGCTGCATAGGCTAGAAATAACCTGGTCGCTTTAAGCCGTGCCACTGGAGTGAAGGTCTCATCAAAATTGATTCCTTCCTCTTGGCAGTAGCCCTTAGCAACGAGTCGCGCCTTGTTCCTCACAACATTGTGGTCCTCGTCCGTCTTGTTCTTGAACACCCACTTGGTGCCAATAACGTGCTGAATTTGGGACGATCCACGAGGTACCATACGTCATTTCTGGTGAACTGATTCAGCTCTTCTTGCATGGCGATCACCCAATTGGAATCAGCTAGGGCTTCCTCCACGCATGATGGCTCGATGTTTGAGAGAAAGCAACTGAACATGGCACTTTCTCCAAACACTTGACTTCTGGTCACTACACCCTTGGATGGATGTCCAATAATTTGACTTGGTGCGTGATCCTTGAGCCACGCACACTTGGATCCACCAGCTTCATCTTCATCTTCTCCCTGGTCGCTAGCTTCACCTTCTGAAGCGACTGGATTGGGTGCTTGGCCGGCAATCGCTTCAGTTCCTTGGACAATTTGCTCGCTTGAGTCCTTGATTTCTTCATCATCCTCAAGCATGTCCCAAGATAGTGAGTTGATGGGTTCCTCGCTTGTCTTTCCTTCTTTAGATTGAACCTGTTCCTGTGGAAGACTCAAAGAAGATTCATCAAATACGACATGGAATGATTCCTCCACAATTAGGGTTTTACAATTGAATACCCTATAAGCTTTGCTTGATGTAGAATATCCTAAGAATATTCCTTCATCAGCTTTGCTTTCAAAGGCTTTCAATTGTGACTTCCCATTATCATGAATGAAGACCCTACAACCAAAAATATGAAAATAGGATATGTTAGGAATTCTCCCTGTCCATATTTCATATGGTGTCTTGTCGTTCCGTTTGCTGAGAAGCGTCCGATTCTGTGTGTAGCATGCTGTATTGGCAGCTTCAGCCCAATACTTCATTGGAAGCTTCGAGTCAGCGATCATGGTACGAACGGCTTCTTTGATGATCCGATTCCTTCTTTCAGCAACTCCATTCTGCTGAGGTGTACGTGTTGAGGAAGTCTGGTGTGCTATGCCATGCTCTGTGCAGTAAGCTTCAATGGTAGAGTTTAGGAACTCTGTGCCTTTGTCGGAGCGGATGGTGACAATCGCTTGGTTCATTTCCACAGCTAGTCGCTTGAGCAGTTGTGGTAGCTTGGTCAGTGTCTCCTTCTTGCTGAAGAGAAATACGACCCAAGTGTAGCGAGAGAAGTCGTCGACTACAACTAGAGTGTACTTCCTTCCATTTACGCTAACTGGAGTGACTGGACCAAATAGATCCATATGAAGCAGCTCGAGCACTCGCTTGGATGAAGCTTCTTCAAGACTGGCGAAGTGCTTCTTCGTCTGCTTCCCTCGTTGGCATGGTGAGCATGGATGGTCTTTAACAAAGACCTCGTTGGGAATGCCTTGCACCAAGCCTTTTCGAGCTATGCGATTGGTTGCCTTGAAATTGAGATGGTTCAAGCGTCGGTGCCATAGCCATCCTAATTCTGTAGCACTTCTTGCAACTAAGCATGTTTCCTCTTTGCAACTTTCTCATTGTGCTATGTAGACATTCCTTTGTCTAATTCCAGTGAGCACAATTTGGGATGTGAGCTTGCTCTTCACAATGCACTTGTTGGAAATAAATTCCACCTTGTATCCTTTATCACAGAATTGTGAGATGGATAGCAAGTTGTGCTTTAGTCCTTCCACATAGGATACTTCTTCTATTGTGAGTTCCAACTTTCAGTGCGCCGTATCCTTTGGTGCTTCCTCGGGAGTTATCACCAAATGTAACGTGTGGACCCTTCTTCTCTATATAGTCATGAAGTAGAGCTCTCATGCCGGTCATGTGTCTTGAACAGTCACTGTCCAAGTACCAGATTTGTTGACCCTCACTTGGCATGGGATCCACGGCGCTCACCTGCAATTAGACTGATTTTGGTACCCAAATCAGTTTGGGTCCTTGCAGGTTAGTTCCCTTAGGTACCCACACTTGCTTCACTTTCTTTTGAAAGGTAGCTTGTGTCTTGGGTTTCTCGACCTTTGAAAACTGCGAGTTCTGCCTTGAAGCAGCTTCGCACGTGCAGCAGTGTGTGCAAGAGGGGTAGCGGCTCGCTTGAGGCATACCTATGCTCTTACCCTTTTTCTTGTATCCTAAAGCGACTCACTTCGGATTAGCTATAGGCTTAGAGACTGGCTTAGGGTTTACAGTCTGGCGAAGCGGCTCGCTTGGTTTCCTCGAAACGGTCAAGCTAGGGTTTTGACCCCGACTCGCTTGAGAAACCTTGGAAGTTTGAAGCGACCTCCTTTGTGCTTCAAATTCTTCCCCCTCAACGTTAGTCCGGTTGGACCATCTCCAGTCCGGATAACGTGACACATAGACATTACTCCTTTTCTTAAAAGGGAGATCCTTTGTCTCTGGTGTCTTGGTCTGAGATTTAGAAGCTACAACTGGTTTCCTTTTATCTTTGGATTGGTAAAATTTAGCATTGTGAGTGCTAGGGATAGTTGGTCTTTGCTTGCCCTTAGGTTCTGCCCTTGAAGATATAGACATCCTCATTGGCTTCTTCTTAGGGTTCTCAGCTATTTGGCCTTTGTCCTTGTTGGTGGTCACTTTGGAGGCAGTGGGCACATCCAAAGTGACTGATGGTGTCGTGATTGAAGCACCAACAAAGACAGTAGGCTTGGAAGGTCCACCCTCATATCCAAGTCCTCCCTTTCTACCAAAAGGTAGAAGCGAGCTCTCTAGTGCCTGCCTAGCATATGAGGCTTTGTTTAAGTTGGCCACTAGAGCGGACTGTGTTTCATACCTTCCTTCCAAGCTTTGATGTCTAGCGAAGAGATCCTCGAACTTACTAGTCATAGCCCTTAAGTTAAGTTTGACTTCGTCAAGCTCATTGGCTAGCTTTCGGTTCTCCTTCTTGCTTTGAGACAAAGCTTGTTTCAACACTTCGTGGTCGCTTGACAATTTCTTGTGTTTGTCAAGTGACTCACTCCATGTCGAGGAATGCACTTCCTCTTGATCATTGTGTGCCAGTGTAATTGAAGTGATTGAAGGGTAAAAAAATACCTCCCTAGTGTCTTCATCGGTGAGCACCATGAGTCCCAGATCCTCTCCATCACTGGAGTTGGGATCTGTGAATGCATCTGAGTCGCTTGAGACATCTTCAGTTGAAGCGACCGGCATTTCACTCGCTACGAGCGCTCGCCTGGGAGCATCTCTCTTGGCCTTCAGTTCCTCACGTTCTTTGGCACTTAGCTTTGGGCAGTCAGATTTGTAGTGGCCCATCTTGTGGCAGTGATAGCATTCCACTTCCATCATGTCCCTTGAGATCGGCTTGGTCGTCTCTTCTCTCTTTCCTTTGCTTTCACGAGGATCAGTGCTCCTTCCCTTGTACTGCTTGTAGAATCTTCTGTACTTGCCTACTAGAGAGTTCATTTTGTTGAAGTTCTTGGATATGAACGCAACATGCTCTTCCAGCTCTTCCCTTGTCATCTTGGCTAGCGACTGGTCGCTTGGCCCTTCAGTAGCTTTGAAAGCTACACCTTTTGATGTCGTGGGAGCTTCATCCTCATCATCGAGGCTCATTCGATTCAGATCGAATTCATGGGCTTTGAGCTCGGAGAACAAGATCTCCGACGCGAGTTTTGACAGATCCTTGGTAGCTAGGTACAGCTCCTTCATTGTCTGCCACTTCCTTGTGAGAGCTCGAACAATCTTCAGATTCACTTCCTTGTCTGTGAGTTCCTTCCCAAGAGAGTTGAGAGTAGCAATGATGTTGGTGACTCTCAGCTCGAAGGCGTCGATGGACTCTCCTGGCTTCATTATCAGACTTTCAAACTCCCGCAATTGTACGGCGAGCTTGTTCTCTTTGATCTTGTCCGTTCCTTGAGAAATGAGGGCTAGGGTTTCCCACATTTCTTTCGCCATCGCACACTTCCTGATCCTTGGAAGGTAGGCATCCGACACAGTGCTCTGCATCGTGTGGCGTGCAATCTTATCAAGGTTGGCGATCTTGAAGTCGTTGGCATTGTATTCGTCTTTGTCCTTCTCGACGTACTCTTGTCTGACATGAGCTTCACGGCCTTCGGCTGCTGGAACGTTCACAGATATGGCTTTCTTGATCTCGATTGGTCTGTCCTCATCACTTCCCACATCCGGTCGTGGATGGAGCAGAGGAAGCTCTCGACTCGAAAGCTCCATGTCTCGTATCCTTTGATAGAGAACTGTGGAAGACTCGATGCACTGTATGTAGACATAGCAAACTATCAACAGTAGATGCAATATGCGTGGGTGAGGTTTTGATGCACTTAGGAAAAAGGATCCGGTTCAGTGAGACAACGTGAAGCGAGTGGGGACTCGCTTCGGATATGCAAAGCAGAGGCTCGAAGTTACCGCTGCTCTGATACCACTTGTTGGTCCCGATTTGTTATAGGAAAAATACGTAGAGGGGGGGGGGGGGGGTGAATACGTATTTTGAAGTTTTTCAACTTCAAATTCCTTAACTCAGAGTATGAAGTAAAGTGCTCGCTTGACTCACTAAGACCTAGCCGAGAGCTAGATCTAAAGCAATCACAAATCTCTTGACCTAAGCTTAGAGCTTGATCAAGAATGAGACTTTACTCTAGATGCGGAATTCGGTGAGCTAAATCTTTCCTAAGTATTTAAAGTTCCAAGTTATGTTTGTTTAGATCCCAGTGCAATGAATAATCAAACAAGGAAAATAAAGAGTTAGGGTTTGGAGAGATACGACACAGAGATTTATAGTGGTTCGGAGATGAAACTCCTACGTCCACTTTGTTGCACAAGGCAACCGTTCTCTTCACTCAAGAACTTGAAGGTTACGGGTCCTTCAAAAACCCAGTCGAGATCGAGCTTCACTCGCTTGGATCTGACGACAGACGCAGTGATTACGGGTTCACTACAAAGACCTATCTGGACTGGAATCTTCACTCGCTTCAGTCCGACAACAGGGAGATTGCGGGCTCTCCTTACAGCCTAGCTTCGATCGAGCTTTACACGAACGAGGTAAGTGCAAGCTTGGATCTAGACTCTATGATCGAGGCTTCTACAATCGATGAAAGTAGGGCCTTGGATCGAGACAACCTAACGACGAACACAAAAACCTAACGAACAGAACTTGGGTTAGGGTTTTTGGTTTACGACGAACACACTATGAAGTGTTCTTTACAATGAATGCAAAGATGGCTAGAACTCTTCTTCTAAGCTGGGATTTGGAATGGGCTTAGAATTCTAGGTGTGAAGGTTACGAAGACGAGTTCCGATGAGACTGGAACTCGGAGAACACTTGAAAACAAAGACTCGAAGATTGCTTAGAAAGCTGGGAATGTTTGTTTGCAGTAGGCGCTCGAATGCTCAAGTAGTGTTCTATTTATCTTCATCTTCATCCTTCACTATTTATAGGCGGAGGTTTGGCTGAGATCCGTTGCTGGGTTGGTGGCCATGTCCCTCCTTCTCTCGACAGTACTTACACAGGCTAACTGCTTTTCAGACGCGCAGTTTTGGCTCTTTGCCGAAAATGGCTAAGATACAAACCTAACAGTAACTGGAGCGAGCCAGTACTGTAGAGGCGCCTTTGTCGGCCTGGCAGTCAACTCCTCTGCTCCACTTCGCATTCGACACGTGGAGATCTCGTAATTAATGCGAAGATCTCTAGTTGACTGTAGTTCAAAATCGGAGCGGGAATTGTGCTGTCGCATTCTGGTAGGTAGTGACTCGCTTTGCTTTGAAGTTGTAGCGTTCGCTTTGATCGAGTCGCTTCGGGTCATACTTGAAGCGTCTACTTTGGAAAATAGAGTTTCCGAGTATTGCTTAAGTAAATTTTGACTCGCTTTGACTTTCGCTGTAGCGCTCGCTTCGCTTCGCTTTGGTGGACTCGCTTTGATTCCACTGTAGCGCTTGCTTCGCTTCGCTATTCTTCGGCACGCTTCACTTCGGCTCGGTAGACTTGCTTCGCTTGGAAAACACACTCAAGCGAGTGGCCTTCACTTGAATTTTCTACAGTCTAAAATCTAAGAGATTATAGCAAAATAAAGCCATCCTAACAGTATAGGCTTAGAAAAATTTCTAACCTATCATCTACTTAAAAATGGGTCGCTTGGGAACAGAACGCTTGGGGGTTTTGGGATCAAATCAAAACAATAAAAATATCCCTTATAGGTTCCCCCTTAACAAGTTTGTTCTTAACAATTCCCAACAATTTTATTTTTAGGTTCAATGAGTGACATATGGTGTCCAGAATTATTTTTCAACAGTGTTCTAAAAGACGCCGCCTAGGCGCTAGTCAGTACCTCGCCGCCCGACTAATATGTAATCCACCTAGGCTCTATGCGATACCCAACGAGCCGCTCTTGAAGCTTAATCAATAGTCTATATGTGTTAATTAATCGATGTTTAGGCAAACTATGCTACTCTATGTATGATTTTGGATTTATAATTATGAAACTAACCTATCAATTGTCATAGTATGTGTATTTATTATAAATTTGGCAATAATATTGTAAGAATAGTAAAAATAAGCATTATATTTCGAACCCGCCTAGGCGCTAGTCGCCCCTCTACCGCCCGACTAGCGCCTAGCATTTTTTAGAACATTGATTTTCAATAACCATTCTTTCAATTGTTTTATAGGTATGTAAAAAATAATTGTAATATAATTACAGTTTTATTTATATATCAACAAAATAAAAATAAAATGGCACAATATTGTGACTCATACTCAAACATGGATATGCATGTTGTTTTCTTTTGGCAAACAAGCGTTTATATACATGATTTGTGAAGTAATCCTATAAATTAATGAACTATAATGTCCTATTTAAAGATCAACTATAATTTTTTTTATAATAGTATATGAGAGGGACTAAATATCAGCTTTATTACGCAAATAATTCAAGACGAAAGAATAACACATCTCCCTTATCCTTAGGGAGTTATCTCTAATAAAAATCGATATTATTTACACTGTGTGACAATATTAACTACCTTTTCCTCCATCGCATTAAGAGCCACGCCAAAACATAAGAATCATGTTAAGGAATCGGCAGAAGCTGTTCTGCATAAGAGCATACTACCCAGAGATCCCATAGGTTCTAGATACCCAATGCGGTTATAGGACACATTTCATGCAGAAGCCAGAGGCGTCGCCTCCTCCCAGAAGCCATATGGGATTTATAGGCATTCGTCAAGAATCAAAGGATTTGATTAGTAGCCCCAAGCATCTGGCAGAACCCCAGGTTCTGTGTAGCACGCCATCCGCATGACTCTACGTACTCTAGAGTGAGGACCACCGCATTCATGATGAAAGCAATCTTACCTCTATAGGAATTCCTTTCTTGTCCTTCCCCCACACGAATGTTTGCTCTTTTACCCTCCCTGCGCCTATAAATACTCGACTATCGCACACTTCGTGATCCATCATCATCATAACAATACAACTCTCCATACAAACACGCATTCTTGCGTATTATTCCATTCATCCTCTATACTCCGCCTTGAGCTCCTTCGAGCTCAGGCAGTAAAAGCTCTCTAAGTTTGCTTCCCCTGGAGCTTCGCCGGCAACCACCGCCACCTTTTTCTTCTCGTCATCATCGGGAAGGATCTCTCTCCCGCTCCATCTCAAGCCTAAGGTATAACATTCGCTACTACCGGAGAAGAGGTCAAAACGGAGCCCTATGCTCCTGTTTCTTCCTCTCTCCACCCCTTCTCTTCGCTCTCTACTTGAATAAGTCTTAATCTCGCATGAATACAACTGATTTGGGGCTAGAAATGCCCTTTACTCAAGCATATAGCTCGATTATTGCTAGCTGCTCTTATGTGAATAATGTCGTATATGAAATCACTGTGAAATGCCTTGCTATGGCTGATAAATCCACACAAATCTCTTGTTCTCCATCATTATATGGCTTTATCTATGAATGCTCCTTGCAAATACTATGAATCATCATACAATTGTTGTAGATCTTCAACCCGGATCTATCAACTGGCGCCGTCTGTGAGAAAAGTGAGTCTAAGATCTTGATTTCCTTTGTTTTATGTGAAATTCTCGCTCGTTGTTGTAATGCCGTTGACGTTTTTTTTCCGTATCTTTTCCTTATGTGAAGAATATGAGAAAAACTTGGCATTAGAATGAATGGGTGTGCCGTATTCGCTGTTTAATCTGCAGAAATATGAAGGTGAATATCATTGCCTGATCTTTATTAAGCCCCTCACGATTGTGAGCTGTTGAATATGATATGATTCTTAGATTGTGCTCTCTGTGTAACAAAAATTGCAATAGATACCCTGCTAGAGGGAGACTCAAGTTCGAGATATATGTTTCTTTCTCCTTGTATGTGAGTGCAAATCTGCTATGTGTAAATACCGTTGGAATTGTTGGATCCGGAGCATCTCTCTCCGAGTTAACTGTGAAGTTTTAGCTGACTGTTGTGATATGCTTATGAACTTGCTCTGTTATTCCCCTGTTGTAAGAGATGCTCAAGATAGGGGTAGTATAATGGGTGAATGTGGAATGTCAATTTGATGTTATCCTTAGAAAATCTGAGCATGAATATGCTGGATTCATTTTAGCTGCATTGTTTACGGCAGCAGGTTAAAGGAATCGGAGGAGATTTCGAGATCATATTTCCCTTACAGTACAAACTGTGACAACTAAACTGTTTTATTTGTTAAAACTTGAAGGTTGTGAAGAATCTAAAGGGAAGCCGAATTCCAAAAATCCCAGCAAATCCAGAACGCACTCAATTCGCCTCTTGAAAGTGGTGAGTTTGTGAATCTGTTCATCATTCCAAAATGGAAAATTAATTCGAGGGTCATGAGGAATTGGTAATTAGAAAGGAGGTATCATTTCTTAAGTCAGTTATATATCCCTATATTACCATGAACCAAGAACCCACCAACTGAAAACATCAAAAAGCGGAGAGCTGAAGATGACAAGGTCACCCCATTCACCCTGATGAAGGGGCCCTGCATCTGAGAGCAGAACCTCCCATAAACCCTCAGAAGCCCTGTCTAACAGGCAACACCCTCATAAGCCCTGTTCAACAGGCAGCATCTGCATAAGCCCTATATTACAGGCAGCACCATCATAAGCCCCATATAATGGGCAAAACCCCTCATAAGCCCTGTCCAACAGGAAACACTCGCATAAGCCCTATCTAATAGGCAGCACAAGCCCTATATCATAGGCGAA
This sequence comes from Thymus mandschuricus, assembly GCA_029379335.1. NCBI lineage: Eukaryota > Viridiplantae > Streptophyta > Magnoliopsida > Lamiales > Lamiaceae > Thymus > Thymus mandschuricus. Next base: position 12,792,459 of record CM057081.1, on the reverse strand, counting down.
TATCATTCATTAAGCCCTATCTAATAGGCAACTCCCTCGTAAGCCCCATACAATGGGCAGAACCCTTTCTACAAGCCCTATTTAAAATAGGCAATACTCTCACAAGCCTTATCCAATAGGCAATGTTCCTGTAAATTCCATATAATGGGCGAACTTCTCCAAAGCCCCTTTTAACAGACAATACTTTCAAAAGCTCTACGTAGTAGGCATCATTTCAAAAAGCCTCATACAGCCAGGCATTACACATGAGGACCTGCACAGCCAGGCACTTCGTAGTAAGCTTTGTAAAACAAGAAGGTACATGAGCCTTAAAAAGCTTGCACTACAACCAAATCCTTATCCAAAGCCTCATCTAGAGAGCCATACAAAAATGGACATCACAATGCCAAGCCCTGCAAAAGTAGAGGCTATGCACCCCTATTTCACACTGGCAGAAGCCACCATTCGAGAAGTTCTGCAACGGACAGGCGATATTCCTTAAAAATTACCACAAATAATTTAGAGATCTGTTATAAATAAAAATACTCACATTCTTTAAAGCCTCTTCCAAAGAGCATCTGAAATTAATCTTTTCAAGCATCTACAGATTTCTGCAAGGATGAATACTGCCTCAGAAGCTGCTTCAAAAGAAGCTAGCCAGGCTACCGGAAACCCTGAAATTCCCCATTTGGGAACAAAGGAAAAGGCACCATGATAACTGAGGCCAGCGTCAATATGGAAGCCCAGTTCTCCCCAACCATGCTCCTCTTAATGAAAACACTCGTAGAACGTGTGGTCGAGGGGGCTGTCGATAAAAGACTTCATATTTTGGGAATAAAGTCCCAAAACATAGACCCCCAGGGTGAAACCCAAGAGGGTGGAGGAAGCAAGAACACTTCTGTGACACACAAGCAGAAGCCTGTGAACCCAGGTACGACCCAAGGATTGGTCTCAAAGCTGCCTTTGACGGTGGTTGAAACAGAGGAGGGATTTTCCACTGATTGGGAGTCCCCAGATGAAGAGGGCCCTGAAGAACTCGAAGGGAACCCCAATGCGAATGCTGACAATGCATGGGCCAAAAAATATGCCCAACAACAGGAGCAGATGAAGCTCCTAACGAAAGAAATCAAAAGGCTAAAAGAACTGAAGCAAGCCACAGAAAGGACCTCAAAAGAAACAGAGGCCAGCGAAAGAGAAATCCAAAACTTAAATGGGGGAGGAAACCTAAAACACTTTGCAAACCATAGAAATGAGGGAAACAAGTCAGAGCTTTTCTCTTTATACATCGATGAGAATAGTCCGTTCTCTGTGGATATCCAAACCGATCCTGTTCCTGGAAATTTCAAAACTATCTCTTGTGAATATCAAGGGAAGGGAGACCCTGAAGAGCATTTGATGAAATTTGAAAGCTTATGCCTCCTCCATCAATATTCGGAAGGTGTCAAGTGCAGAGTATTCCTCACGACTCTGTCAGGAACTGCTCAACATTGGTTTAAGCAGTTACCGAAAGCCTCTATCCACTCCTTCATGGATCTGAGGGAGGTTTTCCTCCAACAGTTCGTCAGTGCTAAAAGAACTACCAGAAATTCTTTACATATAAGAACTATCAAGCAAGGTGCCAATGAGAGTCTAAGAGACTACATGAAGCGCTTCAACGAAGCTGTCCTGGAAATCCCAGGAGTAGAGCCTAAGCTAAAAGTGCATGCCTGTGTAGATGGTTTAAAGCCAGGGCAGTTCTTCGCTTCTCTCATCAAGAAAGAAGCTACCTCTTTTGAGGAACACTAACGCGAGTTCAAAAGTATATCCACATGGAAGAAGCCATGAGTAGCAAGAGGGCTGAATTGGCCTCGCAAAGGGAAAAGAAGCTGGAAGAAAAGAAAAGGCCGGCTCCAGATGCCAAAAGAAATGACAAGAATGAACGATTCTTGAGATCTTTCACTCCACTCATCAAGCAGCCTGTTGACCTACTAGAAGTGGTCATGAGGAAACCAGGGGTCCAGATCCCTGCGGGGCATAGGCAACCACCCAGAAATCCACCTTCCGAAAGGTTCTGCAAGTTCCATAATGACTTTGGCCATATGACCAACGACTGCAGGAACTTAAGAATTGCTATTGAGAAGTTAATCCAAGAAGGAGAACTCTTGGAATATGTTAAGAGAGAGACAGAACAAAACAAGAAGCGCAAAGAAGCTCCTGAAAAAGCACCCGATGCTAGCCAAGGGTCAAAACCTAAGGGCGTTATTAATATGATATATGGAGGACCAACTATGGGAGACTCCAATAGAAGCAGAAAGGCATCCGCTAGAGAACTGCACATGCATGAAAGACATGGGGTCTGGAAGGTCGAAACAGGTCTACCTCCACCAGAAATATCATTTGGACCTGAAGACAATCAAAGGGTGATCCACCCGCATGATGACGCTTTGGTCATCATAGTGGAACTAGAAAGGTATCAAATTCGAAGGGTCTTTGTGGATACAGGGGCCGCAGTTAACGTCATCTTCGAAAATTGTTTTAACCAAATGAGCCTCCAGAAGCCTCTGAATGGGGTAGCCACGGCTCTGCATGGTTTCTCGGGAGATCCTGTGATGTCACTCGGACAATCGATTTGATGCTCACCCTGGGTGAAGGGTCTACGCGGGAATCAAAGCCAGTCACCTTCCTGGTGGTGCGGCAGCCGTCTTCATACAATATTATATTAGGGAGAACTGCCCTAAACCCATTCCAAGGAGTGGTTTCCACTTACCATCTGATGATGAAATTCCCCGTGGGAAGTCAGGTGGGACAGGTGTCGGGAGACCAAGGGGTCTCGCGAAAATGCTATATCCAATCGGTGCAGGCGGGAGAAGCCAGGATAAGACTGATGGCAGAACCTGCCTGTGACAAAGCTGAAATTGAACCTGAAGAGAAGAGGCTTAAGGCCCTGACTCTGGCAAAAGAAGGCCAGAACCTCTCTATGCCCATGAAGCACTTGCTGATCGCCAGCGCCGATTCCAACGAAAGTAAAGGACTGGGAACTACCACACCCCAGTAAAGAAGGGGCAGTGGGAAACTTTGATGGCTGAGGCAAGGGCAAAAATCAAAGGTGCGATCGAAATGTCAGATCAAGAGAAGACCGGGGGAACAGTACACGAGGAAAAGGGTAACAATTCCTAAGAGAAATGGGGGTATGACTGATCATAACCCCTCCTTATCCATTTTGAAGTTTTCTTATCTTTTAAATTAACCAGTATGCGAAAGGACATAAGATTATGCCTACTTTTTCTTAAAATGAGGAGTAATTCCTTCGTTTCTTTACGCCTCACTTGGGGGGGGGGGGGGGGGGGGGAGGAGTAGGGGATACCCTACATCCCAACGCCCGTACCTCATTATCTTAAAATGCTTTTAAGCACATTCCCATACTCATACCCCATTATTTTAGAGTGCTTCTAGCCTGCATTCTATTACCTCAAAATGCTCTAGCAGGGGGAACATGGCAAACAAAAACAAAACGAGAAAACGCATAAATAGAAGGATAATATTCTAAACTGATAGAAAGCAACAGAAACATGACAAAAGCTAGACTTTAAAAAGTATCTGGCAGATACCAGAAAGAAGTTTGTGCCCGGCTAGCACGATTTCAGGGTCATAAAAAGCACCCCACCACAAACACCAAAAAATAGACTGTTTTAAAAGCATCTTATCATAAGCAACAAAATTAAAGAGAGGGATCTGGAGCAGAAGCTAGATCCTCTGAGCTCGATGAATGAGAGGAAGAAGACCATTCCTCGATAGCAGCTAAAGCAGAAGAGGCAGAGGGGCCACCCTTGGGTGAGTCCGCGAGAACTTGTAGAGCACGCCCCTCGTTAGAACCATCCTTCGCCTCTTTAGAAGTGGGTAGTAAGGAGGTGCCTTCCCTGCTGGCAGATGGGCCTGAAGCTTTTCTCTCTCTTAGTTCCTAATAGAGGAGAAATTTTCATAATAAGCAAATAAACTCTAAAAACAACAAAAGAACAATGGAAGATAAGAAGATACCTGGTCGAAGACTATCCGTATAGACCTCATAACCATGGTATTGTGAGGAAAGAGAGGAAACAAGGGCGTCTCCCAAGAGGGGAAACTCCCTGTGGCCCTAGCAGGTTGGCAGAGGATTTGAGAAGCCTCCCTCAATACAGGCATGAACCTGGGCTCTTTAGGGGAAGTGGGACGACCCCTTCGGAAGGATTCAGGTTCCGTGTCGAACATCCTTACTATCGGCCCTACATTGACGGTGGTCGGACGCTCCGAAATACCCAACTGCTGGCAGCATTCAAGGATAGCAGAAGCTGTCCACTCGGTAAGAGGTTCGAACATGCGCAACCAGAAATCGCGCGATTGAAGATAGGCCTCGGGCAAACGCTTAACCAGGGAATCCAGGAAGGCCTGACCGTAAGGGGTCATCAACAAGTTAGACCTGCAATCTTTGACTCCAGAAGAAACACCCTGTCTTATCCCTTCCCTTCTCCCTTGAGTAAAGGAGAAAGTTCGGGCTTGTCCTAGCTCCTGTTCGTAGCTAAGTGTCAACTGCGCTATTTCAGTTACTTGAATTGCCATTAGTTGCTCCATCCTCTCGGACGAGGCCTTCAAAGCCTCCTCGAGCTCCTTTATTCGCTCAGAGAGAGAAAGCGTGCGCTGCCCAAGGGTGGAACCGTGCTCCTCTCTGTCTAGTAAGAACCCTCGGAGTTGATGGACCTCAGTCTGGAGTTGCTCTCTACTCTTCTCAGATTGAGAAAGGTGTTCTCGCAGTTGCTCAAGGCTTAACTCTTGAGCAGAAGAAGAACTTTCTGATACCTTACCCTTCTTCTTAACCAAGAGGGAGGAAGACTCACTCTTCCTCTTAAGAGAAGGAGAATAAGGCTCTAAGACAGCGGGGGTAGAAACACAAGCGTCTTCATCAATGAAAATAGGAGAAAGAGGAGTTGACCGATTAGAGGCAACTAAGTGGGGGAAGTAAGGCTTCAACCGAGGCTTACCAATCTCTACCTCTTGGGGACTCTCTCGAGAAGGGTTACCATCCCTAGGTCCCGTAGGCTCCTGAGTAGAAATATTACCCGCCGATAAGGTGGGAGAGGAGTCACCGATTTTCGCCTGCTCCACCATGTGCAGTAGCTTCTCACGAGCTTTCTGCCCCATGCCTTTCTTTGCAGAATCCATAACTGCAAGATAGAGATAGTCGCCAATAAATGAGGACAGATGGTAGAATTGCGAATAATAGAAATGAGTCCAAACTCTTCAAATCCCAACAACTGATTGATAGTTCTAAGGATAAAGCATCAATTACATTCACATCGTAACTAGTTTCACGACCCAGGAAATCTGGGGTCAGCCATGTTCTTTCAAAATACACAAAATGAGAACAGGGAAAACAGTAAATGTTGCTCTAACCTCAAGAAATCCAAAATGAAGCCAACATAGGGGCACAGGAAAATAAAAAGGTAATAGAATACCTAACGAGAACGGCAGCACAATGGTCGTCGGAGCAATTGTTGGGAGTGGTAGACGGTTCGCAAATATCACCCTCTCCTCTTCGAAGCACAATGCAAAGAGAGGAAAAAGAAGAAGTTGAAAAGAAGGAGTGAGGTAGTTCCCTACCTATTGCCCCACGTCGTCCCAGGAATAGGGAGTCGCCTTTTCGCCTGCCAATAAGACAAAATAATAATGCATATTTTAAAATATATTTTAAATAACCCCCTATTCTCTTGCCCTAGAGGAAGGAGTAATGATGGGCAAAGGGAATAGGCCCAACTTTATTCTCGGGAGGGTAACAGCCGTTTCGATTTCCTACGCAATCAGGCATCTGCGAAATAATAATAAAATATATTACTTTAATGTTCCTCTGCCTGTAAAGAAGAAGCAATAACCAAAGCACGAATGGGTTTTTTCCCGCCAAAATCCTAGTCAGAAGCCTTCATGCGAATACTTCTGGACCTGGGGGGGAGTAGCTAATAGGGACTAAATATCAGCTTTATTACGCAAATAATTCAAGACGAAAGAATAACACATCTCCCTTATCCTTAGGGAGTTATCTCTAATAAAAATCGATATTATTTACACTGTGTGACGATATTAACTACCTTTTTCTCCATCGCATTAAGAGCCACGCCAAAACATAAGAATCATGTTAAGGAATCGGCAGCAGTTCTGCATAAGAGCATACTACCCAGAGATCCCATAGGTTCTAGATACCCAATGCGGTTACAGGACACATTTCATGCAGAAGCCAGAGGCGTCGCCTCCTCCCAGAAGCCATATGGGATTTATAGGCATTCGTCAAGAATCAAAGGATCTGATTAGTAGCCCCAAGCATCTGGCAGAACCCCAGGTTCTGTGTAGCACGCCATCCGCATGACTCTACGTACTCTAGAGTGAGGACCACCGCATTCATGACGAAAGGAATCTTACCTCTATGGGAATTCCTTTCTTGTCCTTTCCCCACACGATTTGCTCTTTTACCCTCCCTGCGCCTATAAATACTCGACTATTGCGCACATCGTGATCCATCATCATCATAACAATACAACTCTCCATACAAACACGCATTCTTGCATATTATTCCATTCATCCTCTATACTCCGCCTTGAGCTCCTTCGAGCTCAGGCAGTAAAAGCTCCCTAAGGTTGCTTCCCCTGGAGCTTCGCCGGCAACCACCGCCACCTTTTTCTTCTCGTCATCACCGGGAAGGATCTCTCTCCCGCTCCATCTCAAGCCTAAGGTATAACCTTCGCTACTACGGGAGAAGAGGTCAAAACGGAGCCCTATGCTCCTGTTTCTTCCTCTCTCCACCCCTTCTCTTCTCTCTCTACTTGAATGAGTCTTAATCTCGCATGAATACAACTGATTTGGGGCTAGAAATGCCCTTTACTCAAGCATATAGCTCGATTATTGCTAGCTGCTCTTATGTGAATAATGTCGTATATGAAATCACTGTGAAATGCCTTGCTATGGCTGATAAATCCACACAAATCTCTTGTTCTCCATCATTATATGGCTTTATCTATGAATGCTCCTTGCAAATACTATAAATCATCATACAATTGTTGTAGATCTTCAACCCGGATCTATCAGTATATTTTATGTAATTTTGTAAAATATTCAGTATTTGCAAAATATATATTTAATTATGGTTTATAATCTAACTATACATTATCGTGTAGAAAAGTTTATAACATAGTTTTGCATTTAAACAATTCTTTAAATTCATTTTTATTTTTCTACCGCACATTGTGCGGGTGAAAGTTCCAGTATTTAGTAAAAAACTAATAATAATTGGCATTAATTCCTATATATATCGATATTTTTTGTGCTTTTTATGATACAACTTATTTATATGAATTAGTATGAGTTTGCTCGAGTTATTAAGAGCTACGATCCAAAGCTAACATTTTATTTGTAGAAAATGGAAAATATAAAATCCGAACATGTACATTAAAATTTGTTCTCTAGAGACAAAAGTAACTCCTATCTCAGGGTTTACCTCAATGTTTTAAAAATCGAACCGGAGGTCGAACAGACGAGGCCTTCAGTTTATGGTTTTTACAGTTAAACCGTGGTTCAATCGGCCTAAACTGAAAATAATCGGAAAAAATTACGAATTGAAATCATGAACAGATCATGGTTCAACCGATTTAACCAGTTTGTTCGGTTTTTTTTAAATTGGACTTTTTCTGCTGCTGACAGAAGTGGGAATAAAAACATTGATATGAGAACAATGGCCGAAACTTGCAAATTAAAAGGAGAAAGGAATGTATGCAACTGTTCGTGGATAGAATATGGAAGACTAGATGGCATGTCGTGATTGGAGGTCCAATATAGTTTTAGTGGGTAGAAATGGGTGAAGGTGGTTGGACCGTTCATGCCCATAATTTCGACTCTCTCTCTCTCTCTATACAAGTACAAGTGAATCAAATAACTTGTTTAATATTTAAATCCACCATCTAACTGGCCTTGCTGAATTGTGACGACCCGTGAGACATGCAATTTTATTTTATTTATTTAATTTTATTTATTACTCTCTCCGTCCCACTGGGAAAGGGACATTTTTTTCGGCGCGGGAATTAAAACGGGAGTGATGATACTGTGTTAAAGTGAAAGTTAGTGGGTTAAAGTGACGTGTCTGAATTTTATTGGGTTATAATTTTTCATTTTGAAAAAGGACCCTATATCAACGAGACGTAAGAAAAGGAAAAGTTCTCTTTATCAGTGAGACAGAGAGATTAGTATTTTTTTTAAAACTTCCTTCATTCCGCTTACAAAGGATATATTATATTTTTGTTTGTCACACTTATATAGGGATATTGATAAAATTTTAAGTCTCCCAAACTCATTCATACTACTTAATTTAATTCATTACTATCAGTCATGTTTAAATTCTTATGCCAAATAATGTTATCCTTATGTAAGTGGAATGCAATATATATGTATTTTTGTATGTCAGTCTAAATTATGTGTTTATGAAATAATGGTACTCTCTCTATATATACTACTCCCTCCATTCTTATGCATTTTTTTAGATGAAATTATTTTGGAAGATGAGCTAAACATTAATTGTGATAAATGAAGGTAATGAAAATGAGAGAAAGAATTAAGAATAGAGATGAAAATGAGATAAAGAATTAAGAATAGAGATGAAAACAAGAGAAAAAAAAATTAAGAATAATGAGTTAGAAATTGAAAATTTTACCTATAAATATGAAAACACCTTATAAAAAAAAGTACAAAAGCCCCTTATAAAAAAACGAAGGAGTATTCAATATAAATTAATTACTATTGGTCCTGGAATAACAAGTAGGAACACACGTGTGTGTGTGTGTGTGTTGGGGGGGGGGGGGGGGGGGGGGGGGGGGGGGTGAATACATGTGTTAGTTTTCAACTTCTTTTTCAAACTTGCCTCAGAGTAAGCTAAGTAAGCTGCTTAAAACTTAAGACCACAGCCAAAGCTTGATCTATAGTTAAGCTTTCCAGAGACCTAAGCGTGAGCGTGATCTCTAGAGTTGCTCGCTTGCTAGAATGCGCTATTCTTTCTTAAGTATTTAAAATCTCGTATTAAATTTGTTTACGTGCGAATGCAAATATGATAATCAAAGCTTGTAAACAGTAAATGAAAGAGTAGGGTTAGAGAGATACTACACACGAGGATTTATAGTGTTCGGAGATAAAGCTCTTACATCCACTTTGTTCCAACACTGGAACAGTTACTCTTAGGTCAAGAAACTTGGAGATTACGGGTTCTCCACAAACCTAAAACATAGATCGAGCTTCGCACAATCGGTGAAGGGGCAAGCTTGGATCTCTACAACATAATAACTTTTGATCGAGGTTTTCGCTATCGATGAAAGCAAAACCTTGGATCTTACAACAACCTTAACAACAACACAAACAACACTAACACACTTGACACAACACGGACAAGGGTTTTGGGTTGGGTTTGTGAACACACACTCTAAGTGAAGAATCCTTTACAATGAATGTAAGGGATATGATTCTTCTTCTAAGCTTTGGATATATATGAGGGCTTAGAATCTAGAGTAAGGTTGCAGAAACCAAGCTTCAATGGAACTGGAATCTTAGAACACTTCTTTAAGAACTTGAGAAAATGTAAGCTGAAAATCGTGAGTGCTTGCAAATTTGAGCGCTGGAAATTCGTGGAAGTGTTGAAGTGTTCTTGGTTTTGCAATCCTCTATTTATAGTGGTAGAGACAAGTAGAGGTCGTATGAAAGTTGGTGGCTTTGTCTCTTCACTCTCGACAGTACTGGAGTTGACCGACAGCTTTTCAGATAGGCGGCTTTGTCTTCTTTCCCGAAATGGCTAAAAGCCAAGAGTAACAGTAACTGGCTTTGGCCAGTACTGTAACGGCTGCTTGTCGGTCCTCCCAGTCAACTTTCGCATCCAATCTTCACTCGCCACGTGGAGATCTGCATTAATTGTAGCGGATCTTCACTTGACTGGAGTTTGAACAAGGGATGGTAGGTGAATTGTCGCTTTCAAGCTCCGCTTTGTAGTCGCTTCGCTTTTCCAAAGCGCTCGCTTCAGCTTTGTCGGGTGGCTCGCTTTAGCTTTATCGAGAGCACTCACTTCAGCTTTACCGGGGGCCTCGCTTCGGCTTCAAAACACACTCAAGCGAGTGGTCTTCTCGCTTCGCTTGAAACCTGTAAACTAGACCTAAAGTGACTAAAAGGAAATAAGCTTTCCGAACATTATAAGCTTGAAAAATTCTATCCTATCATACTAATCAAATAGGGTTGCTTGGGAATAAGATTATCACAGAGGGTTTTGGGATTGAATCAAAATATACTGAACAATTTTATTACGAGTCCCAATAGGTTCCCCCTTAACATGTGAATCCTTAACAATTCCCAACAATTTTCCCCCTTTTGATGCCAAAACCCAACACTTTACCACAATAAGAACTTCCAAGCGACTGAATCCTTCACAGTCTTATCATTTTTTTTTTTAAGTTCTTAAGCTTTGTGTAGGTTTGTGGGAAAAAGGATAAAAATCATAAAGCTAGTAAATATGCTAATGTAAGGTACGACGCTTGACAAAAATAAGATTTCATCGATAGTCAAGCACATGATATGGATGAGATTACTCCACAAGATAAGCTGAGAACACTCGCTGCTTCATGGTCTTTTGAGCTGACGAGTTCGGCTTGTCAATCCCAAGGAAGAGTAGAGCTTCCCTGATTTCTCTATCAATGACGCTTCGGTCAATAATGATAGAGTCTCCAATCTTCGGTCTTGAAAACAGCTCTCTCTCTGGGATCTTGATAATTATCTTGGGCTCTGCACACTCTGCAGTTATCAAAATTCTTCTCCAAAGATCTTAATCGTACACAACCATGAAGTTGTGTAGAGCATCAAGCTTTGAGCAGGTCGCTTGGTTGTGGACTACATCCCAGAAGTAGTAAGCTTTGATGAACTTCACTCTGCAATCCATCCATTTCTCTTTTAGATCATCTGCAATGAAATCTTCAATCAAGCGTGCATCCGGATGATGAGCTCTTCTCTCCTCGATCTCTTGAAAGGGCATGTCCACAAGCGTTGGCAACACTTTGCTGAATTTATCACTGAGTTCGCTGTTGAACAAAGGCTTTCTATCATGGATGATGTTCTTCATGAAATCATAATCATCCCTGGAATATCCTTCAATTCCCTCAATGAAGAGCAAGGACTTCTTGCAGGCTTGAACTCCAGCTTCGAGCTCACAAACTTCTGATTCTTCCGGTGTAAGCGGAATATAGCTACTTCTCATCAAACTTCGTTGGACCAAAATGTTGTCATCAACGAGTGTGTTGGTCTGTTCTCTAAGAAGCTCACGCTTGGCTAGCCTGTCCGCTTCTGCTTTCTCTGCGCGCTTGGCTAGCCTGTTCGCTTCTTTGCGAGTGTGGGTACAATTGCTTGCGATACGCATAAGATACGCCAGATGACAAATGCTGTTAAAAAAAAAATAAAAAAAATGGATATGCAAATCCAGTGCATCTATGTTACATTTGGGGTTATTTTTCTATTAACTTTAATTTTTTTGGCTTTTTTTGGTATATTTTATATACAATGTCCTTAAATCAGAATCCACTATAAAATTAATGTAATATTTAATTTTTTTCTATTTAATTGAAGATCTCATTTTAATTGATATTTGCCATGTACTACTTAATTTATAAATTTTATATGAGGAAATATAGTAGTTTAGTAAAACCCTATAGAGTATAACAAATAATAGAAAAAATTTGAGAATACTCAAATTGTAGACAAGTTTGACATGAGTAGACTAAATTACCCCTCTTCCTATGTACTATTTACCTTTTCCATCTTCTTCTTCCTCTCCAGTCGACAAATCCCCCCACTCTCTCTCTCTCTTCTCCCTCTCCTCTCTCTCTAGAGAGAAACCATGAAAATTGAAATATGAGTTCTTGAGAGTGGCCGCCCTCCGCACTCTCAGCCTCCGCCTAAACCAACTCGTCGTATACGAAGTTCCGGTGGCGGACGTGGTTCTGCTGCGTCGGATTCCTTCGTCGACTCCGGACCGCTGCTTCTCCTCCGACGTCGACGACGACGACGATCCCTTCGCCTGCAAGTCCATCTACAAGCACTCCCTATTCACCTCGTCACCGATCTCTGCTCCGGCGGCAATCTCTTCGACCGGATCTCCTCCGCCTCCCTCAAAAATTGGATCCAATTTTACTTTTTCCTTCAAAAATTTCGGAGGATCTGTTTTTTATTCGATTTTGTTCCAATTTCTGCAGAGGAAACGCACCGTTTTGTACCCAAGAGTGCAGGCAGGAGCATATCGAGATGGACGAGGCGAACGAGAAGAGATGGAAGATTTCTTCAAAGGCTATGACGATCACCGGAATCGAGGATCGGCGGTACTGGAATCACATCCCTACTGATGAATCTCGGTGGGTTTTCCTTCTGCAGTATGTGTGTGTGTTTGAAAGAGAGAGAGTCTTGTTATGGCAATAATCGTGATGGATTAGCTCGCCATAAAATCCTTCTGGCAAATTCTTGATTATATTTTGTTTATTATAGTATGCAGTGGCGACGCCAGCATGGGGCATTGGGGGTACAGTTGTACCCCAAAAAAAAAAACAATTATTACTAGTATTTTCTCCCGTTTCACCTAATAGTGTTCATTTTTGTATTTTATTTCTCACATATATTTAAGAAATGCCCACTATTCAGTAGTACAAAGGAAGTATATATTAATTTTTGCTCATTAAGTTGATTCAGTTGCTACTGTAAGTGTCGAGAGAGAGTTTTTCGAAATGACCTGATGCTAAATAATTTTTTTCGCACCCCCGAATTATAATTTCTGGAGTCGCCACTGATAGTATGTGTGTGTTTGAGAAGAGACGGAAGATTTTTTCAAAGAGATCCAGCGCAGAGTGAGGCAGCAGAGCAAGGATCCGAGATGGAAGATTTCTTTTTTCCTTTTCTTTTCTTTTCCTTTTTTTTTTTTTTTTTTTTTTTTTTTTTTTTTTTTTTCTTTCTAATTATGAATTAATCCTTAATGATTTTTGTCTAGCGGTTGTTTTCTGGGAATATTTATTTTCTTCAGTTTTCTGCTTTTTAGTGTTAAACTGGTTGACGTTGTTAGTCTTCAAATTCCATTTTTGTATGTGTTGATTGTTAGTTTGAATGACTAGAGATTTTTAAATACGGTTCTATGCATTCGTAGTGTAATAGATCTATAATAATCTGTTTAAGTTGAGTGCGGATTTGTTCGATTCCGCCATGGATTCCTCGAGATAGACTTTTGAAAGGTGGAAGAAGTGCTGGAGGAAGAAGGAGAGGAAGAAAGTCCTGCATCACAAACAATTTTGAATTTTAGTCCATCTTTCTTTTCGGCAATTTTTCTTAAAGTTAAATTAGATCAAGTTAAATGTCCAAGAGTGTATGTTAATGTCTGATTATAATTTATTAATTCTTACTTATTACGGCGGAAGGATGGTTAGAATTTATTAAATTCGTATGTATGCAACACATTCATCGCAATACAAGAATGATTGGTTAAAATGTGATAACTCTTACTAACTATGAACTATGGGCAGAGTAGTTGTAAGAATTCATTAAATTCTTACATGTTACATGTGTCATATGTTTTGGTGAATTCTTCATGAATGTCTAGTGAAAATTTATGAATCTTACTTATTACGGCGGAAGAATGGTTAGGTTTTTTTTTTTTTTTTTTATATTTTTTGATCGGGCAAATGTTAGTTGTTAGATTAGATGTTAGTGCGCCAAGCACCCAAACTCCTAGAAATTCTCCAAGTCCACCTTATATCTCCCACAATTCGCTCCCAAAAGGGATCGAACCCGGGTCACTCTTCAAAGAGAGGAGCCCGGTGGCCAGGTGCGCTAAGTCACCTGGTTAGAATTTATTATTCTTCTCATGCTAAACGCAGATGCGAGAATGATGTTAGTTAGATTGTTGCATACAAAAGGGGGGGGGGGGGGGGGGGGGGGGGTTATTAGAAATTCGCTAATTGTAACTCTAACTAATTATATACATTCTAACCGTATGAATTCATTTCGTAAGAATGTATAAGCATGGTTAGAATGCATATGAATGGTTGATAATCAACTAAATTCTTACACATTGTATGTATTTATTTCGTAAGAAATAGAATAATTCTTACGAAATGAATTAATACGGTTAGAATGCATACGATGTGGTTAGAATTAGGGAATAACCAAACATGCGAATTCATTTAGTAAGAAAGTGAATAATTCTAACAGGTTAATTGAACCAGTTAGAATGCATATGCATTGTTAGAATCAACTAAATTCTTACATATCGTATAGATTCATTTCGGAATAAATATAATAATTCGAATTAGTGGGGGGGGGGGGGGGGGGGGGGTTATTAGAAATTCGCTAATTGTAACTCTAACTAATTATATACATTCTAACCGTATGAATTCATTTCGTAAGAATGTATAAGCATGGTTAGAATGCATATGAATGGTTGATAATCAACTAAATTCTTACACATTGTATGTATTTATTTCGTAAGAAATAGAATAATTCTTACGAAATGAATTAATACGGTTAGAATGCATACGATGTGGTTAGAATTAGGGAATAACCAAACATGCGAATTCATTTAGTAAGAAAGTGAATAATTCTAACAGGTTAATTGAACCAGTTAGAATGCATATGCATTGTTAGAATCAACTAAATTCTTACATATCGTATAGATTCATTTCGGAATAAATATAATAATTCGAATTAGTGGACTGAACTACTTATGAATTCATTAGTAAGAAATGCGAATTTGTCACAAATAATAGGTAAGAAATTACGATTACATATACGATTTCTCACCGTATATTAGAAATTCGCTAATTCTAACTCTAACAAGCTAATTATATACATTCTAACCGTATGAATTCATTTCGTAAGAATGTATATGCATGGTTAGAATGCATATGAATGGTTGACAATCAACTAAATTCTTACACATTGTATGTATTTATTTCGTAAGAAATAGAATAATTCTTACGAAATGAATTAATACGGTTAGAATGCATACGATGTGGTTAGAATTAGTGAATTTCTAACCAAACATGCGAATTTATTTAGTAAGAAAGTGAATAATTCTAACAGGTTAATTGAACCAGTTAGAATGCATATGCATTGTTAGAATCAACTAAATTCTTACATATCGTATAGATTCATCACGGAATAAATATAATAATTCGAATTAGTGGACTGAACTACTTATGAATTCATTAGTAAGAAATGCTAATTTGTCAATAGGTAAGAAATTACGATTACATATACGATTTCTCACCTAGTTACGACAACACATACAAATTATTAAACGTGATACGAATTGTAAGAAATGCGATAAACAAGGTAAGAAATTGACAATTTCTCACTAAGGTATTTGATACGCTGTATCAAAAATAATTTGATTAAAAAAACAAAACTTACTCAAGAGAGTACGAAAAATAAATAAAAAATGCAAAGTGCTTTTTTTTAAAAATATGTTGACAAAAAGAATAAACTAAAACTAAAAAAGAAAAAGAAAAAGTAAAAATGTGATGTGACATGTGTGTAAGAGAAGGAAGAAAGGGGGGGGGGGGGGGGGGGGGGGGGGGGGAAGTAGAGGTAAATTAGTCTAACCAAGTCAAACTTGTCTAATTTTTAGGTTTTCTTATAATTTTACTAGTAATTGATAAACACTATACTACTTACTTCCTCCATTTGGAATGGGCACAAGAGCCAATAAAGGAGGAAATGTGTGGCTGTAATTGATCCTGAAGAGAGAGAGAGTTAATTTTAGCCAAATATTCTTTACCATTTTAGGAAATGTGACTAATAGATGAGACAGACGAAAAATGGCAAATGAGACTACTTATATGAGATGGAGGTAGTATATAGAATAGTTTTTGCCCCATTTTATTTTATATTATGGATAAATGTAAAATACATATAAATATGAGGGGAAAAATAAAATACCCAATATGGTATAAGAAAATCAAATTAAGGACACACATTTAAAAAACACAAAAAATACCCATTTTTGATACGAAAGGACACAAATACCCTTACTAATAGACTTTGACTTTTACTAGTCAACACCACTCTTCTCCCCTCCCCCTCCCCCTCCTTCTCCCTTTTCCACGTGTCTCTTCTCTCCTCATTATTTTTCTTTTTTTTTTAATTTTTATTTTATTTTCGAATTTTCGAATTTTAGTTTTTTTTTTTCCTTCTCTTTTCTGACTACTGTAGCTGTGATATTCGTATAACTTTAAGGAGGTACGAAATATAAAGAATTCGTACCGGTTATATATAAGAATTACGAAACACATATTTGAGTATGCAATTATGCAGTTATTGGTACGAATACATTCACTTTGTACTAAAGCAACTATGTATTGGTACGAATAAGATTCACTTCGTACTAAATCAACTATGTATTGGTACGAAATAGATTCACTTCGTACTAAAGTCTATTGAGGAATTAAACCCTGAAACTAAAAATTAAACCTTAAAAAAACATTTTAATATTAACAAAATCTGTGCAATACATAACCAATACTCCCTCCGTTCCGCTCCATTTGGCCTATAGAGTGAATAGATATGAGGTATAAAATAATAGAGCAGGCCAAATAGAGTGGAACGGAGGGAGTATAAACAAACTTCATTGTTTATAATAAAAATCACAGCACATGCAATACGAATTAGATCATTTCGAACCAGCAAATCTTAAAACAACAAATCTTAAAAAACACTTTAATACTAACAAAATATGTGCAATACATAACCAATATGAACAAACTTCATAGTTTATAACAAAAAACACAACATATGCAGTACGAATTAGATCATTTCGAACCAGCAAATCTTAAAAAACACTTTAATACTAACAAAATCTGTGGAATACATAACCAATATGAACAAACTTCATAGTTTATAACAAAAAAAACAACATATGCAGTACGAATTAGATCATTTCGAACCAGCAAGTCTTAAAAAACACTTTAATACTAACAAAATCTGTTCAAAACATAACCAATATCAACACTTGTGGGAAGGGAATTATGCGTGCACGAGTTGAGGAACTAGATAAAAGAAAATCCATTGGATCAAGCCCAGTACTGGGAAAGTAACAAGCGAGAAGGACTAGCCAAACACCTAAAGAAGTGAAACAAATAACTCTCATGCTACCTGAGCTTGATAAGTCTGCGGATAAGCTCCGTATGCTGCAGTTTGAGGAACTGACACTGGTGCCTGAGGACGTGCGTAACTTGCTCCATAACTGCCATATGCAGCCTATGTGCGAAATAAATAAATGTTAACAGATAGCACCATGGCAGAAAATGCATAGTGTATCTATATAAATTTCTTGAATTCAGGAAAAGCTAAGGTTGCTAACATAATGGATATGCAAGAAAACAAAAGTTCAAATGCCATCGAAAAAATTCAAAGAAATCAACAGATTTTAGACCTCAACTCAATAATCAAACATATATTACAGTTCAAACCTAGATAAAGCTTTGGGCCGGTAGACAAGCATCACATACATTAATTAATACCCAAACTCATCTTTCTCCCCAAACTGAAATATTTTCATTTCAATAGATACCCAAAACAACCCAAAAGGGAAAAATAAATATATCACAAACCTGCTGTGCATAACCAGCGTTCCACTGTTGTGCCTGAGCTTGTGAGGCTTGAGGCCAAGCTTGAGGTTGTACTCCATAACCAGCTGGCCACTGGTTTTGTGTATTGGGATACGCACCCATCACAGAAGGTGCAACGGTCGATACAAGTGATTTTGCAAGCTTAGTTCTGTCTGAAGCTAAATAGTCCTCCGCATGACGCTTCTTCGACTCTGATGTGCTTCTGTGGTTCAGGAACAATTTTGAATGTCGATAATCTGCCTTCTTTACAGCCGCAGCATCTCCAAAGAGATCCAGGAACTGCAAAATTCAATTATAACATAAGCTAAAGAAAAACGTATGCCCCAAAAAGAACTCCATCCATTCTTCCCAACTTGAAATACATGAACAATATTTTTGGCAAAATTTTAAATACAAAATTGTTAACAGTTCAATGTTTCATTACCTCCAAGAAAATGCTTGAAAGTTCCTCTCGCTCGTAAGCACTTGCAATGCTATGATTATCAGGACTGGGAACTATGAACTTCTCAACACATAGTAAAATCAGTGCAAAAAACAAATTAATGTTAAATCGGTACGAAATATAGTTATTCGTAACAAAACTATAGTTAAGGAAGTACGAAATAAACAAGTCGTTACATTAATAATGTATTTTCTTAAGGAATTTGCATATATGCGTGTTCTACAATATAACTAATGCATAAAATATGTGTTACTGATCAAGATATGGATTAAGTACCCGTAGCAATTTTTTATGATGACTAACGCATTGTCTGTAGTCTGTACCAGAGGCTATGAAGTTGCTTGCTCCTTTTCCCTTCACTCCTCTCTCTTCTAATGTACCTTGTGTTTTTGTTGGGGTTTGTTTGCTAACCACTTCGATGAAGGAAACTGTGCATAGGAAAATGCATAAGAACAGAGCAATATTCATCTCCCTCATCCGAAGTTCTTCCTCACAAGATTATGACAGCTCAATCTCTTTCCCTACGATCAAATATCAACATAAATCGAAAAACGAATTAAAAACAACAATAGTCCACCACTCAAAACACCAAAGGAATCCGAATGTTCTAATTCCACCAACACAACACATAAATAACATCATAATCCACACCACACCCCCAAGAACACAAACCCCACATATACGAAATCAACGTAAAAAATATACAACAAAATCAAAAGACAAAACGGAGGGTTACCTTCTTCGGGCGTACAATCGACGCATAGGCGTAGGGTTGAACAGAGGCTGCAATTGACCACCAGCACCGTGGCTCGGCCTCGACGGCCTCCTCCCTGCCCTAATTTGCGCCTCCTTCATCCTCCTAGTCTCCGGCTCCGGCGAAATCGGAGAGAGAGAGAGCCGCAGATCTGCTACGAAACGGTGCCGTACACAACTCGGAAGCGCGGATTCGGCGGTGGCACCGCCACAGAGTCGCCGGAACCCTCCCTGCACGTGAATTCAACTTCGACAGCGCCTCCACCACCCCTTTCCTCAGCGCCACCTCCAGCTCCCAGCACTCCTCCTCCGCTGCCGCCGTCGGCGTTGCAGCACGGTGCAGCTGCTCGATTTGTTCTCCGCCGCCGTCCACTGCGAACAAATCCACCACTGTTCGCTTTCTCCTCTTCCGCCGCCGCCATTTGCTTCTTCCTCCATTGTCGCCGCCGTTCGCGATGGAGAACGGCACCACGCCTCCGGCAATCGCAGAGAAGCCGGAGGATTCCGCCGACAGTCTCGATTGAAGTCGCGGGATACAAAGAAGAGAGAGAGTTTAGAGAGAGGAACAAAGAGAGAACGAGAGACGGCAGAATGAGAGCCAAACGTGAGCGCGAAAATTGAGGGAGAAAAAAAATAGGTTTTAGAGTAAAGTGAGGGTAGTTGTGTAATTTCACATTAAAAATGGGTATATTTTGAGTTTTTTAAGTGAATGTCCTTATATTGATTTTGTTATCTTATATGGGGTACTTTATTATATTAACTCTATAAATATATACACGTATCATTAACAAATCGCATCATAATTTTAATAAAATCCCTATTCACATACATTTATATCATATCGGCTTAGCACCCATGCCAGACACCCATGAAACATAGGTCAAAAGGTGTGGGGGATTGAGATTCGTACGAAATCCCCCATCCTTAATTGGTTTGTTTGATGCTAGGTAGCACTCCACTCACGCATCCACACATAAGAGTGTTTTGGCATATATAATTAATTTAAAATCTCATATTCAATATATTTATACTTCGACTACTCTTTAAAAGTTGGGTATATCATCGACTTTACCTCCTTAATTAATTGCGTTGGAGAAAAATGCCACTAAGCTACATTGTCCATAATTCCTCATATGGAAGGGAGCATTCCTCATATGGAAATATGGACAATGTAGCAAATCCCCACCCATCATATACATACTAAATATGTACACGACTA
This sequence comes from Thymus mandschuricus, assembly GCA_029379335.1. Classification (NCBI taxonomy): domain Eukaryota; kingdom Viridiplantae; phylum Streptophyta; class Magnoliopsida; order Lamiales; family Lamiaceae; genus Thymus; species Thymus mandschuricus. Next base: position 12,772,394 of record CM057081.1, on the reverse strand, counting down.
ATATGACAATGATATAATTTAGAAAAATTGTTATAATATATACCTTAAAAATCTATACTATTATAAAAAGTGTCTTGTTTACAAAATTTGATTTGCCTATTTTACCCTTATTATCATTAGAGTAAATCTGTAAAATATAATACTATCATTAGAATATTAATTTCGGATATATTTCAATTCATATATATAGTACAATAATATTATCATTAGAATTAATTAAGTAATTTATAATTTTACAATTTATAATGATTTTTTATATTTATCTTCAAGCATATAATTAAAATTCATAATATTAATTGATTGCTTTAAAAATAAAACATTATATAAAATGAGATTATACGTGCATAGCACGTAATCTCCGCTAGTAAATTTAAAAAAAGCCCTATTGAAAATTATGCTAAATCATAGACAGAGACATTGTTGACCTGATATTGCTAAATCACATATTGACACATTAAATGTACTAATGGTGGATTGAGGAATATTTATGCATATCACAAAAAAACAAATTGACAAAAACTTCTGTGTGCAGTACCTTACTCAAACTGCATTTACAAATTGCCAAAAACTTGTGGAATATTTATCTTTTATCAAAGAGATCATATAAAATAATTTTATTCTGCAAGAAATAGCAAAAAATAGGAAGTAATATGGAATATTTGTGATTTATTGTAATTGTACAAATAATTCATTATGATGATGGGGATAAAGAGCATTACAAATTTACACAAAGTTCATTATTATTATACATAAAATACATTATTTTTTATTTCTCACGTTAAATTGTTTTAGTTTTTGCAGTAAAAAATTCTCTTATCATGGGAATGAGGGGAGTAGTTCTTGTTGTCCGTAAAAGTTATTTCAAGACCAAAATCTTCACATTTATTGACCAATTATCTTATAATGTTATATAATTGGTCATAGTATTTTTTTTTCTTAGGTTTGTTGGCTTATAGCAATTTCAGAATACTCCTAAGCTAGAACGAGCATATATATATGATCACATGCAATTACATGCGTGGCAGTATTTGGTGATGACTAAGGCCATAAACTAAGCGGCAAGTAAGAAAATGCAACCAATTCTTAAGGGTTAATAACAATTTAAAATAGGTTAATTCACATATATATGTAGGTTGGAATAAAATATAGCTCATAGTCCATAAGCATTAAGAAAAATCTAAAGACGGATGGGACACACAATCTTTGTCAAAATGTTAGCTGTAAATACCACAATAAACAAAGACTTTATAGTAAGGAGAGGAAGAGGCTTCTCCATGAAGGATGAATTGAAAAGAAAGAAACTGCAAACATAAGAAGGGGCCATTAATAGCCGGCTCTGGAATGCTGCCTCCGTACTCGGTTCGATTATTGGCCCGATTCCGAAACGATAAAAGTATTGAGTTTCCCTAGTTGAGAGTTTTGATATGGAGGAAACTCAACTTCCTCCGGGCTTCAGATTCCATCCCACGGATGAAGAGCTCATCACTTACTATCTTAGCAATAAAGTTTCGGATTTCGACTTCACCACCAGAGCTGTGGCCGATGTTGATCTTAACAAGTGCGAGCCTTGGGATCTCCCAGGTATGTATATATTTAGATATATTACTACTATATACTATACAGCTTCTTCTTCTTCTTCTTCTTCTTCTTCTTCTTCTTCTTCTTCTTCTTCTTCTTCTTCTTCTTCTTCTTCTTTTTTTAAAAAAAAAAAATTAAAAAAAAAAATGATTCTTACCATTCAATTTTAAAGACGGCGCCATAGAAAACTCAAATCGTACCATTTCTTTACTTGGTTTGTTAAATAGTTACGAGTTCCATTAATCATGCATGTGTTCAGTTTGTGCATTTAAAGGCTAATGGACAATTTTCTAAACTGCCTTGATCAGCAAAATTCAGATTTTAATTGATACGGTAATATATATTCGAAGGATAACAATTCAGATATCGTAACATCGCATCGAGCAAATCCAGCTATTTTAGTGAAACCTTGTTGCTGCTTACTCAAGCTATTCTTATCAAGTTTATATGCATTGTTATCATCACCTGAGAAAACTAAAGTTATTTGTAGAAAGCAATTGGAGAGGAAAAATATAAATGTGTATAAGAGTTGTTGAGAAATAGGTATGTAAATAAAATAAATGAATAATTGTCATAAAATAGGAAAAAAAATGGGTTTTTCTTAGTTTTGAATATATTCTTAAATAGTTTCACTAAATACTTAAACTTCATTTGAATAAAATTTAACTGTACAATGATTAAATTTATGCATGCCAAAAGTTAGTAAATACTGCTATTACAGAAAGAACCTTTGTATTTCATGAAATTAAATTACAAAAAATATTCATTTAAAAAAAATTCTGCATAGAAAATGTAGTTTCTAACCTTTAATTTGTTTTTTTTGAAACATGCATAAAGCATCCAATAATTAAGTTGGCAGATTAATTTCACAATAATTAATGTTAAATATTTGCAGCTAAAGCATCAATGGGCGAAAGAGAGTGGTATTTCTTCAGCCTAAGGGATCGAAAGTACCCGACGGGGCTAAGGACGAACCGAGCAACGGAAGCCGGTTACTGGAAGACCACAGGCAAAGACAAGGAGATCTTCCGCGGCAGCACCCTGGTCGGGATGAAGAAAACCCTTGTCTTCTACCGCGGTCGGGCCCCGAAGGGCGAAAAGACCAACTGGGTCATGCACGAGTATCGCCTCGACAGCAAGCACGCCTTCAAACCCACCAAGGAGGAATGGGTAGTCTGCAGGATCTTCCAGAAGACAGCCACGGTCAAGAGGCCACAACAGACGACGCCCTCGTCCCCTCTCGAAGAGTGTGAACTCGGGGACATCGAGCTGCCGCATTTCAGCATGCCCATGTCCCCGTCGTCTAATATTGGCGGCCTGCACGCTTACAACTCCGACTCCAACATGATGAGCTGGAATGCCGCCGCGGAGGCACCCCCGTCGCTGTCGTGGCCGTTGCTGAGCACGAATCTGTCGATGAATTCTTTGCTCCTCACTGCGTTGCAGCTGCGAGGAGCCACCACTTCTGATAATTACTCTATGATACCACAGACGAATATGATGAGTCACTTTGGGAATAATCATAATTTTGGCACATCGAATTACGAAATGCCTTCGACCTCTGGGGTCGTCCCTCCGCCCGAGCAACCTCATTACAATGCGGACTCGAACATTTGGTGAAGATTGAGATTCAACCTTCGGGCTAATTAGAGTGGTGATGGGCAAAGTCCATTACTGGAATAAATCAAAAGAAATTATGCATGGTAGACCATAGTTAGCAACTATTCGAAAATATCCTTTGTAAATTCTATGTTTAATATGTCTTCCCTGAAAACTAGCTAGCCAGCTATTAAAACTAATGCAGAACCCAAACAGTAATATGTGAAATTTGCCCCAACATAATCGAATTATATATGTTTAATCATATTTATATTGTAGGTGAGTATAATGCTGAAGTATTCTAAATTTGTATGTCAAGAATAAAGCTCGGTTGATGGTTCGGATAAGTTATTGTATTTCCGTGTTGTATCTCCAATTAAATTCATCAACGTATGGTTTGCCTGGCATTGAGCTTGTCCCTACTCTTGTTCAGTCTCCTCACAGTAAGTTAAAGCTTTGACTCTTTTTCAACAAGGGTTTCATGTCGAATAATCAGATCAACTAGTTTTGCAATTAGCCTATGAATTTTCATATCTCTCTCTCTCTCAACTTCTCAGACTGTTTCATATCCAGCTCGTTCTAAAGGTTGAAGTTTTAGGGTTTCAAACTCCCTTCCATCAATAGAGACAAGGTGTTGTCACATATACTTCCAGGTCGATGTTGACATGCTAGATTGAAGTCGCCTCGTTAACTATTCATCGACCTCCTTGTCGATACTTCACAATCCTAATTTCCCACACAACATCTTGAATCCTTCTTCTACGAGAGAGTACTTTATTAAAATGTCGGCACGCTGGATATCAGTGTGAATCTTCTCAATCACAACATTCTTCTTCTCCACTTGATCTCAAATTAAATAATGCCTCACATCAACATGTTTGCATCTTGTATGGAGAACATGATTTTGTGTGATATCGATTGTACTTGAGCTGTTGTAGAAGATCTATACTTGTCACATCTCGATTTTTCATAAATCTAAAATAAATATTTTAAACATTTAATAAATAAACCAAAATGGACTGAGGAGAAAATAAAAAGTGAGCAAATATGTTAATTGATTTTATTAGGTTTTATATAAATTAGCTCAAAAGATGGCAACATCTCCCCCATACCAGGTGCAATTCGTAATGAATATCTAAAACCTTTATCATCAACTAATCAAGTACATAAACTATAACGATGAGCTTGGATCAGACCGTGCCATCATCTAATCCGCAATATTTAAGGAAGTTTATAAATTGTGGCAGAGCAGAACACACTACAGTTAGATACATTGTTGGTCCCACACACGTAGGAGGGGGGGGGGGGGTGGGGGGGTTGAATACGTGTGTATAAGTTTTTCAACTTCTTTTTCCCTTATCTCAGAGCAGCAAGTAAAGTGCTTGCTTCAAGTACTTAAGACCTAGCCGAGAGCTAGATCTACAGTGGAAGCTTCACTTTAGACCTAAGCGAGTGCTTGATCTAGAAAGTGATTCACTTGCTTTATGCGGAATTAGGTGAGCTATTCTTTCCTAAGTAATTAAAGCTTCGATTTAAGTTGTTTACGATGCTTGTGCAATATGAATAATCAAAGCAAGTAAAGAATGAAAAGCTAGGTAAAGAGATACCACACCGAGGTTTATAGTGGTTCGGTGGTAAAACACCTACGTCCACTTTTGTTGCTCGCAGCAACTGATTCTCTTTCACTCAAGAATCTTGAGGATTACGGGTTCCTCAAAAACCAAGACTGGATCGAGCTTCACTCGCTTGGATCCGACACAACAACTGGGAGATTACGGGTTCTCCACACAAACCTAGCTAAGATCGAGCTTCACACAATCGAGGACTGTGCTAGCTAGGATCTACACTCTACGATCGAGACTTCTACTATCGAGGAAAGTAGAGTCTTGGATCTTGGACACAACAACCTTTCTACGAACACAAAAACCTAACTAGACAAAACTAGGGTTAGGGTTTTTGGTTTTGACGACACTCTAGATGAAGAACTCTTTACAGTGAATGCAAAGATGGGTAGAGTTCTTCTCTAAGCTAGGATATATGAATTAGGCTTAGATCTATGAGAGTGTGAAAGTTGCGGAGACGAGTTTCGATGTTGCAGAAACTCGGAGAACACTAAAACAAAGACTCGAAGATTTGCTCGAAGGCTGTGAGTGTTTGTTTGCAGTAGGCGCTGATTGCTCAAGTAGTGTTATACTCTTCTCCGTCTTCGACCTTCACTATTTATAGAGGGAGGGATGGGCAAGAGCCGTTTGATGGTTGGTGGCTTTGTCCCTCCTTCTCTCGACAGTACTCGCCTTGACCAGCAGCTTTTCAGATTCGCCAATTTGTCTCTTTGCCAAAAATGGCTAAGAGCCAAATTTAACAGTAACTGGGGCGCCCAGTACTGTTGCGGCGTCCTTGTCGGCCTGGCGGTCAACTCCGTTGCTCCATTCTTCTATCTACATGTGGAGATACACAATTAATGCGTCGATCTTCACTTGTCTGAAGTTTGAACTCGTCGTTTAAATTGGAGCGGGAATTGAGCTGTCGTTTTCTGTTAGGTAGGGGCTCGCTTCGCTTCAGATTTGGAGCGTCCGCTTTAAATTGAGTCGTTTTAAGTCATACTGTAGCGTCTGCTTCCAAATAGATTTTCTAAGCATCCGTTTTAGTAATCGTTGACTCGCTTTGACTTTCACTGTAGCGCTCGCTTCGCTTCAGCAGACTCGCTTTGATACTGCTGTAGCGTCTGCTTCGCTTCGCCTCGCTACACTTCGGCACGCTTCGCTTCGCTTCGGTAGACTCCCTTCGCTTCAAAAACACACTCAAGCGAGTCGCCTTTGCTTGGAAATCCTGCAGTCTAAAGCCTAAGCGTCTAAAGCAAAATTAAAGCCATCCTAACATTAGAGGCTTAGAAAAATTCTAACCTACCTACATCAAAATAGGGTTGCTTGGGAATGGGATACATAGAGGGTTTTGGGATCGAATCAAAACATATACATTTTTAATTTCAAAGTGTCCTGTTAGGTTCCCCCTTAACAAGTGATCCTTAACAATTCCCAACAATTTCACCCTTTTTGATGATGCCAAAACCTACTATTTTTAACCAACATAAGAACTTCAAGCGACTGCTTCCTTTGCAGCGTTCTTCATTTTTTTTAAAGTTCTTTACGGTTATTGTGAGTTTGTAGCAAAATGGATAAACACACACAAAGCTTGCAAAGTGAGACAAGCTTGACAGAAAATAAACATAGATAGATAGTCAAGCAAGATAGCAGATCAACAATTAAGATTTCTCAGATGGTTTAGAGAAATAGGCTAATAGAACTTTGATCTCCATCGTCTTGATGTTTTCCTTGCTCTCCCTGTGTGAGCTGTCCATCTCCAATGCCTCATCCACTTCACCTTCAATCAATCTTCGGTTTGGCACATCGTATCTCGGCATTAGGGGCAGAGGAAACTGCTTCTTTTCAGGCACAATAATAATCTTCTTCTTGGGCTCCGCGACCTCTGCCTGTACGAAGATTTTCCAGCGCAGCTCCTCATAGCACATGCACATAAAGTTATTCAGATCATCTAGCTTTGTGCATTCATCCTGGAAAGGCACTACTTGCCAAAAGTAGTAGGCCTTGATGAATTTCTCCTTGCATAGGCTCCATTCCTCCTTCAGATCATTAGAAATGAAGTTGTCAATTTCGCAAGCGTCTGGATGATTGGCTCTTCTCACATCCATCTCCTCTGCAGATCTACTCGTCAATTCCTTCATCAGACAATTGAATTTCTCGCTCATTGTAGAGTTGAATTGAGGAGTTCTCAGATTGATGCACTTGCGAAAGACATCGAATTCATCTTCAGTGTAGCGGCCTGAGTCAATCATTTCCTTGATTGTGACACGACATGCGTCGATGTCAGCTTGAACTGCGCATGCATCCGACTCGTCTGGGGTGAAGGGAATGTAAGCACTACGAACTAGGCAAGATTGAATCTTCCTAAATTATTCCCAGATATTGGCGGCTCGCTCTTCAACCTTTCTGATCCTGGCCAATTTGAGCTTCTCTTGCTTTTCTGCCTTCTTCTTCCTTTCCTCCTCCTCTTTCTTCTTCTCCTCCAAGCGAGAGGCTTTAGTAGTTATGGCATGTTGAATCTTCTGGCGCTTAGCCGTGGGATTCAAATCTTTCTCTGCAACTCGCTTGAGCTGGGTTTTTGGAGGTGGTGGTGTGGCCTTCTTCTTTTCAACAGGCGGCGGTGTGGTTTTCTTGCTAGCGGGGGCAGCAGTCAGGGCAGTGAGAGTGAGAGTGGAAGCGGGCGCTTGGGTAGTTGAAATTGAGGGGCCCGCTTGCGATGGCATGGCTTGAAGCGGCTTGACTAAGGGAATCTCAGCAACTCCCTTCTCGCTCAAACCAAAATCTTGCTCTATCTGTAGAGCCAAGGCAATTGCAGCATCATCGGCAATTTGCTTTTGAACGTTCGCGGCTGAAGCGTCATGAGCTGCAAGAGATGAAGCTAGCAGCTTCCCAGATTGAGGCTTTCGCAGCTCTTGATAGACTGCAATTTGCTTCCCTTTTCTGCGTGCTTCCTCTGCTCGCGCTTCATCATCCTCCTTTCCTTCCCCCTGTGTAGCAGATCCCTCCACTGCTACAATCTCTCCTCCTACTGCTGTCATCCCTTCCACTTTTCTTTCCCTTTCAACTTTACTTTCCCCCTTTTTGGCATTATCAAGACTGCCAGAGGGAATGGTGATCAGAGCTTTACTGGTGATGGCTTGGCGGAGGGTAAAGATTCGTTGTAGACAGTTTGAAGCATCCCCTCCACTCGCTTGGCAAATGTATGCTCCTGGGTAAGCACGAGCTCTGCTGTTTTCTCCGAAATTTCTTCAAGGAAGTATTTGCATTGCTCCTCCCTTTCCTTGACAGATGCTTCCCGTCGCACAACAGCTGTCATCATCTTCTCAAGCGGCTCGACCGCTTTGAAGCGAACGTTGAGCTCCGCTTCAACTTCAGCCCGGATCCTCCTCCTCTCTTCCTGTAAAAGAAGATCAAAGTGAGTTTGAGTAGCTTTGAGCTCGGCCCGTTGTGCGGCGAGGGTCCCTTCTCTGATGTTGAGCTTTGTGTTGATTAGGGACACGACGGCGATTTTCATGGCGAAGTTATCTGCATCTTTCTTCGCTCTTGCCAAGGTAGTGATTAGCTCTGCATGCTTTAGGTCGAAGGATTTCGCGTCCCTTCGATGACTCTCCAGCTCGCTCAACTCTTCAGCATGCTTGCTTTTGAGAATATCATTCACTTTTTCCTGTGCAGCGAGCTTGAGTTTTGTCCGATTCAGGTCGCATCCCAGTTTGATGATCTCTCCATCTTTCTTCTCAATTTCCTTCTCCAGTTTTTAGCATAACCAGAGACTTTGTTGATATTCTCTCTGTACTTATTCCTCATTAAGGTTTTCTCCTCTCTTTCGTTCTTTAGTTCACCCTCCAAAGCGACCAACTTGGAGTTGAACTCTTTCAACCTACTTCTCTCCTTCTCAAGCCACTGCTTGGCCTCCTCCACTCGCTTTGATTTTTCCTCGAGCTTTCCCTCCAGCTCGGACTTCTTCTTGTCGAAGTCTTTACGCAGACTCTCGACCTCCTTCTCCTTCTTCTCTACATCCTTCATCCTCCTCCTTATCTCCTCCTGGAGATTGACAATCTCCTCCTCCTTCACCAGCATTTCAGCTTCATGCTGTTCCATCATTTCTTGCTCATGAGCAGAGAGCGTTCGTGCTGGGAGCTCTGCGTCTGGGTACGCACACTTCACTGCAGCGTCAAGAAGCTCCCAGTATCTGGCTTTATTTATAAAAGCGTTGAAGCCGTCTACTCCAACAAACTGGATCATCTCCGCCTCCTTCACTGCAAGGGTGCTCTCCAAGAAGGCTTGGCGGAGGGCGAATATCTTGTAATATTCGGTGCCTCTGTAGGTAATGGATGTGAGGAAGTCGGTGGCTTGGGTTCAGAACGCTTCGCTCATCTGCAGACCTGGGTACCGCCTCTGCAACTCCTCGGCAGCCTGATCCCAGTCTGCCTTGTAGCAGCGTTGGGCTCTTTCGGCAGAAGATGGGGGTGGTGGTTTAGTAGGCATTTGGGAGATGGTGGCTTGGGTGTCGGCAGTGTCGACGGTATCGGTGGGGGAGTTGGGAGTTGAGGCTTGAACTGTTTGGGCGGCTTGAGTGGGTTCATATAATGTGAAGGCTGCATCTGGGTTGGGGTTGAGCATGGGTAAACCTGGGATGGGTATTGAGCTTGCAGATTCCTCCTCGTAGAGGGAGTGTTCGGAAGCTTGGGGTTGTGATTGAGGTTGGGCGGTTGTGGAAGCTTCGAGTTGTGGTTCAGTGATGGTTTGGGGTTGAATGGGTGGGGGTTGGATTTGTATATGGGTTGGAGAGGCTTGGGATGTTCAACTTCAACTCCTTCAGTTTGTGCAAGCGGATGCTCCTCCTCCTGCTCCTCGCTTGCTTCAATAATCGAAGCGACTCGCTTCACTTTCTGTCGCTTGGGAGCCGCTCACTTCGCAGATGAAGCGGCTCACTTCAACTTCTTTCCTTGCCTCTCGGCGATGGGAACTGCAGGACGCACCTCCTTGTGCAAGATCCCGCGATCGATGAAGACCTTATCAGTTTTGAATAGGTCGTAGAATACGCTCATCTTCTTGTATTCCTTTGTTCCTGGCCACTTCTGCCATGGGAACTTCTCCTTCAGTGCATAAGAAAGCTTCCCAAAGAATTTGAGCTTCCCTTTGCGTACTATGGTGGTGGTGCTGCCTGCCTTGTATTCAAAATCTTTGGCAGCTTCCTGAATTTGGTTGATAAACTAATCGTGCCAGTTGAACTTCGTCCCGGACAGGCTGTCAATGATGGCGCTGACGACGAAGATTTTTTAATCGGAAACCTGCCCTAGGGTTCCGATGTTGCACACCATTGATTTGGTGTACAACTCGCAGATAAGGTTGAAGGGCTTTTCAAGATCTGTCCGCATGTTGCTTCCCTTCACCTTCCACTCTGCGTTCCTGTCGGCGGCGAATCTGGCGAACTCGACTTCCACCGATAGTTCCAATTTCGAGAGAGCATCCACTCCTTCTCTCGGCAATTTGAAAATTTCAGCAATGTCGGCAAGATCCACTTCTACCAATCCTCCATCTTCTGGATTCGTGATTGCCGTTACAGTCTGTCCTTCACTCAAGTTTAGTAAAAACTCAGCAATTGTCTGGGCGAGAACTTATGTAGGTTTGGCAGTGACGAAGTTCCACAGTCCGGCCGAGGTCACGGCCCTGCGGAAGAAACCTTCCTTCTCCACTAAGTTTTTGTCGAGGTGGGGCTCGACGTTGATGTTTTCCTCAACGGTAGCCATGAACTGCTTCATGGTTTGATTTGTAGTCTTCTTCACCATCTTTGAAATTTGAGAGAGATGAGATGAATAAATATAGGGTTGAGACTCATGAATTTGCAAGAGTTGCAGAAAATTTCACAAGAATGGCAATATTGGGCGTGATAAAGTTCTACAATTCTGCATCGACGCCCATATATAGCTTTAGGGTTTGGCTGACGTGGCGGAGAGAGAGGCGCGGTAATTTCCTCAAAATTTCTGTGTAGGCGGCGACAATCGGCGACGTGACTGACGTGTCCGGTTAGGTTCGGCGTCACGACAGTTAAAAGTGAACCGCCGTAGTGAGTCAGCACTCCACGCGGCCTTCCGTGATTCGCTTGTTTGGACGGCGTTGATCCAACGGTTGAGTTTTGAAAACTGTTGAGATTCAACGACTGGATTGCTCGCGAATTTGGCGCTTCAAATTTGAAGTGTGCACCACGCGCCCGGATTCTCGGTCTTTTCCTGTGCTGCATTAAATGTAAAGTAAAAAGTAAAATTGCACTCGAGTGTGTACAGCTCATACGGCTCGCTTCGTACCCGCTCGCCTGAGTATGGCCTCTTGGCTTTTACTCTCTTTGCGAAGTACTCGCTTGACGTGACTGTTCCACACTCGCTTGCGATGGCTCGCTTGAGTGACGAAGCACTCGCTTGACCATCTTAAAGCGAATAATTTTAAGAATTAAAATTTTCTTTGCTTTTAATTTAAAATGTATCTGACTTACATACTTCGAGGATAAACAAGAGTGTTTTCCTCTATGTATTTGTGTCAGATTCATTTGTATTTTCCACATAGCAAGTGAAGGTTTCTAGCACGCTTCACTTTGCTTAGTGTACTTTGAATTGAAACACTTACCAGTCAATCTCACTTCGTAGGAGATTGATACCACGTATGTAGACCTTTTTAAGCTTGATCTTCTTAGCATTCATCTCTTCCATCATCCTCTACGAACTATAGAGTCCTCCATTGAAGTGAATGGGGGGGGGAGAATGAATAATACACAATGAATAATACATTTAAGCTTTCTTCAACCCGAAGGGAGACTCGCTTGAGTGCAATTCACGATGAATGGGAGATGAGTACAAGTCCTTATCTCAGGTTGGAATAGGACATGATGACAATGAGAAGCTCTGACAAGCCATTCTCGATTTTTACGCAAAGACATGTCACCAGTCATGCAACCTTTGAAAGTAAAGGGAACCCTTCAAGCTCTCCACTTAAAGTCTACAGAATGAATAAGCATTCGACTCGCTTGACCCAAAAGAGGGAAAATTAGAGTGATGCATTTTTCAAAAAGGGGGGAGAATGAATAAGCACCCAGCAGCTCAACTCAGTTAAGAGTGAGTAACATGTGAGTGATTATTCACGACGAAGGAGATGAGAAGACATGCTCCTCTTCGGCGGAAGGATGGGAAGAGGACACAAGGTCTAGGTGCCAGCCCTGCCTAAACTTTCACCGTTTTTAAGTGGGAAGGCCCGATACAAGACCTCACAACCTTTACTAGAAAAGCTACTTGCAAGTGTTTATACCCACTTGCTAGGAATCCTAGGCTAGGTAGCAACTTTCCTTGCTCGCTTTGGAAGTAGATTACTCCGAGAGCAGTCAATAGTTCCCCCTTACATAGCCTTAACAATCCTGTTAGTTGGTAGGGAACATCTTCCAACACTCCACCTTTCTCCACCTTATTTCTCCTTCTTCAAGTGAGTGAGATTTGAAGCGACTCGCTTGAATTGGTGAAGATCCAAGGTGAGGGACGCTTGACGGCAAGCTTCCACTCCCTTGTGCATCCTGGAACTCGCACTCTTCACCAGGATCTAGTAACCCTAATTCCATGCATAGCTGGTTGAAGCGAGACTCAGTAAGAGGCTTGGTGAGGATATCTGCTCGCTGGAGATCGGTATGGATTTTCTCGATCTTGATATCCTTTTTCTCGTAATGATCACGAATGAATTGATGTTGAATCTCCACATACTTGCACCTGGTGTGAAGCACAGGATTCTGCGAGATACAAATGGCACTATTATTGTTGCAGAAGATTGGAACTTCATTCGCTTCAACTCTATAATCCTTCAACTGCTGACGAAGCCATAGAATTTGAGAACAGTAGCTTCCGGCGGCCGTATACTCGGGTTCAGTCGTTGAAGTAGCTACGCTTGTCTGCTTCTTCGAGAACTATGAGACAAGCTTGCTTCCCAAGAACTGACACGTGCCCGAAGTTGATTTCCTATCAATTCGGCATCCTCCATAGTCAGCATCGGAATATCCTGTAAGCTCCAGATTATCTTCAGCAGGATACCATAGCCCCATATTGATAGTGCCCTTGAGATAGCGAAGAATTCTCTTGGCAGCTTCAAAGTGGCTAAGCTTGGGATTGCTTTGGAAGCGAGCACATACTCCAACTGCAAACGCATATCTGGCCTGCTTGCAGTGAGATAGAGAAGAGATCCGATCAAAGCTCGGCAGTCTGTAGCATCCACAGACTTCCCTTCTAGGTCTGGCTCCATCTTCCAGTTGGTGTTCATTGGAATCTTCACAGCTTTAGCATGCTGAACACCGAACTTGGCAAGTATATCTCGAGTATACTTCACTTGATTGATGAAAATTCCATCATCTTGTTGCTTCACTTGGAGACCTAGGAAGCAACTCATCAAGCCTATCATTGATATCTCATATTTGGTTTTCATCAGCTCTCCAAACTTCTCGTTAAGCGACTGGTTTGGCGAACCAAATATAATGTCGTCGACGTAGATCTGGACCCATAACATGTCTTCTCCATCATTGATGGTGAAGAGAGTCCGATCTATCTTTCCTTTGTGGAATCCATTATCCACTAGGAATTGAGATAGCGTATCATACCACGCTCTAGGTGCTTGCTTCAATCCATACAAGGCCTTCTTCAATCGATACACCCTATCTCCTTGCTCGAAACCCGGTGGCTGCTCCACATACACTTCTTTTTTGAGCTCTCCATTGAGAAACGCGCACTTGACGTCCATTTGATAGACTTTGAATTTCTTAGCCACTGCATAGGCAAGAAATAGTCTAATGGCTTCAAGCCTGGCCACTGGAGCGAAGGTCTCATCGAAATCGATTCCTTCCTCTTGGAAGTAGCCCTTGGCGACGAGTCGAGCTTTGTTTCTCACGACGTTGTGGTCTTCGTCCGTCTTGTTCTTGAACACCCACTTGGTGCCAATCACATGCTGGAATTTAGGACGATCCACAAGATACCATACGTCGTTTCTGATGAATTGATTGAGCTCCTCCTGCATGGCAATCACCCAATTTGAATCTGCTAGAGCTTCCTCCATGCTTGACGGCTCGATATTGGATAGAAAGCAACTGAACATAGCACTTTCTCCAATCACTTGACTTCTGGTCACCACGCCTTTGGATAGATCTCCAATGATTTGGCTAGGTGAATGATCTTTGAGCCACGCACGATTGGATCCTCCAGCTTCTGCTTCTTCTTCAAGCGGGACGCTTGCCTCACCATCTGAAGCGACCAGAATGGGTGCTTGGCCTGTAGTCACTTCCTTTGACTTGGGGACAACTTCATCTTCTTGAGTATCTTGATCATTTGATTCTTTCACTTCTTCATCATCTTCGAGCATGTCCTATGTCAATGGATTGATGGGATCCTCACTTGAAGTTTTGTCATTTGCTTGAACCTGTTCCTGTGGAATACTCAAAGTAGATTCATCAAATACGACATGGGGTGATTCCTCCACAATTAGGGATTTGCAGTTGAACACCTTGTAAGCTTTGCTAGATGTAGAATATCCTAAGAATATTCCTTCATCCGCTTTGCTTTCAAAGTCTTTCAACTGTGACTTCCCATTGTTGTGAATGAAGACCCGACAACCAAATATATGGAAATACGATATGTTAGGAATTCTCCCTGTCCATATTTCGTATGGTGTCTTGTCGAAGCGTTTATTGAGAAGCGTCCGATTCTGAGTGTAGCATGCGGTGTTAGCCGCTTCAGCCCAATATTTCATCGGAAGCTTAGAATCTGCTATCATTGTGCTAACAGCTTCTTTGATGATTCGATTTCTTCGTTCAGCAACTCCGTTCTGTTGGGGTGTGCAAGCTGCAGATGTTTGGTGTGCAATCCCATGCTCCGTGCAGTAAGCTTCAATTGTAGAATTGAGAAATTATGTGCCTTTGTCGGAGCGAATGGTAGCGATCGCTTGATTTTTCTCTATAGCAAGGCGCTTGAGCAGTTGAGGCAGTTTGGACAGCGTCTCCTTTTTGCTAAAGAGAAATACAACCCAAGTGTAGCGAGAGTAATCATGGACTACCACTAGAGTGTATTTTCTTCCATTGACGCTCACTGGAGTGACTGGTCCAAACAAATCCATATGCAGCAGCTCCAGCACTCGCTTGGAAGATGCTTCTTCTAAGTTGGCGAAGTGCTTATTCGTCTGCTTCCCTCGTTGGCATGGTGAGCAAGTATGGTCTTTGACGAAGACCTCATTTGGGATGCCCTTTACCAAACCCTTACAAGCTAAGCGATTGATCGTCTTGAAATTGAGGTGGCTTAAGCGTCGGTGCCATAGCCATCCAGTTTCAGTTGCACTTCTAGCGACCAAACATGTATCTTCTTTGCAGCTCTCCCATTGAGCAATATACACGTTTTGCTTTCTTTCTCCAGTTAGTGCAATTTGAGAAGTGAGCTTGTTTCTCACAACACACTTGTTGGAGATGAACTCCACACTGTATCCCTTGTCACAGAATTGTGATATGGATAGCAAGTTGTGTTTGAGTCCTTCAACGTAGGAGACGTTCTCTATGCTCAGCTTCCCAACTTTCAATACGCCGTATCCCTTGGTGGTTCCTTGAGAGTTGTCACCAAAGGTTACTTGTGAACCCTTCTTCTCTGTGTAATCTTGAAGTAGAGCTTTCATGCCTGTCATGTGTCTTGAACATCCACTGTTCAAGTACCATATTGGTTGATGTTTCACTAAAAAGTGTTCGCAATAGACGAAATCTATCGTAGCACTAGCAAGTAAAACCTAAGTATCGAATCTCAAGGAAAACTTAACAGGGCAATTAATTATGTAGTAAAAACCTAATCTAGCCTAAATCTAGGAAAGCAAGTAAATAAGATTTTTGGTGTTTTTGTTTTAAATCCTAGGCAAATAAAATAAATCAAAGCAATAAATAAAAGCAAGTAAATAATTAATCTAGAACGCAAGAAATAAATCTAAGAATTAAACTAGAAGAAAGCAATAAATCTACCTAGGCAAGAATCGAAAAGAAAGCTATAAAGGAAGCAAAGATAGAAGCATAAATAAATTTAGACATGATGAAATAAATCTGGAAATTAAAAAGAAAATTAATCTAACTTTGAAAGCTTTTAAAAACGAGAGAATCGAAAGCAAAGAAAAAACGAATCTAAACTAGAACTTGAAAATCGAAAGAGCGAAATTAAACTAAGGAAATTAAACGAAGCAATTAAGAATTCGAATCTAAAACGAAAGCAAGCAATTAAAAACAAGTAAACGAAAGCAATAAAATAACTTACGAAAATTGAGACGAAGAACGAAGAACTTGAAGTAAATAAAACGTCTTGAATTGAATTGCAAAAACGAAGAATCCGGATCCGAACAATAGAAAGCTAATAAAAGTACTTAAGTGCTGGAAAACTAGAGCTAAAAATATGATAAAGATGATACAAATTCGTTCACAAGGATGATATATATATACTAGGTAAAAACCTAGATGAAAAAGGAAAGGACAGCCTGGCCGCCGAAGTTGGACGGCGTCCAACTTATTCTGGACGGCGTCCAGTTCTCAACACTGCTCAATTTGCTTCAATCCGCTGGACGCCCGTCCAGCTTTGGACGTGGACTTGGACGGCAATGTGGACGGCGTCCAACTCCATCTGGACGGCGTCCAGATCACGAATCTGTCCTCGTTCGCTCGATCGTCGTCTTTTCTTCCTTTTCGGCCCGTTTCCGCTCCTTTTCATCCATAATCGCCTACAAGTCCCAAAAACTCCAAACAAACGAATCATAGCCATAAACACACACAAAGACACAAAAATATTACGAAAACGGACTCAAAAACATTACGAAAATCCTAACATTTACACACCAATCAAAATCCCCCACACTTAGACCTTTGCTTGTCCTCAAGCAAAACAAAATAAACAATAGACTCAAGTATTGTGAACTATATAGGCCTCAAAACTTTTCGAAAACAAACTCTCATGGTCATGATCAAAACTATGCACACAACCTTAGCATCAATCAATACAATCTACTCAACTAATTCAAAGTATGCTAATCCATCAAAGAACACTCTCCAACATGTGAAATTTTGTATATGAAAGTGAACACTCAACTCTCTCAAAGAAAAGATGTAATATAATGCACATCAAGAGGGTTCACTCAACATCAATGCAATGCAACATGTTTACCATAGGTTTGCCTTCAATCTCAACATCTCCACCTAATGTAATACTTACAAACTATGATCAAAAAGGTCTTTATATAAGCTTGTAATGTAGGGACATTGGTTAAGGTAGGGAATATATAGGCTAAGTGACTCAAAATGCTCTAAATCATCAACCTCTTTTTCAACTCCAACCAAAGTATGGATTTTTATCTCCATCTTCTACCCTCCAACACACCAAATACAAACTCAAAGATGCTAAAATATCAACTATACAAATCAAAGCTCACTATCCCCTTATGCTTATTTTTTCTCCTTTTCTTTTCTTTTCTTTTTTTTCTAGAGCTCAACTAATAAATGTTCTTTCTTGTTTTTTTTTTTTTTTTTTTTTTTTTTTTTTTTTTTTTTTTTTTTTCTAAGCTCATAGGGATAGCTAACTACACTTAAACAAGCATCTAAAATTTCTTCTCTTTCTCTCCTTCTACACCACAACAAATATTTTCCAATTATCTCCTTCCATATCACCAACTACAACTAAGGATACCCATAATCATCTAAACCTCCTATCATCCGGTTTCACAAAGAACGGCTAATAAAGGTTCAAAAGGGGTAAACAAAGGATTATGAACAAGGTTAGTGTATAGGAATCATGTGGGGAATCTTGTGGCTACGAAAGAATGGCCTAAGATCATCTCCTAGTTCGTAAATATACTAAGGTCTTGATGGAGGAACAAGGCAAGTTCTAGAAACAATGAAGCATGCATTATCACTCAATCAAAGAATAGACATAAATATGCACAAATAGCTCAACTCTCACGGGTTCAAACTAACTAGTTCCCGACATCATAGCATACATCAAATTCATCAAATAAAATGAGTCGCTTCGCCAAGGTTCCATGCATAATAAAGATCATGAATTTTTCCAAAAATCAACGCAATTCCGCGAATTTTTCCAAAAATCAACGCAATTCTCTATCATCGGCCAAGTCCACAATACTATCATCACATGCTCATTCGACTCAATTAACTCCTAAGACTCAACAAAATTAAAAACTACATGCCAAAAGTTCAAAGACCCCCCCCCCCCCCCCCCCCACCCCCACACTTAAAATCAAGCAATGTCCCCATTGCGAGAAAATAAAAAGGAAAGGGAAAGAAAGAAATTATCGCAAAATGACGAACACAAATACCCAAAATCTCGAGAGACTCCAAGTATCACCTACAAAACAAATACAAAACACAAATACGAAAGCGTAAAATCGAACAAAATAAAGAGAAAACAATAAAAGACTCAAACAAAAATAAAAGACACAAACATGGCTATGGGTCGAAGAAACCTTGGAACCGTGGGTCATTCCATCGGGGATCGTGGGGAGACCAATAACGTGGAGCATTCGGGTTCGGAGGAGCGGAGGTGGAGCCAACCGAAAAATCAGTGTAGCGTATCAAGTGGCTCTCTATGTTGGACACCCTCCTATCCAAACCCGACACTTCGGTAGACAAGACCGTCATTTGGGTAGTCAATGAGTCGAAATGATCAAACACACCTTGTTGAAAGTGTGTAAAATCGCCTCGAAACTCAGCGCAATACGGGGGAGTCTCGGCCTCCATGGCTCGACGGCCTCGAACACGATCGCGGCGATGGAAGTGGTGAGCTAGGAGGTCGTCATCGGCCGGGACCTCTTGGTGCTCCTCTGGCTGCTCTTCTTGCTCCTCTTCATCACCACCTCCCTCTTCATCGTCACCTCCGGCCTCGTGAGCTTGCTCCTCCTCGTGTACAATCCCTCGTTGTCTAAGATTTCTGTAATGAGCTTTCACCGAGGGGCGCTCTTGCACCGGGACGAATTCGGTCGGGGAAATCATGAGATGGGCCTTGATGAAGTCGGAAGGGGTGATCTCTTGGCTCGGGGTTAGCCCTTCACATTGTGCAACATCGACTCCGAAGTGGCGAGCTAGACCTGTGGCAATGTAACTCAAAGTAGGGTGTGCACCCCTCTTGTTTTGCACGTTAGCCAACTGAGCCCAAATAAAAGGGGCCAAACCAACACGAATACCATCTCGAGCACAAGTAAGCAAATAAATCTCAACAGCATTAACTTTGCTATGTTCCTTCTTAGCAGTAATCATGCACGACAAGAAACGGTGAAGGATAACTAAAGCATCATCACGAATAAATGCACTCGGGACCCCCGAAGTCTTATAATTCGCTACCCCCGACAATTCATACCAAGCAGCAGCCACATCAAAGTTTGAAGGCACATATTCAACCAAATCCTCACCAGCATGGAATCCAAAAACCTCATTCATAACAGCCCTAGTGACTTCTACCAATTCACCATTAAAAGTACAAAACATGCATTACTCCCCTCCCTCATTCAACTCCAACCTAAAACTACAACACATCTCCAAACAAAGGCTAGTATGGCCATCCCACGCATTCGAAACCAAAGTAGACAATCCTAAACAATTCAAATACCCTCTAAGTGTATTCCACACCGGCAAATTACGAGAAAATTCATACGATAATGCCTAGGAGGCCTAATATCAAAATCGCGTAAACGAAGATAAAGGTGGGTAGTGGCGATCCGTTCAGTGGGAAACGGAACGCCTCGGAGTATACCTAGTTGCTGCGGTGTGGCTCCGGTGGGTCGTTTGGCCTCGAGACGGTTGATCCGAGCGTTGTTGAACGCATTACCACATGCCATGGTTGAAGTGGAAGGCTGGGGGATGAAGACGGGATGAGAACGGGTGAAACGGGAACGAATCACACCGGGACAGAATGAGATTCTGGACGGCGTCCAGAAACTGTTGGACAGCGTCCAAGTTCAACTCTGAGCGCGGCTGGACCTCCAACGGCAATTGGTGGCGGTGGCGGCTGCAACGGCGACGGCGTTGAACGGAGATGAAGTTTCACGGCAGAGAGTAGCTACAGGGACTCAAGCTGTTGGTGGCGACTGGAGAACTCGGCGGCGGCGAACAGCAGCAGCACGGGCGGCGGCGGAGCAGCAGCAGGCGGCAGCAGCAGCAGCGAATCGGCGGCGTAAACGGCGGCGGCGGCTGGAATTCGACGGCGGAAGCGGAATCTCCGGT
Source organism: Thymus mandschuricus (assembly GCA_029379335.1). Taxonomy (NCBI): domain Eukaryota; kingdom Viridiplantae; phylum Streptophyta; class Magnoliopsida; order Lamiales; family Lamiaceae; genus Thymus; species Thymus mandschuricus. The sequence goes on along the minus strand of CM057081.1, from coordinate 12,752,360 downwards.
GTGAGCTTCGATAGCTCCTTGGTAGCTAGGTACAGCTCTTTCATAGTCTGCCACTTCATTGTGAGAGCACGAACTATCTTCAGATTTACTTCCTTGTCGGTGAGTTCCTTCCCAAGTGTGTTGAGAGTTGCAGTGATGTTGGTAACTCTCAGCTCGAAGGCGTCGATGGATTCTCCTGGCTTCATTATCAAGCTTTCAAACTCCCACATTTGTATGGCGAGCTTGTTCTCTTTGATTTTGTCTGTGCCTTGAGAAATGAGGGCTAGGGTTTCCCACATTTCTTTCGCCGTTACGCACTTCCTTATCCGTGGTAGATAGGCGTCCGACATGGTGCTCTGCATCGTGTGGCGTGCGATCTTGTCGTGGTTGGCGACTTTGAAGTCATTTGGAGTGTATTCATCTTTGTCCTTCTCCACGTACGTTTGTCGAACATAGGCAGCTCGACCTTCGGCAGCTGGGACATTCTCAGAGACAACTTTCTTGATTTCAATCGGCCCATCTTCAATGACCTCACACATCCGGTCATGGATGGAGCATAGGAAGCTCTCAACGCGAAAGCTCCAGATCTCATAGCCTTCAATGGAGAACTGTGGAAGACTTTCAGTAGAGATGCAATATGCATGGGTGAGGTTTGATGCACTTAGGAAAATAGGATCCGGTTCAGTGAGACAACGTGAAGCGAGTGGGGACTCGCTTCGGATATGCAAAGTAGAGGCTCGAAAGAACCGCTGCTCTGATACCACTTGTTGGTCCCGGTTTGTTATAGGAAAAATACGTAGAGGGGGGGGGGGGGGTGAATACGTATTTTGAAGTTTTTCAACTTCAAATCCTTAACTCAGAGTATGAAGTTAAGTGCTCGTTAGAAATACTAAGACCTAGCCGAGAGCTAGATCTAAAGCAATCACTGTTCTCTTGACCTAAGCTTAGAGCTTGATCAAGAGTGAGACTTTACTCTTAGTGCGGAATTCGGTGAGCTAAATCTTTCCTAAATAATTTAAAATTCCAAGTTATGTTTGTTTAGATTCAAGTGCAATGAATAATCAAACAAGGAAATATAAAGAGTTTAGGGTTAGAGAGACACGACATGAGATTTATAATGGTTCGGAGATAATGCTCCTACGTCCACTTTGTTGCACTTGGCAACGCGTTCTATTCACTCAAGAACTTGAAGATTACGGGCTCTTCAAAAGCCAGGTCGAGATCGAGCTTCACTCGCTTGGATCTGACAGACGCTGGGTGATTCCGGGTTGTTGGTCCCGGTTTGCTATAGGAAAAATACGTAGAGGGGGGGGGGGGGGTGAATACGTATTTTGAAGTTTTTTCAACTTCAATTCCTTAACTCAGAGTATAATGTAAAGTGCTCTTTGGAAATACTAAGACCTAGCCGAGGGCTAGATCTAAAGCAATCACGAATCTCTTGACCTAAGCTTAGAGCTTGATCAATAGTGAGACTTTACTCTTTGTGCGGAATTTGGTGAGCTAAAATCTTTCCTAAGTATTTGAAATTTCCAGATTAAGTTTGTTTAGATGCAGTATGCAATGAATAATCAAATAAATAAGAGTTTAGGGTTAGAGAGATACGACACGAAGATTTATAGTGGTTCGGAGATAATGCTCCTACGTCCACTTTGTTGCCCGACGACAACCGTTCTTTTCACTCAAGAACTTGAAGATTTCAGGCTCTTCAAAAGCCTGGTCAAGATCGAGCTTCACTCGCTTGGATCTGACAGACGCTGGGTGATTCCGGGTTCACACCGAAAACCTAACTAGACTGGAAGCTTCACTCGCTTCAGTCAGACAGACAGGGAGATTACGGGCTCTCCTTACAGCCTAGCTTCGATCGAGCTTTACACAAACGATGTAAGTGTAAGCTTGGATCTCAACTCTACGATCGAGGCTTCTTCAATCGATGAAAGAAGGGCCTTAGATCTGAACAACCTAACGACGACACTCAAAAACCTAACTGACAGAGTTTAGGGTTTTTGGTTGACGAAACACACTATGAAGAGCTCTTTACAATAAGTGCAAAGATGGCTAGAGCTCTTCTTCTAAGCTTGGATATGGAATGGGCTTAGACTCTAAGTGTGAAGGTTGTGAAGACGAGTTCCGATGAACTGGAAACTCGGAGAACACTTGGAAACAAAAACTCGAAGATTTGCACGAAGGCTTGGGAGTGTTTGTTTGCTGTATGCGCTCGAATGCTCAAGTAGTGTTCTACTTCTTCACGTTGTGATCCTTCACTATTTATAGGCGGAGGGTTGGCTGAGATCCGTTGCTTGGTTGGTGGTCTTGTCCCTCCTCCTCTCGACAGTACTTGCACAGGCTGGCTACTTTTCAGATGCGCAGTTTTGGATTTTTGCCGGAAATGGCTAAGTTCCAATTTCAACAGTAACTGGAGCGACCCAGTACTGTTACGGCGCCTTGTCGGCCTGGCAGTCAACTCCTCTGCTCCTCTCTTGAGTCGACACGTGGAGATCTCGTAATAAATGCGAAGATCTCCAGTTGACTGGAGTTCAAATTCGGAGCGGGAATTTGTGCTGTCGCTTTCTAGTAGGTAGTGGCTCGCTTCGCTTTGAAGTTGTAGCGGCCGCTCTGAAGTGAGTCGCTTCACAGTCATATTTGTAGTGAGTCACTTGAGAAATAAATTTCCCGTGACGCTACTAAATTAAGTGTTGACTTGCGTTGATTCGCTTCGGCTTTTCTTTGTAGCGCACGCTTCGCTTCGCTTTAGTGGGTTCACTTGATTCCACTGTAGCGCTCGCTTCGCTTTGCTTCGCTTTGAACTGTAGCGCTCGCTTTGCTTTGAACTGTAGCGCTCGCTTTGCTTCGCTTTGGCAGACTCACTTTGAATCTACTGTAGCGATCGCTTCGCTTCGCTTTGGCAGACTCACTTTGAATCTACTGTAGCGATCGCTTCGCTTCGCTATTCTTCGGCACGCTTCACTTCGATTTGCTTGACCCGCTTCGCTTTGGAAAACACACTCAAGTGAGTGGCCTTCACTTGAACTTTTGAAGCCTAATCTAAGCAAAATAAAAGAGCCATCCTAACAGAGTAGGCTTTTAGAAAAATTCTAACTTATTAACTACATCAAAATGGGTCACTTGGAAACAGAACGCTTTGGGGTTTTGGGATCAAATCAAAACACTAAAATATCCCTTATAGGTTCCCCCTTAACATATTAGTTCTTAACAATTCCCTACAATTTCCCCCTTTTTGATGATGCCAAAACCCATACGACTTAGATAAAAATAAATCTAGTCTATCTAACCGTGAAGGGAACTCCAAGCGACTGCTTCCTTTGCAGTTTCGTTCGTAATTTTCTTTTAAGTTCCTTCCCTTTTTTTTTCGGTTAAATTAATGAGTTTGTAGCAAAAATGTAAAGTCATTCACAAAGCGAGTAAATGACACAGAGGAGACAGAAATTGAAATTAGATAGATGAACAAGCAGTTCACAAAAAGAGATATGTTAAGAAGCTTGAAACTCAAAGGTTTCCTGCAGCTTCATCCTCCTTCTCCTTCTCCTTTCCTTCTTCTTCCTCCTTCATCTCTTCTTCAGCAGCAGTGTCCACATAAGCTGATAAAACTTTTGATTCCATAGAATCAACTGTGTGGATACTAGGTCTTCTCCATGCACTCTCCAGCCTGAAAGCTTCAGTCACCTCCTCATCTATTATCCCTCTGTCTGGAATGTCCGTGCCTCGATGATACGGCATGGGGAATTCCGTTAGAGCAGGAACCTTGACAACAATTGGCATGGGTTGAGTTTGTTCAGCCAAGGTGAAGATTTTTCGTCGCAGTTTGTCATCATAGGCGGCGAGAAAATTGTTGAGGGCACTTATCCTAGAGCATTGATCCTGCAGCGGCACTACCTCCCAGTAATAATTGGCCATGATGAATAAGTCCTTGTAGTATAACCACAGATCAAGCAGATCTCTAGGAATAAAAGCCTCAATTTCCCTTGCATCAGGGTGCTCGTCCCTTCGCTTGGCCAACTCCTCTTCTGACCTCTTTGACAGTTCAGCCATGGTCGCTTTGAACTTCTTTCCTGAGTCGCTGCTCCACAAAGGACGCTTTTCATTGAGACGCTTCCGAATGTAGTTCTGTTCTTCCTTTTTGGGGTAGCGACCCGACTCAACCATCTCTTTTGTAGTCACGTCGCATGCATCAGATATGGCTTGTGCTTCGCATGCTTCGGACTCATCTGGCATAAATGGAATGAAGGCACTCCGCACCAATGAAGACGGGATGAGTATCACCTCACTGAATTGCTCCTCAATCCGTGCGTCAATCACTTGGAGTCGCCTGTCATTTGACCTCCTCTTCCTCTCGCCTTCGCTCCTCCCTTCTTCTCTTTCCTTTCTCCTTCTTCCCTCCTTCTCTGCCCGAGAAGCAACTGCTTGCTTGACCTTTTGGCGCTTGGCCTCGTGGTCATCTCCTTTCGTTTCTGGAGCAGTTCGCTTCACTGGCAGTTTCGGTGGTGGGGGCGGTGGCATATCCTTCTTCGTAGCTTCACTAGAAGGGACAGCTACAGATGAAGTGAGTGCAGCTGTTGAAGCTGGTGCGGCGTCTAAAGTGGGCACTGTGGGTGTAGCGGCCACTTGGGAGCTTGATGAAGCACCTGCACCAACAGAAAGTTTTGTTAGTTGCTCCATTTCCCACGCCATGGCAGCATCCTTCTCCACCTGCTTCCGCTTTTCCTCCTTCGTTAGCACGGTCACCGGAGGATGCCGTGCAATAGAAGCACTCAGCACTTTCTCTTGAAGCGGCCTCCTAGGCTCTTCGGGCTTTTTCTTTAACTCCTCCTCCGTGAGTTTCGTCTTGCCCAGAGCCCTCGCTTCATTTACATCCTCCGTACCTCCAACATCATTGCCTCCCTCCAGCATCGATTCCACACCAATTCTACTTCCCCCTAAACCTCCAACTCCTCCTCCTTGAAGCTGTCCTTCCCCTCCTAGCTTCACTTGTTCTTCCCTCATTTGTCCTTCCCCCTTTTTGGCATCATCACTGCCAGGGGTTAGGATGATAGACTTTCCAGAAAAGGATTGTTGAAGAGAGTTGACCATATTGAAGATAGCTTGAAGCATTTGGTGGGTTTTATCCATGGAGGGCGCCACTAGTTCAGCAGTCTTGATGCTTATCTCTTCAAGCAGATATTTGCATTGCCTTTCTCTATCAACAACTGACGCCATCATACTCTCTAATGGCTCTACCTCTCTGAAGCGATCCTCCAGCTCCGCTTCGACGGCTTTGGTGATTTTCTTTGTTTCTTCTTGAAGTGTGAGTTCAAAGTGTTCCTTGGAAGCTTCAAGTTCTGCCTTCATCATGGCAAGTCTCTTCTCCCTCCGATTGAGAGAGTTGTGAAATTCGGCATCTGCGGTGATCCTTACAGTAAGAGTCTCTTTCAGTCTTTTGACTTTCTGCAGTAGAGTGGATAATTTAGCATTTTTCAAGTCAAGTGCCTGCGCACCTCTTCTTAGACTCTCAAGTTCTCTCTTGTCAATAGCACTGTCTTCTTTGACTTCCTTCAACTCAGTTCGAAGTGAGTCAAGAGCATTTTTGGTATTGAGGAGCTCGCTTCCCTTCATCACCAACTCTCCTTCCCTATTCTCCACCTTCTCCTTCAGCTCCTTCACTTCCTTCTCTAACACCTTCTTCTCTTTGACTAGAGCGATTAATTTGGCATTAACCTCCCTCAATCGGCTTCTTTCTGCCTCAAGCAAGCCCTTGAGTTCGGTGATGGTTTTGGTGTTGTCATCCACTAGCTTCACCTGCGCCTCCAGCGCCTTCTCTTTCTCCTCTAGAAGCCTCTCCTTCTCCTCCACCTTTCCCTCCAATTCCTTCTTCTTTTTGTCAAAGTCTTCTCTAAGACTGATGACCTCCCCCGCCTTCCTCTCCATTTCCTCACTCTTCTTCGTAATTTCGTTTTGAAGACTAGCGATTTCTGCATCCTTCAACTCCACCTCCTCCTTATACTCCCTGATGAGCTTCCTTTCATGGGAAGAGGGCACTCGCTTCGGAACTGTAGCGAGTGGATATGATTCTTTCACCTTAGCATCCAGCTTCTCCCAGAAGCTGGTCCCTTCAAGGAAGGCATGGAAGCCATTTTCGCCAATGAAGTTGAGTGTCTTGGCCTCCATTTGAATCAGTTCCTCTTCTGTGAAGGCTTTGAGGAGTCTGAAAATTTTGTAGTACTCCGTTCCTCGGTACGTGATGTACGTCAGAAAGTCGACTACATTGGTGTAGAACACATTGCTCCATGCAACGTTCGCGGAGTGAAGATTGTAGCGAAGATTGATTGTCTCAGCGGCTTGCTCTCTGTCTAGGACATAGCGTTCGAGTGCCCGCTTGTGTACGGTGAGGGCAGGGGTTATGAATTGAGGAATGATGGGTCGTTCTCCTACAGTTTGGGCGGTATCGGCTGTAGCTGCCGATGTCGAGAGGGATTGGGTAGGTGATGAGGTTTCTTGGGTTTCTGAAATTTGAATGGTTTCGGTGGGTGGTGGTTGTATCGGCTGGGATTGAAGTGGGGTGAATGAAGTGTAGGCAGCAGCTTCATCTATGCTGAGGAATAGAACAGTGGGAATGTGAAAAGAAGATGCTGACTCTTCTTCATGGGAAGAGAGGGGGGTTATCTGTTTTAGTGGTTGTTGGGTTGATGAAGATTGAGGTTCTGGTATTTGAGTAGACTGGGCTTGGATTTGAAGTGGGGGTGATTGGGTTAAAGGTTGGTTTTGAGTTTGGGTTTGAGTCGCTTCAATGTCCTCAAGCGGCTTCTCCACCGCCTCGCTTTCTTGGACAAGCAAAGCGACTCGCTTCGTCTTCTTGCCTCGCTTCGGCGCGGCTCGCTTCCCGGGTGAAGCGACCGGCCTCACTTGGCCTTCTTCAGCTTGCCTTTCGGCAACTGGTCTTGCAATGGGCACTTCAACTTCCAGAAGTCCCAGATCCATCAAAATCTTGGTTTTCCTCCATGAATCGTAGAAGATTGTCTGCTTGTTGTATATGGTCGTGTCGGAATCCGGCCATATTTTCTCTGGAAACTTCATCTCCAGTGCGACAGACAGTCTTGAAAAGAATTTCAATTTTCCCTTGCGAAGAATCTTATTCGCAGTTCCTGGAACGAACGCGAAATCTTCAGCAGCCTCGTAGATTTGCTTGAGGAACCACCCGTGCCAGTTAAACTTCGTTCCGGCGAGGCTGTCGACGATCATGGTGGTGCCGATCAGTTTCGTCTCCGACAGCGTATCGAGGGATCCGACATAGCATGCGATACTCTTCGTAAAGAGTTCGCAGATGAGATTGAAGGGTTCCTTCAAACTTTTGCGAATGTTGGCTTCCTTGAAATTCGGATCTGCTCCAGCGGCTGCAAATCGATCAAACTGCACCCCGGCTGAAAGACCCAAATCTAACAGTGAGTCTCCTCCTTCTCTCGGCAGATCGAACACACTGATTAAATCGTTCAAATCCACCTCCACTGGCTTCTTGGACTTAGGATCTGTAAATGATGAAGTATTTTGTTCCTTCTTCAAGTTCAGTAAGATTTCTGCCACTGCTTCAGCCAGAATCTTCGTTGGCATCAACGTTATAAACTTCCATAGACCGGCCGTGGTCACGGGTCTACGGAAGAAACCATGTCTTTCGATGACGATAGGGTCGAGATGGGGCTCGACGTTGATGTGCTCGCCAACATTTGTCATAAACTGCTCCATCGTCTCTGTATTCTTTTTCTTGCCCATGGTAGATTATGAAAGAGATTTGAGCAGAGTTTTAAAGAGAAAGGGTTGAGACTCGTGAGTTGCAGAATAATTGCAGATCTAGCACGAGAATGGAAATTTTAGAAGGCTGTGAAAGTTTCTGCTGTTCTGCCTCGTCCATATATATAGAGTTAGGTTTTGGCTGACGTGGCAGGGGTAGGACGGTAATAACACCGAAAATCCTGTAGGTAGGCGGCGGACGTGCGGTGATGGATCTGACGTGTCCGGCGTCATCACAGTAAAAGTGAACCGCCACTTGCTCGGCGTCGCCACGTGGCCTTCTATGGTTGGCTTGTCGTATACGGCGTTAATCGAACAGCTCCAGATTGGGGGCTGTTGAGATTCGACGGCTGGATCATCTCCGCCTTTTCCCGCTTCAAATTCAAAAGTGTGAACACGCGCCCGTTATTTTCGTCGTTCCTGCACCTGCATTAAATGCACAGCAGAAAGTAAAATTGCACTCGAGTGCAGACAGCTCATACTCGCTTCATGCCCGCTCGCTTCGAGTTGGGCCGCTACGCCTTGACTCGCTTGAGAGGCATTCGCTTGAGTGACTGTTCCGCACTCGCTTGCGATGGCTAGCTTTGAGTGACGAAGCACTCGCTTGGCCATCTGAAGCGACTGGAATAGGAAATTGAATTTCTTTGCTTAATTTTAAAATGTTTCTGACTTACATACTTCGAGGACAAACAAGAATGTTTTCCTCTTTGTATTTGTGTCAGATTCACTTATATTTTCCACATAATGAGTGAAGGTTTCTAGCACGCTTCGGCTCACTTAGTGTACTTAAAATTGAAACGCTTACCAGTCAATCTCACTTCGTAGGAGATTGATACCACAGATTGTAGACTTCATGTTGAATTAGATACCACTCGTTGAATGCTACACGTTGAGTTAGATCTTCATGGAATTCATCTTCATGGCATTCATCTTCCTCTACGAATTAGAGAGTCCTCCATCGAAGTGAATGGGGGAGAAAATGAATATAGTACACAAGCTTACTACAACCCGAAGGGAGTATCACGTAAGTGTACTTATTCACGACGAATGTGGGATGAGTACAAGTCCTTATCTCAGAGCAGAAATGGACAGGATGACAATGAGAATGCTCTGAGAAGACAATCTCGTATTTTACGCAGAAGCATGTCACCAGCCCTGCAACCTTTTGTATAAAAAGGTAAACCTTCAAGCTTTCCTACATTCTAGAGAATGAATCTGCAGTCGGCTCGCTTTGACCCAAGCTAGGGCAAATTGAAGCGATGCAGAATTCAAGATAGCAGCATTCTTGCTTGCTTTGGAAGTAGCTTGCTCCGAGAGTAAGCATTAGTTCCCCCTTAACCATGTACTTAACAATTCCAATAAGTTGGTAGGGAACTTCTTCCAATACTCCACCTATCTCCACCTAACTTCATTTTCTTCAAGCGAGTGAGATTTGAAGTGGCTCGCTTGAGTTGGTGAAGATCCGAAGCGAGTGACGCACAAGAGAACAAGCGAACACTCCTTCGTGCATCCTGGGACTAGCATTCTTCACCAGGGTCTAATAACCCTAATTCCATGCATAGCTGGTTGAATCGAGACTCAGCTAGAGGCTTGGTGAGGATATCTGCTCGCTGGAGATCGGTATGGATTTTCTCGAGCTTGATATCCTTTTTCTCGACATGATCACGAATGAAATGATGTCGAATTTCCACATGCTTGCACCTGGTGTGAAGCACTGGATTCTGCGAGATACATATGGCACTGTTGTTGTCGCAGAAGATCGGAATTTCATTCGCTTCAACTTTGTAGTCCTTCAACTGTTGACGAAGCCATAGGATTTGAGAACAGCAGCTTCCTGCGGCCATATATTCAGCTTCAGTTGTTGAAGTGGCTACACTTGTTTGCTTTTTTGAGAACCACGAGATTAGCTTGCTTCCCAAGAACTGACACGTGCCAGACGTTGATTTCCTATCAACTCGGCACCCTCCATAGTCAGCATCGGAATATCCAGTGAGCTCCAAATTGTCCTCCGCTGGATACCACAGACCTATGTTGACAGTGCCCTTTAAATATCGAAGAATTCTCTTGGCAGCTTTAAGATGGCTGTGCTTGGGGTTGCTTTGGAAGCGAGCGCAGACTCTGACTGCAAAGGCAATATCTGGCCTGCTTGCAGTGAGATAGAGTAGTGACCCAATTAGGGCACGATAATCTGTAGGATCTACAGATTTTCCTCCTTCGTCTGGCTCCATCTTCCAGTTGGTATTCATAGGAATCTTCACAGCTTTAGCATGTTGAACACCAAACTTGGCAAGCATATCTCGAGTATACTTTGCTTGGTTGATGAAAATTCCGTTATCCTGCTGCTTCACTTGAAGACCTAGAAAGCAGCTCATCAAGCCAATCATCGACATCTCATACTTGGTCTTCATCAACTCTCCAAACTTCTCGCTAAGCGACTGGTTTGGCGATCCAAATATGATGTCATCCACATAGATCTGAACCCATAGCATATCATTTCCATGATTGATAGTGAAGAGAGTTCGATCTATCTTTCCCTTATGAAATCCATTATCCACTAGGAATTGAGATAGTGTATCGTACCAAGCTCTGGGAGCTTGCTTCAACCCATACAGGGCTTCTTCAAGTGATACACTTTATCTCCCTGCTCGAAACCCGGTGGCTGCTCCACATACACTTCTTCCTTGAGTTCACCGTTGAGGAATGCGCTCTTCACATCCATTTGATAGACCTTGAACTTCTTGGCTGCTGCATAGGCTAGAAACAATCTGATAGCTTCAAGCCGTGCCACTGGAGCGAAGGTCTCATCAAAGTCAATTCCTTCCTCTTGGCAGTAGCCTTTGGCAACGAGTCGCGCCTTGTTCCTCACTACGTTGTGGTCCTCGTCCGTCTTGTTCTTGAACACCCACTTGGTGCCAATAACATGCTGAAACTTGGGACGATCCACGAGGTACCATACGTCGTTCCTGGTGAACTGGTTCAGCTCCTCTTGCATGGCAATCACCCAGTTAGAGTCGGCTAGGGCTTCCTCCACGCTTGATGGCTCAATGGTTGAGAGAAAGCAACTGAACATGGCACTTTCTCCAAACACTTGACTTCTGGTCACTACACCCTTGGATGGATCTCCAATGATTTGACTTGGTGAGTGATCTTTGAGCCATGCACGCTTGGATCCGCCAGTTTCATCTTCATCTGCTTCCTTGTCGCTCGCTTCACCATCTGAAGCAACTGAATTGGGTGCTTGGCCAGCACTAGCTTCAGGAATCTTGGGGGCAGCTTCGACTTCTCCTTTGGGATCCTGCTCGCTTGAGTCCTTGATCTCATCATCTTCATCAAGCATGTCCCAAGTGAGTTGATTTGAGGGTTCCTTGCTTTGATCTTTTTCATTCGCTTGAGCCTGTTCCTGTGGAAGACTTAAAGAAGATTCATCAAATAAGACATGGGGTGATTCCTCCACAATTAGGGTTTTACAGTTGAATACTCTGTAGGCTTTGCTAGATGTAGACTATCCTAAGAATACTCCTTCATCAGCTTTGTTTTCAAAGGCTTTCAACTGCGACTTCCCATTGTTGTGAATGAAGACCCTACAACCAAAAATATGGAAATAAGATATGTTAGGAATTCTCCCTGTCCATATTTCATATGGAGTTTTGTCGTGCCGTTTGTTGAGAAGCGTCCGATTCTGTGTGTAGCACGCCGTGTTGGCAGCTTCAGCCCAATCATCGGAAGCTTCGAGTCAGCAATCATGGTGCGAACGGCTTCTTTGATGATTCGATTTCTTCTTTCAGCAACTCCATTCTGCTGAGGAGTGCGTGCTGAAGAAGTTTGATGTGCTATGCCATGCTCCGTGCAGTACGCTTCAATTGTAGAGTTCAGGAACTCTGTGCCTTTGTCGGAGCGAATGGTCACGATAGCTTGATTCTTTTCCACCGCCAATCGCTTGAGTAGTTGTGGCAGTTTGGTCAGTGTCTCCTTCTTGATGAATAGAAATACAACCCAAGTGTAGCGAGAGAAATCGTCGACTACAACTAGAGTGTACTTCCTTCCATTTACACTAACTGGAGTAACTGGACCAAACAGATCCATGTGAAGCAGCTCGAGCACTCGCTTTGATGAGGCTTCTTCGAGGCTGGCGAAGTGCTTCTTCGTCTGCTTCCCTCGTTGGCATGGTGAGCATGGATGGTCTTTGATGAAGACTTCATTCGGTATGCCTTGCACCAAACCTTTCCGAGCTAAGCGATTGATAGCTTTGAAATTGAGGTGGTTCAAGCGTCTGTGCCATAGCCATCCAATTTCTGTAGCACTTCTTGCAACTAGACAAGTTTCCTCTTTGCAGCTGTCCCATTGTGCTATGTAGACGTTCCTTTGCCTAATTCCAGTGAGCACAATCTGAGACGTGAGTTTGCTCATCACAATGCACTTGTTGGAGATGAACTCCACCCTGTACCCTTTATCACAAAATTGTGAAATGGACAACAGGTTGTGCTTGATTCCTTCCACATAGGAGACTTCTTCAATTGTGAGCTTTCCAACTTTCAGTGCGCCATATCCCCTGGTGCTTCCTCGGGAGTTGTCACCAAAGGTTACGTGTGGACCCTTCTTCTCTATATAGTTGTGAAGTAGAGCTTTCATGCCGGTCATATGTCTTGAACATCCACTGTCCAAGTACCATACTTGTTGACCCTCACTTGGCATAGGATCCACGGCGCTCACCTGCAATTAGACAGATTTTGGTACCCAAATCAGTTTGGGTCCTTGCAGGTTAGTTCCCTTAGGTACCCACACTTGCGTCATTCTCTTTTGAGATGAAACTTGTGTCTTGGGCTTCTCGACCTTCGAAAACTTGATGTACTGCCTAGAAGCAGCTTCACACGTGCAACAGTGTGTGCAAGAGGGGTAGCGGCTCGCTTCAGTCCTACCTATGCTCTTCCCACTTTGCTTATATCCTGAAGCGACTCGCTTCGGATTAGCACTGGGTTTAGAGACTGACTTAGGATTTCTAGTCTGTCGAAGCGGCTCGCTTGGTTTCCTCGAAGCGGTCCAACTAGGGTTTTGACCCTGACTTGCTTGAGAAACCTTGGGAATTTGAAGCGACCCAGTGGAAGCTTCAAAATCTTCCCCCTCAATGTTAGTCCGGTTGGACCATCTCCAGTCCGGATAACGTGACACATAGACATTACTCCTCTTTTTAGGAGGTAGATCCTTTGTCTCTCGTGTCTTGGCTTGAGACTTAGAAGCTTCAACAGTTCTCCCTTTACCCTTGGATTGGTAAGACTTAGCATGTTGAGTGCTAGGGATTGTTGAACTTTGCTTGCCCTTAGGATCTGCCCTTAAAGATATAGACATCTTCATTGGCTTCCTTTTAGGGTTCTCAGCCACTTTGCCTTTATCCTTGTTGGTGGTCGCTTTGGATGCAGTGGGCAATTCCAAAGTGACTGATGGTGTAGTGTGTGATGCACCAACAAAGACAGTCGGCTTGGGAGGTCCACCCTCATATCCAAGGCCAGCTTTCCTACCAAAAGGCAGAAGCGAGCCCTCTAGTGCCTGCCTAGCATATGATGCTTTGTTCAAGTTGGCAACTAGAGTGGACTGGGTTTCATACCTTCCCTCCAAGCCTTGATGTCTAGCGAAGAGATCCTCGAACTTACTAGTCATAGCCCTTAAATTAAGTTTGACTTCGTCAAGCTCACGGGCTAGCTTTCGGTTCTCCTTCTCGCTTTGAGACAGAGCTTGTTTTACCACTTCGTGGTCGCTTGACAATTTTTGGTGCTTGTCAAACAACTCACTCCATGTAGAGGATTGTTCTTCCTCATTGACAGTGTGTGCTAGTGTAATTGAAGTGATTGAAGGATAAAAGAATACCTCTCCTGTTTCTTCATCGGTGAGCGCCATAAATCCAAGATCCTCACCATCACTGGAGTTTGGATCTGTGAATGCATCTGAGTCGCTTGGTGGATCTTCAGTTGTAGCGACCGGCACTTCACTCGCTACGAGCGCTCGCCTTGGAGCATCCCTCTTGGCCTTCAATTCTTCGCGCTCTTTGGCACTTAGCTTTGGGCAATCGGATTTGTAGTGGCCCATCTTGTGGCAGTGGTAACACTCCACTTCCATCATGTCGCGCGGGATCGTCTTGGTCGTCTCTTCTCTCTTTCCTTTTCCTTCTCGAGCATCAGTGCTCCTCCCTTTGTACTGCTTGTAGAATCTTTTGTACTTGGCCACTCGAGAGTTCATCTTGTTGATGTTCTTGGATAAGAATGCAATGTGTTCTTCCAATTCTTCCCTCGTCATCTTGGCTAGCGACTGCTCGCTTGGCCCTTCGGCAGCTTTGAATGCTACTCCTTTTGACGTAGTGGGCGCTTCATCCTCGTCGTCGAGGCTCATTCGATTCAGATCAAACTCGTGAGCTTTGAGCTCGGAGAACAGCACTTCTGGCGTGAGCTTCGTTAGATCCTTGGTAGCTAGATATAGCTCCTTCATGGTCTGCCACTTCCTTGTGAGAGCACGGACTATTTTCAGGTTTACTTCCTTGTCTGTGAGTTCCTTCCCAAGCGAGTTGAGAGTTGCAGTAATGTTGGTAACTCTCAGCTCGAAGGCGTCGATGGACTCCCCTGACTTCATCACCAGATTTTCAAACTCCCGCATCTGAACGGCGAGCTTGTTTTCCTTGATTTTGTCTGTGCCTTGAGAAATGAGGGCTAGGGTTTCCCACATTTCCTTTGCCGTTGCACATTTCCTTATTCGTGGTAGATAGGCGTCCGACACGGTGCTCTGCATCGTGTGGCGAGCAATCTTGTCGAGGTTGGCAACTTTGAAGTCATTTGGAGTATACTCATCTTTATCCTTCTCTACGTACTGTTGTCGAACGTGGGCTGGATGACCTTCAGCGGCTGGAACATCCACAGATATGGCTTTCTTAATTTCGATTGGTCCGTCCTCAATGCCTTCCCACATCCGGTCGTGGATTGAGCATAGGAAGCTCTCGACACGGAAACTCCATATCTCGTATCCTTCGATCGAGAACTGTGGAAGATTTGATGCACTGTATGTAGACATAGCAAACTATCAGCAGTAAATGCAATATGCGTGGGTGAGGTTTTGATGCACTTAGGAAAATAGGATCCGGTTCAGTGAGACAACGTGTAGCGAGTGGGGACTCGCTTCGGATATGCAAAGCAGAGGCTCGAAAGAACCTGGCTCTGATACCACTTGTTGGTCCCGGTTTGCTATAGGAAAAATACGTAGAGGGGGGGGGGGGGGTGAATACGTATTTTGAAGTTTTTCAACTTCAATTCCTTAACTCAGAGTATAAAGTAAAGTGCTCTTTGGAAATACTAAGACCTAGCCGAGGGCTAGATCTAAAGCAATCACGAATCTCTTGACCTAAGCTTAGAGCTTGATCAATAGTGAGACTTTACACTTTGTGCGGAATTTGGTGAGCTAAAATCTTTCCTAAGTATTTGAAATTTCCAGATTAAGTTTGTTTAGATGCAGTATGCAATGAATAATCAAATAAATAAGAGTTTAGGGTTAGAGAGATACGACACGAAGATTTATAGTGGTTCGGAGATAATGCTCCTACGTCCACTTTGTTGCACGACGGCAACCGTTCTTTTCACTCAAGAACTTGAAGATTTCGGGCTCTTCAAAAGCCTGGTCAGGATCGAGCTTCACTCGCTTGGGACAGACGCTGGGTGATTCCGGCACACCAAAAACCTAACTAGACTGGAAGCTTCACTCGCTTCAGTCAGACAGACAGGGTGATTACGGGCTCTCCTTACAGCCTAGCTTCGATCGAGCTTTACACAAACGATGTAAGTGTAAGCTTGGATCTCAACTCTACGATCGAGGCTTCTTCAATCGATGAAAGAAGGGCCTTAGATCTGAACAACCTAACGACGACACTCAAAAACCTAACAGACAGAGTTTAGGGTTTTTGGTTGACGAAACACACTATGAAGAGCTCTTTACAATAAGTGCAAAGATGGCTAGAGCTCTTCTTCTAAGCTTGGATATGGAATGGGCTTAGACTCTAAGTGTGAAGGTTGTGAAGACGAGTTCCGATGAACTGGAAACTCGGAGAACACTTGGAAACAAAAACTCGAAGATTTGCACGAAGGCTTGGGAGTGTTTGTTTGCTGTATGCGCTCGAATGCTCAAGTAGTGTTCTACTTCTTCACGTTGTGATCCTTCACTATTTATAGGCGGAGGGTTGGCTGAGATCCGTTGCTTGGTTGGTGGCCTTGTCCCTCCTCCTCTTGACAGTACTTGCACAGGCTGGCTACTTTTCAGATGCGCAGTTTTGGATTTTTGCCGGAAATGGCTAAGTTCCAATTTCAACAGTAACTGGAGCGACCCAGTACTGTTACGGCGCCTTGTCGGCCTGGCAGTCAACTCCTCTGCTCCTCTCTTGAGTCGACACGTGGAGATCTCGTAATAAATGCGAAGATCTCCAGTTGACTGGAGTTCAAATTCGGAGCGGGAATTTGTGCTGTCGCTTTCTGGTAGGTAGTGGCTCGCTTCGCTTTGAAGTTGTAGCGGCCGCTCTGAAGTGAGTCGCTTCACAGTCATATTTGTAGTGAGTCACTTGAGAAATAAATTTCCCGTGACGCTACTAAATTAAGTGTTGACTTGCGTTGATTCGCTTCGGCTTTTCTTTGTAGCGCACGCTTCGCTTCGCTTTAGTGGGTTCACTTGATTCCACTGTAGCGCTCGCTTCGCTTTGCTTCGCTTTGAACTGTAGCGCTCGCTTTGCTTTGAACTGTAGCGCTCGCTTTGCTTCGCTTTGGCAGACTCACTTTGAATCTACTGTAGCGATCGCTTCGCTTCGCTTTGGCAGACTCACTTTGAATCTACTGTAGCGATCGCTTCGCTTCGCTATTCTTCGGCACGCTTCACTTGGATTTGCTTGACCCGCTTCGCTTTGGAAAACACACTCAAGTGAGTGGCCTTCCCTTGAACTTTTGAAGCCTAATCTAAGCAAAATAAAAGAGCCATCCTAACAGAGTAGGCTTTTAGAAAAATTCTAACTTATTAACTACATCAAAATGGGTCACTTGGAAACAGAACGCTTTGGGGTTTTGAGATCAAATCAAAACACTAAAATATCCCTTATAGGTTCCCCCTTAACATATTCGTTCTTAACAATTCCCAACACGGGTTCACACCAAAAACCTAAACTGGACTGGAATCTTCACTCGCTTCAGTCCGACGACAGGGAGATTGCGGGCTCTCCTTACAGCCTAGCTTCGATCGGTTTTTGGTTTACGACGACACACTATGAAGAACTCTTTACAGTAGATGCAAAGATGGCTAGAGTTCTTCTTCTAAGCTTGGATATGAAATGGGCTTAGACTCTAAGTGTGAAGGTGAGTTCCGATGAGACTGGAACTCGGAGAACACTTGAAACAAAGACTCGAAGAATGCACTAAGGCTAGGAGTGTTTGTTTGCAGTAGGCGCTCGAATTCTCAGGAAGTGTTCTACATCTCTTCGTCTTCATCCTTCACTATTTATAGGCGGAGGGATGCCGAGATCCGTTTCTTGGTTGGTGGCTTTGTCCCTCCTCCTCACGACAGTACTTTGCACAGGCAGTTGCTTTTGCAGGAGCGCAGTTTGTCTCTTTGCCGAAAATGGCTAAGTTACAAACTTAACAGTAACTGGAGCAAGCCAGTACTGTAGCGGCGCCCTATCGGCCTGGCAGTCAACTCCTCTACTCCTCTCCGCGTTCGACACGTGGAGATCTTGTAATTAATGCGAGGATCTTCAGTTTGACTGAAGTTCAAAATCGGAGCGGGAATTGTACTGTCGCTTTCTGGTAGGTAGTGGATCGCTTTGCTTTGAAGTTGTAGCGTCCGCTTTGATTTGAGTCACTTTATAGTCTTTCTGTAGTGAGTCGCTTGGGAAGTAACGTTCCCTAGTGACTGCCTTGGAAAGTGTTGACTGAAGTTGACTCGCTTTGACTTTACACTGTAGCGCTCGCTTCGCTTAGCTTTGGCAGACTCGCTTTGAATCTACTGTAGCGCTCGCTTCACTACGCTATGCTTCGACACGCTTCACTTCAGCTCGCTAGACTTGCTTCGCTTTGGAAAACACACTCAAGCGAGTGGTCTTCACTTTGAATTTTCTGCGATCTAAAATCTAAGCAAAATAAAGCCATCCTAACAGAGTAGGCTTAGAAAAATTTCTAACCTATTATCTACATCAAAAATGGGTCGCTTGGAACAGAACGCTTTGGGGGTTTTGGGATCAAATCAAAACAACTATTTGACACGCTTCAAAGTGTCCCATAGGAGTTCCTCCTTAACACTTTGTTCTTAACAATTCCCAACATAGGCTAGTTTAGGATTGTTTGCTACACGATTATTTGCCCTGCAAAGTTTTCCTTCGAGATTCGACATAGGGTTTTTACTTACTAAGTGCTAGGATAGATTTCGTTCTATTGCGAACACTTTCTAGTGAAACATTGAGCAAAAACCTTCGTTGAGGAAGTTTTCTCGCTTTTTCCCCCTTAAAATGAGGATCGTTGGACAACCTCCAATCGGGCTCATCCGTAACGTAAACATCTATTCTCCTTGGAAGGAGAGCTTCACTTGTTTTACCATTCCTAGATCGAACACTTGCTATCTCAATCGGTCGTTGTACATTTTTTGAATGGTGTGTAGTAGCAGTTTGAGTGCTAGCTTTCGATGAGGTAGCTTTGACCTGAGATTCTCCCTTTTTAGCCTTAAATGGCTTTTTTGGAGTTATCTCTAAGTGTTTCGATCTTTCCCTTTCCTTTGTCAGTGGTCGCTTTGGGAGCAGTGGGCTTTTCCAAAGCGACTGGTGGTAAGGTGTTTGAAGCACTGACAAAGACTGAGGCTTTGGAAAATTCATACATATATCCAAGACCCACTTTGCTACCAAAAGTTTGCAGTGAGCTTTCAAGTGCTTGTCTAGCGTATGACGCTTTGTTCAAGTAAGCAACTAGCTTGGATTGAGTATTGTATTTTTCCTCCAAGCTCTTGTGACGGGCAAAGAGGTCCTCGAACTTGCCAGTCATTGATTGCATTATTTTCACCACACAAAAATATGTATAGTAAAAAGTAGTACGAGTGTCGTATCCACTGGGATTGATATGACGATATCACACAAAAATAGGTATAGTAAAAAGTAAGTTACCTCTACTCTAGAATTAGACAAAGGTTTAGGTAATCAAAAAGTGAAATTGTTGTTCTAAAATCCTATGCAAATATTTAAATAAATAAAAGCAAATAGTAAGAAACAAAAGCAAATAAAGAATCAAATAAATTCAAATAAGGAAACAATGTCTATTCTAGGGAAGTATATCTAACTAAATCAGACAATTAACTCAATTAACCAATTTAATCCAACTTAGACGCGATACACGAATATAATCAAAGAATCCGGTCAAGGCAATCTATGATAATCACTTAATCAAATCGTAATCTTTGCTAGGTCTCATAAGAATTAAACCAACTATAACAAAGGATCAAGTATCAATAAATATAATCGAAAAGGTTCAGTCACGACATCTATATCAATTACTTGCAAGACCTATGACGATGTGAATTCTACTAAGACAAATAAATCAATCATAGTATGTTTCATGCAATCCATTATGCAATTATCCTGCCAAGGCATAAAAACACAACTAAACATGCACAAATAGTGATCAAGTATTCATACATGAATTAAACACAATGAAGCATAAATCTAAGTTGAAAGACTAATTCGGATTAAACGAACTTACTTGCAAATCTAATTAAACATACTGTTGGTCCCGGTTTGTTATAGGAAAAATACGTGGGGGGGGGGGGGGGGGGGGTGAATACGTATTTTTAAGTTTTTCAACTTCTTTTCCTTAACTCAGAGTATGAAGTGAAGTGCTCACTTGAACCACTAAGACCTAGCTGAGAGCTAGATATAAAGTATTCACGATTCTCTTGACCTAAGCTTAGAGCTTGATCAAGAGTGAGACTTTACTCTTAATGCGGAATTTCGGTGAGCTAAATCTTTCCTAAGTATTTAAAGTTCCAATTAATGTTTGTTTAGATGCAAGTGCAATGAATAATCAAGCAAGGAAATAAAGAGTTTAGGGTTTAGAGAGATACGACACAGAGATTTATAAAGGTTCGGAGATGAAACTCCTACGTCCACTTTGTTGCACGAAGCAACTGTTCTCTTCACTCAAGAACTTGAAGGTTACGGGTCCTTCAAAAACCTAATCGAGATCGAGCTTCACTCGCTTGGATCTGACGACAGACGCAGTGATTGCGGGTTCACTACTAAGACCTAACTGGACTGGAAGCTTCACTCACTTCAGTCCAACAACAGGGAGATTGCGGGCTCTCCTTACAGCCTAGCTTCGATCGAGCTTTATACAAACGAGGTAAGTGTAAGCTTGGATCTAGACTCTATGATTGAGGCTTCTACGATCGATGAAGGTAGAGCCTTGGATCGAAAACAACCTAACGACGAACACAAAAATCTAACGAACAGAACTTAGGGTTAGGGTTTTTGGTTTACGACGAACACACTATGAAGAGCTCTTTACAGTAAGTGTAAAGTAGGCTAGAGCTCTTCTTCTAAGCTGAGGTATGGAATGGGCTTAGAATTCTAGGTGTGAAGGTTGTGAAGATGAGTTCCGATGAGGCTGGAACTCGGAGAACACTTGAAAACAAAGACTCGAAGATTGCTCAAAGGCTGGGAGTGTTTGTTTGCAGTAGGCGCTCGAATGCTCAAGTAGTGTTCTACTTCTCTTCGTCTTCATCCTCTACTATTTATGGGCGGAGAGATGGCCGAGATCCGTTACTTGGTATGTGGCCTTGTCTCTCCTCCTCTCGACAGTACTTGCACAGGCGAACAACTTTTTCAGGCGTGCAGATTTGGCACTTTGCCGAAAATGGCTAAGTTCCAAACCTAACAGTAACTGGAGCGAGCCAGTACTGTAGCGGCGCCCTTGTCGGCCGGGCAGTCAACTCCTCTGCTCCTCTCCGCATTCGACACGTGGAGATCTCGTAATTAATGCGACGATCTTCAGTTGACCCGGGTTGACTCGCTTTGGCTTTTCACTGTAGCGCTCGCTTCGCTTCGCTTTGGCAGACTCGCTTAGAATCTGCTGTAGCGCTCGCTTCGCTTTGCTATTCTTCGGCACGCTTCACTTCGGTTGGGTAGACTCGCTTCGCTTGAAAAACACACTCAAGTGAGTGGCCTTCACTTGGGATTTCTGCAGTCTAAAAACCTAAGCAAAATTTGAGCCATCCTAACAGAGTAGGCTTAGAAAAATTTCTAACTTATCATCGACATCAAAAATGGGTAGCTTGAGAATAGGACACTTGGGGGTTTTGGGATCAAATCAAAACAATACTTCATTTCTTAAAATGTCCCTTATAGGTTCCCCCTTAACATGTTTGTCCTTAACAATTTCCAACAATTTCCCCCTTTTTGATGATGCCAAAACCCAATGACTTTAGACTAAGAGAATTAGCCTGCCTAACCCTGGAAGGAACTTCAAGTGACTGCTTCCTTTGCATGTTCATTTGAAATTTTTTTTAAGTTCCTTTCCCCCTTTTTTCGGTTAAGTTGTTTGAGTTTTGTAGCATAAGGATAAATCATTCACAAAGCTTGTAAATGACAAAAGTTGACAGAAATTTAAATGAGATAGATTTGAACATTAGTTCACAAAATATCGAGACTTGAAATTCAAAGATTTCCTGCAGCCTCGTCCTTCTCTTCCTTCTCTTCTTCCTTCTTCTCCTCTTTCTCTTCTTCAACGACATATGCAGAGAGAACTTTCACTTCCAACGTACCAACATTGTAAATGCTTGGTCTCCTCTAGGTATACTCCAGTTTAAAGGCTTCGTCCACCTCTTCATCGATGATACTTCGATTGGGAACACTTGTGCTGGGCAGGAATGGCATGGGGAAGTCCTTTGAGGCAGGTACTTTGACGATTAGAGGTTTAGGCTCAGCAAGCTCTGCCAATGTGAAGATCTTCCTTCTTAACTTCTCGTTGTAGGCACAGAGAAAGTTGTTGAGTGCGTTTATCCTCGAGCACTCATCCTGTAGTGGCACTACTTCCCAGTAGTAGTAAGCTTTGATAAACTTCTCTTTGTAGTACAACCACTCATCAAGTAGATCTCTGGGGATGAATTGTTCGATTTCTTGAGCATCTGGATGTTCATTTCTCCGCACAACAAGTTCCTCTTCTTTCCTGCTCGACATCTCCTTCATGATGGCGTTGAATTTCGCACTCGTCTTAGTGCTCCACTTCGGAAGCATCTCAATAAGTCGCCTGCTATTGTATTCTTGCTCTTCCTTGCGTGGGTAGCGACCAGAATCGATCATCTCCTTTGTGGTCACGTAGCAAGTGTCCATCCAAGCTTGAGTCACACACGCCTCTGATTCTTCTGGCAAGAAAGGAATGAAGGCGCTTCGAGTGAGGGCGGACTGGATGAGTCTCACTTGATTGAAGTGTTCCTCGATCCGGCCGTCAATGATTTCGAGACGCTTTGCCTTGATCCTTCTCTCCTTCTCCTCTTCATTCTTTCTCTCTTCTCCTCTCTTCCTCCTCCTCTCCATCTGACCAGTTCGTGAAGCGACCAACTGTTTGATCTTTTGGCGCTTGGCCTCGGGATCATCTTCTTTCGCTTCGGGTGTGGTCCTCTTCAGTGTTTGCTTTGGTGCTGGGGGTGGAGGCATATCCTTGTTCTTCTCTGAGGCACTTGGAAGAATGGCAGCTTGGCTGGATGAAGTGGCTACAGCAGTAGATGAAGTGAGTGCCAAGGATGAAGCGGCCAAAGCTGAAGTGGGGACTTGGAATTCAGCAAGAGCCTTCAGATCAAATTGTTTTTCCAAGTCGCGGGCGAGGGCCTCGTCTGCTGCTATTTGCTGCTCCCTTTGTTCCCTGGTTAACACAATAACAGGAGGGTGAGTAGCAATGGAAGAGCCAACCAGCTTCCCTTCAGCCGGCCTGCGGGGCTCTTCAGTGAGTTTTTCCTTGCCCAATTTCCTAGCACGCTCGGCCCGAGCTTCATCCTCCATATCTTCTCCAACACCACTTCCTCCTTCCAACATCCTGTCTACTCCACTACTTCCTCCTTCGATCATCATTCTATTCACTCCACTTTCTCCTACTCCTCCTTGTATCTCCAGATTTTCAGTCCTTCTCTTCTCAACACCTTCCCCCTTTTTGGCATCATCACTGTCGGGGGTTGAAGCGATCACCTTTCCAGTGACAGATTGGCGGAGTTCTTCAAATTTGTTGAAAACGGCGTGGAGCATCTTCTCGGTCCGTGTCGCGAAGACATGTTCTTCGGACAGCACTATCTCCGCCGTTTTTATTGAGATTTCTTCTAGCAGGTATTCGCACTGCTTCTCCCTCTCCTTGACAGAGACCATTAGCCTCTCAAGTGACTCGACGGATTTGAAGCGAGCATCCAGCTCCGCTTCAATGTCTGCTCGAATTTGCTTGCGCTCCTCCTCGATAGTGAAATAGAGGAAGTCCTGAGAAGCTTCAAGTTCTGCTTTTGCAGAGGCGATGGCATTTTCTTGATTGTTGAGCGTCACGCGAAGTTGAGCAGCTTCGGCTAGTCTGACCGCAAATTCACTGGCCCTCTCTTGTGCTTGGTTAACTTGGATAGTTAACTCTGCATGCTTTAGGTCCATGGCTTGAGCACTTCTTCGCCGGCTCTCAAGCTCTATCTTCTCCATGTCACGCTCTAGATTGAAAACTTTCATTTCCTGTTCTAGCTTGTCAAGGGCTTTCTTAGTTCTGGTCAGTTCACTTCCCTTCATGACCAGATCTGCATCCTTCTTCTCCACCTTTTCCTTCTGCGTTCTCACCTTCTCTTCCAACTTCTTCTTCTCTTCCCCAATTTTCACCAGTTTGGCATTAACTTCCCTCAAGCGACTCCTTTCCACTTTAAGCGAGTGCTTGAGTTCAGTGATATTATTTTCCTGGTCTCCCACCAGCTTCACCTTCTCCTCCAGAGCTTTCTCCTTCTCCTCCAATAGTCTCCCTTTTTCCTCCACTTTTCTCTCCAACTCTCCCTTCTTCTTGTCAAAATCTTCTCGAAGATTCTTGACCTCCACTACCTTCTTGTTCAGCTCCTCATCCTTCTTGGAGATCTCACTTTAAAGATTTGAGATCTCCACTTCCGTCACTTGCACCTCCTCTGCATGGTTTCTCATCAACCGCTGCTCGTGGATGGTCGGCACACGCTCAGGGACTGAAGCGTCTGCATAGGTTCGCCTCACTTTGGCATCCAATTTGTCCCAGAAGCTGGTCCCATCAAGGAAGGCGTGAAATCCATTCTCGCCGATGAAGTCCAGCAGCTGTCCCTCCATCCGAATAAGTTCTTCCTCCTTAAAGGCCTTTAGGAGGTTGAAGACCTTGTAGTATTCGATTCCGCGGTAGGTGATGTAGGTGAGAAAGTCGACGATTTTGGTGTAAAACTCGTCAGACATCGGCACGGAGGAGTAGCGAGTGGAAATTGTCTCTACAGCCTGCTCTCTGTCCTTGACATATCATTCCAGAGCTTTCATCTCTGCAGAGACAGTGTGGATTTGGAATGTTGGGATGATAGTGCCGGTAGTTTGGGCAGTATCGGTTGTAGCTGCCGATGAGGAAGGGGATTGGTTTGATGATGAGGTTTGGGAGGTTTCGATGATTTGGATGGTTTCAGTGGCCGGCTGTTGGGTTTGGGTTGGTTGGAATATGGTGAATGCAGCAGTAGGGTCAGCGCTGAGAAGTGGGATTGGGGGTAGTTGGAAAGAAGAAGCTGATTCTTCTTTGTGTGGAGAGAGGGGGGATTTCTGAGTTTGAGGTTGGGCTGAAGATGAGGCTTGGGGTTCTGGTGGTTGTTGAGTTTGTGTTTGGATTGGGGGTGTCTGTGTTTGAGGTGGGGGATTTTGTATTTTGGTAGGTGAAGGCTGGGGTTGGGTAACTTCGGTCTCCTCAAGCGGCTGCTCCTCAGCCTCGCTTGACTTGACCAGCGAAGCGACTCGCTTCAGTTTCTTCTTCGCTCGCTTCGGCGCAGCTCGCTTCTCGGGTGAAGCGGCTCGCTTGGTTTGGGTCACTTCAACTTACCTTTCGGCAACTGGTACTGCTGCGGGCACTTCAACATCTAGAAGTCCCGAATCAATTAGTGATTTTTCTGTCCTCCACAAGTCATAGAACACAGTGTTCTTCTTGTAGTCAGTGATGTTTGGTTCTTCCCATCTCTTGTTAGGATATCGTTCCTCCAGTGCGATGGAGAGTCTGGAGAAAAATTTAAGCTTCCCTTTGCGGAGAATCTTATCGGTGCTTCCTTTCACGAACTTTGTTGGTCCCGGTTTGTTATAGGAAAAATACGTAGAGGGGGGGGGGGGGGGGGGGTGAACACGTATTTTGAAGTTTTTCAACTTCTTTTCATTAACTCAGAGTATGAAGTAAAGTGCTCGTAAGAAATACTAAGACCTAGCCGAGAGCTAGATCTAAAGCAATCACAAATCTCTTGACCTAAGCTTAGAGCTTGATCAAGAGTGAGATTTTACTCTTTAGTGCGGAATTCGGTGAGCTAACTCTTTCTTAAGTAATTAAAAATTCCAAGTTATGTTTGTTTAGATGCAAGTGCAATGTATAATCAAACAAGGAATTAAAGAGTTTAGGGTTAGAGAGATACGACACAAGATTTATAGTGGTTCGGAGATAAAGCTCCTACGTCCACTTTGTTGCACTCGGCAACGCGTTCTCTTCACTCAAGAACTTGAAGATTACGGGCTCTTCAAAAGCCTGGTCGAGATCGAGCTTCACTCGCTTGGATCTGACGACAGATGCAGTGATTACGGATTCACTACTAAAACCTAAACTGGACTGGAAGCTTCACTCGCTTCAGTCCGACGACAGGGAGATTGCGGGCTCTCCTTACAGCCTAGCTTCGATCGAGCTTTACACAAACGATGTAAGTGCAAGCTTGGATCTAGACTCTATGATCGAGGCTTCTACAGTCGATGAAAGTAGGGCCTTGGATCGAAACAACCTAACGACGAACACAAAAACCTAACAACAGAACTTAGGGTTAGGGTTTTTGGTATACGACAAACACAATATGAAGAACTCTTTACAGTAGATGCAAAGATGGCTAGAGTTCTTCTTCTAAGCTTGGATATGGAATTGGCTTAGACTCTAAGTGTGAAGGTTGTGAAGACGAGTTCCGATGAGACTGGAACTCGGAGAACACTTGGAAACAAAGACTCGAAGAATGCACTAAGGCTGGGAGTGTTTGTTTGCAGTAGGCGCTCGAATGCTCAAGTAGTGTTCTCACTTCTCTTCGTCTTCATCCTTCACTATTTATAGGCGGAGGTTTGGCCGAGATCCGTTGCTTGGTAGGTGGCCTTGTCCCTCCTCCTCTCGACAGTACTTTGCGCAGGCAGTTGCTTTTGCAGGTGCGCAGTTTGTCTCTTTGTCAAAAATGGCTAAGTTACAAACTTAACAGTAACTGGAGCAAGCCAGTACTGTAGCGGCGCCCTGTCGGCCTGGCAGTCAACTCCTCTGCTCCTCTCCGCGTTCGACACGTGGATAACTCGCAATTAATGCGAAGATCTCTAGTTGACTGGAGTTCAAAATAGGAGCGGGAATTGTGCTGTCGCTTTCTGGTAGGTAGTGGCTCGCTTCGCTTCAGTCTTGTAGCGTCCGCTTCGAATCAAGTCGCTTCGGGGTCATACTGTAGCGAGTACTTGGGAAGTGAGTTCTCCAAGTGGCTGCTTGAAAAGTGTTGACCCGCGTTAACTCGCTTCGGCTTTTCACTGTAGCGCTCGCTTCGCTTCGCTTTGGTGGACTCGCTTCGATTCCACTGTAGCGCGCGCTTCGCTTCGCTATCCTTCGGCACACTTCACTTCGGCTTGGTAGTCTCGCTTCGCTTGGAAAACACACTCAAGCAAGTGGCCTTCACTTGAATTTTATGCTGTCTAAAAACCTAAGTGACTAAAGCAAAATAAAGCCATCCTAACAGTGTAGGCTTAGAAAAATTTCTAACCTATCATCTACATCAAAATGGGTCGCTTGGGAACAGAACGCTTTGGGGTTTTGGGATCAAATCAAAACAACTGTTTGACTCACTTCGAAGTGTCCCATAGGAGTTCCCCCTTAACATTTTGTTCTTAACAATTCCCAACAATTTCCCCCTTTGATGATGCCAAAACCCAAACAAAATTTTTTAGACTAAGAGATTTAGCCTACCTAACCTTGGAAGGAACTTCAAGCGACTGCTTCCATTGCATGTTCGTTGAATTATTATTTTTTTTTAGTTCCTTTCCCCTTTTTTTGGGTTAAGTTATTTGAGTTTTGTAGCGTAAGGATAAATCATTCACAAAGCTTGTAAATGACACAAGAGTTGATAGAAAATAAATATGAGATATATGAACACAGTTCACAAAATATCGAGACTTGAAACTCAAGGGTTTCCTGCAGCCTCGTTCTTCTCTTCCTTCTCTTTCTCCGTCTCATCCTCATCCTTCTTCTTCTCCTCTGTCTCCTCTTTGATGTAATAGGCAGACAGGACATTCACCTCCATCATCATGATGTTATGCTGACTCGGTCTCCACCTGCGCTCCAATCTCAGAGCTTCATCAACTTCTCCATCGATAATTCTTCGGTTAGGAACCAAAGAATTAGGCTGAAACGGCATGGGATACTCCTTTACTGCGGGCACCTTAACGATGAGTGGTAAGGGCTCAGCTTGCTTCGCCAGAGTAAAGATTTTCCGCCGTAGCCGTTCGTTGTAATGGCATAGAAAGTTGTTGAGAGCGTCCATTCTCTAGCACTTATCCTGATACGGCACTACTTGCCAGTAGTAGTAGGCCTTGATGAATTTGTCTTTTAGAATAAGCCAAGTCTCAAGAAGGTCCCTCGGGATGAAGTCTTCGATTTGCCTCGAGTCTGGATGATGATCCCTTCGCGTGGCCAACTCCTCCTCCGTCCTACTCTTCATCTCATTCATGACTAAGTTGAATTTTGCGCTGGTGTTAGTGGTCCACTGTGGAAGCTTCTCATTGACACGCTTGCGGATATAGTCTTGTTCTTCAGGCGAGTAGCGGCCGGAATTGATCATCTCCGTCGTGGTGACCCGGCAGGTGTCCATCCAAGCTTGAGTCTGGACTGCTTCTGACTCATCGGGAGTGTGAGGGATGTAGGCGCTTCGTGCGATAGCGAACTAGATGAGTCTCACTTCATTCCAGTGGGACTCAATCCGCTCATCTATCTTCTTTAGTCTCTTCCTTCTCACATCCTCGTCCTTATCCTTCCTCCTCTTCTTCTCTTCTCCTTGCTTCTGTCTCCTATCGAAGCGGCTGGATTTTTCAGTAATGGCCTGCTAAATCTTCCGGCGCTTGGCTGCAGGGTCCTCTTCTCTGGACTCAGGTGCAGTCCGCTTCAAGGTCTGTTTTGGTGGAGGCATATCTGTCTTTGTAGTGGATGGGGATGGAGTGATCAACTGACTGGTAGGAGCGGCTTCAACCGTAGTCGAAGCAAGAGCCAGTGTTGAAGCGGGCTTCGCAGCTGGAGAGGGCGCTTGTGAGGACGAACCTGAAGTGCCTTCCTGCAAGCTTTCAAGCAGGGCTCTCCGCGGGAGATCAAACTCCTTCTCCAACGCACGGGCTATAGCTTCATCCTCAAGAATTTGCTGCTCCTTTTGCTCTTTGGTCAACGGAGCTACTGGAGGATGAGTGGATATAGACGAGCCAAGTAACTTCCTGGCAGCTGGCCTTCGAGGCTCTTTAAGGAGCTTGTCTTTTCCTTTCTTCCTCGCCAGCTCTGCCCGAGCTTCATCCATCTCTTCCTCCACTCCTCCACTTTCAACGCCACTTCCCCCTAGGATCAAGCCTCCTGCTTCGATCCTCTGCTCTCCTTCTCCTCCGATTCCACTTCCTCCAGCGATCAAGTCACTGGCTTCGATCGCCTTCACTTCGCTTCCTCCTTCTCCACCTTCCCTTCTTTGTTCTGTTGGCTTCACAATAATTTCCCCTGTTTTGGCATCATCAAGACTGCCAGGGGTTGGGATGGTCACCGTTCCGCTGATGGATTGGTGTATGTCATTAACTCTGCTCAGAACAGCTTGGAGCATCTTCTCAGCACGCTCCACAAAAACATGCTCTTTGGAAAGCACGATCTCTGAAGTCTTGATGGAGATTTCCTCAAGCAAGTACTTGCACTGCTGCTCCCTCTCCTTCACAGAGACCATCAAACTTTCCAACGGCTCCACTGCTCTGAATCGGTCATCTAGCTCAGCTTCTATATCCGCACGGATTAGCTTGTGCTCTTCCTGCAGTTTCAAGTTGAAGAATTTCTGTGATGCCTCCAATTCAGCTTGAGTAGTAGCAATGGCGTTCTGTTTTTGCTTTAGAGTTACGTAGACTTGAGCAGCTCCGGCCATTCTGATTGAAAATTCTCCTGCTTTCTTTTGTGCCTTGTCAATTTCGACAGCAAGCTGAGCTTGCTTGAGAGCCACATCAATTCCTGCCTTCTTCCTGCTTGTCAACTCAGCATTTGCCTCATCAAGTTTGCTATTGATGACTTGAATTTCCTTCTCAAGGCCGTGAATTTTCAGTTTAGCTCCGTTCAACTCACTACCTAGCTTGATTTCCTCTTCCTTTTTCTTATCCAACTCCTTCCTCTCCTTCTCCAGCTTCCTCCTCAACTCCTTCTTCTCACCTTCCAATGCCACAAGCTTGGCATTCACCTCTCTCAGCCTGCTTCGCTCAGCCTCAAGCAATTGCTTGGACTCTTGAGCATCTTCCTCCGACTCCTCCACATGCTTCACCTTCTCTCCCAACAAACTCTCCTTCTCCGCAAGCAACCTCTCCTTCTTCTCAACTTTCTCCTCCAACTCACCTCTCTTCTTGTCAAAATCTGCACGCAGATTAGTGACTTCCAGCACCTTTGTTGTCAGCTCCCCTTCCTTCTTAGTGATCTCACTTTGAAGGTTGGAGATTTCCACCTCCTTTGCCTCCACTTCCACCTCGTGCTACTTCATCAATCGGAGTTCATGCTTAGATGGCACATGTTCTGGGACGGACGCCTCTGGGTATTCACGCAGCACCCTGACATCAAGCATCTCCCAAAAATTTGCCTCGTTAATGAACACATGGAAGCCATCAGCTCCGATGAAATTGAGCGCCTCCACCTCCTTTGCTTCGACATCCTCCTCCTTCATAGCTTTCAAAAGATTGAAGATCTTGTAGTACTCTGTTCCTCTGTATGTAATATACGTGAGGAAATCGACGGCTCTGGTGAAGAATTCATCGGTCATCTCCACGGAAGGGTATCGACTGTGAACTAATTCTGCAGCTAGCTCCCGGTCTTTAACATACAGTTCCAGAGCATTTTGTTCTGCAGACGGAGGTGGTGGTGTTGGTGGGATTGTGATGAGGTTGGTGTCGGCTGTTTGGGCGGTATCAGCAGATTCTGCTGATGAGGATGGAGAGTTGGGGGTGGATGCTTGGGTGGTTTCTGGTTGGGTAGATTGAGGTTGATCGGTTGGGGTGAAGAAAGTGTACATCCCTTCTACATCAGTACTGCAGAAGGGTAGCTTGAGGGCTTGGAGTGAACAAGTAGATTCTTCTTCATGTGCGGAGTAGGGGGATTTCTGGGGTTGGGGTTGTGCGGTGGTGGAGGTTTGAGGTTAGGGTTGTGGTTGAGTTTTTGTTTGTGGGGTTTGGGGCGTTTGGTCTTTGGGTGGTGAAGGTTGGGGTTGGTGTTCTCTTTCTGGTGAGGGTTGGGGTTGTTCTTCTTCCACTATCTTCTCGAGCGGCTGCTCCTCAGCCTCGCTAATTCCGATTATGTTGGTTACACTTCTCAATCTCTGCGGTCGCCTTGACCTTGCTTTCCTCGGAGCTCGCTTCGATGGTGAAGGAGTTTGGATTTCCTCTTCCGCCTCGCTACAAGATTCAGCGACTGGAGCGGATGGGAGGACTATTACGTTGATGTAATCCCGGTCCATTGGGAGCTTCTCCGTTTTCCATGAATCAAAGTAGATGGTGTTCTTTTTGTACGCGGCTATCTCCTTCTTGCCAGTCCACCTCATGTTCTCGAACAGATTCTCCAGGGCGAAGGAGATTCTGGAGAAAAATTTCAATTTCCCTTTGCGAACAATTTTACTATCACTTCCCTCCTCGTACTTGAAATCCGCCGCAACTTCATGAATCTGGTTAATGAACCAGCGGTGCCAGTTGAAGCTTGTCCCTGTCAAGCTGTCAACTATGACCGAAGTGGCATAGATCTTGGTGTCTGACAGTTGGCTCAGCGAACCAACACCGCAGAGTACTGACTTCGTGTACAACTCGCAGATTAAGTTGAACGGAGCCGCTAAATCATTCCTGATGTTGCTCAGCTTCGGATTTCCAAACATCACGCCTCTCCTTTTGGCAAATCGAGCGTACTCCACTTGAGTTGACATTCCAAGTTCCGCCAAGGAAACTGGTCCGACCATTGGCAGATCAAACACACGGGCTATTCTGCTTAACTCGATTACCACAGGCTTTCCTTCCTGTGGATTAGTGAAGGTTGACGTTTCTTCTCCTTCTTTGAGATTCAGAAGAATCTCGGCGACGGCCTTGGCCAGAATCCACTATGGCTTCGCCGTCACCAACTTCCACAAACCGGTCGTGGTCACGGCCCTGCGGAAGATACCGTTCTCCGTCACCACATCTTCGTCGAGGTGTGGTTCAACAAAGATGTTGTCATTGAGGGTGTTCAGGAACTGCTCCATCGTTTCGGTCTTTTCCTTCTTTCCCATGGCTATTTTGTAGAGAGATTTGAGAAGAGTTTAAGATTTTGGGAGGTTTAAGACTCGTGAGTTGCAGAGGCGCAGATCTTGCACGAGAATGGCAATTTTGGAGAGTTGTGAAATTTTCTGCAGGTTTCCGTCGTTGCAAATATATAGAACTAGGGTTTGGCTGACGTGGCAGGGGCAAGACAGTAATATCTCCGAAGATCCTGTGCGGAGGCGGCGGACCCTCGGTGATGGATCTGATGTGTCCGGCGTCATCACAGGAAAAGTGAACCGCCAACTTGACTTGGCATTGCCACGCGGCAGCTTGTGATTTGTCTCTCCAATAGGCGTCGATCCAACGGTTGAGATTTAGGAACTGTTCAGATTCGACGGCTGGATCGAGGACGATTTTCCCGTTTCTCTTTGATCTGATGCTCACGCGCCTGTCTCTTCTCTGTCTACGCGCCGCTGCATTAAATGCTAAAGTAAAAAGTGAAATTTTGCACTCGAGTGCTGACAGCTCATACGCTTCACTTCGTACTCGCTCGCTTCGAGTGTAGCCGCTCGGCTTCTGCTAGCTTGCGAAGTACTCGCTTGGCGTGACTGCTCCGCACTCGCTTGCGATGACTTGCTTGAGTGACGTGGCACTCGCTTCGTCATTTGTAGTGACAGTCAATCTCTCTTTGTAGGAGATTGATACCACGTATTGAAGACTTCATTTTGTGGATTTGAACAGCACTTGATGACTCCACTAGATGGTATTGCTTGGAGCTTTTTGATACCACCTTTGTTGAATACCACTTCATTTGTTGGATACTTCATCTTCATGGCATTCATCTTCCTCTACGAATTAGAGCGTCCTCCATCGAAGTGAATGAGGGAGAGAATGAATATAGTACACAAGCTTACTACAACCCAGAGGGGAGCTTCACGTAAGTGTACATATTCACGACGAATGGGGGATGAGTACAAGTCCTTATCTCAGAGCAGAATAGGACAGGATGACAATGAGAATGCTCTGACAAGACAATCTCGTATTTTACGCAGAAGCATGTCACCAGCCCTGCAACCTTTTGAAGAAAAAGGTAACCCTACAAGCTACAGAATGAATTTGCAATCGACTCACTTGACCCAGACTAGGGTTACTTGAAGCGATGCAAAATTCAAAGATGGGGGAGGAATGAATAGACATCCGGCAGCTCAACTCAATGAAGAGTGAGTAAGAAATGGATGTTTATCCACGATGAAGGAGATGAGAAGACTTGCTCCTCTTCGGCGGAAAGATGGGAAGAGGACACAAGGTCTAGGTGCCAGCCCTGCCTAAGCATTCACCATTTTTATGTGGGAAGGCCGATACAAGACCCCACAACCGTTACTAGAAACGGCACTTGCGAGTGTTTATACCCACTCGCTAGGAATCCTAGGCTAGGTAGCAGCTTTCCTTGCTCGCTTTGGAAGTAGCTTGCTCCGAGAGCAAACAATAGTTCCCCCTTAACCAATGGCTTAACAATTCCTGTAAGCGGGTAGGGAACGTCTTCCAACACTCCACCTTTCTCCACCTTATTTCTCCTTCTTCAAGCGAGTGGAATCTTGAAGTGACTCGCTTGAGTTGGTGAAGATCCGAAGCGAGTGACGCTCAAAAGAACAAGCGACCTTTACTTCGTGCATCCTGGATCTAGCACTCTTCACCAGGGTCTAGCAACCCTAATTCCATACGTAGCTGATTGAAACGGGACTCAGCTAGAGGCTTGGTGAGGATATCTGCTCGCTGGAGATCGGTATGAATTTTCTCGAGCTTGATATCCTTCTTCTCGACATGATCACGAATGAAGTGATGTCGGATTTCCACGTGCTTGCATCTGGTGTGAAGCACTGGATTTTACGAGATGCATATAGCACTGTTGTTGTCGCAGAATATTGGAATTTCATTCGCTTCAACTCTGTGGTCCTTCAACTGCTGACGAAGCCATAGAATTTGAGAACAGCAGCTTCCAGCGGCCATATATTCGGCTTCAGTCGTTGAAGTAGCTACACTCGTCTGCTTCTTCGAAAACCATGAGATCAGCTTGCTTCCCAAGAACTGACAAGTGCCCGAAGTTGATTTCCTATCAATTCGACACCCTCCATAGTCAGCATCTGAGTATCCAGTGAGCTCCAAATTGTCCTCCGTTGGATACCACAGTCCCATGTTCACAGTGCCCTTCAAATATCGAAGAATTCTCTTGGCAGCTTCAAGATGGCTGTGCTTGGGGTTGCTTTGGAAGCGAGCGCATACTCCAACTGCAAAAGCTATATCCGGCCTACTTGCAGTGAGATATAGAAGGGATCCGATCTAGGCTCGGTAGTCTATAGCATCCACAGACTTCCCATCTAGGTCTGGCTCCATCTTCCAGTTGGTGTTCATTGGGATCTTCACAGCTTTGGCATGCTGAACACCGAACTTGGCAAGCATATCTCGAGTATACTTAGCTTGATTGATGAAGATTCCATCATCCTGCTTTTTTACTTGAAGACCTAGAAAGCAGCTCATCAAGCCAATCATTGACATCTCATATTTGGTCTTCATGAGCTCTCCAAACTTCTCGCTAAGCGACTGGTTTGGTGATCCAAATATGATGTCGTCCACATAGATCTGAACCCATAGCATATCCTCTCCATGATTGATAGTGAATAGGGTTCGATCTATCTTTCCTTTGTGGAATCCATTATCCACTAGGAATTGGGATAGGGTATCATACCAAGCTCTGGGAGCTTGCTTCAACCCATATAGGGCTGCTCCACATACACTTCTTCCATCAATTCACCGTTGAGGAACGCGCTCTTCACATCCATCTGATAGACATTAAATTTCTTGGCCGCTGCATAGGCTAGAAATAGTCTGATCGCTTCAAGCCGTGCCACTGGAGCGAAGGTCTCATCGAAGTCAATTCCTTCCTCTTGGCAGTAGCCCTTAACGACAAGTCGCGCCTTGTTCCTCACAACGTTGTGGTCCTCGTCCGTCTTGTTCTTGAACACCCACTTGGTGCCAATAACATGCTGGAATTTGGGACGATCCACGAGGTACAATACGTCATTCCTGGTGGTGAACTGATTCAGCTCCTCTTGCATGGCTATCACCCAATTGGAATCAGCTAGGGCTTCCTCCACGCATGATGGCTCGATGTTTGAGAGAAAGCAACTGAACATGGCACTTTCTCCAAACACTTGACTTCTGGTCACTACACCCTTGGATGGATCTCCAATGATTGGACTTTGTGAGTGATCCTTGAGCCACGCACGCTTGGATCCGCCAGCTTCGTCTTTATCATCTTCTTGGTTGCTCGCTTCACCTTCTGAAGCGACTGGATTGGGTGCTTGGCCTGCACTCGCTTCAGGAATCTTGGGGGCAGCTTCAACTTTTCCTTGGACAATCTGCTCGCTTGAGTCCTTGACTTCTTCATCATCCTCAAGCATGTCCCAAGTTGATGAATTGATGGGTTCCTTGCTTGACTTTCCTTCCTTAGATTTAACCTTTTCCTGTGGAATACTCAAGGAAGATTCATCAAATACGATATGGGGTGATTCTTCCACAATTAGGGTTTTACAATTGAATACCCTGTAAGCTTTGCTTGATGTAGAATATCCTAAGAATATTCCTTCATCAGCTTTGCTTTCAAAGGCTTTCAATTGTGACTTCCCATTATCATGGATGAAGACCCTACAACCAAAGATATGGAAATATGATATGTTAGAAATTCTCCCTGTCCATATTTCATATGGTGTTTTGTCATGCCTCTTGCAGAGAAGTGTTCGGTTCTGCGTGTAGCATGCTGTATTGGCAGCTTCAGCCCAATACTTCATTGGAAGCTTCGAGTCTGCAATCATGGTACGAACGGCTTCTTTGATGATTCGATTCCTTCTTTCAGCAACTCCATTCTACTGAGGTGTGCGTGCTGAGGATGTTTGATGAGCAATACCATGCTCCGTGCAGTAAGCTTCGATGGTAGAGTTCAGAAACTCTGTGCCTTTGTCGGAGCGGATGGTCACAATTGCTTGGTTCTTTTCCACAGCTAGATGCTTGAGCAGTTGTTGTAGCTTGGTCAGTGTCTCCTTCTTGCTGAAGAGAAATACGATCCAAGTGTAGCGAGAGAAGTCGTCGACTACAACTAGAGTGTACTTCCTTCCATTCACACTAACTGGAGTGACTGGACCAAACAGATCCATATGAAGCAGCTCGAGCACTCGCTTGGATGAAGCTTCTTCAAGACTGGCGAAGTGCTTCTTCGTCTGCTTCCCTCGTTGGCATGGTGAGCATGGATGGTCTTTAACAAAGACTTCATTTGGTATGCCTTGCACCAAGCCTTTTCGAGCTAAGCGATTTATGGCTTTGAAGTTAAAATGGTTCAAGCGTCGGTGCCATAGCCATCCTATCTCTATAGCACTCCTTGCAACCAAGCACGTCTCCTCTTTGCAGTTGTCCCATTGTGCCATGTAGACATTCTTTTGTCTGATTCCAGTTAGCACAATCTGGGATGTGAGCTTGCTCTTCACAATGCACTTATTGGAGATAAACTCCACCTTGTATCCTTTATCACAGAATTGTGAAATGGATAGCAAGTTGTGCTTAAGTCCTTCCACATAGGAGACTTCTTCTATTGTGAGCTTTCCAACTTTCAGTGTGCCATATCCTTTGGTGCTCCCTCGAGAGTTATCACCAAATGTAACGTGTGGACCCTTCTTCTCTATGTAGTCATGAAGTAGAGCTCTCATGCCGGTCATGTGTCTTGAACATCCACTGTCCAAGTACCAGATTTGTTGACCCTCACTTGGCATGGGATCCACGGCGCTCACCTGCAATTAGATAGATTTTGGTACCAAAATCAGTTTGGGTCCTTGCTGGTTAGTTCCCTTAGGTACCCACACTTGCTTCACTTTCCTTTGAAAGGTAGCTTGTGTCTTGGGTTTCTCGACCTTTGAAAACTATGACTTCTGCCTTAAAGCAGCTTCACACGTGCAGCAGTGTGTGCAAGAGGGGGTGGCGGCTCGCTTGAGGCATACCTATGCTCTTACCCACTCGCTTGTATCCTGAAGCGACTCGCTTCGGATTGGCTACGGGCTGACTTAGGATTTACAGTCTGTCGAAGCGGCTCGCTTGGTTTTCTCGAAGCGGTCCAACTAGGGTTTTGACCCCGACTCGCTTGAGAAACCTTGGGAATCTGAAGCAACCTCTTTGGTGCTTCAAGTTCTTCCCCCTCAACGTTAGTCTGGTTGGACCATCTCCAATCCGGATAACGTGACACATAGGCATTACTCCTTTTCTTGAAAGGGAGATCCTTTGTCTCTGGTGTCTTAATCTGAGACTTAGAAGCTACAACTGTTTTCCCTATACCTTTGGATTGGTAAGATTTAGCATTGTCAGTGCTAGGGATAGTTGGTCTTTGCTTCCCCTTAGATTCTGCCCTTGAAGATATAGACATCTTCATTGGCTTCTTCTCAGGGTTCTCAGCCATTTGGCCTTTATCCTTGTTGGTGGTCGCTTTGGAGGCAGTGGGCACATCCAAAGTGACTGATGGTGTCGTGTTTGAAGCACCAACAAAGACAGTCGGCTTGGAAGGTCCACCCTCATATCCGAGTCCTCCCTTTCTACCAAAAGGTAGAAGCGAGCTCTCTAGTGCCTGTCTAGCATATGAAGCTTTGTTCAAGTTGGCAACTAGAGCGGATTGGGTTTCATACCTTCCTTCCAAGCTTTGATGTCTAGCGAAGAGATCCTCGAACTTACTAGTCATAGCCCTTAAGTTAAGTTTGACTTGGTCAAGCTCAGTGGCTAGCTTTCGGTTCTCCTTCTCGCTTTGAGACAAAGCTTGTTTCAACACTTCGTGGTCGCTTGACAGTTTGATGTGCTTGTCAAGTAACTCACTCCATGTCGAGGAATTAGCTTCCTCTTGGTGAGTGTGTGTGAGTGTAATTGAACTAGGTGAGGGATAGATAAATACCTCTCCAGTCTCCTTGTCGGTGAGCGCCATGAGTCAAAGATCCTCTCCCTCGCTTGAGTTAGGATCTGTAAATACATCGGAGTCGCATGATGGATCTTCAGTTGAAGCGACCGGCATTTCACTCGCTACAAGCGCTCGCCTGGGAGCTTACCTTTTTCCTTTCAATTCCTCTCGCTCCTTTGCACTCAGCTTTGGGCAGTCAGATTTGTAGTGGCCCATCTTGTGGCAGTGGTAGCACTCCACATCCATCATGTCGCGTGGGATCGGCTTTGTCGTCTCTTCTCTTTTCCCTTTTCCTTCTCGAGCATCAGTGCTCCTCCCTTTGTACTGCTTGTAGAATCTCTTGTACTTGCCCATTCGAGAGTTCATTTTGTTGAAGTTCTTGGATAAGAACGCAACATGTTCTTCCAGCTCTTCCCTCGTCATCTTGGCTAGCGACTTGTTGCTTGGCCCTTCAGCAGCTTTGAAAGCTACGCCCTTTGATGTTGTTGGAGCTTCATCCTCTTCGTCGAGGTTCATTCGATTCAGATCGAATTCGTGAGCTTTGAGTTCGGAGAACAAAATCTCTGGTGTGATCTTTGATAGATCCTTAGTAGCTAGGTACAGCTCCTTCATTGTCTGCCACTTCCTCGTGAGAGCTCGAACAATCTTCAGGTTTACTTCCTTGTCTGTGAGTTCCTTCCAAGTGAGTTGAGAGTTGCAGTGATGTTGGTAACTCTCAGCTCGAAGGCATCGATGGACTCTCCTGGCTTCATTATCAAGCTTTCAAATTCCCTCATTTGTACGGCGAGCTTGTTGTCTTTGATCTTGTCCTTTCCTTGAGAAATGAGGGCTAGGGTTTCCCACATTTCTTTTGCTGTCGCACACTTCCTGATCCTTGGAAGGTAGGCATCCGACACAGTGCTCTGCATCGTGTGACGTGCGATCTTATCAAGGTTGGCGATCTTGAAGTCGTTGGCATTGTAGTCGTCCTTTTCTTTTTCGACATACTCTTGCCTAACATGAGCTTCGCGGCCTTCGGCGTCTGGAACGTTCACAGAGATGGCTTTCTTGATCTCGATTGGTCCATCTTCAATGACCTCCCACATCCGGTCATGGATGGAGCATAGGAAGCTCTCAACGCGAAAGCTCCAGATCTCATAGCCTTCTATGGAGAACTGTGGAAGACTAGAAGCATTCATAGCAAACTGTCAGTAGTAAATGCAGTATGCGTGGGTGAAGTTTTGATGCACTTAGGAAAAATAGGATCCGGTTCAGTGAGACAACGTGAAGCGAGTGGGGACTCGCTTCGGATATGCAAAGCAGAGGCTCGAAAGAACCGCTGCTCTGATACCACTTGTTGGTCCAGGTTTGTTATAGGAAAAATACGTAGAGGGGGGGGGGGGGGGGGGTGAATACGTATTTTGAAGTTTTTCAACTTCTATTCCTTAACTCAGAGTATGAAGTAAAGTGCTCGTAAGAAATACTATGACCTAGCCGAGAGCTAGATCTAAAGCAATCACAAATCTCTTGACCTAAGCTTAGAGCTTGATCAAGAGTCAGATTTTACTCTTTAGTGCGGAATTCGGTGAGCTAACTCTTTCCCAAGTAATAAAAAATTCCAAGTTATGTTTGTTTAGATGCATGTGCAATGTATAATCAAACAAGGAATTAAAGAGTTTAGGGTTAGAGAGATACGAAACAAGATTTATAGTGGTTCGGAGATAAAGCTCCTACGTCCACTTTGTTGCACTCGGCAATGCGTTCTCTTCACTCAAGAACTTGAAGATTACGGGCTCTTCAAAAGCCTGGTCTAGATCGAGCTTCACTCGCTTGGATCTAACGACAGATGCAGTGATTACGGGTTCACTACTAAGACCTAAACTGGACTGGAAGCTTCACTCGCTTCAGTCCGACTACAGGGAGATTGCGGGCTCTCCTTACAGCCTAGCTTCGATTGAGCTTTACACAAACGATGTAAGTGCAAGCTTGGATCTAGACTCTATGATCGAGGCTTCTACAATCGATGGAAGTAGGGCCTTGGATCGAAACAACCTAACGACGAACACAAAAACCTAACAACAGAACTTAGGGTTAGGGTTTTTGGTATACGACGAACACACTATGAAGAACTCTTTACAGTAGATGCAAAGATGGCTTGAGTTCTTCTTCTAAGCTTGGATATGGAATGGGCTTAGACTCTAAGTGTGAAGGTTGTGAAGACGAGTTCCGATGAGACTGGAACTCGGAGAACACTTGGAAACAAAGACTCAAAGAATGTACTAAGGCTGGGAGTCTTTGTTTGCAGTAGGCGCTCGAATGCTCAAGTAGTGTTCTCACTTCTCTTCGTCTTCATCCTTCACTATTTATAGGCGGAGGTTTGGCCGAGATCCGTTGCTTGGTAGGTGGCCTTGTCCCTCCTCCTCTCGACAGTACTTTGCGCAGGCAGTTGCTTTTGCAGGTGTGCAGTTTGTCTCTTTGCCGAAAATGGCTAAGTTACAAACTTAACAGTAACTGGAGCGAGCCAGTACTGCAGCGGCGCCCTATCGGCTTGGCAGTCAACTCCTCTGCTCCTCTCCGCGTTTGACATGTGGATATCTCACAATTAATGCGAAGATCTCTAGTTGACTGGAGTTCAAAATCGGAGCAGGAATTGTGTTGTCGCTTTCTGGTAGGTAGTGGCTCGCTTCGCTTCAGTCTTGTAGCGTCCGCCTCGAATCAAGTCGCTTCGGGGTCATACTGTAGCGAGTACTTGGGAAGTGAGTTCTCCAAGTGGCTGCTTGAAAAGTGTTGACTCGCGTTGACTCGCTTCGGCTTTTCACTGTAGCTCTCGCTTCGCTTCGCTTTGGTGGACTCGCTTCGATTCAACTGTAGCGCTCGCTTCGCTTCGCTATCCTTCTGCACGCTTCACTTCGGCTTGGTAGTCTCGCTTCGCTTGGAAAACACACTCAAGCGAGTGGCCTTCACTTGAATTTTCTGCAGTCTAAAAACCTAAGTGACTAAAGCAAAATAAAGCCATCCTAACAGTGTAGGCTTAGAAAAATTTCTAACCTATCATCTACATCAAAATGGGTCGCTTGGAAACAAAACGCTTTGGGGTTTTGGGATCAAATCAAAACAACTGTTTGACTCACTTCGAAGTGTCCCATAGGAGTTCCCCCTTAACATTTTGTTCTTAACAATTCCCAACAAAC
Organism: Thymus mandschuricus; assembly: GCA_029379335.1. NCBI lineage: Eukaryota > Viridiplantae > Streptophyta > Magnoliopsida > Lamiales > Lamiaceae > Thymus > Thymus mandschuricus. Next base: position 12,711,721 of record CM057081.1, on the reverse strand, counting down.
TTGAAGTCCTTGGCGGCTTCGTGGATCTGGTTGAGAAACCAACCATGCCAAATAAACTTCGTTTCTGATAGGCTGTCGACGATGACAGTGGTGGCAAAGATCTTTGTTTCTGAAAGTTGGCCCAGATTCCCGACGTAGCACGCAACGTACTTGGAAAAGAGCTCGCAGACGTGGTTGAAGGGAGCCTTCAGATCTGATCGAATACTGGCTTCCTTGTAGTTGGGCTCTGCTCCTTCGACGACAAATCGAGCATACTCGACTCCGGCTGATAATTCCAACTTCAACAAGGAATTTGCACCTTCCCTAGGTAAATCGAATATTCCGATGAGATTGCTCAAGTCCACCTCCACTGGTTCTCCATTCTGTGGATCAGTGAATACCGATGAGTTTTGTCCTTTTCTCAGATTTAGAAGGAGTTTGGTCACCGCCTTGGCCAAGATCTTTGATGGCACCGCCGTCACGAACTTCCATAAGCCGGCCGTGGTCACGGCCTTACGGAAGAATCCATGCTCTTCAATGACTGTTGGGTCGAGATGAGGCTCGACGTTGATATGCTTGTCGACCTCGGTGAGAAACTGCTCCATCGTTTCAGACTTTTGCTTCATTCCCATGGTGAGAAATTTGAGAGTTTTGATCGGAGTTTTAAGGACGAAAGAGGGTTGAGACTCGTGAGTTGCAGTAGTTTGCAGATCTTGCACAAGAATGGCAAATGTGGAGAGTTGTGAAAGGTTTTGCAGTTCTGCAACGACGTCCTTATATAGAGGCGGGGTTCGGCTGACGTGGCAGGGGCAAGACAGTAATATCGCCGAAGATCTTGTTTATATACGGTGGCCTACGGCGAAGTGATTGACGTGTCCGGCGTCATCACAGTAAAAAGTGAACCGTCAAGTTGACTTGGTGCTCCACGTGGCCTGCTGTGATTCGTCTCTATATACGACGTTAGATCCAACGACTATAAATTAGGGACTGTGTAAATTCGATGGTTGGATCTCGTCCGTCTTTTCCCGCTTCGAATTCAAAGTGCATTGCACGCGCCCGTTATTTTCGACTGTACGTGAACCTGCATTTAATGTAAAGTAAAAGGTAAAATTTACACTCGAGTGCAGACAACTCATACTCGCTTCGTACCCGCTCGCTTGAGTTTGGCCGCTTGGCTTTTACTCGCTTGAGAGGTACTAGCTTGGAGTGACTGTTCTGCACTCGCTTGCGATGGCTCGCTTGGAGTGACGTAGCACTCGCTTGGCCATCAGAAGCGACTGGAATAAGAAATGTAATTTCTTTGACATTATTTAAAATGTTTCTGACTTACATACTTCGAGGATAAACAAGAATGCTTTCCTCTTTGTATTTGTGTCAGATTCATTTCATATTTTCCACATAGTAAGTGAAGATTTCTAGCACGCTTCAGCTCACTTAGTGTACTTTAAAATTGAAACACTTACCAGTCAATCTCACTTCGTAGGAGATTGATACCACTTATTGAAGTCACTTTGTGGATTTGGACACCACTTACCACTTGTTGAATCCACTTGATGATATTGCTTGAAGTTTGTTGATACCACCTGTTGATTACTACATGTTGGACTAGGTCTTCATGGCATTCATCTTCCTCTACGAATTAGAGAGTCCTCCATCGAAGTGAATGGGAGAGAAAATGAATATAGTACACAAGCTTACTGCAACCCGAAGGGAGCTTCACGTAAGTGTACTTATTCACGATGAATGGGAGATGAGTACAAGTCCTTATCTCAGAGCAGAATAGGACAGGATGACAATGAGAATGCTCTGACAAAACAATCTCGTATTTTATGCAAAGACATGTCACCAGTCATGCAACCTTTTCAAGTAAAAGGTAACTCTTCAAGCTTCCTTCTACGAGCTACAGAATGAATTTGCAGTCGACTCGCTTGACCCAAACAAGGGTTAATTGAAGCGATGCAAAATTCAAGGTGGGGGAGGAATGGATAGACATTCGGCAGCTCAACTCAATGAAAAGTGTGTAAAGAATGAATATTTATCCACGATGAAGGAGATGAGAGGACTTGCTCCTCTTCAGCGGAAGGATGGGAAGAGGACGCAAGGTCTAGGTGCCAGCCTTGCCTAAACTTTCACCATTTTTACGTGGGAAGGCCCTATACAAGACCCCACAACCATTACTAGAAACGGCACTTGCGAGTGTTTATACCCACTCGCTAGTAATCCTAGGCTAGGTAGCAGCTTTCCTTGCTCGCTTTGGAAGTAGCTTGCTCCGAGAGCAAACAATAGTTCCCCCTTAACCAATGGCTTAACAATTCCTGTAAGCGGGTAGGGAACGTCTTCCAACACTCCACCTTTCTCCACCTTATTTCTCCTTCTTCAAGCGAGTGGAATTTTGAAGTGACTCGCTTGAGTTGGTGAAGATCCGAAGCGAGTGCCGCTCACAAGACAAGCGACCACTCCTTCGTGCATCCTAGATCTAGCACTCTTCACCAGGGTCTAGCAACCCTAATTCCATGCATAGCTGATTGAAACGAGACACAGCTAGAGGCTTGGTGAGGATATCTGCTCGCTGGAGATCGGTATATGGATTTTCTCGAGCTTGATATCCTTCTTCTCGACTTGATCACGAATGAAGTGATGTCGGATTTACACGTGCTTGCATCTGGTGTGAAGCACTGGATTTTGTGAGATGCATATAGCACTGTTGTTGTCGCAGAATATTCGAATTTCATTCGCTTCAACTCTGTAGTCCTTCAACTGCTGACGAAGCCATAGGATTTGAGAACAGCAGCTTTCAGCGGCCATATATTCGGCTTCAGTTGTTGAAGTAGCTACACTCGTCTGCTTCTTCGAAAACCATGAGATCAGCTTGCTTCCCAAGAACTGACAAGTGCCCGAAGTTGATTTCCTATCAATTCGGCACCCTCCATAGTCAGCATCAAAGTATCCAGTGAGCTCCAAATTGTCCTCCGTTGGATACCACAGCCCCATGTTAACAGTGCCCTTCAAATATCGAAGAATTCTTTTGGCAGCTTCAAGATGGTTGTGCTTGGGATTGCTTTGGAAGCGAGCACATACTCCAACTGCAAAAGCTATATCCTGCCTACTTGCAGTGAGATATAGAAGGGATCCGATCAAGGCTCAGTAGTCTGTAGCATCCACAGACTTCCCATCTAGGTTTGGATCCATCTTCCAGTTGGTGTTCATTGGGATCTTCACAGCTTTGGCATGCTGAACACCGAACTTGGCAAGCATATCTCGAGTGTACTTAGCTTGATTGATGAAGATTCCATCATCCTGCTGCTTCACTTGAAGACCTAGAAAGCAGCTCATCAAGCCAATCATCGACATCTCATATTTGGTCTTCATAAGCTCTCCAAACTTATCACTAAGCGACTTGTTTGGTGACCCAAATATGATGTCATCAACATAGATCTGGACCCATAGCATGTCTTCTCCATGATTGATGGTGAAGAGAGTCCGATCTATCTTCCCTTTGTGGAATCCATTATCCACTAGGAATTGGGATAGGGTATCATACCACGCTCTGGGAGCTTGCTTCAACCCATATAGGGCTTTCTTCAATCGATACACCTTATCTCCCTGTTCGAAACCCGGTGGCTGCTCCACATATACTTCTTCCTTCAATTCACCATTGAGAAACGCGCTCTTGACATCCATCTGATAGACTTTGAATTTCTTGGCCGCTGCATAAGCTAGAAATAATCTGATCGCTTCGAGCCGTGCCACAGGAGCGAAGGTCTCAACGAAATCGATTCCTTCCTCTTGGCAGTAGCCCTTAGCGACGAGTCGCGCCTTGTTCCTCACAACGTTGTGGTCCTCGTCTGTCTTGTTTTTGAACACCCACTTGGTGCCAATAACATGCTGGAATTTGGGACGATCCACGAGGTACCATACGTCATTCCCGGTGAACTGGTTCAGCTCCTCTTGCATGGCGATCACCCAATTAGAGTCAGCTAGGGCTTCCTCCACGCATGTCGGCTCAATGTTTGAGAGAAAGCAACTGAACATGGCACTTTCTCCAAACACTTGACTTCTGGTCACTACACCCTTGGATGGATCTCCAATGATTTGACTTGGTGAGTGATCCTTGAGCCACGCACGCTTGGATCCACCAGCTTCGTCTTCATCTTCTTCCTGGTCGCTTGCCTCTCCTTCTGAAGCGACTGGATTGGGTGCTTGACTTGCACTCGCTTCAGGAGCCTTAGGGACAGCTTCAACTTTTCCTTGGACAATCTGCTCGCTTGAGTCCTTGATTTCTTCATCATCCTCAAGCATGTCCCAAGTTAGTGAGTTGATGGGTTCCTCGCTTGACTTTCCTTCTTTTGAATGAACCTGTTCCTGTGGAAGACTCAAGGAAGATTCATCAAATACGACATGGGGTGATTCCTCCACAATTAGAGTTTTACAATTGAATACCCTGTAAGCTTTGCTTGATGTAGAATATCCTAAGAATATTCCTTCATCAGCTTTGCTTTCAAAGGCTTTCAATTGTGACTTCCCATTATCATGGATGAAGACCCTACAACCAAAAATATGGAAATAAGATATGTTAGGAATTCTCCCTGTCCATATTTCATATGGTGTCTTGTCGTGCCGTTTATTGAGAAGCTTCCGATTTTGCGTGTAGCATGCTGTATTGGCAGCTTCAGCCCAATATTTCATCGGAAGCTTCGAGTCAGCGATATGGTGCGAACGGCTTCTTTGATGATCCTGTTCCTTCTTTTAGCAACTCCGTTTTGCTGAGGTGTGCGTGCTGCGGATGTTTGATGTGCAATACCATGCTCTGTGCAGTACGCTTCAATGGTAGAGTTTAGAAACTCGGTGCTTTTGTCGGAGCTGATGGTGGCAATCGCTTGGTTCTTCTCAACAGCTAGTCGCTTGAGCAGTTGTGGTAGCTTGGACAATGTCTCCTTCTTGCTAAAGAGAAATACAACCCAAGTGTAGCGAGAGAAGTCGTCGACTACTACAAGAGTGTATTTTCTTCCATTTACGCTTACTGGAGTGACTGGTCCAAACAGATCCATGTGAAGCAGCTCGAGCACTCGCTTGGATGAAGCCTCTTCAAGACTGGCGAAGTGCTTCTTTGTCTGCTTCCCTCGTTGGCATGGTGAGCATGGATGATCTTTAACAAAGACCTCATTGGGTATGCCTTGCACCAAGCCTTTGCGAGCTAAGCGATTGATGGTCTTGAAATTTAGATGGTTCAAGCGTCTGTGCCATAGCCATCCTATCTCTGTAGCACTTCTTGCAACTAAGCATGTTTCCTCTTTGCAGCTTTCCCATTGTGCTATGTAGATGTTCCTTTGTCTAATTCCAGTGAGCACAATCTGGGAAGTGAGCTTGTTCTTTACAATGCACTTATTGGAGATAAATTCCACCTTGTATCCTTTATCACAGAATTGTGAAATGGATAGCAAGTTGTGCTTAAGTCCTTCCACGTAGGAGACTTCTTCTATTGTGAGCTTTCCAATCTTCAGTGCGCCGTATCCTTTGGTGCTTCCTCGAGAGTTATCACCAAATGTAACGTGTGGACCCTTCTTCTCTATGTAGTCATGAAGTAGAGCTCTCATGCCGGTCATGTGTCTTGAATAGCCACTGTCCAAGTACCAGATTTGTTGACCCTCACTTTGCATGGGATCCACGGCGCTCACCTGCATTTAGACAGATTTTGGTACCCAAATCAGTTTGGGTCCTTGCAGGTTAGTTCCCTTAGGTACCCACACTTGCTTTACTTTCTTTTGAAAGGTAGCTTGTGTCTTGGGTTTCTCGACCTTTGAAAACTGTGAGTTCTGCCTTGAAGCAGCTTCACACGTGCAGCAGTGTGTGCAGGAGGGGTAGCGGCACGCTTTAGGCATACCTATGCTCTTACCCTTTTTCTCGAATCCTGAAGCGACTCGCTTCAGATTTGCTACAGGCTTAGAGACTGACTTAGGATTTACAGTCTGTCGAAGCGGCTCGCTTGTTTTCTTCGAAGCGGTCAAACTAGGGTTTTGACCCCGACTCGCTTAAGAAACCTTTGGAATCTGAAGCGACCTCTTTGGTGCTTCAAGTTCTTTCCCCTCAACATTAGTCCGGTTGGACCATCTCCAGTCCGGATAACGTGACACATAGACATTACTCCTCTTTTTAGGAGGTAGATCCTTTGTCTCTAGTGTCTTGGCTTGAGACTTAGAAGCTTCAACAGCTTTCCCATTACCCTTGGATTGGTAAGTTTTAGCATTTTGAGTGCTAGGGGCTGTTGTACTTCGCTTACCCTTAGGATCTGCCTTCAAAGATATATTCATCTTCATTGGCTTCCTTTTAGAGTTCTCAGCCACTTTCCCTTTGTCCTTGTTGGTGGTAACTTTGGAGGCAGTGGGCACATCCAAAGGGACTGATGGTGTCGTGTTTGAAGCACCAACAAAGACAGTGGATTTGGAAGGTCCACCCTTATATCCAAGGCCTGCTTTTCTACCATAAGGTAAAAGCGAGCTCTCTAGTGCCTGCCTAGCGTATGAGGCTTTATTCATATTGGCAACTAGAGCGGACTGGGTTTCATACCTTCCCTCCAAGCTTTGATGTCTAGCAAAGAGATCCTTGAAGTTACTAGTCATAGCCCTTAAGTTAAGTTTGACTTCGTCAAGCTCATTGGCTAGCTTTCGGTTCTCCTTCTCGCTTCGAGACATAGCTTGTTTTAGCACTTCGTGGTCGCTTGACAATTTCTTGTGTTTGTCAAGCAACTCACTCCATGTCGAGGAGTGAACTTCCTCATGATCAGTGTGTGCCAGTGTAATTGAAGTGATTGAAGGGTAGAAGAATACCTCCCCAGTGTCTTCATCGGTGAGCACCATGAGTCCCAGATCCTCTCCCTCGCTTGAGTTAGGATCTGTGAATGCATCGGAGTCGCTTGATGGATCTTCAGTTGAAGCGACCGGCATTTCACTCGCTACGAGCGCTCGCCTAGGAGCATCTCTCTTGGCCTTCAGTTCCTCACGTTCTTTGGCACTTAGCTTTGGGCAGTCTGATTTGTAGTGGCCCATCTTGTGGCAGTGATAGCACTCCACATCCATCATGTCGCGTGGGATCGGCTTTGTCGTATCTTCTCCTTTTCCTTTTCCTTCTCGAGCATCAGTTCTCCTTCCTTTGTACTGCTTGTAGAATCTTTTGTACTTCCCTACACGCGAGTTCATCTTGTTGAAATTCTTTGATAGAAATGCAACATGCTCTTCCAGCTCTTCCCTTGTCATCCTGGCTAGCGACTGGTCGCTTGGTGTTGGTCCCGGTTTGCTATAGGAAAAATACGTAGAGGGGGGGGTGAATACGTATTTTGAAGTTTTTCAACTTCAATTCCTTAACTCAGAGTATAAAGTAAAGTGCTCTTTGAAAATACTAAGATCTAACCGAGGGCTAGATCGAAAGCAATCACGAATCTCTTGACCTAAGCTTAGAGCTTGATCAAGAGTGAGACTTTACTCTTTGTGCGGAATTTGGTGAGCTATAATCTTTCCTAAGTAATTGAAAATCCAAGTTAAGTTTGTTTATATGCACGTGCAATGGATAATCGAATACTGTAAAGAGATTAAGGTAAGAGAGATACGACACAGAGATTTATAGTTGTTCGGAGATAACACTCCTACGTCCACTTTGTTGCACGACGGCAACTGTTCTTTTCACTCAAGAACTTGAAGGTTACGGGTCCTTCAAAAACCTGGTCGGGATCGGGCTTCACTTGCCTAGATCAAACGACAGACGTAGTGATTGCGGGTTCACTACACAAACCTAACAAAGACTGGAAGCTTCACTCGCTTCAGTCAAACAGACAGGGAGATTACGGGCTCTCCTTACAGCCTAGCTTCGATCGAGCTTTACACAAACGATGTAAGTGTAAGCTTGGATCTCAACTCTACGATCGAGGCTTCTTCAATTGATGAAAGAAGGGCCTTGGATCTGAACAACCTAATAACGACACTCAAAAACCTAACAGACGAAGTTTAGGGTTTTTGGTTGACGAAACACACTATGAAGAGCTCTTTACAATAAGTGCAAAGATGGCTAGAGCTCTTCTTCTAAGCTTGGATATGGAATGGGCTTAGACTCTAAGTGTGAAGGTTGTGAAGACGAGTTCCGATGAACTGGAAACTCGGAGAACACTTGTTTGCAGTAGGCTCGAATGCTCAAGTAGTGTTCTACTTCTTCACGTCTTCATCCTTCACTATTTATAGGCGGAGGGTTGGCTAAGATCCGTTGCTTGGTTGGTGGCCTTGTCCCTCCTCCTCTCGACAGTACTTGCGCAGGCAGTAGCTTTTGCAGACGCGCAGATTTGGACTTTTGCCGAAAATGGCTAAGTTCCAATTTTAACAGTAACTGGAGCGACCCAGTACTGTTGCAGCGCCTTTGTCGGCCTGGCAGTCAACTCCTCTGCTCCTCTCCGCTTTCGACACGTGGAGATCTCGTAATTAATGCGGAGATCTCCTGTTGACTGGAATTCAAATTCGGAGCGGGAATTTGTGCTGTCGCTTTCTGGTAGGTAGTGGCTCGCTTCGCTTTGAAGTTGTAGTGGCCGCTCTGAAGTGAGTCGCTTCACAGTCAAATTTGTAGTGAGTCACTTGAGAAATAAATTTCCCGTGACACTACTAAATTAAGTGTTGACTCGTGTTGACTCGCTTCGGCTTTTCTTTGTAGCGCACGCTTCGCTTCGCTTTAGTGGGTTCACTTGATTCCACTGTAGCGCTCGCTTCGCTTCGCTTTGCTTTGAACTGTAGCGCTCGCTTCGCTTCACTTTGGCAGACTCACTTTGAATCTACTGTAGCGATCGCTTCGCTTCGCTATTCTTCGGCACGCTTCACTTCAGCTTGCTTGACTTGCTTCGCTTTGGAAAACACACTCAAGCGAGTGGCCTTCACTTGAACTTTTGAAGCCTAATCTAAGCAAAATAAAAGAGCCATCCTAACAGTGTAGGCTTAGAAAAATTCTAACCTATTAACTACATCAAAATGGGTCGCTTGGGAAAAGGACGCTTGGGGTTTTGGGATCTAATCAAAACAAATGACTTCATTTATCAAATGTCCCATGAAGTTCCCCCTTAACAATTTAGTCCTTAACAATTCCCAACAATTTCCCCCTTTTTGATGATGCCGAAACCCATACGACTTAGATAAAAACAAATCTAGTCTATCTGATATGGCTTGTGCTTCGCATGCTGCGGACTCATCTGGCATAAATGGAATGAAGGCACTCCGCACCAATGAAGACTGGATGAGTATCACCTCATTGAATTGCTCCTCAATCCGTGCGTCTATCACTTGGAGTCGCCTATCATATGATCTCCTCTTCCTCTCGCCTTCGCTCCTTCCTCCTTCTATTTCCTTCCTCTTTCTTTCCTCTCTTCCAGCTTTCGAAGCGACTGCTTGCTTGACCTTTTGGCGCTTGGCCTCGGGGTCATCTTGCTTAGAATCTGGAGCAGCTCGCTTCAATAGCTGCTTCGGTGGTGGGGGAGGTGGCATGTCCTTCTTCGTAGCGGCACTAGAGGGGATGACTGCGGATGAAGCGAGTGCGGCTGTTGAAGCTGGCGTGGCGGCTGAAGCGGGCACCTTGGGGGTAGCGGCCACTTGGGAGCTAGATGAAGCACCTGCACCCTCTTTTCCTCCTTCGAGATCACAGTGACTGGAGGATGTCGTGCAATAGAGACACTCAGCACTTTTTCTTGAAGCGGCCTACTGGGCTCTTCAAGTTGTTTCAGTAACTCCTCCTCCGAGAGTTTCGTCTTGCCAAGAGCCCTGGCTTCATCCACTACCTCCTTCACACCTCCATCACTACTGCTTCCCTCCAACATTCTCTTAATTCCAACACTACTTCCCCCTAGACCTCCAATTCCTCTTCTTTGCTTCACTTGCTCTTCCCTCATTTCTCCTTCCCCCTTTTTGGCATCATCACTGCCAGGGGTTAGGGTGATAGATTTTTCAGAAAAGGATTGTTGCAGAGAGTTGACTGAATTGAAGATGGCTTGAAGCATCTGCTGGGTTTTATCCATGGAGGGCGCCACTAGTTCAGCAGTCTTGATGCTTATCTCTTCAAGCAGATATTCGCACTGCCTCTCTCTCTCAACAACAGACGCCATCATATTCTCTAATGGCTCCACCTCTCTGAAGCGAGCCTCCAGCTCCGCTTCTACAGCTTTGGTGATTATTTCCGTCGTTCCTGTACCTGCATTGAATGCACAGCAGAAAGTAAAATTGCACTCGAGTGCAGACAGCTCATACTCGCTTCATGCCCGCTCGCTTCGAGTTGGGCGGCTATGGCTTGATTCGCTTGAGAGGCATTCGCTTGAGTGACTGTTCTGCACTCGCTTGCGATGGCTAGCTTTGAGTGACGAAGCACTCGCTTGGCCATCTGAAGCGACTGGAATAAGAAATTGAATTTCTTTGCTTAATTTAAAATGTTTCTGACTTACATACTTCGAGGATAAACAAGAGTGTTTTCCTCTTTGTATTTGTGTCAGATTCATTTCATATTTTCCACGTAGTGAGTGAAGGTTTCTAGCACGCTTCGGCTCACTTAGTGTACTTAAAATTGAAATACTTACCAGTCAATCTCACTTCGTAGGAGATTGATACCACAAATTGAAGACTTCATTTGAACTAGATACCACATGTTGAATGCTACACGTTGAGCTAGATCTTCATGGCATTCATCTTTATGGCATTCATCTTCATGGCATTCATCTTCCTCTACGAATTAGAGAGTCCTCCATCGAAGTGAATGAGGGAGAAAATGAATAAAGTACACAAGCTTACTACAACCCGAAGGGAGCATCACGTAAGTGTACTTATTCACGACGAATGGGGGATGAGTACAAGTCCTTATCTCAGAGCAGAAATGGACAGGATGACAATGAGAATGCTCTGACAAGACAATCTCGTATTTTACGCAGAAGCATGTCACCAGCCCTGCAACCTTTTGTATAAAAAGGTAAACCTTCAAGCTTTCCTACATTCTAAAGAATGAATCTGCAGTCGGTTCGCTTTGACCCAAGCTAGGGCAAATTGAAGCAATGCAGAATTCAAGATTGCAGCATTCTTGCTCGCTTTGGAAGTAGCTTGCTCCGAGAGAAGCATTAGTTCCCCCTTAACCATATACTTAACAATTCCAATAAGTTGGTAGGGAACTTCTTCCATTACTCCACCTTTCTCCACCTAACTTCATTTTCTTCAAGCGAGTGAGATTTGAGGTGGCTCGCTTGAGTTGGTGAAGATATGAAGCGAGTGACGCACAAGAGAACAAGCGAACACTCCTTCGTGCATCCTGGAACTAGCATTCTTCACCAGGGTCTAATAACCCTAATTCCATGCATAGCTGGTTGAAACGAGACTCAGCTAGAGGCTTGGTGAGGATATCTGCTCGCTGGAGATCGGTATGAATTTTCTCGAGCTTGATATCCTTCTTCTCGACATGACCACGAATGAAATGATGTCGAATTTCCACATGCTTGCACCTGGTGTGAAGCACTGGATTCTGCGAGATACATATGGCACTGTTGTTGTCGCAGAAGATCGGAATTTCATTCGCTTCAACTTTGTAGTCCTTCAACTGTTGACGAAGCCATAGGATTTGAGAACAGCAGCTTCCTGCGGCCATATATTCAGCTTCTGTTGTTGAAGTGGCTACGCTTGTTTGCTTCTTTGAGAACCATGAGATTAGCTTGCTTCCCAAGAACTGACACGTGCCCGACGTTGATTTCCTATCAACTCGGCAGCCTCCATAGTCAGCATCGGAATATCCAGTGAGCTCCAAAATTGTCTTCTGCTGGATACCACAGCCCCATATTGACAGTGCCCTTCAAATATCGAAGAATCCTTTTGGCAGCTTCAAGATGGCTGTGTTTGGGATTGCTTTGGAAGCGAGCGCAGACTCCGACTGCAAAAGCAATATCTGGCCTACTTGCAGTGAGATAGAGAAGTGACCCGATTAGGGCACGATAATCTGTAGGATCTACAGATTTTCCTCCTTCGTCTGGCTCCATCTTCCAGTTGGTATTCATAGGAATCTTCACAGCTTTAGCATGTTGAACACCAAACTTGGCAAGCATATCTCGAGTGTACTTGGCCTGGTTGATGAAAATTCCATTATCCTGCTGCTTCACTTGAAGACCTAGAAAGCAGCTCATCAAGCCAATCATTGACATCTCATACTTGGTCTTCATTAGCTCTCCAAACTTCTCGCTAAGCGACTGGTTTGGTGACCCAAATATGATGTCGTCCACGTAGATCTGGACCCATAGCATATCATCACCATGATTTATGGTGAAGAGAGTCCGATCTATCTTTCCCTTTTGGAATCCATTTTCCACTAGGAATTGAGATAGTGTATCGTACCAAGCTCTGGGAGCTTGCTTCAACCCATACAGGGCTTTCTTCAAGCGATACACTTTATCTCCCTGCTCGAAACCCGGTGGCTGCTCCACATACACTTCTTCCTTGAGCTCACCGTTGAGGAATGCGCTCTTCACATCCATTTGGTACACTTTGAATTTCTTGGCCGCTGCATAGGCTAGAAATAAACGGATCGCTTCAAGACGTGCCACTGGAGCGAAGGTCTCGTCAAAGTCGATTCCTTCCTCTTGGCAGTAGCCTTTGGCAACTAGTCGCGCCTTGTTCCTCACTACGTTGTGGTCCTCGTCCGTCTTGTTCTTGAACACCCACTTGGTGCCAATAACATGCTGAAACTTGGGACGATCCACGAGGTACCATACGTCGTTCCTGGTGAACTGATTCAGCTCTTCTTGCATGGCGATCACCCAGTTAGAATCGGCTAGGGCTTCCTCCACGCTTGATGGCTCAATGTTTGAGAGAAAGCAACTGAACATGGCACTTTCTCCAAACACTTGACTTCTGGTCACTACACCCTTGGATGGATCTCCAATGATTTGGCTAGGTGAGTGATCCTTGAGCCACGCTCGCTTTGATCCGCCAGCTTCATCTTCATCCGCTTCCTTGTCGCTCGCTTCACCGTCTGAAGCGACTGGATTGGGTGCTTGGCCTGCACTAGCTTCAGGAATCTTGGGGGCAGCTTCGACTTCTCCTTTGGGATCCTGCTCGCTTGAGTCCTTGATCTCATCATCTTCATCAAGCACGTCCCAGGTGAGTTGATTTGAGGGTTCCTTGCTTTGATCCTTTTCATTCCCTTGGGCCTGTTCCTGTGGAATACTTAAAGAAGATTCATCAAATACGACATGGGGTGATTCTTCCACAATTAGGGTTTTACAGTTGAATACTCTGTAGGCTTTGCTAGATGTAGAGTATCCTAAGAATACTCCTTCATCTGCTTTGCTTTCAAAGGCTTCAACTGTGACTTCCCATTGTTGTGAATGAAGACCCTACAACCAAAAATATGGAAATAAGATATGTTAGGAATTCTCCCTGTCCATATTTCATATGGTGTTTTGTCGTGCCGTTTGTTGAGAAGCGTCCGATTCTGTGTGTAGCACGCCGTGTTGGCAGCTTCAGCCCAATACTTCATTGGAAGCTTCGAGTCAGCAATCATGGTGCGAACGGCTTCTTTGATGATTCGATTTCTTCTTTCAGCAACTCCATTTTGCTGAGGAGTGCGTGCTGAAGAAGTTTGATGTGCTATGCCATGCTCCGTGCAGTACGCTTCAATTGTAGAGTTCAGGAACTCTGTGCCTTTGTCGGAGCGAATGGTCACGATAGCTTGATTCTTTTCCACCGCCAATCGCTTGAGTAGTTGTGGCAGTTTGGTCAGTGTCTCCTTCTTGCTGAATAGGAATACAACCCATGTGTAGCGAGAGAAATCGTCGACTACAACTAGAGTGTACTTCCTTCCATTTACACTAACTGGAGTAACTGGACCAAACAGATCCATGTGAAGCAGCTCGAGCACTCGCTTTGATGAGGCTTCTTCGAGACTGGCGAAGTGCTTCTTCGTCTGCTTCCCTCGTTGGCATGGTGAGCATGGATGGTCTTTGATGAAGACTTCATTCGGTATGCCTTGCACCAAACCTTTTCGAGCTAAGCGATTGATAGCTTTGAAATTGAGGTGGTTCAAGCGTCTGTGCCATAGCCATCCAATTTCTGTAGCACTTCTTGCAACTAGACAAGTTTCCTCCTTGCAGCTGTCCCATTGTGCTATGTAGACATTCCTTTGTCTAACTCCAGTGAGCACAATCTGGGATGTGAGTTTGCTCTTCACAATGCACTTGTTGGAGATGAACTCCACCCTGTATCCTTTATCACAAAACTGTGAAATAGATAACAGGTTGTGCTTGAGTCCTTCCACATAGGAGACTTCTTCAATTGTGAGCTTTCCAATTTTCAGTGCGCCGTATCCCCTGGTGCTTCCTAGAGAGTTGTCACCAAAGGTTACGTGTGGACCCTTCTTCTCTATGTAGTTGTGAAGTAGAGTTTTCATGCCGGTCATGTGTCTTGAACATCCACTGTCCAAGTACCAAACTAGTTGACCCTCACTTGGCATGGGATCCACGGCGCTCACCTCTCCTGTTTCTTCATCGGTGAGCGCCATAAATCCAAGATCCTCACCATCACTGGAATTTGGATCGGTGAATGCATCTGAGTCGCTTGGTGGATCTTCAGTTGTAGCGACTGGCACTTCACTCGCTACGAGCGCTCGCCTTGGGGCATCCCTCTTGGCCTTCAATTCTTCGCGCTCTTTGGCACTTAGCTTTGGGCAATCGGATTTGTAGTGGCCCATCTTGTGGCAGTGGTAACACTCCACTTCCATCATGTCGCGCGGGATCGGCTTGGTCGTCTCTTCTCTCTTTCCTTTTCCTTCTCGAGCATCAGTGCTCCTCCCTTTGTACTGCTTGTAGAATCTTTTATACTTGCCCACTCGAGAGTTCATCTTGTTGAAGTTCTTGGATAAGAATGCAATGTGTTCTTCCAATTCTTCTCTCGTCATCTTGGCTAGCGACTGCTCGCTTGGCCCTTCGGCAGCTTTGAACGCTACTCCTTTTGACGTAGTGGGCGCTTCATCCTCGTCGTCGAGGCTCATTCAATTCAGATCAAACTCGTGAGCTTTGAGCTCGGAGAACAGCACTTCTGGCGTGAGCTTCATTAGATCCTTGGTAGCTAGATATAGCTCCTTCATGGTCTGCCACTTCCTTGTGAGAGCACGGACTATTTTCAGATTTACTTCCTTGTCTGTGAGTTCCTTCCCAAGCGAGTTGAGAGTTGCAGTAATGTTGGTAACTCTCAGCTCGAAGGCGTCGATGGACTCTCCTGACTTCATCACCAAATTTTCAAACTCCCGCATCTGAACGGCGAGCTTGTTTTCCTTGATTTTGTCTGTTCCTTGAGAAATGAGAGCTAGAGTTTCCCACATCTCCTTTGCTGTTGCGCACTTCCTAATCCTTGGAAGGTATGCGTCCGACACGGTGCTCTGCATCGTGTGGCGTGCAATCTTGTCGAGATTGGCAACTTTGAAGTCATTTGGAGTATACTCGTCCTTATCCTTCTCCACGTACTGTTGTCGAACGTGGGCTGGACGACCTTCAGCGGCTGGAACCTCCACAGATATTGCTTTCTTGATTTCGATTGGTCCGTCTTCAATAACTTCCCACATCCGGTCGTGGATTGAGCATGGGAAGCTCTCGACTCGGAAACTCCATATCTCGTATCCTTCGATCGAGAACTGTGGAAGATTTGATGCACTGTATGTAGACATAGCAAACTATCAGCAGTAAATGCAATATGCGTGGGTGAGGTTTTGATGCACTTAGGAAAATAGGATCCGGTTCAGTGAGACAACGTGAAGTGAGTGGGGACTCACTTCGGATATACAAAGCAGAGGCTCGAAAGAACCGCTGCTCTGATACCAATTGTTGGTCCCGGTTTGCTATAGGAAAAATACGTAGAGGGGGGGGGGGGGGTGAATACGTATTTTGAAGTTTTTCAACTTCAATTCCTTAACTCAGAGTATAAAGTAAAGTGCTCTTTGAAAATACTAAGATCTAACCGAGGGCAAGATCGAAAGCAATCACGAATCTCTTGACCTAAGCTTAGAGCTTGATCAAGAGTGAGACTTTACTCTTTGTGCGGAATTTGGTGAGCTATAATCTTTCCTAAGTAATTGAAAATCCAAGTTAAGTTTGTTTATATGCACGTGCAATGGATAATCGAATACTGTAAAGAGATTAAGGTAAGAGAGATACGACACAGAGATTTATAGTGGTTCGGAGATAACACTCCTACGTCCACTTTGTTGCACGACGGCAACTGTTCTTTTCACTCAAGAACTTGAAGGTTACGGGTCCTTCAAAAACCTGGTCGGGATCGGGCTTCACTTGCCTAGATCAAACGACAGACGTAGTGATTGCGGGTTCACTACACAAACCTAACAAAGACTGGAAGCTTCACTCGCTTCAGTCAAACAGACAGGGAGATTACGGGCTCTCCTTACAGCCTAGCTTCGATCGAGCTTTACACAAACGATGTAAGTGTAAGCTTGGATCTCAACTCTACGATCGAGGCTTCTTCAATCGATGAAAGAAGGGCCTTGGATCTGAACAACCTAATAACGACACTCAAAAACCTAACAGACGAAGTTTAGGGTTTTTGGTTGACGAAACACACTATGAAGAGCTCTTTACAATAAGTGCAAAGATGGCTAGAGCTCTTCTTCTAAGCTTGGATATGGAATGGGCTTAGACTCTAAGTGTGAAGGTTGTGAAGACGAGTTCCGATGAACTGGAAACTCGGAGAACACTTGTTTGCAGTAGGCTCGAATGCTCAAGTAGTGTTCTACTTCTTCACGTCTTCATCCTTCACTATTTATAGGCGGAGGGTTGGCTAAGATCCGTTGCTTGGTTGGTGGCCTTGTCCCTCCTCCTCTCGACAGTACTTGCGCAGGCAGTAGCTTTTGCAGACGCGCAGATTTGGACTTTTGCCGAAAATGGCTAAGTTCCAATTTTAACAGTAACTGGAGCGACCCAGTACTGTTGCAGCGCCTTTGTCGGCCTGGCAGTCAACTCCTCTGCTCCTCTCCGCTTTCGACACGTGGAGATCTCGTAATTAATGCGGAGATCTCCTGTTGACTGGAATTCAAATTCGGAGCGGGAATTTGTGATGTCGCTTTCTGGTAGGTAGTGGCTCGCTTCGCTTTGAAGTTGTAGTGGCCGCTCTGAAGTGAGTCGCTTCACAGTCAAATTTGTAGTGAGTCACTTGAGAAATAAATTTCCCGTGACACTACTAAATTAAGTGTTGACTCGTGTTGACTCGCTTCGGCTTTTCTTTGTAGCGCACGCTTCGCTTCGCTTTAGTGGGTTCACTTGATTCCACTGTAGCGCTCGCTTCGCTTCGCTTTGCTTTGAACTGTAGCGCTCGCTTCGCTTCACTTTGGCAGACTCACTTTGAATCTACTGTAGCGATCGCTTCGCTTCGCTATTCTTCGGCACGCTTCACTTCAGCTTGCTTGACTTGCTTCGCTTTGGAAAACACACTCAAGCGAGTGGCCTTCACTTGAACTTTTGAAGCCTAATCTAAGCAAAATAAAAGAGCCATCCTAACAGTGTAGGCTTAGAAAAATTCTAACCTATTAACTACATCAAAATGGGTCGCTTGGGAAAAGGACGCTTGGGGTTTTGGGATCTAATCAAAACAAATGACTTCATTTATCAAATGTCCCATGAAGTTCCCCCTTAACAATTTAGTCCTTAACAATTCCCAACACTTGGCCCTTCAGCAGCTTTGAAGGCTACACCCTTTGACGTTGTGGGAGCTTCATCCTCTTCGTTGAGGCTCATTCGATTCAGATCGAATTCATGGGCTTTGAGCTCGGAGAAGAGAATCTCCGGCGTGAGCTTTGACAGATCCTTGTTAGCTATGTACAGTTCCTTCATTGTCTGCCACTTCCTCGTGAGAGCTCGAACAATCTTCAGATTCACTTCCTTGTCTGTGAGTTCCTTCCCAATAGAGTTGAGAGTAGCAATGATGTTGGTGACTCTCAGCTCGAAGGCGTCTATAGACTCTCCTGACTTCATTATGAGGCTTTCAAACTCCCGCATTTGTACGGCGAGCTTCTTCTCCTTGATCTTGTCCGTTCCTTGAGAAATGAGAGCTAGGGTTTCCCGCATTTCTTTCGCCGTCGCACACTTCCTGATCCTTGGAAGATAGGCATCCGACACGGTGCTCTGCATCGTGTGGCGTGCGATTTTATCAAGATTGGCAATTTTGAAGTCGTTCGCATTGTAGTCGTCCTTTTCCTTTTCAACATACTCTTGTCTAACATGAGCTTCGCGGCCTTCGGCGGCTGGAACGTTCACAGAGATGGCTTTCTTGATTTCGATTGGTCCATCCTCTATAACTTCCCACATCCGGTCGTGGATGGAGCAGAGGAAACTCTCGACTCGAAAGCTCCATGTCTCGTATCCTTCGATAGAGAACTGTGGAAGATTCGATGCACTATATGTAGACATAGCAAACATTCAGTAGTAATGCAATATGTGTGGGTGAGGGTTTTATGCACTTAGGAAAATAGGATCCGGTTCAGTGAGACAACGTGAAGCGAGTGGGGACTCGCTTCGGATATGCAAAGCAGAGGCTCGAAAGAACCGCTGCTCTGATACCACTTGTTGGTCCCGGTTTGTTATAGGAAAAATACGTAGAGGGGGGGGGGGGGGGGGAATACGCATTTTTAAGTTTTTCAACTTCTTTTCCTTAACTCAGAGTATGAAGTAAAGTGCTCACTTGAACCACTAAGACCTAGCTGAGAGCTAGATCTAAAGTATTCACGATTTTCTTGACCTAAGCTTAGAGCTTGATCAAGAGTGAGACTTTACTCTTAATGTGGAATTTCGGTGAGCTAAATCTTTTCTAAGTATTTAAAGTTCCAAGTAATGTTTGTTTAGATGCAAGTGCAATGAATAATCAAGCAAGGAAATAAAGAGTTTAGGGTTTAGAGAGATGCGACACAGAGATTTATAGTGGTTCGGAGATGAAACTCCTATGTCCACTTTGTTGCACGAAGCAAAAACCTAACGAACAGAACTTAGGGTTCGGGTTTTTGGTTTACGACGAACACACTATGAAGAGCTCTTTACAGTAAGTGTAAAGTAGGCTAGAGCTCTTCTTCTAAGCTGAGGTATGGAATGGGCTTAGAATTCTAGGTGTGAAGGTTGTGAAGACGAGTTCCGATGAGGCTGGAACTCGGAGAACACTTGAAAACAAAGATTCGAAGATTGCTCAAAGGCTGGGAGTGTTTGTTTGCAGTAGGCGCTCGATGCTCAAGTAGTGTTCTACTTCTCTTCGTCTTCATCCTCCACTATTTATAGGCGGAGAGATGGCCGAGATCCGTTGCTTGGTAGGTGGCCTTATCTCTCCTTCTCTCGATAGTACTTGCACAGGCGGACAGCTTTTTCAGGCGTGCAGATTTGGCACTTTGCCGAAAATGGCTAAGTTCCAAACTTAACAGTAACTGGAGCGAGCCAGTACTGTAGCGGCGCCCTTGTCGGCCTGGCAGTCAACTCCTCTGCTCCTCTCCGCATTCGACATGTGGAGATCTCGTAATTAATGCGACGATCTTCAGTTGACTGGAGTTTGAAATAGGAGCGGGAATTGGGCTGTCGCTTTCTTGTAGGTAGTGGCTCGCTTCGCTTTGAAGTTGTAGCGTCCGTTTTGAGTTGAGTCGCTTCAAGTTCATTCTGTAGTGAGTCGCTTGGGAGGTAAAGTTCTCGAGAGACTGCTTTAGAAAATGTTGACCCGCGTTGACTCGCTTTGGCTTTTCACTGTAGCGCTCACTTCGCTTCGCTTTGGCAGACTCGCTTAGAATCTACTGTAGCGCTCGCTTCGCTTCGCTATTCTTCGGCACGCTTCACTTCGGTTGGGTAGACTCGCTTCGCTTGAAAAACACACTCAAGTGAGTGGCCTTCACTTGGGATTTCTGCAGTCTAAAAACCTAAGCAAAATTTGAGCCATCCTAACAGAGTAGGCTTAGAAAATTTTCTAACTTATTATCTACATCAAAAATGGGTCGCTTGAGAATAGGACACTTGGGGGTTTTGGGATCAAATCAAAACAATACTTCACTTCTTAAAATGTCCCTTATAGGTTCCCCCTTAACATGTTTGTCCTTAACAATTCCCAACACATACAAAACTCTAAAATCAACTAAAGGAAATTAGCTACACATAATTAAGTTGAACGTAAAAACAAAGAATTAAAAGAACATAATTAAAAGATTGAGAGTAAGAAAAACTTGGATTATGATCTTGAATCTTCAATAAAACTCGAACGAATCTTGAAAAACGAATCTCTAACAACTGGAATGTAAAAGTGCTCTCAAAATATGATATTTAAGGTTGTCTAAACAATGTTAAGGCCTAAAGAATATATATAGGCGAAATTTACATGGAAACCTAGACCAAGAGAAACTCTAATTTCGGCCCAAATCTGACCCTATCGATCGAGGCCCTATCGACAGGCATATTGATCGATAGGCTCGGTCGATAGTCTTGAATTCTCTCTCGATCGACAGGCTAACATCAGTAGGTACCTATTGACACCCCTGTCAACCGATAAGGTGGTCAATAGGTCTTTAACTCGTTTCAAACTTGTCTTCAACCTTCGATTCTTTACTCGACTCTTCGTCTCTTGCCTCGTCTCGGGTTTCTCAACTCAAATAAACCTGACAATGCTAAAACATACCCAAAAGCATAATATTGTCCAATATATAATAAACCATACAAATTATGAACAATAATACACAAATGAGACACGAAAAATGACTTCCTTAGACTATGGAAAACATGTAAATTTCACATCTATCAAAATCCCCCAAATACTAAAAACGAAAACAAACAATAGACAAGAGCATTGTGAATTATGTTGGCCTAATTTTTTTTTCAAAAACAAACATCATGATCAAAACTATGCACACAACCTTGGAATCCACTACACAATCAATTCAACAAATCTAATCCATGCTCTTCAATCAAGCAACACTCTCAAATTTGTGAAGAATATATGTATAAGTGATAATTCAACCCTCTCCAAGAAATAGAATGTGATGTATAATGCACATCAAGGTTTCACTCATATCAATGCAATGCAACATATTTACCATAAGCTTGCCCTTTTTCTCAACGTCTCCACCTATTATAATATATACAAACTAAAATCAAATAGGACTTTATCAAGCTCTATAAAAGAAACTAGGTTAAAATTGAATTTGTAGGAATCCTAACCCCTTGGCATATCTAGACTTTTTGCACCAAAATATTCTTTTTAATAATTTGGACAACTTTTGTATCCGAACCTAAGCCATGCAAAGTCGAAAACATAAGAAAATAGCATTTGAAGATTTAATATTATTTTTACAATTTTTGAAAACACTAAATTCAATGGAATTTGATATTAGAAATTATAAATGAAAATCTGAAATTACCTTGATGTTATAAGCATATTTCTAGGAGTATTGTCAAAAGGATCTATCATAGGATTTGAACCTAAGAATCAAGAAAACGGATAAAGGATAATGATGGGGTTACTCTATTTTTAAATTCTATTTTTGAGTTGTTGAGCTCTAATATGTACGAAAAATCAATATTATCTATGAAATATTTTTGTACGGGCTACGTGTTTAATGCTTACACCAAGTTAACGTCGAGGTTCTTAGTTGTTCTAACACATTAGCTGAGGACTTGTGTACACTTAGGCCCTCTTTGATAGCATTGTTAGAATTAACCAAGTTAAGTTTAAAGTAAGATAGTAGTACAAGGTTGATAAGATAGTTATGAAAGATTGCTATTTGGTAGATATGATTACAATCTAGGATAAAATATTCGGCCATTTGGTAGCAATGCTTATTCACTAGATTAAAAGCTTGAATTACCATAAATAACTAGATTATTTAAAAACCATGATGAAACATTCAAAACTTATTTATTTAAATAAAAAATGTTATTTAAAAAGATAATTAAAAAATATAATATATAAATCAAAATTTTAAAAATGATTTTTTTTTTTTGAAAAAATAATATTTTAAATCAAATCCGGGTGTTCGGATAAACTTTGCAAAATATTATGGGATAATTATACTCCAAATGGTTATACTATTCAATTTTGTTAATAATATCATAGGGGTTGGATGAGTTGAATAAGAACAAGGGGAATAGTAAATTATGGTCTGGCCTTGTTAATCTCACGGGCCGATGAGATATCTAACATAGCTACCAAATGGTTAGTTAAGGCAAGATTAGTGAGCAATCTTGGTCTTAACTAAGCTACCAAGGAGGGCCTTAGCCCATATGCTTTGTGGGTTGATCATTATCGACTTCTGTTGGTTGAAAGATTTTGGCTGGGTTAGCATCCCGAGTTTCTACTTTTCAACTTGCCTTTGGGATAGCGTCCCAAGGTATGTAGGTGAAGTAACGGTTGTAGTTCGGTATAGTGGGCCCACTCCAAGGAAAATAAGTTTTCTTTTAGTATAATAAGAAGTTAAATACTTTTCAAACCCTCCTAATTTACTTGCAACATGAATATTATCTTCAAATTTTTTATAAAGTGTTTTTTTTTTTTTTTTTGCATGAGACCACTTAATGCATTAATGTTTTGTAGGATGAAAGCCTGTGGCATAATTGGAGCTAACGAGAATCGTGAAAGTCATTTTGAAACATCTCACAAACGTAGTCTGTCCTTTTTACATAAACTCATTATAATAAATGATAGTGAAGGTCAAAAGTTTAATTTAGTTTGATTAAATTTGAAAATCTAACTTCGTTAGGTTTAGTTTTGTTATATTTTGATTTTGTCATTCATTAGAAAATCTGAAAGAACTTGTTAAAACTTATATTTTTAAATTCGTTATTCATAACTTAAAAACTTAAAATTTTTAAATAAAACTTTAGAATTGTTCTCTATATAAAAACCTAGCGTTTTCAAAATATATATTAATTTATATAACGAAAACCTCAAGTTTTATACAATGAAAACTTTATAATTTCTTTTGCTTCCGCTATTTAAATCGTGACTCTGATGCATGTTATCGTTTAGAACAATTAAGCTAAATTTTTTGAATTGCTTGAAAATGAAATATTATGTATGTTGGGAATTGTTAAGGATCACTTGTTAAGGGGGAACCTAACGGGACGCTTTGAAATTAAAAATGTATATGTTTTGATTCGATCCCAAAACCCTCTATGTATCCTATTCCCAAGAAACCCTATTTTGATGTAGATAGGTTAGAATTTTTCTAAGCCTATAATGTTAGGATGGCTTTAATTTGCTTTAGACGCTTAGGCTTTAGACTGCAGGATTTCCAATCAAAGGCCACTCGCTTGAGTGTGTTTTTGAAGCGAAGCGAGTCTACCGAAGCGAACCGAAGCGTGCCAAAGTGTAGCGAGGCGAAGCGAAGCAGACGCTACAGTAGTATCAAAGCGAGTCTGCTGAAGCGAAGCGAAGCGAGCACTACAGTGAAAGTCAAAGCGAGTCACGATTACTAAAACGGATGCTTAGAAAATCTATTTCGAAGCAGACGCTACAGTATGACTTAAAGCGACTCAATTTAAAGCGGACGCTCCAAATCTGAAGCGAAGCGAGCCCCTACCTAACAGAAAGAGACAGCTCAATTCCTGCACCAATTTAAACGACGAGTTCAAACTTCAGACAAGTGAAGATTGACGCATTAATTGTGTATCTCCACGTGTCGATAGAAGAATGGAGCAACAGAGTTGACCGCCAGGCCGACAAGGACGCCGCAACAGTACTGGGTGCCCAGTTACTGTTCAAATTGGCTCTTAGCCGTTTTCGGCAAAGAGACAAATTGGCGCGTCTGAAAAGCTGCTGGTCAAGGCGGGTATTGTCGAGAGAAGGAGGGACAAAGCCACCAACCATCAAACGGCTCTTGCCCATCCCTCCCTCTATAAATAGTGAAGGTCGAAGACGGAGAAGAGTAGAACATTACTTGAGCAATTAGCGCCTACTGCAAACAAACACTCATAACCTTCGAGCAAATCTTTGAGTCTTTGTTTTAGTGTTCTCCGAGTTTCTGCAACATCGAAACTCGTCTCCGCAACCTTCACACTCTCATAGATCTAAGCCTACTTCATATATCCGAGTTTAGAGAAGAACTCTACCCATCTTTGCATTCACTGTAAAGAGTTCTTCATTTAGAGTGTCGTCAAAACCAAAAACCCTAACCCTAGTTTTGTCTAGATAGATTTTTGTGTTCGTAGAAAGGTTGTTGTGTCCAAGATCCAAGACTCTACTTTCCTCGATAGTAGAAGTCTCGATCGTAGAGTGTAGATCCTAGCTAGCACAGTCCTCGATTGTGTGAAGCTCGATCTTAGCTAGGTTTGTGTGGAGAACCCGTAATCTCCCAGGTGTTGTGTCGGATCCAAGCGAGTGAAGCTCGATCCAATCTTGGTTTTTGAGGAACCCGTAATCCTCAAGATTCTTGAGTGAAGAGAATCAGTTGCTGCGAGCAACAAAAGTGGACGTAGGTGTTTTACCACCGAACCACTATAAACTTCGGTGTCGTATCTCTTTACCTAGCTTTTCATTCTTTACTTGCTTTGATTATTCATATTGCACAAGCATCGTAAGCAACTTAAATCGAAGCTTTAATTACTTAGGAAAGAATAGCTCACCTAATTCCGCATAACACAAGTTAATCACTTTCTAGATCAAACACTCGCTTAGGTCTAAAGTGAAGCTTCCATTGTAGATCTAGCTCTCGGCTAGGTCTTAAGTTCTTGAAGCAAGCACTTTACTTGCTACTCTGAGATAAGGGAAAAAGAAGTTGAAAAACTTCTACAGACGTATTCCCCCCCCCCCCCCCCCTACGTCTGTATTCCCTATCAAACCGGGACCAACAAGTGGTATCAGAGCAGGGGTTCTTTCGAGCCACTGCTTAGCATATCTGAAGCGAGTCCTCTCTCGCTTCACGTTGTCTCACTGAACCGATCCTATTTTCCTAAGTGCATCAAAACCCTCACTCATGCATACTGCATCGTTACTAATAGTTCATCATGTCTACGTATAGTGCATCCAATCTTCCACAGTTCTCGATTGAAGGATACAAAACATGGAGTTTCTGTATCGAAAGCTTTCTATGCCCCATCCACGACAGGATGTGGGAAGTCATAGAAGAAGGCCTATCGAGATCCAGAAAATTATCACGGCGAACGTCCCAGCTGCAGAAGGCAAGGAAG
This sequence comes from Thymus mandschuricus, assembly GCA_029379335.1. NCBI lineage: Eukaryota > Viridiplantae > Streptophyta > Magnoliopsida > Lamiales > Lamiaceae > Thymus > Thymus mandschuricus. The sequence goes on along the minus strand of CM057081.1, from coordinate 12,686,562 downwards.
CTACAGTCAAACACGACTACGTGGAAAAGGCGAAAGAGGATTATTCTTCCAATGACTTCAAGATCGCTAACCTAGATTGTATAGCACGCCACACTATGCAGAGCACTGTATCAGACGCTTATCTCCCCAAGATAAGGAAGTGCACCACCGCGAAGGAGATGTGGGAAATACCCTAGCCCTAATCTCCCAAGGCACTGACAAAATCAAGGAGAACAAACTTGCAGTGCTGATGAGAGAGTTCGAGAGCCTAACAATGAAGTCTGGAGAGACGATTGATGCATTCAAGCTACGTGTCTCCAACATCATCGCCACACTCATCTCTCTTGGCAAGGAGTTCACTGACAAAGAAGTCAACCTCAAGATTGTTCGAGCCCTCACACGGAAATGGCAGACAATGAAGGAGTTGTACTTGGCAACGAAGGATCTATCGAAGCTCTCACCAGAGATACTGTTCTCCGAGCTTAAAGCTCACAAATTCGATCTCAATCAAATGAGCCTGGACGATGAAGACGAAGGTCCTACGTCATCAAAAGGAGTCGCTTTCAATGCTGCAGAAGCCCCAAGCGACCAGTCGATTGCCAAGATGACAAGAGAGGAACTGGAAGAGCACTACGCATTCTTGTCAAATAATTTCAACAAGATGAACTCGCGAGTGGGAAAATACAAAAGATTCTACAAGCAATACAAAGGAAAGAGCAATGATGCTCGAGAAAGAAAGGGAAAGCGAGAAGAGACGACGAAGCCGATCTCAAGGGACGTGATGGACGTGGAATGCTACCACTGTCACAAAATAGGCCACTACAAATCAGACTGCCCAAAGCTGAGTGCCAAGGAACGTGAAGAATTGAAGGCAAGGAGAGAAGCTCCTCGGCGAGCGCTAGTTGCAGGCGAGCCGCCAGTCGCTCCAAGCGAGGAAGCTTCAAGCTACTCAGACGCATTCACTGATCCAAACTCCAGCGAGGGAGAGGATCCAGGCTTAATGGCGCTCACCGACGAAGACACAGGAGAAGTATTTTTCTATCCTCCTACCAATTCAATTACACTGGCACACGAACACGAAGAGGAAGTGCATTCCTCAACATGGAGTGAGTTGCTTAACAAACACCATAAATTGTTAAGCAACAACGAAATGTTTCAACAAGCTTTGTCTAAAAGCAAGAGCGAAAACCGAAAGCTAGCTACTAAACATGATGAATTCAAGATTGATCTAAGGGCTATAACTAGTAAGTTTGAGGACCTCTTCGCCAGACATAAAAGCTTGGAAGGACGGTATGAAACCCAATCCATTATAGTTGCTAATTTAAACAAAGCCTCATTTGCTAGGCAAGCACTAGAAAGCACGCTTCTACCTTTTGGTAGAAAGGGAGGTCATGGATATGAGGGTGGACCTTCCAAGCCTATTGTCTTTGTTGGTGCTTCTAACACAACACCATCAGTTCCTTTGGATGTGCCCACTGCCTCCAAAGTAACCACTAACAAAGACAAGGGCAAAGCGTTTGAGAACCCTAAGAAGAAACCCTAAGGGTAAGCCAAATTCAACAGTCCCTAGCACTCAAAATGCTAAAGCTTACCAATCAAAAGGTAAAGGGAAGACTGTTGAAGCTTCTAAGTCTCAAACACAGACACTGAAGACAAAGGATCTTCCTCTCAAGAAGAGAAGTAATGTCTATGTGTCACGTGAGTCGGATTGGAGATGGTCCAACTGTTCTTACGTTGAGGGGGAAATGTTTGAATCACCCAAGAGGAAGCTTCAAACCCCAAAGGTTTCCCAAGCGAGTCAAGGTCAAAAACCTAAGTTGACCGCTCAGATGAAACCAAGCGAGCCGCTTGCCAAGACTAGAAACCCTAAGTCACTCTCCAAGCCTACGGCTAATCCGAAGCGAGACGCTTCAGGATATAAGCAAAAAGGCAAGAGCATAGGTTGGTCTCAAGCGAGTCGCTACCCCTCTTGCACACACTACTGCACATGTGAAGCTGCGTCCAAGGAACCTAAAACACAAGCGAACACTCAAAGAAGAGTGAAGCAAGTGTGGGTACCTAAGAAAGCTAACCTGCAAGGACCCGAACTGATTTGGGTATCAAAATTGACTTAATTGCAGGTGAGCACCGTGGATCCCATGCCCAGTGAAGGTCAACTGATTGGTGTGTAAATGTTAGGATTTTCGTAATGTTTTTGAGTCCGTTTTCTTAATATTTTTGTGTCTTTGTGTGTGTTTATGGCTATGATTTGTTTGTTTGGAGTTTTTGGGACTTGTAGGTGATTATGGATGAAAAGGAGCGGAAATGGTCCGAAAAGGAAGAAAAGACGACGATCGAGCGAACGATGACAGATTCGTGATCTGGACGCCGTCCAGATGGAGTTGGACGCCGTCCACATTGCCGTCCAAGTCCACGTCCAAAGCTGGACGGGCGTCCAGCGGATTGAAGCAAATTTAGCAGTGTTGAGAACTGGACGCCGTCCAGAATAAGTTGGACGCCGTCCAACTTCGGCGGCCAGGCTGTCCTTTCCTTTTTCATCTAGGTTTTTACCTAGTATATATATATCATCCTTGTGCACGAATTTGTATCATCTTTATCATATTTTTAGCTCTAGTTTTCCAGCACTTAAGTACTTTTATTAGCTTTCTATTGTTCGGATCCGGATTCTTCGTTTTTGCAATTCAATTCAAGACGTTTTATTTACTTCAAGTTCTTCCTTCTTCGTCTCAATTTTCGTAAGTTATTTTATTGCTTTCGTTTACTTGTTTTTAATTGTTTGCTTTCATTTTAGATTCGAATTCTTAATTGCTTCGTTTAATTTCCATAGTTTAATTTAGCTCTTTCGATTTTCAAGTTCTAGTTTAGATTCGTTTTTTCTTTGCTTTCGATTCTCTCGTTTTTAAAAGCTTTCAAAGTTTGATTAATTTTCTTTTTAATTTCCAGATTTATTTCATCATGTCTAAATTTATTTATGCTTCTATCTCTTCGTTTATTGCTTTCCTTTCGATTCTTGCCTAGGTAGATTTATTGCTTTCTTCTAGTTTAATTCTTAGATTTATTTCTTGCGTTCTAGATTAATTATTTACTTGCTTTTATTTATTGCTTTGATTTATTTTATTTGCCTAGGATTTAAAACAAAAACCCCAAAAATCTTATTTACTTGCTTTCCTAGATTTAGGCTAGATTAGGTTTTTACTACATAATTCATTGCCCTGTTAAGTTTTCCTTGAGATTGGATACTTAGGTTTTACTTGCTAGTGCTACGATAGATTCGATACTTAGGTTTTACAAGTTTTCCATATTGCAGTCCAAGGTTCTGGACGGCGTCCAACTTCGGGTTGGACGGCGTCCAACTCTGGACGGCCGTCCACCCCTTCTGGACGGGCACCCCATGCGCAATCTCAAAATCTTACAGCATCAGGATCTGGACGGCGTCCAGATCCGGGTTGGACGGCGTCCAACCCTGTTCCTCCGAATCCAACAGCTCCAGAAACTGGACGCCGTCCACACTCCTCTGGACGGCCGTCCAACCCCGACGAGCAGCGCACGGAGTCCGAGGAGCTCGAGAAGGAAGCCCAACCTCTCCACAAGACGTCCAATCCTTATGTTCCTCCCATTCCTTATCCAAGTCGTGTGAAGAACAAGAAGCGCGATCAACAATTCGTCGATCTTTACAACCTTCTTTCAAAGGTGGACATGAACTTGCCTCTCCTTGATGTTATTCGCAACGTGCCACCATTCGTGAGGTTCGTGAAGGAGTTGACATCGAGAAAGAAGCCGTTCGATGAGATGGAGACGATTGCGGTATCGGAGGTGGCGACATCAATCATGCAACACCCTCTTCCACCTAAGCAACGAGATCCAGGTTCTTTCGTTATCACTATCTCTTTAGGTAATGGTAAGGAAGCATGTGGTATGCTAGATTTAGGTGCCGGTATTAATCTTATGCCTTATTCTATCTCTAAGCAATTAGAGTTAGGAGAACTTAAACCCACTCGCATGAGCCTTCAATTGGCGGATAGGTCTATTAGGTACCCTAGAGGTATTATTGAGGATATTCTTGTTCACGTAGGGGGTTTGATTGTTCCCGTTGATTTCGTGGTTTTAGAGATAGGTGAGGTACAAGAGAATGGTATTGAGCACACACTTTTGCTAGGTCGTCCTTTCATGGCTACTACTAATACCTTGATTGATGTGAAGAATGGTGTGATTAAGATGTCGGTTTTAGGAGAGGATGTCTCGTTTTCTGTGCATAAGAGTCGGCCTATGTCATCGGTCAATTTAATTGATAATTGTTCTTTCATCGATAAGGTTGATGCCTTCGCCGAGTGCTCTTTTGTGCAGGATTTTGACATCGAGGAAGTGTGTTGGGGATCCGGAGATCAAATGGAATGGGAGCGAATGGAGAGAGACATCGGGATCAAACTCCCGTTTCCCCCTCAAGACCCCGAGCCCGGCTCGAAGATTCCGGAGCCGTTGGAGTTGAAAGAGCTGCCATCGCATTTGAAATATGTGTTTTTAGAGGGAGGAAATCAAAAACCCGTAATCATCTCTTCTTCTTTGTCTCTTGCAGAGGAAGGAGCATTGGTGGGCATACTCAAGGAGAACAAGCTCGCTTTTGGATGGAGCTTGGCGGATATACGAGGAATTAGCCCGGCCACGTGCATGCATCGCATCAATCTCGAAGAAGGCGCTCGCCCCAAACGAGATGGACAAAGGAGGCTCAACCCAATGCTCATGGAGGTCGTGCGCAAGGAAATCTACAAGCTATTGGCTGAGGGTATTATCTATGCCATCGCCGATAGTGAGTGGGTTAGCCCGGTGCACGTCGTTCCAAAGAAGGGAGGAATTACGGTGTCAAAGAACGAGAAGGACGAGTTGGTCACCTCACGCCCGGTTACCGGTTGGAGGATGTGCATCGATTATAGGAAGCTCAATGCTTCCACCAAAAAGGACCACTTTCCTCTCCCTTTTATTGATCAAATGCTTGATAAGTTAGCCGGGCAGGAATTTTATTGTTTTCTAGATGGCTTGTCAGGTTACTACCAAATTGCGATAGCTCCGGAGGATCAAGCAAAGACGGCCTTCAAAAGCCCTTTTGGGACCTACGCTTATAGGAGGATGCCATTTGGTCTCTGCAACGCACCGGGTACGTTCCAAAGATGCATGATGTCTATTTGTTCGGAATTTATCGGTGACTTTGTTGAGATTTTCATGGATGATTTTTCTGTTTTTGGGTCGTCTTTTCATGATTGCTTGATGAAAATAGAGAGAGTCCTTAAGAGATGCATTGAGAGTGGTCTTACTTTTAGTTGGGAAAAGAGTCATTTCATGGTTAGACGTGGAATTGTTCTAGGCCATGTAGTCTCGAGTAAGGGCAGAGAGGTCGACAAAGCGAAAGTGGAGGTGATTGAAAAATTACCACCACCTAGTGATGTCAAAGGTATTAGGAGTTTCCTTGGTCATGCGGGCTTTTATAGACGATTCATTAAGGATTTTTCAAAAATTAGCCAACCTCTTTGTCGTTTGCTTGCTCAAGATGTGCCTTTCCACTTTGATGATTCTTGTATGCATGCCTTTCTCACTTTAAAAGAAAAACTCATCTCTGCTCCCGTTGTAGTTGGTCCCGATTGGTCATTACCTTTTGAAATTATGTGTGATGCTTCGAATAATGCCGTAGGGGCTGTTTTGGGTCAAAGAGTCGATAAGATGCTTCGTGTGATTTACTATGCTAGTTTAAGTCTTAATCCGGCTCAAGTGAATTACACCACCACCGAACAAGAGATGCTTGCCGTTGTTTTTGCCTTAGATAAGTTTAGATCTTATATCATAGGGTCTAAGGTGATTATTAATAGTGATCATGGTGCTCTTAAACATCTTTTGACTAAAGCCCAAGCAAAACCTAGGTTGATTAGATGGGTCTTACTATTGCAAGAATTTGATATTGAGATTCGTGATAGAAAAGGTAGTGATAATCTTGTGGCCGACCACCTCTCTCGCCTCGATTCACCTCCCCCTTATTTTTCTCTTGATGATACTTGTGATCCTTCCCTTTTGAGAATCTTAATGAAGTGAATGCTACTCCTTGGTTTGCCGATATTGCTAATTACTTGGCCGATAAGGACACTAAACCCGTCCTTAGCGCTCAAGAAGAGAAAAGGTTTCTTCGTTTGTGTAGGCAATATTATTGGGAGGATCCTCACTTGTTCAAGCTTGGGAAGGACGAGGTGATTCGAAGATACGTTCCCGACCACGAGCAAGCCGAGGTGTTGCGACATTGTCACGAGGAACCGAGTGGAGGCCATTTTGGTGGGCAAAAGACTGCACATAAGGTACTTCAAAGTGGGCTATATTGGCCCACTCTTTTTAAGGATGCCCAAGCCTTCTACCTTTCTTGTGAACGTTGTCAACGTGTTGGCTCGATTAGTCGGCGCAATGAGATGCCTTTGAATCCTATCTTGGTGGTTGAGGTATTTGACGTGTGGGGAATTGATTTTATGGGTCCTTGTCCCAAGTCTCATGGATTCGAGTATATTTTGCTTGTCGTCGATTACGTGTCTAAGTGGGTAGAAGCCATACCCACAAAGACATGTGACTCTCACGTTGTCTTGAAGTTTGTGCAGGAAAATATTTTGTGTAGGTTTGGTTTCCCTCGTGTGATCATTAGTGATGGGGGAAAGCATTTTTGCAACAAATTGTTCGCCAAGCTCATGAAGAAGAACGCCATCACTCACAAGGTGGCGACTCCTTATCATCCACAAACTTCGGGACAAGCGGAGACGAGCAATCGACAAATCAAAGGGATCCTCGAGAAGACGGTGAAACCATCAAGGAAGGATTGGGCCGACAAGTTGAACGACGCTCTTTGGGCATATCGCACGGCTTACAAGGCGTGCTTGGGATGAGTCCCTATAGGCTCGTCTATGGTAAGTCGTGCCATTTGCCCGTTGAGATCGAGTTCAAGGCATATTGGGCTCTCAAGTGCATCAACTTCGACCTCGACGATGCTCACGATCGGAGAATTTTGCAAATGGAGGTGCTTGACGAGCTAAGGAACGAAGCCTACGACAATGCCAAGATTTACAAGGACAAGGTGAAATGTCTACATGATAGACGCATAGCCTACAAGGAGTTCAAACCCGGAATGAAGGTACTTCTCTTTCACTCTCGTCTTCATTTATTTCCGGGTAAGCTTAAGTCTAGGTGGGGAGGTCCATACACGGTGGTGCAAGTTTTCCCCCATGGTGCGGTAGAGATCAAGAACGAGGATTCGGGATACATCTTCTCGGTCAACGGGCAACGATTGAAGCCGTACATCGAAGGGTCGACATTGCCTCAAACGGTGCAGACGATTCTTATCTCCGATCCCCCACTTTCCGAATGAGTTTTTGGTACGTCAAGCTAATGATGTTAAACAAGCGCTTGGTGGGAGGCAACCCACGTAAAAAAAATATAAATATATAGTTTAGGTTTCATTTTTTTTCTTGTTATTTTCGTGTTTTCTTTTTAGATTTTCGTGCAGGGAGTAATACACATGGATTGGCGTGAAGAGAGGTCGAGACGATGATGAAAAGTCGAAATCGAAATTTTTGGTCAGATTCGACTTTTGGACGGCGTCCAACTTGGTTCTGGACGCCGTCCAGAAAGGCCCGCCCTAACTCAGCTTAAAGAATTGGACGCCGTCCAATTACTTAAGGGTGGACGCCGTCCAACTTATTCTAGACGCCGTCCAACCCTCAACGGGCTTCCCAGATTTCTCGATTCAAATATGTTCCTTTCTAACCTAATTGATATCCTCCTCTCTCACGACGCTCTTTATCTCTCAATTGTAAATTGCAAACACCCATTCCCTTCCGCTGTCGAATTCCAGCCGCCGCCGCCGTTTACACCGCCGATTCGCTGCTGCTGCTGCCGCCTGCTGCTGCTCCGCCACCGCCCGTGCTGCTGCTGTTCGCCGCCGCCGAGTTCTCCAGTCGCCACCAACAGCTTGAGTCCCTGTAGCTACTCTCTGCCGTGAAACTTCATCTCCGTTCAACGCCGTCGCCGTTGCAGCCGCCACCGCCACCAATTCCCGACGGAGGTCCAGCCGCACTCAGAGTTGAACTTGGACGCCGTCCAACAGTTTCTGGATGCCGTCCAGAATCTCATTCTGTCCCGGTGTGATTCGTTCCCGTTTTCACCCGTTCTCATCCCGTCTTCATCCCCCAGCCTTCCACTTCAACCATGGCACGTGGTAATGCGATCAACAGCGCTCAGATCAACCGTCTCGAGGCTGAACGACCCACCGGAGCCACACCGCAGCAACTAGGTATACTCCGAGGCGTTCCGTTTCCCACTGAACGGATCGCCACTACCCACCTTTATCTTCGTTTACGCGATTTTGATATTAGGCCTCCTAGGCATTATCGTATGAATTTTCTTCGTAATTTGCCGGTGTGGAATACACATAGAGGGTATTTGAATTGTTTAGGATTGTCTACTTTGGTTTCGAATGCGTGGGATGGCCATACTAGCCTTTGTTTGGAGATGTGCTGTAGTTTTAGGTTGGAGTTGAATGAGGGAGGGGAGTTATGCATGTTTTGTACTTTTAATGGTGAATTGGTAGAAGTCACTAGGGCTGTTATGAATGAGGTTTTTGGATTCCATGCTGGTGAGGATTTGGTTGAATATGTGCCTTCAAACTTTGATGTGGCTGCTGCTTGGTATGAATTGTCGGGGGTAGCGAATTATAAGACTTCGGGGGTCCCGAGTGCATTTATTCGTGATGATGCTTTAGTTATCCTTCACCGTTTCTTGTCGTGCATGATTACTGCTAAGAAGGAACATAGCAAAGTTAATGCTGTTGAGATTTATTTGCTTACTTGTGCTCGAGATGGTATTCGTGTTGGTTTGGCCCCTTTTATTTGGGCTCAGTTGGCTAACGTGCAAAACAAGAGGGGTGCACACCCTACTTTGAGTTACATTGCCACAGGTCTAGCTCGCCACTTCGGAGTCGATGTTGCACAATGTGAAGGGCTAACCCCGAGCCAAGAGATCACCCCTTCCGACTTCATCAAGGCCCATCTCATGATTTCCCCGACCGAATTCGTCCCGGTGCAAGAGCGCCCCTCGGTGAAAGCTCATTACAGAAATCTTAGACAATGAGGGATTGTACACGAGGAGGAGCAAGCTCACGAGGCCGGAGGTGACGATGAAGAGGGAGGTGGTGATGAAGAGGAGCAAGAAGAGCAGCCAGAGGAGCACCAAGAGGTCTCGGCCGATGACGACCTCCTAGCTCACCACTTCCATCGCCGCGATCGTGTTCGAGGCCGTCGAGCCATGGAGGCCGAGACTCCCCCGTATTGGTGATGAGACTGAAGCTAGCATTGGAGAGTTGAATCCGGATTTGCAGCTTAATGGACCAATGACAAGATTGAGAGTTCAAAAGCTTCAAGGATATTTGCAGTGCTACCTTCAACACAAATTGGAGGATGATGGAGTCGGATTTCGTCAATACAAGTTGGTGAACTTATCAAGCGTTGAAGACGGAGATTCGGAGGCCCATCAAGGATGAAAGGAAGACAAGCCCGTTATTTCAGATTTATTATATTTGTTTGGGCTTAAACTTTGTATTTTATTTATTATGAATTTTCGAGATTTTCAGGCCCAATTACTTAGTAATTTCGGCCCTAGCTTCTTCAGAATTAGGGTAGTATTTATGTGATTTTCGAAATTAACATTGGACAGACTTGATTGAATGAAAACAGCTTTTACGCTAATTCTCTTGTCTCACAAACTGAAAGTTCTTGGTAGAGTTTGTTGTTTGGCGACCTCAAACTTGAATTCAATCGATTCGTTCGTGATATCTCGTAGTATCCGGGTTAATCGAGCCACGAAGATTGCTGTACAGGCGCGTTTCGAATCCTTGTAGATTCGAGGTTCGTTTCTGGTAATTTTCACAACCTTATTTCGTTTCTTTTGTTTCCAGCCATCATAAACCGTCTAAACATCATCAAAAATCATTCCCACCGTCCCTTACCCATCCTAAGCCTGAATCCAGTTTATTTATTTTCAGATCCGTTTTTGGAACCCTAAAACGACCTGAAACTGACCACCGAGCCAAACTGAAATCCACCCGTGCGATTTTGCTGAATTTTGGATATTTTGTTCCTAACCCTAGGTTGTACTTCCTGTCCAAATTTGAGCGTAATCCGAGTTGTTCTGCTTAGGTTTCTGTTTTTACCTATTTCGTGTATTCTAGAGTCTTAGTCGGGGAGTTTGTCACATTCGTGGATTGGGTTGAATCAGTTGCTAGTTGGCGTGTGTTTTCGTTTCCGTAGCTTCCGCATAGCGTGATCGCATCATAAATTTTGGTACCAGAGCCACGTCGACTTTTGTTGATCGTGGTTCAATCCAATTAGGTGTCGTGACATATTAGGGGGCAACAGTTTCGATTAAAAAAAAAAAAAAAAAAAAAAAAAAAAAAAAAAAAAGAGATAGATAAATCGAGGGCCCTAGTGTGTCACAGTGTGTTCCTATATTGTTTCTTGGGTGTTTCTTGCGTGGGGTAGTCATTGTATCTTCGTTTCTTGAGTTTTTCGTCGGCCAGCACTAAAACGGCCATAACTTTTGCATACGAACTCCGATTTGGCTCTATAATACCTTTTCGGAAAGCTCTCGCAAAGATCTATACAGTTGTTCCGACTTTGTCAGAATCGGTTCCTTATTTTGTCAAAAAAAGGCCGTTTAAAGGGTCAAATCGCTCCCTGAAGTTTTTAGGGATTTTTCCAATTTTTTCAGTTTTGGAGTTTTTCCACATACCGTTTAGGCAGCTCCTCTTCTATGATATTTGGGTGCATTGGGTAGTGTAGGGTCAGTCCTAAGTCAGTTCAATTAGGATTAGTGCTCATAACGAAGTACAGCTTATACCCCCATCCAAAATTCCTTGTGCCTTTTTCCCATAACCGTGAACCATACCCACAAATATCCAGTAACTTTGTGTCTTATACGTACCTGTGATTTCTGGGAATTCAAGTTCGAGTCTTTGATTCAAGGTAGAGGAGTCATCATCAGTTCTGCCGTGGATTTGAGGTTTAGAGATATATGTTACAATTCCAAGAGTATTGAGTGATATACACGAGAGTATTGAGTGATATACACGAGAGTATTGAGTGATATACACGAGGGTATTGAGCGACATACACGAGAGTATTGAGTGATATACACGAGTGATAGTGAGGTTTGTGAGGCTACTTGTTTTTCTTTTACGTTTGCTCGTTTTGCAGGTACAATGTCAAACGGAGGAGACGATTCCGGAGGTGATCCTCCTAAGACGCCTTGGGATGCTAAGTTTCACTTTGATGCCATGGCTGCCCACTTTGAGAGGAGGAACCGATTACTTGAGCAGAAGATGGACGACACATTTGGCAAGTTGATGCAACAGTTCGAACGCCTTGAAATAGTCGGTCGGCAGCCTGAGCAACAACCAGAGCCGGTACGCCGTGAGCCAGTACATCGTCAACCTCTACGCCGCCAGCCTGAGTTAGTGCAAGAGAATGGTGCTGATGAGTACGAGGATGAATTTGATGATTATAGTGAGAGATCAGTGGCTGAAATTGAGCATCCATGGAGACGTGATCGGCCACGTCCACCTCCGAGGCGTACTTTTCGTGCCAATCACAACCGACATGGAGGGGCAGATAGCTTGTTGAATAATATCAAGACAAGCATTCCTGAATTTGAGGGGTTACATGAGCCTGACGTGTACCTCGATTGGGAGAGGAAAGTCGACAAGATCTTTGAGTGCTATGACTTTCCGGAGTTGAAAAAGGTTCAGCTTGCATCGTTGGAGTTTAGAGGATATGCAGCCTCATGGTGGGAGAATCAGCAAGAGAGGAGACGCCGTGACAGATACCCACCTATAGACACTTGGCAAGAGATGAAGGACGTTATGAGAGGACGTTTCATCCCGGTACACTATGAACGAGAGCTTGAGAAGAAATTGAACAGAATCAAGCAGGGAACTCGTTCGATTGAGGAGTACCATAAGGAGCTTGAGACAGCTATGAACAGGGTTGGCAAGGAAGAGACATTGATTGCCACAATCAATCGGTATGTTGAGGGGATGAACCCAGACATAGCTTGTGAAGTAGAGTTGAGGGACTTCGCCAGTATTGAGGCTATGATAAACTATGCCTCAATTTTGGAACGACAGCTTAGAGAAGGACGTAGGCGATCTGCCTTTTCGACCCCAGCACGAAATTCTTGGGTCCGAGGAGGTGATGCGCCTGCACCGAGTGCATCTGCATCGAGGTCAGCCCCTACACGTCCTCAAGGTCAGTCCACGCAGCCCGTTCGCCGTTCTGAGCAGAATACTCCACCGGCACCGAACCGGAATGCTCCGACTCGTCCTGCACCCTCAGGTCAGCCTTCGACTAGCAGCACTCCAGGAAGAGCACGTGACGTTCAGTGTCACAAGTGCAAAGGATGGGGACACTTTCAAGCTCAGTGTCCCAATCGCAGAGTTTTATTCATCACTGAGCAGAATGAGTTAGAATCAGCTAGTGAAGAGGAAGTTGATGAAGGAGAAGACGCAAGGGTTGCCGATCAGTCCTTAGAGCAGCCCCTAGTCAGCACTCTCTTTGGTGCAATTGATGTTGAGGATGAGCAGCCAAAGCCAGCTAACGTCAGCCTTGTTTCGATCCGAGCGTTGAGCATTATTAGAGACGAAGAGCAGAATGATCAGCGGGAGAACATCTTTTACTCACGCTGTTCGATTCAGGATAAGGTGTGTTCGCTCATCATTGATAGTGGCAGCGTTGTAAACGCCATCAGTCAGTATGCAGTTGGAAAGTTGGAGTTGGTCCCACAGAAGCATCCGAAACCGTACCGATTGCAATGGTTGACAGACAGAGGCGAGATTCGTGTCGGATATCAGGTACCTGTCACCTTTTCAATTGGTCGTTTTACTGACACTGTTTTGTGTGACGTCATCCCTATGGAGGCGGCACATATTTTGCTTGGTCGTCCGTGGCAGTTCGATAGGAAGGCGATACATGATGGATTCGCCAACACTTATGTCGTGACTCGAGAGGGACGCACCACCAGATTGTGGCCTTTAGCGCCTAAAGATGTGATTGAAGATCAGAAACGGATGCAGGAAAAGTTCAAAGAAGAGAAGGAGAAACGTGCAGAGGGCAAGCGACCCATTCCATCGGGACAGGCCACTGTGGAATCTCAGAGTACTAAGGGCACCAAGGGCCTTTCTAAGGCTAAAGCTGCCCACGTTACCACTTCTTCCACTTCAAGTGAGAACAGTTCTGAAGCGGTGAACCGAAACCCGTTCATCAGTATAAAGGGAGCTCAGAAAATTGTCAAAGCAGGTAATGCTGTCGTTCTGGTTAATTTTAAGGTTGATGATACTTCTGACGTTGTTATTCCTTCTATTTTGCAGCCATTGATGGAGGACTTCACAGATGTCTTCCCAGATGAGATACCAAGTGGTCTACCACCAATTCGGGGAATTGAGCACCAGATCGATTTTCAGCCGGGAGCAGTTCTTCCGAACAGACCAGCTTACCGCACCAGTCCCGAGGAGACAAAGGAGATTGACCGTCAGGTCAGGGAGTTACTGGAGAAGAAGCAGATTAGAGAGAGCTTATCACCGTGTGCAGTGCCCGTAATCCTCGTCCCAAAGAAGAACAATGAGTGGCGCATGTGCATGGATTGCCGAGCTATCAACAAGATAACGGTGAAGTATCGTTTCCTTATCCCTCGATTAGATGATATGTTAGATGAATTATCTGGAGCGTCTGTCTTTTCAAAAATTGATTTACGTTCTGGTTATTTTCAAGTGAGAATGAATGAGGGAGATGAGTGGAAAACTGCGTTCAAAACGAAGCATGGATTGTATGAATGGCTTGTGATGCCTTTTGGCCTTACAAATGCTCCTAGTACGTTTATGCGTCTAATGAACCATGTTCTGCGTGAAGTCATAGGGAAATATGTAGTGGTCTATTTTGATGATATCCTTGTCTATAGCATGAGTGTTGAAGAGCATGTTAGGCACCTTAGGCATGTGTTTGTGTTGCTGCGTGATGCGAAATTATATGCTAATTTGTCTAAGTGTTCCTTTTGCATGGATGAGGTTATATTTCTTGTCTTTGTTGTTAGTAGTCGTGGGGTTGAAGTTGATAGGACTAAGGTGAAAGCCATAGAGGAGTGGCCAACGCCTAAGTCGTGTGCTGATGTTCGGTCTTTTCATGGTTTAGCGGGCTTTTATCGTCGTTTTGTGCGTGATTTTTCCACTATAGCAGCCCCTTTGACTGAATTGACTAGGAAAGATAGGAAGTTTGAGTGGGGCAAAGCCCAAGAGCATGCTTTTAACTTGCTGAAGTCGAAATTATGTAATGCTCCTGTGTTGGTTTTGCCTGATTTTAACAAAATGTTCGAGATTGAGTGTGATGCCTCTGGTATAGGCATTGGTGCTGTTTTGATGCAGGAAAGAAAACCAGTTGCATTCTTCAGTGAGAAGTTGAACTGTGCAGCCCTTCGGTATTCCACATACGACAAGGAGCTATACGCGTTGAAGAGGTCTTTGGAGACTTGGCAGCAGTACCTGAGGCCAAAGGAGTTCGTGATACACACTGATCATGAGTCCTTGAAGCACCTGAAAGGGCAGCAGAATCTGAATTCACGCCATGCCAGGTGGGTAGAGTTCATCGAGTCATTCCCCTACGTGATAAAGTACAAGAAAGGTGAAGAGAATGTTGTTGCTGATGCTTTATCGCGCAGGTACACTTTACTGTCTGTTGTGCATGCCCATTCCTTAGGATTCGAGCATATTAAGACATTCTATGAATCAGATTCGTTCTTTGGTCCTATATTTACATCTTGTATGGCTAAGTCTAGGGCTATTGATTCATTCTATGTGTCTAATGGGTTCTTGTTCAAAGAATTGAAGTTGTGTGTGCCTGATTGTTCCATGCGAGAGTTGTTGGTTGTAGAATCACATGCAGGAGGTTTGATGGGTCATTTTGGTGTGTCCAAAACATTGAGTCTTTTGCATGAGCATTTTTATTGGCCTCACATGAAACGTGATGTGGAAAGAGTCTGTTCTCGTTGTATTACTTGTAGGAAAGCCAAGTCTACGTCTAGTCCTTTTGGGTTGTATACGCCTTTGCCGGCACCGTCGTCCCCTTGGGTTGATATTTCCATGGATTTCGTACTTGGTTTGCCTAGATCTAAGTCTGGGAAAGACTCTATTTTCGTGGTAGTTGATCGTTTTTCCAAGATGTCACATTTCATTGCTTGTAGAAAAACTGATGATGCTGTTAACATTGCCAATTTGTTCTTTCGTGAAGTAGTTCGTTTGCATGGGGTTCCTAGAACCATTGTTTCTGATAGGGATTCCAAGTTTTTGGGACATTTTTGGCGTGTTTTATGGGGAAAGTTAGGTACCAAACTTTTGTTTTCTACTGCATGTCATCCTCAAACCGATGGACAAACTGAAGTAGTTAATAGGACGTTAGGTACTCTACTACGTGCTCTTGTTAAGAATAATTTGAAATCATGGGAAGAATGCCTTCCATTTGCTGAGTTTGCTTATAACAGGGTTGTGCATTCTTCTACCCATATGTCTCCATTTGAGGTAGTTTATGGATTTAATCCGTTAACTCCCACGGACCTTTTACCTTTGCCTACTGATCATCTTTCGAGTTTGCAAGGTTCTCGTAGGGCTGAACAGGTTCGGGAGATGCATGAGAAAGTCAAGGCGAGGATTGAGCTTCAAGGTGTCAAGAACGCAAGAAAGGCGAACACCCATCGCAAGCAAGTGTTGTTCAAACCAGGTGATAAGGTTTGGATTCACTTCAGCCCGGGCCGTTTTCCTAACTTGAGGAAGTCGAAGCTAATGCCTCGTGGAGATGGACCATTTACTGTGGTTGCACGTGTCAATGATAATGCATACCGAATTGACCTTCCAGGTGAGTATAAATGTTCATCAACTTTCAATGTTTCTGATTTGTCTCCATTTCCTGTAGATGATCGAGATGGTGAGGAGGACTTGAATTCGAGGACGAATTCTTTTCAGCAGGGGGGGAATGATGAGACTGAAGCTAGCATTGGAGAGTTGAATCCGGATTTGCAGCTTAATGGACCAATGATAAGATCGAGAGTTCAAAAGCTTCAAGGATATTTGCAGTGCTACCTTCAACAAAAATTGGAGGATGATGGAGTCGGATTTCGTCAATACAAGTTGGTGAACTTATCAAGCGTTGAAGACGGAGATTCGGAGGCCCATCAAGGATGAAAGGAAGACAAGCCCGTTATTTCAGATTTATTATATTTGTTTGGGCTTAAACTTTGTATTTTATTTATTATGAATTTTCGAGATTTTCAGGCCCAATTACTTAGTAATTTCGGCCCTAGCTTCTTCAGAATTAGGGTAGTATTTATGTGATTTTCGAAATTAACATTGGACAGACTTGATTGAATGAAAACAGCTTTTACGCTAATTCTCTTGTCTCACAAACTGAAAGTTCTTGGTAGAGTTTGTTGTTTGGCGACCTCAAACTTGAATTCAATCGATTCGTTCATGATATCTCGTAGTATCCGGGTTAATCGAGCCACGAAGATTGCTGTACAGGCGCGTTTCGAATCCTTGTAGATTCGAGGTTCGTTTCTGGTAATTTTCACAACCTTATTTCGTTTCTTTTGTTTCCAGCCATCATAAACCGTCTAAACATCATCAAAAATCATTCCCACCGTCCCTTACCCATCCTAAGCCTGAATCCAGTTTATTTATTTTCAGATCCGTTTTTGGAACCCTAAAACGACCTGAAACTGACCACCGAGCCAAACTGAAATCCACCCGTGCGATTTTGCTGAATTTTGGATATTTTGTTCCTAACCCTAGGTTGTACTTCGTGTCCAAATTTGAGCGTAAACCGAGTTGTTCTGCTTAGGTTTCTGTTTTTACCTATTTCGTGTATTCTAGAGTCGTAGTCGGGGAGTTTGTCACATTCGTGGATTGGGTTGAATCAGTTGCTAGTTGGCGTGTGTTTTCGTTTCCGTAGCTTCCGCATAGCGTGATCGCATCAATTGGGCTGAGTTTCGAGGCGATTTTACACACTTTCAACAAGGTGTGTTTGATCGTTTCGACTCATTGACTACCCAAATGACGGGCTTGTCTACCCAAGTGTCGGATTTGGATAGGAGGGTGTCCAACATAGAAAGCCACTTGATACGCTACACTGATTTTTCGGTTGGCTCCACCTCCGCTCCTCCGAACCCGAATGATCCACGTTATTGGTCTTCCCACGATCCCCGATGGAATGACCCACGGTTCCAAGGTTTCTTCGACCCATAGCCATGCTTGTGTCTTTTATTTTTGTTTGAGTCTTTTATTGTTTTCTCTTTATTTTGTTTGATTTTCCGCTTTCGTATTTGTGTTTTGAGTTTGTTTTGTAGGTGATACTTGGAGTCTCTCGAGATTTTGGGTATTTGTGTTCGTCATTTTGCGATAATTTCTTTCTTTCCCTTTCCTTTTTATTTTCTCGCAATGGGGACATTGCTTGATTTTAAGTGTGGGGGTGGGGGGGGGGGGGGGGGGGGGGGGGTCTTTGAACTTTTGGCATGTAGTTTTTAATTTTGTTGAGTCTTAGGAGTTAATTGAGTCGAATGAGCATGTGATGATAGTATTGTGGACTTGGCCGATGATAGAGAATTGCGTTGATTTTTGGAAAAATTCGCGGAATTGCGTTGATTTTTGGAAAAATTCATGATCTTTATTATGCATGGAACCTTGGCAAAGCGACGCATTTTATTTGATGAATTTGATGTATGCTATGATGTCGGGAACTAGTTAGTTTGAACCCGTGAGAGTTGAGCTATTTGTGCATATTTATGCCTATTCTTTGATTGAGTGATCATGCATGCTTCATTGTTTCTAGAACTTGCCTTGTTCCTCCATCAAGACCTTAGTATATTTACGAACTAGGAGATGATCTTAGGCCATTCTTTCGTAGCCACATGATTCCCCACATGATTCCTATACACTAACCTTGTTCATAATCCTTTGTTTACCCCTTTTGAACCTTTATTAGCCGTTCTTTGTGAAACCGGATGATAGGAGGTTTGGATGATTATGGGTATCCTTAGTTGTAGTTGGTGATATGGAAGGAGATAATGGGAAAATATTTGTTGTGGTGTAGAAGGAGAGAAAGAGAAGAAATTTTAGATGCTTGTTTAAGTGTAGTTAGCTATCCCTATGAGCTTAGAAAAAAAAAAGAAACTAAAAAAAAAACGAGATGAGAAAAAAAATAGAGCCTTTGTTCAACATTAGAAAGAACATTTATTAGTTGAGCTCTAGAAAAAAAAAAAGAAAAGAAAAGAAAAGAAAAAGAGAAAAAATAAGCATAAGGGGATAGTTAGCTTTGATTTGTATAGTTGATATTTTAGCATCTTTGAGTTTGTATTTGGTGTGTAGGAGGGTAGAAGATGGAGATAAAAATCCATACTTTGGTTGGAGTTGAAAAAGAGGTTGATGATTTAGAGCATTTTGAGTCACTTAGCCTATATATTCCCTACCTTAACCAATGTCCCTACATTACAAGCTTATATAAAGACTTTTTTTGATCCTAGTTTGTAAGTATTACATTAGGTGGAGATGTTGCGATTGAAGGCAAGCCTATGGTAAACATGTTGCGTTGCATTGATGTTGAGTGAACCCTCTTGATGTGCATTATATTATGTTGGGAATTGTTAAGAACAACATGTTAAGGGGGAACCTATAAGGGATAATTTTGTTGTTTTGATTTGATCCCAAAACCCCAAGTGTTCAGTTCCCAAGCGACCCATTTTTGGTGTAGTCAATAGGTTAGAATATTTCTAAGCCTACTGTGTTAGGATGGCTCTTTATTAGATTATAGGCTTCAAAAGTTCAAGTGAAGGCCACTCGCTTGAGTGTGTTTTTCGAAGCGAAGCAAGTCTAGCAAGCTGAAGTGAAGCGTGCCGAAGAACAGTGTAGCAAAGCGAGCGCTACAGTAGATTCAAAGTGAGTCTGCCAAAGCAAAGCGAAGCGAAGCGAGCGCTACAGTGTAAAGTCAAAACTAGTCAACTCTAGTCAGGAATTTCCAAAGCAGTCACTAGGAAACTTTATTTCCCGAAGCGACTCATTACAGAATGACTACGAAGTGACTCAACTAAAGCGGACGCTACAACTTCAAAGCGAAGCGAGCCACTACCTACCAGAAAGCGACAACACAATTCCCGCTCCAAATTTGAACTCCAGTCAACTAGAGATCTCCGCATTTATTACGAGATCTCCACGTGTCGAACGCGGAGAGGAGCAGCGGAGTTGACTGCCAGGCGGACAAAGGCGCCGCAACAGTACTGGCTCGCTCCAGTTACTGTTGAAGTTGGAACTTAGCCATTTCCAGCAAAAATCCAAAATTGCGCATCTGAAAAGGTGCCAGCCTGCGCACGTACTGTCGAGAGGAGGAGGGACAAGGCCACCAACCAAGCAACGGATCTCAGCCAACCCTCCGCATATAAATAGTGAAGGATCACAACGTAAAGAGGTAGAACACTACTTGAGTGCCTACAGCAAACAAACACTCCCAAGCCTTCGAGCAATCTTCGAGTTTTTGTTTCCATGTGTTCTCCGAGTTCCCAGTACATCGGAACTCGTCTTCACAACCTTCACACATAGAGCTAAGCCCACTTCAAATATCCAAGCTTAGAAGGAGAGCTCTAGCCTACTTTGCATCTACTGTAAAGAGCTCTTCATAGTGTGTTCATCAACCAAAAACCCTAAATTCTGTCTGATAGGTTTTTGAGTCGTCGTTAGGTTGTCCCGATCCAAGGTTCTTCTTTCATCGATTGAAGAAGCCTCGATCATAGAGTTTAGATCCAAGCTTGCACCTACATCGTTTGTGTGAAGCTCGATCGAAGCTAGGCCGTAAGGAGAGCCCGTAATCTCCCTGTCTGTGTTTTGACTGAAGCGAGTGAAGCTTCCAGTCTTGTCTAGGTTTGTGTAGTGAACCCGTAATCACTACGTCTGTCGTTAGATCCAGGCAAGTGAAGCACGATCTCGACCAAGGTTTTTGAAGGACCCGTAACCTTCAAGTTCTTGAGTGAAGAGAATAGTTGCCGTCGTGCAACAAAGTGGACGTAGGAGCTTTATCTCCGAACCACTATAAATCTCTGTGTTGTATCTCTCTAAACCCTAATCTCTTTTCTGTATTTGATTATCCATTGCACGAGCATTTAAACGAACGAACTTGAATTCATTAATTACATAGGAAAGATTTTAGCTCAGCAAATTCCGCATACACGAGTAAAACTCCCTCTTGATCAAGTGCTCACTTCGGTCAAGCAGGCAAGCTACGTACTGTAGATCTAGCTTCAGCTAGGTTTTAAGTATCAAGTGAGCTCTTTACTTGTTACTCTGAGTTAAGGGATTTGAAGTTGAAAAACTTCAAAATACGTATTCACCCCCCCCCCCCCCCTCTACGTATTTTTCCTATTAACAAACCGGGACCAACAAGTGGTATCAGAGCAGCGGTTCTTTCAAGCCTCTGCTTTGCATATCCGAAACGAGTCCCCACTCACTTCACGTTGTCTCACTAAACCGGATCCTGTTTTCCTAAGTGCATCAAAACCTCACCCACGCATATTGCATTTACTGCTGATAGTTTGCTATGTCTACATACAGCGCATCAAATCTTCCACAGTTCTCGGTCGAAGGATACGAGACATGGAGTTTCCGAGTCGAGAGCTTCCTATGCTCCATCCACGACCGGATGTGGGAAGTCATAGAGGACGGACCAATCGAAATCAAGAAAGCCATATCTGTGAACGTCCCAGCTGCTGAAGGACGCGAAGCTCATGTTCGACAAACGTACGTAGAAAAGGACAAAGATGAGTACACTCCGAATGACTTCAAAGTCGCCAACCTCGACAAGATTGCACGCCACACGATGCAGAGCACCGTGTCGGACGCCTATCTACCACGGATAAGGAAGTGCACAACGGCGAAAGAAATGTGGGAAAACCTAGCCCTCATTTCTCAAGGCACAGACAAAATCAAAGAGAACAAGCTCGCCGTTCAGATGCGGGAGTTTGAAAGTCTGATAATGAAGCCAGGAGAGTCCATCGACGCCTTCGAGCTGAGGGTTACAAACATCATTGCAACTCTCAACTCGCTTGTGAAGGAACTCACAGATAAGGAAGTCAACCTGAAGATTGTCCGAGATCTCACAAGGAAGTGGCAGACTATGAAGGAGTTGTACCTAGCTACCAAGGATCTATCAAAGCTCACACCGGAGATTCTGTTCTCCGAACTCAAAGCTCATGAATTCGATCTGAATCGAATGAATCTCGATGAAGAGGATGAAGCTCCCACGACGTCAAAAGGTGTAGCTTTCAAAGCTGCCGAAGGGCCAAGCGAGCAGTCGCTAGCCAAGATGACAAGGGAAGAGTTGGAAGAACACGTTGCATTCTTGTCCAAGAATTTCAACAAAATGAACTCTCGAGTGGGCAAATACAAAAGATTCTACAAGCAGTACAAAGGGAGGAGCACTGATGCTCGAGAAGGAAAAGGGAAGAGAGAAGAAACGACCAAGCCGATCCCGCGAGACATGATGGATGTGGAATGCTACCACTGCCACAAGATGGGCCACTACAAATCCGATTGCCCAAAGCTGAGTGCGAAGGAGCGAGAGAAACTGAAAGCAAAGAGGGATGCTCCAAGACGAGTGCTCGTAGCGAGTGAAGTGCCGGTCGCTTCAACTGAAGATTCAGCAAGCGACTCCGATGCATTCACAGATACCAACACCAGTGAGGGTGAAGATCTTGGATTCATGGCGCTCACCGACGAGGAAACAGGAGAGGTATTCATCTATCCCTCACCTAGTTCAATTACACTCGCACACACTCACCAAGAGGAAGCAAACTCCTCGACATGGAGTGAGCTGCTTGACAAGCACATTAAACTGTCAAGTGACCACGAAGTGTTGCAACAAGCTTTGTCTCAAAGCGAAAAGGAGAACCGAAAGCTAGCCATTGAGCTTGACCAAGTGAAACTTAACTTAAGGGCTATGACTAGTAAGTTCGAGGATCTCTTCGCGGGACATCAAAGTTTGGAAGGAAGGTATGAAACCCAATCCGCTCTAGTTGCCAACTTGAACAAAGCATCATATGCTAGGCAGGCACTAGAGAGCTCACTTCTACCTTTTGGTAGGAAGGGAGGACTCGGATATGAGGGTGGACCTTCCAAGCCAACTGTCTTTGTTGGTGCTTCTCTCACAACACCATCAGTCACTTTGGAAATGCCCACTGCATCCAAAGCGACCACCAACAAGGACAAAGGTCAGATGGCTGAGAACCCTAAGAAGAAGCCAATGAAGATGTCTATATCTTCAAGGGCTGAAACTATGGGCAAGCAAAGATCAACTGTTCCTAGCACTTACAATGCTAAATCTTACCAATCCAAAGGTAAAGGGAAACCAGTTGTAGCTTCTAAACCTCAAGCCAAGACACGAGAGACAAAGGATCTCCCCTTCAAGAAAAGGAGTAATGTCTATGTGTCACGTTATCCGGACTGGAGATGGTCCAACCGGACTAACGTTGAGGGGGAAGAATTCGAAGCACCAAAGAGGCCACTCGAAGTCCCAAGGTTACTCAAGCGAGTCGGGGTCAAAACTCTAGTTGGACCGCATCGAGAAAACCAAGCGAGCCACTTCGACAGTCTAGAAATCCTAAGTCAGTCTCTAAACCCACAGCTAATCCGAAGCGAGTCGCTTCAGGATACAAGCAAAGAGGGAAGAGCATAGGTAGGACTGAAGCGAGCCGCTACCCCTCTTGCACACACTGTTGCACGTGTGAAGCTGCTTTAAAGCAGAAGTCACAGTTTTCGAAGGTCGAGAAACCCAAAGCACAAGCTTCTCTTCAAAAGAGAGTGAAGCAAGTGTGGGTACCTAAGGGGACTAACCTGCAAGGACCCAAACTGATTTGGGTACCAAAATCTGTCTAATTGCAGGTGGGCGCAGTGGATCCCATGCCAAGTGAGGGTCAACAAATCTGGTACTTGGACAGTGGATGTTCAAGACACATGACCGGCATGAGAGCTCTACTTCACGACTACATAGAGAAGAAAGGTCCACACGTAACCTTTGGTGATAATTCCCGAGGAAGCACCAAAGGGTACGGCGCACTGAAAGTTGGAAAGCTCACAATTGAAGAAGTCTCCTACGTGGAAGGACTTAAGCACAACTTGTTATCCATTTCACAATTCTGTGATAAGGGATACAAGGTGGAATTCATTTCCAACAAGTGCATAGTAAAGAGCAAGCTCACATCCCAGATTGTGCTCACTGGAGTTAGACAAAGGAACGTCTATATAGCACAATGGGATAGCTGCAAAGAGGAGATGTGCTTAGTAGCAAGGAGTACTACAGAGATAGGATGGCTATGGCACCGACGCTTGAACCATCTCAACTTCAAAGCAATCAATCGCTTAGCTCGAAAGGGTTTGGTGCAAGGCATACCAAATGAAGTCTTCATCAAAGACCATCCATGCTCACCATGCCAACGAGGGAAGCAGACGAAGAAGCACTTCGCCAGTCTTGAAGAAGCTTCATCAAAGTGAGTGCTCGAGCTGCTTCATATGGATCTGTTTGGTCCAGTCACTCCAGTTAGTGTAAATGGAAGGAAGTACACTCTAGTTGTAGTCGACGAATTCTCTCGCTACACTTGGGTTGTATTCCTCTTCAGCAAAAAGGAAACACTGACAAAACTGCCACAACTGCTCAAGCGATTGGCTGTGGAAAAGAATCAAGCTATTGTAACCATTCGCTCCGACAAAGGCACAGAGTTCTTGAATTCTACCATTGAAGCGTACTGCACGGAGCATGGCATAGCACATCAGACCTCTTCAGCACGCACACCACAGCAGAATGGAGTTGCTGAAAGAAGAAATCGAATCATCAAAGAAGCCGTTCGAACCATGATTGCAGACTCGAAGCTTCCATTGAAGTATTGGGCTGAAGCTGCCAATACAGCATGCTACACGCAGAATCGAACGCTTCTCTGCAAACGGCACGACAAAACACCATATGAAATATGGACAAGGAGAATTCCTAACATATCTTATTTCTATATTTTTGGTTGTAGGGTCTTCATTCACAACAATGGGAAGTCGCAGTCAGTGTTCTAAAAAACGGCCTAGGCGGCCGCCTAGGCGCTAGGCGGCGCCGTGCCGTCCCGATTTTGGGCTAGGCGGCCCGGGCTAGGCGGCTGCAGACTAGGCGCCGCCTAGGCGGCCGCCTAGGCGGCTAGGCGGGCTAGGCGGCGGACTAGGCGGCTGCAGACTAGGCGCCGCCTAGGCGGCTAGGCGGGCTAGGCGGCGGGCTAGGCGGGCTAGGCGGCGGGCTGGGCGGCTGGGAACAATAATATTCTTCTCCTCTTCTTCTCCTTCCCATTCGATTTTATGTTTAAATTTGTGGTAATGTTTCGACTATGAATTTTATTTGAATGACTATTGATTTATGAATTTTGAACTATATTAGTTTGCAATTGTATATTTGCATTGTTAATAATTGAGATGAAATTAGATAATATGTAATTGGAATATTGGATAATGAAAATTTTAATATTTTTATTTAGGAATATTAGTAAAAAAAATAAAATAAAAATAAAAAATACGAATCCGCCTAGGCGGCGCCTAGGCGCCGCCTAGGCGGCTAGGCGCTAGTCGGCCCTCCGCCGCCCGACTAGCGCCTAGCGTTTTTTAGAACATTGGTCGCAGTTGAAAGCTTTTGAAAGCAAAGCTGATGAAGGAGTATTCTTGGGATACTCTACATCTAGCAAAGCCTACAGAGTATTCAACTGTAAAACCCTAATTGTGGAGGAATCACCCCATGTTGTATTTGATGAATCTTCTTTAAGTCTTCCACAGGAACAGGCTCAAGCGAATGAAAAGAATCAACTCACTTGGGATGTGCTCAAAGAAGATGATGAGATCAAAGATTCAAGCTAGCAAAATCCCAAAGGAGAAGGTGAAGCTACCCCCAAGATTCCTGAAGCGAGTGCTGGCCAAGCATCCAATCCAGTTGCTTCAGATGACGAAGCGAGCGACAAGGAAGAAGATGGAGATGAAGCTGGCGGATCCAAGCGTGCATGGCTCAAGGATCACTCACCAAGTCAAATCATTGGAGATCCATCCAAGGGTGTAGTGACCAGAAGTCAAGTGTTTGGAGAAAGTGCCATGTACAGTTGCTTTCTCTCAAACATCGAGTCATCAAGCGTGGAGGAAGCTCTAGCCGACTCCAATTGGGTGATCGCCATGCAAGAAGAGCTGAACCAGTTCACCAGAAATGACGTATGGTATCTCGTGGATCGTCCCAAATTTCAGCATGTGATTGGCACCAAGTGGGTGTACAAGAACAAGACGGACGAGGACCACAACGTCGTAAGGAACAAGGCCCGTCTTGTCGCTAAGGGCTACTGCCAAGAAGAAGGAATCGATTTTGATGAAACCTTCGCTCCAGTGGCACGGCTTGAAGCGATCAGATTATTTCTAGCCTATGCAGCGGCAAAGAAATTCAAAGTCTATCAAATGGATGTGAAGAGCGCGTTCCTCAATGGTGAATTGAAGGAAGAAGTGTATGTGGAGCGGCCACCGGGTTTCGAGCAAGGAGATAGAGTGTATCGATTGAAGAAAGCCCTATATGGATTAAAGCAAGCTCCCAGAGCTTGGTATGATACTCTTTCTCAATTCCTAGTGGATAATGGTTTCCACAAAGGGAAGATAGATCGAACCCTATTCACCATCAATCATGGAAATGATATGCTTTGGGTTCAGATCTACGTGGATGACATCATATTTGGATCACCAAACCAGTCGATTAGCGAGAAGTTTGGGGAGCTGATGAAGACCAAATATGAGATGTCGATGATTGGCTTGATGAGCTGCTTTCTAGGTCTTCTAGTGAAGCAGCAGGAAAATGGAATTTTCATCAACCAAGCCAAATACACTAGAGATATGCTTGCCAAGTTTGGTGTTCAACATGCTAAAGCCGTGAAGATCCCTATGAATACCAACTGGAAGATGGAGCCAGACGAAGGAGGAAAATCTGTGGATCCTACAGATTATCGTGCCCTAATTGGGTCACTTCTCTATCTCACTGCAAGCAGGCCAGATATTGCTTTTGCAGTCGGAGTCTGCGCTCGCTTCCAAAGCAACCCCAAGCACAGCCATCTTGAAGCTGCCAAAAGGATTCTTCGATATTTGAAGGGCACTGTCAACATGGGTCTGTGGTATCCAACGGAGGACAATTTGGAGCTCACTGGATATTCAGACGCTGACTATGGAGGGTGCCGAATTGATAGGAAATCAACCTCGGGCACTTGTCAGTTCTTGGGAAGCAAGCTGATCTCATGGTTTTCTAAGAAGCAAACAAGCATAGCTACTTCAACAACTGAAGCTGAATATATGGCCGCTGGAAGCTGCTGTTCTCAAATTCTATGGCTTCGTCAGCAGTTGAAGTATTACAATGTTGAAACAAATGAAATTCCAATATTCTGCGACAACAACAGTGCAATCTCCATCTCGCAAAATCCAGTGCTACACACTAGATGCAAGCACGTGGAAATCCGACATCACTTCATTCGTGATCATGTCGAGAAGAAAGATATCAAGCTCGAGAAGATCCATACCGATCTCCAGCGAGCAGATATCCTCACCAAGC
Organism: Thymus mandschuricus; assembly: GCA_029379335.1. Classification (NCBI taxonomy): domain Eukaryota; kingdom Viridiplantae; phylum Streptophyta; class Magnoliopsida; order Lamiales; family Lamiaceae; genus Thymus; species Thymus mandschuricus. Next base: position 12,659,854 of record CM057081.1, on the reverse strand, counting down.
CCCTAGCTGAGTCTCGTTTCAATCAGCTATGCATGGAATTAGGGTTATTAGACCCTGGTGAAGAATGCTAGTTCCAGGATGCACGAAGTAGTGATCGCTTGTTCTCTTGTGCGTCACTCGCTTCGGATCTTTACCAACTCAAGCGAGTCACTTCAAATTCCACTCGCTTAAAGAAAATGAAGTAAGGTGGGGAAAGGTGGAGTATTGGAAGAAGTTCCCTACCAACTTATTGGAATTGTTAAGTATATGGTTAAGGGGGAACTAATGCTTACTCTCGGAGCAAGCTACTTCCAAAGCGAGCAAAGATGCTGCTACCTTGAATCTTGCATCGCTTCATCTTACCCTTCCTTGGGTCAAGTGAGTCGACTGCAGATTCATTCTCTAGTTTAGAAGAAGCTTGAAGGTTTACCTTTTTCTACAAAAGGTTGCAGGGCTGGTGACATGCTTCTGCGTAAAATACGAGATTGTCTTGTCAGAGCATTCTCATTGTCATCCTGTCCATTTCTGCTCTGAGATAAGGACTTGTACTCATCCCCCATTCGTCGTGAATATGTACACTTACGTGAAGCTCCCCTCTGGGTTGTAGTAAGCTTGTGTACTATATTCATTTTCTCCCTCATTCACTTCGATGGAGGACTCTCTAATTCGTAGAGGAAGATGAATGCCATGAAGATGAATGCCAAGAAGAGGAAGTACTCTACAGGTGGTATCAACAAGCTTCAAAGCGAATGCATTCACCAACAAGTGGATTCAACAATTTGAAGTCCAAATCAAATGATGTCTTCAATAAGTGGTATCAATCTCCTACGAAGTGAGATTGACTGGTAAGCGTTTCAATGTTTAAGTACACTAAGTGAGCTTAAGCGTGCTAGAAACCTTCACTCGCTATGTTGAAAATATGAAATGAATCTGACATAAATACAAAAAGGAAAACATTCTTGTTTATCCTCGAAGTATGTAAGTCAGAAACATTTTAAAATTAAGTAAGAAATTCAATTTCTTATTCCAGTCGCTTCAGATGGCCAAGCGAGTGCTACGTCATTCAAAGCTAGCCATCACAGGCGAGTGCGGAACAGTCACTCTAGCGAGTGCCACTCAAGTGAGTCAAGGCCTAGCGGGCCAACTCGAAGCGAGCGGGTACGAAGCGAGTATGAGCTGTCTGCACTCGAGTGCAAATTTCACTTTCTGCCAAGCATTTAATGCAGGTTCACGTACGGCGAAAACATCGGGCGTGTGGTTCTCACTTTGAATTCGAAGCGGGAAAAGACGGAGAAGATCCAGCCGTCGAATCCTAACAGTCCCAGATCTACAACCGTTGGATCAGCGCCGTATAAGCCAAACCAATCATAGCAGGCCACGTGGATGCGTCGAGCAAGTTGCGGTTCACTTTTACTGTGATGACGCCGGACACGTCAGATCCATCACCGCACGTCCGCCGCCTACCTACAGGACTTACGGCGATATTACCGTCTTACCCCTGCCATGTCAGCCAAGACCTAGTTCTATATATATGGGACTTCGGAGAACGGCAGAACCTTTCACAGCCCTCAAAAATTGCCATTCTCATGTTTAGATCTGCAACCTCTGCAACTCACGAGTCTCATCCTTTTTCGTTGATAAAACTTCGATTCAGAATCCTTCAAATCTCACCATGGGCAAGAAGCTGAATACAAAAACTATGGAGCAGTTCATAACGGAGGTAGACAAACACATCAACGTCGAGCCCCATCTCGACCTTACCGTCATCGAGAGAGATGGATTCTTCCGTAGAGCCGTGACCACGGCCGGTCTATGGAAGTTCTTGACAATGATCCCGTCAAAGATTCTGGCGAAGGCTGTGGGAGAACTTCTTCTGAATTTAAAGAAGGAAAGAAATACATCTTCGTTCACAGATCCAGAATCCAAGAAGCCGGTGGAGGTGGACTTGAACGAGCTAATCGGCGTGTTCGACTTGCCGAGGGAAGGAGGAGATTCCCTGTTGGATTTGGGATTCTCGGCCGGAGTCGAATACGGTCGTTTTGCCGTCGACGGAGCAGAACCAAACTTTAAGGTGGCCAGCATTCGTTCAAACTTGAAGGCCCCTTTCAATCTCATCTGCGAACTCTTTTCGAAGAGCATCGCATGTTACGTCGGAACCCTAGATACGCTGTTGGAGACGAAGCTGATTGCCACCGCAGTTATTGTCGACAGCCTCACAGGAACCAGCTTCAACTGGCACAGTTGGTTTCTCAAGCAAATACATGAAGCTGCTGACGACTTTGCGTTCGTACCTGGGAGCGCCGATCAGATTCTCCGCAAGGGGAAACTGAAGTTCTTCTCGAGACTCTCCTTTGCTTTGGAGGAGAAGTTTCCGGGCAAAACATGGCCGGAAACTGACACCATCATCTACAACAAACAGTCCATTTTCTATGACAAATGGAGAAAGACAAAGGTTCCAATGGATCAGGGACTCCTAAATGTAGAAGTGCCCGCGGCAAGGCCAGTTGTGGAAACACAAGCTGAAGCGTCCCAAGCGAAGCGAGCCGCTTCACCCCTGAAGCGTGCGGCGCCAAAGCGAGGGAAGAAGAAGATGAAGCGAGTCACTTCAATTGTCCAAGAAAGCGAGGCGGTGGAGGAGCCGCTTGAGGACATTGAAGTTACTCAACCCCAATCATTACCAATCAAAGCCAAATCCCCCCCACTACAACTTACCCAAATCCCAGAACCACAAGCCTCATCAACCCACCAACCACTTATACAAACAACCCCCCTCTCTCCCCAGGAAGAAGAGTCTGCATCTTCTTTCCATATCCCTACTATCCCATCCTCAGCACAGATCAAGCTGTTGCATATACCACATTTCAACCCCTTCAAACACAGCAAACTCAGCCAGCCATAGAACCTATTCAAATCCCTGAAACTCCTGAAGTCACACCATCCCAATCCCCTTCAACATCGGCAGCAACAGCCGATACCGCCCATACATCCATTATTCCTGAATTCCAAATCTCCAAAACCCCTACCCAAGTTGATGCTCTCAAAAGATACAAGAGAGATAGAGAGCAGGCAGCTGAAACCATCAGAACCCGCTATTCCTCGGTGCCTATGTCAGATGACTTCTTCACCAAGGTTGTCGACTTCTTGACATACGTCACCTACCGCGGCACGAAGTATTACAAAGTGTTTAAGCTCCTGGATGCCTTCTCAAAGGACGATCTAATCCAGATGGAGGGAAAGCTCCTGGATTTCATCGGTGAGAATGGCTTCCATGCATTTCTCACCGGAACCAGCTTCTGGGATAAGCTGGGCGCCAAGGTGAAGCGTGCCTATCCGGACGCTATAGCTCCTGAGCACAACCCTACCATCCATGAAAGGAGACTGATGAGGGAGCACGCGGAGGAGGTGGAGGTTAAGGAGGCGGAAATCTCGAGTCTACAAAGTGAGATAACCAGAAAGGAGATGGAGTTGGAGAAGAGGATGGAGGAGGTCAAGAGTCTTCGTGAAGACTTTGACAAGAAAAAGGGGGAACTGGAGGCAAAGGTGGAAGAGAAGGGAGGATTACTGGAAAAGAAGGAGAAGGCGCTGGAGGCGCAAGTAAAGCTGGTGGATGACCACTCAAAAACAATCACCGAACTCAAGGGCTTGCTTGATGCAGAAAGAAGCCGCTTGAGGGAGGTCAATGCCAAACTGGTCTCAATTGGCAAAGAAAAGAAGGAGTTGGAGAAGGAAGTAAGGAAGTTGAAGGAGGCGGTTGAAAAGAAAGATGAAGAATTGATCAGGAAGGGAAGTGAGTTGATCAGTACCAAAAAGACTCTTGACTCACTTCGAACTGAGCTGAAGGAAGTCAAAGAAGAGAGTGCCATCGACAAAAGAGAACTGGAGAGTCGGAGGAGGAGTGCGCAGGCTCTTGATCTGCAGAATGCTGAATTAACCATACTGCTGCAGAAGGTCAAGGAGCTGAGTGAAGCGTACACTGAGAAGATTGCTGCAGGTGCCGAATTCCATCTCTCTCTAAACCAGAGAGAGAGGAGCCTTGAAACAATGCAAGCTGAACTTCAAGCGGCTCAGGAATTCTGGTATTTCAACCTTCAAGAGGAGAAGAAGGATATGAAGAGGGAAGTTGAAGCGGAGCTGGAGGCTCGCTTCAGAACAGTGGAACCGTTGGAGAGTATGATGGCATCTGTTGTTGAGAGAGAGAAGCAATGTGAATACTTGCTGGAGGAAATCTCCATCAAAACAGCAGGGATTGTAGTGTCGGAAGGGCAAGTCTTCGCGGCAAAGGCTGAGAGAATGCTCCATACATTACTCAACCAAGTGGAGGAGCTTCGCAAAACTCTTGATGGGAAAACAATCGCCCTGACCCCTGGCAGTGATGATGCCAAAAAGGGGGAAGGAATTGTACTGAAAAATGACAATCTTTTGGAGCTACAAGGTGGAGAAAGTGGAGGTGTTGGAGTAGAGAGGATGATTGTAGGAGTTGGTAGTGCCGGTGATGAGGAGGAAGGATTAGATGATGAAGCGAGGGCTCTGAGCAGAGTGAAGGGCAAAGTAAAGCTCACGGAGGAGGAGTTGATGAAAAAGCCCGAGGAGCCCAGCAGGCCACTTCAAGAAAAGGTGCTTAGTGCTTCAATCGCACGGCATCCTCCAGTGACGGTGATAACGAAGGAGGAGAGGCGGAAGCAGGTGGAGCAGGATGCAGCCATGGCGTGGGAGATGGAGCGCCTTTTTGATCTAACAAAAAAATCTCTGCAGGTGCTTCTTCAAGTTCCAAAGCGCCCGCTTCAGCCGAAGCGCCCGCTTCAGCCACAGCGCCAGCTTTATCAGCCGCACTCACTTCAACAGCTGCACTCATTTCATCCGCAGTTGTCCCCTCTAGTGCAGCTACGAAGAAAGACATGCCACCTCCCCCACCACCGAAGCAGCCATTGAAGCGAGCTGCCTCAGATTCGAAGAGAGATGACCCCGAGGCTAAGCGCCAAAAGGTCAAGGATGCAGTCGCTACAAGGGCGGAGAAGGAGGAAAGAAGAAGAAAGAGTGGAGAGGAAGGAAGGAATGAAGCTAAGAAGGAGAGGAGAATAAAGGCCAAGCGACTCCAAGTGATAGACGGCCGGATCGAGGAACACTTCAATGAAGTGAGACTCATCCAGTCCGCTCTAGTTCGTAGCGCCTTTGTTCCACTCATGCCAGAGGAGTCCGAAGCATGCCTTGCTCAAGCTATGATCGACACATGCCAGACGACTGCAAAAGAAATGATTGAATCTGGCCGCTACCGCCTCAAGGAAGAACAAAACTACATTCGCAAGCGACTCAATGAGAAGCTTCCTATCTGGAGTGGCGAGTCAGGAAAGAAATTCAATGCAGTCATGGCACAGATGGCCAGCCGGTCGGAAGAGGAGTTGACTGTGCGCAGAAACGAGCATCTCGATGCCTGTGAGATTGAGCAGTTCATCCCCGATGAATTACTTGAGCAGTGGCTACACTACAAAGAAAAATTTATCAAAGCATACTACTATTGGGAGGTAGTGCCACTGCAGACCGAATGCTCAAAGATCAGCGCTCTCAACAACTTTCTTAGTGCCTATGATGAGAAGTTCAGGCGGAAGTTTTTCTCACTTGCACAGCTTGCAGAGCCCATGCCTCTAATCATCAAGGTACCTGCCCCTATGCCCTTCCTACCCGGTACATGCGTCCCAGATCGTAGCATCATCGATGCTGAAGTGGATGAAGCCTTCCAACTTGAGGAGACTTGGAGGAGGCCAAGTATCCACACTATTGGCTCATTAGAAGCGAAGGTCTTCAGTGCATACACTATTCCTGAGAGATGATTGCTAAGGATTTGGAGGAAGAGGAAGAAGAGAAGAAGAAGGAGGACGACAGGGAAGGGGCTGCAGGAAACCGTTGAGTTTCAAGCTCCGTAATATTTTTGTGAACTACTTGTTCATTTATCCAATTTCAATTTCTGTCAAAATGCGTCATTTACTTGCTTTGTGAGTGACTTTACTTTTTGCTACAAACTCAAACAAAATTTAACCGAAAAAAAAAAGGGGAAAGGAACTTAAAAATAATTCAAATGAAGCTGCAAAGGAAGCATGCGCTTGAAGTTCTTTCCACGGTTAGATAGACTAGATTTCGATAATCTTAAGTCTTTGGGTTTTGGCATCATCAAAAAGGGGGAAATTGTTAGGAATTGTTAAGAACAACATGTTAAGGGGGAAACTATAAGGGATAATTTTGTTGTTTTGATTTGATCCCAAAACCCCAAGTGTTCTGTTCCCAAGCGACCCATTTTTGGTGTAGTCAATAGGTTAGAATTTTTCTAAGCCTACTGTGTTAGGATGGCTCTTTATTAGATTATAGGCTTCAAAAGTTCAAGTGAAGGCCACTCTCTTGAGTGTGTTTTTCGAAGCGAAGCAAGTCTAGCAAGCCGAAGTGAAGCGTGCCGAAGAACAGTGTAGCAAAGCGAGCGCTACAGTAGATTCAAAGTGAGTCTGCCAAAGCAAAGCGAAGCGAAGCGAGCGCTACAGTGTAAAGTCAAAACTAGTCAACTCTAGTCAGCAATTTCCAAAGCAGTCACTAGGGAACTTTATTTCCCGAAGCGACTCATTACAGAATGACTACGAAGTGACTCAACTAAAGCGGACGCTACAACTTCAAAGCGAAGCGAGCCACTACCTTCCAGAAAGCGACAACACAATTCCCGCTCCAAATTTGAACTCTAGTCAACTAGAGATCTCCGCATTTATTACGAGATCTCCACGTGTCGAACGCGGAGAGGAGCAGCGGAGTTGACTGCCAGGCGGACAAAGGCGCCGCAACAGTACTGGCTCGCTCCAGTTACTGTTGAAGTTGGAACTTAGCCATTTCCAGCAAAAATCCAAAATTGCGCATCTGAAAAGGTGCCAGCCTGCGCAAGTACTGTCGAGAGGAGGAGGGACAAGGCCACCAACCAAGCAACGGATCTCAGCCAACCCTCCGCCTATAAATAGTAAAGGATCACAACTTGAAGAGGTAGAACACTACTTGAGCGCCCACAGCAAACAAACACTCCCAAGCCTTCGAGCAATCTTCGAGTTTTTGTTTCCAAGTGTTCTCCGAGTTCCCAGTTCATCGGAACTCGTCTTCACAACCTTCACACATAGAGTCTAAGCCCACTTCAAATATCCAAGCTTAGAAGGAGAGCTCTAGCCTACTTTGCATCTACTGTAAAGAGCTCTTCATAGTGTGTTCGTCAACCAAAAACCCTAAATTCTGTCTGATAGGTTTTTGAGTCGTCGTTAGGTTGTCCCTGATGGATTTGTATACTAGAAAGCAGGCCTTTTAGCTTGTATGCATGTGTTGTCCATAGCCACTAACAATCTTCTATCTGATTAAGTATGAATGCATCAAACATCTATCCATTATCTCAAAGTTGTAGGCTTTATGGTGTGTTGTAGATCACAGAAGACCATAGTTGCCGGTTCCTCACGAGATATAAAAGGGTATCACAGTTGAGACAGTTTTGGATATAACTGTCGGTTTAGGCTGTAGTATAGGCTGCATAAGTAGCTTGTCTTGGCTACTTGTCTATACTAGTAAATCTACCTCGAACTATGTGTTCACCTTGGGAGGTGGAGCTATCACTTGGAAGAATGTGACGCAGGAGGGCGTCACGGAGACTCTACCATGTAGCCGATTATGTGGCTTCTTGTAACGCTACTAAATGGTTGTGAAGCTCCTGGACTTCCTCGATGAGCTAGATCTGATTCCCAGTTTGCCCAAAGGTATCACACCGTGTTGTGATAATATTGGAGCAGTTGCAAACTGCATGGAACATAGAGCTCACAAGGCAAGTAACAACATAGAGAGTTCCACTGTACGAGAAATCGTCAAAAGAGGTGAAGTGGAAGTTGAGATAATCCCTTCAACGGAATATCTAGTGGATCTATGCACAAGGAGCTTACCAGTCAAGGTGTTCGACAAGCATGTCGAAGGGATGGGGCTGGAGAGCCTCCCACACTAGTAAACTTTGAGTATAAGTGGGAGAAGATGTGTAATAGATGCTAGATTGTAGACACTTTGCCTTTTGTCACATGATATACTAAAAGTTTGCTTTAGTATAAGTGGGAGATTGATGGATTTGTATACTAGAAAGCAGGCCTTTTAGCTTGTATGCATGTGTTGTCCATAGCCACTAACAATCTTCTATCTGATTAAGTATGAATTGTCATCCATGCATCAAACATCTATCCATTATCTCAAAGTTGTAGGCTTTATGGTGTGTTGTAGATCATAGAAGACCATAGTTGCCGGTTCCTCACGAGATATAAAAGGGTATCACAGTTGAGACAGTTCTGGATATAACTGTCGGTTTAGGCTGTAGTATAGGCTGCATAAGTAGCTTGTCTTCGCTACTTGTCTATACTAGTACGTGCGTGTACTGATAGGATCACGGTGAGGTGTATTCTTCTATTCTGACCAGATGTAGAAAGAATCAAGACCTCGATGACTTAAGATGAACTTTAACTCTAGTTGAGTCCTAAGGGTGTATAGTTGTGGTCTGCTTCTTTGATTTACCATGGGTGAGAGTTCAGAGTATCTGCAACTCAATATGCTCCGAATCTTGGGAAGCAACTATAACTAGTACGACTCTTAGTGCAACTGCAACAGAGCACCATATCCTGGTAGAACAGGTTGATCACATCCCCTGAGGAATTCATTAAGGATTATCATACCAAACCCTGCAGGTGGATTAATTTCCGGTATGATGAATAAGGATGAATGGTACTACTCAGGAATAAAAGAAGTTGAATAACACGAGCAGTCAGAAGCTCTAAGTTAATCAACGGATGTGGGATATCTTAAATATGGGGGTCGTTAAGTCTAATACTAGCCCTGAACTCAACAGGGGTAAAACAGGTAATTCAGTACTATTACTCTAGTGGAATGTTTTAGTACTTATGGACTAAATTATACTCTGGGCTGAGTATGGAGAATTTAGCCATTGGGAGGCCTCGGTTTTACCAGCTAGTAGATCCCTGATCTGGCCCAAAAAGCTCAATTGGCCACAGTATAAGGAATAAGTGGGCCACCACTCAGTTGGGCCCAGTATGTGGCGCCAACTGTGCTCATGGGCGGCCAGTCCATAAGTTGCAGGCCTGGCCTGCAACTTAAGCCCAAGTCTCTCTTGGTCTCCTCTATAAATACCCCTCAAGGTCTTGTTCAGACCTAATGATCAGAATAATCGAGTGCACTTAATATTCTGAACAAGAAAAAGGAGGTTAGGGTTAGAGAGAGAGAGACGCGCGGCCGAGCAGCAGTTTTCGGTGGGGATCCCGTTTCCGTGGCTGATTCCGAAGATCGTTGTCCATCCAACGTCAGAATCGAGCAGGGATACAGATCAGAAGATCTATTCGCGAGTTCTCTACTTCTTCAGGTAATCGATCTATAAACCCCCTATGATTCCGCACTAAATTCATAGGAGCATGATAGGTTTAATTCGATAGTTAGATATCCGAAATAGATCCTCGGGCGAACCGATCTTCACCGATCAGATATGGTTCCTTCAGTTGGTATCAGTGCCAAGGATCAGATTTTCGACTCTATCTGAGTAATTATCGATTATTATGCATGTTAGATCGATTGTATGTAGCTTTTCGTGGTGTTTTTCGTTTTTCGGGGCCGATTTGGCAAATCTATGTAATTTTTGATCGCGAGATAATAAGGTGCGATCTAGAATAGGATTAGATAGGTTTTATTGTTGTTTTTCGTTTGTAACTGTTGCAAAGAGACGAAGAACACGAAGAACGAAGGAGACGAGCACCAGCTGGATGCCGCCGCACGGGGCAGCGCGTGAATCACACGCGCCGCCGCACGCTCGTGTGCGAGTCGTCCAACGGCGAGCTCTCCTTCTTCTCCGATGATCGACGTGGCTCCAGTAGGCTGCTGGAGCCTGCACGTCGTCGGAGGAGGCCTGGGGAGGCCGGAGCGGCGGCGGCAGCACCGGAGGCATGAGAGCGGCGCCGCGGCGGAACCCTAATTAGGGCTCGACGCCGCGGCAGAAGCCGTTGGCTGCATGGGGGCCGACGACGGCGATCACGGAGTCCGGTGACGGACTAGACGTGACCGCGAGCGTCGCCGGCAGCAGCAGCATGTCAGAGCAGCGCCGGGGAAGCAGCAGCGGCGGCGGAACCCTCTTAGGGTTTCTGCCGCGAGTTGCAGCGGCGGTAGACGAGGACGACGGCGGTGGAGGGACGTCCAGCAGCAGCGGAGCACGCCGGCGACATCAACACCAGCAGCAGGAGCCGCGGCGGACGTCGCCGGCAGCTGGAACGGCGGCAGCGAGGTGAGGGGTGCCGCGGCGGAACCCTAGTTAGGGTTCAACGCCGTGAGCCTCGCCGGGATGGTTGCCGTCCGTGCCACCGGAAGGGATCGACGGCCAGCAGCAGCAGCGGCGCCAGGGAGGCGGAGGCGGCCGACGGCAGGCCTCACGCCGTCGGCTGCGGAGCGGGCAGCCTTGCACGCCCGTGCCCTAGCCCGTGGTCGGGCCTAGGGTTTCCAACCCGGCCCGTTCGCGTTTACGGGCTGCCTCCAGCGTTCGGGCTCGGGCCCAGTCACGAATTCGGGCCGTGTTAGGTCGGTTTCGGGTTCGTGGGCCCATAAGAGTGAAACGAGGGCGGTTTGGGCCTTTTCGAGAGAATTGGGTCACGTGGTGTGGGCCCAATCTCGGTTAGAGAAGCCCAATGGCAACGAAAATTAGAAAATAAATTATCTAAATAATTTATTTATTTTCGAGGAGAAACGGGAGATCAACTCGGAGGACTTATTCAAGACCGAAGCCTATTTCGGATTTTATTATTTAATGTAATAGTTTAGACGGGTCGTCACACCACGAAAAGCGAGTTTTATTTTTGTTTTTATCTCGTTTTTCTTAAGCATGCTATGGATGCAATTTATTTATTATAGCATGTCTTGCCTGTCGAGGTGATTAAATTGCGCTTAGTCGAGCATGTTTTAGGATTGTCAATATAAGCATGTTTTAAATTTTCTGCGAGCATGGTTTATTTGCTGCGTTTAGAAAATTATGCTTAGGATTATGTGACAACGTGATCTAGCATGTCGACAACCTTTTGAAAGAAAAATACTAAGCAGATAAAAACGTTTTTGGTATAGAAAATGTGAAGACCTCCACAACTGACCTTAAGGTGAAATTTGGTGCGAGTGTGTAAACGTCCACACGAACGTGGCTTGCACATCGTATCGGACGAGTTCGCCAGACTTAAGCTTTCTTAACAAAAATGTTCTAACCAAAATGAGAAGTGGGAGCTTTTCTGAGTAAACGTCCACACTAACGTGGCTTGCTCGGAATAGTAACTACGGTTTTCTCTGGAGTTGGTTTTTGAACAAAGATAGCTTTAGGAAAATAGTGCTTTTTCAAAGTTAGGCTAAGATTGTGGTTAAAAGCTTAGATATTAGTTAGAATACAACTCCCCAACGGAGTCCCTTTTCTAATCTAATATGGTCTAGTAAGGTTCAACTATTAGCTCTATTTGTCATAAGGATAGGTTGGCAAGATAAGTAGAGTTAAAGATCTGAGTATCTGGTCGAACAGTGGGAGCGTAAACGTCCACACGAACGTGGCTTGCGATCCGCATTGTTTGGGCTGTTGAAGGTTTCGAAATTATTGGTTTATCAAAAGGTTACAATAATTTTCGTTACGAATTGATGCATGATCTATTCTTACGAGTGTCTACGTGTTTATTGCTTTATCAGATATGACTTTAGGCCCGTTGATAAATGTTCTCACTTCGAGTCCTCTCACGGATTCCAACTATTTGGAGTGAAGGAATAAATCTCGATATTGTCCTTGTTAATGAAGAGAACAAGTTAGTACTCACTATACCTTATCTGAAAGCTCTAGTATCATCGATTGAAGATAGAGAGTTGCACAAGTTGTGGCATGAGAGTAACAATTCGACTAAGATTAGTCAAATACTCTCTGACGCCAGGGTTGCAAGCCTTGTGTTCTCACTTGGCAGATATTGCAGATATCCCGTAACTCCTGGAAATCTTCTAGAAATTGGATGATATGGAACTTGCGAGTCAAGAAGCTTGTGTGCTTATGTTTGCTCCTCAGACGGCATCGAAAGACGAATGTGAGGAAGAAGGTGTCAAACACTAGCAAGTTAACAAGAGCTTGGAAGAAGATAAAGGTGTTGAGCCTACCGATGGCATGAAAAGCCAAAGGGGAAGGGCAAGTGCTTCATATACAACAAGAAAGGACACTGGAAGGCTGACTGCCCTCTAAAGAAGAAGAATTTTGGTACGTCATGATCAACTACATGTTCTACTCAGGCTGGGGTAGTAGATACGGGAGCAATTGATCATATGCATTACACCTTGCAGTGTTCTCTGCGGATAAACGAGGTGAATGATGACGAGATTACCATCTCCTTGGGCGATGCATCGAGAGTTGCAGATGTCGCGGTTGGAGATATTCAGTTTGATTTTGGACATGCAAGTTTGGTTTTGAGAGACATTTTATATGTGTCTGCCTTTTGGCGAAACATTATGTTCACGGATATTCAGTTGTTTTTGATAGAGGCGTTTCTATCATGAAAGACAATGAAGTTATAGTTTCTGGCACATTGTCCCGGTCTCTCTATACCATTACTTGTCCTATGAATGATTCTTCTTCTTATAATGCTTCCTCATCATTGAATACTAAAAAGAGGAAGAATCCGTCTCAAACGAACCAAACTCTATTATGGCACTTACGATTGGGTCACATCAACCAAAAGAGGATTCAAAGGTTGATAAAAGAAGGTGTTTTGGATTTCCAAATAGAACCTTTATCAACATGTGAATCGTGTTTGGAAGGAAAGATGGTGACCAGAGCTTTCAAGTCCATAGGATATCGAGCCCAAGAGCTCTTGGAGTTGATTCATTCTGACTTGTGTGGACCGATGTCCGTTCAAGCTCGAGGAGGTTACGAGTATTTCGTCACGTTTATTGATGACTACTCGAGATACGGTTATATCTACCTGCTCCACAGGAAGTCCGAATGCTTTGATAAATTCAAGGAATTCAAAGCGGATGTGGAGAAGAGAACGGGTAGAAGTATCAAGTCACTTCGCTCTGATAGAGGTGGCGAGTACCTCGGAACTGAGTTTCGAACTTTCTTGTCAGAAAATGGGATTTCATCTCAGTTAACTACGCCCGGTACTCCCCAACAGAACGGTGTAGCTGAGAGACGGAATCGTACTCTTTTAGACACAGTTAGATCGATGATGAGTTATGCATCCTTGCCAATTTCGTTCTGGGGATATGCCTTGGAAACAGCAGGTTATCTCCTCAATCTAGTACCTACAAAGTCGACAGTTAAAACTCCTTCCGAATTATGGACAGGGCGCAAGCCTAGCTTGGGTCATATTCGGGTTTGGGGATGCCCAGCACACGTGCTGACTAAGGAGGCCGACAAATTGAGGTCTAAGACTGAGGTTAGGCTGTTTGTAGGATATCCAAAGGGAACGAAAGGAGGTTATTTCTATAGTCCCCAGGATCAGAAGGTCATTGTGAGCACCAATGCCCGATTCCTAGAGGAGGACTTTATTAGTAACCATCGGACAAGGAGTGAAATAATGCTCGATGAGTTGCGGGCATCAGCAGCAGCCGAAATTCCAGAACAGCCGAGAGTACAAGAGGTTATACCACTAACTGCACCCTTATCCGATACTGTATCTCCACCATCGCTTCGTCGCAGTGGGAGGGTTGTTCGTCAACCGGACCGTTTCATGTTCGTGGGAGAATCCACTGAACTACTCTCGGGTATCGAACATGATGAGATCGACCCCTAGACTTACAAGGAAGCGATGGAGGACGAGGATGCAGATTCCTGGAGAGTTTCTATGGATTCGGAGATAGAATCCATAGTTAACATGGACGTGTACGACCTTGCGGAGCTGCCGGATGGGGTAAAGCCCATCGATTGCAAGTGGGTGTACAAGAGAAAGAGAGGACCTAACGGGAAGGTTTTAGCCTTCAAAGCTAGATTGGTGGCGAAAGGATTCACTCAGAAAGAGGGAATCGATTACGATGAGACATTTTTGCCGGTTGCCATGCTTAAGTCCGTCAGAATACTCTTGTCTGTGGCGGCACATTTAGACCTAGAGGTTTGGCAAATGGACGTCAAGACTGCGTTCTTGAATGGGTACCTTGAAAAAGGTAGGGACATTTATATGCGCCAACCAGAAGGTTATGTGAGAGATGGCCAGGAGCATCTCGTGTGGAAGCTTAAGAAGTCCTTATACGGACTTAAGCAAGCGTCCAGGTCCTGGAACATTCGTTTTGATGGAGTGATTAAATCCTATGGATTTGTCCAGTGCTTAAACGAAAGTTGTGTTTACAGGCTCAGTTCGGACGGAAGCGTGGTATTCTTAGTACTGTACGTAGATGACATACTTCTCATTGGCAACAATGTGAACGTGTTATCAGGCGTAAAGGATTGGTTGTCTGAACAGTTTCAGATGAAAGACTTGGGAGAAGCAGGTTACATCCTAGGGATCAAGGTGATCAGAGATCGCCGTAAGAGGATGTTAGGCTTAAGCCAAGCTTCATATATAGATACTGTGATCGCCCGTTTCAGCATGCAGAATGCCAAGAAGGGTTTTCTTCCCTTCAGACATGGCATACCTCTATCTAAGGACATGTGTCCGAAGACACAAGAGGAGATAGAGGGCATGAAGACTATACCGTATGCTTCCGCGGTTGGAAGTCTCATGTATGCAATGCTGTGTACTAGACCAGATATCTGTTATGCGGTTGGCATGGTGGCGAGATATCAGTCTAACCCTGGTCAGGGACATTGGACGGCTGTTAAGCACATTTTGAAGTATCTCAGGAGGACAAGAGATCATGTGCTTGTTTATCAGTCCAATGAGATGATCCCGATAGGGTATACGGACTCAGACTTCCAGGCTGTGATCGAGATGAGAGGAAATCTACCTCGAACTATGTGTTCACCTTGGGAGGTGGAGCTATCACTTGGAAGAATGTGACGCAGGAGGGCGTCACGGAGACTCTACCATGTAGCCGATTATGTGGCTTCTTGTAACGCTACTAAATGGTTGTGAAGCTCCTGGACTTCCTCGATGAGCTAGATCTGATTCCCAGTTTGCCCAAAGGTATCACACCGTGTTGTGATAATATTGGAGCAGTTGCAAACTGCATGGAACACAGAGCTCACAAGGCAAGTAACAACATAGAGAGTACCACTGTACGAGAAATCGTCAAAAGAGGTGAAGTGGAAGTTGAGATAATCCCTTCAACGGAATATCTAGCGGATCTATGCACAAGGAGCTCACCAGTCAAGGTGTTCGACAAGCATGTCGAAGGGATGGGGCTGGAGCGCCTCCCACACTAGTAAACTTTGAGTATAAGTGGGAGAAGATGTGTAATAGATGCTAGATTGTAGACACTTTGCCTTTTGTCACATGATATACTAAAAGTTTGCTTTAGTATAAGTGGGAGATTGATGGATTTGTATACTAGAAAGCAGGCCTTTTAGCTTGTATGCATGTGTTGTCCATAGCCACTAACAATCTTCTATCTGATTAAGTATGAATTGTCATCCATGCATCAAACATCTATCCATTATCTCAAAGTTGTAGGCTTTATGGTGTGTTGTAGATCACAGAAGACCATAGTTGCCGGTTCCTCACGAGATATAAAAGGGTATCACAGTTGAGACAGTTCTGGATATAACTGTCGGTTTAGGCTGTAGTATATGCTGCATAAGTAGCTTGTCTTGGCTACTTGTCTATACTAGTACGTGCGTGTACTGATAGGATCACGGTGAGGTGTATTCTTCTATTCTGACCAGATGTAGAAAGAATCAAGACCTCGGTGACTTAAGATGAACCTTAACTCTAGTTGAGTCCTAAGGGTGTATAGTTGTGGTCTGCTTCTTTGATTTACCATGGGTGAGAGTTCAGAGTATCTGCAACTCAATATGCTCCGTATCTTGGGAAGCAACTATAACTAGTACGACTCTTAGTGCAACTGCAACAGAGCACCATATCCTGGTAGAACAGGTTGATCACATCCCCTGAGGAATTCATTAAGGATTATCATACCAAACCCTGCAGGTGGATTAATTTCCGGTATGATGAATAAGGAATGAATGGTACTACTCAGGAATAAAAGAAGTTGAATAACACGAGCAGTCAGAAGCTCTAAGTTAATCAACGGATGTGGGATATCTTAAATATGGGGGTCGTTAAGTCTAATACTAGCCCTGAACTCAACAGGGGTAAAACAGGTAATTCAGTACTATTACTCTAGTGGAATGTTTTAGTACTTATGGACTAAATTATACTCTGGGCTGAGTATGGAGAATTTAGCCATTGGGAGGCCTCGGTTTTACCAGCTAGTAGATCCCTGATCTGGCCCAAAAAGCTCAATTGGCCACAGTATAAGGAATAAGTGGGCCACCACTCAGTTGGGCCCAGTATGTGGCGCCAACTGTGCTCATGGGCGGCCAGTCCATAAGTTGCAGGCCTGGCCTGCAACTTAAGCCCAAGTCTCTCTTGGTCTCCTCTATAAATACCCCTCAAGGTCTTGTTCAGACCTAATGATCAGAATAATCGAGTGCACTTAATATTCTGAACAAGAAAAAGGAGGTTAGGGTTAGAGAGAGAGAGACGCGCGGCCGAGCAGCAGTTTTCGGTGGGGATCCCGTTTCCGTGGCTGATTCCGAAGATCGTTGTCCATCCAACGTCAGAATCGAGCAGGGATACAGATCAGAAGATCTATTCGCGAGTTCTCTACTTCTTCAGGTAATCGATCTATAAACCCCCTATGATTCCGCACTAAATTCATAGTAGCATGATAGGTTTAATTCGATAGTTAGATATCCGAAATAGATCCTCGGGCGAACCGATCTTCACCGATCAGATATGGTTCCTTCAGTCCCGATCCAAGGTTCTTCTTTCATCGATTGAAGAAGCCTCGATCATAGAGTTTAGATCCAAGCTTGCACCTACATCGTTTGTGTGAAGCTCGATCGAAGCTAGGCCGTAAGGAGAGCCCGTAATCTCCCTGTCTGTGTTTTGACTGAAGCGATTGAAGCTTCCAGTCTTGTCTAGGTTTGTGTAGTGAACCCGTAATCACTACGTCTGTCGTTAGATCCAGGCAAGTGAAGCCCGATCTCGACCAAGGTTTTTGAAGGACCCGTAACCTTCAAGTTCTTGAGTGAAGAGAATAGTTGCCGTCGTGCAACAAAGTGGACGTAGGAGCTTTATCTCCGAACCACTATAAATCTCTGTGTTGTATCTCTCTAAACCCTAATCTCTTTTCTGTATTTGATTATCCATTGCACGAGCATTTAAACGAACGAACTTGAATTCATTAATTACTTAGGAAAGATTTTAGCTCACCAAATTCCGCATACACGAGTAAAGACTCCCTCTTGATCAAGTGCTCACTTCGGTCAAGCAGGCAAGCTACGTACTGTAGATCTAGCTTCAGCTAGGTTTTAAGTATCAAGTGAGCTCTTTAGTTGTTACTCTGAGTTAAGGGATTTGAAGTTGAAAAACTTCAAAATACGTATTCACCCCCCCCCCCCCCTCTACGTATTTTTCCTATTAACAAACCGGGACCAACATATTACATCTTTTCTTTGAGAGAGTTGAGTGTTCACTTTCATATACAAAATTTCACATATTGGAGAGTGTTCTTTGATGGATTAGCATACTTTGAATTAGTTGAGTAGATTGTGTTGATTGATGCTAAGGTTGTATGCATAGTTTTGATCATGATCATGAGAGTTTGTTTTCGAAAAGTTTTGAGGCCTATATAGTTCACAATACTTGAGTCTATTGTTTATTTTGTTTTGCTTGAGGACAAGCAAAGGTCTAAGTGTGGGGGATTTTGATTGGTGTGTAAATGTTAGGATTTTCGTAATGTTTTTGAGTCCGTTTTCGTAATATTTTTGTGTCTTTGTGTGTGTTTATGGCTATGATTTGTTTGTTTGGAGTTTTTGGGACTTGTAGGTGATTATGGATGAAAAGGAGCGGAAACGGGCCGAAAAGGAGAAAAGACGACGATCGAGCGAACGAGGACAGATTCGTGATCTGGACGCCGTCCAGATGGAGTTGGACGCCGTCCACATTGCCGTCCAAGTCCACGTCCAAAGCTGGACGGGCGTCCAGCGGATTGAAGCAAATTGAGCAGTGTTGAGAACTGGACGCCGTCCAGAATAAGTTGGACGCCGTCCAACTTCGGCGGCCAGGCTGTCCTTTCCTTTTTCATCTATGTTTTTACCTAGTATATATATATATATATATATATATATATCATCCTTGTGCACGAATTTGTATCATCTTTATCATATTTTTAGCTCTAGTTTTCCAGCACTTAAGTACTTTTATTAGCTTTCTATTGTTCGGATCCGGATTCTTCGTTTTTGCAATTCAATTCAAGACGTTTTATTTACTTCAAGTTCTTCGTTCTTCGTCTCAATTTTTGTAAGTTATTTTATTGCTTTCGTTTACTTGTTTTTAATTGCTTGCTTTCGTTTTAGATTCGAATTATTAATTGCTTCGTTTAATTTCCTTAGTTTAATTTCGCTCTTTCGATTTTCAAGTTCTAGTTTAGATTCGTTTTTTCTTTTCTTTCGATTCTCTCGTTTTTAAAAGCTTTCAAAGTTAGATTAATTTTCTTTTTAATTTCCAGATTTATTTCATCATGTCTAAATTTATTTATGCTTCTATCTTTGCTTCCTTTATTGCTTTCTTTTCGATTCTTGCCTAGGTAGATTTATTGCTTTCTTCTAGTTTAATTCTTAGATTTATTTCTTGCGTTCTAGATTAATTATTTACTTGCTTTTATTTATTGCTTTGATTTATTTTATTTGCCTAGGATTTAAAACTAAAACACCAAAAATCTTATTTACTTGCTTTCCTAGATTTAGGCTAGATTAGGTTTTTACTACATAATTCATTGCCCTGTTAAGTTTTCCTTGAGATTCAATACTTCGGTTTTACTTGCTAGTGCTACGATAGATTCGATACTTAGGTTTTACAAGTTTTCCACATTGTAGTCCAATGTTCTGGACGGCGTCCAACTTCGGGTTGGACGGCGTCCAACTCTGGACGGCGGTCCACCCCTTCTGGACGAGCACCCCATGCGCAATCTCAAAATCTTACAGAATCAGGATCTGGACGGCGTCCAGATCCGGGTTGGACGGCGTCCAACCCTGTTCCTCCGAATCCAACAGCTCCAGAAACTGGACGCCGTCCACACTCCTCTGGACGGCCGTCCAACCCCGACGAGCAGAGCACGGAGTCCGAGGAGCCCGAGAAGGAAGCCCAACCTCTCCACAAGACGTCAAATCCTTATGTTCCTCCCATTCCTTATCCAAGTCGTGTGAAGAACAAGATGCGCGATCAACAATTCGCCGATCTTTACAAGCTTCTTTCAAAGGTGGACGTGAACTTGCCTCTCCTTGATGTTATTCGCAACGTGCCGCCGTTCGTGAGGTTCGTGAAGGAGTTGACATCAAGGAAGAAGCCGTTCGATGAGATGGAGACGATTGCGGTATCGGAGGTGGCGACATCAATCATGCAACACCCTCTTCCACCTAAGCAACGAGATCCAGGTTCTTTCGTTATCACTATCTCTTTAGGTAATGGTAAGGAAGCATGTGGTATGCTAGATTTAGGTGCTGGTATTAATCTTATGCCTTATTCTATCTTTAAGCAATTAGAGTTACTTTGTCGAGAGGAGGAGGGACAAAGCCACCAACCAAGCAACGGATCTCGGCATCCCTCCGCCTATAAATAGTGAAGGATGAAGACGAAGAGATGTAGAACACTTCCTGAGCATTCGAGCGCCTACTGCAAACAAACACTCCCAGCCTTAGTGCATTCTTCGAGTCTTTGTTTCAAGTGTTCTCCGAGTTCCAGTCTCATCGGAACTCGTCTTCACAACCTTCACACTTAGAGTCTAAGCCCATTTCATATCCAAGCTTAGAAGAAGAACTCTAGCCATCTTTGCATCTACTGTAAAGAGTTCTTCATAGTGTGTCGTCGTAAACCAAAAACCCTAAGTTTTTGTGTTCGTCGTCGTTAGGTTGTTTCGATCCAAGGCCCTACTTTCATCGATTGTAGAAGCCTCGATCATAGAGTCTAGATCCAAGCTTGCACTTACATCGTTCGTGTAAAGCTCGATCGAAGTTAGGCTGTAAGGAGAGCCCGCAATCTCCCTGTCGTCGGACTGAAGCGAGTGAAGATTCCAGTCCAGTTTAGGTTTTTGGTGTGAACCCGGAATCACCCAGCGTCTGTCAGATCCAAGTGAGTGAAGCTCGATCTCGACCAGGCTTTTGAAGAGCCCGTAATGTTCAAGTTCTTGAGTGAAGAGAACGCGTTGCCGAGTGCAACAAAGTGGACGTAGGGGCTTTATCTCCGAACCACTATAAATCTCGTGTCGTATCTCTCTAACCCTAAACTCTTTATATTTCCTTGTTTGATTATTCATTGCACTTGCATCTAAACAAACATAACTTGGAATTTTAAATTATTTAGGAAAGATTTAGCTCACCGAATTCCGCACTAAGAGTAAAGTCTCACTCTTGATCAAGCTCTAAGCTTAGGTCAAGAGAACAGTGATTGCTTTAGATCTAGCTCTCGGCTAGGTCTTAGTATTTCTAACGAGCACTTTACTTCATACTCTTAGTTAAGGATTTGAAGTTGAAAAACTTCAAAATACGTATTCACCCCCCCCCCCCCCCCCCCCCCCCCCCCCCACGTATTTTTCCTATAACAAACCGGGACCAACAGCCTAAATCTAAGAAAGCAAGTAAAAAGAATTTGTTTGGTTTTGTTTCTAAATCCTATGCAAGAAAATAAATAAGCAATAAATCAAAAGTAGATAAATAAATATAATCTAGAAAGCAAGGAATAAATCTAAACTAATTAATCTAGAGAAATTAAATAAAAACGATTAAACTACCTAGGCAAAAATCGTAGATAAAGCAATAACGAAAGCAATAAAGAAAACAAATCTAAACATGAAAGAAATTAAATCTAAAAATCTAAAAAAATAAATCTAACTCTAAGAACTTGAAAAACGAAAGAAATGAAACTTTTAAATCCGAGAGAAAAAAAAATTGAAAAAACGAATCTAAACTATGAACTAAATAACGAACAAAGGAATTACACGAAGAACTAAGAAATTAAATCTAAGAAACCAGAACGCAATTAATCAAACGAAAGGAAAGCAATAAAGAACTTACGAATTAGAAGCAGAAACTAGAGAATAGGAACGAACGAAAGAAACTTGAATAAAATTTGAATCTTCAAAAGTAATCTTCAATCCTAAAGTTACAAACTAATAAATAAAAGAAAAGTGTTCAAGAACTAGAGAGAAAGATGTTATTTTCGTGTCCCAAGAGTATGTATTTATAGTACCATCTAAAACCTAATTCAAAAAGGAAAAGAAAGCAAAATGCGGCCCAGTTAGTGGCCCGCTGGGGTCAGAGCGCCCGCTCCGGTTTAGCAGCGCCCGCTCCGTTGTTGGTTCGCTGGGACTGCGCGCGTCTTTCTTGTTTTGGCTGTAACTTCCTCGTTCGAACTCCAAATTGACCCCCGTTTTCGCCCACGTGCTCCTATCGAACCCCTCTTTGATAATATGCTCTGATTAAAGATAAAATCAATCTTCATTCTAATTGAAAGAGGTTAGAACTTGGGCTCAATGATTGCTCAAGAACCTTTCTTCGCTCGTTTCACTCCATCTTCTCGACTTTTAATTCCAAGCAATACCTAAGATCATAAACTCACAAAAGACCCAAATCATAGCAAAGTACAACGAAAAGCAATCAAAATATAAAGATAAATGGATCCGAAACTACAACTAAAACAACACAAAATGACACCAATCAAATCCCCCAGACTTAGCTCTTTGCTTGTCCTCAAGCAACGTAATCACACAACTTAGACTCAATTCAAACAATTCAAATCATAGAACATTTAATCACCGGAATCGACAAGATACGAACTAAGTCACCTTAATCCCAAGTTACAAACAATCAAACATCAACGAACTATGTGGCTTATAAATCAATCCAAGTATGAGGATTCAATCAACGATATACACACATCTCACAAATATCCAAAATTGTCACAAATTTTGACTTCTAGCCTACTTCCCCTTTTATCAATCAACACCAATACTTGATCGTATTAGCATATAATTCGTTAGGTTTACCCATCGATGGTTCACATTGAGTATCCTAATGCGGTTTCCCGTACTCATTATTCTATGAATAAGCGGAGTAGAATGCCCACAAACAATTCATAACTCATCACAAACGAGTATCATCTAGGATATAGCTTAGTGAAATATAATCATTCAAGGGTTCCTCGAAGCATTTTCACGTGGTTTCCCACGCTCATTACTCTAGTATTTTCATACGTAACAAGTAAAAGGAGCAGAATCCTATAAACTCAATGAATCCCCGGCAACGACGCCAAAATTTGTTTCACTAAAAAGTGTTCGCAATAGAACGAAATCTATCCTAGCACTTAGTAAGTAAAAACCCTATGTCGAATCTCGAAGAAAAACTTTGCAGGGCAAATAATCGTGTAGCAAACAATCCTAAACTAGCCTAAATCTAAGAAAGCAAGTAAACAGAATTTGTTTGGTTTTGTTTCTAAATCCTAGGCAAGAAAATAAATAAGCAATAAATCAAAAGCAGATAAATAAATATAATCTAGAAAGCAAGCAATAAATCTAACTAATTAATCTAGAGAAATTAAATAAAAGCGATTAAACTACCTAGGCAAAAATCGTAGATAAAGCAATAACGAAAGCAATAAAGAAAACGAATCTAAACATGAAAGAAATTAAATTTGAAAATCTAAAAAAAATAAATCTAACTCTAAGAACTTGAAAAACGAGAGAAATAAAACTTTTAAAAACGAGAGAAAAAAAACTTTGAAAAACGAATCTAAACTACGAACTAAATAACGAACAAAGGAATTAAACGAAGAACTAAGAATTTGAATCTAAGAAACTAGAACGCAATTAATCAAACGAAAGGAAAGCAATAAAGAACTTACGAATTAAAAACAGAAACGAGAGAACAGGAACGAACGAAAGAAACTTAAATAAAACTTGAATCTTCAAAAGTAATCTTCAATCCTAAAGTTACAAACTGATAAATTAAAGAAAAGTGCTCAAGAACTAGAGAGAAAGATGTTATTTTTGTGTCCCAAGAGTATGTATGTATAGTACCATCTAAAACCTAATTCAAAAAGGAAAAGAAAGCAAAATTCGGCCCAGTTAGTGGCCCGCTGGGGTCAGAGCGCCCGCACCGGTTTAGCAGCGCCCGCTCCGTTGCTGGTTCGCTGGGACTGCGAGCGTCTTTCTTGTTTTGGCCATAACTTCCTCGTCCGAACTCCAAATTGACCCCCGTTTTCTCCTACGCGCTCCTATAGAACCCCTCTTTGATAATATGCTTTGATTACAGATAAAATCAATCTTCATTCAAATTGAAAGAGGTTAGAACTTGGGCTCAATGATTGCTCAAGAACCTTTCTTCGCTCGTTTCACTCCATCTTCTCGACTTTTAATTCCAAGCAATACCTAAGATCATAAACTCACAAAAGACCCAAATCATAGCAAAGTACAATGAAAAGAAATCAAAATATAAAGATAAATGGATCCGAAACTATGACTAAAACAATACAAAATGACACCAATCACTCAAAGCGCCTCCTCTAGAGCGAGTTGATCGCACTATTTTCAACCACACAAAATAAGTATAGTAAAGAACAAGTACGAGTGTCGTTTCCACAGTGACTGATATATCGAAATCACACAAAGTACCTCAACTCTAGAATTAAACTGATGTCTAGGCAAAAAGAAATTAAGAATGTGGTTTTCTAAAATCCCAGGCAAAGAAATTAAACAAATCATAGTACTCAAATAAATAAACAAATAAGCAAATAAAATCAAACGAAGAACTCAAGTAAAAACAAATGTTGATTCTAGGGAAGTCTATCTAATCAAAACTAAACAAGCAACAAATAATTCAATTAACCAATTTAATCCAACCTATATGCGATACACGAAATTAATCTAACACTCCGGTCAAGGCAGCATAATCGTTACTCAATAAAATCCTAATCTCCTCCCGGTCTCATAGGAATTAAATCAAGTGCAAAACAGATCAAGTAACGATAGATATAATTAACAAGGTTCAGCTACGACACATATATCAACTATATGCAAGACCTATGATAATCTAACTTCGGTCAGGACAATTAAATTATCATAGTATGTATTCATGAGATCCATTATGCAATTATCCGGTCAGGGCATAAAAACATAACTAAACATACACAATTAATGGCCAGTTAATCATGCATGAAAACAAGCACCATGAAACATACATCTAGATTGGCAGGTTAATTTGTAATTAAAAGAACTCACATAGATTCAATTAGACATACAAAACCTAAAATCAACTAAGAAATTTAACTAGACATAATTAAAGCAAACATGAACGTAATAAATTGAAAGAACATAATTAAAGACAAGAGTAAGAAAAACTTGTGATTAATCTTGAACAGGATGAAGAACTTGAACTTGAATCTTGAATAAAACTTGAATAAACTCCAATGTTGAACAAAAACAAAAGCTGGAAAAATAAAGAGTATGAAAGTAAATGTATGAATGTAATGATAACTAGAGTTCACAATGCTAAATCTAAGGTATTTATAAGATAGAAATTTACAAAGATAACATAAGTGCACTAGGAATCTATAAAAAGTCGAAAAGCCCACGTCTATAAAAATCTCGTGTCTTGACTCCACCGGGTTGACTCGACCAGTTACTCGGTCGAGTAACCAGTTGAGCGTCTGGTAATTTGGCTCGATCGAGCGTCCACTTCAGTGTTGTTGGCTCGACCCCTGACTTGTTCGAGCACCGGGTCGAGTCAACTCACTCGAACTTCAATCTTCGATTTTCGACACTTGTTCACTTGGCTTTCTCGCTCCTCGTTTCAACTTGGGTTGTTTCTACTCGAAAATACCTGAAAATATGACAAAATACCCAAAGCGTAATATTGTTCGACAAATCATAAAACCATACAAAACACAAATGATATATGTGAAATTTACTCGGTTTTCATAGTAAAAAAGAGTTAATATAGAGTCTCGTTAGTGTATTATTGTCTATGATTTGTATGGTTTACGTTGTATTGGACAATATTATGCTTGTGGGTGTTTTGTTGTATTTTTAGGCATATTTTGAGGATAAAACCCCGAGACGAGCCCAGGCGAGAAGAATCGAAGGAAAAATCCAAGTTTGGAGTCGAGATGAAGACCTCTCGACCAGCCTCTCGATCGAGAGGGCTGTCGAGAGGACACCTACTGGATGATATCCTTACGATCGAGAGCAAATTGATACCTCTCGATACCTCTCTCGATTGAGAGGCCTGACGATCGAGAGAGAGGGGCGGTCGAGAAGGGTGAATTCCAGCCGAGATTTGTACTCCTTTTTGAACTATGTTTCCTTGTAAATTTTCCCCTATATATATTCCTTAGTCTAGCATTGTAAATTCAAACCTAGATTCATATTTTTACTTTATAGCTTTTATTTTCCGTTTTTCATCGATTGTATCCGACTTTGAAGATTGTTCAAGTTTAATTCAAGATTCAAGATTTGAAGTTCTTCATCATGTTCAAGATTCAATTCCAAGTTTTTCTTACTCTACTTTTTAATTATGTTCTTTCAATTCGTTATGTTTAAGTTTGCTTTAATTATGTCTAGCTAATTTTCTTAGTTGATTTTAGGGTTTGAATGCCTAATTAAATTTATGTGAGTACGTTTAATTTCAATCAGCCTGCCAATCTAAATGTATGTTTCATGATGCTTATTCTCATGCATGATTACTTGATCACTAATTGTGTATGCATAGTTATGTTTTTATGCCCTAGCTGGATAATTGCATAATTGATCTCGTGAATACATGGTATGATGATTTAATTGTCTGAGCCGAAATTAGATTATCATAGGTCTTGCATATAGTCGATATAGGTGTTGTAGCTGAACCTTATTGATTGTATTTATCGATACTTGTTCTATTTTGCGCTTGATTTGATTTCTATGAGACTAAGAGGAGAATATGATCTTATTCAGTGACGATCTATACTGCCTTAGCCGGAGTGTTAGGTGACTTTCGTGTATCGCGTGTAGATTGGATTAAATGGGTTAATTGGATTAATTGTTACTTGCATAGATTTGTTTAGGTAGGCTTCCCCAGAATCAACATTTGTTCCTTATTTGAGTTTTTCCTTGTTGAGTTATTTGCTTATTTGTTATTTACCTTATTTGATCATTTGTTTTCATATTTATTTATTTCCTTATTTATTTAATTGTGTCCTTTTATTTATTTGTCTAGATTATAAATACTACATCCTAAATTCTTATTTTCTTAGACATCAGTTTAGTTCTAGAGTAAAGGTATTGTGTGTGTTTTCGACTTGTCAATCCCTGTGGATACGATACTCGTACTTTCCTCTTAGTATACCTATTTTGTGTGGTAGAAATAGTGCGATCAAATTTTGGCGCCGTTGCCGGGGATTGATTAGATTTCACATAAATATTTTGAAATAGAATTAATAGGTGATTTAGGCGCTTTTATTTTTCTGTTTTCGGTTTATTGATCTAACTTTTTCTTTCTCTCGCTTCTTCGTTTTTAGGTAGTGCATGTACACTAGATCTAAAGGGATAGATCTTATTCCGATAGATTTGGAACTTGAGCGCTCACTAAGGAGGAAGAAGAGGCAGGCAAAGGGGACAGTCAAGATTGATACACCACCCTCTTCACCACCGGATTCACCAAAGAGTCAAGATTCAATGGGGGATCGCGAAGTGAGGAGGACTCTCAAGGATCGGTTCAAGCTGGTCGTTGATCAATTTCAGCGAGGAGGATGGGGGACCACGGACGCCAACAACTACGAGATCAAGACGTCCCTCATCAACATGGTGCAATCTAACCAATATGGAGGCACACCAATGGACGATCCAAATGCTCACTTGAAGCAATTTTTGGACATTTTTGCAACCTACAAGGCCAATGGTGTTTCTTCGGACTATCTCAAGCTTAGCTTATTCGTGTGGTCTCTCAAGGACGATGCGAGAGAGTGGCTCGATGGATTGGACAAGAAGGAGATCACGACTTGGAGTGATATGTGCACGAAGTTTCTCAACAAGTTTTTCCCACCTTCGAGGGCTCAGAAGCTTATCAATGAGATCAACCAATTTCAACAATACGAGGATGAGCACCTCTATGAAGCTTGGGGAAGATTCAAGATATTGTTGAGAGCATGCCCAAATCGTGGAATTAGCAAGGAGGACCGAATCACATGCTTCTATCGTGGTTTGACCAAGGTGTGCAAGAAGGAGCTCGACTATGCTTCTAAGGGAGGATTTTTGAACAACGAGTATGATGTGGCTATGGAGATTATTGAGCTTACCGTTAATTCGAGTTATGAAGAGGCTACTGACAGACGCATTGGAAGGAGGAGAGTTGCCACTATTGGGATCGACGCTTACGATGACTTGATGGAGAAGTACACAAAAGCGGCAAAGGAGTTGGATACCGTCAAGAAAGGAGTGCTTCGGTGCGATGCTATAGTTGATGAACAAACACCCCCAACCGAAGAAGAAGATGCTAATTTTTTGCAACAAGGTGGCAAGTGGCAACCAAATCAAGGAAACAAGTGGCAAGGAGGACAAGGAGGCCAAGGAGGTTCGAACTACCAAGGAGGCTACAAGAAGCCTTATGTTCCCAACAACTGCAACCATCCGAACTTCTCTTATGCCAACCCAAACAATGCCTTGCAACCACCTCCCAGCTTCCATGTTGAGAACGGAGTCATCCAAGAGCCAAAGAAGGAGATGTCAACTGACGATTTGATCTGACAATACATGGCTCAATCGGAGATGAGGATGACACAACAAGGCGCGAAGTTGAGGACATTGGAGCTTACTCAAACTACGTTGAGCAACAATTTGGGGAGTAGCTTCAACGCTTTAACCAAGCAAATGCAAATGTCGGAGACGCAAGTGAGTCAATTAGCCAATGCTCAAGGAGGAGTCCAAAAGCCTGGCCAATTCCCAAGCACAACCAAGCAAAACCTGAAGAACCATTGAGTTCATGCTATTGAGCTTCGGAGCGGCACTCGGTACACAAATCCATCATTGGAAGCTGAAGATACTGGAAGAAGAGGCCACAAGGATGCGGAGTTCGAGAAGATGAGGAGACAAATTCCGAAACGAGGGCCTCTCGACACCCCTCTCGATCGACCTCTCAATCAAGAGGTCAACGCTGGATTCCAGAAGACTCCTCTCGATACTCCTATCGATCGAGAAGAGGATCGAGAGCTATTCGATGAGGAGATACAATGCGAGCCTCTCGATACCTCTCTCGATCGAGATGTCGTTCGAGAGGCTGCCTAGAAATTGCAAAGGAAACCTCTTGACACCCCTATCGATTGAGATGGGGGTCGAGAGGTCAAATCTTGAAGTCAGAAGGTACCTCTCGACACCTCTCTCGATCGAGTAGGTGATTGAGAGGGTGCAACTCCGTCTCAAATGCCAACTTATGTTCCGAAGGCCCCATTTCCTCAACGTTTGGCCAAGACGAAGCAAGACAAGAAGTATCAACGTTTCTTGGAGATACGTCAAAAGGTAAACATCAACATCCCGCTTCTCGATGCGCTTCGAGACATCCCTAATCATATGAAGTTCATCAAGGATGCGGTATCGGGAAAGAAGAACTGGGGGAAGTTCGAGACGATCAACTTGATGGAGGAATGTAGCGCGGTGATTCAAAAGAAGTTAACATTGAAGCAAAAGGATCCCGGGAGGTTCACACTAGCATGCAAGATAGGAGATCACGTCTTTCAAAATGTCCTTTGTGATCTTGGTGCTAGCATCAATTTGATGCCCCTCTCTATTTTCAACTGGCTCAAGATTGGAAAGATGAAGCCAACTACTATCTCCCTACTCATGGCGGATCGTTCAGTTTCTTATCCAAGGAGGATAGTCGAAGATGTTCTCGTTCAAGTTCACAACCTTGTCTTTCCGGCGGATTTTGTTGTATTGGATATGCCCGAGGATGCAAAGCAACCTTTGATCTTAGGACAGCCATTCCTAGCTACGGGAAGACCATTGATCGATGTGCAAGATGGAGACCTCACCTTTCGAGGCAATGGAGAAGAGTTGAAGATCTCTATTTATGAAGCCATGAAGAGACCCGACGACCATCGTGAGGATATCTTCTCCATCGAGACATTGATACCACCTACTTCGGAGGAGGCACTTAATCATTGCATCTCAAATACTCTTTATGCCTACTCGAAGATAGATGAAGCTTGCGACGAGATCCTTGAGTATCTCAATCAATCGGAGGCAAACCAACCATCACCCAACCACAAGAAAGCTTTCTACCTCGACATCAACAAGAAGGTGGATGATGGAGTTCTCGAAGAGGAGGAGAAGAAGAGTGCAGCCCCTAAGGTGGAGTTGAAGACACTACCGGAGCATCTCAAGTACAAGTTTATGGGAGAAGAGGAGACGTACCTGGTGATCGTGTCTTCTCAATTGACGGAGACGAACACGGACAAGCTATTGAGGGTCCTACGGAAGCACAAGTCCGCGATTGGATGGACGATTGCCGACATCAAAGGTATTAGTCCTTCAATTTGTATGCATAGGATATTGCTTGAAAACATACCAGTAGATCATCAGCAAGGTTGTTCTATGTATCTACTGATTTCAGTTTCCTCCTAATCTTAATCTTGAGGAAGGGAACAAACGCTTAACAAAAGAAATTTACCCGTGTTTTTAGTCTTCTGGGGAATTTCAAAGAACATCTTCTAATAGGGGTGCTTTTCTTCGAAAGCAAGACTCTTCAACGGATATCATGAGAAATAAATAGGAAGAACGAACGATTTCCTGCAATTCTTTCTCACATCTCCACCTAATGTAATGCATACTCACCAAGATGAATTAGGACTTTAATAAGAGCTCTATTTTTCTTTCCTTTTCTTTCAATTCTATTTCTAAGCTTATGAGGATAGCTAACTACTTAAACAAAGCATCTAATTTTTTTTTCTTCCTCCACATCTCATCAAATATTCTCTTCTTTTCAACTACACCATACAACTAACCACCCAAAAGATATACATATCCATCCAAACCTCCTATCATCCGGTTTTAGGAAGAAGAAGAAGGAAAAAAAAAAAAAAAAAAAAAAAAAAGCTAACAAAGGCTCGAATGGGGTAAACAAAGATGTATGTCAAAGGTTAGTGTATAGGGATAATGTGGATAAAGAAAAATGGCCTAAAATCCTTTCCTAGATCATATACATACTAAGGTCTCAATGGAGAACAAAGGGAAGTTCTAGAAATTCACAGCATGCATGGTCACTCATCAAATAAATTGGCATCAATATGCCCAAAAGCTCAAATCCTCACCAAAGTAAGAAATATGATTCCCAATATCCAAACATGACAAAGAATTTATCACATAATTACATCGTTTCGCCAAGGTTCCATGCATAAATTGAATCAAATTATCCACAATCAAAAATCCATACTATCATCGGCTAA
This sequence comes from Thymus mandschuricus, assembly GCA_029379335.1. Classification (NCBI taxonomy): domain Eukaryota; kingdom Viridiplantae; phylum Streptophyta; class Magnoliopsida; order Lamiales; family Lamiaceae; genus Thymus; species Thymus mandschuricus. Next base: position 12,629,216 of record CM057081.1, on the reverse strand, counting down.
TCCACACTACTCATAAATCGTGCTTGACTCAATCAACTAAACTCTTAAGTCTCTACTAACTACAACTAGTATCCAAAATTTAACTACTATTCAAGATATAAACACAAAGAAACACATACGAACGAGTTAACAAAACCACGCTTTTCCCTCCCCCAAACTTATTTCGAATCATGATGAAGGAATAAGTTTTAAGAAGAAGGATTGGTTAATTTAACGAGCGTACCTTTCACCGAAGCTAGCTTACTATTGATCTTCTCCTCTTAGTCGAAACCTCGTTGAGAAAACCTACAACTCACAAGCTTCGAAAATTCTTGGATAAAAAAAAAAAAAAAAAAAAAAAAAAAAAAAAAAAAAAAAAAGACTCAACGAAAAACAAAAAATGAAAAACTGAAAAATGAAAACAAAAAATAAATATTGAGTTTGAGTTGGGTTACCTCCCAACAAGTGCTACGTTTTACGTCTTTAGCCCGACGATATCTCTTATCAAGGTTGATCAAAAAAATAAAAGCTCGTCTCTCCCCCATCATTGAGTTTCCTCATGGCTCCATCGATTGATCTCTTGAATTCGGCTAACTTCAATGGTGGAATGGCTTCCAACTAATTTAAGCACTCAAGAATCTCCTCGCAAACTCCGGCAATCTCCAAGTAATGGTGTAAAAACTTTGTGATGCTATTGTCGAAAACTTCATCCGGTGTCGGCGGCATAGGTGGTTTCAATACTTTAATGGCAAAAACATCCTCTCGATGATCATTGGGCCTCTTCATTGCTTCATAGATGGAAATCTTCAATTCCTCCCCATTGACTCTAAATGTCAGATCTCCATCTTGAATATCGATCAAAGCTCTCCCCGTAGCTAGGAATGGTCATCTAAGATCAATGGTTGATTATCATCCTCGGGCATGTCCTAAAGAAGTGCACAAAAGGCAATACATTTATTGCATGGAATGGATTTATACAAGTACAGTGCAACTGCATGAGATTACATATTCGATGTGGGAGAAATAACAACAAATGAGTATGAATAATAAACATTATTCCTAATATGCCCCCTCAAGATGGTGCACCAGGAATGGTGACACCAATCTTGCGCATCAGAAGGAAGAGACGGGCTCGAGAAAGGGGTTTGGTGAGAGCATCGGCTAGCTGATCGACAGATGAAACGTGAGAGACCCGAAGTTGTGAAGTTTAAACATGTTCGCGAAGGAAGTGATAATCAAAGGCGATATGCTTCATTCGAGAGTGAAAGACCGGATTGGAGCAAAGATACGTTGCTTCGATATTGTCGCTGTAGATGACGGGTGTGGCAGAGAGAGAGAGATATGCAATTCAGCCAATAATGATAAAGTCCACTGAAGTTCGGCAGCAGCAGCAGCAATAGATCTATACTCCGCTTCGGTGGAGGAGCGAGCAACAGAACGTTGCTTGAGAGAGGCCCATGATATAGGATTTCGACTAAGAAACAAAATATAAGCTCCGGTGGATGTGCGATCATCACAGTCGCCGCCCCAATCCGTATCGGTAAAACAGTGAAGAGATAGAGGAGAGTCACGGTGGATAGTAATACCCAGAGTACGAGTACCATTTAAGTAACGGAGAAGTCTCTTCACGGCACCCCAATGTAACTCGGTTGGAGCATGCATGAATTGGGAAAGCTTGTTCACGACAAAGGCTATATCAGGTCTTGTGAATAAAAGGTATTGAAGACTACCAAGAACTTGTCGATAAGTGGAAGCATCCACTGGTTTAGTGCCATCATTTAATGTTAGCTTGATTCTTGGAGCTAAAGGAGTGGGAACAGGTTTTGATTCAAGCATGTTGTGCTTGGCCAGTAGATCAGTGGTGTATTTCCTTTGAAGCAACATACATGAATTTGGAGAGCGAAGTACCTCAACACCGAGAAAGTACGAAAGATCTCCAAGATCTTTGACTGAAAATTGAGCTGTTAGAGCAGTGGTAACACGACGTAAGAATGCATCGTTGTTGCCCGTGAGGATAAGATCATCAACATAAATGAGAAAATACGATGTCACTCCATCTTGATGATACACAAAGAGACACTCATCAGATTCGGTGTGTGAAATTCCCATGGACGACAAGAACTTGTGGAGAGCATTGTACCAAGTGCGAGGAGCTTGCTTCAAGCCATAGATGGACTTGTGGAGCTTGCAGACATAAGATGGCAGATTTTATCACAAAAACCCGGGGGTTGTGACATGTAAACCTCATTCGGAAGAGTACTATATAGGAATGCGTTGTTTACATCAAATTGACGAAGAGGCCAATTTTGAGAAACGGCGATGCTTAAGATAAGACAAACTGTAGCTAGCTTTACAACAGGGCTGTATGTCTCAAAATAATCAATACCTGGCCTTTGATGAAAACATTTGGCCACAAAACGCGCCTTGAACTTGTCAATAGAGCCGTCGGGCTTACGCTTAATCCGAAACACCCATTTACAACCAATCACATTGTAAGAGGGATCCGGTGGAACTAACTGATTGGTGTTTAGTAGTTAGGTTTTTCGTTGTGTTTTCGTGTTCGTTTTCATTGTGTTTTTGTGTCTTTTAGTGTGTCTTTTGACTATGATTGGTTGTTTGGAGATTTGGTTACCGTAGGAGCAAAAGGTGAGAAATTGGAAGAAAACGGGACGAAAAGTGCACGACGTGAAGAAAGAATCGTGAGGGACCAGTTCCGAGTTTGGACGATCGGCCAAGTCCAGCTTCGCATCTGGACGATCGGCCAGAGTGCATATGTCCGAAAGTTCACCAGTACCTGATCTGGCCGATCGGCCAGATTCCTTAGGAATTCTGGACGATCGGCCAAAAGTTCGCGTCTAGCTGTTAGTTTCCTTATATAATTAGGTTTTCTTCCTAATATATATACTAGTACTTTGGGACGAATTTGTATCAACTTTTATCATTATTTAGCTTTAGCTTTCAGCATTCAAATACTCTGGTTTAGTTTTGCTTTGATCGGATCCGAATTCTCCATTTTTGCAATTTAATTCAAGACTTCATTATTTAATTCAAGTTCTTCGTTCTTCGTCTAAATTCTCGTAAGTTCTTTTATTGCTTTCGTTTACTTGCTTTAATTACTTGCTTTTGTTTTAGATTCATTTTCTTAATTGCTTCGTTTAATTTCTTTAGTTTAATTTCGTTCGTTAAATTTTCAAGTTCTAGTTTAGATTCGTTTTTCTCAAGTTTCAATTCTCTCGTTTTTAAAGCTTTCAAAGTTAGATTTATTTTCCTTTTAATTTCCAGATTTTATTCATCATGTCTAAGGTAGTTTATGCTTTCTTCATTGCTTTCTTTATCGCTTTCTTTTCGATTCTTGCCTAGGTAGATTAATCGTTTTACTTTAGTTTAATTCTTAGATTTATTTACTCGTTCTTAGGTTAGTTATTTATTTGATTTTATTTATTGCTTTAATTTATTTTCTTGCCTAGGATTTAAAACAAAAACCCAAAAATCTTATTTACTTGCTTTCCCAGATTTAGGCTAGATTAGGATTTACTACATAATTAATTACCCTGTTAAGTTTTTCTTGAGATTCGATACTTAGGTTTTACTTGCTAGTGCTACGATAGGATTTCGTTCTATTGCGAACACTTCTTAGTGAAACAAATTTTGGCGCCGTTGCCGGGGAAAACTTTAGGCGATTTAATTGTGTAGTATTTTTATTTGTTTTATTTTTATTTGTGTTATTTCGATTTCTTGTTTCTCCCACTCGGTGCGTTTAACCCTTTTTGTTGAGTGTTGTTAATGCATGGTCGCCGAAGTCTTCAAAGGAATTTAGCGCCCTACTTCGACAACATCCATCAAAGGAAAGCGATTTTAGTCGTTAAGGAGAAGGAGGAGATTGATTCCCAAGACTTTTGTTTGGTCTTGTTATTTGCAGAGCCCGAAGCCATGGCAGCTAGAGTCATGGGCGATTTTACTCGCCCCACATTCACGGCCACCACTTCGGCGATTGTCCTGATGGAAGCGGTCAGGAATCATGATCTTAAACCTCACCACATGGCGTTGCTTCCATCCTACCATGGGCTGCCCAAGGAGGATGCATTGACCTTCATTCGAGAGTATTGCACGGTGGTGCAATCTTTCCCACTCTCGGGACTCACGGAGGACAACTTGAAGAAGAAGTGCTTCCCGTACACCCTCAAGGATAGAGCAAAGTCGTGGTATTTGGTGCTCCTGGCCAACTCTCTCACCACATGGAATGCGGTGTGTGAGAAGTTCATGCTCAAGTACTACCCGAACCGCAAGACTCAAGAGGTGCGGTAGAAGATTATGAATTTTTCCAAAGATAACGATGAGTCGTTTCACGAAGCATGGGAGAGGTTCCAAGAGCTACTTCAACAATGCCCCCATCATCAAATGGCATCGCAGTTACTTTGGCAATATTTCTACGACGCCCTCAACCAAACTTGTCAGTTCATGGTGGATAGTTCGGCCGGAGGCAACATAGCGGCCAAGACAGCTGACGAGAGGAGGACCATTTTCGAGACGCTCGCTGCGAGTTCTCAACCAAAATCAGCTAGGCCGAGGAAAGTGGAGGCGAGTGCAATCTTGATGAGCCCCGACTTAAAGAAGCAAATTGCCGACATGTATAGGGATCTCGAGAATTTGAAGATGAAGCAAAGTGCACCGGCCCCGAAGGAGGAAGAGAGGAAGCCGGACCAATGCGAGATTTGTGGAGAGCTTGGACACATCAAGGAGGTGTGCCACAACATGGGGGAGTTTCCATACGAAGGAGGAGCCGAGGTGTACGCCGCTCAAGGATACCCGCCTCAAGTGCCTCCACCTCAAGGATATCAAGGGGGATACAATGGACGTTTCCAAAATCCAAGGCCGACACAAGGGCAAGGTAATCCTCCTACCTATCCTAATAGGCGTCCTCCACCATATAATAACCCCTATCCTCCTCCACAAAATTCATACTACTCTCAACCACCACCATATTATCCACCTCCACAATATCCTCCCAATCCACAATACCCTCCAAATCCATATTATCCACCACCTCCATACTACCCACCTCAACCTACTCATACACCACCACCACCACACCCTACTTCTCGTCCCCAAGGACTGCCTCAAAAGTCCCCCGTCGATGAGAGTCTTTCTACATTCCTTCATGAGGCTAAGTTGGCTCGAGAGGCTCAAGATGCTACCATTAAGAGGCTTGAGACGGCCATTGGCCAAATTTCTGGTTCCATGCACTTGATGCAACAACTGGGCGGATTCCGAGCCAAGGGATTCAACAACAACAAGCTCAAGAGGTACAAGCACCATACCCCCCATATGTTCCTCCTTTTCCACCACATCAAGCCCAAGCTGTCTCGGTGTTGCGGAGTGGGAGGCACGTGGATAACAGAGTGACGATGCCACCTCAAGGATGCATGGGAGATAGATGGGGACCGAGCCCTCGTTGGAATGGACCGAAAACACCGGCAGCACCCGTTGGACAACAAACCCGTCAAGTCCCAAATCTGGACGGTCGGCCAGAAGTTGGCCGATCGGCCAAAACGCAGGAGTTTCACCCTCGATCAGTAGGTGATCTGGACGGTCGGCCAGAATCTGGCTGATCGGCCAGCCCCCCAACTCACGCGACAACCCAGTGTCCAATCTGGACGATCGTCTAGGTCACCTCGACTCTGGCCGATCGGCCAAATCAGGCGAGCAGCACACGGAGTCCGAAGAGCCCGAGAAGGAGTCCCCACCTCTACACAAGACTTCCAATCCTTATGTTCCTCCCATTCCTTATCCAAGTCGTGTGAAGAACAAGAAGCGCGACCAACAATTCATGGATTTATACAAGCTTCTTTCAAATGTGGACGTGAACTTACCTCTCCTTGATGTTATTCACAATGTGCCACCGTTCGTGAGGTTTGTGAAGGAGTTGACATCAAGGAAGAAGCCGTTCGATGAGATGGAGACGATTGCGGTGTCGGAGGTGGCGACATCCATTATGCAACACCCTCTTCCACCTAAGCAACGAGATCCAGGTTCTTTCGTTATCACTATCTCTTTAGGTAATGGTAAGGAAGAATGCGGTATGCTAGATTTAGGTGCCGGTATTAATCTTATGCCTTATTCTATCTTTAAGCAATTAGAGTTAGGAGAGCTTAAACCCACTCGCATGAGCCTTCAATTGGCGGATAGTTCTATTAGGTACCCTAGAGGTATTATTGAGGATATTCTTGCCCGTGTGGGGGGTTTGATTGTGCCCGTTGATTTCGTTGTTTTAGAGATAGGTGAGGTACAAGAGAATGGTATTGAGCACACACTTTTGCTAGGTCGTCCTTTCATGGCTACTACTAATACCTTGATTGATGTGAAGAGTGGTGTGATTAAGATGTCCGTTTTAGGAGAGGATGTTTCGTTTTCTATGCATAAGAGTCAGCCTATGTCATCGGTCAATTTAATTGATAATTGTTCTTTCATCGATAAGGTTGATGCCTTGGCCGAGTGCTCTTTTGTGCAGGATTTTGACACCGAGGAAGTGTGTTGGGGATCCGGAGATCAAATGGAATGGGAGCAAATGGAGAGAGACATCGGGATCAAACTCCCGTTTCCCCCTCAAGACCCCGAGCCCGGCTCGAAGATTCCGAAGCCGTTGGAGTTGAAAGAGCTTCCTTCGCATTTGAAATATGTGTTTTAGAGGGAGGCAATCAAAAACCCATAATTATCTCTTCTTCTTTGTCTCTTGCAGAGGAAGGAGCATTGGTGGGCATACTTAAGGAGAACAAGCTTGCTTTTAGATGGAGCTTGGCGGATATTCGAGGAATTAGCCCGGCCACGTGCATGCATCGCATCAATCTCGAAGAAGGCGCTCGCCCCAAATGAGATGGACAAAGGAGGCTCAATCCAATTAATGCTCATGGAGGTCGTGCGCAAGGAGATTTACAAGCTATTTGCGGAGGGCATTATTTATGCCATCGCCGATAGTGAGTGGGTTAGCCCGGTGCACGTCGTTCCAAAGAAGGGAGGAATCACGGTGTCAAAGAACGAGAAGGATGAGTTGGTCGCCTCACGCCCGGTTACCGGTTGGACGATGTGCATCGATTATAGGAAGCTTAATGCTTCCACCAAAAAGGACCACTTTCCTCTCCCTTTATTGTTTTCTAGATGGTTTGTCAGGTTACTATCAAATCGCGATAGCTCCGGAGGATCAAGCAAAGACGGCCTTCACAAGCCCTTTTGGGACCTACGCTTATAGGAGGATGCCATTTGGTCTCTGCAATGCACCAGGTACGTTCCAAAGATGTATGATGTCTATTTTCTCGGAATTTATTGGGGACTTTGTAGAGATTTTTATGGATGATTTTTCTGTTTTTGGGTCGTCTTTTCATGATTGCTTGATGAAAATTGAGAGAGTTCTTAAAAGATGCATTGAGAGTGGTCTTACTTTGAGTTGGGAAAAGAGTCATTTTATGGTTAGATGTGGTATTGTTTTAGGCCATGTAGTCTCGAGTAAGGGTATAGAGGTCGACAAAGCGAAAGTGGAGGTGATTGAAAAATTGCCACCACCTAGTGATGTCAAAGGTATTAGGAGTTTCCTTGGTCATGCGGGCTTTTATAGACGATTTATTAAGGATTTTTCTAAGATTAGCCAACCTCTTTGTCATTTACTTGCTCAAGATGTGCCTTTCCACTTTGATGATTCTTGTATGCATGTTTTTCTCACCTTGAAGGAAAAACTCATCTCTGCCCCCGTTGTTGTTGGTCCCGATTGGTCATTGCCTTTTGAAATTATGTGTGATGCTTCTAATAATGCCGTAGGGGCTGTTTTGGGTCAAAGAGTCGATAAGATGCTTCGTGTGACTTACTATGCTAGTTTAACGCTTAATCCTGCTCAAGTGAATTACACCACCACCGAACAAGAGATGCTTGCAGTTGTTTTTGACTTAGCTAAATTTAGATCTTACATCATAGGGTCTAAGGTGATTATTTATAGTGATCATGGTGCTCTTAAACATCTTTTAACTAAAGCCCACGCAAAACCTAGGTTGATTAGATGGGTCTTATTATTGCAAGAATTTGACATTGAGATTCGTGATAGGAAAGGTAGTGATAATCTTGTGGCCGACCATCTCTCTCGACTCGATTCACCTCCCCCTTATGCTTCTCTTGATGATATTTTTGATTCTTTCCCTTTTGAGAATGTTAATGAAGTGGATGTTAATGAAGTGGATGTTACCCCTTGGTTTGCCGATATTGCTAATTACTTGGCCGATAAGGACACAAAACCCGTCCTTAACGCTCAAGAAGAGAAAAGGTTTCTTCGTTTGTGTAGGCAATACTATTGGGAGGACCCTCACTTATTCAAGCTTGGGAAGGACGAGGTGATTCGAAGGTGCATTCCTGACCACGAGCAAGCCGAGGTGTTGCGACATTGTCACGAGGAACCGAGTGGAGACCATTATGGTGGGCAAAAGACTGCACATAAGGTACTTCAAAGTGGGCTTTATTGGCCCACTCTTTTTAAGGATGCCCAAGCCTTCTACCTTTCTTGTGATCGTTGTCAACGTGTTGGCTCGATTAGTCGGCGCAACGAGATGGCCTTGAATCCTATCTTGGTGGTCGAGGTATTTGATGTGTGGGGAATTGATTTTATGGGTCGTTTTCCCAAGTCTCATGGATTCGAGTAAATTTTGCTAGCCGTCGATTACGTGTCTAAGTGGGTAGAAGACATGTGACTCTCACGTTGTCTTGAAGTTTGTGCAGGAAAATATTTTGTGTAGGTTTGGTTTCCCTCGTGTGATCATTAGTAATGGGGGAAAACATTTTTGCAACAAATTGTTCGCCATGCTCATGAAGAAGAACGCCATCACTCACAAGGTGGCGACTCCTTATCATCCACAAACCTCAGGACAAGCGGAGACGAGCAATCGACAAATCAAAGGGATCCTCGAGAAGACGGTGAAACCATCAAGGAAGGATTGGGCCGACAAATTGAACGACGCTCATTGGGCATATCGCACGGCTTACAAAGGCGTGCTTGGGATGAGTCCCTATAGGCTCGTCTATGGTAAGTCGTGTCATTTGCTTGTTGAGATAGAGTTCAAGGCATATTGGGCCCTCAAGCGCATCAACTTCAATCTCGACGATGCCCATGATCGGAGGATTTTGCAAATGGAGGAGCTCGACGAGCGAAGGAACGAAGCCTACGACAATGCCAAGATCTACAAGGACAAGGTGAAACGTCTACATGATAGACGCATAGCCTATAAGGAGTTCAAACCTGGAATGAAGGTACTTCTCTTTCACTCTCGTCTTCGATTATTTCCGGGTAAGCTTAAGTCTAGGTGGGGAGGTCCATACACGGTGGTGCAAGTTTTTCCTCATAGTGCAGTAAAGATCAAGAACGAGGATTCGGGATACATCTTCTCGGTCAACGGGCAACGATTGAAGCAGTACATCGAAGGAACGACATTTCCTCACACAGTGGAGACGATTCTCATCTCCGACCCCCCACTCTCCGCTTGAGTATTTGGTATGTCAAGCTAATGACGATAAACGAGTGCTTGGTGGGAGGCAACCCACGTAAAAAAAAAAAAAAAAAAAAAAAAAAAAAGATTCTTATTTTTCGTAGTATTTCTTGTTAATTTTTCGTGTTAGTTTGTATGTTTTTGCAGGAATTGGCGTCGGACACTCAGTCTCTGATCTGGCCGATCGGACAGATCTCCTTAGGGATTTTGGACGATCGGCCAAACCTGTGCGAACGAATCCTGGCCAGTAGCTATTCTGGCCGATCGGCCAGATTCCTTACGATTTCTGGACGATCGGCCAAACCCGTGGGCCACACTCCCTTGCCGAGTCAAACTCGGATTTTGGACCCATCAATACTTTATTTAACCTATTTCTTCCCCTCTTCTCTTATCTCCCTTTCTCTCCCAGCTAGAACCAGCAGCCGCCGACTCTCCGCCGCTAACCGCCGCCATCAGTCGCCGCCGTCAGCTATTGCCGCCGCCGTCAACCTCGCCGTTTCCACCCCCAACCGCCGCCGTTGCAGTCCTCCGCCGCCGTAGCAGCCTCTGACGTAGCAGCGCCATCGCAGCTTACCGCCACCGCCGTTTTCCCTCGCCTCAGCCGCCGTCGCCGTCGCTCAGCACCCGCCGTCGCTGTCGCACCACCGCGCCCGGCCAAACTTCCGCGACCGGCCAGAATCCTAGGAGAGTTTGGCCGATCGGCCAAATTGGAGGCTGCCCGAATTTTCATCTTTGTCGTTCGTGCTCCGTTCGTGTGCTATTCTTCATCAATTTCATCACACACCACCACCATGCCGCCATCCTATGCACGGAACCTTACTCGCCATACACCGGGCGCAAACGAGCAAGAGTATGCACAACAAGAGAACGTTCCTTTTGAGACCGATAGGTATGAAACTACAAACCTCTATCTTCGGTTAAATGGTCTTGCTATACGTCCCCCTATGCATTACAACATGGATTTCTTGAGGTGTTTGCCTATTTTTCCTACTATTCGAGAGTATGCTCTTCATTTAGGTTTGATGCAATGCATGTCTAGGGAATGGGAGGCGCATGATAGTTTGTGTATGGAGATGTGTTGTAGCTTTCGATTGTCTAGACGTGATAATGAGCCTGTTATGGTGTGCACTTTTCGTGGTGTTTTGTGTGAAATTTCTAAGGAGACAATGAAAACAGTGTTTGGTTTTCGTGCTAATTCTAATATTTCTGATTGTGTGCCTTCGGATTTTAATGTTGATGAGGGTTGGTTGGAGTTGTCGGGAGTTAATAATTTCAAAACTTCGGGTGTTTCTAGTGCCTTTTTACGTGATGATGCTTTGATCATCCTCCATCGCTTTATATCTAACATGATCTCCGGTAAAAAGGAGGTCAGTAAGGTAACGAGCATGGAGGTCTATTTGTTGTGGTGTGCTAGGTTTAACAGGAAGGTGTGCTTGGCTCCTTTCATATGGGAACAAATTTCTAACGTGCAATCAAAGAGAGGCGCCCATCCCACACTCGGCTATGTTGCGACGGCTCTAGCTCATCATTTTGGAGTGGATATTTCGGAAGCGAAGGGATTGGTGCAGAGTGTGGAGATGTCCTCCACCGAGTTGATTAATGCACACTTGATGAGGAGTCCAACCGAGTTTACTCGTGTCAAGGACCGGGCTTCGGTTTGTGCATATCATGCTAACCCACGTCGTACCCGAAGAGCCGGGCAAGAACGGGATGAGGAAGAAGAAGCCGAGCAAGGCAAGGATGAAGAAGAAGAGGTCGAGGAAGATGAAGAGGAGGGAGACGAGGCGGAGCACCAACAACTTCCGGCCGATAATGAGCGATTGGTTCACTACTACACGAGGAGAGATCGAGTCCGGGCTCATCAGAATATGGAGGCCGAGGTTCCCCCCTATTGGTCCGACTTTAGAACCGATTTTACACAATTTCAACAAAATGTGTTTAATCGGTTCGATGATTTGTCGACCCAAGTGACTGGATTGGATAGAAGGGTGTCTCACCTTGAGAGCCATTTGATTCGATACACGGACTTCTTGATTGGCTCTACCTCAGCTCCACCAGACCCGAATGATCCTCGTTATTGGTCTCCTCTCGATCCCCGATGGAATGACCCACGGTTTGGAGGTCCTTTCAACTGAAATTAGCCTTGTTTGTGTCTTTTTCGTTTTGTTTTGAGTCTTTTATTTTGATTTCTTTATTTTGTTCGATTTTACACTTTTGTGTTTTGTGTTGTGTTTGTTTTGTAGGTGTTACTTGGAGTCTCTCGGGATTGCAAGTGTTTGGTTGGCTTCTTGCGATAAGTTTCTCCTATCCCTTCTCTATTTTATTTTCTTGCAATGAGGGCATTGCTAGATTTCAAGTGTGTGTGTGTGTGTGTGTGTGTGTGTGTGTGTGTGGGGGGGGGGGGGGGGGGGGGCTTGAAACTTTTGGCATGAAGTGTTTGTATTAGTGTCTTGATCGAGTCTTGTTTGGTTTGATTGAGTCTAGTTGATCGAGTCTTCATGTTCCCTCACTTAGGAATTTGTTTGATTTTGAGCCCTATAAGCATGTAACTTAGGATCAATGTGAATGATTCAAAAATGGAATCTTTAGTTGTTGGAATTGATTTGAGCATAAATTAGGTTGGTTTAATCTTGAGTTGTGATTGATTATGATTCGGTGAATTAGGGCATGAATTGATTTGAGTTTTGAGGAAAATGATTTATGATTTTTGGTTGAGTAATAAGTCTAGATTGTTGCAATTTTGGATTGCTAGTTTACTTTCCCCTTAGAAAAAAAAAAAGAGAAAAAAGAGTTGTGTTTTTATGTGAATAAAGAGTTGGTAGGATTCTGCTCCTCTTACTTGTAACGTATGAAAATACTAGAGTAATGAGTATGGGAAACCACATGAAAAGGCTTCGAGGGACCCTCGAATGATCACATTTCATGAACTATGTCCTAGATGATACTCGTGTATATTAGTATAAAGTGTTCGTAGGCATTCTACCCCTCTTGACAATGGGTACGGGAAACCGCACTAGGAGGCTCGATGTGACCCATCGATGATTAAACCTAGTAAAATTATGTGCCAAAAACATTCACGTGTTAAAAAAAAAAAAAAAGAGTTGTTTATGTGTTGAATAAAAAGGGGAAGTAGGCTAGACGTCTAAGTTGTGGTGATCTAGATATTTGTGAGATGTGTGTATCATTGCTTTTCCTCATGCTTGGATTGGTTTATAAGCCACATAGTTTATTGATGATTCGTTTATTGTAACTTGGGATTAAAGTGACCTCGTTTGAGTTTGTCGATTCCGGTGATTAAATGTTCTATGATTTGGATTGTTTGAATTAAGTCTAAGTTGTATGTTTATTTCGCTTGAGGACAAGCAAAGGTCTAAGTGTGGGGGATTTTGATTGGTGTTTAGTTGTTAGGTTTTTTGTTGTGTTTTCGTGTTCGTTTTCATTGTGTTTTTGTGTCTTTTAGTGTGTCATTTGGCTATGATTGGTTGTTTGGAGATTTGGTTACCGTAGGAGCAAAAGGTGAGAAATTGGAAGAAAACGGGATGAAAAGTGCACGACGTGAAGAAAGAATCGTGAGGGACCAGTTTCGAGTTTGGCCGATCGGCCAAGTCCAGCTTCGCATCTGGACGATCGGCCAGAGTGCATATGTTCGAAAGTTCACCAGTACCTGATCTGGCCGATCGGCCAGATTCCTTAGGAATTCTGGACGATCGGCAAAAAGTTCGCGTCCAGCTGTTAGTTTCCTTATATAATTAGGTTTTCTTCCTAATATATATACTAGTACTTTGGGACGAATTTGTATCAACTTTTATCATTATTTAGCTTTAGTTTTCAGCATTCAAATACTCTAGTTTAGTTTTGCTTTGTTCGGATCCGAATTCTTCGTTTTTGCAATTTAATTCAGGACTTCTTTATTTAATTCAAGTTCTTCGTTCTTCGTCTAAATTCTCGTAAGTTCTTTTATTGCTTTCATTTACTTGCTTTAATTACTTGCTTTCGTTTTAGATTCGTTTTCTTAATTGCTTCGTTTAATTTCTTTAGTTTAATTTCGTTCGTTCAATTTTCAAGTTCTAGTTTAGATTCGTTTTTCTCAAGTTTCAATTCTCTCGTTTTTAAAGCTTTCAAAGTTAGATTTATTTTCCTTTTAATTTCCAAATTTTATTCATCATGTCTAAGGTAGTTTATGCTTTCTTCGTTGCTTTCTTTATCGCTTTATTCTTGTCTAGGTAGATTAATCGTTTTACTTTAGTTTAATTCTTAGATTTATTTACTCATTCTTAGATTAGTTATTTATTTGCTTTTATTTATTGCTTTAATTTATTTTCTTGCCTAGGATTTAAAACAAAAACCCAAAAATCTTATTTACTTGCTTTCCTAGATTTAGGCTAGATTAGGATTTACTACATAATTAATTGCCCTGTTAAGTTTTCCTTGAGATTCGATACTTAGGTTTTACTTGCTAGTGCTACGATAGGATTTTGTTCTATTGCGAACACTTTTTAGTGAAACACTAACTCCCAAGTGCCATTTTGTAGAAGAGCATTGAATTCAGAAGACATGGCATCTGTCCAACGTTCATCTGCTAAAGCTTGAGAGACAGTTGTAGGTTCAGCATCAGAGGGAAGAGAAGTGGTAAGACAGTACCTTGGATTTGGTTTGTGAATATTGTTCCTGGAGCGCGTGATCATAGTGTGGCGAGATATTTCCGTAGGTGGTGGATCAGCATGGGAGGATGCAGGAACTTGTGGCATTGGAGATGTGAGTTGGGTGACTGGAGGTGGTGGGGGAAGTGGGAGAGAAGAAAAGTCAACTGAAGAGACCATAGGTGACGTGGGAGAAGTATGAGAGGTAAAGGGAAACCGATCTTCAACAAACGTAACATGACGAGAGGTGTAAAATTTGTTAGAAGATAGGTCAACGCAGAGATATGCACTTTGTGTCAAAGAATACCCCATAAAGACACAAGGAGAAACTTGTGCGAAGAGTAAGGCCGAAGCCAAGGATAGCATAAGCAACCAAAGACGCATAGTCGAGTGATGCTCGGAGAAGAATTAAAAAGCTTCTCAAAAGAGGAGGACATGGAGAGATTAAATTTAGGGAGACGATTTATGACGTATGTGGCTGTGGTCATAGCAAATGGCCAGTATGTTAGTAGTATAGAAGCATTACGCAGTAGAGCAAGACCTCTGTAGACAATATGTCGATGTCTGCGTTCAGAGCAACCATTGTGTTCCGGTGTGTGTGGTGGTGTGGTAAGGTGGGTTATGCCACTGCTAGCAAGGAAAGGACGAAGAGCAATGTATTCTCCCCCATTATCAGTGTAGAGTGTAACAATTTTGGTTTTGAGGAAATTTTCGACTAAGGATTTAAAGGCCACAAACGTGGATAACACCTCAGATTTTCGTTTCAATGGATATAGCCAGACATATCGAGAGAAATGGTCAACAAATATAACGTAATACTTGAATCCATCAATAGATAAAACCGGTGATGTCCACACATCCAAAAACAACAATTCTAAAGGTGCAGATGAAGTAAGACTGGACTCATAAAAAGGTAATTTGTGACTCTTAATACATTTGCAAGAGTCACAAGAAAAGTCTAAGGCTTTAACCATAGATAGATTGTTACTGGACAAAACACTATTGAGGACTTTAGGGGAAGGGTGACCAAGTCTAGCATGCCATATGGATAGAGGTTGCTTTGTGGTAGAAAGGGCAGTGGGTTGGTGGTGCTTGACACGAGCCGGCCACAAGTAAAGCCCATTAACGCGTGGACCGCGTAGGCGAACCTCTCCCGTATGCCGATCCCTTAACTGGATCCCTTAACTGGATCCCCTTTATTTCAAGCATGTACTCTGTGATAGAGCGCGATCCCTTAACTGGATTGTGAAGCATGTTCTTGAGGGCTAATATGGCCACGAGAAGGTTTCCCATATGTGTTGGCTAGAGTTTCCCAAGCTGAGCGCGAGGTGGTGGCCTTTGCGATGAAAGAAATCATGGAAGGAGTGATGCTGCCGATTATGGCGCTGAGTATTAACTGATCCTGGCGAATCCACAAGGTGAAGGCTGGATTTGGTTGATTAGCACCATTGATCTCGACGGTGCTAGGAGGGCATGGTTTGGAGCCATCGACGAATCCCAGAAGGTCATATCCAGTAAGCAGGGTACGGAGTTGGAACGACCAAGCTGTGTAGTTGGTCGGATTGAGTTTGAGAGGCGCTTGAGCTGCGATATTGAACACGACCGGTGAGTTGGAGTCGGTCGGAGACGTGGTGTTGTTAGGTAACGACATCGTGAATAGAGAAGATGGATGATAGAAGAGTGGCGGCGAGGGTTTTTGGTGAGTAGGGTTTAATCTCAGTAAGAAGGAAAGGATGAGTGGGGGTGGCGGTGAGGGTTTTGTGTAGGGTTTTTGGTGTGTAGGGTTTAAACCTAGTAGAAGAGAAAGGAGTGGTGGCGGCTGTATCTCCGGATAGGAATTCGAAAAAAAAAAGGAGAGGAGTTATTGCAGGGCCTTATGTTGTAGTAGTGAGGATTGGAAGTTGGCGTTAGCCAAAAAAAAAAAGGGCTCTGGTTACCATAAAGAAGTGCACAAAAGGCAGTACATTTATTGCATGGAATAGATTTATACAAGTACAGTGCAACTGCATGAGATTACATATTCGATGTGGGATATATAACAACAAATGAGTATGAATAATAAACAATATTCCTAATATGTCCAACACTACGAAATCTACTGGGAACACAAGATTCTGAACTTGCACGAACACATCTTCAACTATCCCCCTTGGATAAGAAACTGATCGATCTGCCATTAGGAGGGAGATAGTAGTCGGTGTTTCACTAAAAAGTGTTTGCAATAGACCAAATCCTATCGTAGCACTAGCAAGCAAAACCCTAAGTCGAATCTCAAGGAATTCTTAACAGGGCAAATAATCGTGTAGTAAAAACAACCTAAACTAAGAAAACAAGTAAAGAATATTTTTGGGTTTTTGGATTTAAACCCTAGGCAATAAAATAAATCAAAGCAATTAAAATCAAAGCAAGTAAATAACTAATCTAGAAAGCAATAAATAAATCTAACTAATTAAACTAGAGAATTAAACTAAAAGAAAGCAATTAAACTACCTAGGCAAGAATTGAAAAGAAAGCAATAACAAAAGCAAAGGCGAAAACGAATCTAGACATATTAATAAAATCTGGAAATTAAAGCAAATAAATCTAACTCTAAGAACTTGGAAAACGAAAGAATCAATAACTAAGAAAAACGAATATAATCTACGAATTTGAAATCGAACAAACGGAATTAAATAGACGAAAGTAAACGAAGCAATTACGAAATTAAATCTAGACTTAAGGGAAACAATTAAATCAAGTAAACGAAAGCAATAAAGAACTTACGAAATTAAACGAAGAACGGTGAACAAGAATTAAAGAAGAAGTCTTGAATTAAAAATGAAACAAAACGAAGATCCGGATCCGAACAAAAGTAAATCTAAACTAAAGTGTTTGAATGCGAAAACTAAAGCCAAACGAAGGTAAAAGTGTTGTAGAATTCGTGTACAAGTAGTAATATATATACTAGGTATAAAAACCTAGATATACAAGGAAATAACAGCTGCCCGCCGAGTTGGACAAACGTCCAGATCCTGAATCTGTAAAATCTTCATTGCAGCTTGGACGTCCGTCCAGCATTGGACGTGGCACCTAGGACGGCCGTCCAGATGAGTTGGACGGCTGTCCAACTCCCCGAACTGCCCTCTTTCATCTGAACTTCGTCTTTTCTCCCTTTTCGATCCATTTCCTCTCCTTTTTCACCCATAAGCACCTACGAATACCAAAAACTCCAAACAACCAATTCATAGCCAAAGACATACAAAAAGACACAAAAACATAACAAAAACGGACACGAAAACACGACGAAAATCCTAACATCTAGACACCAATCAGTCTGCTTCATCTCTCCTATTTTTAGCCTCTTGAAGATGGAGAGTGACATCAAATTGATGCTAGCACCAAGATCGCAAATGACATTTTGAAAGACTTGATCACTGATCTTGCATGCCAATGTGAACCTCCCGGGATCCTTTTGCTTCAACGGGAGCTTGTTTTGTAGGACCGCGCTGCACTCCTCCGTTAGATTGATCGTCTCGAACTTTCCCAACTTCTTCTTTCCCGAGACCGTGTCCTTGATAAACATCATGTGATTGGGCATGTCTCAAAGTGCATCGAGAAGTGGTATGTTGATGTTGACCTTCTGAAAGATCTCCAAAAATCGTTGATACTTCTCGTCTTGCTTGGTATTCACCAATCATCGTGGAAAAGGGGCTTTCAGATTGGATTCCTTCGTTTGGTCCGGAACAGGGTTGACTCGACCGTTGACTCGGTCGAGTCCTTGGTCGAGCTGACCTAGTCGAGAATCTCGTACATTGACTCGACCAGTTGCTCGGTCGAGCACTGGGTCGAGTCGAGCTTCTGAAGTAGTGACTCGACCGCCGACTCAGTCGAGCGACCGGTCGAGTCCATCCTAGGCAGAAATTTCCTCGTTGACTCGACCGTTGACTCGGTCGAGTCCTCTTCCTTCCGTGCCTTCATCTTCCGTTTCTTCCATTTCCGACTCCGAGTTGCTCCCATTTCCCAAATCTTAGACCTCTAGCGATGGATTGACATACCGAGTGCCACTCCGAAGCTATATAGCATGGCATTGATGATTCTTCGGATTTCGCTCGGTTGTGCTCAGAAGTTGACCATGTTTGTACACTCCTTCTTGAGCATTGGCCACTTGACCAACTCGAGTTTCCAACATATTCATGTGCTTGGTCAAATTTGTGAATGCATTCTCAATATTAGAAACACTCGTCTCTAAGGCTCTGATTTTATTTATCGTCATTGATATGAGATTCTTTATCAACTCCTCCAATGAAGGTTCCTTCTTCGGCTCTTGGACTACTCCATTCTCCACATGGAGCCAGGGGGTGGTTGCATTGCATTGTTGGGATTAGCATAGGAGAGTTTAGGATGGCTTCGAATGTTGGGAAAGTAAGTCTTCTTGAAACATCCTTGATAGTTCGACCATCCTTGGCCTCCTTGTTGCCCAAAACTAGATCCTTCATTTTGTTGTTGGAATGTGGGCGTATCGACAATTGCGTCACACCAAATCACTCCTTTCTTGAAAGCATCCAACTCAGTTGCTGTCTTGGTGTATTTTCCCATCAAATCATCATAAGCTTCGAATCCAATGGCGGCAACCTTCCTTCTCCCAACTCTTTCGTCGATAGCATCCTCATAACTTGTGTTGACTTTGAGCTCGATGATCTCCCAAGCTGTCTCTACGTCGTTATTTAAGAATCCTCCTTTAGACGCATAATCGAGCTCCTTCTTGCAATGCTTGTTCAATCCACGATGGATGTAGAATATTTGTTCCCCCTTGTCCAGACCATGATTGGGGCATACACGAAGCATCTTTCCAAATCTCCCCCATGCTTCGTAAAGGTACTCATCTTCAAATTGTTGGAATCGGTTGATCTCGTTTAGAAGCTTCTGAGCCCTTGAAGGTGGGAAGAACTTATTTAAGAAAAGTGTGCATAGCTCGCTCCATGTCTTTATCTCAGATAGATTCTCTATATCCTCAAGCCACTCTCTAGCATCATCCTTGAGAGACCACCCGAAGAGACTGAGCTTGATGTAGTCTGCAGGCACTCCATTTGCCTTGTAGGTGGCACAGATGTTGTGTTGGTCCCGGTTTGTTAATGGGAAAAATACGTAGAGGGGGGGGTGAATACGTATTTTTAAGTTTTTCAACTTCAAATCCCTTAACTCAGAGTGACAAGTAAAGAGCTCACTTGAAACTTAAGACCTAGCTGAAGCTAGATCTACAGTACGTAGTTAGCCTGCTTGACCGAAGTGAGTACTTGATCAAGAGGGAGTCTTTACTCGTATGTGCGGAATTTGGTGAGCTAAAATCTTTCCTAAGTAATTGAAAATCCAAGTTAAGTTTGTTTATATGCACGTGCAATGGATAATCAAATACTGTAAAGAGATTAAGGTAAGAGAGATACGACACAGAGATTTATAGTGGTTCGGAGATAACGCTCCTACGTCCACTTTGTTGCACGACGGCAACCGTTCTTTTCACTCAAGAACTTGAAGGTTACGGGTCCTTCAAAAACCTTATCGAGATCGGGCTTCACTCGCCTGGATCTGACGAACAGTGCAGTGATTACGGGTTCACTACTAAGACCTAAACTGGACACGAAGCTTCACTCGCTTCTGTCCGAACAACAGGGAGATTCCGGGCTCTCCTTACAGCCTAGCTTCGATCGAGCTTTTACACAAAAGATGTAAGTGCAAGCTTGGATCTAGACTCTATGATCGAGGTTTCTTCAATCGATGAAAGAAGAGCCTTGGATCGAAACAACCTTACGATGACTCAAAAACCTAACAGACAGATTTAGGGTTTTTGGTTGACGAACACACTGTGAAGAGCTCTTTACAATAAGTGCAAAGATGGCTAGAGCTCTTCTTCTAAGCTTGGATATGGAATGGGCTTATACTCTAAGTGTGAAGGTTGTGAAGACGAGTTCCGATGAACTGGAAACTCGGAGAACACTGGAAAACAAAGACTCGAAGATTTGCTCGAAGGCTTGGGAGTGTTTGTTTGCTGTATGCGCTCGAATGCTCAAGTAGTGTTCTACTTCTTCACGTCTTCATCCTTCACTATTTATAGGCGGAGGGTTGGCTGAGGCCCGTTGCTTGGTTGGTGGCCTTGTCCCTCCTCCTCTCGACAGTACATGCACAGGCTGGCTACTTTTCAGACGCGCAGATTTGGACTTTTGCCAGAAATGGCTAAGTTCAAATTTCAACAGTAACTGGAGTGACCCAGTACTGTTACGGCGCTTTGTCGGCTGGCAGTCAACTCCTCTGCTCCTCTCCGCGTTCGACACGTGGAGATCTCGTAATTAATGCAGAGATCTCCAGTTGACTGGAGTTCAAATTTGGAGCGGGAAGTATGCTGTCGCTTTCTGGTAGGTAGTGGCTCGCTTCGCTTTGAAGTTGTAGCGTCCGCTTTAGTTGTGTCACTTCGCAGTCATTCTGTAGTGAGCCGCTTCGGGAAATAAAGTTCCCTAGTGACTACTTAGGAAATTGCTGACTGGCTTTGACTTTATACTGTAGCGTGAAGCGAACTCGCTTCGCTTCGCTTTGGCTTTGAACTGTAGCGCTTGCTTCGCTTCGCTTTGGCTTTGAACTGTAGCGCTTGCTTCGCTTCGCTTTGGCTTTGAACTGTAGAGCTTGCTTCGCTTCGTTTTGGCAGACTCACTTCGAATCTACTGTAGCGATTGCTTCGCTATACTGTTCTTCGGCACGCTTCACTTCAGTTTGCTTGACCCGCTTCGCTTTGGAAAACACACTCAAGTGAGTGGCCTTCACTTGAACTTTTGAAGCCTATTCTAAGCAAAATAAAAGAGCCATCCTAACAGTTTAGGCTTAGAAAAATTCTAACCTATCATCTACATCAAATGGGTCGCTTGAGAATAGGACACTTGGGGATTTGGAATCTAATCAAAACAAATGACTTCATTTATGAAATGTCCCATGTAGTTCCCCCTTAACAATTTAGTCCTTAACAATTCCCAACAATTTCCCCCTTTTTGATGATGCCAAAACCCAAAGGCTAAAACTTAGAGAAAATTCAGCCTATCTAACCGTGAAGGGAACTCCAAGCGACTGCTTCCTTTGCAGCTTCGTTTGAATTTTTTTTTTTTTTTTTTTTTTTTTTTTTTTTTTTTTTTTTTTTCGGTTAAATTGTTTGAGTTTGTAGCAAAAAGTAAAGTCATTCACAAAGCGAGTAAATGACACAAGAGAGACAGAAAATAAAAGTGAGATAGATGAACAACAGTTCACAAAAGTGAGAAGCTTGAAACTCAAAGGTTTCCTGCAGCTTCATTCTCCTTCTCCTTCTCCTCTTCCTCCTTCTTCTTCTCTCCTTCATCAGCAGCAGTATCAACATAGGCTGATAGAACTCTCGATTCCATTCTGTCTACTGTGTGAATGCTTGGCTTTCTCCATGCACTCTCCAGCTTGAACGCTTCAGTCATTTCTTCATCTATGACTCCTCTATCTGGAATGTCCGTTCCTGGATGATAAGGCATGGGGAATTCTTTTATAGCAGGAACCTTGACGACCAGAGGCTTGGGCTCAGCCAGTTCAGCTGTGGTGAAAATCTTCCTCCGCATCTTCTCGTCATACGTGCAAAGGAAGTTGCTGAGAGCACTCATCCGAGAGCAACGATCCTGAAGTGGCACTACCTCCCAAAAGTAGTATGCTTTGATAAACAGGTTCTTGTATTCAAGCCACAAATCGCGCAGATCCCTCGGAATGAACTCTTCAAATTCCCTGGCATCTGGGTGCTCATTCCTCCGCTTGGCCAATTCCTCCTCTGACCTCTTCGACAGTTGAGCCATAATTTCTTTGAATTTTGCTCCCGACTCGCTGTTCCACGATGGACGCTTCTCATTGAGTCGTTTGCGAATGTAATCTTGTTCATCCTTGCGAGGATATCGACCGGACTCAACCATCTCCTTTGTAGTCACGTCGCATGCATCAAATATGGCTTGAGCTTCGCATGCTTCGGACTCATCTGGCATGAAAGGAATAAATGCACTGCGCACTAGTGAAGACTGGATAAGTATTACTTCACTGAATTGCTCCTCAATCCGTGCGTCAATCACTTGTAATCGCCTTGCATCTACCCTTCTCTTCCTCTCGCCTTCGCTTCTCCCTTCTGCTCTCTCCTTCCTCTTTCTTTCCTCCTTCTCTGTCCTAGAAGTAACTACTTGCTTGACCTTTTGGCGCTTGGCCGCAGGGTCATCTCCTTTTGTCTCCGGAGTAGTTCGCTTCAAAGGCTGTTTTGGTGGTGGGGGAGGAGGAATGTCTTTCTCTGCAGCACTTGGGGGGACGACTGCTGGCGAAGTGATTGCAGCAGTAGTCGAAGTGAGTGCGGCGGCTGAAGCTGGCGCGGCGTCTAAAGTGGGCGCTTTGGGTGTAGCGGCCGCTTGGGAGCTTGATGAAGCACCTGCAACAATAGATTGTTTTGTTAGGTTAAAAAGCTGCTCCATCTCCCAAGCCAAGGCAGCATCCTTCTCCACCTGCATCCTCTTTTCCTCCTTCGTTATTACAGTCACTGGAGGATGCCGTGCAATAGAAGCACTCAGCACTTTTTCTTGAAGCAGCCTCCTAGGCTCTTCGGGCTTTTTCATTAACTCCTCCTCTGTGAGTTTCGTCTTGCCCAGAGACCTCGCTTCATCTACATCCTCCTTTTCACCGGCACCACGGCCTCCCTCCAGCATCAACTTCACACCAACTCTACTTCCCCCTAAACCTCCAGCTCCTCCTTCCTGCAACTGTCCTTCCATTCCTAGCTTCACTTGTCCTTCCCCCCTTTTGGCATCATCACTGCCAGGGGTTAGGGTCAATGATTTTCCGAAAAGGGTTTGATGGAGAGAATTGACTGTGTTAAGGACAGTCTGAAGCATCTGCTGGGTTTTATTCATGGAAGGCGCCACTAGTTCAGCAGTCTTGATGGTTATTTCTTCGAGCAGATATTCGCACTGACTCTCTCTCTCAACAACAGACGCCATCATTCTTTCTAGTGGCTCCACCTCTCTGAAGCGAGCCTCCAGCTCTGCTTCTACGGCTTTGGTGATTTTCTTTGTTTCTTCTTGAAGTGTGAATTCCAAGTGTTCCTTGGAAGCTTCAAGTTCTGCCTTCATCACGGAAAGTCTCCTCTCCCTCCGATTGAGAGAGTTGTGAAATTCGGTATCTGCAGTGATCCTTACAGTGAGAGTTTCTTTCAGTCTTTTGACTTTCTGTAGTAGAGTGGATAATTCAGCGTTTTTCAAGTCAAGTGCCTGCGCACCTCTTCTTAGACTCTCAAGTTCTCTCTTGTCAATGGCACTTTCTTCTTTGACTTCCTTCAATTGAGTTTGAAGTGAGTCAAGAGTCTTCTTGGTACTGAGTAGTTCGCTTCCCTTCATCACCAGTTCTCCCTCCCTATTCTCCACTTTTTCCTTCAGCTTCTTCACTTCCTTCTCCAGCTCCACTTTCTCCTTGCCAAGAGTGATGAGCTTGGCATTAACTTCCCTCAAGCGGCTTCTTTCAGCATCAAGCAAGCCCTTGAGTTCAGTGATTGTTTTGGTGTTGTCATCCACTAGCTTCACTTGCGCCTCCAGCGCCTTTTCCTTCTCTTCTAACAACTTCTCCTTCTCTTCGACCTTTCCCTCCAAATCCTTTTTCTTCCTGTCAAAGTCTTCTCTAAGACTGATGACCTCCCCCGCCTTCCTCTCCATCTCTTCACTCATCTTTGTAATCTCGCTTTGGAGACTAGCAATCTCAGCATCTTTCAACTCCACCTCCTCCTTATGCTCTCTGATCAGCTTCCTTTCATGGGAAGAGAGCACTCGCTTCGGCACTACTGCGAGTGGATAGGCCTCTTTCACTTTAGCATCCAGCTTCTCCCAGAAGCTGGTCCCTTCAAGAAAGGCATGGAAGCCGTGTACGTCCATGAAATTGAGTAGCTTGGCCTCCAACTGGATCAGTTCTTGTTCTGTGAATGCTTTGAGGAGTCCGAAGATTTTGAAGTACTCCTTTCCACGGTAGGTGATGTACGTCAGGAAGTCGACGATATTCGTGTAAAATACGTTGCTCCATGGAACATTGGAGTAGCGGAGATTGATCCTCTCTGCAGCTTGCTCTCTTTCTTTGACATACCGTTCAAGAGCCCGCTCTTGAATGGTGAGAGCAGCAGGTAAGAATTGTGGAATGATTGGGAGATCTCCGATAGTGTGGGCGTTATCGGCTGTAGCTGCCGATGACGAGGGGGATTGGGAAGGTGATGAGGCTTCTTGGGTTTCGGAAATTTGGATGGCTTCAGTGAATGGTGGTTGAATGGTTTCGGTGGGTGGTGGTTGTATTGGCTGGGATTGAGGTGGGGTGAATGTAGTGTAGGCAGCAGCTTCATCTGTGCTGAGGAATGGAACAGTGGGAATGTGAAAGGAAGATGCTGACTCTTCTTCATGGGGAGAGAGGGGTTTTGTCTGTGTGAGAGGTTGTTGGGTTGATGAAGCTTGGGGTTCTGGTATCTGGGTGATTTGGAGTTGTGGGGATTGGGCTTTGGTTGGTGAAGGCTTGGATTGGGTCACTTCGATGTCCTCAAGCGGCTTCTCCACCGCCTCACTTTCTTGGACAAGAGAAGTGACTCGCTTCATCTTTTTTGCCTCGCTTGGACCTGGCTCGCTTCACGGGTGAAGCGACCTGCCTCGCTTGGCCTTCTTCAGCTTGCCTTTCGGCAACTGGTCTTGCAATGGGCACTTCCACCTCGAGAAGTCCCATATCCATCAAAATCTTGGTTTTCCTCCACGTATCGTAGAAGATAGTTTGTTTGTTGTATATGGTCGTGTCGGAATCCGGCCATATTTTCTCTGGAAACTTCATCTCCAGTGCGACAGACAGTCTTGAAAAGAATTTCAATTTTCCCTTGCGAAGAATTTTATTTGGAGTTCCTGGTACAAACGCAAAATCTTCAGCAGCCTCGTAGATTTGCTTGAGAAACCACCCGTGCCAGTCAAACTTCGTTCCGGCGAGACTGTCGACGATCATGGCGGTCCCGATCAGTTTCGTCTCCGACAGCGTATCGAGGGATCCGACATAGCATGCGATACTCTTCGTAAAGAGTTCGCAGATGAGATTGAAGGGCTCCTTCAAACTTTTGCGAATGTTGGCTTCCTTGAAATTCGGATCTGCTCCGGCGGCTGCAAATCGACCATACTGTACCCCGGCTGAAAGACCCAAATCTAACAGTGAGTCTCCTCCTTCTCTCGGTAGATCGAACACACTGATTAAATCTTTCAAGTCCACCTCACTGGTTTCTTGGACTTAGGATCTGTAAATGATGAAGTATTTTGTTCCTTCTTCAAGTTTAGTAGGATTTCTCCCACTGCCTTTGCCAGAATCTTCGTCGGCATCAACGTTATAAACTTCCATAGACCGGCCGTGGTCACGGCTCTACGGAAGAAACCATGTCTTTCGAGGACGATAGGGTCGAGATGGGGCTCGACGTTGATGTGCTCGCCAACATTTGTCATGAACTGCTCCATCATCTCTGTATTCTTTTTCTTGCCCATGGTGGATTTTGAAAGAGTTTGAATGAGGTTTTAACAATGAAAATCAAGGGTTGAGACTCGTGAGTTGCAGAATAATTGCAGATCTAAGCACGAGAATGGCAATTTTAAAAGGCTGTGAAAGGTTCTGCAGTTCTGCCTCGTCTCATATATATAGAGTTAGGTTTTGGCTGACGTGGCAGGGGTAGGACGGTAATAACGCCGAAAATCCTGTAGGTAGGCGGCGGTCGTGCGGTGATGGATCTGACGTGTCCGGCGTCATCACAGTAAAAGTGAACCGCCACTTGCTCGGCGTCGCCACGTGGCCTTCTATGGTTGGCTTGTCGTACACGGCGTTAATCCAACGGCTCCAGATTGGGGGCTGTTGAGATTCGACGGCTGGATCTTCTCCGCCTTTTCCCGCTTCAAATTCAAACGTGTGAACACGCGCCCGTTATTTTCGTCGTTCCTGCACCTGCATTAAATGCACAGCAGAAAGTAAAATTGCACTCGAGTGCAGACAGCTCATACTCGCTTCATGCCCGCTCGCTTCGAGTTGGGCCGCTACGCCTTGACTCGCTTGAGAGGCATTCGCTTGAGTGACTGTTCCGCACTCGCTTGCGATGGCTAGCTTTGAGTGACGAAGCACTTGCTTGGCCATCTGAAGCGACTGGAATAAGAAAATGAATTTCTTTACTTAATTTTAAAATGTTTCTGACTTACATACTTCGAGGATAAACAAGAATGTTTTCCTCTTTGTATTTGTGTCAGATTCACTTTAGATTTTCCACGTAGTGAGTGAAAGTTTCTAGCACGCTTCAGCTCACTTGGTGTACTTAAAATTGAAACACTTACCAGTCAATCTCACTTCGTAGGAGATTGATACCACAAATTGAAGACTTCATGATGAATTAGATACCACTTGTTGAATGCTACACGTTGAATTAGATCTTCCTGGCATTCATCTTCATGGCATTCATCTTCCTCTACGAATTAGAGAGTCCTCCATCGAAGTGAATGAGGGAGAAAATGAATATAGTACACAAGCTTACTACTACCCGAAGGGAGCATCACGTAAGTGTACTTATTCACGACGAATGGGGGATGAGTACAAGTCCTTAATTCAGAGCAGAAATGGACAGGATGACAATGAGAATGCTCTGACAAGACAATCTCGTGTTTTACGCAGAAGCATGTCACCAGCCCTGCAACCTTTTGTATAAAAAGGTAAACCTTCAAGCTTTCCTACAATCTAGAGAATGAATCTGCAGTCGACTCGCTTTGACCCAAGCTAGGGCAAATTGAAGCGATGCAGAATTCAAGATAGCAGCATTCTTGCTCGCTTTGGAAGTAGCTTGCTCCGAGAGTAAGCATTAGTTCCCCCTTAACCATATACTTAACAATTCCAATAAGTTGGTAGGGAATTTCTTCCAATACTCCACCTATCTCCACCTTACTTCATTTTCTTCAAGCGAGTGGAGTTTGAAGTGACTCGCTTGAGTTGGTGAAGATACGAAGCGAGTGCCGCACAAGGGAACAAGTGAACACTCCTTCGTGCATCCTGGAACTAGCATTCTTCACCAGGGTCTAATAACCCTAATTCCATGCATAGCTGGTTGAATCGAGACTCAGCTAGAGGCTTGGTGAGGATATCTGCTCGTTGGAGATCGGTATGAATTTTCTCGAGCTTGATATCCTTCTTCTCGACATGATCACGAATGAAGTGATGTCGAATTTCCACATGCTTGCATCTGGTGTGAAGCACTGGATTCTGCGAGATACATATGGCACTGTTGTTGTCGCAGAAGTTCGGGATTTCATTCGCTTCAACTTTGTAGTCCTTCAACTGTTGACGAAGCCATAGGATTTGAGAACAGCAGCTTCCTGCGGCCATATATTCAGCTTCAGTTGTTGAAGTGGCTACGCTTGTTTGCTTCTCTGAGAACCACGAGATTAGCTTGCTTCCCAAGAACTGACACGTGCCAGACATTGATTTCCTATCAACTCGGCACCCTCCATAGTCAGCATCGGAATATCCAGTGAGCTCCAAATTGTCCTCCGCTGGATACCACAGCCCCATATTGACAGTGCCCTTTAAATATCGGAGAATTCTCTTGGCAGCTTCAAAATGGCTGTGCTTGGGGTTGCTTTGGAAGCGAGCGCAGACTCCGACTGCAAAAGCAATATCTTGCCTACTTGCAGTGAGATAGAGTAGTGACCCAATTAGGGCACGATAATCTGTAGGATCTACAGATTTTCCTCCTTCGTCTGGCTCCATCTTCCAGTTGGTATTCATAGGAATCTTCACAGCTTTAGCATGTTGAACACCAAACTTGGCAAGCATATCTCTAGTGTACTTGGCTTGGTTTATGAAAATTCCATTATCCTGTTGCTTCACTTGAAGACCTAGAAAGCAGCTCATCAAGCCAATCATCGACATTTCATATTTGGTCTTCATCAGCTCTCCAAACTTCTCGCTAAGCGACTGGTTTGGCGACCCAAATATGATGTCGTCCACGTAGATCTGAACCCATAGCATATCTTCTCCATGGTTGATGGTGAAGAGAGTCCGATCTATCTTTCCTTTGTGGAATCCATTGTCCACTAGGAATTGAGATAATGTATCGTACCAAGCTCTGGGAGCTTGCTTCAACCCGGCCATACAGGGCTTTCTTCAATCGATACACTTTATCTGCCTGCTCGAAACCCGGTGGCTTCTCCACATACACTTCTTCCTTGAGTTCACCGTTGAGGAATGCGCTCTTCACATCCATTTGATAGACCTTGAATTTCTTGGCTGCTGCATAGGCTAGAAACAATCTGATAGCTTCAAGCCGTGCCACTGGAGCGAAGGTCTCGTCAAAGTCGATTCCTTCTTCTTGGCAGTAGCCTTTGGCAATGAGTCGCGCCTTGTTCCTCACAACGTTGTGGTCCTCGTCCGTCTTATTTTTGAACACCCATTTGGTGCCAATAACGTGCTGGAATTTGGGACGATCCACGAGGTACCATACGTCATTTCTAGTGAACTGGTTCAGCTCTTCTTGCATGGCGATCACCCAGTTAGAGTCGGCTAGGGCTTCCTCCACGCTTGATGGCTCAATGTTTGAGAGAAAGCAACTGAACATGGCACATTCTCCAAACACTTGACTTCTGGTCACTACACCCTTGGATGGATCTCCAATGATTTGGCTTGGTGAGTGATCTTTGAGCCATGCACGCTTGGATCCGCCAGCTTCATCTCCATCTGCTTCCTTGTCGCTCGCTTCACCATCTGAAGCGACTGGATTGGGTGCTTGGCCTGCACTAGCTTCAGGAATTTTGGGGGCAGCTTCGACTTCTCCTTTGGGATCCTGCTCGCTTGAGTCCTTGATCTCATCATCTTCATCGAGCACGTCCCAAGTGAGTTGATTTGAGGGTTCCTTGCTTTGATCTTTTCCATTCGCTTGAGCCAGTTCCTGTGGAAGACTTAAAGAAGATTCATCAAATACGACATGGGGTGATTCCTCCACAATTAGGGTTTTACAGTTGAACACTCTGTAGGCTTTGCTAGATGTAGAGTATCCTAAGAATACTCCTTCATCAGCTTTGCTTTCAAAGGCTTTCAACTGCGACTTCCCACTGTTGTGAATGAAGACCCTACAACCAAAAATATGGAAATAAGATATGTTAGGAATTCTCCCTGTCCATATTTCATATGGAGTTTTGTCGTGCCGTTTGTTGAGAAGCGTCCGATTCTGTGTGTAGCACGCCGTGTTGGCAGCTTCAGCCCAATACTTCATCGGAAGCTTCGAGTCAGTTATCATGGTGCGAACAACTTCTTTGATGATTCGATTTCTTCTTTCAGCAACTCCATTCTGCTGAGGGGTGCGTGCTGAAGAAGTTTGATGTGCTATGCCATGCTCCGTGCAGTACGCTTCAATTGTAGAGTTCAGGAACTCTGTGCCTTTGTCGGAGCGGATGGTCACAATAGCTTGATTCTTTTCCACCGCCAATCGCTTGAGTAGTTGTGGCAGTTTGGTCAGTGTCTCCTTCTTGCTGAACAGGAATACAACCCAAGTGTAGCGAGAGAAGTCGTCAACTACAACTAGAGTGTACTTCCTTCCATTTACGCTAACTGGAGTAACTGGACCAAACAGATCCATGTGAAGCAGCTCGAGCACTCGCTTTGATGAGGCTTCTTCGAGACTGGCGAAGTGCTTCTTCGTCTGCTTCCCTCGTTGGCATGGTGAGCATGGATGGTCTTTGATGAAGACTTCATTCGGTATGCCTTGCACCACACCTTTTCGAGCTAAGCGATTGATAGCTTTGAAATTGAGGTGGTTCAAGCGTCTGTGCCATAGCCATCCAATTTCTGTAGCACTTCTTGCAACTAGACAAGTTTCCTCTTTGCAGCTGTCCCATTGTGCTATGTAGACGTTCCTTTGCCTAATTCCAGTGAGCACAATCTGAGACGTGAGTTTGCTCTTCACAATGCACTTGTTGGAGTTGAACTCCACCCTGTACCCTTTATCACAAAATTGTGAGATGGATAGTAGGTTGTGCTTGAGTCCTTCCACATAGGAGACTTCTTCAATTGTGAGCTTTCCAATTTTCAGTGCGCCGTATCCCTTGGTGCTTCCTCGAGAGTTGTCACCAAAGGTTACGTGTGGACCCTTCTTCTCTATATAGTTGTGAAGTAGAGCTTTCATGCCGGTCATGTGTCTTGAACATCCACTGTCCAAGTACCACACTTGTTGACCCTCACTTGGCATGGGATCTACGGCGCCCACCTGCAATTAGACATATTTTGGTACCCAAATCAGTTTGGGTCCTTGCAGGTTAGCTCCCTTAGGTACCCACACTTGCTTCACTCTCTTTTGAGATGAAGCTTGTGTCTTGGGCTTCTCGACCTTCGAAAACTTGGTGTACTGCCTGGAAGCAGCTTCACACGTGCAACAGTGTGTGCAAGAGGGGTAGCGGCTCGCTTCAGTCCTACCTATGCTCTTCCCACTTTGCTTATATCCTCTCCTGTTTCTTCGTCGGTGAGCGCCATAAGTCCAAGATCCTCACCATCACTGGAGTTTGGATCTGTGAATGCATCTGAGTCGCTTGGTGGATCTTCAGTTGTAGCGACCGACACTTCACTTGCTACGAGCACTCGCCTTGGAGCATCCCTCTTGGCCTTCAATTCCTCGCACTCTTTAGCACTGAGCTTTGGGCAATCGGACTTGTAGTGGCCCATCTTGTGGCAGTGGTAACATTCCATTTCCATCATGTCGCGCAGGATCGTCTTGGTCGTCTCTTCTCTCTTTCCTTTTCCTTCTCGAGCATCAGTGCTCCTCCCTTTGTACTGCTTGTAGAATCTTTTGTACTTGCCCACTCGAGAGTTCATCTTGTTGAAGTTCTTGGATAAGAACGCAATGTGTTCTTCCAATTCTTCCCTTGTCATCTTGGCTAGCGACTGCTCGCTTGGCCCTTCGGCAGCTTTGAATGCTACTCCTTTTGACGTAGTGGGCGCTTCATCCTCGTCGTCGAGGCTCATTCGATTCAGATCAAACTCGTGAGCTTTGAGCTCGGAGAACAGCACTTCTGGTGTGAGCTTCGTTAGATCCTTGGTAGCTAGATATAGCTCCTTCATAGTCTGCCACTTCCTTGTGAGAGCACGGACTATTTTCAGGTTTACTTCCTTGTCTGTGAGTTCTTTCCCAAGCGAGTTGAGAGTTGCAGTAATGTTGGTAACTCTCAGATCGAAAGCGTCGATGGACTCTCCTGACTTCATCACCAGATTTTCAAACTCCCGCATCTGAACGGCGAGCTTGTTCTCCTTGATTTTGTCTGTGCCTTGAGAAATGAGGGCTAGGGTTTCCCACATTTCCTTTGCCGTTGCACATTTCCTTATTCGTGGTAGATAGGCGTCCGACACGGTGCTCTGCATCGTGTGGCGTGCAATCTTGTCGAGGTTGGCAACTTTGAAGTCATTTGGAGTATACTCATCCTTATCCTTCTCCACGTACTGTTGTCGAACGTGGGCTGGACTACCTTCAGCGGCTGGAACATCCACAGATATGGCTTTCTTAATTTCGATTGGTCCGTCCTCAATGACTTCCCACATCCGGTCGTGGATTGAGCATAGGAAGCTCTCGACTCGGAAACTCCATATCTCGTATCCTTCGATCGAGAACTGTGGAAGATTTGATGCACTGTATGTAGACATAGCAAACTATCAGCAGTAAATGCAATATGCGTGGGTGAGGTTTTGATGCACTTAGGAAAATAGGATCCGGTTCAGTGAGACAACGTGAAGTGAGTGGGGACTCGCTTCGGATATGCAAAGCAGAGGCTCGAAAGAACCGCTGCTCTGATACCACTTGTTGGTCCCGGTTTGTTAATGGGAAAAATACGTAGAGGGGGGGGGGGGGGGTGAATACGTATTTTTAAGTTTTTCAACTTCAAATCCCTTAACTCAGAGTGACAAGTAATGAGCTCACTTGAAACTTAAGACCTAGCTGAAGCTAGATCTACAGTACGTAGTTAGCCTGCTTGACCGAAGTGAGTACTTGATCAAGAGGGAGTCTTTACTCGTATGTGCGGAATTTGGTGAGCTAAAATCTTTCCTATGTAATTGAAAATCCAAGTTAAGTTTGTTTATATGCACGTGCAA
This sequence comes from Thymus mandschuricus, assembly GCA_029379335.1. Lineage (NCBI taxonomy): Eukaryota > Viridiplantae > Streptophyta > Magnoliopsida > Lamiales > Lamiaceae > Thymus > Thymus mandschuricus. The sequence goes on along the minus strand of CM057081.1, from coordinate 12,596,926 downwards.
TGGATAATCAAATACTGTAAAGAGATTAAGGTAAGAGAGATACGACACAGAGATTTATAGTGGTTCGGAGATAACGCTCCTACGTCCACTTTGTTGCACGACGGCAACCGTTCTTTTCACTCAAGAACTTGAAGGTTACGGGTCCTTCAAAAACCTTATCGAGATCGGGCTTCACTCGCCTGGATCTGACGAACAGTGCAGTGATTACGGGTTCACTACTAAGACCTAAACTGGACACGAAGCTTCACTCGCTTCTGTCCGAACAACAGGGAGATTCCGGGCTCTCCTTACAGCCTAGCTTCGATCGAGCTTTTACACAAATGATGTAAGTGCAAGCTTGGATCTAGACTCTATGATCGAGGTTTCTTCAATCGATGAAAGAAGAGCCTTGGATCGAAACAACCTTACGACGACTCAAAAACCTAACAGACAGATTTAGGGTTTTTGGTTGACGAACACACTGTGAAGAGCTCTTTACAATAAGTGCAAAGATGGCTAGAGCTCTTCTTCTAAGCTTGGATATGGAATGGGCTTAGACTCTAAGTGTGAAGGTTGTGAAGACGAGTTCCGATGAACTGGAAACTCGGAGAACACTGGAAAACAAAGACTCGAAGATTTGCTCGAAGGCTTGGGAGTGTTTGTTTGCTGTATGCGCTCGAATGCTCAAGTAGTGTTCTACTTCTTCACGTCTTCATCCTTCACTATTTATAGGCGGAGGGTTGGCTGAGGCCCGTTGCTTGGTTGGTGGCCTTGTCCCTCCTCCTCTCGACAGTACTTGCACAGGCTGACTACTCTTCAAATGCGCAGATTTGGACTTTTGCCGGAAATGGCTAAGTTCCAATTTCAACAGTAACTGGAGTGACCCAGTACTGTTACGGCGCTTTGTCGGCCTGGCAGTCAACTCCTCTGCTCCTCTCCGCGTTCGACACGTGGAGATCTCGTAATTAATGCGGAGATCTCCAGTTGACTGGAGTTCAAATTTGGAGCGGGAAGTATGCTGTCGCTTTCTGGTAGGTAGTGGCTCGCTTCGCTTTGAAGTTGTAGCGTCCGCTTTAGTTGTGTCACTTCGCAGTCATTCTGTAGTGAGCCGCTTCGGGAAATAAAGTTCCCTAGTGACTACTTAGGAAATTGCTGACTGGCTTTGACTTTATATTGTAGCGCTCGTTTCGCTTCGCTTTGGCTTTGAACTGTAGCGCTTGCTTCGCTTCGCTTTGGCTTTGAACTGTAGCGCTTGCTTCGCTTCGCTTTGGCTTTGAACTGTAGCGCTTGCTTCGCTTCGTTTTGGCAGACTCACTTCGAATCTACTGTAGCGATTGCTTCGCTATACTGTTCTTCGGCACGCTTCACTTCAGTTTGCTTGACCCGCTTCGCTTTGGAAAACACACTCAAGTGAGTGGCCTTCACTTGAACTTTTGAAGCCTATTCTAAGCAAAATAAAAGAGCCATCCTAACAGTTTAGGCTTATAAAAATTCTAACCTATCATCTACATCAAATGGGTCACTTTAGAATAGGACACTTGGGGTTTTGGGATCTAATCAAAACAAATGACTTCATTTATCAAATGTCCCATGTAGTTCCCCCTTAACAATTTAGTCCTTAACAATTCCCAACATGTTGAGAAATTGCTTCAGGTGAGCATTAGGATCCTCCATCGGTGTGCCTCCATATTGATTTGCTTGCACCATGTTGATGAGGGAAGTCTTGATCTCATAATCAGTAGCCTCAACAGTCCCCCATCCTCCATTTTGGAATCAATCAACAACCGGTTTGAACCGATCATTGAGAGTCATTTTTGCTACCGAATCCGCCATAAGAATTTCGTCCTCTGGTGGTGGCGGTGGCGACGAAAGTGGTGTATCAATCACTTCGATCTCCTTTTCTTTGCTCTGCTTCACACTACCTCGCGACTCAGTCAAATAAAGAAAACAGTTAGATTAATACACAAAAACATAAAAGGAAAAGCCTAAATCACCTATTAATCCTATTTCAAAATATCTATATGAAATCTAATCAATCCCCGGCAACGGCACCAAAATTTGATCGCACTATTTTCAACCACACAAAATAGGTATAGTAAAGAACAAGTACGAGTATCGTTTCCACAGGGACTGATATATCGAAATCACACAAAGTATCTCTACTCTAGAATTAAACTGATGTCCAAGCAAAAAGAAATTAAGAATGTGGTTTTCTAAAATCCTAGGCAAAGAAATTAAACAAATCAAAGTACTCAAATAAATAAGCAAATAAGCAAATAAAATCAAAAGAAGAACAAACGAAGAACTCAAGTTAAAACAAGCGTTGATTCTAGGGAAGTCCATCTAATCAAATCTAAACAAGTAACAAATAATTCAATTAACCAATTTAATCCAATGGATGCGATACACGAAATTAATCTAACCGGTCAAGGCAGCATAAATCGTCACTCAATAAAATCCTAATCTCCTCCCAGTCTCATAGAAATTAAATCAAGTGCAAAACAGATCAAGTATCGATAGATATAATTAACAAGGTTCAGCTACAATACCTATATCAACTATATGCAAGACCTATGATAATCTAACTTCGGTCAGGACAATTAAATCACCATAGTATGTATTCATGAGATCCATTATGCAATTATCCGGTCAGGGCATAAAAACATAACTAAACATACACAACTAATGGCCAGTTAATCATGCATGAAAACAATCACCATGAAACATACATCTAGATTGGCAAGCTAATTGTAATTAAAGAACTCACATAGATTCAATTAGACATACAAACCCTAAAATCAATTAAGGAATCTAACTAGACATAATTAAAGCAAACATGAACATAATAAATTGAAAGAACATAATTAAAGACAAGAGTAAGAACTACATGTGATTAATCTTGAAAACGATGAAGAACTTGAACTTGAATCTTGAATAAAACTTGAATAAACTCCAATGTTGAACAAAAACAAAAGCTGGAAAAATAAAGAATATGAAAGTAGAAGTATGAATGTAAGGATAACTAGGGTTCACAATGCTAAATCTAAGGTATTTATAGGATAGAAATTTACAAAGATAACATAAGTGCACTAGGAATCTATAAAATGTCGAAAATCCCACGTCTATGAAAATTCCGTGTCTTGACTCGACCGGGTTGACTCGACCAGTGACTCGGTCGAGCAACCGGTCGAGCATCCACTTCAGTGTTGTTGGCTCGACCCCTGACTTGGTCGAGCACAGGGTCGAGTCAACTGACTCGAACTTCAATCTTCGATTTTCGACACTTCTTCACTTGGCTTTCTCGCTCCTCATTTCAACTTGGGTTGTTTCTACTAGAAAATACCTAAAAATATGACAAAATACCCAAAGCGTAATATAGTTCGACAAATTATAAAACCATACAAAACAAAAACTAAATCACTAAACGAGACATAAAAACAACTCCTAAACACTTATAAAAACATGTAAATGTCTAACCTATCACGAGTCAGGGTCAGAAACCCAGAGTGACTCCACCTAATAGGCAGAGCGAGAAGTCTTCAATAGCGAAGAATCCCAAGTCAGACTCTTCACTCAAAGCTAATCCTAAGCGTCTCGCTTCACGATATAAGCATAAGAGGAAGAGAGGGATCTTTGAAAGATAAGAACTCTCACGCTTTCCTTCCACCACATGCACACACACTTGCACATGTGAATCTGTGTCTAAATAAAATTCACCTCATGGAAAGGTGGGACCCAAAACTAAAGCGACCTCGACTAAAAAGGTCAAACAAGTTTGGGTACCCAAAAAAACTAACTTGCAAGGACCCAAGCTGATTTGGGTACCAAAACATTAATTCTTGCAGGTGAGCGTCGTGGATCCCAACCCTTACCGATTTTCATCACCCCCCATATTTGCCCTATTCTTGCTATAAAATTCTCTCTTACAATCTCTACATAACGATTTTCCAGATTTCCTGCAATGTCTCAAATCGTTTCAAAAAATCCCCCATTCTCTCTCAAATGACCAGACATGGGTAAGAAAATCAGCCAAGATATCAAGATGAAGGATATCAAGGAAAAATCAAACACTTCCTTCACATCGAGCTCCATCTCGATAAAAACATCATAAACCCAAATAGGTTCTTTTGACGAACTCTCAAAGCAACAGGAATATGGGAGTTCGTCAAAGCCCAACCTACCAACATCCTACCCATGGGAGTAGCTAATTTCTTCCTTTGCCTGGAGGAAGGAGCCGAGGTCACTTCAATCGAAGATCCATCAACGAACACAAGAGTACCAGTAACGCTGCAGGTAGATGTAGCGAGACTGTTCAATCTTCCCAATGAAGGTGATAACCCAGAGGAGGCGGGAATCAGAATTGACGATGAATACATTTTTTCGGTGGACGAAAATGCAGATTGGAGTATGCCGAAGTCGAAGCTTAGGAGTGCACTTTTACAACCATTCAATTTTATGGCGGAATTATACACCAAAAATATGGTGAGCCATATTGGTGGACACTCCGGTGTGAATGAATTTCAAATCCGTGCCATACTAGCAATGGTTGCCGCCATTGAAGGGAGAAAATTCAACTAGGAGAGCTGGTTCATCAAACAACTGAAGGAGGCAGCCACGGATTTTGTGATGCACGAGAGCGACCCCGATCTGTGAACTCTACAAAGCAAGCGCAAGCTACAATATTCGGGGAAAATATCGTACGCTTTAGAAAAACTTTTCTCTAGACAAGTGTGGAAGGCCTCGTTCGGTTACATAAAGATGATTGTTTTTGACGATCTGATCACGGATGCATCCTGCCTTGATGGCGATTTGATCAACGTGTTTGTTAGTCCAGGCTTTACAACCACGCCCAAACCTACCAAGAGGAAAGCTACTAAGGCTCAAGCGAGAGCGAAAAAGCCCAAGCGCGCTCGCGTTGCTATTGTCCAGAACGAGTCGGAGAGCATGCTCATGGGCACCAATAGCGATGATTCCGAGCAAGAGACGCCAAGGAAGGAAGTTGAGGAAGTTGTTACCTCCACCCCGATTAATGTAACGGAGATGGCTGAGCAGGTCGCCATCGCTCTGACATCAAACCCCATCAACATCCCATCATCACCAGTGAGAAACTAAACGAAGAGAGTCAAACTATTTACTGTTCTGTCACCTCAGCGAGATGTGGCCGAGGAATAGATTGATTAAGAACTAATTCTAGAGGAGAGAGAGAATCAACACACTCAATCATTCATCCCACCAACCCCAATTGCAGAAGTAGCCACTTCCGACCCCAACATCAACAACGAAGTAGAAGACGTTCTGCTTGATTTCAGACAGGAGATGCACGTAGCTAAGGAAGTCGTGAGAAAGAGATATTCCTCCACGTCAATTTCGAAGGAACAGGTGGAGAAAGCAGCCTCTTTCATCACCTACGTGGCATACAGAGGGACATAATACTACAAGATCCTCTCACTTATAAAAGCGAAGAGCGAGAAAGAGGTAGTAATGGAGGAAGGAAAAATCTTGGAATACGTAGGTACGTGTTGGGTGCAAGAATCCAACGAGATTTTGCTGATTTTGTCCCTCCACCCAAAGTGCCCTCGCCACGTCATGAAGAACTAGAGAAGAGAGTAGAGCAGTTGACCACTCAATTTAAATAAGAAATTGCCATGCTTCGAGGGTCGCAGGTCGCTCAAGCTATGTGTTGGGAACCCTCTGCAGTTGTTTTGATGATGTTTTCAAAACCACACTTAGGCATTGCACAGCATGATATAACTCTTATCTATTGTAACCGAGTCTGTTCTCCTTAAAGAATGAGGTCGTTGTCTATAACAGCCTCACGTATTAAAGGACAACTAGCTCTTCCTTTTTCATGCTCTGCAGGTTCTTCGGCCAGGCTCTTCAAGCTCTTTCATCTAGCTGCCGAAGACAGATTGTTGATCTCATCAGATAGATCAAGCTCCCTCCACATAGCTGCCACCTCTATTGCCAGCTGTCTGGACCCACTCGAAGTGCTGAGTCAGATCTGCAACGACTCTATGCCACGTCAGCTTGTTTCTAACGACTCTATTTTGCAGGACTCTCAACGGCTAGTTTTCAAACTACGCCTATATAAAGCCTTCGATAAAAATGGTTCGAGCACGGGAAAATCATTACTCTTACAAGCTGAATCGCTGCAAGAAATTCTCTCAAAGTACACATCCATTCAACACTCGAAAATCCTAGAGCTTTCCCAAGTGTTGAAGATAGTGAATTTCACCATTGTTATACATAAAGCTTGTTGCGTTTACTGCTGCATCAAGCTCCCTGTACTCTCTCTCACATATTTAGTGTTAAGCTAATATAGTTGAGATTGTACTTTGTTTATTCGATTGTAAATCGAAGATTGTATGTTGTATGAAACTGATACTCAGTCAGTATAAACAAGAGAGAAGTAGAATCCCAAAGTAAAGGGATTCGTAGATCGAGCTTGATCTACCGTGGAAGTAGGATAGTTACATCCGAACCACGTAAAAATACCTCGTGCCATTTACTGTACTTATTCTCTCTCTCTATTAAACTGCTCATAGATTCATAGCATACAACAGCCTCTCCATAAAGGTTGTAATCGATTTTACTTAAAAGAGTTATCTAGCTCAACCTCTCCACCACATTCCGCACTGACATTTTGATAGATCAAGCTTGTTGAAACCACAAGCTTGATAGATCAACCTGTCCATCTCATCAAAGGACTGCCTGACAAGCTTGTCCTTGGGAAAAATAGTTTGTTTTCTAAATTCAAAAACTGTTGGCTATTGGTGTATTCCCCCCCCCCCCCCCCCCCCCCCATACACCAATTAACTCTTTCTGGGACCAACAAGTGGTATCAGAGCAGTGGTTCTTTTGACCGCTGCTTTGCATACTAAAAACTCTTTCAAAGTTTTTGGTCAATTAGAACCGATCCTTAGTAAAATCTTTTTCATTCATTTCATATCATAATCATGGAATACTCATTGATACGAGTGTGTGAGGATTTCTCAGTCCAGGGCTATGAGGACTGGAGTTTTCGAATTAGGATGTGCCTACAAGCACATCACATTCTCATGTGGAAGGTCATTGAAGAAGGACCTTCTCCTATCTATGATGAAAAGGTTGAAATTACTGGGACTTCACCTGGTGAAGCTGGATACAAAAAGAAACTCAAAAATCCCCGTGATTATACTACGGAAGAGAGAAAAGAGGCTAGGCTTGATAATTTTGCTAAAGGTCTCATCTCTAGCACTGTGAAAGGTATCTACCTTTCAAAAATCAGAAATCTTGAAACATCAAAAGAGATGTGGGATACCCTCAAGCTATAAGCCTGGGATCCGAAGAAATCAAAGAGAACAAGCTCTCGATTGCTTGCAGCAAATTTGATGACTTCAAAATGTTGCAAAATGAAAACATTGAATCGATGAAAACTCGATTCACTAAAATCGTTCTCGAAATAGAGGCACTGAAATCTAACAAATATTCTCAACGTGAGAAGAATTTGAAGGTTACAAGAGCTCTACCTGCCAACTGGCATGTATATTCAGCTTTTCTCCCATCTCGATCTGATTTTAATACTCTCTCCACAGAGGAGCTCTTCGATATTTTAATCGAAAATGAATATGAGATGATTTGAATACATGGATCCTCACAGCCTCAATCATCTAAAAAGGCTGATGAAAAGAAAGAAAAGGATGCTGCCTTCAAGGCAGATGAGATGAAAGAAACAACCGCCTCACCCATTGATGAGGCTTTGGTCAAGAAAATTGACCAGCTGGCTATTGATGTAGCCATGTTCTCAAAAAGCAATGAAAAGATTCTTGGTAAAGTCTCAAAATACAAGAGACTCTATCGAGATAACAAACGAGGTTACTCAAACTGAAATGATGATCGCTCTGGGAAGAAGAGCGATACAAAGCCCTCAAAATTCAATTCCTCTAATACACCTGAGGGTGCTTGCTTTGGTTGTGGTAGGCCAGACCATTACAAAATAGATTGCCCTGACCTAACCAAGGCAGAAAGAGAGGAAATTCGCGCTAAGCGAGACAAGAAGCTCAAAGAACAACGAGCTGCTCTGCTAGCTGAAGAAGCCACAAAAGAAGCTCATCTCTCTGACAGCTCAACAAGCGATGATGAGGGATATATTGCTTCTGAAGATGAGGACGAAGATGAAAGCTTCGTGGGAGACTCATAAGGAACAACCTCAAAAACTGAATCATCAAAGGTAATTTCCAAAACTGTTCAATTATCTTTCTCTGACTATGAAAGTGCAGATGAGAAAGAAGATCTATCCGAGGCTGAGTCTTGGGAAAGAATCAAAGAACAGTTGAAGGAATATGCAGAACTAGCTGAACTATTTGATGAGGTTGTTAAGGACAATGCAGAGCTCATAGCTCAAAATGGAAAATTCAAAACTGCTCTAGAAGAGAGGTTTGCCCCTATGATGCCGAAAAGGAAAGGGAGATAGAATATCTAAAGTCGGAAATAGATATTCTAACTCAAAGAGAAAAGAATCTGGAGGATAAAGAGCTTGAAAAGAATGAAGCTCTAAAATCAAAAGATGATGAGATACACAGTCTCACCTCCAAGCTTGCAGATTTAGTAGTTTGAAATGAATTACTAGTACTCAAGGAACAGAAGCTGCAGATCACATTGAGTCAGCTAAAGAAGAGTGGAAAGAAGCTGGAAGAATTGCAGGCCATGCAGAGAAGTCCAAAGAACAAAAGTGGTTTGGGGTATACTGGACCTACAAGAAAAGGGTCAGTAAGCAACAAAGTGATCTTCACAAAGCCACATATGTAGGTATCTGATCAAGATCACAAGCTGATTCCCGATAAAATGATGAGCTTGAGGAATCCAGCTCATCAGCCACATGTTGTTCTCTTAAAGAGCCATCAAAAGCCAAATCTGTTGAAAAAGGATCAACCTACAGAAAAGAAGGAAGGACCTTCACTTCCTAAGAAAAGGGAAAACAAGCCCGTCCCCAAGCTTGTTCAACAGAGGAAAACAAGGAAGGCAGTGTATCAAAGGCCTTACCACCCACAGCTCTATCATCCCCACCAATCACAAGGATGTATGTGCCACCCACAGTCTGCATATTATCAACAATGGCATCATCAACCCTTCTACCATGATGAGCCGTATCATCAATCTCAGTACAAACGCACTCATCAAGCTAAGAAGAGTAAAAGAGCCACCAGACCAAACACAAAGAAACGGACTGCTGTTTCCACTCCCTCGGATAGAAGCAAGCCCGTGATCAAAGTCTGGAGGCCCAAGGCCGTTCAATCAACAACCACAGCAACAGATGTAGCACCCAATCTCAAGTGGATTGCTAAGCTCAATTAATTGCAGGTAGGAAAGGCTCTACGAAGGAGCCAAGCAGCTCGAGGAGCTGTATGGATCATTAACAGCGGATGTTCCAAGCACATGACGTGTGACAAGATGCTGCTGTCAAACTACCTCGAGCGAGATGGACCTCAAGTCACTTTTGGAGGGAACTCCAAAGGAAAAACAAAAGGCTATGGAGATCTGAATGTTGGTAAAACTACTATCCATAACGTTTCTTTTGTTGAAGGTCTTAATCATAATCTATTTTCAGTTTCTCAATTCTGCTCGAGTGGTAAACGAGTAGAATTTACTACTAACAAGTGCCTTGTGAAAAATGAGGAAGGAGAAACCCTCCTTACCGGAGTCATGCAGGATAAATTGTACATAGTCCAATGGACTGATGAAAAAGAAACCTGCTTAGTGACAAAGGCCAATTCAGAAGCTAGTTGGCTATGGCACAAGAGACTGAACCATCTTAATTTCAAGGCTATCAACAAGCTGGCGCGCAACAAACTGGTCAACGATCTCCCTGATCAGATATTAGACAAAGATCATGTATGCAATGCATGTCAAGCTGGGAAGCAAACAAGAGCCTCCTATCCCAGCATAAACTCTCAAAGCTCAAGTCGAATATTGGAGCTTCTCCACATGGATCTCTTTGGCCCAGTCACTCCTCTAAGTATAAATGGTAGAAAATATACTCTCGTAGTTATAGATGATTATTCTAGATTTACGTGGGTTATTTTCTTATTTAAAAAAAAAGGAAACCTTGGAGAAGCTGCCGGCGCTGCTCAGTAAGCTGTGCAATCAAAAAGAAAAATCTATCATCTCTATTCGATCAGACAGAGGAACAGAATTTCTAAATTCAATGATCGAAGATTATTGCACGAAGAATGGAATTCATCATCAAACATCAGCAGCCAGAACTCCCCAGCAAAATGGAGTTGCTGAAAGAAGGAATCGCTCCTTGAAAGAAGCAGCTCGTACAATGCTTGAAGTGACTAAACTTCCTATGAAGTTCTGGGCAGAGGCCGTCAACACAGCCTGTTATACCCAGAATCGGTCAGTTATAACAACCAGGCATGGGAAAACTCCATACGAGCTGTGGAACAACAAGCTCCCCAGGTTAAGGTATTTTAAAGCTTTTGGATGTTTGTGTTACATCCACAATAATGGGAAATCTCAGTTAAAGACCTTTGAAAGCAAGGCAAATCCAGGAGTATTTTTAGGATACTCAGAGATTAGCAAAGCCTTTCGAGTCTATAATAAGAGAACTCTCACTGTGGAGGTAACACCTCATGTTGTGTTTGATGAATCTACTTGCTTGTACAAAGATACTAATACAGGCAATGAGGATGAGTTCAATAGATCAAAGAACGATCTCATCAAAGAAATGTTGATCTGGATCCCAACTGATCAAAGTGAAGAGGATCAATCTGATCCAAAGATCACACAGCAAGGGGGAAGTGATGCAAGTGGTGTTCCTACATCAAGCTGTAATACATCAGCTGGAAATACTCAAGCTGATCCCTCTAACTCAGTATTAAAAACTGAGGCTGTTATTGATCTGGAAAATCAAATGGAGCAGCTTAATCCTTTCAATCAAAAACAGGAAACTGTCTCACATCCAGAGTTTGAGGAACCCGCTGCAGAACAAGAGCCCGTCATATCTCAAGAAGAACAAACTTGAAGAAGACACTGGGTGGATGATCACCCACAAGAGCTCATTGTTGGGAACCCAAACCAAGGAGTAAGAACAAGAAGGATGCATGGAGAAAGTTCCCTTCTAAGCTGTTATTTATCTCTCATTGAGCCAAAAGATGCAAATGAAGCCCTACAAGACGCTGATTGGATTCAGGCTATGCAAGAAGAGCTAAATGAATTCAAAAGAAATGAAGTTTGGTCTCCAGTAGATCGACCTCATCATCAAGGCGTTATTGGAGTCAAATGGGTGTTCAAAAATAAGAGAGATGAATTTGGAGAAGTTGTCAGAAACAAAGCTCGATTAGTTGCTAAAGGCTATTGTCAACAAGAAGGAATTGATTTCGATGAAACGTTTGCCCCAGTTGCAAGATTGGAGGCAATCAGATTGTTTCTAGCTTATGCAGCTCACCAACAGTTCAAAGTCTATCAGATGGATGTAAAGAGCGCATTCTTAAATGGAGTTCTAGAAGAGGAAGTCTATGTCGAGCAACTTCCTGGATTTGAAGAAGGTGATACCAGCAAGGTCTATCGCCTACACAAGGCCGTGTATGGACTCAAACAAGCTCCATGAGCTTGGTATGAGACGCTGTCCACCTTTCTCATAGAATCTGGATTCAAGCGCGGCTCCGTCGACAAAACTCTCTTCACTATCAAAGTGAATGATAATATCCTTTTAGTTCAAATTTATGTTGATGATATTATTTTTGGATCTAAATCTCCCAAGCTCTGTGAAAATTTGGTAACCTCATGAAGGATAAATACAAAATGTCCATGATGGGGGAAATGAATTTCTTTCTAGGATTGCAGGTAAAGCAGTCAGATGAAGGGATTTTCATCAGTCAAACCAAATATACTCATGATCTTATTGCAAAATTTGGAATGCTAGCAAATGGGAAGATTGATCAAGATCTCGAAGGAAAACCTGCCAACATAACACAATAAAGGGGTATTATTGGCTCTTTATTATATCTAACTGCTAGTAGGCCTGACATTACTTTTGCAGTTGGTGTTTGCGCTCGCTACCAAGCTAATCCAAAGGAATCACACATGGAAGCGGCCAAGAAGGTTCTTCGTTATGTTAAAGGAACTGCCAATCTTGGATTATGGTATCCTAGAGATGACAACTTAGAACTAACCGGCTACTCAAATTCTGATTATGCTGGATGCAAGCTAGATCGGAAATCAACGTCAGGTACTTGTCAATTTCTAAGGAACAAGCTGATATCTTGGTTCTCAAAGAAACAGACATCGGTAGCAACATCAACAACCGAGGCAGAATATATGGCAGCTGGTAGTTGTTGTGCTCAAATTCTCTAGCTAAAGCAACAGCTCAAGGACTATGAGGTCATTGTGAAAGAAGTTCCCATCTTCTGTGACAGCTCGAGTGTTATTGCTATCACCCAGAATCCAATTCTTCATTCGCGTTGCAAGCACGTTGAAGTGAGACATCACTTCATACGTGATCACGTTGAAAAGAAGAATGTAACTGTGGAAAAAATCCACACGAATATTCAACGAGCTGACATTTTGACCAAGCCCTTACAAGAAGAGCGCCTCAAAATGCTATGTGTCAAGCTCGGCATGTTGAACTGCAGCCAGTCTGGAGAACCAGCTCCCTCAACTAACTGATCACAACAAACAACCTGCCATCGACACAAGCTGGACTACACAATCTGTGTAGAAGGTCGTTGTGAGAAATCACAACTACCTTGCTCACCCAAGGGGGAAGTAAAGACAGTGAGTTGTATCACTCACTGTCTCTTCATCTATTTAAATTTCTCTTGAGCATTTATTTCAAATTATTTGCATTTAGTATGTTTGGTATTTAATGTTTTGCATGTCTGTTCTTATTCTCTATACATCCAAACATTACATTGGAGAAGATTTTGTCAGAAGCAATGATTACCCCTTTTGTGTAACAATACTTCCTTTTTGGGGTTTTATGTGACTAGAGCTAATTTCTAGCCTAGCAATAATACCGAACTAGCTAGTAGTCCGAGTCGAACCACAAGGAGTGAATATGGCGATAACAAATCAAGTAGTCTATATCGTCTCCATTATACTATCTAAGCACATGATCATGATTTGGTTTTCTAAACTAGACAAAGAGTAAAGTGGAATGTAATGTAAAGTAGACAAGACAAGTAAAATGCAAATGTAAGGAATCAACAATATTAAAGGCATGGATCCAAGTGATTTCAAATATGATGATGATGATAGTCTTAGAATCTAGATGCTTCAAGCCAATTTAATCCACCTTGGATGGTTTCTTATATCAAATATGCTAACCTACCTTACTAGGGTGATTAACAAGTTGATTGATAGAGCAACAAATGCTTTCTAAGCCTTTAAATACTCCATCAACTCCAAATAGCACAAATTATGTCTAAGATAACCTACCAACTCTCTTCCAACTCATCTAATTCTTTCTAGGAACTATAAGAGATGAAATCAAGTGATATGGGTATGGATTGATGCCAAGTGCTATGAAAGGAAGCTTCCTAGGCATTCCCTCAAACACCTTAGATGCACTCCTAGTGATCAATTATTTATGCATACAAATTAAAGTCCCAATCCATAGGCAATCCAAGAGGAAGGTAGATCAACATCCTAGAATCTAATACCTATCATCTACATCAAATTATCCATCACTTGGAGCCATATGCAAGCTTAGCTAGCCATAGATCTAGCAATCAAACCATGAAAAATAAGAGAAATCATAATAGAAATGACAAGGAAATGAGTGGGGACTCACTTCGGATATGCAAAGCAGAGGCTCGAAAGAACCGCTGCTCTGATACCACTTGTTGGTCCCGGTTTGCTATAGGAAAAATACGTAGAGGGGGGGGGGGGTGAATACGTATTTTGAAGTTTTTCAACTTCAATTCCTTAACTCAGAGTATAAAGTAAAGTGCTCTTTGGAAATGCAAAGACCTAACCGAGGGCTAGATCGAAAGCAATCACGAATCTCTTATCCTAAGCTTAGAGCTTGATCAAGAGTGAGACTTTACTCTTTGTGCGGAATTTGGTGAGCTAAAATCTTTCCTAAGTAATTGAAAATCCAAATTAAGTTTGTTTATATGCACGTGCAATGGATAATCGAATACTGTAAAAAGATTAAGGTAAGAGAGATACGACACAGAGATTTATAGTGGTTCGGAGATAACGCTCCTACGTCCACTTTGCTGCACGACGGCAACTGTTCTTTTCACTCAAGAACTTGAAGGTTACGGGTCCTTCAAAAACCTGGTCGGGATCGGGCTTCACTTGCCTAGATCAAACGACAGACGTAGTGATTGCGGGTTCACTACACAAACCTAACAAAGACTGGAAGCTTCACTCGCTTCAGTCAGACAGACAGGGAGATTACGGGCTCTCCTTACAGCCTAGCTTCGATCGAGCTTTACACAAACGATGTAAGTGTAAGCTTGGATCTCAACTCTACGATCGAGGCTTCTTCAATCGATGAAAGAAGGGCCTTAGATCTGAACAACCTAACGACGACTCAAAAACCTAACAGACAACAGTTTAGGGTTTTTGGTTGACGAACACACTAATGAAGAACTCTTTACAGTAGATGCAAAGATGGGTAGAGTTCTTCTTCTAAGCTTGGATATTTGAAGTGGGCTTAGAATCTAAGTGTGAAGGTTGTGAAGACGAGTTCCGATGGACTGGAAACTCGGAGAACACTTGAAACAAAGACTCGAAGATTTGCTCGAAGGCTTGGGAGTGTTTGTTTGCAGTAGGCTCGAATGCGCAAGTAGTGTTCTACTTCTTCACGTCTTCATCCTTCACTATTTATAGGCGGAGGGTTGGCTAAGATCCGTTGCTTGGTTGGTGGCCTTGTCCCTCCTCCTCTCGACAGTACTTGCGCAGGCAGTAGCTTTTGCAGACGCGCAGTTTTGGCATTTTGCCAAAATTGGCTAACTTCCAAGTTTTACAGTAACTGGAGCGACCCAGTACTGTAGCGGCGCCTTTGTCGGCCTGGCAGTCAACTCCTCTGCTCCTCTCCGCTTTCGACACGTGGAGATCTCGTAATTAATGCGGAGATCTCCTGTTGACTGGAGTTCAAATTCGGAGCGGGAATTTGTGCTGTCGCTTTCTGGTAGGTATTGGCTCGCTTCGCTTTGAAGTTGTAGCGGCCGCTCTGAAGTGAGTCGCTTCGCGGTCATATTTGTAGTGAGTCACTTGGGAATAATTTTCCCGAGAAACTTTTTAAGTGAATATTGACACGCGTTGACTCGCTTCGACTTTTCTTTGTAGCGCACGCTTCGCTTTAGTGGGTTCACTTGATTCCACTGTAGCGCTCGCTTCGCTTCGCTTTGCTTTGAACTGTAGCGCTTGCTTCGCTTCGTAATTCTTCGGCACGCTTCACTTCAGCTTGCTTGACTTGCTTCGCTTTGGAAAACACACTCAAGCGAGTGGCCTTCACTTGAACTTTTGAAGCCTAATCTAAGCAAAATAAAAGAGCCATCCTAACAGTGTAGGCTTTAGAAAAATTCTAACCTATTAACTACATCAAAATGGGTCGCTTGGGAAAAGGACGCTTGGGGTTTTGGGATCTAATCAAAACAAATGACTTCATTTATCAAATGTCCCATGAAGTTCCCCATTAACAATTTAGTCCTTAACAATTCCCAACAATTTCCCCCTTTTTGATGATGCCAAAACCCAAAAGACTTGGATAAAAATAATAAACCTAGTCTATTTAACCGTGAAGGGAACTCCAAGCGACTGCTTCCTTTGCAGTTTCGTTTGTAATTTTCTTTTAAGTTCCTTCCCCTTTTTTTTTTTCGGTTAAATTAACGAGTTTGTAGCAGAAATATAAAGTCATTCACAAAGCGAGTAAATGACACAAGAAGAGACAGAAATTTAAAAATAGGATATATGAACAAGAAGTTCACACAAAATGAAGCATGTAATTTCAACGGTTTCCTGCCGCTTCATTCTACTCCTCTTTCTCCTCCTCCTTCTTCTCTTCTTCATCAGTAGCATCAACACTATAGGCTGATAAGACTTTTGTTTCCATAGTGCCTACTGTGTGAATGCTTGGTCTTCTCCATGCACTCTCCAGCCTGAACGCTTCATCTACTTCAGCATCAGTGACTCCCCTGTTAGGAACATCCGTGCCTGGATGATAAGGCATGGGGAAGTCCTTTATTTCTGGCACCTTGACGACAATTGGCTTCGGTTGAGCTTGTTCAGCCATAGTGAAGATCTTTCGGCGCAATTTGTCGTCGTAGACTGCTAGAAAGTTGTTGAGGGCACTTATTCGAGAACACTCATTCTGCAGCGGCACTACCTCCCAGTAGTAATAAGCCTTGATGAATAAGTCCTTGTAGTACAGCCACTGCTCGAGTAGATCTCGCGGAATGAAGTCCTCGATCTCTCTTGCGTCAAGATGCTCGTTCCTCCTCTGTTCTTTTTGACAGCTTAGTCATTATATCAGTGAATCTCTTCCCTGATTCACCACTCCACAGAGGACGCCTTTCGTTGAGTCGCTTCCTAATATAGTTTTGCTCTTCCTTTTTAGGGTAGCGACCCGACTCTACCATTTCCTTCGTAGTCACGTCGCATGCATCTTTTATGGCTTGGGCTTCACATGCTTCGGACTCATCAGGCATGAGGGGAACGAACGCACTACGAACCAAAGAGGACTGAATAAGCAGTACTTCGCTGAACTGCTCCTCGATTCGTGCGTCAATCACTTGAAGACGCCTGGCGTTCACTGTCTTCGATCTCTCCGCTTCGCTCCTTCCTCCTTCTCTCTCCTTTCTCCTCTTCTCTTCCTTTTCAGTTCTTGAAGCGACTGCACGTTTAGACTTTTGGCGCTTAGCCGTAGAGTCATCGACTTTAGATACTGGTGCAGCTCGCTTCAAGGGCAGCTTCGGTGGTGGGGGATGTGGCATATCCTTCTTTGCGGCGGCACTCGAGGGGACAACTGCTGATGAAGTAAGTGCAGCAGTTGTAGTCGTAGTGAGTGCGGCGGCTGAAGCTAGTGCGGCGGCTGAAGCGGGCGCTTTGGGTGTAGCGGCCGCTTGGGAGCTGGATGAAGTACCTGCAGTAATAGAATTTTTGGTTAGCTTGAACACCTGATCCATCTCCCATGCCAAGGCATAATCCTTCTCCACTTGCTCCAGCCTTTCCTCCTTTGAAATCACGGTCACCGGAGGATGCCGTGCAATCGAGGCACTCAGCACTTTTTCATGAAGCGGTCTGCTAGGCTCCTCGGGCTTTTTCAGTAACTCCTCCTCTGTGAGTTTAGTCTTGCCCTTCATCAGAGCCCTCGCTTCATCTACAACTCCCTCCGCACCTCCATCACCACTGCCTCCTTCAATCATCGACTCTATGCCAACTCCGACTCCTCCAGATCCTCCTAGATTCATCTGTCCTTCCATCTGTCCTTCCTTCATTTGTCCTTCCCCCTTTTTGGCATCATCACTGCCAGGGGTTGGGATTATTGATTTTCCAGAGATTGATTGGTGAAGTGAGTTGACTGTGTTCAGAATAGCTTGAAGCATCTGCTCGTTCTTTTTCATGGAAGGTGCTACCAGATCAGCTGTTTTGATGCTTATTTCTTCAAGCAAATACTCGCATTGCTTCTCTCTCTCAACCACTGATTCCATCATACTCTCCAATGACTCTACCTCTTTGAAGCGAGCCTCCAGCTCCACTTCAATTTCCCTCCTTATTTCTGCCTTTTCCTCTTGCAAATTGAAGTACCAAAATTCCTGAGCCGCTAGAAACTCAGCTTGCATTGTCTCAAGGCTCCTCTCTCTCTGGTTTAGAGAGAGATGGAATTCGGCACCTGCGGCAATCTTTTCAGTATAATCTTCGCCCAGCTCCTTGACCTTTTGTAGTACTATGGAAAAATCTGCTCGCTTCAAGTCAAGGTCATGGGCATCTTTCCTCCGGCTCTCCAGTTCTTTCTTATCTAACTCACTTTCTTCCTTCAGCAGCTTCATTTCAGTTTGAAGTGAGTCGAGAGACTTTTTCGTGCTTATTAGTTCACTCCCCTTCCTGATCAGCTCCTCATCCTTCTTTTCTACTACCTCCTTCAGCTTTTTCACCTCCTTCTCCAACACCTTCTTCTCTTTCTCAACGGCGATCAATTTGACATTAACCTCCCTCAAGAGACTCCGTTCTGCATCAAGTGAGTCCTTGAGTTTGGTGATAGATGTTGTTTGATCTTCCACTAGCTTCGCCTGCGCCTCCAACGCCTTCTCCTTCTCTTCCAACAGTCTATCCTTCTTCTCCACCGTTCCCTCCAACTCCTTCCTCCTCTTGTTGAAGTCTTCTCGAAGACTGACAATCTCTCCAGCCTTCTTTTCCATCTCTTCACTCTTCTTGGTGATTTCACTGTGAAGGCTAGCAATTTCAGCCTCCTTCATTTCCACATCCTCCTTATGTTCCCTGATGAGCTTCCTTTCTTGAGCAGTGGGCACTCGCTTTGGTACAACGGCGAGTGGATATGCCTCCTTTACTTTGGCATCCAGCTTCTCCCAAAAGCTGGTCCCGTCAAGGAATTCATGGAAGCCGTTTGCGCCAATGAAGTTCAGCAACTTGGCCTCCAGATTGATCAGTTCTTCCTTCTTGAAGGCTTTGAGGAGTCTGAAGATTTTGTAGTACTCCGTTCCTCGGTACGTGATGTACGTCAGAAAGTCGACTACATTCGTGTAGAACACGTCGCTCCATTCAATGCTCGCGGAGCTGAGATTGTAGCGAAGGTAGATTGTCTCCGCGGCTTGCTCTCTGTCTCGAACATAGCGTTCGAGAGCTTGTTTATGTTCGGTGAGGGCAGGTGGTATGAATTCTGGAATGATAGAAACTTCACCGATAGTTTGGGCGGTATCGGCTGTAGCTGCCGATGTAGAGGGGGACTGAGAGGGTGATGAGGTTTCTTGTGTTTCGGATATTTGTATGGGTTCAGTGGGTGGTGGTTGTGTTTGAAGGGTTTGGATTGGTTTGAAGGTTGTGTAGGCCTCAATGGGGTCGACATGGAGTAGGGGGATTTCTGGGATCTTGAAAGAAGAACCAGTGTCTTCTTCGTGTGGGGATTTATGGGTTTGATGCTGAGCAGTGGAGGATATTTCAGTTAGGGTTTGAATTTGAAGTTGGGGAGTTTGGATTTTTAAAGGCTGGGTTTGGGTTTGGGTTTGGGTAGCTTGGGTTTGGGGTTGAGTAGCTTGGGTTTGGGGTTGAGTCACTTCAGTGTCCTCAAGCGGCTTCTCCAACGCCTCGCTTTCTTGGACAAGTGAAGCGACTCGCTTCAACTTCTTGCCTCGCTTTGGCACGGCTCGCTTCCCGGGTGAAGCGACCTGCCTCGCTTGGCTCACTTCGGCTTGCCTTTCGGCAACCGGTCTCGCTACGGGTACTGCTACCTCAAGTAGTCCCAGATCCATCAATCTTTTCGTCTTTCTCCACTTGTCGTAGTAGATGGACTGTTTGTTGTAGGCAATGACGTCGGATTCCGGCCAGACTTTGCCGGGATATTTCATCTCCAGGGCAACGGATAGCCTTGAGAAGAATTTCAGTTTCCCCTTGCGGAGAATCTGATCGGTGCTTCCCTTCACAAACGCGAAGTCACCGGCAGCTTCGTGGATCTGCTTGAGAAACCAGCCATGCCAGTTGAAGCTGGTTCCGGTGAGGCTGTCAACAATAATTGCAGTAGCAATCAGTTTGCTCGCGGAGAGGGTCTCCAGGTTTCCGACGTAGCATGCGATACTCTTCGTAAAAAGCTCGCAAATAAGGTTGAAAGGAGCCTTCAAACTTGTGCGTATACTGGCCTTCTTGAAGTTTGGCTCGGCCCCGTCGACGGCGAATCGGCCATATTGCACTCCGGCCGAATAGCCTAAATCTAGCAGTGAATCTCCACCATCCTTTGGCAAATCGAACTCGTCGATTAGATCACTCAGATCCACTTCCACCGGCTCTCCATTCTGTGGATCGGAGAAGGATGACGTATTCTGCCCTGTCCTTAGATTCAACAGAAGCTCTCCGACTGGTTTGGCCAGAATTTTCGTCGGCATAATCGTTACAAATTTCCATAGGCCGGCCGTGGTCACGGCCCTACGGAGAAAACCTTCTCTTTCGATGATTGTTGGGTCGAGATGAGGCTCGACATTGATGAATTTGTCTGCTTCCTCGAGAAACTCCTCCATCGTCTCGGTGTTCTTCTTCTTTCCCATGTTGAGATTTGAAGAAATTTGAAAGGAATTTTTAGAGAAAAGGGGTTGAGACTCGTGAGTTGCAGAAATCGCAGATCTAAGCACGAGAATGGCAAATTTAGAAGGCTGTGAAAGGTTTGCAGTTCTGCCTCGTCCCATATATATAGAATTAGGTTATGGCTGACGTGGCAGGGGTAGGACGGTAATAACGCCGAAAATCCTGTAGGTAGGCGGCGGCCGTGCGGTGATGGATCTGACGTGTCCGGCGTCATCATAGTAAAAGTGAACCGCCACTTGCTCGGCGTCGCCACGTGGCCTTCTTTGGTTGGCTTGTCGTATACGGCTTTGATCGAACGGTTCCAGATTGGGGCCTGTTGAGATTCGACGGCTGGATTTTCTCCTCCTTTTCCCGCTTCAAATTCAAGCGTGTGAACACGCGCCCGTTATTTCCGTCATTCCTGCACCTGCATTAAATGCACAGCAGAAAGTAAAATTGCACTCGAGTGCAGACAGCTCATACTCGCTTCATGCCCGCTCGCTTCGAGTTGGGCCGCTACGGCTTGACTCGCTTGAGAGGCATTCGCTTGAGTGACTGTTCTGCACTCGCTTGCGATGGCTAGCTTTGAGTGACGAAGCACTCGCTTGGCCATCTGAAGCGACTGGAATGAGAAATTGAATTTCTTTGCTTAATTTAAAATGTTTCTGACTTACATACTTCGAGGATAAACAAGAGTGTTTTCCTCTTTGTATTTGTGTCAGATTCATTTCATATTTTCCACGTAGTGAGTGAAGGTTTCTAGCACGCTTCGGCTCACTTAGTGTACTTAAAATTGAAACACTTACCAGTCAATCTCACTTCGTAGGAGATTGATACCACAAATTGAAGACTTCACTTGAATTAGTTACCACAAGTTGAATGCTACACGTTGAGTTAGATCTTCATGGCATTCATCTTCATGGCATTCATCTTCCTCTACGAATTAGAGAGTCCTCCATCGAAGTGAATGAGGGAGAAAATGAATAAAGTACACAAGCTTACTACAACCCGAAGGGAGCATCACGTAAGTGTACTTATTCACGACGAATGGGGGATGAGTACAAGTCCTTATCTCAGAGCAGAAATGGACAGGATGACAATGAGAATGCTCTGGCAAGACAATCTCGTATTTTACGCAGAAGCATGTCACCAGCCCTGCAACCTTTTGTATAAAAAGGTAAACCTTCAAGCTTTCCTACATTCTAAGGAATGAATCTGCAGTTGGTTCGCTTTGACCCAAGCTAGGGCAAATTGAAGCAACGCAGAATTCAAGATTGCTGCAATCTTGCTTGCTTTGGAAGTAGCTTGCTCCGAGAGAAGCATTAGTTCCCCCTTAACCATATACTTAACAATTCCAATAAGTTGGTAGGGAACTTCTTCCAATACTCCACCTTTCTCCACCTAACTTCATTTTCTTCAAGCGAGAGAGTTTTGAAGTGGCTCGCTTGAGTTGGTGAAGATCCGAAGCGAGTGACGCTCATGAGAACAAGCGAACACTCCTTCGTGCATCCTGGAACTAGCATTCTTCACCAGGGTCTAATAACCCTAATTCCATGCATAGCTGGTTGAAACGAGACTCAGCTAGAGGCTTGGTGAGAATATCTGCTCGCTGGAGATCGGTATGAATTTTCTCGAGCTTGATATCCTTCTTCTCGACATGATCACGAATGAAGTGATGTCGAATTTCCACATGCTTGCACCTGGTGTGAAGCACTGTATTCTGCGAGATACATATGGCACTGTTGTTGTCGCAGAAGATCGGAATTTCATTCGCTTCAACTTTGTAGTCCTTCAACTGTTGACGAAGCCATAGGATTTGAGAACAGCAGCTTCCTGCGGCCATATATTCAGCTTCCGTTGTTGAAGTGGCTACGCTTGTTTGCTTCTTTGAGAACCACGAGATTAGCTTGCTCCCCAAGAACTGACATGTGCCCGACGTTGATTTCCTATCAACTCGGCAACCTCCATAGTCAGCATCGGAATATCCAGTGAGCTCCAAATTGTCCTCCGCTGGATACCACAGCCCCATGTTGACAGTGCCCTTCAAATATCGAAGAATCCTTTTGGCAGCTTCAAGATGGCTGTGTTTGGGATTGCTTTGGAAGCGAGCGCAGACTCCGACTGCAAAAGCAATATCTGGCCTACTTGCAGTGAGATAGAGAAGTGACCCAATTAGGGCACGATAATCTGTAGGATCTACAGATTTCCTCCTTCGTCTGGCTCCATCTTCCAGTTGGTATTCATAGGAATCTTCACAGCTTTAGCATGTTGAACACCAAACTTGGCAAGCATATCTCGAGTGTACTTGGCCTGGTTGATGAAAATTCCATTATCCTGCTGCTTCACTTGAAGACCTAGAAAGCAGCTCATCAAACCAATCATCGACATCTCATACTTGGTCTTCATTAGCTCTCCAAACTTCTCGCTAAGCGACTGATTTGGTGATCCAAATATGATGTCGTCCACGTAGATCTGGACCCATAGCATATCTTTTCCATGATTGATGGTGAAGAGAGTCCGATCTATCTTTCCCTTTTGGAATCCATTTTCCACTAGGAATTGAGATAATGTATCATACCAAGCTCTGGGAGCTTGTTTCAACCCATACAGGGCTTTCTTCAAGCGATACACTTTATCTCCCTGCTCGAAACCCGGTGGCTGCTCCACATACACTTCTTCCTTGAGTTCACCGTTGAGGAATGCGCTCTTTACATCCATTTGGTACACTTTGAATTTCTTGGCCGCTGCATAGGCTAGAAATAAACGGATCGCTTCAAGACGTGCCACGGGAGCGAAGGTCTCGTCAAAGTCGATTCCTTCCTCTTGGCAGTAGCCTTTGGCAACTAGTCGCGCCTTGTTTCTCACTACGTTGTGGTCCTCGTCCGTCTTGTTTTTGAACACCCACTTGGTGCCAATAACATGCTGAAACTTGGGACGATCCACGAGGTACCATACATCGTTCCTGGTGAACTGATTCAGCTCTTCTTGCATGGCGATCACCCAGTTAGAATCGGCTAGGGCTTCCTCCACGCTTGATGGCTCAATGTTTGAGAGAAAGCAACTGAACATGGCACTTTCTCCAAACACTTGACTTCTGGTCACTACACCCTTGGATGGATCTCCAATGATTTGGCTAGGTGAGTGATCCTTGAGCCACGCTCGCTTTGATCCGCCAGCTTCATCTTCATCCGCTTCCTTGTCGCTCGCTTCACCGTCTGAAGCGACTGGATTGGGTGCTTGGCCTGCACTAGCTTCAGGAATCTTCGGGGCAGCTTTGACTTCTCCTTTGGGATCCTGCTCGCTTGAGTCCTTGATCTCATCATCTTCATCAAGCACGTCCCAAGAGAGTTGATTTGAGGGTTCCTTGCTTTGATCCTTTTCATTCGCTTGAGCCTGTTCCTGTGGAAGACTTAAAGAAGATTCATCAAATACGACATGGGGTGATTCCTCCACAATTAGGGTTTTACAGTTGAATACTCTGTAGGCTTTGCTAGATGTAGAGTATCCTAAGAATACTCCTTCATCAGCTTTGCTTTCAAAGGCTTTCAACTGTGACTTCCCATTGTTGTGAATGAAGACCCTACAACCAAAAATATGGAAATAAGATATGTTTGGAATTCTCCCTGTCCATATTTCATATGGTGTTTTGTCATGCCGTTTGCTGAGAAGCGTCCGATTCTGTGTGTAGCATGCCGTGTTGGCAGTTTCAGCCCAATACTTCATCGGAAGCTTCGAGTCAGCAATCATGGTGCGAACGGCTTCTTTGATGATTCGATTCCTTCTTTCAGCAACTCCATTCTGCTGAGGAGTACGTGCTGAAGAAGTTTGATGTGCTATGCCATGCTCTGTGCAGTATGCTTCAATTGTAGAGTTCAGGAACTCTGTGCCTTTGTCGGAACGAATGGTCACGATAGCTTGATTCTTTTCCACCGCCAATCGCTTGAGTAGTTGTGGCAGTTTGGTCAGTGTCTCCTTCTTGCTGAATAGGAATACAACCCATGTGTAGCGAGAGAAATCGTCGACTACAACTAGAGTGTACTTCCTTCCATTTACACTAACTGGAGTAACTGGACCAAACAGATCCATGTGAAGCAGCTCGAGCACTCGCTTTGATGAGGCTTCTTCGAGACTGGCGAAGTGCTTCTTCGTCTGCTTCCCTCGTTGGCATGGTGAGCATGGATGATTTTTGATGAAGACTTCATTCGGTATGCCTTGCACCAAACCTTTTCGAGCTAAGCGATTGATAGCTTTGAAGTTGAGGTGGTTCAAGCGTCTGTGCCATAGCCATCCAATTTCTGTAGCACTTCTTGCAACTAGACAAGTTTCCTCCTTGCAGCTGTCCCATTGTGCTATGTAGACATTCCTTTGTCTAACTCCAGTGAGCACAATCTGGGATGTGAGTTTGCTCTTCACAATGCACTTGTTGGAGATGAACTCCACCCTGTACCCTTTATCACAAAACTGTGAAATAGATAACAGGTTGTGCTTGAGTCCTTCCACATAGGAGACTTCTTCAATTGTGAGCTTTCCAACTTTCAGTGCGCCGTATCCCCTGGTGCTTCCTCGAGAGTTGTCACCAAAGGTTACGTGTGGACCCTTCTTCTCTATGTAGTTGTGAAGTAGAGCTTTCATGCCGGTCATGTGTCTTGAACATCCACTGTCCAAGTACCAAACTAGTTGACCCTCACTTGGCATGGGATCCACGGCGCTCACCTGCAATTAGACAGATTTTGGTACCCAAATCAGTTTGGGTCCTTGCAGGTTAGTTCCCTTAGGTACCCACACTTGCTTCACTCTCTTTTGAGATGAAACTTGTGTCTTGGGTTTCTCGACCTTCGAAAACTTGGTGTACTGCCTATAGGCAGCTTCACACGTGCAACAGTGTGTGCAAGAGGGGTAGCGGCTCGCTTCAGACCTACCTACGCTCTTCCCATTTTGCTTATATCCTGAAGCGACTCGCTTCGGATTAGCTTTGGGTTTAGAGACTGACTTAGGGTTTCTAGTCTGTTGAAGCGGCTCGCTTGGTTTCCTCGAAGCGGTCCAACTAGGGTTTTGACCCCTACTCGCTTGAGTAACCTTGGAAGTTTGAAGCGGCCTCTTGGGTGCTTCAAGTTCTTTCCCCTCAACGTTAGTCAGGTTGGACCATCTCCAGTCCGGATAACGTGACACATAGACATTACTCCTTTTCTTGAAAGGTAGATCCTTTGTCTCTCGCGTCTTGGCTTGAGACTTAGAAGCTTCAACATTTCTCCCTTTACCCTTGGATTGGTAAGACTTAGCATGTTGAGTGCTAGGGATTGTTGAATTTTGCTTGCCCTTAGGGTCTGCCCTTAAAGATATAGACATCTTCATAGGCTTCTTCTTAGGGTTCTCAGCCATTTTGCCTTTGTCCTTGTTGGTGGTCGCTTTGGATGCAGTGGGCAATTCCAAAGTGACTGATGGTAAAGTGTGTGATGCACCAACAAAGACAGTCGGCTTGGGAGGTCCACCCTCATATCCAAGTCCTCCCTTTCTACCAAAAGGTAGAAGAGAACTCTCTAGTGCCTGTCTAGCGTATGATGCTTTATTTAAGTTGGCAACTAGAGTGGATTGGGTTTCATACCTTCCCTCCAAGCTTTGATGTCTAGCGAAGAGATCCTCAAACTTACTAGTCATAGCCCTTAGATTAAGTTTGACTTGGTCAAGCTCAGTGGCTAGCTATCGGTTCTCCTTCTCGCTTCGAGACAGAGCTTTGTTTTACCACTTCGTGGTCGCTTGACAATTTCTGGTGTTTGTCAAACAACTCACTCCATGTAGAGGATTGCTCTTCCTCATTGACAGTGTGTGCTAGTGTAATTGAAGTGATTGAAGGATAGAAGAATACCTCCCCAGTTTCTTCATCGGTGAGCGCCATGAGTCCCAGATCCTCTCCCTCGCTTGAGTTGGGATCTGTGAATGCATCTGAGTCGCTTGAGAGATCTTCAGTTGAAGCGATCGGCATTTCACTCGCTACGAGCGCTCGCCTTGGGGCATCCCTCTTGGCCTTCAATTCTTCGCGCTCTTTGGCACTTAGCTTTGGGCAATCGGATTTGTAGTGGCCCATCTTGTGGCAGTGGTAACACTCCACTTCCATCATGTCGCGCGGGATCGGCTTGGTCGTCTCTTCTCTCTTTCCTTTTCCTTCTCGAGCATCAGTGCTCCTCCCTTTGTACTGTTTGTAGAATCTTTTATACTTGCCCACTCGAGAGTTCATCTTGTTGAAGTTCTTTGATAAGAACACAATGTGTTCTTCCAACTCTTCCCTTGTCATTTTGGCAAGCGACTGCTCGCTTGGCCCTTCGGCAGCTTTGAATGCTACTCCTTTTGACGTAGTGGGCGCTTCATCCTCGTCGTCGAGGCTCATTCGATTCAGATCAAACTCGTGAGCTTTGAGCTCGGAGAACAGCACTTCTGGCGTGAGCTTCGTTAGATCCTTGGTAGCTAGATATAGCTCCTTCATAGTCTGCCACTTCCTTGTGAGAGCACGGACTATTTTCAGATTTACTTCCTTGTCTGTGAGTTCCTTCCCAAGCGAGTTGAGAGTTGCAGTAATGTTGGTAACTCTCAGCTCGAAGGCGTCGATGGACTCTCCTGACTTCATCACCAAATTTTCAAACTCCCGCATCTGAACGGCGAGCTTGTTTTCCTTGATTTTGTCTGTACCTTGAGAGATGAGGGCTAGGGTTTCCCACATCTCCTTTGCTGTTGCGCACTTCCTAATCCTTGGAAGGTATGCGTCTGACACGGTGCTCTGCATCGTGTGGCGTGCAATCTTGTCGAGGTTGGCAACTTTGAAGTCATTTGGAGTATACTCATCTTTATCCTTCTCCACGTACTGTTGTCGAACGTGGGCTGGACGACCTTCAGCGGCTGGAACCTCCACAGATATGGCTTTCTTAATTTCGATTGGTCCGTCTTCAATGACTTCCCACATCCGGTCGTGGATTGAGCATAGGAAGCTCTCGACTCGGAAACTCCATATCTCGTATCCTTCGATCGAGAACTGTGGAAGATTTGATGCACTGTATGTAGACATAGCAAACTATCAGCAGTAAATGCAATATGCGTGGGTGAGGTTTTGATGCACTTAGGAAATAGGATCCGGTTCAGTGAGACAACGTGAAGTGAGTGGGGACTCACTTCGGATATGCAAAGCAGAGGCTCGAAAGAACCGCTGCTCTGATACCACTTGTTGGTCCCGGTTTGCTATAGGAAAAATACGTAGAGGGGGGGGGGGGGGTGAATACGTATTTTGAAGTTTTTCAACTTCAATTCCTTAACTCAGAGTATAAAGTAAAGTGCTCTTTGGAAATGCAAAGACCTAACCGAGGGCTAGATCGAAAGCAATCACGAATCTCTTGTCCTAAGCTTAGAGCTTGATCAAGAGTGAGACTTTACTCTTTGTGCGGAATTTGGTGAGCTAAAATCTTTCCTAAGTAATTGAAAATCCAAATTAAGTTTGTTTATATGCACGTGCAATGGATAATCGAATACTGTAAAAAGATTAAGGTAAGAGAGATACGACACAGAGATTTATAGTGGTTCGGAGATAACGCTCCTACGTCCACTTTGCTGCACGACGGCAACTGTTCTTTTCACTCAAGAACTTGAAGGTTACGGGTCCTTCAAAAACCTGGTCGGGATCGGGCTTCACTTGCCTAGATCAAACGACAGACGTAGTGATTGCGGGTTCACTACACAAACCTAACAAAGACTGGAAGCTTCACTCGCTTCAGTCAGACAGACAGGGAGATTACGGGCTCTCCTTACAGCCTAGCTTCGATCGAGCTTTACACAAACGATGTAAGTGTAAGCTTGGATCTCAACTCTACGATCGAGGCTTCTTCAATCGATGAAAGAAAGGCCTTAGATCTGAACAACCTAACGACGACTCAAAAACCTAACAGACAACAGTTTAGGGTTTTTGGTTGACGAACACACTAATGAAGAACTCTTTACAGTAGATGCAAAGATGGGTAGAGTTCTTCTTCTAAGCTTGGATATTTGAAGTGGGCTTAGAATCTAAGTGTGAAGGTTGTGAAGACGAGTTCCGATGGACTGGAAACTCGGAGAACACTTGAAACAAAGACTCGAAGATTTGCTCGAAGGCTTGGGAGTGTTTGTTTGCAGTAGGCTCGAATGCGCAAGTAGTGTTCTACTTCTTCACGTCTTCATCCTTCACTATTTATAGGCGGAGGGTTGGCTAAGATCCGTTGCTTGGTTGGTGGCCTTGTCCCTCCTCCTCTCGACAGTACTTGCGCAGGCAGTAGCTTTTGCAGACGCGCAGTTTTGGCATTTTGCCAAAATTGGCTAACTTCCAAGTTTAACAGTAACTGGAGCGACCCAGTACTGTAGCGGCGCCTTTGTCGGCCTGGCAGTCAACTCCTCTGCTCCTCTCCGCTTTCGACACGTGGAGATCTCGTAATTAATGCGGAGATCTCCTGTTGACTGGAGTTCAAATTCGGAGCGGGAATTTGTGCTGTCGCTTTCTGGTAGGTATTGGCTCGCTTCGCTTTGAAGTTGTAGCGGCCGCTCTGAAGTGAGTCGCTTCGCGGTCATATTTGTAGTGAGTCACTTGGGAATAATTTTCCCGAGAAACTTTTTAAGTGAATATTGACACGCGTTGACTCGCTTCGACTTTTCTTTGTAGCGCACGCTTCGCTTTAGTGGGTTCACTTGATTCCACTGTAGCGCTCGCTTCGCTTCGCTTTGCTTTGAACTGTAGCGCTCGCTTCGCTTCGTAATTCTTCGGCACGCTTCACTTCAGCTTGCTTGACTTGCTTCGCTTTGGAAAACACACTCAAGCGAGTGGCCTTCACTTGAACTTTTGAAGCCTAATCTAAGCAAAATAAAAGAGCCATCCTAACAGTGTAGGCTTTAGAAAAATTCTAACCTATTAACTACATCAAAATGGGTCGCTTGGGAAAAGGACGCTTGGGGTTTTGGGATCTAATCAAAACAAATGACTTCATTTATCAAATGTCCCATGAAGTTCCCCCTTAACAATTTAGTCCTTAACAATTCCCAACAATTTCCCCCTTTTTGATGATGCCAAAACCCAAAAGACTTGGATAAAAATAATAAACCTAGTCTATTTAACCGTGAAGGGAACTCCAAGCGACTGCTTCCTTTGCAGTTTCGTTTGTAATTTTCTTTTAAGTTCCTTCCCCTTTTTTTTTTTCGGTTAAATTAATGAGTTTGTAGCAGAAATATAAAGTCATTCACAAAGCGAGTAAATGACACAAGAAGAGACAGAAATTTAAAAATAGGATATATGAACAAGAAGTTCACACAAAATGAAGCATGTAATTTCAACGGTTTCCTGCCGCTTCATCCTACTCCTCTTTCTCCTCCTCCTTCTTCTCTTCTTCATCAGTAGCATCAACACTATAGGCTGATAAGACTTTTGTTTCCATAGTGCCTACTGTGTGAATGCTTGGTCTTCTCCATGCACTCTCCAGCCTGAACGCTTCATCTACTTCAGCATCAGTGACTCCCCTGTTAGGAACATCCGTGCCTGGATGATAAGGCATGGGGAAGTCCTTTATTTCTGGCACCTTGACGACAATTGGCTTCGGTTGAGCTTGTTCAGCCATAGTGAAGATCTTTCGGCGCAATTTGTCGTCGTAGACTGCTAGAAAGTTGTTGAGGGCACTTATTCGAGAACACTCATTCTGCAGCGGCACTACCTCCCAGTAGTAATAAGCCTTGATGAATAAGTCCTTGTAGTACAGCCACTGCTCGAGTAGATCTCGCGGAATGAAGTCCTCGATCTCTCTTGCGTCAAGATGCTCGTTCCTCCTCTTGGCTAATTCCTCCTCTGTTCTTTTTGACAGCTTAGTCATTATATCAGTGAATCTCTTCCCTGATTCACCACTCCACAGAGGACGCCTTTCGTTGAGTCGCTTCCTAATATAGTTTTGCTCTTCCTTTTTAGGGTAGTGACCCGACTCTACCATTTCCTTCGTAGTCACGTCGCATGCATCTTTTATGGCTTGGGCTTCACATGCTTCGGACTCATCAGGCATGAGGGGAACGAACGCACTACGAACCAAAGAGGACTGAATAAGCAGTACTTCGCTGAACTGCTCCTCGATTCGTGCGTCAATCACTTGAAGACGCCTGGCGTTCACTGTCTTCGATCTCTCCGCTTCGCTCCTTCCTCCTTCTCTCTCCTTTCTCCTCTTCTCTTCCTTTTCAGTTCTTGAAGCGACTGCATGTTTAGACTTTTGGCGCTTAGCCGTAGAGTCATCGACTTTAGATACTGGTGCAGCTCGCTTCAAGGGCAGCTTCGGTGGTGGGGGAGGTGGCATATCCTTCTTTGCGGCGGCACTCGAGGGGACAACTGCTGATGAAGTAAGTGCAGCAGTTGTAGTCGTAGTGAGTGCGGCGGCTGAAGCTAGTGCGGCGGCTGAAGCGGGCGCTTTGGGTGTAGCGGCCGCTTGGGAGCTGGATGAAGTACCTGCAGTAATAGAATTTTTGGTTAGCTTGAACACCTGATCCATCTCCCATGCCAAGGCATAATCCTTCTCCACTTGCTCCAGCCTTTCCTCCTTTGAAATCACGGTCACCGGAGGATGCCGTGCAGTCGAGGCACTCAGCACTTTTTCATGAAGCGGTCTGCTAGGCTCCTCGGGCTTTTTCAGTAACTCCTCCTCTGTGAGTTTAGTCTTGCCCTTCATCAGAGCCCTCGCTTCATCTACAACTCCCTCCGCACCTCCATCACCACTGCCTCCTTCAATCATCGACTCTATGCCAACTCCGACTCCTCCAGATCCTCCTAGATTCATCTGTCCTTCCATCTGTCCTTCCTTCATTTGTCCTTCCCCCTTTTTGGCATCATCACTGCCAGGGGTTGGGATTATTGATTTTCCGGAGATTGATTGGTGAAGTGAGTTGACTGTGTTCAGAATAGCTTGAAGCATCTGCTCGTTCTTTTTCATGGAAGGTGCTACCAGATCAGCTGTTTTGATGCTTATTTCTTCAAGCAAATACTCGCATTGCTTCTCTCTCTCAACCACTGATTCCATCATACTCTCCAATGACTCTACCTCTTTGAAGCGAGCCTCCAGCTCCACTTCAATTTCCCTCCTTATTTCTGCCTTTTCCTCTTGCAAATTGAAGTACCAAAATTCCTGAGCCGCTAGAAACTCAGCTTGCATTGTCTCAAGGCTCCTCTCTCTCTGGTTTAGAGAGAGATGGAATTCGGCACCTGCGGCAATCTTTTCAGTATAATCTTCGCCCAGCTCCTTGACCTTTTGTAGTAATATGGAAAAATCTGCTCGCTTCAAGTCAAGGTCATGGGCATCTTTCCTCCGGCTCTCCAGTTCTTTCTTATCTAACTCACTTTCTTCCTTCAGCAGCTTCATTTCAGTTTGAAGTGAGTCGAGAGACTTTTTCGTGCTTATTAGTTCACTCCCCTTCCTGATCAGCTCCTCATCCTTCTTTTCTACTACCTCCTTCAGCTTTTTCACCTCCTTCTCCAACACCTTCTTCTCTTTCTCAACGGCGATCAATTTGACATTAACCTCCCTCAAGCGACTCCGTTCTGCATCAAGTGAGTCCTTGAGTTTGGTGATAGATGTTGTTTGATCTTCCACTAGCTTCGCCTGCGCCTCCAGCGCCTTCTCCTTCTCTTCCAACAGTCTATCCTTCTTCTCCACCGTTCCCTCCAACTCCTTCCTCCTCTTGTTGAAGTCTTCTCGAAGACTGACAATCTCTCCAGCCTTCTTTTCCATCTCTTCACTCTTCTTGGTGATTTCACTGTGAAGGCTAGCAATTTCAGCCTCCTTCATTTCCACATCCTCCTTATGTTCCCTGATGAGCTTCCTTTCTTGAGCAGTGGGCACTCGCTTTGGTACAACGGCGAGTGGATATGCCTCCTTTACTTTGGCATCCAGCTTCTCCCAAAAGCTGGTCCCGTCAAGGAATTCATGGAAGCCGTTTGCGCCAATGAAGTTCAGCAACTTGGCCTCCAGATTGATCAGTTCTTCCTTCTTGAAGGCTTTGAGGAGTCTGAAGATTTTGTAGTACTCCGTTCCTCGGTACGTGATGTACGTCAGAAAGTCGACTACATTCGTGTAGAACACGTCGCTCCATTCAATGCTCGCGGAGCTGAGATTGTAGCGAAGGTAGATTGTCTCCGCGGCTTGCTCTCTGTCTCGAACATAGCGTTCGAGAGCTTGTTTATGTTCGGTGAGGGCAGGTGGTATGAATTCTGGAATGATAGAAACTTCACCGATAGTTTGGGCGGTATCGGCTGTAGCTGCCGATGTAGAGGGGGACTGAGAGGGTGATGAGGTTTCTTGTGTTTCGGATATTTGTATGGGTTCAGTGGGTGGTGGTTGTGTTTGAAGGGTTTGGATTGGTTTGAAGGTTGTGTAGGCCTCAATGGGGTCGACATGGAGTAGGGGGATTTCTGGGATCTTGAAAGAAGAACCAGTGTCTTCTTCGTGTGGGGATTTATGGGTTTGATGCTGAGCAGTGGAGGATATTTCAGTTAGGGTTTGAATTTGAAGTTGGGGAGTTTGGATTTTTAAAGGCTGGGTTTGGGTTTGGGTTTGGGTAGCTTGGGTTTGGGGTTGAGTAGCTTGGGTTTGGGGTTGAGTCACTTCAGTGTCCTCAAGCGGCTTCTCCAACGCCTCGCTTTCTTGGACAAGTGAAGCGACTCGCTTCAACTTCTTGCCTCGCTTTGGCACGGCTCGCTTCCCGGGTGAAGCGACCTGCCTCGCTTGGCTCACTTCGGCTTGCCTTTCGGCAACCGGTCTCGCTACGGGTACTGCTACCTCAAGTAGTCCCAGATCCATCAATCTTTTCGTCTTTCTCCACTTGTCGTAGTAGATGGACTGTTTGTTGTAGGCAATGACGTCGGATTCCGGCCAGACTTTGCCGGGATATTTCATCTCCAGGGCAACGGATAGCCTTGAGAAGAATTTCAGTTTCCCCTTGCGGAGAATCTGATCGGTGCTTCCCTTCACAAACGCGAAGTCACCGGCAGCTTCGTGGATCTGCTTGAGAAACCAGCCATGCCAGTTGAAGCTGGTTCCGGTGAGGCTGTCAACAATAATTGCAGTAGCAATCAGTTTGCTCGCGGAGAGGGTCTCCAGGTTTCCGACGTAGCATGCGATACTCTTCGTAAAAAGCTCGCAAATAAGGTTGAAAGGAGCCTTCAAACTTGTGCGTATACTGGCCTTCTTGAAGTTTGGCTCGGCCCCGTCGACGGCGAATCGGCCATATTGCACTCCGGCCGAATAGCCTAAATCTAGCAGTGAATCTCCACCATCCTTTGGCAAATCGAACTCGTCGATTAGATCACTCAGATCCACTTCCACCGGCTCTCCATTCTGTGGATCGGAGAAGGATGACGTATTCTGCCCTGTCCTTAGATTCAACAGAAGCTCTCCGACTGGTTTGGCCAGAATTTTCGTCGGCATAATCGTTACAAATTTCCATAGGCCGGCCGTGGTCACGGCCCTACGGAGAAAACCTTCTCTTTCGATGATTGTTGGGTCGAGATGAGGCTCGACATTGATGAATTTGTCTGCTTCCTCGAGAAACTCCTCCATCGTCTCGGTGTTCTTCTTCTTTCCCATGTTGAGATTTGAAGAAATTTGAAAGGAATTTTTAGAGAAAAGGGGTTGAGACTCGTGAGTTGCAGAAATCGCAGATCTAAGCACGAGAATGGCAAATTTAGAAGGCTGTGAAAGGTTTGCAGTTCTGCCTCGTCCCATATATATAGAATTAGGTTATGGCTGACGTGGCAGGGGTAGGACGGTAATAACGCCGAAAATCCTGTAGGTAGGCGGCGGACGTGCGGTGATGGATCTGACGTGTCCGGCGTCATCATAGTAAAAGTGAACCGCCACTTGCTCGGCGTCGCCACGTGGCCTTCTTTGGTTGGCTTGTCGTATACGGCTTTGATCGAACGGTTCCAGATTGGGGCCTGTTGAGATTCGACGGCTGGATTTTCTCCTCCTTTTCCCGCTTCAAATTCAAGCGTGTGAACACGCGCCCGTTATTTCCGTCATTCCTGCACCTGCATTAAATGCACAGCAGAAAGTAAAATTGCACTCGAGTGCAGACAGCTCATACTCGCTTCATGCCCGCTCGCTTCGAGTTGGGCCGCTACGGCTTGACTCGCTTGAGAGGCATTCGCTTGAGTGACTGTTCTGCACTCGCTTGCGATGGCTAGCTTTGAGTGACGAAGCACTCGCTTGGCCATCTGAAGCGACTGGAATGAGAAATTGAATTTCTTTGCTTAATTTAAAATGTTTCTGACTTACATACTTCGAGGATAAACAAGAGTGTTTTCCTCTTTGTATTTGTGTCAGATTCATTTCATATTTTCCACGTAGTGAGTGAAGGTTTCTAGCACGCTTCGGCTCACTTAGTGTACTTAAAATTGAAACACTTACCAGTCAATCTCACTTCGTAGGAGATTGATACCACAAATTGAAGACTTCACTTGAATTAGTTACCACAAGTTGAATGCTACACGTTGAGTTAGATCTTCATGGCATTCATCTTCATGGCATTCATCTTCCTCTACGAATTAGAGAGTCCTCCATCGAAGTGAATGAGGGAGAAAATGAATAAAGTACACAAGCTTACTACAACCCGAAGGGAGCATCACGTAAGTGTACTTATTCACGACGAATGGGGGATGAGTACAAGTCCTTATCTCAGAGCAGAAATGGACAGGATGACAATGAGAATGCTCTGGCAAGACAATCTCGTATTTTACGCAGAAGCATGTCACCAGCCCTGCAACCTTTTGTATAAAAAGGTAAACCTTCAAGCTTTCCTACATTCTAAGGAATGAATCTGCAGTTGGTTCGCTTTGACCCAAGCTAGGGCAAATTGAAGCAACGCAGAATTCAAGATTGCTGCAATCTTGCTTGCTTTGGAAGTAGCTTGCTCCGAGAGAAGCATTAGTTCCCCCTTAACCATATACTTAACAATTCCAATAAGTTGGTAGGGAACTTCTTCCAATACTCCACCTTTCTCCACCTAACTTCATTTTCTTCAAGCGAGAGAGTTTTGAAGTGGCTCGCTTGAGTTGGTGAAGATCCGAAGCGAGTGACGCTCATGAGAACAAGCGAACACTCCTTCGTGCATCCTGGAACTAGCATTCTTCACCAGGGTCTAATAACCCTAATTCCATGCATAGCTGGTTGAAACGAGACTCAGCTAGAGGCTTGGTGAGAATATCTGCTCGCTGGAGATCGGTATGAATTTTCTCGAGCTTGATATCCTTCTTCTCGACATGATCACGAATGAAGTGATGTCGAATTTCCACATGCTTGCACCTGGTGTGAAGCACTGGATTCTGCGAGATACATATGGCACTGTTGTTGTCGCAGAAGATCGGAATTTCATTCGCTTCAACTTTGTAGTCCTTCAACTGTTGACGAAGCCATAGGATTTGAGAACAGCAGCTTCCTGCGGCCATATATTCAGCTTCCGTTGTTGAAGTGGCTACGCTTGTTTGCTTCTTTGAGAACCACGAGATTAGCTTGCTCCCCAAGAACTGACATGTGCCCGACGTTGATTTCCTATCAACTCGGCAACCTCCATAGTCAGCATCGGAATATCCAGTGAGCTCCAAATTGTCCTCCGCTGGATACCACAGCCCCATGTTGACAGTGCCCTTCAAATATCGAAGAATCCTTTTGGCAGCTTCAAGATGGCTGTGTTTGGGATTGCTTTGGAAGCGAGCGCAGACTCCGACTGCAAAAGCAATATCTGGCCTACTTGCAGTGAGATAGAGAAGTGACCCAATTAGGGCACGATAATCTGTAGGATCTACAGATTTCCTCCTTCGTCTGGCTCCATCTTCCAGTTGGTATTCATAGGAATCTTCACAGCTTTAGCATGTTGAACACCAAACTTGGCAAGCATATCTCGAGTGTACTTGGCCTGGTTGATGAAAATTCCATTATCCTGCTGCTTCACTTGAAGACCTAGAAAGCAGCTCATCAAACCAATCATCGACATCTCATACTTGGTCTTCATTAGCTCTCCAAACTTCTCGCTAAGCGACTGATTTGGTGATCCAAATATGATGTCGTCCACGTAGATCTGGACCCATAGCATATCTTTTCCATGATTGATGGTGAAGAGAGTCCGATCTATCTTTCCCTTTTGGAATCCATTTTCCACTAGGAATTGAGATAATGTATCATACCAAGCTCTGGGAGCTTGTTTCAACCCATACAGGGCTTTCTTCAAGCGATACACTTTATCTCCCTGCTCGAAACCCGGTGGCTGCTCCACATACACTTCTTCCTTGAGTTCACCGTTGAGGAATGCGCTCTTTACATCCATTTGGTACACTTTGAATTTCTTGGCCGCTGCATAGGCTAGAAATAAACGGATCGCTTCAAGACGTGCCACGGGAGCGAAGGTCTCGTCAAAGTCGATTCCTTCCTCTTGGCAGTAGCCTTTGGCAACTAGTCGCGCCTTGTTTCTCACTACGTTGTGGTCCTCGTCCGTCTTGTTTTTGAACACCCACTTGGTGCCAATAACATGCTGAAACTTGGGACAATCCACGAGGTACCATACATCGTTCCTGGTGAACTGATTCAGCTCTTCTTGCATGGCGATCACCCAGTTAGAATCGGCTAGGGCTTCCTCCACGCTTGATGGCTCAATGTTTGAGAGAAAGCAACTGAACATGGCACTTTCTCCAAACACTTGACTTCTGGTCACTACACCCTTGGATGGATCTCCAATGATTTGGCTAGGTGAGTGATCCTTGAGCCACGCTCGCTTTGATCCGCCAGCTTCATCTTCATCCGCTTCCTTGTCGCTCGCTTCACCGTCTGAAGCGACTGGATTGGGTGCTTGGCCTGCACTAGCTTCAGGAATCTTCGGGGCAGCTTTGACTTCTCCTTTGGGATCCTGCTCGCTTGAGTCCTTGATCTCATCATCTTCATCAAGCACGTCCCAAGAGAGTTGATTTGAGGGTTCCTTGCTTTGATCCTTTTCATTCGCTTGAGCCTGTTCCTGTGGAAGACTTAAAGAAGATTCATCAAATACGACATGGGGTGATTCCTCCACAATTAGGGTTTTACAGTTGAATACTCTGTAGGCTTTGCTAGATGTAGAGTATCCTAAGAATACTCCTTCATCAGCTTTGCTTTCAAAGGCTTTCAACTGTGACTTCCCATTGTTGTGAATGAAGACCCTACAACCAAAAATATGGAAATAAGATATGTTTGGAATTCTCCCTGTCCATATTTCATATGGTGTTTTGTTATGCCGTTTGCTGAGAAGCGTCCGATTCTGTGTGTAGCATGCCGTGTTGGCAGCTTCAGCCCAATACTTCATCGGAAGCTTCGAGTCAGCAATCATGGTGCGAACGGCTTCTTTGATGATTCGATTCCTTCTTTCAGCAACTCCATTCTGCTGAGGAGTACGTGCTGAAGAAGTTTGATGTGCTATGCCATGCTCTGTGCAGTATGCTTCAATTGTAGAGTTCAGGAACTCTGTGCCTTTGTCGGAGCGAATGGTCACGATAGCTTGATTCTTTTCCACCGCCAATCGCTTGAGTAGTTGTGGCAGTTTGGTCAGTGTCTCCTTCTTGCTGAATAGGAATACAACCCATGTGTAGCGAGAGAAATCGTCGACTACAACTAGAGTGTACTTCCTTCCATTTACACTAACTGGAGTAACTGGACCAAACAGATCCATGTGAAGCAGCTCGAGCACTCGCTTTGATGAGGCTTCTTCGAGACTGGCGAAGTGCTTCTTCGTCTGCTTCCCTCGTTGGCATGGTGAGCATGGATGATTTTTGATGAAGACTTCATTCGGTATGCCTTGCACCAAACCTTTTCGAGCTAAGCGATTGATAGCTTTGAAGTTGAGGTGGTTCAAGCGTCTGTGCCATAGCCATCCAATTTCTGTAGCACTTCTTGCAACTAGACAAGTTTCCTCCTTGCAGCTGTCCCATTGTGCTATGTAGACATTCCTTTGTCTAACTCCAGTGAGCACAATCTGGGATGTGAGTTTGCTCTTCACAATGCACTTGTTGGAGATGAACTCCACCCTGTACCCTTTATCACAAAACTGTGAAATAGATAACAGGTTGTGCTTGAGTCCTTCCACATAGGAGACTTCTTCAATTGTGAGCTTTCCAACTTTCAGTGCGCCGTATCCCCTGGTGCTTCCTCGAGAGTTGTCACCAAAGGTTACGTGTGGACCCTTCTTCTCTATGTAGTTGTGAAGTAGAGCTTTCATGCCGGTCATGTGTCTTGAACATCCACTGTCCAAGTACCAAACTAGTTGACCCTCACTTGGCATGGGATCCACGGCGCTCACCTGCAATTAGACAGATTTTGGTACCCAAATCAGTTTGGGTCCTTGCAGGTTAGTTCCCTTAGGTACCCACACTTGCTTCACTCTCTTTTGAGATGAAACTTGTGTCTTGGGTTTCTCGACCTTCGAAAACTTGGTGTACTGCCTATAGGCAGCTTCACACGTGCAACAGTGTGTGCAAGAGGGGTAGCGGCTCGCTTCAGACCTACCTACGCTCTTCCCATTTTGCTTATATCCTGAAGCGACTCGCTTCGGATTAGCTTTGGGTTTAGAGACTGACTTAGGGTTTCTAGTCTGTTGAAGCGGCTCGCTTGGTTTCCTCGAAGCGGTCCAACTAGGGTTTTGACCCCGACTCGCTTGAGTAACCTTGGAAGTTTGAAGCGGCCTCTTGGGTGCTTCAAGTTCTTTCCCCTCAACGTTAGTCCGGTTGGACCATCTCCAGTCCGGATAACGTGACACATAGACATTACTCCTTTTCTTGAAAGGTAGATCCTTTGTCTCTCGCGTCTTGGCTTGAGACTTAGAAGCTTCAACATTTCTCCCTTTACCCTTGGATTGGTAAGACTTAGCATGTTGAGTGCTAGGGATTGTTGAATTTTGCTTGCCCTTAGGGTCTGCCCTTAAAGATATAGACATCTTCATAGGCTTCTTCTTAGGGTTCTCAGCCATTTTGCCTTTGTCCTTGTTGGTGGTCGCTTTGGATGCAGTGGGCAATTCCAAAGTGACTGATGGTAAAGTGTGTGATGCACCAACAAAGACAGTCGGCTTGGGAGGTCCACCCTCATATCCAAGTCCTCCCTTTCTACCAAAAGGTAGAAGAGAACTCTCTAGTGCCTGTCTAGCGTATGATGCTTTATTTAAGTTGGCAACTAGAGTGGATTGGGTTTCATACCTTCCCTCCAAGCTTTGATGTCTAGCAAGAGATCCTCGAACTTACTAGTCATAGCCCTTAGATTAAGTTTGACTTGGTCAAGCTCAGTGGCTAGCTTTCGGTTCTCCTTCTCGCTTCGAGACAGAGCTTGTTTTACCACTTCGTGGTCGCTTGACAATTTCTGGTGTTTGTCAAACAACTCACTCCATGTAGAGGATTGCTCTTCCTCATTGACAGTGTGTGCTAGTGTAATTGAAGTGATTGAAGGATAGAAGAATACCTCCCCAGTTTCTTCATCGGTGAGCGCCATGAGTCCCAGATCCTCTCCCTCGCTTGAGTTGGGATCTGTGAATGCATCTGAGTCGCTTGAGAGATCTTCAGTTGAAGCGATCGGCATTTCACTCGCTACGAGCGCTCGCCTTGGGGCATCCCTCTTGGCCTTCAATTCTTCGCACTCTTTGGCACTTAGCTTTGGGCAATCGGATTTGTAGTGGCCCATCTTGTGGCAGTGGTAACACTCCACTTCCATCATGTCGCGCGGGATCGGCTTGGTCGTCTCTTCTCTCTTTCCTTTTCCTTCTCGAGCATCAGTGCTCCTCCCTTTGTACTGTTTGTAGAATCTTTTATACTTGCCCACTCGAGAGTTCATCTTGTTGAAGTTCTTTGATAAGAACGCAATGTGTTCTTCCAACTCTTCCCTTGTCATTTTGGCAAGCGACTGCTCGCTTGGCCCTTCGGCAGCTTTGAATGCTACTCCTTTTGACATAGTGGGCGCTTCATCCTCGTCGTCGAGGCTCATTCGATTCAGATCAAACTCGTGAGCTTTGAGCTCGGAGAACAGCACTTCTGGCGTGAGCTTCGTTAGATCCTTGGTAGCTAGATATAGCTCCTTCATAGTCTGCCACTTCCTTGTGAGAGCACGGACTATTTTCAGATTTACTTCCTTGTCTGTGAGTTCCTTCCCAAGCGAGTTGAGAGTTGCAGTAATGTTGGTAACTCTCAGCTCGAAGGCGTCGATGGACTTTCCTGACTTCATCACCAAATTTTCAAACTCCCGCATCTGAACGGCGAGCTTGTTTTCCTTGATTTTGTCTGTACCTTGAGAGATGAGGGCTAGGGTTTCCCACATCTCCTTTGCTGTTGCGCACTTCCTAATCCTTGGAAGGTATGCGTCTGACACGGTGCTCTGCATCGTGTGGCGTGCAATCTTGTCGAGGTTGGCAACTTTGAAGTCATTTGGAGTATACTCATCTTTATCCTTCTCCACGTACTGTTGTCGAACGTGGGCTGGACGACCTTCAGCGGCTGGAACCTCCACAGATATGGCTTTCTTAATTTCGATTGGTCCGTCTTCAATGACTTCCCACATCCGGTCGTGGATTGAGCATAGGAAGCTCTCGACTCGGAAACTCCATATCTCGTATCCTTCGATCGAGAACTGTGGAAGATTTGATGCACTGTATGTAGACATAGCAAACTATCAGCAGTAAATGCAATATGCGTGGGTGAGGTTTTGATGCACTTAGGAAATAGGATCCGGTTCAGTGAGACAACGTGAAGTGAGTGGGGACTCACTTCGGATATGCAAAGCAGAGGCTCGAAAGAACCGCTGCTCTGATACCACTTGTTGGTCCCGGTTTGCTATAGGAAAAATACGTAGAGGGGGGGGGGGGGGGTGAATACGTATTTTGAAGTTTTTCAACTTCAATTCCTTAACTCAGAGTATAAAGTAAAGTGCTCTTTGGAAATGCAAAGACCTAACCGAGGGCTAGATCGAAAGCAATCACGAATCTCTTGTCCTAAGCTTAGAGCTTGATCAAGAGTGAGACTTTACTCTTTGTGCGGAATTTGGTGAGCTAAAATCTTTCCTAAGTAATTGAAAATCCAAATTAAGTTTGTTTATATGCACGTGCAATGGATAATCGAATACTGTAAAAAGATTAAGGTAAGAGAGATACGACACAGAGATTTATAGTGGTTCGGAGATAACGCTCCTATGTCCACTTTGCTGCACGACGGCAACTGTTCTTTTCACTCAAGAACTTGAAGGTTACGGGTCCTTCAAAAACCTGGTCGGGATCGGGCTTCACTTGCCTAGATCAAACGACAGACGTAGTGAT
This sequence comes from Thymus mandschuricus, assembly GCA_029379335.1. Classification (NCBI taxonomy): domain Eukaryota; kingdom Viridiplantae; phylum Streptophyta; class Magnoliopsida; order Lamiales; family Lamiaceae; genus Thymus; species Thymus mandschuricus. The sequence goes on along the minus strand of CM057081.1, from coordinate 12,555,397 downwards.
TGCGGGTTCACTACACAAACCTAGCAAAGACTGGAAGCTTCACTCGCTTCAGTCAGACAGACAGGGAGATTACGGGCTCTCCTTACAGCCTAGCTTCGATCGAGCTTTACACAAACGATGTAAGTGTAAGCTTGGATCTCAACTCTACGATCGAGGCTTCTTCAATCGATGAAAGAAGGGCCTTAGATCTGAACAACCTAACGACGACTCAAAAACCTAACAGACAACAGTTTAGGGTTTTTGGTTGACGAACACACTAATGAAGAACTCTTTACAGTAGATGCAAAGATGGGTAGAGTTCTTCTTCTAAGCTTGGATATTTGAAGTGGGCTTAGAATCTAAGTGTGAAGGTTGTGAAGACGAGTTCCGATGGACTGGAAACTCGGAGAACACTTGAAACAAAGACTCGAAGATTTGCTCGAAGGCTTGGGAGTGTTTGTTTGCAGTAGGCTCGAATGCGCAAGTAGTGTTCTACTTCTTCACGTCTTCATCCTTCACTATTTATAGGCGGAGGGTTGGCTAAGATCCGTTGCTTGGTTGGTGGCCTTGTCCCTCCTCCTCTCGACAGTACTTGCGCAGGCAGTAGCTTTTGCAGACGCGCAGTTTTGGCATTTTGCCAAAATTGGCTAACTTCCAAGTTTAACAGTAACTGGAGCGACCCAGTACTGTAGCGGCGCCTTTGTCGGCCTGGCAGTCAACTCCTCTGCTCCTCTCCGCTTTCGACACGTGGAGATCTCGTAATTAATGCGGAGATCTCCTGTTGACTGGAGTTCAAATTCGGAGCGGGAATTTGTGCTGTCGCTTTCTGGTAGGTATTGGCTCGCTTCGCTTTGAAGTTGTAGCGGCCGCTCTGAAGTGAGTCGCTTCGCGGTCATATTTGTAGTGAGTCACTTGGGAATAATTTTCCCGAGAAACTTTTTAAGTGAATATTGACACGCGTTGACTCGCTTCGACTTTTCTTTGTAGCGCACGCTTCGCTTTAGTGGGTTCACTTGATTCCACTGTAGCGCTCGCTTCGCTTCGCTTTGCTTTGAACTGTAGCGCTCGCTTCGCTTCGTAATTCTTCGGCACGCTTCACTTCAGCTTGCTTGACTTGCTTCGCTTTGGAAAACACACTCAAGCGAGTGGCCTTCACTTGAACTTTTGAAGCCTAATCTAAGCAAAATAAAAGAGCCATCCTAACAGTGTAGGCTTTAGAAAAATTCTAACCTATTAACTACATCAAAATGGGTCGCTTGGGAAAAGGACGCTTGGGGTTTTGGGATCTAATCAAAACAAATGACTTCATTTATCAAATGTCCCATGAAGTTCCCCCTTAACAATTTAGTCCTTAACAATTCCCAACAATTTCCCCCTTTTTGATGATGCCAAAACCCAAAAGACTTGGATAAAAATAATAAACCTAGTCTATTTAACCGTGAAGGGAACTCCAAGCGACTGCTTCCTTTGCAGTTTCGTTTGTAATTTTCTTTTAAGTTCCTTCCCCTTTTTTTTTTTCGGTTAAATTAATGAGTTTGTAGCAGAAATATAAAGTCATTCACAAAGCGAGTAAATGACACAAGAAGAGACAGAAATTTAAAAATAGGATATATGAACAAGAAGTTCACACAAAATGAAGCATGTAATTTCAACGGTTTCCTGCCGCTTCATCCTACTCCTCTTTCTCCTCCTCCTTCTTCTCTTCTTCATCAGTAGCATTAACACTATAGGCTGATAAGACTTTTGTTTCCATAGTGCCTACTGTGTGAATGCTTGGTCTTCTCCATGCACTCTCCAGCCTGAACGCTTCATCTACTTCAGCATCAGTGACTCCCCTGTTAGGAACATCCGTGCCTGGATGATAAGGCATGGGGAAGTCCTTTATTTCTAGCACCTTGACGACAATTGGCTTCGGTTGAGCTTGTTCAGCCATAGTGAAGATCTTTCGGCGCAATTTGTCGTCGTAGACTGCTAGAAAGTTGTTGAGGGCACTTATTCGAGAACACTCATTCTGCAGCGGCACTACCTCCCAGTAGTAATAAGCCTTGATGAATAAGTCCTTGTAGTACAGCCACTGCTCGAGTAGATCTCGCGGAATGAAGTCCTCGATCTCTCTTGCGTCAAGATGCTCGTTCCTCCTCTTGGCTAATTCCTCCTCTGTTCTTTTTGACAGCTTAGTCATTATATCAGTGAATCTCTTCCCTGATTCACCACTCCACAGAGGACGCCTTTCGTTGAGTCGCTTCCTAATATAGTTTTGCTCTTCCTTTTTAGGGTAGCGACCCGACTCTACCATTTCCTTCGTAGTCACGTCGCATGCATCTTTTATGGCTTGGGCTTCACATGCTTCGGACTCATCAGGCATGAGGGGAACGAACGCACTACGAACCAAAGAGGACTGAATAAGCAGTACTTCGCTGAACTGCTCCTCGATTCGTGCGTCAATCACTTGAAGACGCCTGGCGTTCACTGTCTTCGATCTCTCAGCTTCGCTCCTTCCTCCTTCTCTCTCCTTTCTCCTCTTCTCTTCCTTTTCAGTTCTTGAAGCGACAGCATGTTTAGACTTTTGGCGCTTAGCCGTAGAGTCATCGACTTTAGATACTGGTGCAGCTCGCTTCAAGGGCAGCTTCGGTGGTGGGGGAGGTGGCATATCCTTCTTTGCGGCGGCACTCGTGGGGACAACTGCTGATGAAGTAAGTGCAGCAGTTGTAGTCGTAGTGAGTGCGGCGGCTGAAGCTAGTGCGGCGGCTGAAGCGGGCGCTTTGGGTGTAGCGGCCGCTTGGGAGCTGGATGAAGTACCTGCAGTAATAGAATTTTTGGTTAGCTTGAACACCTGATCCATCTCCCATGCCAAGGCATAATCCTTCTCCACTTGCTCCAGCCTTTCCTCCTTTGAAATCACGGTCACCGGAGGATGCCGTGCAATCGAGGCACTCAGCACTTTTTCATGAAGCGGTCTGCTAGGCTCCTCGGGCTTTTTCAGTAACTCCTCCTCTGTGAGTTTAGTCTTGCCCTTCATCAGAGCCCTCGCTTCATCTACAACTCCCTCCGCACCTCCATCACCACTGCCTCCTTCAATCATCGACTCTATGCCAACTCCGACTCCTCCAGATCCTCCTAGATTCATCTGTCCTTCCATCTGTCCTTCCTTCATTTGTCCTTCCCCCTTTTTGGCATCATCACTGCCAGGGGTTGGGATTATTGATTTTCCGGAGATTGATTGGTGAAGTGAGTTGACTGTGTTCAGAATAGCTTGAAGCATCTGCTCGTTCTTTTTCATGGAAGGTGCTACCAGATCAGCTGTTTTGATGCTTATTTCTTCAAGCAAATACTCGCATTGCTTCTCTCTCTCAACCACTGATTCCATCATACTCTCCAATGACTCTACCTCTTTGAAGCGAGCCTCCAGCTCCACTTCAATTTCCCTCCTTATTTCTGCCTTTTCCTCTTGCAAATTGAAGTACCAAAATTCCTGAGCCGCTAGAAACTCAGCTTGCATTGTCTCAAGGCTCCTCTCTCTCTGGTTTAGAGAGAGATGGAATTCGGCACCTGCGGCAATCTTTTCAGTATAATCTTCGCCCAGCTCCTTGACCTTTTGTAGTAATATGGAAAAATCTGCTCGCTTCAAGTCAAGGTCATGGGCATCTTTCCTCCGGCTCTCCAGTTCTTTCTTATCTAACTCACTTTCTTCCTTCAGCAGCTTCATTTCAGTTTGAAGTGAGTCGAGAGACTTTTTCGTGCTTATTAGTTCACTCCCCTTCCTGATCAGCTCCTCATCCTTCTTTTCTACTACCTCCTTCAGCTTTTTCACCTCCTTCTCCAACACCTTCTTCTCTTTCTCAACGGCGATCAATTTGACATTAACCTCCCTCAAGCGACTCCGTTCTGCATCAAGTGAGTCCTTGAGTTTGGTGATAGATGTTGTTTGATCTTCCACTAGCTTCGCCTGCGCCTCCAGCGCCTTCTCCTTCTCTTCCAACAGTCTATCCTTCTTCTCCACCGTTCCCTCCAACTCCTTCCTCCTCTTGTTGAAGTCTTCTCGAAGACTGACAATCTCTCCAGCCTTCTTTTCCATCTCTTCACTCTTCTTGGTGATTTCACTGTGAAGGCTAGCAATTTCAGCCTCCTTCATTTCCACATCCTCCTTATGTTCCCTGATGAGCTTCCTTTCTTGAGCAGTGGGCACTCGCTTTGGTACAACGGCGAGTGGATATGCCTCCTTTACTTTGGCATCCAGCTTCTCCCAAAAGCTGGTCCCGTCAAGGAATTCATGGAAGCCGTTTGCGCCAATGAAGTTCAGCAACTTGGCCTCCAGATTGATCAGTTCTTCCTTCTTGAAGGCTTTGAGGAGTCTGAAGATTTTGTAGTACTCCGTTCCTCGGTACGTGATGTACGTCAGAAAGTCGACTACATTCGTGTAGAACACGTCGCTCCATTCAATGCTCGCGGAGCTGAGATTGTAGCGAAGGTAGATTGTCTCCGCGACTTGCTCTCTGTCTCGAACATAGCGTTCGAGAGCTTGTTTATGTTCGGTGAGGGCAGGTGGTATGAATTCTGGAATGATAGAAACTTCACCGATAGTTTGGGCGGTATCGGCTGTAGCTGCCGATGTAGAGGGGGACTGAGAGGGTGATGAGGTTTCTTGTGTTTCGGATATTTGTATGGGTTCAGTGGGTGGTGGTTGTGTTTGAAGGATTTGGATTGGTTTGAAGGTTGTGTAGGCCTCAATGGGGTCGACATGGAGTAGGGGGATTTCTGGGATCTTGAAAGAAGAACCAGTGTCTTCTTCGTGTGGGGATTTATGGGTTTGATGCTGAGCAGTGGAGGATATTTCAGTTAGGGTTTGAATTTGAAGTTGGGGAGTTTGGATTTTTAAAGGCTGGGTTTGGGTTTGGGTTTGGGTAGCTTGGGTTTGGGGTTGAGTAGCTTGGGTTTGGGGTTGAGTCACTTCAGTGTCCTCAAGCGGCTTCTCCAACGCCTCGCTTTCTTGGACAAGTGAAGCGACTCGCTTCAACTTCTTGCCTCGCTTTGGCACGGCTCGCTTCCCGGGTGAAGCGACCTGCCTCGCTTGGCTCACTTCGGCTTGCCTTTCGGCAACCGGTCTCGCTACGGGTACTGCTACCTCAAGTAGTCCCAGATCCATCAATCTTTTCGTCTTTCTCCACTTGTCGTAGTAGATGGACTGTTTGTTGTAGGCAATGACGTCGGATTCCGGCCAGACTTTGCCGGGATATTTCATCTCCAGGGCAACGGATAGCCTTGAGAAGAATTTCAGTTTCCCCTTGCGGAGAATCTGATCGGTGCTTCCCTTCACAAACGCGAAGTCACCGGCAGCTTCGTGGATCTGCTTGAGAAACCAGCCATGCCAGTTGAAGCTGGTTCCGGTGAGGCTGTCAACAATAATTGCAGTAGCAATCAGTTTGCTCGCGGAGAGGGTCTCCAGGTTTCCGACGTAGCATGCGATACTCTTCGTAAAAAGCTCGCAAATAAGGTTGAAAGGAGCCTTCAAACTTGTGCGTATACTGGCCTTCTTGAAGTTTGGCTCGGCCCCGTCGACGGCGAATCGGCCATATTGCACTCCGGCCGAATAGCCTAAATCTAGCAGTGAATCTCCACCATCCTTTGGCAAATCGAACTCGTCGATTAGATCACTCAGATCCACTTCCACCGGCTCTCCATTCTGTGGATCGGAGAAGGATGACGTATTCTGCCCTGTCCTTAGATTCAACAGAAGCTCTCCGACTGGTTTGGCCAGAATTTTCGTCGGCATAATCGTTACAAATTTCCATAGGCCGGCCGTGGTCACGGCCCTACGGAGAAAACCTTCTCTTTCGATGATTGTTGGGTCGAGATGAGGCTCAACATTGATGAATTTGTCTGCTTCCTCGAGAAACTCCTCCATCGTCTCGGTGTTCTTCTTCTTTCCCATGTTGAGATTTGAAGAAATTTGAAAGGAATTTTTAGAGAAAAGGGGTTGAGACTCGTGAGTTGCAGAAATCGCAGATCTAAGCACGAGAATGGCAAATTTAGAAGGCTGTGAAAGGTTTGCAGTTCTGCCTCGTCCCATATATATAGAATTAGGTTATGGCTGATGTGGCAGGGGTAGGACGGTAATAACGCCGAAAATCCTGTAGGTAGGCGGCGGACGTGCGGTGATGGATCTGACGTGTCCGGCGTCATCATAGTAAAAGTGAACCGCCACTTGCTCGGCGTCGCCACGTGGCCTTCTTTGGTTGGCTTGTCGTATACGGCTTTGATCGAACGGTTCCAGATTGGGGCCTGTTGAGATTCGACGGCTGGATTTTCTCCTCCTTTTCCCGCTTCAAATTCAAGCGTGTGAACACGCGCCCGTTATTTCCGTCATTCCTGCACCTGCATTAAATGCACAGCAGAAAGTAAAATTGCACTCGAGTGCAGACAGCTCATACTCGCTTCATGCCCGCTCACTTCGAGTTGGGCCGCTACGGCTTGACTCGCTTGAGAGGCATTCGCTTGAGTGACTGTTCTGCACTCGCTTGCGATGGCTAGCTTTGAGTGACGAAGCACTCGCTTGGCCATCTGAAGCGACTGGAATGAGAAATTGAATTTCTTTGCTTAATTTAAAATGTTTCTGACTTACATACTTCGAGGATAAACAAGAGTGTTTTCCTCTTTGTATTTGTGTCAGATTCATTTCATATTTTCCACGTAGTGAGTGAAGGTTTCTAGCACGCTTCGGCTCACTTAGTGTACTTAAAATTGAAACACTTACCAGTCAATCTCACTTCGTAGGAGATTGATACCACAAATTGAAGACTTCACTTGAATTAGTTACCACAAGTTGAATGCTACACGTTGAGTTAGATCTTCATGGCATTCATCTTCATGGCATTCATCTTCCTCTACGAATTAGAGAGTCCTCCATCGAAGTGAATGAGGGAGAAAATGAATAAAGTACACAAGCTTACTACAACCCGAAGGGAGCATCACGTAAGTGTACTTATTCACGACGAATGGGGGATGAGTACAAGTCCTTATCTCAGAGCAGAAATGGACAGGATGACAATGAGAATGCTCTGGCAAGACAATCTCGTATTTTACGCAGAAGCATGTCACCAGCCCTGCAACCTTTTGTATAAAAAGGTAAACCTTCAAGCTTTCCTACATTCTAAGGAATGAATCTGCAGTTGGTTCGCTTTGACCCAAGCTAGGGCAAATTGAAGCAACGCAGAATTCAAGATTGCTGCAATCTTGCTTGCTTTGGAAGTAGCTTGCTCCGAGAGAAGCATTAGTTCCCCCTTAACCATATACTTAACAATTCCAATAAGTTGGTAGGGAACTTCTTCCAATACTCCACCTTTCTCCACCTAACTTCATTTTCTTCAAGCGAGAGAGTTTTGAAGTGGCTCGCTTGAGTTGGTGAAGATCCGAAGCGAGTGACGCTCATGAGAACAAGCGAACACTCCTTCGTGCATCCTGGAACTAGCATTCTTCACCAGGGTCTAATAACCCTAATTCCATGCATAGCTGGTTGAAACGAGACTCAGCTAGAGGCTTGGTGAGAATATCTGCTCGCTGGAGATCGGTATGAATTTTCTCGAGCTTGATATCCTTCTTCTCGACATGATCACGAATGAAGTGATGTCGAATTTCCACATGCTTGCACCTGGTGTGAAGCACTGGATTCTGCGAGATACATATGGCACTGTTGTTGTCGCAGAAGATCGGAATTTCATTCGCTTCAACTTTGTAGTCCTTCAACTGTTGACGAAGCCATAGGATTTGAGAACAGCAGCTTCCTGCGGCCATATATTCAGCTTCCGTTGTTGAAGTGGCTACGCTTGTTTGCTTCTTTGAGAACCACGAGATTAGCTTGCTCCCCAAGAACTGACATGTGCCCGACGTTGATTTCCTATCAACTCGGCAACCTCCATAGTCAGCATCGGAATATCCAGTGAGCTCCAAATTGTCCTCCGCTGGATACCACAGCCCCATGTTGACAGTGCCCTTCAAATATCGAAGAATCCTTTTGGCAGCTTCAAGATGGCTGTGTTTGGGATTACTTTGGAAGCGAGAGCAGACTCCGACTGCAAAAGCAATATCTGGCCTACTTGCAGTGAGATAGAGAAGTGACCCAATTAGGGCACGATAATCTGTAGGATCTACAGATTTCCTCCTTCGTCTGGCTCCATCTTCCAGTTGGTATTCATAGGAATCTTCACAGCTTTAGCATGTTGAACACCAAACTTGGCAAGCATATCTCGAGTGTACTTGGCCTGGTTGATGAAAATTCCATTATCCTGCTGCTTCACTTGAAGACCTAGAAAGCAGCTCATCAAACCAATCATCGACATCTCATACTTGGTCTTCATTAGCTCTCCAAACTTCTCGCTAAGCGACTGATTTGGTGATCCAAATATGATGTCGTCCACGTAGATCTGGACCCATAGCATATCTTTTCCATGATTGATGGTGAAGAGAGTCCGATCTATCTTTCCCTTTTGGAATCCATTTTCCACTAGGAATTGAGATAATGTATCATACCAAGCTCTGGGAGCTTGTTTCAACCCATACAGGGCTTTCTTCAAGCGATACACTTTATCTCCCTGCTCGAAACCCGGTGGCTGCTCCACATACACTTCTTCCTTGAGTTCACCGTTGAGGAATGCGCTCTTTACATCCATTTGGTACACTTTGAATTTCTTGGCCGCTGCATAGGCTAGAAATAAACGGATCGCTTCAAGACGTGCCACGGGAGCGAAGGTCTCGTCAAAGTCGATTCCTTCCTCTTGGCAGTAGCCTTTGGCAACTAGTCGCGCCTTGTTTCTCACTACGTTGTGGTCCTCGTCCGTCTTGTTTTTGAACACCCACTTGGTGCCAATAACATGCTGAAACTTGGGACGATCCACGAGGTACCATACATCGTTCCTGGTGAACTGATTCAGCTCTTCTTGCATGGCGATCACCCAGTTAGAATCGGCTAGGGCTTCCTCCACGCTTGATGGCTCAATGTTTGAGAGAAAGCAACTGAACATGGCACTTTCTCCAAACACTTGACTTCTGGTCACTACACCCTTGGATGGATCTCCAATGATTTGGCTAGGTGAGTGATCCTTGAGCCACGCTCGCTTTGATCCGCCAGCTTCATCTTCATCCGCTTCCTTGTCGCTCGCTTCACCGTCTGAAGCGACTGGATTGGGTGCTTGGCCTGCACTAGCTTCAGGAATCTTCGGGGCAGCTTTGACTTCTCCTTTGGGATCCTGCTCGCTTGAGTCCTTGATCTCATCATCTTCATCAAGCACGTCCCAAGAGAGTTGATTTGAGGGTTCCTTGCTTTGATCCTTTTCATTCGCTTGAGCCTGTTCCTGTGGAAGACTTAAAGAAGATTCATCAAATACGACATGGGGTGATTCCTCCACAATTAGGGTTTTACAGTTGAATACTCTGTAGGCTTTGCTAGATGTAGAGTATCCTAAGAATACTCCTTCATCAGCTTTGCTTTCAAAGGCTTTCAACTGTGACTTCCCATTGTTGTGAATGAAGACCCTACAACCAAAAATATGGAAATAAGATATGTTTGGAATTCTCCCTGTCCATATTTCATATGGTGTTTTGTCGTGCCGTTTGCTGAGAAGCGTCCGATTCTGTGTGTAGCATGCCGTGTTGGCAGCTTCAGCCCAATACTTCATCGGAAGCTTCGAGTCAGCAATCATGGTGCGAACGGCTTCTTTGATGATTCGATTCCTTCTTTCAGCAACTCCATTCTGCTGAGGAGTACGTGCTGAAGAAGTTTGATGTGCTATGCCATGCTCTGTGCAGTATGCTTCAATTGTAGAGTTCAGGAACTTTGTGCCTTTGTCGGAGCGAATGGTCACGATAGCTTGATTCTTTTCCACCGCCAATCGCTTGAGTAGTTGTGGCAGTTTGGTCAGTGTCTCCTTCTTGCTGAATAGGAATACAACCCATGTGTAGCGAGAGAAATCGTCGACTACAACTAGAGTGTACTTCCTTCCATTTACACTAACTGGAGTAACTGGACCAAACAGATCCATGTGAAGCAGCTCGAGCACTCGCTTTGATGAGGCTTCTTCGAGACTGGCGAAGTGCTTCTTCGTCTGCTTCCCTCGTTGGCATGGTGAGCATGGATGATTTTTGATGAAGACTTCATTCGGTATGCCTTGCACCAAACCTTTTCGAGCTAAGCGATTGATAGCTTTGAAGTTGAGGTGGTTCAAGCGTCTGTGCCATAGCCATCCAATTTCTGTAGCACTTCTTGCAACTAGACAAGTTTCCTCCTTGCAGCTGTCCCATTGTGCTATGTAGACATTCCTTTGTCTAACTCCAGTGAGCACAATCTGGGATGTGAGTTTGCTCTTCACAATGCACTTGTTGGAGATGAACTCCACCCTGTACCCTTTATCACAAAACTGTGAAATAGATAACAGGTTGTGCTTGAGTCCTTCCACATAGGAGACTTCTTCAATTGTGAGCTTTCCAACTTTCAGTGCGCCGTATCCCCTGGTGCTTCCTCGAGAGTTGTCACCAAAGGTTACGTGTGGACCCTTCTTCTCTATGTAGTTGTGAAGTAGAGCTTTCATGCCGGTCATGTGTCTTGAACATCCACTGTCCAAGTACCAAACTAGTTGACCCTCACTTGGCATGGGATCCACGGCGCTCACCTGCAATTAGACAGATTTTGGTACCCAAATCAGTTTGGGTCCTTGCAGGTTAGTTCCCTTAGGTACCCACACTTGCTTCACTCTCTTTTGAGATGAAACTTGTGTCTTGGGTTTCTCGACCTTCGAAAACTTGGTGTACTGCCTATAGGCAGCTTCACACGTGCAACAGTGTGTGCAAGAGGGGTAGCGGCTCGCTTCAGACCTACCTACGCTCTTCCAATTTTGCTTATATCCTGAAGCGACTCGCTTCGGATTAGCTTTGGGTTTAGAGACTGACTTAGGGTTTCTAGTCTGTTGAAGCGGCTCGCTTGGTTTCCTCGAAGCGGTCCAACTAGGGTTTTGACCCCGACTCGCTTGAGTAACCTTGGAAGTTTGAAGCGGCCTCTTGGGTGCTTCAAGTTCTTTCCCCTCAACGTTAGTCCGGTTGGACCATCTCCAGTCCGGATAACGTGACACATAGACATTACTCCTTTTCTTGAAAGGTAGATCCTTTGTCTCTCGCGTCTTGGCTTGAGACTTAGAAGCTTCAACATTTCTCCCTTTACCCTTGGATTGGTAAGACTTAGCATGTTGAGTGCTAGGGATTGTTGAATTTTGCTTGCCCTTAGGGTCTGCCCTTAAAGATATAGACATCTTCATAGGCTTCTTCTTAGGGTTCTCAGCCATTTTGCCTTTGTCCTTGTTGGTGGTCGCTTTGGATGCAGTGGGCAATTCCAAAGTGACTGATGGTAAAGTGTGTGATGCACCAACAAAGACAGTCGGCTTGGGAGGTCCACCCTCATATCCAAGTCCTCCCTTTCTACCAAAAGGTAGAAGAGAACTCTCTAGTGCCTGTCTAGCGTATGATGCTTTATTTAAGTTGGCAACTAGAGTGGATTGGGTTTCATACCTTCCCTCCAAGCTTTGATGTCTAGCAAGAGATCCTCGAACTTACTAGTCATAGCCCTTAGATTAAGTTTGACTTGGTCAAGCTCAGTGGCTAGCTTTCGGTTCTCCTTCTCGCTTCGAGACAGAGCTTGTTTTACCACTTCGTGGTCGCTTGACAATTTCTGGTGTTTGTCAAACAACTCACTCCATGTAGAGGATTGCTCTTCCTCATTGACAGTGTGTGCTAGTGTAATTGAAGTGATTGAAGGATAGAAGAATACCTCCCCAGTTTCTTCATCGGTGAGCGCCATGAGTCCCAGATCCTCTCCCTCGCTTGAGTTGGGATCTGTGAATGCATCTGAGTCGCTTGCGAGATCTTCAGTTGAAGCGATCGGCATTTCACTCGCTACGAGCGCTCGCCTTGGGGCATCCCTCTTGGCCTTCAATTCTTCGCGCTCTTTGGCACTTAGCTTTGGGCAATCGGATTTGTAGTGGCCCATCTTGTGGCAGTGGTAACACTCCACTTCCATCATGTCGCGCGGGATCGTCTTGGTCGTCTCTTCTCTCTTTCCTTTTCCTTCTCGAGCATCAGTGCTCCTCCCTTTGTACTGTTTGTAGAATCTTTTATACTTGCCCACTCGAGAGTTCATCTTGTTGAAGTTCTTTGATAAGAACGCAATGTGTTCTTCCAACTCTTCCCTTGTCATTTTGGCAAGCGACTGCTCGCTTGGCCCTTCGGCAGCTTTGAATGCTACTCCTTTTGACGTAGTGGGCGCTTCATCCTCGTCGTCGAGGCTCATTCGATTCAGATCAAACTCGTGAGCTTTGAGCTCGGAGAACAGCACTTCTGGCGTGAGCTTCGTTAGATCCTTGGTAGCTAGATATAGCTCCTTCATAGTCTGCCACTTCCTTGTGAGAGCACGGACTATTTTCAGATTTACTTCCTTGTCTGTGAGTTCCTTCCCAAGCGAGTTGAGAGTTGCAGTAATGTTGGTAACTCTCAGCTCGAAGGCGTCGATGGACTCTCCTGACTTCATCACCAAATTTTCAAACTCCCGCATCTGAACGGCGAGCTTGTTTTCCTTGATTTTGTCTGTACCTTGAGAGATGAGGGCTAGGGTTTCCCACATCTCCTTTGCTGTTGCGCACTTCCTAATCCTTGGAAGGTATGCGTCTGACACGGTGCTCTGCATCGTGTGGCGTGCAATCTTGTCGAGGTTGGCAACTTTGAAGTCATTTGGAGTATACTCATCTTTATCCTTCTCCACGTACTGTTGTCGAACGTGGGCTGGACGACCTTCAGCGGCTGGAACCTCCACAGATATGGCTTTCTTAATTTCGATTGGTCCGTCTTCAATGACTTCCCACATCCGGTCGTGGATTGAGCATAGGAAGCTCTCGACTCGGAAACTCCATATCTCGTATCCTTCGATCGAGAACTGTGGAAGATTTGATGCACTGTATGTAGACATAGCAAACTATCAGCAGTAAATGCAATATGCGTGGGTGAGGTTTTGATGCACTTAGGAAATAGGATCCGGTTCAGTGAGACAACGTGAAGTGAGTGGGGACTCACTTCGGATATGCAAAGCAGAGGCTCGAAAGAACCGCTGCTCTGATACCACTTGTTGGTCCCGGTTTGCTATAGGAAAAATACGTAGAGGGGGGGGGGGGGGGGGGGGTGAATACGTATTTTGAAGTTTTTCAACTTCAATTCCTTAACTCAGAGTATAAAGTAAAGTGCTCTTTGGAAATGCAAAGACCTAACCGAGGGCTAGATCGAAAGCAATCACGAATCTCTTGTCCTAAGCTTAGAGCTTGATCAAGAGTGAGACTTTACTCTTTGTGCGGAATTTGGTGAGCTAAAATCTTTCCTAAGTAATTGAAAATCCAAATTAAGTTTGTTTATATGCACGTGCAATGGATAATCGAATACTGTAAAAAGATTAAGGTAAGAGAGATACGACACAGAGATTTATAGTGGTTCGGAGATAACGCTCCTATGTCCACTTTGCTGCACGACGGCAACTGTTCTTTTCACTCAAGAACTTGAAGGTTACGGGTCCTTCAAAAACCTGGTCGGGATCGGGCTTCACTTGCCTAGATCAAACGACAGACGTAGTGATTGCGGGTTCACTACACAAACCTAGCAAAGACTGGAAGCTTCACTCGCTTCAGTCAGACAGACAGGGAGATTACGGGCTCTCCTTACAGCCTAGCTTCGATCGAGCTTTACACAAACGATGTAAGTGTAAGCTTGGATCTCAACTCTACGATCGAGGCTTCTTCAATCGATGAAAGAAGGGCCTTAGATCTGAACAACCTAACGACGACTCAAAAACCTAACAGACAACAGTTTAGGGTTTTTGGTTGACGAACACACTAATGAAGAACTCTTTACAGTAGATGCAAAGATGGGTAGAGTTCTTCTTCTAAGCTTGGATATTTGAAGTGGGCTTAGAATCTAAGTGTGAAGGTTGTGAAGACGAGTTCCGATGGACTGGAAACTCGGAGAACACTTGAAACAAAGACTCGAAGATTTGCTCGAAGGCTTGGGAGTGTTTGTTTGCAGTAGGCTCGAATGCGCAAGTAGTGTTCTACTTCTTCACGTCTTCATCCTTCACTATTTATAGGCGGAGGGTTGGCTAAGATCCGTTGCTTGGTTGGTGGCCTTGTCCCTCCTCCTCTCGACAGTACTTGCGCAGGCAGTAGCTTTTGCAGACGCGCAGTTTTGGCATTTTGCCAAAATTGGCTAACTTCCAAGTTTAACAGTAACTGGAGCGACCCAGTACTGTAGCGGCGCCTTTGTCGGCCTGGCAGTCAACTCCTCTGCTCCTCTCCGCTTTCGACACGTGGAGATCTCGTAATTAATGCGGAGATCTCCTGTTGACTGGAGTTCAAATTCGGAGCGGGAATTTGTGCTGTCGCTTTCTGGTAGGTATTGGCTCGCTTCGCTTTGAAGTTGTAGCGGCCGCTCTGAAGTGAGTCGCTTCGCGGTCATATTTGTAGTGAGTCACTTGGGAATAATTTTCCCGAGAAACTTTTTAAGTGAATATTGACACGCGTTGACTCGCTTCGACTTTTCTTTGTAGCGCACGCTTCGCTTTAGTGGGTTCACTTGATTCCACTGTAGCGCTCGCTTCGCTTCGCTTTGCTTTGAACTGTAGCGCTCGCTTCGCTTCGTAATTCTTCGGCACGCTTCACTTCAGCTTGCTTGACTTGCTTCGCTTTGGAAAACACACTCAAGCGAGTGGCCTTCACTTGAACTTTTGAAGCCTAATCTAAGCAAAATAAAAGAGCCATCCTAACAGTGTAGGCTTTAGAAAAATTCTAACCTATTAACTACATCAAAATGGGTCGCTTGGGAAAAGGACGCTTGGGGTTTTGGGATCTAATCAAAACAAATGACTTCATTTATCAAATGTCCCATGAAGTTCCCCCTTAACAATTTAGTCCTTAACAATTCCCAACAATTTCCCCCTTTTTGATGATGCCAAAACCCAAAAGACTTGGATAAAAATAATAAACCTAGTCTATTTAACCGTGAAGGGAACTCCAAGCGACTGCTTCCTTTGCAGTTTCGTTTGTAATTTTCTTTTAAGTTCCTTCCCCTTTTTTTTTTTCGGTTAAATTAATGAGTTTGTAGCAGAAATATAAAGTCATTCACAAAGCGAGTAAATGACACAAGAAGAGACAGAAATTTAAAAATAGGATATATGAACAAGAAGTTCACACAAAATGAAGCATGTAATTTCAACGGTTTCCTGCCGCTTCATCCTACTCCTCTTTCTCCTCCTCCTTCTTCTCTTCTTCATCAGTAGCATTAACACTATAGGCTGATAAGACTTTTGTTTCCATAGTGCCTACTGTGTGAATGCTTGGTCTTCTCCATGCACTCTCCAGCCTGAACGCTTCATCTACTTCAGCATCAGTGACTCCCCTGTTAGGAACATCCGTGCCTGGATGATAAGGCATGGGGAAGTCCTTTATTTCTAGCACCTTGACGACAATTGGCTTCGGTTGAGCTTGTTCAGCCATAGTGAAGATCTTTCGGCGCAATTTGTCGTCGTAGACTGCTAGAAAGTTGTTGAGGGCACTTATTCGAGAACACTCATTCTGCAGCGGCACTACCTCCCAGTAGTAATAAGCCTTGATGAATAAGTCCTTGTAGTACAGCCACTGCTCGAGTAGATCTCGCGGAATGAAGTCCTCGATCTCTCTTGCGTCAAGATGCTCGTTCCTCCTCTTGGCTAATTCCTCCTCTGTTCTTTTTGACAGCTTAGTCATTATATCAGTGAATCTCTTCCCTGATTCACCACTCCACAGAGGACGCCTTTCGTTGAGTCGCTTCCTAATATAGTTTTGCTCTTCCTTTTTAGGGTAGCGACCCGACTCTACCATTTCCTTCGTAGTCACGTCGCATGCATCTTTTATGGCTTGGGCTTCACATGCTTCGGACTCATCAGGCATGAGGGGAACGAACGCACTACGAACCAAAGAGGACTGAATAAGCAGTACTTCGCTGAACTGCTCCTCGATTCGTGCGTCAATCACTTGAAGACGCCTGGCGTTCACTGTCTTCGATCTCTCAGCTTCGCTCCTTCCTCCTTCTCTCTCCTTTCTCCTCTTCTCTTCCTTTTCAGTTCTTGAAGCGACAGCATGTTTAGACTTTTGGCGCTTAGCCGTAGAGTCATCGACTTTAGATACTGGTGCAGCTCGCTTCAAGGGCAGCTTCGGTGGTGGGGGAGGTGGCATATCCTTCTTTGCGGCGGCACTCGTGGGGACAACTGCTGATGAAGTAAGTGCAGCAGTTGTAGTCGTAGTGAGTGCGGCGGCTGAAGCTAGTGCGGCGGCTGAAGCGGGCGCTTTGGGTGTAGCGGCCGCTTGGGAGCTGGATGAAGTACCTGCAGTAATAGAATTTTTGGTTAGCTTGAACACCTGATCCATCTCCCATGCCAAGGCATAATCCTTCTCCACTTGCTCCAGCCTTTCCTCCTTTGAAATCACGGTCACCGGAGGATGCCGTGCAATCGAGGCACTCAGCACTTTTTCATGAAGCGGTCTGCTAGGCTCCTCGGGCTTTTTCAGTAACTCCTCCTCTGTGAGTTTAGTCTTGCCCTTCATCAGAGCCCTCGCTTCATCTACAACTCCCTCCGCACCTCCATCACCACTGCCTCCTTCAATCATCGACTCTATGCCAACTCCGACTCCTCCAGATCCTCCTAGATTCATCTGTCCTTCCATCTGTCCTTCCTTCATTTGTCCTTCCCCCTTTTTGGCATCATCACTGCCAGGGGTTGGGATTATTGATTTTCCGGAGATTGATTGGTGAAGTGAGTTGACTGTGTTCAGAATAGCTTGAAGCATCTGCTCGTTCTTTTTCATGGAAGGTGCTACCAGATCAGCTGTTTTGATGCTTATTTCTTCAAGCAAATACTCGCATTGCTTCTCTCTCTCAACCACTGATTCCATCATACTCTCCAATGACTCTACCTCTTTGAAGCGAGCCTCCAGCTCCACTTCAATTTCCCTCCTTATTTCTGCCTTTTCCTCTTGCAAATTGAAGTACCAAAATTCCTGAGCCGCTAGAAACTCAGCTTGCATTGTCTCAAGGCTCCTCTCTCTCTGGTTTAGAGAGAGATGGAATTCGGCACCTGCGGCAATCTTTTCAGTATAATCTTCGCCCAGCTCCTTGACCTTTTGTAGTAATATGGAAAAATCTGCTCGCTTCAAGTCAAGGTCATGGGCATCTTTCCTCCGGCTCTCCAGTTCTTTCTTATCTAACTCACTTTCTTCCTTCAGCAGCTTCATTTCAGTTTGAAGTGAGTCGAGAGACTTTTTCGTGCTTATTAGTTCACTCCCCTTCCTGATCAGCTCCTCATCCTTCTTTTCTACTACCTCCTTCAGCTTTTTCACCTCCTTCTCCAACACCTTCTTCTCTTTCTCAACGGCGATCAATTTGACATTAACCTCCCTCAAGCGACTCCGTTCTGCATCAAGTGAGTCCTTGAGTTTGGTGATAGATGTTGTTTGATCTTCCACTAGCTTCGCCTGCGCCTCCAGCGCCTTCTCCTTCTCTTCCAACAGTCTATCCTTCTTCTCCACCGTTCCCTCCAACTCCTTCCTCCTCTTGTTGAAGTCTTCTCGAAGACTGACAATCTCTCCAGCCTTCTTTTCCATCTCTTCACTCTTCTTGGTGATTTCACTGTGAAGGCTAGCAATTTCAGCCTCCTTCATTTCCACATCCTCCTTATGTTCCCTGATGAGCTTCCTTTCTTGAGCAGTGGGCACTCGCTTTGGTACAACGGCGAGTGGATATGCCTCCTTTACTTTGGCATCCAGCTTCTCCCAAAAGCTGGTCCCGTCAAGGAATTCATGGAAGCCGTTTGCGCCAATGAAGTTCAGCAACTTGGCCTCCAGATTGATCAGTTCTTCCTTCTTGAAGGCTTTGAGGAGTCTGAAGATTTTGTAGTACTCCGTTCCTCGGTACGTGATGTACGTCAGAAAGTCGACTACATTCGTGTAGAACACGTCGCTCCATTCAATGCTCGCGGAGCTGAGATTGTAGCGAAGGTAGATTGTCTCCGCGACTTGCTCTCTGTCTCGAACATAGCGTTCGAGAGCTTGTTTATGTTCGGTGAGGGCAGGTGGTATGAATTCTGGAATGATAGAAACTTCACCGATAGTTTGGGCGGTATCGGCTGTAGCTGCCGATGTAGAGGGGGACTGAGAGGGTGATGAGGTTTCTTGTGTTTCGGATATTTGTATGGGTTCAGTGGGTGGTGGTTGTGTTTGAAGGATTTGGATTGGTTTGAAGGTTGTGTAGGCCTCAATGGGGTCGACATGGAGTAGGGGGATTTCTGGGATCTTGAAAGAAGAACCAGTGTCTTCTTCGTGTGGGGATTTATGGGTTTGATGCTGAGCAGTGGAGGATATTTCAGTTAGGGTTTGAATTTGAAGTTGGGGAGTTTGGATTTTTAAAGGCTGGGTTTGGGTTTGGGTTTGGGTAGCTTGGGTTTGGGGTTGAGTAGCTTGGGTTTGGGGTTGAGTCACTTCAGTGTCCTCAAGCGGCTTCTCCAACGCCTCGCTTTCTTGGACAAGTGAAGCGACTCGCTTCAACTTCTTGCCTCGCTTTGGCACGGCTCGCTTCCCGGGTGAAGCGACCTGCCTCGCTTGGCTCACTTCGGCTTGCCTTTCGGCAACCGGTCTCGCTACGGGTACTGCTACCTCAAGTAGTCCCAGATCCATCAATCTTTTCGTCTTTCTCCACTTGTCGTAGTAGATGGACTGTTTGTTGTAGGCAATGACGTCGGATTCCGGCCAGACTTTGCCGGGATATTTCATCTCCAGGGCAACGGATAGCCTTGAGAAGAATTTCAGTTTCCCCTTGCGGAGAATCTGATCGGTGCTTCCCTTCACAAACGCGAAGTCACCGGCAGCTTCGTGGATCTGCTTGAGAAACCAGCCATGCCAGTTGAAGCTGGTTCCGGTGAGGCTGTCAACAATAATTGCAGTAGCAATCAGTTTGCTCGCGGAGAGGGTCTCCAGGTTTCCGACGTAGCATGCGATACTCTTCGTAAAAAGCTCGCAAATAAGGTTGAAAGGAGCCTTCAAACTTGTGCGTATACTGGCCTTCTTGAAGTTTGGCTCGGCCCCGTCGACGGCGAATCGGCCATATTGCACTCCGGCCGAATAGCCTAAATCTAGCAGTGAATCTCCACCATCCTTTGGCAAATCGAACTCGTCGATTAGATCACTCAGATCCACTTCCACCGGCTCTCCATTCTGTGGATCGGAGAAGGATGACGTATTCTGCCCTGTCCTTAGATTCAACAGAAGCTCTCCGACTGGTTTGGCCAGAATTTTCGTCGGCATAATCGTTACAAATTTCCATAGGCCGGCCGTGGTCACGGCCCTACGGAGAAAACCTTCTCTTTCGATGATTGTTGGGTCGAGATGAGGCTCAACATTGATGAATTTGTCTGCTTCCTCGAGAAACTCCTCCATCGTCTCGGTGTTCTTCTTCTTTCCCATGTTGAGATTTGAAGAAATTTGAAAGGAATTTTTAGAGAAAAGGGGTTGAGACTCGTGAGTTGCAGAAATCGCAGATCTAAGCACGAGAATGGCAAATTTAGAAGGCTGTGAAAGGTTTGCAGTTCTGCCTCGTCCCATATATATAGAATTAGGTTATGGCTGATGTGGCAGGGGTAGGACGGTAATAACGCCGAAAATCCTGTAGGTAGGCGGCGGACGTGCGGTGATGGATCTGACGTGTCCGGCGTCATCATAGTAAAAGTGAACCGCCACTTGCTCGGCGTCGCCACGTGGCCTTCTTTGGTTGGCTTGTCGTATACGGCTTTGATCGAACGGTTCCAGATTGGGGCCTGTTGAGATTCGACGGCTGGATTTTCTCCTCCTTTTCCCGCTTCAAATTCAAGCGTGTGAACACGCGCCCGTTATTTCCGTCATTCCTGCACCTGCATTAAATGCACAGCAGAAAGTAAAATTGCACTCGAGTGCAGACAGCTCATACTCGCTTCATGCCCGCTCACTTCGAGTTGGGCCGCTACGGCTTGACTCGCTTGAGAGGCATTCGCTTGAGTGACTGTTCTGCACTCGCTTGCGATGGCTAGCTTTGAGTGACGAAGCACTCGCTTGGCCATCTGAAGCGACTGGAATGAGAAATTGAATTTCTTTGCTTAATTTAAAATGTTTCTGACTTACATACTTCGAGGATAAACAAGAGTGTTTTCCTCTTTGTATTTGTGTCAGATTCATTTCATATTTTCCACGTAGTGAGTGAAGGTTTCTAGCACGCTTCGGCTCACTTAGTGTACTTAAAATTGAAACACTTACCAGTCAATCTCACTTCGTAGGAGATTGATACCACAAATTGAAGACTTCACTTGAATTAGTTACCACAAGTTGAATGCTACACGTTGAGTTAGATCTTCATGGCATTCATCTTCATGGCATTCATCTTCCTCTACGAATTAGAGAGTCCTCCATCGAAGTGAATGAGGGAGAAAATGAATAAAGTACACAAGCTTACTACAACCCGAAGGGAGCATCACGTAAGTGTACTTATTCACGACGAATGGGGGATGAGTACAAGTCCTTATCTCAGAGCAGAAATGGACAGGATGACAATGAGAATGCTCTGGCAAGACAATCTCGTATTTTACGCAGAAGCATGTCACCAGCCCTGCAACCTTTTGTATAAAAAGGTAAACCTTCAAGCTTTCCTACATTCTAAGGAATGAATCTGCAGTTGGTTCGCTTTGACCCAAGCTAGGGCAAATTGAAGCAACGCAGAATTCAAGATTGCTGCAATCTTGCTTGCTTTGGAAGTAGCTTGCTCCGAGAGAAGCATTAGTTCCCCCTTAACCATATACTTAACAATTCCAATAAGTTGGTAGGGAACTTCTTCCAATACTCCACCTTTCTCCACCTAACTTCATTTTCTTCAAGCGAGAGAGTTTTGAAGTGGCTCGCTTGAGTTGGTGAAGATCCGAAGCGAGTGACGCTCATGAGAACAAGCGAACACTCCTTCGTGCATCCTGGAACTAGCATTCTTCACCAGGGTCTAATAACCCTAATTCCATGCATAGCTGGTTGAAACGAGACTCAGCTAGAGGCTTGGTGAGAATATCTGCTCGCTGGAGATCGGTATGAATTTTCTCGAGCTTGATATCCTTCTTCTCGACATGATCACGAATGAAGTGATGTCGAATTTCCACATGCTTGCACCTGGTGTGAAGCACTGGATTCTGCGAGATACATATGGCACTGTTGTTGTCGCAGAAGATCGGAATTTCATTCGCTTCAACTTTGTAGTCCTTCAACTGTTGACGAAGCCATAGGATTTGAGAACAGCAGCTTCCTGCGGCCATATATTCAGCTTCCGTTGTTGAAGTGGCTACGCTTGTTTGCTTCTTTGAGAACCACGAGATTAGCTTGCTCCCCAAGAACTGACATGTGCCCGACGTTGATTTCCTATCAACTCGGCAACCTCCATAGTCAGCATCGGAATATCCAGTGAGCTCCAAATTGTCCTCCGCTGGATACCACAGCCCCATGTTGACAGTGCCCTTCAAATATCGAAGAATCCTTTTGGCAGCTTCAAGATGGCTGTGTTTGGGATTGCTTTGGAAGCGAGCGCAGACTCCGACTGCAAAAGCAATATCTGGCCTACTTGCAGTGAGATAGAGAAGTGACCCAATTAGGGCACGATAATCTGTAGGATCTACAGATTTCCTCCTTCGTCTGGCTCCATCTTCCAGTTGGTATTCATAGGAATCTTCACAGCTTTAGCATGTTGAACACCAAACTTGGCAAGCATATCTCGAGTGTACTTGGCCTGGTTGATGAAAATTCCATTATCCTGCTGCTTCACTTGAAGACCTAGAAAGCAGCTCATCAAACCAATCATCGACATCTCATACTTGGTCTTCATTAGCTCTCCAAACTTCTCGCTAAGCGACTGATTTGGTGATCCAAATATGATGTCGTCCACGTAGATCTGGACCCATAGCATATCTTTTCCATGATTGATGGTGAAGAGAGTCCGATCTATCTTTCCCTTTTGGAATCCATTTTCCACTAGGAATTGAGATAATGTATCATACCAAGCTCTGGGAGCTTGTTTCAACCCATACAGGGCTTTCTTCAAGCGATACACTTTATCTCCCTGCTCGAAACCCGGTGGCTGCTCCACATACACTTCTTCCTTGAGTTCACCGTTGAGGAATGCGCTCTTTACATCCATTTGGTACACTTTGAATTTCTTGGCCGCTGCATAGGCTAGAAATAAACGGATCGCTTCAAGACGTGCCACGGGAGCGAAGGTCTCGTCAAAGTCGATTCCTTCCTCTTGGCAGTAGCCTTTGGCAACTAGTCGCGCCTTGTTTCTCACTACGTTGTGGTCCTCGTCCGTCTTGTTTTTGAACACCCACTTGGTGCCAATAACATGCTGAAACTTGGGACGATCCACGAGGTACCATACATCGTTCCTGGTGAACTGATTCAGCTCTTCTTGCATGGCGATCACCCAGTTAGAATCGGCTAGGGCTTCCTCCACGCTTGATGGCTCAATGTTTGAGAGAAAGCAACTGAACATGGCACTTTCTCCAAACACTTGACTTCTGGTCACTACACCCTTGGATGGATCTCCAATGATTTGGCTAGGTGAGTGATCCTTGAGCCACGCTCGCTTTGATCCGCCAGCTTCATCTTCATCCGCTTCCTTGTCGCTCGCTTCACCGTCTGAAGCGACTGGATTGGGTGCTTGGCCTGCACTAGCTTCAGGAATCTTCGGGGCAGCTTTGACTTCTCCTTTGGGATCCTGCTCGCTTGAGTCCTTGATCTCATCATCTTCATCAAGCACGTCCCAAGAGAGTTGATTTGAGGGTTCCTTGCTTTGATCCTTTTCATTCGCTTGAGCCTGTTCCTGTGGAAGACTTAAAGAAGATTCATCAAATACGACATGGGGTGATTCCTCCACAATTAGGGTTTTACAGTTGAATACTCTGTAGGCTTTGCTAGATGTAGAGTATCCTAAGAATACTCCTTCATCAGCTTTGCTTTCAAAGGCTTTCAACTGTGACTTCCCATTGTTGTGAATGAAGACCCTACAACCAAAAATATGGAAATAAGATATGTTTGGAATTCTCCCTGTCCATATTTCATATGGTGTTTTGTCGTGCCGTTTGCTGAGAAGCGTCCGATTCTGTGTGTAGCATGCCGTGTTGGCAGCTTCAGCCCAATACTTCATCGGAAGCTTCGAGTCAGCAATCATGGTGCGAACGGCTTCTTTGATGATTCGATTCCTTCTTTCAGCAACTCCATTCTGCTGAGGAGTACGTGCTGAAGAAGTTTGATGTGCTATGCCATGCTCTGTGCAGTATGCTTCAATTGTAGAGTTCAGGAACTTTGTGCCTTTGTCGGAGCGAATGGTCACGATAGCTTGATTCTTTTCCACCGCCAATCGCTTGAGTAGTTGTGGCAGTTTGGTCAGTGTCTCCTTCTTGCTGAATAGGAATACAACCCATGTGTAGCGAGAGAAATCGTCGACTACAACTAGAGTGTACTTCCTTCCATTTACACTAACTGGAGTAACTGGACCAAACAGATCCATGTGAAGCAGCTCGAGCACTCGCTTTGATGAGGCTTCTTCGAGACTGGCGAAGTGCTTCTTCGTCTGCTTCCCTCGTTGGCATGGTGAGCATGGATGATTTTTGATGAAGACTTCATTCGGTATGCCTTGCACCAAACCTTTTCGAGCTAAGCGATTGATAGCTTTGAAGTTGAGGTGGTTCAAGCGTCTGTGCCATAGCCATCCAATTTCTGTAGCACTTCTTGCAACTAGACAAGTTTCCTCCTTGCAGCTGTCCCATTGTGCTATGTAGACATTCCTTTGTCTAACTCCAGTGAGCACAATCTGGGATGTGAGTTTGCTCTTCACAATGCACTTGTTGGAGATGAACTCCACCCTGTACCCTTTATCACAAAACTGTGAAATAGATAACAGGTTGTGCTTGAGTCCTTCCACATAGGAGACTTCTTCAATTGTGAGCTTTCCAACTTTCAGTGCGCCGTATCCCCTGGTGCTTCCTCGAGAGTTGTCACCAAAGGTTACGTGTGGACCCTTCTTCTCTATGTAGTTGTGAAGTAGAGCTTTCATGCCGGTCATGTGTCTTGAACATCCACTGTCCAAGTACCAAACTAGTTGACCCTCACTTGGCATGGGATCCACGGCGCTCACCTGCAATTAGACAGATTTTGGTACCCAAATCAGTTTGGGTCCTTGCAGGTTAGTTCCCTTAGGTACCCACACTTGCTTCACTCTCTTTTGAGATGAAACTTGTGTCTTGGGTTTCTCGACCTTCGAAAACTTGGTGTACTGCCTATAGGCAGCTTCACACGTGCAACAGTGTGTGCAAGAGGGGTAGCGGCTCGCTTCAGACCTACCTACGCTCTTCCAATTTTGCTTATATCCTGAAGCGACTCGCTTCGGATTAGCTTTGGGTTTAGAGACTGACTTAGGGTTTCTAGTCTGTTGAAGCGGCTCGCTTGGTTTCCTCGAAGCGGTCCAACTAGGGTTTTGACCCCGACTCGCTTGAGTAACCTTGGAAGTTTGAAGCGGCCTCTTGGGTGCTTCAAGTTCTTTCCCCTCAACGTTAGTCCGGTTGGACCATCTCCAGTCCGGATAACGTGACACATAGACATTACTCCTTTTCTTGAAAGGTAGATCCTTTGTCTCTCGCGTCTTGGCTTGAGACTTAGAAGCTTCAACATTTCTCCCTTTACCCTTGGATTGGTAAGACTTAGCATGTTGAGTGCTAGGGATTGTTGAATTTTGCTTGCCCTTAGGGTCTGCCCTTAAAGATATAGACATCTTCATAGGCTTCTTCTTAGGGTTCTCAGCCATTTTGCCTTTGTCCTTGTTGGTGGTCGCTTTGGATGCAGTGGGCAATTCCAAAGTGACTGATGGTAAAGTGTGTGATGCACCAACAAAGACAGTCGGCTTGGGAGGTCCACCCTCATATCCAAGTCCTCCCTTTCTACCAAAAGGTAGAAGAGAACTCTCTAGTGCCTGTCTAGCGTATGATGCTTTATTTAAGTTGGCAACTAGAGTGGATTGGGTTTCATACCTTCCCTCCAAGCTTTGATGTCTAGCAAGAGATCCTCGAACTTACTAGTCATAGCCCTTAGATTAAGTTTGACTTGGTCAAGCTCAGTGGCTAGCTTTCGGTTCTCCTTCTCGCTTCGAGACAGAGCTTGTTTTACCACTTCGTGGTCGCTTGACAATTTCTGGTGTTTGTCAAACAACTCACTCCATGTAGAGGATTGCTCTTCCTCATTGACAGTGTGTGCTAGTGTAATTGAAGTGATTGAAGGATAGAAGAATACCTCCCCAGTTTCTTCATCGGTGAGCGCCATGAGTCCCAGATCCTCTCCCTCGCTTGAGTTGGGATCTGTGAATGCATCTGAGTCGCTTGCGAGATCTTCAGTTGAAGCGATCGGCATTTCACTCGCTACGAGCGCTCGCCTTGGGGCATCCCTCTTGGCCTTCAATTCTTCGCGCTCTTTGGCACTTAGCTTTGGGCAATCGGATTTGTAGTGGCCCATCTTGTGGCAGTGGTAACACTCCACTTCCATCATGTCGCGCGGGATCGTCTTGGTCGTCTCTTCTCTCTTTCCTTTTCCTTCTCGAGCATCAGTGCTCCTCCCTTTGTACTGTTTGTAGAATCTTTTATACTTGCCCACTCGAGAGTTCATCTTGTTGAAGTTCTTTGATAAGAACGCAATGTGTTCTTCCAACTCTTCCCTTGTCATTTTGGCAAGCGACTGCTCGCTTGGCCCTTCGGCAGCTTTGAATGCTACTCCTTTTGACGTAGTGGGCGCTTCATCCTCGTCGTCGAGGCTCATTCGATTCAGATCAAACTCGTGAGCTTTGAGCTCGGAGAACAGCACTTCTGGCGTGAGCTTCGTTAGATCCTTGGTAGCTAGATATAGCTCCTTCATAGTCTGCCACTTCCTTGTGAGAGCACGGACTATTTTCAGATTTACTTCCTTGTCTGTGAGTTCCTTCCCAAGCGAGTTGAGAGTTGCAGTAATGTTGGTAACTCTCAGCTCGAAGGCGTCGATGGACTCTCCTGACTTCATCACCAAATTTTCAAACTCCCGCATCTGAACGGCGAGCTTGTTTTCCTTGATTTTGTCTGTACCTTGAGAGATGAGGGCTAGGGTTTCCCACATCTCCTTTGCTGTTGCGCACTTCCTAATCCTTGGAAGGTATGCGTCTGACACGGTGCTCTGCATCGTGTGGCGTGCAATCTTGTCGAGGTTGGCAACTTTGAAGTCATTTGGAGTATACTCATCTTTATCCTTCTCCACGTACTGTTGTCGAACGTGGGCTGGACGACCTTCAGCGGCTGGAACCTCCACAGATATGGCTTTCTTAATTTCGATTGGTCCATCTTCAATGACTTCCCACATCCGGTCGTGGATTGAGCATAGGAAGCTCTCGACTCGGAAACTCCATATCTCGTATCCTTCGATCGAGAACTGTGGAAGATTTGATGCACTGTATGTAGACATAGCAAACTATCAGCAGTAAATGCAATATGCGTGGGTGAGGTTTTGATGCACTTAGGAAATAGGATCCGGTTCAGTGAGACAACGTGAAGTGAGTGGGGACTCACTTCGGATATGCAAAGCAGAGGCTCGAAAGAACCGCTGCTCTGATACCACTTGTTGGTCCCGGTTTGCTATAGGAAAAATACGTAGAGGGGGGGGGGGGGTGAATACGTATTTTGAAGTTTTTCAACTTCAATTCCTTAACTCAGAGTATAAAGTAAAGTGCTCTTTGGAAATGCAAAGACCTAACCGAGGGCTAGATCGAAAGCAATCACGAATCTCTTGTCCTAAGCTTAGAGCTTGATCAAGAGTGAGACTTTACTCTTTGTGCGGAATTTGGTGAGCTAAAATCTTTCCTAAGTAATTGAAAATCCAAATTAAGTTTGTTTATATGCACGTGCAATGGATAATCGAATACTGTAAAAAGATTAAGGTAAGAGAGATACGACACAGAGATTTATAGTGGTTCGGAGATAACGCTCCTACGTCCACTTTGCTGCACGACGGCAACTGTTCTTTTCACTCAAGAACTTGAAGGTTACGGGTCCTTCAAAAACCTGGTCGGGATCGGGCTTCACTTGCCTAGATCAAACGACAGACGTAGTGATTGCGGGTTCACTACACAAACATAACAAAGACTGGAAGCTTCACTCGCTTCAGTCAGACAGACAGGGAGATTACGGGCTCTCCTTACAGCCTAGCTTCGATCGAGCTTTACACAAACGATGTAAGTGTAAGCTTGGATCTCAACTCTACGATCGAGGCTTCTTCAATCGATGAAAGAAGATCCTTAGATCTGAACAACCTAACGACGACTCAAAAACCTAACAGACAACAGTTTAGGGTTTTTGGTTGATGAACACACTAATGAAGAACTCTTTACAGTAGATGCAAAGATGGGTAGAGTTCTTCTTCTAAGCTTGGATATTTGAAGTGGGCTTAGAATCTAAGTGTGAAGGTTGTGAAGACGAGTTCCGATGGACTGGAAACTCGGAGAACACTTGAAACAAAGACTCGAAGATTTGCTCGAAGGCTTGGGAGTGTTTGTTTGCAGTAGGCTCGAATGCGCAAGTAGTGTTCTACTTCTTCACGTCTTCATCCTTCACTATTTATAGGCGGAGGGTTGGCTAAGATCCGTTGCTTGGTTGGTGGCCTTGTCCCTCCTCCTCTCGACAGTACTTGCGCAGGCAGTAGCTTTTGCAGACGCGCAGTTTTGGCATTTTGCCAAAATTGGCTAACTTCCAAGTTTAACAGTAACTGGAGCGACCCAGTACTGTAGCGGCGCCTTTGTCGGCCTGGCAGTCAACTCCTCTGCTCCTCTCCGCTTTCGACACGTGGAGATCTCGTAATTAATGCGGAGATCTCCTGTTGACTGGAGTTCAAATTCGGAGCGGGAATTTGTGCTGTCGCTTTCTGGTAGGTATTGGCTCGCTTCGCTTTGAAGTTGTAGCGGCCGCTCTGAAGTGAGTCGCTTCGCGGTCATATTTGTAGTGAGTCACTTGGGAATAATTTTCCCGAGAAACTTTTTAAGTGAATATTGACACGCGTTGACTCGCTTCGACTTTTCTTTGTAGCGCACGCTTCGCTTTAGTGGGTTCACTTTATTCCACTGTAGCGCTCGCTTCGCTTCGCTTTGCTTTGAACTGTAGCGCTCGCTTCGCTTCGTAATTCTTCGGCACGCTTCACTTCAGCTTGCTTGACTTGCTTCGCTTTGGAAAACACACTCAAGCGAGTGGCCTTCACTTGAACTTTTGAAGCCTAATCTAAGCAAAATAAAAGAGCCATCCTAACAGTGTAGGCTTTAGAAAAATTCTAACCTATTAACTACATCAAAATGGGTCGCTTGGGAAAAGGACGCTTGGGGTTTTGGGATCTAATCAAAACAAATGACTTCATTTATCAAATGTCCCATGAAGTTCCCCCTTAACAATTTAGTCCTTAACAATTCCCAACACATAGGCAATCCAAGAGGAAGGTAGATCAACATCCTAGAATCTAATACCTATCATCTACATCAAATTATCCATCACTTGGAGCCATATGCAAGCTTAGCTAGCCATAGATCTAGCAATCAAACCATGGAAAATAAGAGAAATCATAATAGAAATGACAAGGAAATGAAAAGGAATTGAAAATCTTCAATAATCTTCAATCTCCAAGCTTGATCATCCACAAATATTTGAAAATACCAAAGTAGAAAGAGAGAAAATAGCTAGGGTTCTAAGAGAAGTTGCTCAAGTGAAATACAAGTGAATTAGATGACAAATAAGAAAAATATCTAGCTATATATAGTTTTCCCAAGCATTGGGGCTAAATTGCAAATACTAGAAACTTAAGTTGAGAAGGTGGGGTAAAATCTGTAATTTCTGGAAAGTTAATTGAGGAGTTGACTATTTCATTTCCGGTTGACCCGTGCAATTTCCGCCCACATTTCCAGTTTGCGCGCTCTCACGGTTTTGGCTCGTTCTCTCTCGTCCGACATCGGAAAATTAATCCGCAAAGTGCTACGGCTTCCTCTTTCGACCCTCTTCGACATAGGCTAAGTCAAACTTGCCCAGAAAATTGCCACAGCACCTGAAATCAGCACGGAAACCGAGAGAAAAACGCAAAGCATATAGAAAAGGCATAAATGGTAAAAACCTATCATTTCTATTCATTTAAGCACAAATCCGAACCAAAACACGCATCGAGACGCACTCTAAAGCATGCTAAATATGTGGTTATCAAACTCCCCCAAACTTAAGCCATTGCTCGTCCCGACAATGGAACGAACAATCAAAGAACATAAGCACATATGGGCATGCAAGTCAAGATCATCGATGCCTCAAAGCTCACTCAATAAAACATTTTCAAACATGGAACTCCCAAGGTGCATCAAACAATCCACAACCACACAACACTCTCAACCAAGAAATCAATCACTTAAGCACAATGAAACTCCAAACCTCTCTAGATGCAAGTGTATCACTCTTTCTCTCTAGTGTATGGTATGAAATGTTTACACTCATCGAACTCATGCATGCATTGCTCTTACCATATGCTTGCCCTAAACCTCAAGATCTCCATCGCTTGGTTGTGCACTCGAACTAAGATCAATTAGGTCTTTTATTTAAGCTTGTAATGTGGGGACATTGGTTTAGGTAGGGATTTTTAGGCTAAGTGACTAAGAAATCTTCTAAGTACTTTCACCTCCTCTTTTCCACTCTAAGTGTGAATTCCTCCACCTTCTACCTTCACCATTTCACCTCTTTACACTCTTTTATACCCAAGCTTGATTGAAGCTTCTAAATATTCATGAATGACTCCTTTATGCTCTCATAACACAACTAACTTTATTCAAACTTTTTCCTTTCTTTTCAACTCTTTTCTTTTTTTTTTTTTTTTTTTTTTTTTTTTTTTTTTTTTTTTTTTTTTCTTTTCTCATCATTTTTTCCACTTTTTTTCTTTTGTGAGAATTCCATTCTCATCTCTTTCATTTTTTTTTTCCTTTTCTTTTTTCTTTTTTTTTTCCTTTTCACTAGAGCTCATAGGAGTATTCTCATCTCACAACGACTCTTCAATCAAACTACTCCAACCTCGTTTCTCACTACTCACAACCTCTCAATGGATTCCCTTAACCAACCTTCACCCCCTTTCATCCGGTTCAAAAATAAAGGCTTTAAAGGCTCAAGGGGGACCACAAAGTTGACATTTTCATTTGGTTAGTGTTTAGGGAATAATGAGGCTAACAAGTGAGGGCCTAAAATCATTTCTAAGTTCTCATGACACATATAGCAACCTCGATCGAGATTGAAGGCAAGTTCTAGAAGATAACAATGCAATACATGGCAAACTCACAAGAAAGAAAAAGTAACGTTATGAATGCAACGTTTTGGCTCAAATCTCACAAGCTTTTGTTTAGAGTTCATG
Source organism: Thymus mandschuricus (assembly GCA_029379335.1). NCBI lineage: Eukaryota > Viridiplantae > Streptophyta > Magnoliopsida > Lamiales > Lamiaceae > Thymus > Thymus mandschuricus. Next base: position 12,524,843 of record CM057081.1, on the reverse strand, counting down.
TGCCTAAGATCAATCATTCCTAGCTAATCATGCTATGCAATCACTTCATGCTCAAGACACACATGAGAAATCTCAATATGATGCATTTTTCGCTCAAATCATCATCGACATCTCTCTTGAAAGCAAAGGAATTGACAACCACACTATGAGAATCAAGACTTCAAGTGATTCATTCGAAAGAAGTTTTTAAAAATTTTGCAAAATTTGCAAGTAAGCATACATTTACACACATATGAATCACTTGAATCACATTCCAACTTATTCACCCTCATCAGATACCAAACTCACTCAAACACATTCATTCCTTTCAAGCAGAGTCAACTTTATCAAGCAAATACAAGCTTATAAATCACTAAGCACACAACTTAATGAAAAACCGAAGAAAGAAACGTAGTTTAAAGTCCTTATCTTACCCCCCTCCCCCAAACTTATTTTAGAAACAAAGTCTAAAATGAGTTTGGAGGGAAGAATAATAAGGAATTTAAACTACACTCACAAAGGTCCAAGCTTTGGATGGATATCACATTCAATGCTACCCATTCCGGTACGCGCTCGATTAAGTTGAATGACCTCCCTTTCTTCATGCATTGTTTCTCTTTGTCACCCCCTAGCAACATTCAATCTCAATTCACATATTAGTAATCACATATCAAAGCATAGCTCAAGGGGTGAACAATAAGCTCATGTAAGGGGATAATTTGAGATACCTTCCTCCTCATGTTCCAGCCCTAATTTGACAACTTATTTACACCAAAATAACAATTAACAAAATTACTCAAAACTATTCCATGTTGTAGAGGGTTGAAAGAGGAATCCATAGCAAAAAACGGAATGCAATTTGGAGTTCGTATGAGGGAGAACGAGGCGAAATGGCGAGACATCGCATAGGGGAGAAGGGGCAACGGCGGTCAAACCCGGGAGGAAAGGGTTGACCGCCGTGGGGAAGCCTGAAAAAGGCGCGCCGGCTGCGACCCAACTTCCGGTCGCCGTGGCTGCTGCGACCCCTGCTGCGACCCAAATTCCGGTCGCCGTTCGCGCTGTCCTCGGATTTGGCCCGGGCCTTCCCGGGCCGGTCCGGGACGGGAGTCGGTCCTCCCCCCTACTCTCGAGTCCTACGAACACAATGCAATCGACGGAATCGAATTCTGACAAGTTTTTTGCTATTTTTTTTCGATTTTACCGCCGGACTGCGCAAAAGTAGAAATTAGACCCTCAAAATTTTTCTAAGTGTTGGAATACAAAACTTGAAAATTCTCAAAATTTTTCTAAGGCATGAAATTGCCAACTTAAAAAATCTAAAAAATTTTCTAAGGCATAAGGAAACATCCAACACTTAGAAATATTTTTCCATAACAAATTTACCCACTCTCAACTTTTATTCGACTAAAACGACTAAACTTGAAGAAAACAAGAAAATAAAGGATACGTGTTGGGGTGCCTCCCAACGAGCGCTTGTTTAACGTCATTAGCTCGACGATACCTCAATGGAGCTCATGGTACATCAAACGAATCCTTGCCTCGAAATTTGACGTCTCCACATTTGTCGTGAATTGGATCTCCTATCTTCCAAGGAGGCTTTGCTTCATTCATCCTTGTACCTCCTCCATGAAACGGATACACAAGCTTCACCCGAGACTCGACCCCGATCTTGTAGCACTTCTCTTCACTCGGAATTGGCAATTCAATCTCAACTTCCGGCTTATGAAACATCGTTTCATCTCCATTAACTCGAAAAGTGAGGCTTTCATTACACAATTCCCCCAAAACTCGACTTGTAGGCATGAAAGACAAACCATGGATCAAAGGATCACCGTCATCCATTTCCTCCTTCCTTTCATCTACATCCTCAAAGAACTTCACAACTTCTTTATGAGGGGTAACACCCCCAAACTTAGCTTGCTCCTCATCATCGTCTTTCTCGACTTTCAACTCAAAAGGAATTGCCACATCTTTCATGCTATTCTCTTTCGGCTCAAACAAATCAACACATCCTAGAGAATCCTTAGGAATTAGAGTATGAGAAATACCTTCATCCTTAGATCTCCAATCTTGGAATGGACTCTCTTCGGCGCTTTTCGGGAATAGATCATGCTCATGTTGAGAAGACGAGATAATTCGTGGGTCGATAGGAGACAAAGACTCTTGAGACTCCATAAGAGCTAGGGCGCTTAAAAGTTCATCACAAGCCTCATCAAGCTCGGAGTATGGGTAGACGGAGTCTTGGAATTCCAAACGATCCTCTCTTTGAGATGGTGATACAACCCCTATGACATTGCACTCCTCAAAGTCATGATCCTTTGATTTCTTAATTGCATCATAGATCGAAATGGTGAGGGTTTCGTTGTTGACTCGAAAGGTGAGATTCCCTTCATGCACATCAATCAAGGCTCTCCCGGTTGCTAAAAACGGTCTCCCAAGAATGAGAGGCATCTCTTTGTCTTCCGGCATATCAAGAACAACAAAATCCACCGGGAATATGAAGGATTCAACCTTCACTAGCATATCTTCAACAATCCCTTGTGCATAAGTAATAGATCGGTCCGCCATTTGTAGACAAACCGGAGTAGGACGAAGATTCCCAATATCAAGCCTCTTAAAGATAGACAAGGGCATCAAATTGATAGAGGCTCCAAGATCACAAAGAACATTACCAAATTTTTGACCTCCAATGAGACAAGGAATGGTAAACGATCCCGGATCCTTTTGCTTGAGAGGTAGCTTTCGTTGGAGAACCGCACTACACTCTTCACTCATATTGATGGTTTCAAGCAAATCAAACTTCCTTTTGTTAGAACGGCATCCTTCAAGAATTCACATACCCGGGCATATCTTTCAATGCATCCAACAAAGGAATATTAACTTGCACCTTGCTAATCATGGCCAATAACCTCTTCATTTTTTCATTCATCTTTGGCTTTGGTAGACGATGAGGGAAAGGTGCCTTGGTGATGACATCCTTTGTAGGTAAAGGAACTTCCACCACATCATTCCTGTTAAGAAACTCCCTCTCAAGAATAGGATTTCTCACTTCCTCATTTTTTGTCTCAACCACGTGGTCTTCCTCTTCATATGGCACATCCTCAACTAATGGCTCCTCATCGACATCCACAACTTTCTCTTTGCTTCCATATGCTCTTCCACTTCTTGTAAAGATAGCACTACAATTCTTCTTGGGATTCACCTCCGTATTGCTAGGGTATTGCCCTTGCTTGTGTTGAGAAGCAACATGGTTAGACATTTGGCTCATTTGACCCTCAAGCATCTTGATGTGCTTGTCCATAGAAGAAATCGTGTTCTCCAATGTGGTGACCTTTTGCCCCGTTTGAGCAATGAAAGTGCTTTGTTGAGCGGCCATTTGTTGGATAATGCTTTCCATTCCCGGTTGGAGAGGCTTCTTCTCTTCAACTACGTGATGTGAAGCACCAAATCCGGGAGGAGAAGATTGAGGAGCATTAAGAGCATTTTGCGGATTTCCATAAGCGAGATTTGGATGATTGTTGAAGGAAGGATTTCCATAATTTCTTCGAAAATTGCTTTGATTCCAACGGTTGATGTACTTCACCTCCTCCTCATTTAAGACCTCATCATTTTCATATTTCTTGATAGTTCTTATCTCCGTCATGTCTCTTTGACCCTTGTCATAATCACTCTTTAGAGTAGTGATTAATGAAGTCAACTCATCATACCTCTCATCCGATAGAGAGGCGACCCTCTTTGTGGAAGTTCGTTCCATAGGCCATTGGTAGGCATGAGTGGCCATCTCCTCGATTATCCTCAATGCTTCCTTAGCATGCTTGTTCAACAAACAACCCCCCGCGGTGGCATCAACTACACTTCTTGTGTGAGAAGTGAGTCCACTATAGAAGTGAGTTACTTGTTGATCTTCACTCAAACCATGTTGAGGACATTTCCGGATGAGCTCTCTATACCTTTCCCAAGCGTCAAATAAGGTCTCATCCCCATGTTGAGAGAAATGAGAAATCTCCGAGATCATCTTGTGAGCCTTTGAGGGAGGGAAGTACTTTGCTAAGAAGGCCTTGCAAAGATCTTGCCAAGTGTGAATCTCCGACTTGTTCAACCCTTTGTACCAATCTTTGGCTCTATCCCTCAAAGAGAAACCAAAAATCCTTAGTCGAATGGCATCACAAGGGACACCATTGAGCTTAACGGTGTCACATATCTCCAAGAAAGAGGTAAGATGTGAATTTTGATCCTCCAAGGACTTCCTCCAAATTGAGCATTCATCACCATTTGAATCAAGCCGGTCTTCAACTCGAAATTGTTGGCATTGATAGTGCCCCACTCCCCTCCTTGATATTGATCCGTTGGAGCTTGATACATAAAGTTGATGGGAGGTGGTGGCGCCTCATTAGCCTTCCTCTTTTGCTCATCAATTTCTAATTGCATTTCTTCCATCCTTTTCATAATAGCCTCCATATTCGGGTTTTGATCACCCATTTCTTGTTCTTCTCTAGAATTCCTTCTTCGATGTCTTCTCTCAAATTGCAAGACAAGTGGCTCTACAAGTCTCCCCTTGGACCTTGTGAGCATGTACCTTCAAAACAAAAAGAAAGAGAAAATTAAAACAAGCTTAGATTAGTAACAAGTGACTAAACAAACTATTGAAATGTCTATCTAATCACTCCCCGGCAACGGCGCCAAAAATTGACTAGAGCTAATTTCTAGCCTAGCAATAATACCGAACTAGCTAGTAGTCCGAGTCGAACCACAAGGAGTGAATATGGCGATAACAAATCAATTAGTCTATATCGTCTCCATTATACTATCTAAGCACATGATCATGATTTGGTTTTCTAAACTAGACAAAGAGTAAAGTGGAATGTAAACTCAACAATGTAAAGTAGACAAGACAAGTAAAATGCAAATGTAAGGAATCAACAATATTAAAGGCATGGATCCAAGTGATTTCAAATATGATGATGATGATAGTCTTAGAATCTAGATGCTTCAAGCCAATTTAATCCACCTTGGATGGTTTCTTATATCAAATATGCTAACCTACCTTACTAGGGTGATTAACAAGTTGATTGATAGAGCAACAAATGCTTTCTAAGCCTTTAAATACTCCATCAACTCCAAATAGCACAAATTATGTCTAAGATAACCTACCAACTCTCTTCCAACTCATCTAATTCTTTCTAGGAACTATAAGAGATGAAATCAAGTGATATGGGTATGGATTGATGCCAAGTGCTATGAAAGGAAGCTTCTTAGGCATTCCCTCAAACACCTTAGATGCACTCCTAGTGATCAATTATTTATGCATACAAATTAAAGTCCCAATCCATAGGCAATCCAAGAGGAAGGTAGATCAACATCCTAGAATCTAATACCTATCATCTACATCAAATTATCCATCACTTGGAGCCATATGCAAGCTTAGCTAGCCATAGATCTAGCAATCAAACCATGAAAAATAAGAGAAATCATAATAGAAATGACAAGGAAATGAAAAGGAATTGAAAATCTTCAATAATCTTCAATCTCCAAGCTTGATCATCCACAAATATTTGAAAATACCAAAGTAGAAAGAGAGAAAATAGCTAGGGTTCTAAGAGAAGTTGCTCAAGTGAAATACAAGTGAAATTAGATGACAAATAAGGAAAATATCTAGCTATATATAGTTTTCCCAAGCATTGGGGCTAAATTGCAAATACTAGAAACTTAAGTTGAGAAGGTGGGGTAAAATCTGTAATTTCTGGAAAGTTAATTGAGGAGTTGACTATTTCATTTCCGGTTGACCCGTGCAATTTCCGCCCACATTTCCAGTTTGCGCGCTCTCACGGTTTTGGCTCGTTCTCTCTCGTCCGACATCGGAAAATTAATCCGCAAAGTGCTACGGCTTCCTCTTTCGACCCTCTTCGACATAGGCTAAGTCAAACTTGCCCAGAAAATTGCCACAGCACCTGAAATCAGCACGGAAACCGAGAGAAAAACGCAAAGCATATAGAAAAGGCATAAATGGTAAAAACCTATCATTTCTATTCATTTAAGCACAAATCCGAACCAAAACACGCATCGAGACGCACTCTAAAGCATGCTAAATATGTGGTTATCAAACTCCCCCAAACTTAAGCCATTGCTCGTCCCGACAATGGAACGAACAATCAAAGAACATAAGCACATATGGGCATGCAAGTCAAGATCATCGATGCCTCAAAGCTCACTCAATAAAACATTTTCAAACATGGAACTCCCAAGGTGCATCAAACAATCCACAACCACACAACACTCTCAACCAAGAAATCAATCACTTAAGCACAATGAAACTCCAAACCTCTCTAGATGCAAGTGTATCACTCTTTCTCTCTAGTGTATGGTATGAAATGTTTACACTCATCGAACTCATGCATGCATTGCTCTTACCATATGCTTGCCCTAAACCTCAAGATCTCCATCGCTTGGTTGTGCACTCGAACTAAGATCAATTAGGTCTTTTATTTAAGCTTGTAATGTGGGGACATTGGTTTAGGTAGGGATTTTTAGGCTAAGTGACTAAGAAATCTTCTAAGTACTTTCACCTCCTCTTTTCCACTCTAAGTGTGAATTCCTCCACCTTCTACCTTCACCATTTCACCTCTTTACACTCTTTTATACCCAAGCTTGATTGAAGCTTCTAAATATTCATGAATGACTCCTTTATGCTCTCATAACACAACTAACTTTATTCAAACTTTTTCCGCCGTTCGATGATCAGGCCGTGTCTTACGACATGAAGGGGATGCAACGAACTCGGCTAAAACCCGAGTTTTGTTTTCTGTTTGATGTGATTCACAAGGTCTTGCTCTCTCAAAAGGGGACAAATGACAAGATGACCCACGACAAATTCAAGATCTTAATTGCTATTTACAACAACCTCCCAGTGAATTGGGCGAGGCTGTTGGTGTTTGGAATGAAAGCAAAAGCAGCAAAAATCAAGACCTCCATGGATAAGGACGGTGACACCCTGATCGCCATCAATAGGAAGTTCAACTTCTGTCTGAAGATCTCGCTGATCTTCCAGACCGTTGTAGAACGAGCTGAGTGGGAAGACGTTGTCCCATTCAACGACTCCATCAAGCTCCCGTCGAATCAGCGACAGTTCAACATGTCGCTGGGTATTAATGACCAATCCCTCATAACCTCTGATCTCGCGATCAGACCATTCCTGCTGGCCATGGCGAAGTCTAACCCGGAATGGGAGGACTCTCGTTTCCCAGCCAAGTGGGAACATGCTGCCCCTCCCCAGGCCAAGAAAGCTTCATGATCTTCTTCCACCCAGGGCAAGGAGAAGCTGGTGGAGAAAAGCAAGAAGCGGGGAAGGGCGACCGCCGAGGAAAGGCCTTCGAAGAAACTACAGCCCGTTGCTGCTGTGGTAAGCTCGAGTCCCCCAGCCAGAACGATCCCTCCATCTGCTGCTGCTGGGTCTGAGCAACAGGCTTCCTCCACTGAACAACAACCCCTTTCCAAAGAGCCATCTCCCATCTCCACTGGACAACAGCTCGTCTCCCCGGAGCATCCGCTTGTCTACCAGAGAGATGAGCCCATTCCCACAGAGGTTGTTCCCACCGAGGCAGTTCATGAAGAGCCTCAAGGTGGCCTCTATCATTTTGGCCCTCTCATCACATCTATCCATGCCAATATCAGTGATGATGATGACGTTAATGATTCCTCCAGCCTCTATCTGAAAAGGGCTGAGGAAGATGCTTGTAGACTAGAAAAGGAGCAAGCCCTCCAGCTCTACGACGACATGGGCTTCGCGGCAAAGAAGGCCGTTATTGAATTGCTGCCCGGGATCAGCCTAACTCCCGTTTCGCTTCGAATGGCTTCTCGCCTCCGCTTGTTTTTGGATATCAAGGACGCAGATTATCATGTGATGCAGTCCTTGTTCATGCTGAAGGATCTCGATCAGCTCAAGGCGGAGGAGGCCGTTCTCAAGGATGAGTTTAAATACTCATCCATCTCGGAAGCTCGTGAGAACTTCCGCCAGCTCATCCTTACATCGATGAAGGTAGAAGCCAAGTCCATAGGTTTGGACTTGAAGCCGTTCTACCTAGAAGACGCTGAGTTTTACAATTCAGTTGTGCCGGAAGACGTGAATGGACTGTGATAGGGACTAGTATCAGCCTCGTTATCCAAATAAATTGGTCTACTAGAAGGACTAGTAAAGTCTAGTTAGAACTAGACTCGGTAACACCACTAAGGAAGACAGTTATCAATCTTGATAAGGTTTCGGGCAGAGACCGCTCCATATGGTAGCATATTACCAGAAGCTTTATGGGTTCTTCAAGGCTTCAGATGCTCAATACCTATATCAGGTATGTCCCACGCAGAAATTAGAAGTCTTATCTCTCCCTAGAAGCCACCTGAGGATTTATCGGTAGGGGCCAAGGGATCTGACAAAAACCCCAAGCATCTGGTAGAACCCTAGGTTCTGTGTAGCATGCTACCCGCGTGACTCTACGAACTCTAGAGTGAGGACCACTGCATTCATGACGGGGGAAATCATGTCCCCGTAGGAATTCCTTTTCTATCCTTCCTTCACACGAATGCTGGTTTTTTTACCCTTCTTGCACCTATAAGTATCCGACTATCACAAAAAAAAAAAAAAAAAAAAAAAAAAAACCCAACTCTTCATAATCACAACACACGCACTCTGAGTACTGTTTCATTCACCTTCATACTTTTCCGCGAGCTCCTCCGAGCTCAGGTGATCAAGGCGTTTGAAGCTCTCTTCCGGGAAGCCTCACTCCCCTTCATCTTTATCTTTTCTTCTCGACGCCGGGAAAAACCTCTCTTACATACCTCACCTTGAGCCTAAGGTAAAACCCGCATTGCCTAGAGAGAACGAGGCTTAACGGAACTCCACTCTCCTTATTTCTATCTCCTTTCTACTTCATCCCTTCATTATCTGTTCATATGAGGGCAAAACTCCATGAATTATGGCTAAATATGCCCTTTACACACAGCACATAGCTCGATTATCACTCTTTTCTAAGCGAATCATGCTCTGTCTAAAATACTTGATTGTAGCCTTTTATGCGCATGAATCTCTTGCTCTTTACTACTGCAACCCTTTATCTATGGATGCTCTTAGTAAAGCATGATGAATAACCTCTTAAATTGTTGTGGATCTCTAACCCGGATCTATCAACTGGCGCCGTCTGTGGAAAATTTGAGTTTAAGATGTTGATTTCCCCTGTTTTATATGAAATTCTAGTTCACTGTTGCAATGCTGCAGATGATTTTACACGTCGCGTCCTTATGTGAAAAATATGTGAAAGCTTGATATTAGACTGAATGGATGTGTTGTATTTGTTGTTTAATTGGTGAAAACCCAAATACATATGCTATTGCTTGAGTTTTGCTGAGATCTCCATGATTGTAAACTATAGAATGTGGCATGATTTTCAAGATCACGTCCCCTTTTTGGAAGAATATTGCATGATTCTCAGACTGTGCTCTCTTTTTTAACAAAAATTGTGATAGATACCCTGTCAAAGGGAAACTCGTATTTGGGAGGTTGATTTTTCTTCTTTATATGTGGATTTAAGTTTTCTACCTGTAAACGCTGTTGAAACTGTTGAATGTGGAGCATTATCCTCCATGATAGCCTAGGAGTCTTAGCTGATTGTGGTGATATGCTTATGAATTTGCTCTGTTATTCCCCTGTTGCCAGAGATGCTTGAGAATAAGGGCAATAGAATAAATAAATGTTGAATGTTAGTCTGATGCTATTCCTAAAAAATCTGAGCATGAATATCATGAGTTCATCATAGTTGCATTGCTTATATAAGAAGGACAAAGGAGTTGGAGGTGGTTTCGAGATCATGTTTTCCTTACAGTATAAACTGTGATAACTAAACTGCTCTATATGTTGAAATCCGAAGGTTACGATGAAGTTGAAGGAAAGCCGGGTCAAAAGTTACTGCAATTTCCAAACACATTCAGCTCACCTTGCGTAGTTGGTGAGTTTACAGCTCCTATAACTATCTCAAAATGTTAAATCTATTTGTGGGCTATAAGGGATTGGTAATTATAGAAGAAGCACCATTCCTCGAAACCCTTCATATATGCCCCTATATTGCTATGAATCAAAAATTCACCTAATGAAGAAACACCCAAAGGTGGAGAGCTGAAGATGACAGGGTTACCCCAATCACTTTGAGGGAGGAGCCCTGCATTCACAAGCAAAACCTTCCATAAGCCCCATACAATGGGCAGGTCCCTCAGAAGCCCTGTCTAACAGGCAAACATTCTGCAGAAGCCCTGGTTAACAGGCAATGCTCTCAGAAGCCCTGTCTAACAGGCAACCTTCGCATAAGCCCTATCTGATAGGCAGCACTATCATAAGCCCCATGTAATGGGCAAGATCTCTCGTAAGCCCTATTTAAATAGGCAGCACAAGCCCTATCTAATAGGCACACCTTCAAAAGCCTAAATAATAGGCATGACATCATTAATCAAGCCCTATCTAATAGGCAACATCTACACAAGCCCCACGAAATGGGTAGAATCTTTTAAAAGCTCCACATAATGGGCAACATTCCCTCAAGACTATATAATGAGCAAACTTATCCTATTTGATAGGCGATATTCTCACAAGTCTCACATGAGGGGCAGAACCCTACAGCTAAGAAAGCCTTGCAAAATAAACACCACATAAAAAGCTCTCCATAGCGGGCATTATGCATAAAAGGCCTGCATGGTCAAACATCCTGCATTGAGTCTCATAGAGTAAGAGACCATATGAGACCTAAAAAAAAAAAAAAAAAAAAAACTTCTTACCATGACTAGATCCTTCCCAAGAGCTTCATGAAAAATGCTTCAGAAAAATAGATGCCCTAATAAGGGGTCTTGAAGGAACGGGTGTTGTTTATCCCCAACCCAGTAAAGGCAGAAGCCACCCTTAAAGGGCCAGATAACAAGCGAACAATGTTTGTTAGAAACTATCATAAATGATTTATAATTATAAAGGGATCTGTTAAAATGAACAGTATCACATAACAGAATTCTAATGAAAAAAGGAAATATACAAAAACTCTGCATGATAATCAAACTCCTGTCACTAAGGCCTCGCCCGATTAGGCGTCACAGGATGAGGCCCTATAAGGATAAGAGCCTTGACATCGAATCTTATAAAATAGGCCAATACCCACTTTTGTTATACATTGGCAGAGGCTATCCTATAAAAATCTTACGTGAGTAGGCAATATCTGCTTAAGCTAATACTGATAAATTTCAACCATCCAAAACTTGCCAAAGAGCAAGGTGTATCATATGTTAAGACTCATCTTGAAAGCATTAGGGAACTAATTCTTTGAAATGCTTGCAGAACTCTGCAAAAAACGACAACTGGTCCAAAGGCTCATCGGGAAAAGGCATCTGCTAGGACAGCCAATCCTCATAAGGAACCAGGTGCCAGTACTACCATGCCAAGAATATCATTCGGATTTGAGGACAACCAAGCCATTATGCATCAGCACAACGATGCCCTTGTGATAACAGCTGAAATAGAAGGATATCAAGTGCGGAGAATTTTCATCGACACAGGGACCCCTGTCAATGTGATCCTCATGAGTTGTCTCAATCAGATGCCCCAAAAGAGGCTTCTGAAACCTACCACAATATCCCTCCAGGGTTTCTCACAGAAGCCTGTGGTGGCAGTAGGATCAGTAGATCTTGATAGATCCGGGTTAGAGATCCACAACAATTTAAGGTGTTTTTCATCATGTTTTGCAAAGAGCATTCATGGGTAAAGCATTAAAACAGTAAAGAGCAAGAGATTCATGCGTATGGAAAAGCCATAACCAAGCATTTTGCATAAGACAAGATGTGTATAGCAACAGTGAATGATAGTTGAGCTATGGGCATAGGATAAAGGGCGTATTTAGCCATAAACTAACAACATTCGTGGAGTTTTGCACTCATACGAGCAGATAACGCTTAAAAGAGGGAGGAGAAAGAGAAATGAGGAGCGCAGGGCTCCGTTTGAGCCTCCTTTTCTTTTAAGTGATGAGGGTTTTACCTTAAGTTCAAGGTAGTATACGTAAAGAAGAGATTCTTCTCGGTGTTGAGAGGAATAGATGGATGTGGAAACGAACTGCGTCTTCCCGGAAGAAGGTTTTGCCCGTCTTGACTTGCCTGAGCTCGGAGGAGCTCGGGAGAGAGAGAGAGTATTGAGTTGAATGGAACAGTACACTAAAGAGCGTCTTGTTCGTGAAAAAAGTGATGATGTTGTTGTGCATTCGCTTAGTATTTATAGGCGTGGGGAGGGTGAAAAGGTGGATCCTTCTTGTATGGAAGGGATTGATAGATCCGGGTTAGAGATCCATAACAATTTAGAGTATTGTTCATCATGTTTTGCAGAGAGCATTTACAGATAAAGTGTTAAAGTAGTAAAGAGCGAGAGATTCATGCGTATGGAAAAGCCATAGCCGAGCATTTTGTACAGGGCGAGATGTGCATAGCGACGGCAAGTAATAGTTGAGCTATAGGTAAAGGATAAAGGGCGTATTTAGCCATAAACTAACAAGATTCATAGAGTTTTGCACTCAAAGGAGCAGATAACGCATAAAAGAGGGAGGAGAAAGAGAAAAGAGGAGCGCAGGGCTCCGTTTGAACCTCATTTTCTTTTAAGTGATGAGGGTTTTACCTTAAGTTCAAGATAGTATACGTAAAGAAGAGATTCTTCTTGGTGTTGAGAGGAATAGATGGATGTGGAAACGAACTGCGTCTTTCGGAAGAAGGTTTTGCCCGTCTTGACTTGCCTGAGCTTGGAGGAGCTCGGGAGAGAGAGAGTATTGAGTTGAATGGAACAGTACACTAAAGAGCGTGTTGTTCGTGAAAAAAGTGATGATGTTGTTATACATTCGCTTAGTATTTATAGGCGTGGATGAGGTGAAAAGTGAGCATTCGTGTGAAGGAGGGACAAAAAAGGAATTCCAACGGAAGCAAAGTATCCTCCGTCATGAAGGCAGTGGTCCTCACTCTATAGTATGTAGAGTCACGCGGACCGTATGCTACGCAGAACCTCAAGCTTCTACTAAGTACTTATGGGATCTGGTCAGATCCTTCTATCTTTACAGATGCCTGCAGATCCCTCGCAGCTTATGGGGGAAGTCAGAACTTCACAACTTCTTGCATGGCATAAAATTCTTAGTTGTATTGAGCGTCTGGTGCCCGACATAATCCTTTTGGTATTATGCTGCCACACGGAATAGTCTTCATCGATCACCCCATATAAAAGTAATACTTATTTCCACTAGTAGTGTTGTCGATGCCAGCTTTGCCTAGGATTTATTATTCTTTCCATAGAGGTAAGGTTCTTGCCTTTATGGTGACATCTGACGTGTCCCTTTCTCTAGGAACTGTAGTCTAAGGTTAAGGAAAGTATATTCCCCATTAACTTGGGTTTCTTAGGGGGGTATGGCTGATATTAGTCCCTATCAGGGATAAAAGAGGAATTTCTATAAGGACAAATTCCCTTTGTCATTGATATTGTGGTCCTCACCCTAGAAGGACTATGGTCACGCCTATTACACACCCCTGCAGATCCCCAGGTATTAACAGGAGCATATTAAGGCCAAGGCTGCTTCTGCGAGCATTAGCTTCTGCACATGGGTCCTAACCCAAACCATAGTAATTGTCAGGTCCCGCGGCATCCAGGATCTGCTCTTTGTTGAATCAATCTCTTAATCATTATAGGAAGAATAATCCAGATAAAGGCAGGGAAGTACATTACGAGTGAAGCTGATATTTATCCCTATCAGCTACTCCCCCCCCCCCCCCCCCCCCCCCCCCCAAGTCCAGAAGCGTGCTATATTAGCTTCTGGCAAGGTGTTAATGGGGAAGAGTTATATGAGAATGCCTTAGTGCTTTATAGTACGGGAAACGATGCGATATTTAGCCTTTCGAGGAAAGAAAAATGCAAGGATTCTGACTCTCTTTATATTTTCACAGAATATGATGCTTCTTCTCTTTCTCTCCCCTTCTTCTTTCTTTCTTCTTTTTTTTTTTTTAAAAAACGCGTGCACAGGGGATAATTCCCGTTTTAGGTTATTAATTAGATCTCGGGGTGTTGGGAGAAGCACGCCTTTTCCTCTCCCTTTTTCTAAAATTTATGAGTAGTAACTACTAACTTTCCTTTATATTCGCCAAACTGCCAGAAGAGGAGGAATCTTTCCCCTTTCCTTTCAATTCCTCGGAGCTTTTCCCCTCTATTACACAGGTATTTTTCTGCATTTCGCCTTTCTCTTAGACGTTCCGCTATCTTCCCTTTAGATGAATGCCATGAAATCCTCCTCTTCTCGACGAGGTACTTCCAGTCATCAGGGTCATAACCGGTCCACTAGATCCGCTTCTGGATCTGAGGCACAAAAGGGGAACATCGGGAATAAGCCCAAGAAACAACTTCTTCCCTTGGAAAAATATGAATCCTCTACTCTAGATAGGACATCTTTAGACGGGTTTATGAGAAAAGCGAAGAAATTTGGGGGATATTCGTTGAGAATTCCTGAGAAGGATGAGCGGCCTTCGTCGCTGACACCTCCTTTTAAAGCCTTTTGGTTCTTTCAATTGGGGGCTGGATTGCGTTTTCCAGTGCCCCACTTCTTTTCTCGCATTGCCTTTTTGTACAATGCACCTCTGAATCAACTAAACCCAGCTTCTATTCGTAAGGCTGCCTTTTTCATATAGTTGCTAGCATAGAAGGGGTGAAAGATACAGCGTTCCTCTTCTTTCGTACACATGAACTAAAACACAGGGATTCTCATCTTTATTTTTCTCCCAATGTTAGGTTTGCTGAAATTTACGGCAAATATGAATCCATAGATAAAGATTGGCATAAATGCTATTTAGTAGTTAGTCCCCCTCCTGGCACTTCCTGGACTATCCCTGATATTAATTTGTATAGGAATCCTGGTAAAGAGAAAACCTCCCGATCCCTTCCTCAGAAGTTATCTTCTTGGGAAGAAGAAATAATGTCTACACTTTTGAATGAGTACCCCTCAGATCATACCATGCTTAGGCCCCTTGTAGAGAGTGAGAGTACTCTTTCCCTTTTTGGCTTGAAACCCAGCGTTCCCTGGTCTCCTTCAATGGGTAAAGATTTCTTTGGTGTAATTGTTGTCTTATAATTTTTCATATATTGTCCATTAAACATGTGAACGATATTGGTTTCCTCACTGCATGTAGGGATGGATGTTTCTAAACAAAATTTGAAGAGTAAGGCTTTTGCCAAGCTTCAGTGGATTGTCGCTGCCGCAGGTCAGAACAATGGTGCTCCAGGCTTGGTTACAGAGGCTTCCAAAGCTGAGCGTGACGCCTTTTCCTCTCCTACAGGAGGTTCCAAGGACTTGCCTAAACCTCCGAAAGGGGCAGATTCTCCCTCTTCTTCTCGTTCGAAGGTGAAAACTCCTCGGCAGGGGAAAAACAGAGTTCTTACTGGATCAGGGTCAATGATGGCTGCAGAGAACCTTGATTCCTCCTCTCCCTTCCCTGTTATTCCTTCTTCTGTGGAAGGTTTTACCTTTTCATCATCGAGTCAGGACCTGACCGGCATGGAGACTTCCCCTTCCCCCGACCAGGATCTGGAGATTGTCCCGAAAGATCCCCCTCTCTCTTCTGATAAGAGGAAAAGGCCGCCTGCTTTCGCTCCTTTTGCTAAAAAAGGCAGGCATGAATCTGGCTCGTCAACGCCAAGCTCTACTTCAGGAGCCCTAGTCCTTTCAACCTTTGGTTCCTCTGCTTCCAGATCCCATGATCTTTGCGAGCAGGATTCTCAAGTTCAGGCTTTGAGTCCTTTGTCCACATTTGCTAGCGTGAACCGCTATCTTCCTCAGAAGGAGGCTCAAACTTCTCAGCCTTGTCTTTCTCCATCCTCTACCGGCTCTTTGGCCTTCATCCATTCCCTTCGTCGAAAAGGCTTGGACGTCCCCCCTTCCACCATTCAGGGAAGTGGTGTCAGCGTTTCTTTCCCTGGGATGGTCAGTTCAATAGATGGGGGTTTTGCTGCTATGATCCTGGATAGCATTCCTCGTGAGGAAGATTGGCGATTGGCAGAAGCTCAACCTTCTGATTTCTTATTAAAGAGGGCTGCTAGTTTCGAGCTACAGGTATACTATTAGGTTTACTCAATTTCTTTTTTCGGATAGGGGGAAATATTAACAGCGTTTTTTATTAACTGTTCATACTATTTTCAGGCTGCTAGCTGCAGATCTATGCTAGGCATTCGTGCTTTAGCTTATGACAATTTACATGCTCATTACTCTCACCTGGAGAAAGAAAAGAAGAGACTCTAGGCTGAAGTGAGCCGTCTTAAAGAGGAAGCTCGTCAGCATGAGATTTTCAAAACCCTTCAAGCTTAGAAAACGAAACTGGAGGAGGAGCTGTCCGAGCTAAGGAAAAGGGAACAAGACCGGGAAAGTTATCTTCAGGCTCAAGAGAAAGAGATTTCTGAGCTCCGGGCTAGCTCTTCCTCTTATGCTCAACAAGCGAAGGATTTTCACGAAGCCTTAAGGTCTTCCGTCATGCAATTGGCAGGGGCGCATGATGCCCATTTCGTGGAAATAGAGCAGCTTAAGAGGCAGCACGAACAAGAGTTGGTCCGGGTGAGGGCTTCTTCTCATGCCGAAGGCCTAAGAAGCGGGTTGGAGCAGGGCCTCATCAGAGGCATGAGATGTTGCCGATCCCAGCTTCTTCTTACTCCATATGGGCAGGCTTTTCTTGATTACTTAGCTAACCATTTGCCCGAGGCCTATCTCCACTCCCCAAGCTTCTGGGTTAGGATGACTGAGCCTCTTTCTGAATGGGCCGCAAAGTCTGTGTTTGAATGCTGTAAGATGCTGGGCGTTCCTGAAAGAGCTACATCCGTGAACTTAGGCCCCATCGTGGAGGCTTTTAGCAGGGCCCCTGAGACCCTTGCTCTTAATCGCCGGATCAATGACCAGAATCCCTGGTATCTTCGAGTGTTTCAGAAGGCGGCCCGCATTCTCCATCGGCCTCATGGTCATTTGGAACCCTCGGCTCTTTGGAGTTCTCCACGTATTCAAACATACCTTCCAGATGCTGAAGTCCAGAGGTTATTGAAGAGGATTTTTGAAGAGGTATAGTTTTGTGATCTTGGAACCTCCTTTCTCTTTTCTCTTTTGTTGACCGTGTTTTGAAAATAGTAATTTTATAGATTGTTTATTTTCATAGGTTATCTTTGTATTATATTCTTCTTTATTTTTCTAGGAGAAAGATACTCCCAATTTGCTTCCGCCTGCATGCGAGCTTCCCTTTGAGGCTTCGTCTTCAGAATCGTTCTCCATCAACTCTTCAGATACGGAGTCTGATGTCGATATGCATACCTTGGCTGATCAAGCTGCTTCCCTTAAGAGTTCTGGGAAGGCTTCTTCTGTTCCTTTTGTGGAAGCTCAAATGGAGGAAACAGGCGAGGCTCATATCTTTGCCTCCGATGTTGGGCAGACCAATGAAGAGTCGGTTGCCGTTCATAATTCTCCTGTGGTTTATCCCTCCCTTGATGCTACTGTCCCTCCTTCCGAGGGTCCTGTAGAACTTGTTCAAGGTGCTCCTTCCAATACCACTCAGGATGCGGTTATAGATCCCAATCAAGAAGCTGGGGACCGTTTTGTGGCTAATCTGTTCAATTCTGATGCTACTGAGGCTTCTGCTCAAGACTAAAAAATCTTTATCTTTTTTGTCATTTATGTTGACTGATACTTTGAAACAGACCTTTTTCCGTTTCTTGTTTTTATTCTGAGTTTTCGGATGATTAAGATGGACTTCAAAATCTGCATTCTGCTTTTGTTGGTATGATTTTTATGGGTATATAACCTCTTATCTTGTCTTTACTTGTTGTCTTTACATGCGACGTGGCGTAAGTGTCGACATAGAAAAGGATAGAAAAAGCATTTTAAGATAATGGAATATAAATATTATTATGAGGGGATATTCCCTATGGGCGGATACTCCCTACTCCACCCCCCCCCCCCCCCCAAGTGAGGTATATGGAGTATGAGGAATTATACCTCATTTTGGTGATGCTTTCCTCAAAAATGCCCCTTCGCTATTAGGGACTCAGTTCGATCCGTTCATATATTATAAATTTTTAGGGAATAAACACTGCAAAAAGGTATGGTAAATTCTGTCCTTTCTCATGGGAGGACACTCATTCTTCCATGCTTGAGAAATTGCTTACTTTAGGGTAGCTCTCACGTATCATGTTGATAGCTCTTTTGCATTCCAGTTCCTCTTTCCGCGTGGACGCCTCACCTTCCACTATTTTTTGCTTTTCGTTTTGGTCACTTTCTTTTTTGACATACTCCAGGAGCTCTCCCTCCTGTATTAGCTTCTCAATGGCTGCTTTCAGATTTCTACATTCATTAGTCACATGTCCATAGTCATTATGGAATTTGCAAAATTTATCTGAGGGTGGGTTCTTTGGGGGATGCCTGTGCCCCTTAGGGATCTGTACTCCTGACTTTCTCATGACTATTTCGAATGAGTCATCGGGTTATTTGATCAAAGGGATGAAAGATCCTTAGGGCAGCTCCTTTTGGTCGGCCCTCTCAGCATCAGGAGCCAGCCTTCTCCTTTCTTCCGGTTTCTTTTCTTTTTGAGAGGCCAACTCGGCCCTCTTGCTGCTCAGAGCTTCTTCCATATGGATGTACTTTTGGACTCTTGTCAGTAATTCTTCAAAAGAAGTAGCTTCTTTTTTGATGAGGGAAGCAAAGAACTGCCCGGGCTTCAGACCGTCTACACAGGCATGCACTTTTAATTTTGGCTCTACTCCGGGGATTTCCAGGATGGCCTCGTTGAAACGTGTCATGTAGTCTCTCAGACTTTCGTTGGCACCTTCTTTTATGGTCGTCAGATGCAAGGAGTTCCGAGTTGTCCTTTTAGCACTTACGAATTGCTGTAGAAAAACCTCTTTCAGATCCGTGAAGGAATGTATGGAGGCCTCTGGCAACTGCTTGAACCAGTGTTGAGCAGCTCCTGACAGGGTTGTAAGGAATACCCTGCACTTAACCCCTTCTGAGTACTGATGAAGGAGACATAAGCTTTCGAACTTCATCAGGTGCTCTTCAGGGTCTCTCTTCCCTTGATACTCGCAAGAGATTGTTTTGAAGCTGCTTGGGACAGGATCCGTTTGGATGTCCGCTGAGAATGGGCTGTTCTCGTCAATATATAAGGGAAAGAGCTCTGATTTGTCCCCTCCATTCCTATTGTTTGAAGAAGGTTTTGGATTCTTTCCTTCCTTTGGATTGCGGAACTCTTTTTCGCTTGTCTCCATTTCTTTTGAGGCCCTTTCCACGGCCTGATTTTGTTCCTTCAGTTTTTTGACTTCTTTTGCAAAGAGCTTCATCTGCTCTTGCTGTCGGGCATATTTCTTGGCCCATGCATTTTCAGTGATCTCATTGAGATTTCCTTCAAGTTCTTCAGGACCTTCTTCATCTGGGGATTCCCAATCAGCAGAAAATCCCTCTTCCTCTTCGGCCACTGTCTGAGGCAGCCTTGAGACTAACTCTTGAGTTACGCCTTGATGCATAGGCTTCTGCTTATGCATTGCGGGAGTGCTCTTACTTCCTCCCCCTTCATGGGTCTCACCCAAGGGATCTGTGTTCTGAGGATTTGCTCCTAAAGTGTGGAGACTTTTCTCAACATCCCCCTCTACTATTCCTTCGATAAGGGCTTTCATTTGCCGAGGCATAGCTGGAGAAAACTGAGCCTCCATGTTGACACTAGCCTCTGTCAGCATAGTGCCCGTTCCTTTGTTTCCAATTACAGAATCTTCTGGATTTCCGGTGGCTTGACCGGCTTCCTTGGAAACAGCATCTGATGCGGCATTAATCCTTATAAGAATCTGCAAAGATTTAAGGACGTGTAGATGATTAATTCCAGATGCTCTTTGAGAGAGACTTGAAGTATACGTAACTAGCTATTAACAAGCTTTCTGCGTTTGAGCATTATTTATGGTGGCTTTAACATGTATAGCTTATTTGTTATAAGGCTCATAAAGGGGGTGGCTTCTGCCAATGTACGGTGAAGGTAAGTAACGACTTAAAGATAGAAATCTGATTATGATAAAGGGTTTTGACACAATTTCCTCCTCTTGACATGAGGCATCTGATCATGTGAGATTTAGTCGTGATGTACTGCTGATTTAGCAGATCCTTTTATAACCGCCCACCATCTAAGGTGGCTTTAACAAGTGTGTTTTACTTAATGTAAGGCTTTTTAAAGATGGCTTTCGTCGGAATGAAGCTGAGGTTGGTGACATTTGTCTTTATGAAACCTATTTTGCTAGGTTGTTTGCTTCCCTGAGGCTTTCTTTATAAGGCCTCTGGAAAGGATCTGTTCGGAAAAAGAGGTTATCAAGAATTTACGTGGCATCTTATTTTATTAAGCTTAATACGAGATACCTCGGCCACATAGGCCCTTCTTATGGTTAGCCCCCATTTCATAGGACCTTCTTATAAGATATTCCCTGTTAGCCAATGATTATGAGAGTGATATCCCCTATGTGGGATTTATGAAAACATTATTTATCGAATCGAGCTTACGAGAACTTGGTCTATTTTGTAAAGCTTACAGAGGCGCTACTCATCAGATTGGGCTTATGAAAGTAATATCCTCCTTAGAGGTTCATAAAGGCATTGTCTATAAAATAGAGTTTTTCGGGAATACCACCTATGAGGCGGGATTTAGGTGAGATTTTGCCTACCGGAATGCAATGGGTAAAGCTGGTGGGAGCGATACACAGGAATGCTGCTCTTTCGAGCAAGGCTTAGGAGTGCACTGTCCATTCAATGGGACTTGTAAGGAATTTTGTCTATCATATGAAGCTTATGAGGATGTTGCCTACTGAGTAGGGCTTAGGAAAAGTTCTGCCCACCGCATAGGGCTTGCGAAGGAGTTGCCTAGTAGATAGGGCTTTGTAGAAGGTTCTGCCCATTGAATGGGGCTTACGAAAGAGGGGCCTATTAGATAGGGCTTTGTGGGGGAGTTGCCTATTAAATAGGGCTTATGAAGTGTTTTGCCCATTATATGGGGCTTACAATGATGTTGCATGTTAAACAGGGCTTTTTGAGAGGGTTGCCTATTAAATAGGGCTTATGATGACGTTGCCTACTATGTAGGGCATCTGGGGGTTCTGCCCGTTATACGGGGCTTGTGAGAGAGTTGCCTGTTAGACAGGGCTTCTGAGAGGAGGTTCTGCCTGTTATTTGGGGCTTACGAGGGAGTTGCCTGTTAAACAGGGCTTCTTAGAGGAGGTTCTGCCCGTTATTTGGGGCTTACAAGGGAGTTGCCTGTTAGACAGGGCTTCTGAGAGGAGGTTCTGCCTCCAGATACGGGCTCCCTTCATCAAAGTGAATGGGGTAACCTTGGCATCTTTCGGCTCTCCATTTTCTTTAATGTTTTTATTACTTCATGGGTTTTGGGGTCATGGCAATTCAGGAGCATTCGACTAGCTTTAGTAGGGATGCTTATTCTGTAATCACCAGTCCTTTGCAACTTATAGATGGATTTCATATTGAGCATATAATAGATAGAATTGTATGCTCACCAAGTACACAAGGTGAAGCGAATGTGTTTTGAGATTGCAGCAGTTTGTGACCCGTCTTTCCTCCGGATCCCTCACAACCTTAAGTTTTTGACAAAACAACAACAAATTAGCCATCACAACTCATGTCATGAAAGACATGTGGCCTTGAGATTGTTTCTAATCACTGGATTCATGTATTACAAGCAATGTAGCTAAAACAAATTCATGACATACATACTAAAATTTTCCAGGAATAACATAAATCTTGCATTCAATACACATTCCCTTGATTAGATAACCACCATTCTAGGTCATCATCGCGGCAGGGTAAATGACAGGGCAAGTTTATGCGCATATCATCAGAATCAACTAGAACTTCGAAGATAAACAAGGGATTGGCCCTTTGAACCCATGGGTTTTGACAGTACTTACAGATATCAAGGCTTAATTCACACTCAAGGAGAGAAAATCATCCTCTCAAACAAAAGTATCCTTTCGATCGAAGTGTTTATCGCAATTTCCATTTCAAAGAAAGCATAATCCTAAAATCATATCACACTCAACAGCTCGTAACCAAGGAGAGCTTAGTAAATGTCAAACAGCAGCACACCCATCTGAGTTTCCGCTAGCTAGATCACAAACAGGGCATTTCCAATCAATGTGACATCAGATTTCCTCATATTCTCCACATAAGGACGTAATAAAGAGAAATCGCAAGCAGCATTACAATGACGAGCTAGAATTTTGCATAAAAACAGGGGAAATCAACATCTCAACTCAAGAGATTCCCACAGACGGCGCCAGTTGATAGATCCGGGTTAGAGATCCACAACAATTTAAGGTGTTTTTCATCATGTTTTGCAAAGAGCATTCATGGGTAAAGCATTAAAACAGTAAAGAGCAAGAGATTCATGCGTATGGGAAAGCCATAACCAAGCATTTTGCATAAGACAAGATGTGTATAGCAACAGTGAATGATAGTTGAGCTATGGGCATAGGATAAAGGGCGTATTTAGCCATAAACTAACAACATTCGTGGAGTTTTGCACTCATACGAGCAGATAACGCATAAAAGAGGGAGGAGAAAGAGAAAAGAGGAGCGCAGGGCTCCGTTTGAGCCTCCTTTTCTTTTAAGTGATGAGGGTTTTACCTTAAGTTCAAGGTAGTATACGTAAAGAAGAGATTCTTCTCGGTGTTGAGAGGAATAGATGGATGTGGAAACGAACTGTGTCTTCCCGGAAGAAGGTTTTGCCCGTCTTGACTTGCCTGAGCTCGGAGGAGCTCGGGAGAGAGAGAGTATTGAGTTGAATGGAACAGTACACTAAAGAGCGTGTTGTTCGTGAAAAAAGTGATGATGTTGTTGTGCATTCGCTTAGTATTTATAGGCGTGGGGAGGGTGAAAAGGTTGATCCTTCTTGTATGGAAGGGATAAAAGAGGAATTTCTATAAGAACAAATTCCCTTTGTCATTGATATTGTGGTCCTCACCCTAGAAGGACTAGGGTCACGCCGATTACACACCCCTGCAGATCCCCAGGTATTAACAGGAGCATATTAGGGCCAAGGCTGCTTCTGCGAGCATTAGCTTCTGCACATGGGTCCTAACCCAAACCATAGTAATTGTCAGGTCCCGCGGCATCCAGGATCTGCTCTTTGTTGAATCAATCTCTTTTAATCATTATAGGAAGAATAATCCAGATAAAGGCAGGGAAGTACATTACGAGTGAAGCTGATATTTATTCCTATCAGATCTCATGCTCACTTTGGGGGAAGGGCGTGCCAAAGCATCAAAAATAACTACCTTCTGGGTGGTGGATCAGGAATCATCCTATAATGCTATCCTAGGAAGAGCTGCTCTGAACTCTTTCCAGGCAATTGTATCCACCCATCACTTGATAATGAAATTTCCTGCGGGAGATCAAGTAGGATGGATATCGGGAAGTCAAACGACCTCACGAAAATGTTATATCCAATCTTTAAAAATGGGAGAAGCTAAAAAATGGGCAGTCCCAGAACCTGTGGCCCCCCGATGTAAACCAAAAGGGGAGGAAAGCAAGATCAAAGAGGCTGACACCCTCAGAGAAGGACAAAGCCTAATGGTCCCTGCAGATGAACTGATAGAAATAAAAATAATCCCAGGGCGGAAGGGCTTCACCACCAGGATTGGTACTCTGATGCCTCCGGAATATCAGCACAACTAATAAAATGCTTGCAAAAGAATGCAAATGTCTTCGCTTTTGGGTCATCTGACCTGGTGGGGGTAGATGCTGCCGTAGCACTGCATTGCCTAAATGTGGACCCCTCGGTGAAACCAGTAAAGCAGAAGTTAAGACAATTTGGCCCCGAAAAGGATAAAATCATTAGGGAGGAAGTCGCCAAATTGTTGGAGGCTAAACACATGAAGGAAATACAATTCCCTGAATGGCTATCAAATGCGTTTATCTAGCTAACGGAAATACGGGCACATGGAGGATGTGTATTGACTTCAGGGACTTAAACAAAGCCTGTCCAAAAGATCATTACCCCCTACCTAGAATTGATTAGTTGGTAGACTCCACGTCAGGTTGTGAGCTACTATCTATGATGGATGCATATCAGGGCTATCATCAGGTTAAAATGAATCCATCAGATATCCCAAAAGCTGCATTCGGAGTTTGTGCTGGGACATTTGGTTTTCAGAGCATGCCTTTTGGCCTGAAAAATGCGGGAGCTACCTATCAAAGAATGATGGATAAAATCTTCAAGAGCCAAATAGGCAAGAATATGGAAGTATATGTTGATGATATACTAGCCAAAAGTGTGCACGCTCAGGATCATATACGAGATCTAGAAGAAGTATTTGTTGTAGCCAGGCTATACCATCTTATGCTAAACCCCGCCAAGTGCTCGTTTGGTGTTCAAGCCGGGAAATTCCTGGGTTATATGGTTACCCCTAGGGGGATTGAGGTAGACAAAGCCAAAGTGCAGGCCGTGCTAGATATGATCCCTCCCCGAAACATCTGGGAAATTCAAAGGCTTAATGGAAGAATCACAGCACTGAGTCGTTTCATCTCACGATCAGCAGACAAAAGTCTCCCCTTTTTCAAAATCTTGAGAAAGGGAAGCAGATTTGAATGGACTAACGAATGCCAGAAGGCCTACGAAGAATTAAAGGAGCATCTGGCAGAGCTGCCTTTGCTCACTAAACCGTTACCACAAGAAGTCTTATATCTATATATAGCGGTGGGAGCGGAATCTATCAGTTCTGTACTCCTAATAGAAGAGGGATTAATTCAGAACCTATATATTACACAAGCAAGATGATACAGGGGGCAGAGATGCGGTACCCGAGTATCGAAAAAGCCGCACTAGCAGTAATGGTTACAGCCAAAAAGCTAAGGCCTTACTTCCCATCACATAAGGTGATAGTGAGGACGAACGAGCCACTAAAACAGATATTGGGTAAACCTGACCTATCAGGAAGACAAGTCAAATGGGCAATAGAGCTAAGTGAATACGACGTAGATTTTGAGCCAAGGGTAGCTATCAAAGCTCAAGCACTGGCCAACTTCCTACAAGAAACCACCAGAGGGGAAGAAGAAGAGCACCAATGGTGGAAAGCCTATATTGATGGCTAGGTTACTAAAGAGGGATCTGGGGTGGGCATCTTCATTCAGGATCCCAGGAGCCAGGATTACAAATTCGCTATCAAACTAAACTATCATGTCTCTAACAATGAGGCCGAATATGATGCCCTGGTCAGATGCTTAGACCTATTACAAACCATGGGCGCAACCCATGTAATCGTTCACTCAGATTCCCAATTAGTGACGCATCAGGTCCTAGGGACTTGTGAAAAGCGGGAGGAGCGAATGGTGGCATATGCCAAAGTCGTGAATGGACTCTTAGAACGCTTTGTCAAAGCTGAAGTTGTCCAGATCCCTCGAGAAGAGAATGTTGAGGCGGATAAACTGGCTCGAATAGCTAGCTCAGTGGAAGGAACCTGGACAGATGAAATTGTGCTATGCAAAGCAGATGCCAAATTAATCAAAGCCGAGATACAGGCTATTGAAATAATGGAGGATTGGAGAATTCCAATCATCAAAGCCCTAAAGGAGCACTCAGAAAGGCCGGAAACCACAGTTTTGGCTAATGAGGGTAGATTGCCGCGTGCATTCAAAGCTAAATTCTGCCTAATAGGGGACAAATTACACAAAAGGGCGTTTACGCACCCTTACCTCAAATGCTTATCAGAGCCTGAAGGAGAATACGCATTGCATGAAATACATGAAGGTGCTGCAGGAGCACACACTGGGTTCAAAAACCTGATCAGAAAGCTGCTCAGGGCTGGGTTCTTCTGGCCTACGATGGAAAAAGATGCTAAAAATTTAGTCAAAAGGTGCGATAGCTGCCAAAGGAATGGGAGGCTCATCCATAAACCTGCCGAAGAATTGGGAGCTATGACAGCACCCTGTCCCTTTGATAAGTGGGGGATTGATATAGTGGGAAAATTCCCCACGGCTACAAGAGGAAGGATATTCTTAATCGTAACTGTAGACTACTTTACCAAGTGGGTTGAGGCTGAAGCCGTAGTAAAAATCACAGAACAGGTGATAAAGAAATTCATCTCGAAAAATATATGCTGCCGATATGGAATCCCAAGGATACTGGTCACTGACAATGGGGCCCAGTTTACAGGATCTTTGGTGCGAACTTGGTGCAAGGAAATTGGCATTGAGCAGAGGTTCGTAGCCGCAGCCCACCCTCAAGCTAACGGGCAAGTTGAGGTAACAAATAGAACCATTGTAAATGGTATCAAAGCTCGGCTGAAAAAAGCCAAGGGAAATTGGGCTGATGAGCTGGACTCGGTGCTGTGGGCATATAGAATCAGTCCTAAGACAGCCACTGGGGAGGCCCCATTTAATCTGGTTTATGGGGTAACAGTAGTAACGCCAGTAGAGGCAGAACTTAAGTCATTAAGGATAATGGCTTATGATGAAAATCAAAACTCTTCTCTGATGAGGGAAGACCTAGACATGGTCGAGGAGCTTAGGATCAAAGCTCTTCAGAAGGCAAGAAGATACAAGCAGCAGGTGCGGGACGCATATAACAAGAAAGTGCAGATCCGAAGTTTCTGCAAAGGAGATCTAGTTCTAAAAAGGGCAGATGCTCTCAAACCCATGGGAAAGCTAGATGCAAATTGGGAGGGACCCTACCTAGTAAAAGAGGTGTTGAAAGGAGGAGCATACGAACTGCAAGGCGAAGAAGGAAGGGTACTACCCCGGCCCTGGAATGTTAATAATCTAAAGAAATACTATGCTTAATGCAAAATTATCCTCCAAATGAGTTATGATTCATTTGATCTCTCATAACCCACTTGGGGGAAGGAATAGGGGGATACCCTCCATATCCCATTATCTTAAAATGCTTTCCCTCCATATCCCATTATCTTAAAATGCTTTCCATATCTTACTAGCTTAAAGTGTCAAACCCTATGCGTTAAACAACCATTAAAGAGAGCATAATTTACTATAGTTAGCCTAAAGGCGTAGAATAAATCCAGACCCCTGGGTAAAGGAAAGTTAAGAAAAGTAAAGTAGATAATGCAAAGTTGGAAATATGGGGGAAATACCCCATCAAGGCCTAAAAAGAAACTATTCCCAACCAGAAAGCAATATCTGAAGACCCTCATATCCTACCATTTTAAAATACTGCATCTCAAAAAGGAGAACATTTAACAAGTAACGAGAAATCAGAATAGGATACAATCTATTCCAGTCATATTAGAAGAAGCATAAAACGAGCCCCCAAAGATTGGGAAGAGAAAAAAAAGAGGGACATTCTGTCTCCTCAAAGTCATGAAATATGCACCCCAGTAAAAACTGTAATAACCCGTATTTTTAAATACTAGAAAATAGGAAATAAATAGTTTTCCTTTAATAAAATAAGCTTTTCCTAACTATATATTAAAAATGATAAAAGGATTTTTGAATTAAAAGCTTTAATATTATTAGTTATATAAATTACTTAAAAAGAATTTTAGAATATTTAATTTAATTAAAATTAGTTAACTAAAAATAGTATATCTAACTTGATAAAATCCCAAAAATGTAATGTTAATATATTTAACCTAGTTTTGACATTAAAAGAATTATGAAAGAAGCTAGATATTTTTCGGATAAACGGTTAAGAAAACCCGAGTCGCCGTTTGTCTATTTCGACCCTTTTCGTTTCTTTAAAATTCTTCGAGCTATCAAACTCCTTCCGAAAATTCTTTAACCTATATCGTTGAGTTCAATATTTTTTGTGGATTCCATAAACCCTTTGAAACCTAAAATTGGAACTCGTTGCCGGAAAAATATCTTTTCGTCGGGGAACGAAGCGACCAACCGGAGACGAGATGGCCCCTATAAAAAGAGGCCATCACCGCCTCAATTGATCAGCCCCTATCCATTCTTCACTTGGAAGAAACCCCCCAACCCCACCGATTTCACTCTCTCCCTCTCCCCCCTTGTCGGCAGCCACCTCCTCGCCGGCAGACTCACCTCCGCCTCTCCCCATCGCCGATCAGCCATCTCCCACCACCCTCCATCGATCCTCTCCCCATCTCTTCCATCTCCCTCATCTCTCCACCGATCATCCACCAGCCTCCATCACTCGCTCTCTCTCTAAAAAGGAGCAGCTCCCTCCCGAGCCACCACCACCCGACGCCACCTCTCCGATCAGCTGCAGCAGCTGCTGCCTTCGTCTTCTTCAGCTTCTGCCACCACCATTCTCCATCGCCATCTCTTCCTTTCAAGCCGAAGGAACCGCGAGCAGCCTCCGATCACCACCGATCATCTTTCTCGCATATCTTCACCTCCGATCATCGAAAAGGTATGCCGTTCGTTCCTATGCACTCGTAGAGACGTTTCGATCCTAGGAGTAGTGGCTGATCGTCGCCACGAACTCCCGGGAGAGACATGCATCACCATCATCATCATCTTCTCTTCTTCTCCATCGCCGTCGCAGCCACCCTTTTCTTTGGTGGCTGCCGGCGTTCCTTTTTGCATACCCATCCGAATTAAAGTTGTTCGTAACCTAATAATGAGCCACTTAATCGGAATGAATTCTTGAAAATGAACTGTTGTAGGTATACCCCTTGTTTTCACGGATAATGTTTCCCTGCATGTCGAGACTCTGTCCAAATGTTTTGAAAATATTAATATGGCTTCGAAATGAGTTTAGCTAGCATCCTATGAAATTTGGTAACGATCGGAATCACCGTTAATTTTCTAAAAATGAAATTGTGTTCATTTTGATTCGAAGGACCCCTAACTATTTTGCATGTCTAATGTTTTTGCACCAAAATATTCTTAATAATTAGTTGAACAACTTTTGTGTTGAAGTCTAAGCCATGCAAACGACAAAAACATAAGAAAATAATTATTGAAGGTTAATAAGTTATTTATACAATTATAAAGAATATTAATAATTAAAAGAAAGTTATGTTAGAAAAGTTATAAGGACGAAACTACGAACGTAACTTGACCTCAGAAAATATTTGTAGGAAGAATCTCCGAAGAAGCTGAATTAAGATTCGAACCAAAGAATCGAGTAACCGGTAAAGGTGGGGATCTATTTACTCAAACTTGTTAAAATCCTTGGGGATTCTTATTTCTTGATAACTCTTGAGCTAGTAAGCTCTATATTCTTTAAGTGCAGGCTTTGTTTTAGGATTAAATTGTGAATCACAGGTTTCCCAGTTTTAATGCTCTAATCTTTACGATATCGGGTTGACATCGTTAGGTCTAAAACACCAACGAGCAACTGGTGTACACCGGGGTCGGGAGTGGGGTGTACCACGGAAATCTCGATCCCTAGCCGATAGACTTGCATATAATTTATTTATGCCGTCTAGCATAACTGATGGGTTTATATACACTTTATGTATGTCACCCTGCAAATGTTCTTATAATCCGTCGGGTGGTTTAACCGGGATTCGATTACGAGTAACCTCGGGAATACCTACATGGGTACCTAAATTGTTTGGTCATACGGGATCGAACTCTATTCATTCTTTTCTCCCTTTTTAAATCCTGAAAGTCCTGATTTTGTTTTCCTTTGTGGCAATGATCACACTGAGTGCTAGTTGTACTCAGCCCTGTAGAACTTTCTTTGTTTTGCAGATTGGGAGCCGGAGGCATAGTG
Organism: Thymus mandschuricus; assembly: GCA_029379335.1. Lineage (NCBI taxonomy): Eukaryota > Viridiplantae > Streptophyta > Magnoliopsida > Lamiales > Lamiaceae > Thymus > Thymus mandschuricus. The sequence goes on along the minus strand of CM057081.1, from coordinate 12,495,125 downwards.
ACGGAGCGAAGAGAGAGAGAAGGAAAGGAGGAATAAACAAGAGATGAGGAGAATAAAATTTAAACCGTTAGACACTCTCGATTCTTAAAACTTTTATTTGGTTATGAAACAATTTACTTATGTTAAAACAATTTCCTTTTCGTCACTTAGATTATCGAACTATCACCACTCTAAATGAATGAAATGAAAGTTATAGTTTTAGTTAACTTAGAGAGTTAAGAGTTCGTTAAAGTTTTATTCGTTATTCTTTTGTTAGATTATAAAAACTTAACATTTTGAAATTGTGAATTCATATAACGAAAACTTAAACGAATTTATAAAACTATAACGGATGATAAATGAATGTTTATTTATTTCGCTTCCGCTATTTAAACGTAACTTTAATGTAATTATATATTTTGGAACCAACTGCAGTGCGGTCTGGTCCGCCACGGTTGTTATGCCTTCATATATGTATTTTGGATCCAACTGTAGTGCGGTCTGGTCCGCCACGGTTGTTATAATTTCATATATACTTTGGATCCTACTGTAGAGCGGTCTGGTCCGCCTCGGTAGTTATATTAACGTTAAATATATATTGGATCCGATGATGGCGCGGTCTGGTCCGACCTCATCGTTATGGTTTATGTACTTGGTTAGCTGATGAATAGTCTTTGGTGTTTACTACGACTTGATCCTGGTATAGGGGAGATGCTGCCCAAATTTCCGGGCTAAACTAAATGAATTTTAATTAAAACTAATTAAAATCAATTGAATTATGATTTTCTCCCTTTTTATTTTACCCTTCGTTGCATCCCGATTTAATTGATTATATTTAAATTGAATATTTTAGAGTTAGGAAAATCGGGGTGTGACAAAAACACCAAAAAAGGGGAAAGTCGTTTCATACACACCAAAACACAGCATAATTAAGCTAAGGTAGAAGAGCCCGAGCTGGATGATGGAGTTGCAGAAGCCCGAGGAAAGGAGCGGGAGCTGCTGTTCTCCCCAGCATCCGAACCTTAAAAAAAAAAAAAAAAAAAAAAACAAAAACAAAAACAAAAACAAAAACAAAAACAAAAACAACACACACACAAATGTACACATATCAGTCGGTCCAAATTGGCAAGTAGCCATGGTCAATAAAGCAGGGCTAATACAGTCAAGGGATTATATGGCTTACCCTCATCTGTCCTCTGTCTTTTGTCCTTCTCCTGGGAGACCTGCCTAGCTGAGGGCTCACTTTCATCTCCAGCTTCATTTGCTGTCTCAGCCTTCTTAATTCTTTCAATCCGAAACAGTTCGGCCATTAGAGTAGGAAGGTGTGTAACTCCCAAATTGGCGGCTCCGGCCTCTATTGATAGGTACCCTCCTGGCAGAGATAGCAAGATGAGCTCGCATTTCTCTTTTTCTGATAATCGGTCATCATACATCTCATACTGGGTGAAGAGATTCTTGAATCGCCTAAGATACGCCTTCATATTCGGAAAGTCATGGAGGTCCACAAAGTCCATTTCCAGTCGAGTCAGAAAACCGAGCAAGCGGACTCGAAGCCAATCAGGAGTATCATCGGAATAGGCTAACTTGCAGATCTTCCGGCGAACATGTTTGATAGACATGACTGAATTGATGAGGTAATACAAAAAACCTCTAAGAGCCAATTCCCTCATACATGATTTGCAAAAAAGTATCAAAGGAATAGCTAGATAGAAAAGAATACCTGTCCATTTGCAAAAGATGGATCCTGCTGAGCAGAAAGAAAGCAAAAAGCCCTAAAGTATGGATTCTTTTCTCTCTTTCCTTTGATAATCAAGTGAAAGGGAAATAAAGAAGGGAGTGAAAGAAGTGAAAAATTGCTTCTTAAAAAGTAGATCACCTTTTCTCTTCTCGAAAATGCTAAAAGGCAATGATAAGACGGGGAGTCGTCATTCCTATTGCACCTCGGAAAATTAACCGACGCGTTACCCTTTTTGTATAACGAGCCTTTTATGATGTCATTCAAAATCATTATTTCTGATAATAATATTTGACAGAAGCTTATAGTGAGCGCTTCTGGTCCGGGGGGGGGGGGGGGGGGGGGAGTAGCTGATAGGGACTAGTATCAGCCTCGTTATCCAAATAAATTGGTCTACTAGAAGGACTAGTAAGGTCTAGTTAGAACTAGACTCGGTAACACCACTAAGGAAGACAGTTGTCAATCTTGATAAGGTTTCGGGCAGAGACCGCTCTATATGGTAGCATATTACCAGAAGCTTTATGGGTTCTTAAAGGCTTCAGATGCTCAATACCTATATCAGGTATGTCGCACGCATAAATTAGAAGTCTTATCTCTCCCCAGAAGCCACCTGAGGATTTATCGGCATCTGTTAGGGGCCAAGGGATCTGACAAAAACCCCAAGCATCTGGTAGAACCCTAGGTTCTGTGTAGCATGCTACCCGCGTGACTCTACGAACTCTAGAGTGAGGACCACTGCATTCATGACGGGGGGAATCCTGTCCCCGTAGGAATTCCTTTTCTATCCTTCCTTCACACGAATGCTGGCTTTTTTACCCTTCTTGCACCTATAAGTATCCGACTATCACAAAAAAAAAAAAAAAAAAAAAAAAAAAAAAAAAAAAAAAAAAAAAAAAAAAAAAAAAAAAAAAAAAACTCTTCATAATCACAACACACGCACTCTGCGTACTGTTTCATTCACCTTCATACTTTTCCGCGAGCTCCTCCGAGCTCAGGTGATCAAGGCGTTTGAAGCTCTCTTCCGGGAAGCCTCACTCCCCTTCATCTTTATCTTTTCTTCTCGACGCCGGGAAAAACCTCTCTTACATACCTCACCTTGAGCCTAAGGTAAAACCCGCATTGCCTAGAGAGAACGAGGCTTAACGGAACTCCACTCTCCTTATTTCTATCTCCTTTCTACTTCATCCCTTCATTATATGTTCATATGAGTGCAAAACTCCATGAATCTTACTAGTTTATGGCTAAATATGCCCTTTACACACAGCACATAGCTCGATTATCACTCTACATTTCTAAGCGAATCATGCTCTGTTTAAAATACTTGATTGTAGCCTTTTATGCGCATGAATCTCTTGCTCTTTACTACTGCAACCCTTTATCTGTGGATGCTCTTTGTAAAGCATGATGAATAACCTCTTAAATTGTTGTGGATCTCTAACCCGGATCTATCAGACTGAGCCCGATCAGGCAGGAGACTGTGACCCCAGCCCGTTCCGCCATCAACGTGGACGATCTGTTCCGCGATGATGATGAAGAAAAAGAGGAGGACAAGGAAGAGAATTTGCTGACCTTCCTCTCCACCCACCGGCTGCGATATCTTATCACAGAGCGGATAGGCCATGAGCTTGCCGACGTCAACACTCGCTTATCCGATCTTGAGAAGCGGCTGGATTCAAGAATTGGCCAGTTGGAAGACAAACTGACCAAGTCCGTGGATGATGTTCTTTCTACTCTCAAGAACACGGACGAAAGGCTGACGACGGAAGTAAGCGGGGTCACTTCCAAGGCCGTCAATGCAGCTAAGGAACTTGCAGAAGCTGCCGTCTCCAAGGAGATTGGGAATTTTACCCAGGTCCATCTTCAAGATCATGTCAAGCCCTTTCTTGGCACATTGTTGAAGGATGAAGATGTGGCCACAAGCACCGATCTCCGTAACACTAACAGACTGGTAAAAGAGGTAGAGAACAAGCTGTCAAATCTCAATTCTATCTTCACCACCTCTGCGTCTGCCGCAAATCAAAGGGAAGCAGCTGTTAGTGGAGACATAACAGCCCTTTATTCTTCTCGAGAGACCCTCACTTCCCAGATCGAAGCCCTCCAGGCTGAAGTGAAAAATCTGACTGGCATCATCACAACCCTTTCTGATGATGTCAAAAATTGGGAAGGTGAGAAGGAGAAGAAGGCTGAGAAGAAGCAGAAGAAGAAGAAGAAGGAAAAGAAGAAGTCCAGGGAAGGCTCTTCCACCGAGAGGCCGTCTCAATCTCCCTCAATTGCTGATCATACTGATAAAGGTGTGTCTGACAAGCAAGGCGGTTCCTCAACAGGCACAGCAGAAGAAGCTCGTCTCATCACAGAGGTTGTGCTAAGGGGCGCAAATGCAGATCAGGCCGTTGATCCAAATGTTCAGCGAAGAATTCAAGCTGAGAAAAAGGCTGAACATTTGAAGGCTGATGTTGCCAAGGCCGATGCCCTGAGGAAGATGAAGGAGGAAGAGAAACGGGCTTCTATAGCCCAGGCAGAAGTGGACAGAGTCATGAGGCAAAGGCAAGCCATCCTCACCAAACTTAACAACAAATATTTGAAGAGAAAGGCACAGGCTGCTATTGAAGGAAGAGACTGGCTCGGCCCAGACCTTCAGCCTCAATGGGAAGAGCTCACCAGTTCTTTCATACTGCTGCACTACTGGATCAAGCTTCCACCATACGATCAAGAGGATAATGGTGTTGCCTTCAATCTTTTTGTAAGGCACTATTGGGATTGTAATCTTGTCAAGAGAGTTGTGAAGCTGGCAAGTGAAGCAGGCATTGGACTTCCTGTCCCTGCAAAGGAAACCTTCTTCTGCCCTCGTCTATCTGATGGAAGCACTGTGGATTTCACTGCCATTAATGAGGGAGTTCGATCTTCTGCTCTGAATTTTGACATTCCTCACTCTGACCCCCGCTTCAAGCAGATAGAAGATGGAATCTACGCGAGTATGGAACTGACGCCCAGAAGAGAAGAAGCTCTATCAGCTGCTGGTTCATCGAAGTAGCTGATTATAATTTTTATTTTATGTTCAAGCTTGTAACTGTAATTCCTTATCACCTAGCTTGTCATAATTAAAAGTTACATTTTCTGTGCCCAATATGACAAACTCTCTTTGTTTAGGTTTTATAAACTACTTTACAGTTTTACCTTCTAACTGCCTTACATTGATTCAATTAAACTGGATTAACAATCTATTTAAAACAGGTACTTAATCTTTTAGGATCTTTGTAAAGTGTTGGGTTTTGACATCATCAAAAAGGGGGAAATTGTTGGGAACCCTTTGCAGTTGTTTTTGATGATGTTTTCAAAACCACACTTAGGCATTGCACAGCATGATATAAATCTTATCTATTGTAACCAAGTCTGTTCTCCTTAAAGAATGAGGTCATTGTCTATAACAGCCTCACGTATTAAAGGACAACTAGCTCTTCCTTTTTCATGCTCTGCAGGTTCTTCGGCCAGGCTCTTCAAGCTCTTTCATCTAGCTGCCGATCTCATCAGATAGATTAACCTCCCTCCACATAGCTGCCACCTCTATTGCCAGCTGTCTGAACCCACTCGAAGTGCTGAGTCAGATCTGCAACGGCTCTATGCCACATCAGCTTATTTCTAACGGCTCTATTTTGCAGGACTCTCAACGGCTAGTTTTCAAACTACGCCTACATAAAGCCTTCGATAACAATGGTTCGAGCACGGGAAACTCATTAATCTTACAAGCCGAATCGCTGCAAGAAATTCTCTCAAAGTACACATCCATTCAACACTCGAAAATCCTAGAGCTTTCCCA